>OU342659.1:17232825-18527825 GCA_910589605.1 Chrysoteuchia culmella
TTATCACATTTATTATTTTTATGGATATACCTAGGCGTTGTGCAGCTCCAGTGGGAACTGTATTTACTGCGACCTAAAAGATCTTTTCTTAATTCTAATCAGTTAATAATATAGGTATTTGATCTTGTTACGTGATCTTGTTATGTGATTAGATGAGGATATAGCCTAGCATCTCCTCACTATTATAAACAAACAACTTCTTTCCGTTTTCTCATCAAATTACTGAACATTGTCAACAAGAAAACTAATGTAATTTTAACATGCGGAATCTGACAATTACCTTTAGCTTTTTAAGTTGCAGAAATATTAACTGACGTAGAGACTTCTAAGAGCAGTGTCTATCCAAATGTACAAGCAAAAGATTAGTATAAAATAAATTATGAAAGCTTTACAGAACTTGATAACTATTCCCTTTTACAAATAACAGTCCTGTCAGCATGTCTTAATAGACCCGCATCGAGGGATAATCCTTCTATCCTATAGATAAAGAACACAAATGCTGCTATAGAGGAGTCATTAAAGAATTTAGTCTGATAAAAATGGCAAGATCCTAGGTAGAGCAAAATCTAAATACAATAACAAACCGTCTTTAAATATGCGTTCTTGAAAGTAAGTAAATGTTCTTGATGACCTTGACTTATTATAAATACTTATTCAGATATGTATAGGTAAAGAGTGGCTAATAATGGATTTTCTAAAGTGGTTTCCAATTAATAACATCAACAAAAACATTAAAATTACTAATAACTTTCAAACAAGACTGGGTGTACTGTAATACAAGAATCGCAGCATTTCATAAAAAAAGAGATTACAATCGCATTAAAATAATAATTAGAAACGGCAAACGCACAAGCCACTACAGTCCTTATTATAATGGCGTACAAACGAAAATTCTGCAGCATTCTTTATTTGCATTGCTGCATTTGGTAATTCTAGATCTGCTAAAAAGGTCGGTAAGACCGTTCAACCTCTATTGTTAACTTTTTCAGATTCCTTTCACACTGTCATTTTAACGTCAAAATTGCTGTCGAAAATTTTTAGTGTATTAATCTAAGATTTTAGTGTTTTCTTCGTTATACGGACCGGTGCATATCTGTCCTCTTCAGCGTTCAGAAGGTCTCCAACAGAAGATGCTTTTGCCTGAGCTCCGAGGTGTTTCCTGTTGTTCAGGACGTCAGACAGTTCATCCAGGTAACGTAACGTTAGATTGGCCATTGTAACACACACTGCACTAATTAAGCATTTATCGTCACACAAATCACAAAGACTTCACGTTTTTCGTAAACAGTAGTGGAACTTTGGGCGACGTGCGGCCGTTCCCATTGTGCGCGAGGTACTGACGGCTGCGCTACGCAAAGGTCAAAGAATATCAGTGGTGGAACTGTAGAAAGTTAGATCCACGTCCTAGGATCTTTCACGTTTTCTGCCTAAACTTGCGAAGTACCCAGAAGAGCAAACGAGTTCGAACTTGTAAAGTAAGTACCAGAGGATTTACTCTGGTAGTTTTGTGTTCTGCGATTGACAATATACAATTAACCTTTGAACACAAAGTTACACTCTGAATGAATTTTATCCTTTGGGGCCGGAAATTCAATACCTTTTATCCATCCAGTGCGACCGGAAATTTAAAACATTTTATCTAAATTGATTTATTTGTTGACATTATAATAGTGATTAGTTTGACCACTCCTTACTAATTTATTCATTCACCCGTTGTTTAAATAACTTGCTAATATAATAATTGAAATTTGGTTCAATCATCCAACAAATTTTTAGAAAATCTGCAAGTATGGACTCAAAATAAGCCTTTATTTTTAATTGGACTGCACTTTTAGAAAATCATAAAAAACTGATGATGATGATTCATTGGGTCCATACCCAAAATTATTTTCTTTTTAAAACATAAAAAAAAACTTCATTTTACTGAGATAGACTTCTTTAACATAATTTTATGAGCAGAATTATGTTTATCTTTAAAAAAATCAGATATTTCATATTCTTTGGTAGGTAGGTAAACTTTTGTCGTGCTCTGTGGCAGAAATTCCATTCCAAATTTATGATTGGGGATTATCGCAAGATCCTCAGTGATGGACGTTTAATTAAGAACCAGTGATAACAGGCTATTAAATGTGGGATTTGTGCGAGAATATTACTGTATATTTGAGAACTGAAAATGTAGATTTTCATCTTTATCTAAAGGTTTATTATGTAGTTAGTTTCATCTCTTATTATGTAGTTATGTCCATCAATAACGTCGGTTATTCTAAATTAAAGTAGTTAAAGCTTAATCTAACCCCCTTTTTTACATTTCCTATCCTATTTCTTATGATCGTAAAGTCTTAATGCTAAAATAATCTTATTCAAGTAAACTCGAAAGCGCTTTTGAATCGTCATATTTTTAATATTCTTGAATGGGAATTCCAAACCTTTTTATCTGACAAGAAGAATAGACGCTAGATATTTGAGAACTTTTAAAAGACAGTCCATTATTATCAATTTCATTATATTCAAAACGTGTGAAACACAATTTTAAAAGTTTCCCATTTTATTAAAGGAAATCTGTTTACAACATTTGTTATCTACAAGATATCACTGTCTTTCTTTACCTACTCTTTGGCGTGTTGCATCTACAGTTGATCCATTTCTTCTTATAGCGTGGTGGGACCGCTCCGCTTCAGTTCGTAGGGTTACGTAAACAACACCCGACACTTTATCTGCATTCGTTTTTAAATAACAATAAGACGTTTCTAACTCACAAGAATCATCTAATTCTAAGCTAAACCGAGCTATTTGTCTTCTAGATAAAAAACAAAACATAGAAATACGAATTTCCTGAAAATATCAATGAAATGCAAGATTTTTCACACGTCTTTTACAGATTGAGGGTTCATACTATTGATACTCTTTTGCTAACTGTTGAGTTTTAACAAGGTCTTTCTTTGAAAAATTGCCTTTTTCAGCTCTTTGATAATAAATTGTACGGTTCTGTGAGCAAATGTAGCTACTTACCTCTCTAAATAGTATAAAAAAAAATTATAGAGAAAGGATAGCTTGTACTTGAGCATTAAAAATGCATAATTATCAGTGCTCTAACTGAAACACTTATCCAAATAAACTTAACCTCATATATTGTTTAGTGGCATTGAGCTGTCTCTACCAGATGTAACTGAAACCATATCGAAATCGCTTGCGATATGTCGGTATCATTAATGCTCTTGTAACGCATCAGTTACATAGTTTCGTAAATTTCTTCAAAGTTCCAGTCCCATTGTATCTGGCATTGTGGGACTGGTGCAGTTTCTGTTTAGCGTTACGTAAACGGACGACTGCATTCTACTCACGAGTCTTTTTTAATGAAGCCGAGCTATTAAATTTGGTAATAGTTATGTTGATAAATTCGTTTTGCATGCATATGCTGAAATATTGGAGGCTCGATAACAAATCGATATAATAGTAAAAATCCAGATTTTTGTAACAAATTTTACCTAGTGATAATGATCATGAAAGTGGTTTAAACCTTTTGGCCTCGTCACCGATTCGCCATTTAAAAAAAAACCAATTTGTGCCTAAAGTAAAATAAAAAAAACCTATATAAATGGATAGGAAACGTAAAGATGAACAAAAAATGTTATACAACATAATGCCCAAAAGTGTCAGGTTAGCGAGATAATTGAAGTTAAATACACAAATGTGATACGTTGGGTTGGCATTATTCATTTCAACTCTAATTATCTGGCTAACTTGACACTTTAGGGTATTATATAGTATAACATTTCTTGTTCATTTGTGTGTAATTGGAGTTAAACACACAAAGGTGATACGTTGGGTTGGCATTATTCATTTCAACTCTAATTATCTGGCTAACGTGACACTTTAGGGTATTATATAGTATAACATTTCTTGTTCATTTGTGTGTAATTGGAGTTAAATACACAAAGGTGATACGTTGGGTTGGCATTATTCATTTCAACTCTAATTATCTGGCTAACGTGACACTTTAGGGTATTATATAGTATAACATTTCTTGTTCATTTGTGTGTAATTGGAGTTAAACACACAAAGGTGATACGTTGGGTTGGCATTATTCATTTCAACTCTAATTATCTGGCTAACGTGACACTTTAGGGTATTATATAGTATAACATTTCTTGTTCATTTGTGTGTAATTGGAGTTAAATACACAAAGGTGATACGTTGGGTTGGCATTATTCATTTCAACTCTAATTATCTGGCTAACGTGACACTTTAGGATATTATATAGTATAACATTTCTTGTTCATTTGTGTGTAATTGGAGTTAAATACACAAAGGTGATACGTTGGGTTGGCATTATTCATTTCAACTCTAATTATCTGGCTAACGTGACACTTTAGGGTATTATATAGTATAACATTTCTTGTTCATTTGTGTGTAATTGGAGTTAAATACACAAAGGTGATACGTTGGGTTGGCATTATTCATTTCAACTCTAATTATCTGGCTAACGTAAACTTTAGGGTATTATATAGGATAACATTTCTTGTTCCTTTGTGTGTCCCCTGTCCATTTATACAGGTATTATCGTGCGACGCCAATTTTGATTTTTTTTTAAAAATGGCGTCTCATACTACGGATTTCGACGAGGCCAGCCTCCGTGCAAAGAAGTTCAAACTAATTTATCTTAATTACGCAAAACGGTTGATTTAGATGAAGCACACAGATATTTTATTGCCTGTTCCCTAGAAAAAGTCCGGATGGACTAGCGGGCAAAACATGTATTACTTACCTAAATATAAGCAAAACTTTGGGTGGATGCATTAGTGTTTGGTGTAGTGTAGGTCTAGGCATTTTATATACTACCTAAGTAAACTATATCAGAATCAAATCATATCTCTCCGTAGATTTTTTAGCTAACACTCATTATAAGTGACTAATTTAATTGGTACATACAACAAATTAAACACAATTATGAATAATGCATACGATTGTCGTAACCTCCTCTAACATCCAATGTGACAATAGGCTTAGAACAACGCAGGCGCAGGGGCGATTGCGTAAAATCTACATGGTGTAGGCACCAGCCACATAATTAAAGTATTTAGTTACTACATACGAAATTGTGACTGCAGTTACCAATGAACTAAGATTAAAACTAATTTTCACGAGTAGACTTTTCTCAAATCGGAGAAATTATTTATTTTCCTTCCTTTTTTGTAGTAGAAATAAAAAGCCGCAAAGAGGTTAAGATTTAGAAAAACATGATATTAATGGCGACCTCAGTGCAATTCATTGCACAAATTTTTTGACAAACCTGATGTTTTTTGTGCCCATTTTTTCATCAGCTTACGCCCGAAATTAACCTATCGGTAGATATGGATAGGGCTATCTGAGATAGTTGCCTAGGATAATTTAGTTAATTTGACCAAAATAACGACGGTTGCTAGGCAACGAACCCAGTATCCTAGGCAACAATCTCAGATAGCCCAATTCATATCAACAGATAGGTTATTAATTTGGGGCGTAAGAGTCTTTATAGGTAGGTAATGCAAAACTGAAAATACAAAACATCTTTAATCTAGTTAATTTTCGATAATAGTTATTTGTTATGCAAGGCTGGAAAGTTGTATTTCGCGGTGAGTTACCTCTATTAAAATCTGATCAAGTGAAGGATTCTAGGTTCAAATATTGGATCCTGAGCGTAGCGAGGGTTACAAAAGTACGAGACGCTAATTTAATGATACAAAAAAACTAAAATAAAAAACAATTGGCCAAGTGCGTGTCGGCTCACGCGCAGTACGACGGAAGACCAGTGCTGGCCAAAAAGCCAAGCATTATGCCGAGTCGGTACCGTTTTGGGACAAACCTGTGCTTATTTTTTGTGCTACTTTGATGCATCTTATTGTCGTGTTTGTATCAAATAAATAATTTTCTTTCTTTCTTTTCTTTCAGTATAGGGTTCCGTAGTTAGCCTTTGTTATTCTTATATTAATTACTCTCCTCTTTTTGACACTACTAACGACTATATATTTGTCTATTCAATGGAATTTGTACCTATGACATCTTTTTTTTTAGTTAATCGACTATTAGTGACTAGTCGTTAACCTGTAAAGTCTCTCTAGCAGTGATAGTTTTTGTTTGAACTTCATTAAATGTGATACTTTCCTGAATTTTTACACGTATCTACCGTTTAAATTAAACTCAAACTAAATTTAGCACTTTAAAGCTTAATATTTCGATAACAGATCCCTCAACCGAAAAGTAGTCTTCTTAAGTAGCCTATAATATTTTAAATGACCTATCCAACGACACCCCACATAATGAGATTAATAAAAAAAAAAATCATCCCCAAGATACACATGTAGGGAGATAGACTTGAAAAAAATTACAATATTTTATTCTAGCACTTTTTTGGCACAATTAGTATTCACATTCTTGCCAAATTACAGCTCTCTACAAGTAAGGTCCTCTGAGCTAAGCCGCGGACGGACAGACAGACAGACAGACGGACATGGCAAAACTATAATGGATGCTGTGATTTTACTACGGAACCCTAAAAAAGGGAGTATTATAGTTAATTCAGTATTATTTAAAATAGGAATAAATTGTTAAGTACTTAAAATAACAATAAAAACGATTATGTTAATGTTGACATTGATGTGAAGTTAAAGACTATTTAAAAATAAAGGTTTATGTCACGTTCCGAAATCCAATCATAGGTTGTTAAATCTCATCCAGCCTAAATATAAAATTCTTATAACAAATAGTTTAATCTAATTGTTAACGTCTTTATGATTCAAAGAACTAAAATGATATAATAAAACCAAAACGGAGTTAATTCAATGTTATTTAAAATAAGAATAACTGTAACATAAAAGTTTAAATTGCGATTCGGAACATAATAGAAAAGTACTTTACCACGCTAGGCTGCAAAATGCGATTTTCCACGCAGAAATTGAATGATAAAACCTTTTCCGGGCGTGCGAGGTGAAAAGACATTTTTTTTTTATTTCTGTCGAATTGCTAAGCCACTGTAATCTCTAACTCGACAAAGAAAATCATAGATTTAATTAAAAAACACCGCAATACGCTTCCATCAAGCACATAATAGCACTTTAGCAGCAGACGATCGCAGTTGCGACTGCGCAACCTTATAATTAGGTTAATGCATCGTCTACATGTCACGACCGCTTTAATGTGTTACCCAGAAAACAGTCTACGTAGTTTTATTGCTGGTGCATATCAGGGGCCTACTAGGGTATAGAACCGGAAAATCCCGGTCCCGAAAATCCCGGGATTTCCCGGTTCCTTAACGATACAATCCCGCAAATCCCGGTTCCTCAAAAAAGGCCCGGTTCTCGATTCCCTATGGCCTACTTCAACTTAAGAAAACTATCATGTTATTAAAAACTTTTGTTCCAAGGTTGTTCAAATTCTTACTATGGCTTTCACAAATTAAAATATTATTATTACCAAGGAACAAATTGAAGTGGTCTAATTTCGACACACTTCATACTATGGAAACGATGATTGAGCGAAATCGTCACTAAACTTCTAGCTGTAAAACCCGTAGTACGAAATAGCAGAGTAAAATTGAAACTTAAAATTGAAGCGCAGTATGCGCTAAGAGATGACAGAAAGTCTCCCCAGGGGCAGGTTGGCAACACTGCACCGCATCGCATAACAAAAGCCTCCTAACATCACTTTCGTATATTTTAAAGTAGCGTCCTCCCGCGTTTTTCCTGTACCCGTGGGAATATATATAGGAATAAAAAGTAGCCTATGTTTTAATGTAGGCTATTTTCTGTGTGCCTATTATTTTAATCCAAATCAGTTTAGTAGTTTTAGCGTGAAAGAGTAACAAACAAACAAACTGACATACTTACGCATTTATAATACTAGTAGGATATGAACTTAGTTTATATCGTACCTCAGTACAGGCGGATCACATCGCGACGCGCGCACTAGCGGATCGTGTATTAAGTGTTGCGATATTTGCGATGCGGCTGTCGTATGCACGAGCCTCACTGTCTTACCCAGAGCACATTCTACGTAGTTTTAGAGGTTCTACGTTTACACCGCGTGTCATGATGGAAGTTATCGTTCACGCGTGCTGCGGTCGTTAAAGATTATGTAATCGATACTGACATTTCCGTGTTTAGGATTTTTTCAGAGAAGTTACTAAAAAGCGATTCACATAACAAAAGTAATGAAACATGATCGATTACGTTTACAGAATCTTTAAAATAGATGAGTTTGAACTAAGCACTGCATTTTAGATTCTATTAGATAAGATTAAGTTCCAACTATTTCTTATCTAGCCCTAAGAAAAGTCTGCACCCCAGCAAAGGCTTATGAAAACCGATGAATTATTTGCAAAGAACGACTTTCAGACATTATGTTAAAGAATAAGATAGTACATACTTTAGAGAAAGGGATTTCTGA
Source organism: Chrysoteuchia culmella (assembly GCA_910589605.1). Taxonomy (NCBI): domain Eukaryota; kingdom Metazoa; phylum Arthropoda; class Insecta; order Lepidoptera; family Crambidae; genus Chrysoteuchia; species Chrysoteuchia culmella. Next base: position 17,241,247 of record OU342659.1, read on the forward strand.
ATTTGCGACGTTGATAAAGTATCTACTATGATTTTAATAAATGCATAAACAACGTACATCTGATTAGATTTCATCATCATTTAACATAACTTATTATTCGAAAATCGCAAGTTACTCTTAACAAGCGGAAGTGGCGTACTCACAATAGTAAGTCGCGTGGAATCTAACAAAGACTCGCAACTCTTACGGACAGCTTATATCGTAACACTGGAAGCTAAGACTGTGGCACAGTAATAGCTATGATAGCAGCGTGTATACTAAGCTACACAAAGCTTATGCAAAACTTCAAAATTATGAAGCTTTGAAAATACATCGAAATTGTAAAGCTATAAAAATCATAGAAATAGTCACACAAAGATTTTTCGGAAATAGCAATGAAAGACCCTGTTTGGCTTATAATTATAATACAGACAGAATGATCGAACCGGATATAACTAGCTGACAGAAATAGAATAACACCACGTAAGTATATAATTGTTGTGATGAAAAACAAAAAAACGTCTAAAACCCTTGATAGATTTAATGGATTTGAAGAAGCAACATAAAAACAAGCACAAGTTTCGAGTAAACTCTTTTCCATTTTTTTTTAATTCTGAATGAGTTCGCTCTTGATCCCAGTCAGGGCCTCTGTGGTCTAGTGGTACAACCACTGGTATCAGACCCAGGGGTCCTGGGTTCGATTCCCCACCACCACCGATGGTTGGTGGTAGGCTTATCTAAGTCTAACGCCATAATAACAATGTTTTCAGCATTGTTGTGTTCCGGCAGTTAGAGATAAGATAGTCAGTTCCTCAGTGATTGAGGATTCCGGGAGAGGCTCGCTTCCATCTTCAGCCTTATCAATACTTAACATCAGGTATGATGAAGGCTAAGAGTCTCACCGTCGTCCATAAAAATAAAAATAAAAAAAGGGTTTTAGATCATTTATTAATTTAAAAAGCTTCTCTTTTACTGAACACAATCTTATCTTGTTTCACAAGTATCCGATGCTGTTCTAATTATTTAGTAGATATAAGTTGATGCTATCTTTTCACAATAACAGTTATAGCTGTTGTTATGGTTATTGCCATGTTGTTAGAATTTAACTTTGTACTTATGTAACTAATTATAGCTCTTTTATGTTCTGCTGTGTTGATTTGTTTATTACCTCTTCGTTAAATAAAATAGAAAAGCCATACAGTTTCAAACAATATTCGTACAACTGACTGAAATGCGATGACATTTGAATTATAGGTAAGTTTTTAACGTAAATCGGTCGGCTAATCAGTTGGTGGAAATTGTAGAAGAAAGTTGTCAACTTTTCTGTTGCCTACACGTAATTGGTGACACAAGTTCCCAACAAATTGAATGTATCCACAGAACTAAAGTATACAACTTTTCTGTTGCCTACACATGTTAATGACAAAATTTTGCTAACAAAATTCGGTGAATACACGGCTTTAGAACTGGTTCATATAAATTACTCTATATATGCCTTGTTTGAACTACGCTACATTTTAGATCCGAACCAAAATATACTGCTACGCTTTCCTATTTTACTATTTTAATGCGATTGGTGTTCGCAAAAGACTTACTATTCGACTAATGCAAATAAATATAAGGCCCACTATAGTTAATGAGAGTACTATTGTTATCTGACATAATGAAAGTCAATTGACAGCTATTTACTATGCACAATGCAGCACCGATTATGAAACAACCGGCTTGATATAGAATACAGTTTAATCGATCATCACTTTCGATTCTTATCGAATTTCATGTGTATAGATCCGGTGTCACGTGATAAATGTTCCTACTAGGTTTGTTCGGGGTGCTGCTCGGATGAACGCATAAACCTACTACATATATAACTTTATTTTATATTTACTCAAATCCTCAAATCAAAACCGATTTTTGAATAGATCATTACGAAGAACTTTTTGAATGTACTGAGCAACTCTAAAACCACAAAAAAAAAACAGCTGATTCATACAACATTTTATTAAAACTCTATGAAATTATGTAAAAGATTTTTTTTCTGAGATTTTAAGTATGCTTCCTTACAAAAAAAAAAACGTATATTATGAGCTCAACAAATAGTTTTTCAGGTTGAAGTAAACATAAAATATCAACACTATAAACGTCATTAAATTTCGTTGCATTTCAGTCGTTTGTTCGAAATTGAAATTGGAAATCAATGTTGTAAACCACGATTATCCACTTGACTTTTTGGAAAATGTACGCAGGTGACAAATTCAGCCGATTCTAACCTACTGTTACCTTTTCAATATCATGTCAAAAATTATTTTTGTTTTACAGCAAAATGCAGCATTTAATTTCGAAGATTAGACAAATACCTTATAATATATTCCATGATAAATATTAAACAAGAAAATATACTAGAAAAAAGCAACTAGTCTCATGTCGCCGTCATCGGCTGTGTCGGCGACATGAGACTAGTTGCTTTTTTCTAGTACATTTTACAATGCTATTAGTGATAAATCACACAAAAATAGCATTGTAAAATGCAAAATTAAAAATGTATAATATATTCCATGTTATTCCGATCGCCAGCACGAACAAAACCTTTTATTGCACTCTGCATTCGTCGCCATGTTGGATCGCGTTTCCGCTCGCTTTCTCTGCGCAAGCGCAGGTAATTAAGCCTATGCTTAATTATATAACTGATTTCGTATGTGTATGAATGCTGTATCGTTCAAATCTGTATTGTGTACAAGGCGTAATTCAAAAAGGGACAATAAGATTATTAAATTTGGCAGTAACATCTGGAACGAGTTGGTATTTTTAAGTTAAAAATATTTGATATTTTTACCTATTTTTTGTACATTTCACATAAGCAAGAATCTATTAAAATATGTAAACAATTAGATACTTACATTTTAACTTAAAATTACTACGAACTACTACGAAATTTGGCTATGAAAGACACAAAGACTTTTTCCATGCCAATAATTGTAGTTTTGGTCAAACAAAAAACAGACGCTTCTGGAATGTAAATTTTTATTGGTTTTCTACCGTCCCTTTGTGACGTTTAAAATAACTGATAACGGTGTTCCATTCTTCACAGTCAACGGGTCAAAGAGAGATCTACACATAATGTCTTTTGCTTCTATTAAAGCTGATAAATTTCTTGCGGCCGTTCTTCTTGTCAATTAAAAGATGTCCTGAATGGTTAGCAGGAAAAAACTTGGACGATTCGAAAGCACTTATCTATAAGTCTATTTGAATAGACATATTTTGACTTTGTTGCATCATTCCAACATTGTTTGTGTGATGTTTCAAACATGCCTAGTCTGATCTCGAAAGTGTACAAGTATGTTTTCATGGAAAATGAAAGTTGTACCACCAAAAATGTATCCTATATTTAACCGGGGGCATAATCTGCCCACGTTTAGTAATAATCGTTTTAACTTGAGTACTTTTTTACACTAGTGTAACAATAATTGTTATAACTTTTTAATTTTGCATTAACAATGCTATTTTTATAATGCTATTTTTACCAAAAAAAAATATCCTAATTCTTAAACAGTGCAAGTTCAACAAAAGCAACTTGTCTCATGCCGCCCTGACGGGACATGAGACAAGTTGCTCTTTTCTGGTATATTTTCTTGTTTAATATTTACAACAATAATTGTGTAAAAAAATTGGTAAGTATGGCCAACGGAATGAGGCCACTGTTTAAGAATTAAGATACTTTTTTTGTTAAGATACGCTTGAAACTGTATGAGAACCTAGCGTGTCGAATTTTTCGTATCTACGATGACATCACGAGCGAGATTTACGTGATGGGAAATTGGTCTCATGCGGACTGTCTTAGGTAGGTAAACTTTTACCGTCTATCTCGATATGGGTCTGCAGGCGAACATACCACGATAAGGTAGAGGATGTTCAGAAAAAAGGCCAGCCCCTAGCATGAACACCGCTATACCACGCGTTATGATAAGCTCATAATACTGTCTTGCTTACTCGGCTAAAATGTGAGCGGTGCAGTGACCGATATCGAGCTACGAGTATCGATAAAAGTCGCTCGTGAGAAGGTGAGAAGTACCTCGTCGTCGTCATCTCAGGTACATAACACCCACTGCTGGGTATAGTCAGGGGCGTGCATTGGTTTTCCAGCGTATCCTATACTGCTACCGAATATTATAAGTTTGAAAGTTTGTGAGGATATTTGGATGGATGAATGTTTGTTACTCTGATTAAGATTAAACTTTACAGCAATGTAGCTCATACATCAGAAAACCACATTGTATGCAAATATTTATAATTATCCTGACATTCCCACGGTAACGGCAACCACGCGGCGAGTGAAACCGAGAGCGGCCGGTTGAATGAGGTAGGCACTGCCTAATTGCCTATATGGAATGCACGCCCCTGGGTATAGGCCTCCCCCAAGGATCTCCACAACGATCGGTCCTGCGCTGTCCGCATCCAGCGGCTTCCCGCGACCTTCACCAGATCGTCGGTCCACCTTGTCCTGTGAGCGGTCGCCGTTCCAGAACCTTTCCGCCCTAACGGCGGACGCGAAGTAAGGTCAGTCAAATTAGTATTCTTGTGTAAGTAGATTCTTAGAAAGGCTATAGCGGCTATACCGACAAGATCGACATCAAATAACTAATAGGTACCTATGGATTTTATATCTAATGTTGTTCCAACATTTTTTGATTATAATTACAAATAAGGTAATAAACGTTATATCTCCAGTAAATTAATTGAAACATTTTTATGTAAAAAAAATAATGTATTGTTAAGTGCGTAAGAATAACAAAGGTCATTGAATTTAAAGAACATCTTATTTTGTAATGAAAAATGCCTACTTAATAATCATTTGGTGTCATATATCGCAATTTTTAAAAATAAAGTTTCTATATAACCATTTCTTTTTACAATTCCACCTAGCTAACGTAAGTACTGTTTTCGTATTTAGATAGCGGTCTCCACTTACCATTTACTTTATTGCAATCATAATGCTTGGAGTCATTGATTCTGCTATTGCTTCTAGTGCTTTGGCATCTTGCATCGATTACTTTGCAGCGTAAGATACATTGCATTACGTAAACGCGACATGCAATGTTGCAGAAATAGAATGACCTAGTATTGCGAATAGAATTTAAAGATACTGACTGAAAAGTGGAAATTGCAAACTGCGTTTTATAATAATACGATAAATTGGTAGTTTAAAAGAGTTACTACACGACCAAGACAATTAGGCGCAAGCCAGGAATGTGGTTTTGCACTTTTGGCACCTGCCCTGCAGCCCACTTCTATCACCGCACTTTTCCTATTATCTGATTAACTGATTACCACCTTTGAAATATTGTTTTTTTTTGTTAGATTTTTTAATTTTGTCTTAGCTGTAATGCGCCTAATTGTGTTGGACGGGTAGTATGCACGCAATTTTGCCCATTGGATTCCTAAGCTAAGGGATCATTTTATGATTTTTAAATTTTTGCATTTTTCAATGCTATTTTTGTACATATGATAAATTTTAAATAGAAAAATATTGAAAAAGAAATCAACTCGGCCACAAGTGAATTCTCATGGGAGACTGATGGGAGAATGACGTGATTCCGAGACTGGCTGTCTCGGTAGCTCAGTGGTTAGACCAGTGGACCGGATTTCCAAAAGTCGTGAGTTCCATCTGAGAATTCACTTGTGGCCGAGTTGATATTTTCCAATATGATAAATATTTAACTAGAAAAAAGCAACTAGTCTGATGTCGCCCTGATGGGATTCGAAACCGCATCCTTGGGAGTCCGGCCCAATGCACTAACCAAATTTTCCAATATTTTTCTATTTTAAATTTACCATAACTAAGGGATCAAATTTCGCACAAAAGGTAGCATAGTTATGTATATTGTTATTTATCAAATTAATTTATCAAAGTCACATGTGCCGTTGGTCGTTGAGGTGCGGTTGGTTATGAATGAGGATGATTGTACATTTTTACTCTAAAAACACATTCAAAATACATATTAAGTCTTTACCTATGAAAACGCCGATTTGTATGAAGATTTTCAAAGAAAGTTCGTTTTCCATACTAAAAATGTTTGCTGTAGTTACTACCGCAAATGCTAATATCTATTATTTTTTTATGTGCAGGCATTGTATGAACACTAAGCAATTTGATGCTATATTTTTATTTAAATAATAATGAGTTGGTATCTTAGAAAAGTAATCGTAAATTAAAAAAGTGGTAATTTTTGCTTACAAAATAATGAGTACTTTTCGAGGTATGTTTTATCGTATAAGAAACAAAATAATAAACTTATTGTTACTGATTCTTGACCGTTATGATCCTAATTTAATATAAATTAAGCAATTGATATATTTTTCAATTACAGAAGTAGTGAGGTTCTGTGCTGGGTTTCAGATCAATATTATTATTATTACGAGCAACACGTGTGCGCATAATGCGCAAAAAACACATTTTTTATATTCAATTTAAAAATCCATTAAATCCGGTTTAAATCGCTCTAGATTTGAGTTTTTTTCTAAATTTCTCGACTTATCCGACCACTTCAGACAAATACCTTTCTAACGGTGTATTGCACTTGATTGTGCGACTTTTAGTTTAGGAGGAGAAGCGGCTTCACTGCCGTATTATATATATAGATTATTTAACCCTGCAAGGGATGTGTGGCGTGTGTATCCTCTATACATGACGTGGGTAATACTGCCACTGCACTGCTTAGAATCGGAATTTTAATGAACAACGGGGAGATTCTTAGCTTTCATCACGCCTGATGTTAAGTATTGATAAGGCTGAAGATGGAACCGAGCCTCTCCCGGAATACTCAATCACTGAGGAACTGGCAATCTATCTATAACTGCCAGAATACAACAATGCTGAAAACATTGTTGCTATGGCGTCAAACTTAGAGTCTCAGATAAGATGGTGGTAGCTAGCTAGGCGGACTTACAACAAGTCCTACCACCAACCAAACCAACTACAATATGTCTCGTCAACCATGAATTTTTGAAGTGAAAACTTCTTTATCGGCGTTGTGCACATCAGAGTTTAAAATTTTTGGGATGGGTAAAAAATGTTAAAGTCGCGTCAGGACACATGACCCTGATCGAAAATTCGTAATACGGAGGGAGAGTAGACCGCCGGCGCGGCGTAGGAGAGAACATCTCCCTCTCTTTCTTCCGCGCGGCGAAAATGAATGCCTGTTCCTGCTGTTTCGTTTAAGCGGTTTTCACTTCTGCCGGCACTCCCGGAGTGCAACCCGTTGTTTTTTTAATAATGTTAGTACCAACAGTGAATAATTGCGTGGAAGTGAACAACCATCAATTGACAGGTAATTCGAGAAGCTGACCATTATTGGAAACATCCGTTGGGAGGTACACCTGTTTCAGCTAGTCGTCTTTATTGTGTTAGCGATAAAGTCGGTGTTTATATGGCAAGGTTTGGAAGTAAATAATTGCGGTCTGTTAACCGCTATGGAGCGCGGAAGACTCATCTCAAATGTCGATGACTGGATAATCTTAGGTTTTTTTTTTTTTTTTATGAACGACGGAGAGACTCTAAGCCTTCGTCATACCATAGCTTTCATCATTAAGTATTGATAAGGCTGAAGATAGAAGCGAGCATCTCCCGGAATCCTCAAACACTGAGGAACTGGCTATCCTATCTCTAACTGCCGGAACAAAACAATGCTGAAAACATTTGTTGTTATGGCCTCAGACTTAGATAAGATGGTGGTAGCTAGCCAGGGGACTTACTACAAGTCCTACCACCAACCAAACCGAATACAATATGTACCCCCGCTGGGAATCGAACCCGGGACCCCTGGGTCTGATAACGGTGGTTGTACCACTAGACCACAGAGGCGGTTAAAATTGTAATTTTAACCGCCTCTGTGGTAATTGTCATGTATATATTTTTTCATTAATCATGAGATTTTTCTAACTTTCACTCCTACACTGAACAACTTGTCTCCAGCAACTATTTGTAGGAAGTGTCATATAAGGTAAACCTTTGCCGCCGGTTGCATTTCCTGTCGTTACTACTCATCAGTCCGCATTGGAGTCGGACCCACATGATCGTCCATAACTCATTCTCCTTTGCCCTTATAAGGAAGGCCAGTGGGGACATTAAAAATAGTATAACGTGCCTCCCGAAGCACGGAGTACGAAGGCGAAGGTTGCTATCCCAACTCCTATTAACAATAACAGAAAGATATTCAAATAACAAGCTGTAACGGTAAATACTAATGTAAATAGACACCATCACAGGTTACACACCTGTTCTCGGCGAAAAGAGACAGTGTTTTCATTTCCCATAGTCAAGCTAACGGTACATAACACCGAGACACAGCACAAAAACTCGCGCCTATTGCAACTGGCGCCCGCGCAGCAAAAAATGTGTCGAATCGGAGGATGACCTGCGTCTTATAATAACTGTTTGGAGTTTAATATCACTTGGAGAATAAAAAAAAAACTTGAAATACGTGGAGAGATTATGGAAGTTAGCTTCAGTATTTTTTTCATCTCTGTTAACGTTTTGGGTAATAACGGTTTTAGTACAGATTGATAACTTTGTATACGAATAATCTAAATGCTATTTATTTTTAACTTTTTTGTTTTTGAACACGAACAAACACTAAGTTGAAAGTTTTATGTTTGTTTTGATTTGGTGGTAATTAGTTTGATTTTTGTTAGGTATTTCTAAAATGAGTATAGGTAACACATCCTAAGTGTCGCAGACCCTCGCTACCCACGGCCCATCCCACCAATTGTGTGGAAAGGTCGGAAAACCTAAACCACTTTATAAAAATCTAAAAATATGTTAATAAAAATATTCAGAGGAACTCAGGACCACCTATTGTCGGTTAATTGTTTTTGACGTCGGCTAAGAAGCGCGTTTTAATTAGTCTATATTGTTTTATTCAGGCTATGGCAGACATTGAATCTGTTGAAATTGAAAACCCACAGACCTCTATCGAGATAGAGCGCTTCAAACTGTATGAGAATCTTAACGTGTCGAGTTTTTCGTATGTACCATGACGTCACGAGCGATATTTAGTGATGTGGAAATGTTATTGACGAGCTCTTGCAAGAAAGCACTGCACAATTAACCATTTTCGTTTCTGAGTGACGCGTGTTTTCATGGCAATGGTCTCAACTCAAGCGGACTGACTGAGGTCGGAAAACTTTGACCTTAGATCAAACTTTTGATACGCAAGGTAGGTACACTTTTACCGTCTATCTCGATATAGGTCTGTGATTCAGCCTATGCAGTCATTGAATCTGTACAATCCCCATCGCAGTCAATCCGGTCACCCTTGCACGTGCATCCGTCTCGTGGAAGCCGTATAAACGATTCATCAGAATGGCTTCTGCTAAAGCCGCACTACAAAACTACGAAAATCACTCTTATTTTGTACGCAATACTTGAATAGAAAATATTATTACAGATGCGAAAGTTTGTGAAGACGTTTGGATGTTTGTATTGTTTGTTACTCTTTAACGCAAAAATTACTGAACGGATTTGGTTGAAATTTACAACACAGATACATAGCCTGGATTAAAACATGGGCTTCTTTATCCCGATATTCCCATGACAACGAGAGTCTTAAGTATTAAAGTATATGTAAGGGGTGATGCATCTTGCTTGGTTGCATTGCAAAACGCTGCATATTTCCGTCTTTTTGGTCTTTATTGCCGCTTAGATATTGGACTACGCCTGGTTCTATCCCCAAATTGCCTGGTTCTAAAGGTTTGAGCACTTCCACACATTGAACTTTGAGGGAGCAAAATCAGTTTTTCTAACAGGCCTTAGGGGTAACAGTTCTGAAAGGCTAGGAACCACTGATCTAGATGGATGGCAACAAGCCAAGTAACCCTGTTGTGAGGCTATATTACAACCGTCTGGAACATGTTTCGCCTAGAAAGCGACCCGCCACGCCATCGCCATTGTATACCTTTAGTAATGATACTAAATGTATGGACTTGAAGCAGATATATGTCATACGAGCTCGCATTATGGGAAGACCCTTTATGAGCTCCGATGTTGTTCTACGCACAAAGAAAAGATTTGAAATAGGAATAAGTGTCTTGGGCACAGTCTTGGATTTTAACGCAAATTACTATGAATAATATATCCCATCTACCTACTATTAAAAGATATCTTATGATAGGAGGATTTTTGTTATGCTATATAGGCGCGCCCCTGATATGCGCCTTATTATTTCACCTCTAAAATGAATTGTCTATTGTTTCTGGTTATTAACGTGTTTAAAAGTGCCCGCATATGTTTATCTCATCAACACCTTCTGTTATCTTATCGTGAACGCGGCGTCTGTTGAAAGTCACTCAGTAAGGGTCATTATGATGCATGACGCGACGCCCGCTGACCCGGCAAATGAGCTGCTACAAGTTAGGACTATGCCACGTCCACAGGAGAGAGCGATTTGTACAAACGTTGAGCTTGACCGCTATCTCGCCTGATGGTAAGCGATGATGCGATCTAGGATGAAACGCGCTTGCCTAGAAAATACCTATTCACACGTGACTTTGAAGCCACCAAATTTTATGTATAAGGAAACACAGACACAGGCAAAAAATTCCATACTCTGGCAGTACGGATGATAAAATTAGTCGCAAAACGTTATTGGGATATCAACCTTAGAGCTGTGGCGCATATTTGAACGTCTACGTCTGGTTGTCCCGATAGAAAAACGGAGATGGAGCCTTTCATCTCTTGTGAGCTTGCGGTACACTCGGTAGAGTATCAAAGGTACATTTTGCCTTGAGCATATTGTCACCTCAAGCACGCCGACGTCACATTTTGGCATTGGTAAAGTCTTAGATGTTGTCCGGACACAATGGTAACAGGTTGCTAACTCATTGCCTACACTATAGGCTTTTACTTACTACGCTAGAAACACAGGGAAAGCTACTAATTGACGCCTTCATGTTTTTCATTCGAAATTTATGTTACCAGTCGCTGTACTATCATCCGTACCGCTAATATAAATTTAATAATGTTCAGCGCTACCGGCTTCTGCTAGTCACAAGTCTGCAGCCTTATCATATAGCATAATTTTCTGCCTCTTCTTATCGTTTGAAGATTAGTGGCCTCCTCCAGTGTCAGATTTTATAAGGCCGCCTTTAAGACCTCTGACTTGGCATAACGACTGACATCAGCCGGGACCGACGGTTTAACGTGCCCTCCGAAGCACGGAAGCGGTCAGTTATAATGCCACTTTAAGGTCACCCATCCGACACCTGACCCGGCAAACGTTGCTCAACGAACGTGATAAGTCTAATCAGTCTAAATCAGTCAATAAATACGATCAGTCTGTCAAGCGCGGCCATGAGCGCTACAGCGCTTGCCGTTTATAAATTAAGTACTTGACAATTTTCTTTACAATGCGGCAAATGAGGAGATAGCCAGCTCCTCAGTGATTGAGGATTCCGGGAGAGGCTCGCTTCCATCTTCAGCCTTATCAATACTTAACATCAGGTATGATGAAAGCTAAAAGTCTCACCGTCGTACATTAAAAAAAAAATGCATTAGGTATTATTATTTTCACAACATTTCCGCTACCACTCGCCACAAATCCGCAACCTTACCACACGTGTAAGCTCTCGTGTCCCGGACGCACGTGCACCGTGCACCGGGACGTCAACACAATAGGTAAATTATATTGCACTGTGTTCCATCACAACGCTTCTTTAGAGCTATTACTAAACTACTCTGAAGATATTTGGGTGTTTGGTTACTATCGGAAGTTATAGGCTAGTGGAGGGTGTTTAAGGTCTCGTAGACAAAAAAGAAACCGTTAGTGGGCAATTTACATGTTCCCTACATGTTTATCGAAACAGTTCCCGTAGTTTAGTGTACTTAAATAATCATATTTTCATACATACATAAACAGAACTAGCAGTTGAACTTAGATATTGAAATATCAATTCTTGAGGAATGTTTTACATTATTTGCCATAACACTAACGATCCGAACATGGACGTAGCTTCCCAAGTGGTTCTAAGTGCAGTAACTGACAAAAAACCGAGAATTAATAACAAGTCACACTGTTTGAAGAAATCAATCATTCTATCATTATTGAACAACAATAAAGTGTCATATCGATTGAGTAACTGTGTCCCGAGTCCCCATGGGCTACGCAAGTGGCTGCAGCATGGATCAGTGAAAGTCAGTCGTGACTGCCAGTCACGCACGAACCAATAGGTCACACCGTAAACAATGGCAGTAGGTGAACTTTTGGACTTCTATATTCACTTCTGTCCATAAAAGTACATTCGAATCGTCACGTCAACAAATGTATATACGAGGGTGGATTGAAAAGTAGTCGGCCTAACACAGATCCATTCAATTCTAAAAATCAACTTTACCCACATTATTTAGTTCAGTTCAGACTAGTTAATTGTGTGAAGTTTGAAAGGTGTGCTATACTTAGTTGTGATTTTATAAATTTATTAACAAAACAATCGGACATAATCTCAGCAAATGGAGCAAATCGAGCAGCGTGCCGTCATTAAGTACCTCCATAAGAAGAGGCTGTCATCAAAAGCCATCCATGATGATATAGTCAGTACATTATGGGATTCCGCTCTGTCATATTCATCCGTCAAAAAATGGATATCAAAATACAAGCGTGGTAGAGAGAGTGTGAAAGACGAACCCCGCTTTGGGAGGCCTTAGACGTCCACTCCTGACGAAAATATAAAAAAATACTTGATTTAATTATGGGAGACCGCAGATAAAAAATTAGAGAGATAGCCAAGACTATAGGCATCTTTTATGAACGAACTCAAAACATCATAGTCAACGTGTTGGGTTTCCACAAGGTGTCTGCGAGGTGGGTTCCGCGACTGCTTTCAGTTGAACAAAAAAGCATGCGATTGACTATTGCACGCGACTGTTTGGAGTTATTTGAAGCCGATGACGATGATTTTTTGAATCGTTTTGTTACTATGGACGAAACATGGGTTCATTACTGTACACCAGAAACAAAACAACAATCAAAACAGTGGAGAAGACCTGGTTCACCACCCCTAAAAAGGGTAAGGCGATTTTGTCGGCAAATAAGGTGATGGCTTCACTATTCTGGGACTCGAAGAGTGTAATTATGGTTGATTATCTTGAAAGGGGTCAGACCATAAACTCTGATTACTACTACACCTTACTACGTCATTTACGAAAGGAAATAAAAGAAAAACGTCCAGGAGAAAAGACCTGTTTCATCAAGATTACGCTCGTGTTCACACGTCTGTGCAATCAATGGCTGAAATCCACAACTGTGGCTTTGAACTGTTACCGCATCCGCCTTATTCACCTGATCTGGCACCATCAGACTTTTTTCTGTTCCCTAACCTAAAAAAGCACTTGGGAGGTCAAAGATTTTCGACAAACGACGAGGTCAAAGCAGCAGTAGACGCATATTTTGACTCTAAGGAAGAATATTTTTTTTCAATGGTCTAAATGCTTTGAAGGTAAGGTGGCAAAAGTGCATTGAACTTGATGGTGATTATGTAGAAAAATAAAAATATATTTGATATAGTATGTGTTTATTTTCTTGGTTAGGCCGACTACTTTTCAATCCACCCTCGTAGCACTTTGCGGTCCTACTTTTTTATTTTTCTTGCCTTGGCTTGCACCGACTCCAAAAGGTTTATTTTTTGCTTTTTAGTGTTTTGAAGTCGGTTTTTTTTTTTTTATAAAAAGTTTTTATTTTACAGTTTTTAAAGGTAGATAATATCATGTCAGCCAAGTAACAAATATGAAATGAGATATATAAAAATGCTCAAAACATAAAAAGTATTGGGTCAAACTAAACCAAATTTTTATGGGACCAATTGGCAACCATTCTGCATCGAACAAAAAAAGAATCACTGAAATCGGTTCAAAAATCTCGGCGTAATTGGTGTACATACATAAAAATATATATATATACCAACCAAATTGAGAACCTCCTCCTTTTTTGAAGTCGGTTAAAAAGTTTAGTTCCGTTTACGTCCGGTAGGTACGCTGCACAATACCTCATACATTTGTTGACGTGACGATACGAACACTTTTTCGAGCTTTTCGTGCTGGCTGAGCCTGACTGTTTTCTCGTGGTCCTACTAATTTGTCCTACAAGTGGTCCTACTGCGGAGTACCTAAAAGTTACTAAGGAACTACGAGGAAGCATAAAGTAGGACCACGTAGAGAGGAAAGAAGACCACAGGTCTAAGCCTCTGAGAAACGAAAAATAATATATATACAGGGTGGAAAAAATCTATGGGCCCTGGAGCGGAACTACATTTTTTCCACCCTGTATATGTAATAAATAGCTTAATTCCGCAAGAAAAAACACATGCAGGTTATACAGGTTTTTAAAAATCTAGCTCGGTGGTCAGAAGCCTTAAATAAGATAATTACTGCCTTTCTGTTGTTGTAATGCATCATTAAAATTTGTAATTGTGTTCTTTGTTTTTAATATTTTTTATTATTATTTTATTACATGCAAGATGCACCGAAGCAAAATAAATGCTCCGAGTACTCGGGAGTAGTCGGTAAAGGTGCAAGGTGTGTCACTGTTTTGCATTTGCATTTATTTGCGGGATAAATGGAAATGCAAATCACACGGAATTAAAGTACATATTTTTTCGGTTTCTACTAAGATATGGATTTCTGCCAAGTAACGCCCGACTCTATCAAATGCCTCTCTTGCAGTTGAAAACAGGCAATTCTTTACGTTGCACTTAAAGATAACGTGAGGAATTTCAAAATCGGAAATAGGGAAATGTGACCATTAACCGCCTTTGTGGTCTAGTAGTAACAACCACCGGTATCAGACCCAGGGGTCCCGGGTTCGATTTCCAGCGGGGGTACATACTGTATTCGGTTTGGTTAGTGGTAGGACTTGTTGTTACTTGATTACTTTGGCCACATTGCTAGAAAAGAAAGTGACAACCTGGAGAAATAGATAGTGACAGGGAAAGTCGACGGCAAAAGGTCTCGTGGTCGCAGCCCGATGCGTTGGTCCGACCAGATCCGCACCATTCTCGACACGTCAGTCTACGACGCACTGCATGCCGCCGGTGACAGGGGACGATGGAAAGCCATCATCAAAGAAAGACTGCTAGGAGGTGGTGGTCACGACCCTCAGACATGAGGAACACGACGCAAGGAGGAGGACTTGTTGTAAGTCCGTCTGGCTAGCTACCACCATCTTATCTAAGCCTGACGCTATAACAACATTGTATTCAGCATTGTTGTGTTCCGACACTTAGAGATAAGATAGCCAGTTCCTCAGTGATGAGGATTCCGGGTGAAGCCCGCTTCCATCTTCGGCCTTATCAATACTTAACATCAGGTATGATGAAGGCTAAGAGAGTCCCCGTTGCTCATTAAAAAAAAAACTTTTTTGCTATTTTTTGCTTCGATGTTCCACTCAGCACTCAGTTCTTACCTCTTTCTTATATTTCGTGGCTAAAACCATGATCGTACCGTAGCCATCCCATTTGCCATTACCACATTTTTTTTCGAAAGGAAGGGTCCCTTTCGGTACTTTTGAAACATACCGAGCGGAACAGTGCACTATGTTGTACTTTATACTACACTTTATAGGCCGATTGACACTACTTACCGCGTTTGGTGGCTATGTAGAAAAGATTAAGCTGATTGGAATACTTTGCATTTCGACTGATGAAAGTAACAAAACACTTTTTCTTGGAAATTGTTGTTTATCAAAGTTGGGAAAAAACAATAAGTACCAATTTTTATGGATTTTAGATACTTTATAATAGGTATTTGATAGAATCAGGCGTTATTTAGAAGAAAAGGAAAAATATGTAGCTTAATTCCGCAAGTAAACTTACATGCAAGATGCACCGCCCGCCCGCCCGCAAATAAATGCAGATGCAACACAGTGACACACCTTGCACCTTCACCGACTACTCTACACGAGTTTCGCCCATACACGGAGCATCCTCAGGAGTTGTTAGATCGTGCAATACCAGCACCGAGCTGCTACCGGTGTATATGCGGAATTTTTCGTTTTCTACTAGCTTTATAATAATTTCATTAAATATTATAAATTAGGTACACTAATATATAGATAGTTTTGGTGTAATGGTGTTGTTAGTGTGATTGTTAGTGTCAGATTAAGGGTGCGTGTTTGAGAGTGAAAGTCCTGGCTGGCAAGAACTGGTGCTGGCCAGCAAGTGTCATGCCTATGCATGACAAAAAATCTGTCACTAGATTGTTTTTGTATTGTTTGTGTATACTTCACTCGATCAAGTCGAATTAAAGTGTCTGAACTGAAAACTGTTTACGTAAATAACTTAGTTGTGAATCAGATCCACTGCGTGCTAACAACAGCCAAATTTCCAATAGAAATAAATAAATACCTATGTCACATTTGTTATATTAGAACTTTATGAAAATTTTATCCATGAAGATCATTCAATGAGTTTTTACAGTATGATAACTTTGCATTGGTTCACGTTTTGTAAGCAAAAAAGAGCGCTGCGTACAATTATTCCAATGAATAGAGTGCGCGGGAGTTGGCCTTATTGAATTTTGACATAAATACCGTACGTACGGTTCGGAATTTTAGGCGTGCCGCGTTTTGCTTAGGTCATGCGTTGCTTGCCCATGCGAATACATCGTACGATTGTCTCGTTCTAGCCCAAAATATGGATATGGATAATGGGCTTCATTTGACAGTTGAAGCTCATAAAACTACCTTATATGGTCATTTAACTGTTAAATAAAGCCCATGTTAGCGTATAAAATGTTGGGTTTTATCTTTCGCCAAAGTGTTGATTTCAAGGAGGCTAAAACTTTAATTTTATTATATAACTGTTTTGTTAGATCTCAGCTTGAATATGCATCCACTGTATATATATTAATTCAATCCAAAACATTCAGAATAAATTTGTTAAGCGTCTTAAATATAAATACGAAAATTTTAAACCAGATGAAATTATGATTCCTTTAACTGTAAGAAGAGAACATAGAGATATAACTTTACTATATAAAATCTTAAATAATTAAGCTGATTCATCTTACCTTTTAAGTAAAATTTCGTTTAAATTCACAAGATCATTGCGGTCTTGCAATACTTTTTCGGTTCCTTGGTGTCATACCTTGGACGAATGTCGTACAAATTACACAAATAATCGTTTTATTCCAAGAGCTTTGAATACTTATAATAAAAAATATAGTAGCATTGATATCTTAAATATTAATCTTTTGAAATTGAAATCGGAACAAAATTCTTTTTTTAATTCTTGTCCGGGTTTGTGCTTGTAATGATAATACCTAGTTACTATATATTATTTACTTTAGTTTGTATATAATTGTAAACTCCTAATTTAAGTTATAAATTATGTAATATGTAAGACTGTTTGTTTCCCAATAGAAAAAAAATAAAAAAATGTCCATATCCATATTTTAATAATGAATAACCTATCTGTAGATAAGGATGGGCTATCTGACATTGTTGCCTAGGATATTTTTTGTTAACAAGTATGAACAAAATTACGACGGTTGCTAGGCAACGAAGCCAGTATCCCAGGCAACTATCTCAGTTAGCCCTATTCATATCTACAGATAGGTTATTAATTTCGGCCGTAAGTCGCTCACCTAGTATTTTTGTCGCTCAAAAAGTTTTTTAGTCGATCGGTTAATTTAATTACCTACCCAATAATCAGACAACAGCACATATAAGTACTTTAGGTTTAATATGATGTTTAATATGTATATTATGTATGTATTTACAAAAAAAATGTATATAAGTATGTTAATCCGTTATCTAGTATCCATAACACAAGTTCTTCATGATACTTAACGTGGGCTAGATAATTGGTGTGATTGTATGGAAATATTTATATTTATTTATTTAATTTATTTATTTATTTATTTTAGGTTTTGTAACACTTTATACTTTCATGATCACTATCTATCACTAATCGGGGTATATCAGAAACAAATACAAACATGGTGGAAATTCCGTTTTTCCTAATAAAGTTTAGGTTTTGTGTTACGGATTTACGGATACAAAACCTGTAAGAAAAGGAAAGAGGTGATTGAGGATTCCGGTCCAGGGAGGAAGCGTAATTCCATTGACAGCCTTATCATTACTTTCAACAACCATTCTCCTTCGGAAGATTTTTTAATGACATTTTGCTAAAAAAACAAAACACTTCGTATCGTAACCGTTTCCCGTATCGTAAAACAAAAAAACATGGTATTTCCCCGTCGCAGAACCATTATAAGATTTTAAGAATTTTTTATAAAGTTTGCATTTTCAATGCTATTCTTATTTAAATTAAATTAAGTTAAAAATTTCAGACTCATAGGATGTCCATAACTATGGACATCTTACAAAAAACACATTATTGAGCTTAAATAAAATAGAAATGTCGACAAAGCACCAGATTATTACATACAAGATGTAACAAACACTTTTTCACTAACAAAGTCAAAATTATAATAATATTATTATATTTTACATATCCCAAGATCAAATTCAATTATATAAAATTAAATAACAAAATTACATTTTAAAAGATAAATTTTAACCTTTGGGTAAGTACCCAAGGGCGCGGGTTCGAATCCCGTCTAAGAATAACATGTAAGCCGAGTCGTATTTTTCTATTAAAATTTATCTATTGTTGTGTTTGTTCTGTTGTGCTTGGGATAGATGCCATAAATCAGTAATGATCATTACAGCTGTTTATCACTTTCACCGTCGCGCCTGTGTTCATCTTCTCGGTCGAATCTCTTGTACAGTTCGTCACAAATCTAAGTTGTCCAACAGTTGTTCTATGAAAACTACTCTTATTACAAACGAGATAGGGGTCAAGGACAACATGCAAAATTCGGTATGCTGTCGACTGTTGAACAGTTGGAGGATTTCAATTAAAATACGAATCATCTGTTAAATTGGATTGTTAAAATTTGTCTAAATGAAAGGAAAGTTATTTATAGTACGGTACCGGCTTTACAAAACTATAAATTTTCCTATTCTGACTTTGAACTTTTTTGATATTTAACGTACCTACCTAACCCGTCGAAAAAAAAATCTAAGTTAAAAATCAATCAGTTAATCACTGTAGTGCTAATTAATCACATAATAACAGAAGTGCGGTGATAGAAGTGGGCTGCAGGTGCGAAAAATACAAAACCGCATTCCTGTCATGCGCCTAATTGTCTTGGTCGTGTAGTACGCTGATAAGGTGATAAGCTAACAAAAAAAATATTTTACATTCTGTGGATTTATTGTCTAATTTTAAAATCTATCGCAATCCCTTTCAATTTGTCATTTGAAGGATATTTACATACTTCACGTCGTCACTATTTGACATTTGATAGGTACGCGTTTTAAAAGATATTTGAATGAACGAAATAGTTAATTTGACGTGAGTGACATTCGCAAATATCTTTCAAATGTATTTTTTAATGAACGAGCGACTGGGATACTTTTCGCCTTCATTATACCTGATGTTAAGTATTGATAAGGCTGAAGTCATTCAAAACATCATTCGTTCTTAAAGGGATTGCGACTTTAAGTTACACAATTCCATAAATCACTATCACAATCACAAAACCTTGAAAAGCATTGTGATAGATTTTAAGATCAGACAATTAGGGGGCTGTTTCGTCGCTGTTATGGCTGTCATATTTTTATACTGTATGACAGCCATGAAACTGAAATTTTTAGTTAGATAATCAGACTACCGAATTGGCTAAATAATGGTAACTCCAGTCATGATTATTACCTGTGTTATCTCTATAAAAGTGCCTCTATAAATTCCTACTAAATATAGTTAGTATACTTTTCATAGAGGTAATGATGCTATAACTAATAGACACTGAAAAACAATTGGTATGACGAAATTGATGTAACAATACCAGCTATAATTGGCAATTATTTCGATACGGCTTCTCCTAATGAAGATAAAGATTTCCTTTCAAGTGGACTTTATGCCTGTAATTTTAGCTAACTACTGATCGAGTTATGTGAGCAATATCTCTAGTAATTGGCTTATTTGGTGTAAGGACGCACTGTCATTGATGAACTTTTGAAATTAAATAGTGAAGGTCGTTAATTTTCATACTGAAATAGAAGCTGAGCAAAACAGTTTTATTTCCCTTAGGGCTAGTGCATATATATATACAACTTTTAGGTTTAGCGCATATACAGTTGAACAGCTATTTTGTTGTGAATCATATGATAAATCCTATCAATGGACTGGGCTGGGTATATTCGAAAATTAATATTGGACGATAGACTGGCATCACAGACCTATTTTTTGAGAGGGGACACCAGCACGGCTGGACGGGTGATCGCAGTCTCCCTAGTCGGAACCATTTCACCCAGCGATAGACGGTAAAGGTGTACGTACCTTGCGTGCCAAAAGTTTGATCCACGGTCAAAGTTTTACGACCTAAATCAGTCCGCTTGAGACCATGAAAACACGCGTCACTCATAAACGAAAATAGTTAATTGTGCAGTGCTTTCTTGCAAGAGCTCGTCAATAACATTTACACATCACTAAATCTCGTTCGTAAAGTCATCGCAGGTACGAAAAATTCGACACGCTAGGTTCTCATACAGTTTGAAGCGCTCTTTACGTCTATCTCGACGTTTTTGTTGACCTGTTTGGCGCAAGGTCCCGGGTTCGATCCCCGGACAAGACAAATATTTGTGTGCATGAACATGTCTATTTGTCTTGGTCTGGGTGTTAAATATGTATATTATGTATGTATTTGCAAATAAAAAGTATATAAGTAAATCCGTTACCCAGTATCCATAACACAAGTTCTTCATGAAACTTAACGTGGGCTAGACAATAGGTGAGATTGTATGCAATTATTATATTATTTATTTATCTCGATATAGGTCTCAATTGTTTCCGGAAAACATCATGACCCAACCAATGGCAAATATGGCTTCGTTGAGCTGTGGTTATGCGTGTGAAGTTCATACATTTCACTATCAAGCTTCACTTTTGACACTCTGCAAACCCCGCAAGGAATTATAGCTCGAGAATATGTATATGTAACGGTATATGTTAATAACTTTTAATTATTAATAATTACCATGATTAAAGATAATAGTGATTAATTAATTATTTATACCGCACAGTATCAATTATTGCACCTTACTTTTGATGAATGTAATTAATTTTCAATTAAGTCGGTCAAAAATATCGATATTTACAGCCTTTTAACATAACAAAACGTCAATAGAAGCAGGAGTTTGGTATCACAATTTTAGTACTTTTTAAAGAAAATCGTCTCTGACGCTTCGCCGTCCGCTGGTGCGGCACGCTCGCTTTGCTCGCTCGGCTCGCGCCTATTTTGGTCACAGTTTTAACGTAACCTAACCAATTCAATTCAATTCAATTCAATTTTATTGCAATCCACAAATGGTAACAAGATGGTAACATAAAGATGGTTAGTACATTGTGGACCCTGATAGGGCACAGCAAATAGGTTTTTTTAACCTTACGTAAAGTGATAAATTTCATAGTTTTAATTACATTGATTAAATCACGTGGTCAGTATTATTAATAACCGGTTATTATTAATAATTTTCACACTATTAACATTTACCATGACATATATGCCTATGTAATCTATACAAAACCGTCACAGTTGGCATGGGGCAGTAACGGTGTAACTGCAATGTGCCACAATTGACGATGTCGTGTAATTAGCGGAAAAGTGTCGGTGGTGCAGTGCCGACATTAACGTAATTAGTAGGCGCATGTAGGCTAGAAAGCGCGCGGCGAAATGATGCGGTTCAGTGCCGGAAAATAAAAAATAAACTGTCAGCTACGATTTTTTTTACTTTTTTATGTAATTTTATACATTAATTCATTTTATTTATATAAGCAATATGCAAGTCCATGAAAGAGACTTTTAGTAACTATCTTTCATAAAAAAAATCTGACTTTATTATACTTATGTTAGAAAGAGCTGTCTAGTGGCTTAAAATAACACTACCCTCTCTCATCCCGTGGGTGTCGTAAAAGGCGACTAAGAGAATCACCCTTCAGGAGACGGGCAGTAGCGCCCTTTTTTACAAGTAACTGGGCAGGCATTTGACCACTATCGTGCTTAATAAACAGGATGTGGTCTAAGGTGTAACATGCTTGCCCAGGAAATGCCTATTCACTCAACTCAGCAGGTAGCGCATTCCATTCTTTAGCGGTTCGCATTAAAAATGTGCCAGCAAAGCGCTTGGTACGGATCGCTGTAATGTCAACGACTTACGGGTGATAAGCTAACCTGAGTCTGGCACCTCGATGATGGAAAGGGGCTGGAGAAAAAAGGTCGTGCAGTTCTCTCGCACTCTCCAATCCTGTATATATCCTATATGTATCCTTTATAAGACCGATAAACATGCAACTTTGCGGCGGTGACTGAGGCTCTGAAGTTCCGCCGTGGCCAATGCTGATTTTCCATAAGTTTTCTGGCACGGTTTTCAATCGATTCGAGAAGCTTTAGCCGATACTTAGTAGAACCACACACAGGTAACAGCAGTACTCCATGCACGGCCGAATCTGCGCTTTGTATAAAAAAAGCAGATAAAAGTATTTGGATAAATGTACCACCTAGCCTTAGAGAGGCCCAGTTTGTTTGCAGCACACTTAGCAATGGAGTCGACGTACTCGCCAAAGTTCAGATTGGAAGACAAGTTTTGGCCAAGAAGTTGCAGATTTTCGGTTATCGGTAAGAATACACCCTGGAAAGTCGGAGTCAGTTCGAAGGGACTCCGTTTTGTGGTGAATAAACAAGCCTGTGTTTTAGTGGCATTAAAACTGACAAGATTGGCGTTGCCCCAATCGGATACAGCCTGAAGTGCCAGATTCATATGCTCGACAAGGGATTCTCGACAAGACTGGATTTCATCACTGGTAGCCTTTGCAGTTGAGAGATATCTGTTGGTTAAGGTGGTATCATCTGCATACCCAATGGTATCAGACGCCAGCAGATCGTAACCTATGAATCTATTTAAACATAGGCTTATATACATTTAGAGCACTTATGCACTGCGTCCGAATCCGTGAAAATACGGTCCGTCATAGCCGTAGAACTATTTGTAGTAGCTACTTTTTCTTCTCTCCGTCATCCGTGAATCTCCGTGACGGACGGTATGAACAAACTGTTTCCCTATTTTAACACTATACGTGAAAGAATAAGTTAGTATCCGGATTCCACTTATTTCCACCATCACGGTGAGCATTTTGTATAATTTTATTTTATTTAAAAAAACGGAATCAATATCGCGATTCGAGTAAACAAACATGGCTGACAAAATGTCTCGACTCGCGATTTTGTTTTTGTTTTAAATAAATTTGTGTTGTGAAATCAATAAATATTGTGCATTTTGTTCTACGTGGTGGTGGAAGTAAGTTGAGGCCAAGATCCTACTTAACTTATCATTTCATGACAGTTGACAGGTGTTTTAATAGGATTAAGTATCGGATTCGGATCGCAGTGCGTAAGCGACATCCGAATTCTGTCCGTGTTTTCTGAATCTGTTTTTTCACGGATCCGTTTTTTTACGGATTCGGACGCAGTGCGTAAGGGCCGGCGCCCACTGCCGGCACGGCACGGTGTGTCATGGCAAAGGATTTTATCACTAATCAAGTTATTTTGAATCTTATTTCAATGACTTTAGAATTCATGTTACTTAATTTCGATACCACGATGTCGCGACGGACGCGCCGATGGATGCTGCGGCAAGACGGGTCACATGCCGTTTCATTCCACGGGTTGCCGCAGCGTGCCATTGCATCCCGCGAGACGTATGAGTCACTGTGTCGAGGAATTATGATTGCTAAATTTGTTGAAATAAGGTCGAAACTTGTGCAGCGGTCATTTCGGTTAATGGGACGCAGTCCGGTCGGTGCGCGGGGGCAAGGGAGGGAGAAGACGCACTATGGCATGCCACGGAACGCCGCGGGCTGCCACAGCACAACCTGCCGTGCCATGCCGTGCCACGCCGTCAGTGGGCGCCGGCCCTAAGCGCTCTTAGTGTAATTTTACAGTCAGTAAGTTAAAATCATAATTGGTAGCTAAAAAGTAGCTGATGCTCCATAAATATTACGAATGAAATAGTCATGTTCATGTATGCGGCTGTAAGCATTGCTAAATATTTATCTGGTACATAATCTTATCAGTAGGCTATCGCACAACTGTTGCGTACTTCAGAACGTTTCCTCAGATATAAATCGGTTTCCTTTCAAATTTTAAAGGTGATAAACCTATAAGTTGATCGTACTAAGTATATTATAAATAGGAATGTTTAGATGTTTAGAAGTAATCTAAGCTCGAACTCTAAAGTCACTTACCTCGTTGGGACTATCTCGAAAATTACTAACGAAAATAACAACGATAAATACCACGCAAAAGCGTTAACATTCGGGTTTAGATTTTCGTTGTAGACCTTCTAAGGCCCACTTGCGCCAAGCTAGGTTAACATTTAAATTGGAGTTAGATGCATGCAAAAGTAGCAATACACAGACCTATATCGAGATAGACGGTAAAAGTACCGGTAACCTTGTGTGTCAAAAGTTTGATCCACGGCCAAATTTTTCCGACCTAAGTCAGTCCGCTTGAGACCATTATTGACATGAAAACACGCGTCACTCACAAACGAAAATGGTCAATTGTGTAGTGCTTTCTTGCAAGAGCTCGTCAATAACAATAATATTACTTAGCATATAACTGTTTATTGTCCCAAATTATAAAAAAATATAATAAAATAACATTTCCACATCACTAAATCTCGCTCGTGACGTCATCTTAGGTGCGAAAAATGCGACACGCTATATTAATAAATAAATAATAATAATAAATAAATTCCATACCATCACACCTATTATCTAGCCCACGCTAAGTTCCAGGAACTTGTGTTATGGATACTAGATAACGGATAAACATACTTATATACTTTTTTTTTTGTAAATACATACATAATATACATATTAAACACCCAGACCAAGACAAATAGACATGTTCATGCACACAAATATTTGTCCCGTCCGGGGATCGAACCCGGGACCTCTGGCGTAGAAGGCGGGTTTAGTACCCCTGCGCCAAACAGGTCGTCATACAGTTTAAGCGCTCTTTTCGTCTATTTCGATATAGGTCTGTATAGCAATATCTCTGAGTTAAATGTGTTAATAACTTAGCTCAGCGCAAGTGGGCCTAAGGTTTTGAACCCTATTTACTATTTTATTATCTTTGCAGATCTAGTGTGGCCTATACTGCTTTTTATATAGTGGGATAGCAGCCAAAAAAACCACCTTAATCACCTGGTTCTATCAGAACTGAATTCTTATTGGAAAAACCGGGATTTTCGACTTGTCACGAAAAGCCGTTTTTTAATTTTTTATTTTCAAAAATCATAATTGAATTATTATTAGTTTTTATTTTGCATTTTACAATGCTATTTTTATGTGATAAATATGTGATAAACATGTCGCTCTGACTGGATCGACATCTCGTCACGAGACAAGTTGATTTTTTCTAGTATATTTTCTTGTTTAATATTTATCATAATTGAAGCCGTTTCTGCTCATATTATGCAACATTCAGTGCAGAACGTAGGCCTTTCATCTGCGGTTAGGACTTGTCATCTATCAACATTGTTCCATTGAAGACCCATGTATTACGGTGCATTGTGTACCCCTATAAACTGTTAGGTAACTTCAAATGGGAGACAGACAAATAGGCTTCGATTTAAATAATGCTATTGTGTGTGTATGATTCAAGAACAATCTTTGTCGCCATTCACCAGATAAGAAAAAAATATCTTATCTATAACTAACGTATGATCATAGAACTTTAAAACTTGTTTTGAACTGTTGACACGTGTAACTTTAAAAAATGAAACTAATATTTCAAACAGGAATAACCTTACGAAAAAAATCTTGATAACAAACAAAATAAGTTAAGAATAAGACTTGTTGTGTGTTTATGAAATGCATATTTTTTACAAATTTCCGGCCAATTTTAGCAGCGATAATTTTCTGATCCGCGTTCAGACAATTTTTCCGATCGCATACAAGACAAGACAAATATTTGTGTGCATGAACATGTCTATTTGTCTTGGTCTGGGTGTTTAATATAAAATATTATATATATAATATTATGTATATATTTACAAGAAAAAAAGTATATAATTATGTTTATCCGTTATCTAGTATCCATAACACAAGTTCTTCATGAAACTTAACGTGGGCTAGATAATTGGTGTGTTGTATGCAATTATTTATTATTTATTTATTATTATTATTTATACCATGCATTTAAGGAGTGCGCACCCGTGCCTCACCTGTTCTCCACCTGGGTGAAGCACGAAGAACTATAAATGTCCCGTGTGCCAACTGATGACGGTTATTGTATAGTGATGCAGTATTTTTTTTTCCCAAATTAGACATTTTTGGAGTGGTTTCATATGGACTATAATCGCTGCTAATAATATATATCACCCTCACAAATTATTTTTGAAACCGCTAACGAGTTAGCATCGATTAAGTCGCTGCGGTGTGGACACAGCGTGGCTTCAGGTTTCCCGTGACCATTAAGACCTATTTCATAAGGTTAGAAGGTGCGGTCGCCCTTTAAGACTTAGCTATCCAGTAAATGCCAAGGACTAGTTCCAGTTTAATTGGTCAGTAGCAATATATTGCTTAATTCCTAAAGTTGTGACGATTCGGTCTAACAAGTAAACTAACGGCCGCTCGCATCTTCGTCCGCGTCCACAGTTTTATTTATTTACAGGCGGACTTAATGCCAATCGTACACAGACGGACTTAATGCCAATTTATTAGATTTCCATTATTCACATGAGGATTCCGGGAGAGGCTCGCTTCCATCTTCAGCCTCATCAGGTATGATGAAGGTTAAGTCTCACTCTAGTTCGTAAAAAAAAAATATGTTTCAATCAAAGGTTTTTCGGAGACCCACACGTAGGGAACCCAATGAAAGAGGGTAGTGGGATTCGGTGCCTCGTGCAAAAAGGTGAAGACGCGACGCGTGAAAGCCTACATACTAGGTACTTCGATCACCCCCTTGTAACGCTATGTCCT
Organism: Chrysoteuchia culmella; assembly: GCA_910589605.1. Classification (NCBI taxonomy): domain Eukaryota; kingdom Metazoa; phylum Arthropoda; class Insecta; order Lepidoptera; family Crambidae; genus Chrysoteuchia; species Chrysoteuchia culmella. The sequence goes on from OU342659.1 coordinate 17,268,322, forward strand.
TCACCTCGTAAACCTATAAATTGATCCTTACTCCTCATCATAACTAGTATTAAAATGTTATTACTGAAGGCTGTGCTTTGTATTTAACCAGTCGTAAAAATCACCAAAAATTCTTTTCCTAAAAAGAGCTTCCTCCTGACGCACTTGTTTTAAAAAAATCAAATGATAGTATTCTCATTAATCCTATTAATATTGTTAGTTAAACATAGGCTGCTCTTGTTCCGTACCGGAATGTTTAATTCGCTCGCTAATAATATTAAGCTTTGTATTAATCGTCGTCGTGGTGCTATATACCAGTTCTACACTTCGTGTATAGCATCTAGTTTAATCGTTTTTGTAAGAAGACACTGGATAGACTTTGTGCATCAGTGAACCTGTGACCTGCCTATGGATATTTATGTATGGGACTTAAAGTCTTTCTACTGCTCCCTCCTCACTCAGCCACGAGACCTAGCAGGAGAAATCAGGTGAGCCCCAATAGGCAATCACTTTATCCTGTACGTAACAACTTTTATCCCGATATTACCACGGGAACGGCTAGTATATAAATAATTGAAAAAAAAACATTCAAAGGAAGGTATTTCTATTAAAACAAGTTTAATTTCCATGAGCAAGTGAATTTTTTTCCCTTTATGCTTTTCTTTCTCAACAGCTTGAAAAATACATAAAAATAAGTAAGTATAATTCTATTATACGTATTGATATTAAGTCTGGCACATAAATGTGACTTCCTAATCTCATTTATTGTAATCTGAAGTTGATAAGATTGTGTTGACACATTTCGTTTTGTAAGTAGGTACCTATTGTTTCAGTCCTCAATGTTATGCCTTTTAAACAATGGAAATATATTCATAATCCAATTTCTGTTTTATGCTAAGATTAAATGTGATGAGAACACATAAAAATGTATAGGTATCCAAACTAGATACTAGTTAAACAATGTTAAATCGTAAAAGAACCGCTTTGATTATAAGACGACCTTCTTCTTTATCGGTACCTAAATTGATTAAAAAGTGACAACAAATCAAACCATCACCTAAATATTTATAATGAGAAAGAGTCACTTACATATTTAGTAGAACTGATTCTTCGGACTCTGTTCACCGGCTTCTTCTGTGCTCTTCTGTACTTGTTCTCCTCGTGCGGAGCAGCAGGAACCACCTTATCTTCTAGAACGAACCAATCAGTCACAGATCCTCGCCTACACTGACTCGGTTTCATGTGAATACCACTTTCCCGCTTTATGCTCAAAACTCGGTTTAACTCGCTCTTAAAATCCTCACTGATGTTCTCGACTTTGTTCACGTGCATTATTTTAGGCGAAGGTATATTGCTAAAGGAAGAACTCTTACGTTTCACTTCTACCGGTAATTTAGCTTCCCCTGACTTCGTATACGGCTCACTGTCACTCAAATAACTTTCACTGAACATCTCCACTGCTTTGTGGAATTCACTCATAATGTCTTGAACTGATTGGGTTTTAAACATGTTGACGACTATCCCACTGGATGTGGACGTAAGACATGACATACTGGAGTTATTAGTAGAGTTCGGAGATTCGGAGGCAAATTCTTTGATGCTTTTCAGGAATACTCCGTCATCGTTGTCGTAGTAAACGTTGGATGGAAACTCTGAACTCTCGTTAGATAGACTATCCAGAGAATCGGTACTGGAGAAAACGTAAGACAGACTATGCTTCAAAGTCCTTACTTTACTTTTATCCGGCTTTTTCTCTTCCTCGTCTTCCTCAATCGCTCTCGGCAAGAACTCGAAACTCTTACTTCTAACGTAAATAGAAGAATGCCTTTTCTTTTCATTGACTTCCTTGTTTCTGAAGAACCAAAACCGTTTGCTGTTTTTATGATCATGGTCATGTTTGAAAGCTCTAGAACCATGATGAGTAGATTTATCTTCCTTCTTATCATCTTCTTCAGCTTTCCGCTTCTCCATCTTGTCTTTTTCTTTTTCTTTGCTGAAAAAACTCATTCGTGAAAATCTGTCGCGAAAGCTGAAACTCTTCTTCAGAGGTGATACACTTTCATCATCCGATGAAGTCACTGATGTCGGTGTTTCAGCTAATGGAGATTGTGGAATCACCGGTAAACAAGAGGACAAAAAGCTCGGTTGCCTCGCCACAAGCTGCGTAGAATTTCCCCGGACAGGTATAGAAGGCCCGAGATTTTTAGGTCTCAATTTGGCCGGTAGCTCACCCAATCCCCTTTCTAGAATGAGTAGACTCTCCGCGTTGAGTTTCCTCAACACGTCTGGTCTCCTGACAGTTGGTCGCGGCTTATCTTTGTCCATGGCGCCCGCGATCGTCATCACCGTATCGCGGCGCGTTTTCAACTGATTTATCAGCAAGCCTCTCCACGGTATCTCTGATAACGATAAGTGGATAAGCTCTCCCTGTTTCTGTTTGCTTTGTAAGTAAGCTACCAAATTATGTATTACAGTTTATATTTAGAGGGAACAGCTAAATTGTTGTTATAGTGTCCTTGAGGTAAAGTAATATATTGGTTCGATCATCCGTAGTCGTTTTAGGGGGTGTTTAAATTGTTGATCTTGTCATTATACTGTTGACGAAATAATCTTGTTATCTTATCCATTGAATAAGGACTTGTCACAATTTAAGCCCCGTTCAGCTCAGTTCAACCACCTGTAGAGATGTTTCCTGTCTACAGCTATATTTTTGTCGCGCCTTTTGTTTTTCAATTTTTCCGAATAGGTATTTTGGAATTAATTATTTGGTGGAAATTGTGGTTATTGCGATAATTTGTAGACGATCCGAAACATCTGATTACCGACACGCACTGAAATTACTTGTCTTAAATCAACTTGAGTTATTAAAAGGGTAAGTTAGGTAGAAGTTTGAAGAATCCATTCCAACTAGATTAGAGGAAGGTCCTTTAATAAAAAAGTAAAATGAAGCGATGTAGATGTAGTGCATTCAATAACACTTTAAATTACTATATGATTTTACAACGTTGCTTATTATTTATTTAACCGATTTTCCGTTTCTAGTACTGTGTTTTCCGATCTAGCTAGGTTAGTACTTAGTTTTGAGTTAATTTTACAAAAAGAACGACAGTTTTACCAATTCTACTGAACCGATTTCAAAATGTTTTTATTTTATTTCACTTCTTTTTAAGTCAACAGCAGATACTGTGCCATTTAGTGAACTTCTTTCAACTAAACTCGTGGGTTTTATTTTTTGTAAAAAATGTTTTTTATTTCACAATTTTAAAAGACAAGCAGCGCCACCTAGTAAGCTTTATTGCCATCTTGCAAAACCTGTTTGGCGCAGGGGTACTAACCCCGCCTTCTGCGCCAGAGGTTCCGGGTTCGATCCCCGGTCATACAATAATATTAGTGTACATGAACATGTCTATTTGTCTTTGTGTTTAATATGTATATTATGTGTGTATTTACAAAAACAAAGTATATAAGTATGTTTATCCGTTATGTAGTATCCATACCATAGCACAAGTTCTTCATGAAACTTAACGTGAACTAGATAATTGGTGTGATTGTATGCAAATATTTATTTATATATGTGTACTTGAAGCAAATATGACATACGAGCTCACATTGTGAAAATTAAGATGACACTATATGGGGCCCGAATCAAATTGTTATCTCTTTCAATTCCGTGCTTTTTTGTCCTACTTGTCAGTAAAACATGACAGTTGTCTTGGTCACAGATTTCAACGCAAACTACTAATATCTTTACTAATATTTTAAAGAGGAAAGAGTTGATTGTTTTTGTTTGTTTGCAACGGATAAACTCGAAAGCAACTAAACGGATTTGGATGAAATTTGATACACAGATAGTAGATCATAGCCTGGTTATGAACATAGGATACTTTTCATCCCGATATTCTCACGGCGCGACGGGTGAAATCGCGAGCGGCCGTTAGTCTAGTATAAATAAATAAATAAATATTTCCATACAACCACACCAATTATCTAGCCCACGTTAAGTATCATGTAGAACTTGTGTTATGGATACTAGATAACGGACAAACATACTTATATACTTTTTTTGTAAATACATACATAATATACATATTAAACATCCAGACCAAGACAAATAGACATGTTCCTGCACACAAATATTTGTCTTGTCCGGGGATTGAACCCGGGACCTCTGGCGCAGAAGGTGGGGTTAGTACCCCTGCGCCAAACAGGTCGTCAGTATAAAATATCATTGTGAATTGTGAGTAACTATAACTACATATAGTACAAGTAAACTAGACGCTTACTTGTACTATAGGTAGTAGCTTGACCGCAGAAAGTAACTGGTAAATCAATACCTACGGTCTCAGCAACCATTGAGCGTTGAAAACAGTTTTTGTTAGGTTGCCTAGTGATTAAGTCTAGTGTTCCCGGGTGTTTTTGCGCTGTCTACTTTCACAGTTAGACTAGAAAACTTTATGTGGTTAGCAGGTCTTAAAGACCTGCTTTAGGAAAGATCTAAACTATGTCCTTTTAACTTTTTTGTAATAGATACTGAAAGTGCATTTGTTTGGTCAAATATTGTTGACGTCTCGTATGCCGCTTCCGCATTGATTACCTATGTTTATTTTTGTCTGTAGCTTCAAAGGATATTATATTCAGTTTGCGATTTTGATTAATAAAATGATGTAACGTACGGTTCACATTTACCTATGATTTCTACTAAGTACTAAAATAAATTACTAACTGTTTAATAACGTATCAATCAATATTTATCCAGTGTAATCATTGTCTTATATATTACTAGAGTGTAATAATCATTACAATCGGTCCAGCCGTCTTCAAGTAATCGGTGAATACCTAAGTACATAAAAAATATACATAAATACGCGATGAATTGAAAACCTCCTTCTTTTAATGAAGTCGGTTAAAAATTTGTCGATCTTTGATTTTATTTAAAGGCTGAAAAGATACAGACAATATTAATAAAATCCTCTCTCAACTTATGAGTTTACTTATGAGTACTTGAAACGGACTTTATTCTTGGCAATAGACAGTCGGCTTGCCGTACACAAAACAAAGCGGTGACAGTGACCAAGTACTTTCTCACGGTTATTTCTATAGAGTAAAGAGGAAGTGCTTCGCGATGGTGTTTTGTTACAAATTAATAACAGAGACTCCTCGACGGTCGAGGGCGACGTCACCTAAAAGATCTGTCGTCACCAACGGTAAGATATTTTTATAAAGTTATACAAATTTATATTCATAAGAAACCCACAATATAAACTTATTGAATACAATCAAACTCCTGTATTTGGGTTTCTCACAGCGGAAAATGTTGCTGTGAAATCAATTTCTAGGTTTCAAGGTACTTATTAAGTGAAGTGTTGTTCTTATTATACATAAGGGTAGGTAACTATGTGGCATCTTTCAATGGAATACGTTGCATTGCAAGACTTGCTATTTTAAAATATACTCGTAGGTAGTTATATAAATAAGTACCTATTGAATTTTTTTTATGACAATCTTAAAATAAGTATTACAAATTACAATACAACAGATTACAGAACAGCCTATTCTAATATTTCTAATAGGTAATCTGTAAGCAAGTTCTCTGAACTGTGAATTGCCGCAATCATTTGTTTAGGAGTACAAAATGCAAAAATAATTCAGAACTTACATTTTCTTAGGGTCATGTCATGGTAGTTATTTGGTTGCAAAAGACACCTCTACATCCCAATATAGGATTGCTGCTACAAGTCATCAGCCATAGCCTCTTCCTCAAACAAAGAGCGGCTGTGAGCGACTTCCAGCCATTCGATTCCCCGCAACCTTCACCAGGTCATCCTGTCCACCTAGTGGAAAACTTTCCAAGTTTTCCATTAATTTTTTCCAATATTTTTCTATTTAAAATTTACCATAAGTATAAAAATAGCATTGAAAAATGCAAAAATTACAAAATCATAAACTTTCCAAGTGAGTATATATTGTTAGGTACCAATTATAATCAAATCAATCTCTGTTTCCAGACCCAAGTTCGCTGTCACAGCTGGTCAGCACATTCGACTATGAAGGCGGTGACGTTCTGGACGCCATCCCGGAGCACGACTGGCGGCTGCTGGCAGCGCTGGCGCGCAAGCGGGAGTTGGACGACGAGCGGGAGCGGCTCGCCGACCAGTTCCGCAACATGTGGCAGAAGGAGAAGCAGGAGAGAGAAATGGTTAGTTACGAGACCACCAAGTTTCCAAGTTCAGTATCTGTAGCTAGCCAGCTCGTTCTACTATGGCGTAGTAACGTACTGGACGCCATCCTGGAGCACGACGACACGCTGAGGAATAAGAACGCTATACTCAGGGGCGCATTCCAAGTCGGTCACTAGAACCCATTCTTTTGTTTTAAGTGACAGGAATGCATTGACGTATATCCTTGATTATGCGCTGGGCTCACCCAGAGTACCAGCCCTCGAACAACGCCGGAGTCAGCTCGTTCGACTAAGAGAGCGCGGTGACGTTCTGGACGCTATTCCGGGGCACGACTGGTGGTTGCTGGCGGCGCTGGCCCGCAAGCGGGAGCTGGACGACGAGCGGGATTATCGCAGCTGACCAGCATATTCGAAAGCTGTAACGTTCTGGACGCCATCCAGGAGCACGACTGCCGGGCTGGCACGGAAGCGGGAGCGGCTCGCGGACGAGTTCTACAAAATGTGACAGAAGGAGAAGCAGGAGAGAAAAATGATTGGATAGCATTGCTACTTTAACTAACGTAAACTTCCTAGGGCAAATATTATACGCCTAGACCGCAAAAGGAAGATAATTTTTACCTACGTGACATCGCGGTGATGAAGTCTATAAAACATTTTTTCTCTCGCTTCCCTACCGTCTCTCTGTAGCCTTACTTAACTTTTTTACGAACCAAAAATTAGAAAATGTAGTCGAGAGAGATGGTAGGTACTGCTTCATAATATTACATATCGACGGCAGAAAACAGAAAGGTCGTATCTCGAAAAACACAACTTTACACCAGAGCCAAAAAACCGAAAAAAAAATGGGAATTCGGTGATATCTTTTTAACGGTACGTCGTATGAACGTAATTTTCTATCCATAACTATATAATTCTAACCTGAATAAAATTGTCTACAAACCCACAATTTCCTATTGCCGGAAGTCGGTTTTTTTTTAGTTACGACCTTCGTCAATACAAATTTCATACCTCAAAAACGTCGTATCTTGCTATCATATTTGTACTAAACCAGTTAATTATAATAAATTCACTGACCTCAGAAAGGACGTAATTGCTTTTTGTTTTTAATGACCTGTAAATGACGGGGTGTAAGTACGTAAAAATTACAAACAATGGCTAGAAAATAGGGCGTAATATAAACCTCTTTAAATTTAATGATCTTAATAAAAAGTCACAAGCTTTTTCAAACGTATTCGTCATCAGCCATTTTTAATGTCCCCACTGCTGGGGCACTGGGACTTCCTTATGGATGGATAAGGAGAACGGGCCATGACCCACCACGCGGGCCCAATGCGGATTGGTGGGTTTTAACGACTGCAAATGCATCCGAGACCAACGGCTTAACGTGCCTTCTGAAGCACGGAGGAGCTCGAGATAGTAAATTTTTGGCCGCCCATCCCGTGACCGACTATGCGAAAGTTGCTTAACCTCAACAATCGCAGGCCAAGCGCGCGAACCACTGCGCCACGGGCTCCTCGAACCTTCAAACGTATATTTATTTGTAAAAAACACAAAAGATATTCTAAACACACAAAAACGAAAACTCTTTTTTTCTTTTTTGTACATTTAATTTGTACTATTATAATTATTGCACATAATCATTAAATTAAAAGTTATAATCAGATTAACTTTCGTATAATCACATTAAATTTCGTATTAAGTGTCAGATTCATACCCAATCATTGTACCAATTAAAATTAAGTGTAAAAATTATAAGAAGTATTAAAAATAAATGAGATTGGAAGTTTCAAGAGATAAAGAGAGACATTTCAAAGAGAAAAAAGATCAGAAAGGGACACATTCATACCCTAAAATGATTGTACCAATTAAAATTTAGTGTTAAAATTATAATAAGTATTAAAATTAAATTAGATCAGAAATTTAATCAAAATTAAATCAATAGAAAATTAAGCACATCATCACACAACATCTTCTTCATCAGTATCAGGGAGGTTATCGACAACCTTACTGTTAAATTTTAGACTTAAATATTCATCGGCGTATGCTGCCGGTATGACAGATTTTGTAAGTTTCTTTAGATCGGTATATTTTTGAGCTGATATGGGCAATTTATTTGGGTACAGGTGATATTTTGGCGACATACATTTTTCCAGTGCAAGTAAAGTCACCTCTGTATATTTAGCCTTGGATGACATAGAGCGTTTTATAAACATTTTGTTCAGTTAATTTTTTTTTAAAGTTGCCAATTTTATTGTCGAAATCATAAGTTTCTGAGTTTTTTTTAATGTGCCATTTGTGATAGCCTCAAAACCCATAAAATGGTTTCCTTCCATGGATTTCACTTTATAGGGAAACGGATTTTATTTTGCTGATGAAATTACTGTATTATGAAATAATGAGTTGATTATTAAAATTTTTCATACCTTAGTTTAGATTATTAGAATAAAACAGTAACGTTTTCAAAAGACGATTTTACTGGAACAACATAGACAACCTTTCACCACAGCGCCCGCGCAGCAACTAAGGTAGCTTATTGGGACGTGACCGAGACAAATCGGAATATTCCCGAATTGACGTGCCCGACGATTCGTTGTAACTACCTAATTTACTTAATATTGATTCCAGTAATATTGTCATAACAGCGTTTGGATTGATATAAGCCACCCACGAAATTGTAGTATCTTAGAGATTATTCGTTGTCCTTTGAAGAATACTAACTTTAAGAAGGTCGTATCTTATCGTAAATAGAGAAGTTTTAAAAACGCATACCGCAAAAAGGTCGTATCTGATATCGTGGATAGAAACAGTGACCGCGTAACTGTCTTTATTTTTTAAACACAAACTTATACTTTGCGTATCTCTAAAAAGTTCAAATTTGCTGTTTTATGGGCAGTTACGCCAAAAAAAATTGCAGACTTTTTAAAAACACACCCCAATTTTCAGATTTTATGTCGTCCTAGAGCAATGAGACCCAGACCAATCGACGCAGAAAAAAAAGCTGATTATTACCTTATGCTTAGTTGAGTTACGACCTTTTTCGAGATACGACCTTTCTGTTTTCCACCGTCTACGGGATTGTTGAGCCACTTTGCTTATCATCTTAACTTGGTTGTATTACACGTATGCCGCCGTTTTTATTATTCAAATGTGACTAAAGTACCTAATCATCAAAACAAAACAGGGTCAAAATATGAACAGTGGCAACTGGCTCATTATCCCGGCATGCTTATTATTTAATTGAAACTCGGTTCGTTACAATTTCATCCTGTCATTACTTTCACATTTTCATACTGTATGACAGCCACAACAGCAACGAAACTGAAACCGAACCGAGTTTCCGTTAGGTAATCAGCCCTCCGGTTTGTGTCTGTACGACCATGCTAGGTTAACTGTCTATACTCATCTATGTCATAAACCATCCACATAATATGTGGATGGTTTATGACATAGATGAGTATAGACAGTGGCAACTGGCTCATTATCCCGGCATGCTTATTATTTAATTGAAACTCGGTTCGTTACAATTTCATCCTGTCATTACTTTCACATTTTCATACTGTATGACAGCCACAACAGCAACGAAACTGAAACCGAACCGAGTTTCCGTTAGGTAATCAGCCCTCCGGTTTGTGTCTGTACGACCATGCTAGGTTAACTGTCTATACTCATCTATGTCATAAACCATCCACATAATATGTGGATGGTTTATGACATAGATGAGTATAGACAGTTAATGACAGTTAATACAGTTAATAGACTCATCTATGTCATAAACCATCCACATAATATGTGGATGGTTTATGACATAGATGAGTATAGACAGTTAACCTAGCATGGTCGTACAGACACAAACCGGAGGGCTGATTACCTAACGGAAACTCGGTTCGGTTTCAGTTTCGTTGCTGTTGTGGCTGTCATACAGTATGAAAATGTGAAAGTAATGACAGGATGAAATTGTAACGAACCGAGTTTCAATTAAATAATAAGCATGCCGGGATAATGAGCCAGTTGCCACTGTTCATATTTTGACCCTGTTTTGTTTTGATGATTAGGTACTTTAGTCACATTTGAATAATAAAAACGGCGGCATACGTGTAATACAACCAAGTTAAGATGATAAGCAAAGTGGCTCAACAATCCCGATTCGTGACTGTACCTATGTCGTAATAATAAAAAGCACCAACTTCAAGTATAAGAGTTCTCATCGAGGGACATCCAATCACTCATATCGTCACTAGTGCTTTTTTATATACCTAAATAGCTTTAATTTGGCGATTACAGGTAGAAGCTGAAACCTTAGCACAATACCGACGATACCTCCACAACAAAAGGCAGCAGGAGCGACGGTGGCAAGACTACAGGCAGCTACAGAAGTCGTTGGAACAGCACATTAGAAAAGGAGAAATCGTGGACTGCATCAGGCACAAAGAAGAGCGGAGTGCGATTGTGCTGGCTCAGGTGGATGATAAAAAGGTGACCTGCATGGCCAAGACCAAGTTCGCTTTCTAGTTTAAAACGTAGCCTTTCCAGCCAAATAGAAAGACTGCATTGTAGACTAGAATGCGAAGGTGTGTATCATGATGATTTTAATACGAATAGGTATGGCCTACTGGCTTTTTTGGATAGAGGAACGTTCTAAACAATTATGCTACAGAGACCTATGAGGACACGTCATTCTACGATGTGGCTACCGTCGTTTCATCAATGAGAGAAATAACCTCGCATTTGAAAGAAACATTTTTACAAATTTTTGACTATCGATTAAGATGAAACAGCCATCTAATTATAACTTCATAGAAAGTATGCTAGAAAAATTTAACGTCTCCTTATAATTAATTAAATTAACTTAATTTAAGCTACAGATACCTATAAGACCCAAGGATGCGGGTTCGAATCCCGCCAGGGCGACATGAGACATGTTTTCTAGAGCTTTTTTCTAGATTTTCTTTTTTAATATTTTCACATAAAAATAGCATTGTAAAATGCAAAATTAAAAAGTTATGATTAGAGGAACGTTGTTTTAGTGATTGCATTTCAGTCGTTTGTTTGAATTTTGAAGGGACAAAACGATGATGATTCAAATAAACCACAATTCGATCACGACCTAATCGATAGTTGGTGAACTCAGCTCTTGTTTTTCTAAGGCAACAGAAATAGTGGACAAAGTATTAGAGGAACAGGCGCGCGCGCAGCTGGCCGCGGACCGGCGCTCGCGGCGTGACGTGGCGCAGGAGTGCCGCCGCGTGCTGGACCTGGCCGACGCCGAGCGCCGCGCCCACGACGCTCTGAAGCGGAGGAACGCTATGCTCAGGGACGCATCACAGGTGACTGAGACCCTTGATTTGTTTAAAGAGGAATGCATTTACACATATCCAAGGTTCGACCTGGCTGACGCCGAGGGTCGCGACCACGACGCTCTGAAGCGAAGGAACGCTATGCTCAGGGGCGCATCACAGGTGACTGAGACCCTTGATTTGTTTAAAGAAAAATGCATTTACACATATCCAAGGATCGACCTGGCCGACGCCGAGCGCCGCGCCCACGACGCTCTGAAGCGGAGGAGCGCTATGCTCAGGGACGCATCACAGGTGACTGAGACCCTTGATTTGTTTAAAGAGGAATGCATTTACACATATCCAAGGTTGTAGCTTACTTACAATACCCCGGCTTCTGACCACCCGAACAAGCCTTGATGAGGGTTCAGGGTACGTTCGAACCAACTCCCGCCCTCCATTAGCATGAAGAGGTGAATGTAGGTTTGAAGAATGTCGGCAGCTGGCCACCGACCGGCGCTCGTGGCATGCTCGACCTGGCTGACCGAGCGACGCCGAGCGCCGCGCCCATGAAGCGTAGGAACGCTATACTCGGAGACACATCACAGGTTTGTTATCGAGGTAGTTCTTCTGTTTAAAGTGAGGGGAATTCATTTAAGTTTTATTGCACTCCTTTTTTTTTACCAGCTAAAAGAGTCTGAAAAGGGTGGTAGAGCAAAAGTGACAATTCAAAAATGCCTGTAATATGCTCAGTTGAATAAAGAATATTTTCATTTTCATTTAGACTATCCCAGGTTGTGCTGGGCTCACCTAGAATACCCGGCCCTAGGATTAGGCCCAACGCCAGAGCCGAGCACCCTATCCGCCCAGACCTTATGCTTTGATGGGGATTCAGAGTAGGATCGAACCAACTCCCTTCCTCAATATAGCCTAGACGACCAGCACAAGCGTTCGCTGTGATAGTAGAAATTTATTTAACCTATAATCTTGTTCATTCCAGCGCGTAGCCATATCAAACGCCCTGAGCTTCTAGAAAACAACATTACTACGTCAAGAAGTGACTGCGTTAGACGTCGCGCGTAGAGCGTATGTGGAAGTTTTATAACCTATACTTAATCTTGTTCATTCCAGCGTGTAGCGATATCAAACGCGCTCAGCTCCTGGGAAACAGCATTGCTACGGCAAGAAGTGACTGCGCTAGATTCGGCCAGACGCGCGTCTCACGCAGCGCGCGCAGCTCTAGTAGACGCGCGCAGCACGCGGCTGGCGCGGGCGCGGGAGGCGAGGGCCCGGCGAGGCAGGAGGATGGCTGCTGTCACTGCTCAAATGAGGGACGCTATTAGATCGGGGAAAATGTAGACGCTACTTGGAATCTAAGCATAGTTAAAATACACGCAACGAAGAACACAAGAAAGGTTAGGATCCATGTCACGCATATAACTTAGTTCTGAAATTCCTGAATCTTAGTTCAGTTAGTATAACGACGCAATTACTGAACACAAGAAAAGGGTTATGTCACGCATTTAGTACAGGTCTTAATTCGTCATTTGCTGGCAAGACACCAGTATCTAGAGAACAATGGAAAATAATTTGTGTCTCTTAACCTAAGGCTTGAAATGAGAGGTTAAGGCGCCTATAGCCCCCAAAGTCCTTGACCACTATAGAATGACCGCGCTGGACTCTGCCAGACGCGCGTCTCACGCAGCACGCGCAGCTCTAGTAGACGCGCGCAGCACGCGGCAGGCGCGGGCGCGAAAGGCGAGGGTCTGCCGTGCTAGGAGGATGGCTGCTGTCACTGCTCACCTGCAATGAGGGACGCTAATAGATCTGGGAAGACGTAGACGAAACTTTGAACTATAGAACTCGTCTCTATCTGTATTCTGTGGGTTTTGACTCGTGGTCCCACCCATTTTGTCCCACTGTTACTCGTGGTCCCACTAATCTTAAACACTAGGGTTCTTAGTCCCACTACTTAGTTGGACTACCAGTCATAGGTACGAGAGTGGATTGAAAAGTAGTCGGCCTAACCAAGAAAATAAATACATTACTATACCAAATATATTTTTATTTTTCTACATAATCACCATCAAGTTTTAAGGTAAAAGTGCACTTTTACCTTCAAAGCATTTAGACCGTTGAAAAAAAATGTTTCTTCCTTAGAGTCAAAATATGACCTCGTCGTTTGTCGAAAATCTTTGACCTCCCAAGTGCTTTTTTAGGTTAGGGTACAGAAAAAAGTCTGATAGTGCCAGATCAGGTGAATAAGGCGGATGCGGTAACAGTTCAAAGCCGCAGTTGTGGATTTCAGCCATTGATTGCACAGACGTGTAAACACGAGCGTAATCTTGATGAAACAGGACTTTTCTTCTGAGTATTCCTGGACGTTTTTCTTTTATTTCCTCTCGTAAACGTAGTAAGGTGCAGTAGTAATCAGAGTTTATGGTCTGACCGCTTTCAAGATAATCAACCATAATCACACCCTTCGAGTCCCAGAATACTGAAGCCATCACCTTATTTGCCGACAAAATCGCCTTAGCCTTTTTAGGGGTGGTGAACCAGATGTTCTCCACTGTTTTGATTGTTGTTTTGTTTATGGTAAATTTTAAATAGAAAAATATTGGAAAAAATTAACTTGGCCACAAGTGAATTCTCAGACGGGAATTCACTTGCATTTACCATAAGTATAAAAATAGCATTGAAAAATGCAGAAATTACAAAATCATAAAAAAATTGTTTTGTTTCTGGTGTACAGTAATGAACCCATGTTTCGTCCATAGTAACAAAACGATTCAAAAAATCATCTTCATTGGCTTTAAATAACTCCAAAAAGGTACTTAATGACGGCACGCTGCTCGATTTGCTCTATTTGCTGAGATTATGACCGATTGCTTTCTTAATAAATTTATAAAATCACAACTAAGTATAGCACACCTTTCAAACTTCACACAATTAACTAGTCTGAACTGAACTAAATAATGTGGGTAGAGTTGATTTTAAGAATTGAATGGATCTGTGTTAGGCCGACTACTTTTCAATCCACCCTCGTATAATATAGGGCTTATGATCGCACTGTCATACATGAAGAATAGAAAATAAGTAATTATTGGTGGGACCACGAGTCAAAAATCATTCTATGGACGCAATCAAACCGCGTCAGAAACCGTCAGCTTCAATGTGACATAGGTACTCGCAGATCTCTGCTTTGGTCATTAATCTATGCATGTGATTAAGTGGCTTTGTATGGATTCATGGATGATAAGGAAGATTATGTATGCTTAACCATGATTGATTTTAGAGTACAGTGTTTAGTGTGAGTTTTCTCACCTTTCTCGCTTACGCCGCAGTTTGCAAATAGAGTTTAATTCTCAACCTTATTTTCATTGAATTAAGGCTCTGTCAAAATTTTACTCTCACGAGATGCTAACGTTTGGACATTTGCACTCACAATGGGCACTCAGATCCTTGTAATATTGATTAGATGAAGATAACTTAATCTTGTCACTGAGGAGTGCTAGTTAGTTGGTACGCATTTCGTACTGTACAGTCGGGGAACTTCCCGTTGATCAGTAGAGTTTTTTTGAGAAACGATATTTCGGAAAGTATTAAGGTTATTGAAATAATTTATTCATAAAATGAAATACCTATTAAAGCTCCAATATTTGTGATATAAGTCTATTACTTTTTGAGATAACCTTCTTAAAAAAAACTGTACTGATCAAACGGGAAGTTCCCCGATTGTACTAAACCTATTCCATTTTTTGCGAAATTTTACAAATTTATTGTCATAATATCGATTAAACCAATGTTTTTACACTAGTTAATAACCGAATTACAAGGGTCAAGTACAGTGAAAAGTGTCGAGCGCCTAGACATGGACAGTGAAACAAATACAAGGCCCGATTTTATAATGGATCCACTTGCAAGGCAGCTTATTGCAAGCCAAGTTGACGCCCCTGTCCGATCCTTTACACCACTGTACTAACTCACTGTACTTACCAACATCGCTTGTCTCTTGTAATCGGGTAAATCGGGCATAAAGAAATGTCCTATCTCGTCATTGAGGAGTGATAGTGGCCCTTACTGCACAAAACCTATTTCTTCCATTTCTTGCTAAAATCTTATTCCCACATTAGTTACAATATTGAACAAGCCGATATTTTTATACTAGTAATACAAAGAACTTGACTCCTACTTGGTGAGACAGGACTTGAAGCTACAACCTACAACTCCTACTGTAAACAAGAAGTTTTCAAATATTTTACTTTTTCGCTATAATTTAGGGATTCTATAAACGTGAGGCAAAACCCACAATAAGAACGTTTTTTTTTTAATATTACGAATAGCATTCTGGGTTTAAAATTAAGTTCTAGAGTAACTCTATCCAGTCGTTCGATTATCTACCTCTTTTGTCGTAAGTTCTAGTGGTTACTATACCTACATGTACGTAGTTTAACTAAAAATATAAGAAAATAAAATAGACGTAATGTTAATTTGTAATTTAATAGAACAATAATGGTGTGTGTACTTACAAATATTGAAAAAATAAAATTGTATTACACCGTCATCACAGGACTTTTCATTATTTCGCTTTCAGGAAATACATGAGTACCCCATCTCTCTGCTGTCAAGAAACTTAGTCCATCTTTGAAAAAAACCTCTGGAACCCCAAAATGAGTTCATATACCTTAAGATTCATAGTAACAATTTGAGTCACTGAAGGTCCTGCATCTAGTCATCATCTAAGCCATCCCCTTTTCCTCTCCAGTCTTTGGTAGCGGCGACGAGTCTAGCGCGCGCTCGCTTGTACTGGCGCAGGACAGCTTCAGCTCCTCGTAGTAACGCTGATGCTGAGGAACCGGGGGGTAACACTTTCCTCTCCAAGAATCCTGGTATGGGGGAACGAGATAGGGCACTTAAGAATCACATAAGATCTGATGCTAAATAAACAGACGTGTTGAAATTCATCCTTTTCTCTGAAGACATGTAACTTTTCCATCTTTAAAAAATCCTCTCAAACCCCAAAATGAGTTTATATTCCTTAAGAGTCAGCTACTTAAAGCCATCCCCTTGTCTTCCCAAGTCTTTGGTAGCGGCGAAAAGTTTAGCGCGAGTTCGCTTGTACTGGCGCAGGACAGCTTCAGCTCCTCGCAGTAACCCTGATGCTGAGGAACCGGGAGGCAACTTTCTCGGCAACTCTCCACGGTACGGGGGAGCAAGTAAGAACGATTTTCACAGAAACAGGTGTTGAAATCCATCCTTTTCTCTGATGTTGTAAAACTTGTCCATCTTAGAAAATCTCAGAAACCCCGAAATTTAAAATTTTCACTTTAATATCTGGCAAAGCTTACATCTAAAAGACATCTTCTATTCATCATCAAAGCCATCCCCTCTTCCCCCTAAGTCTCTGGTAGCGGCGACGAGTCTAGCGCGCGCTCGCTTGTACTGACGCAGAACAGCTTCAGCTCCTCGCAGTAACGCTGATGCTGAGGAACCGGGGGGCAACTCTTTCCTCTCCACGTACCCAGGTAAGGGAGAGTGAGATAGGACGTTCCAACGGAGCTCGATGCTACCCGTTGTTGTGTACACGAAGTTTGCGTTCTGTAAAATTGTTAAAGAATAGTTAGTTAGTTATTTCGAGTCTGTAAGTGGAGAGCGAGCGTAAGGGTAGGTATGTACCTAAATGAAGGATACCTTTTTTTAGCGCATAGGCGCTAGGTATGCCACGCCGTTCCTACATATTATGATCCTGCGTGTAGCGAGCGAACGGACATACCGTAGCCATTACCATTAGACTCAATTTGTAAGATTGAATGATCGTTCTTCCAAAAAGGTGCATTAAAGTCTTAAATTGTGTTACTATAAGATTGTTACACATTTAGAAATTTT
Source organism: Chrysoteuchia culmella (assembly GCA_910589605.1). Classification (NCBI taxonomy): domain Eukaryota; kingdom Metazoa; phylum Arthropoda; class Insecta; order Lepidoptera; family Crambidae; genus Chrysoteuchia; species Chrysoteuchia culmella. Next base: position 17,285,638 of record OU342659.1, read on the forward strand.
AATCAAACATTACTCCTAGACAAAGTTGATCCCTCGTGTAACTCTGACGTGAGAAACATTTGGAAAAAGATAAAGTAGAAATCTGTTTTAGGCAGAATATAATAGAATCGGCAGGTCTTTGGCCGGGCTAAGTCCACGCAGAGGAGTCACGCACGGTAACTAAAGCCTAATGAAACACAATTCTAAAACATCAAAATACCTGTAAATGTGGCTTAGCAAGCACATCCAAGTCTTTAATCAAGTGGCATCCTCCTACAAAGAACCGTCTGCTCTCGGCTTCCACCCGGTCCGTCTCCTCGGGGCGAGAGCACGAGAGCATCTTGCTGTAGCTCCCCGCCTCCAGTGCTAGAGGGAGATAGCTGTATCCCTCTGTACGGTGGCGACCCCACCAGTCAGTGGAGATCGCTTCGAAGAACAACTGCAGGGAAACTGGTTCTAGAATTAGGATTAAATTTTTGTTAGGTCTAAAGTAAATTTCGGTCAACTTACTAGTAGAGCTAGCACGAAAAACTATCAAAATAGTATTGAGGACCTACTGTCACGAACAACTTGCATCTTCGTATCGAGCACGTACTGTCAAAAATGTATAGGAAAATGTAGTTCCGTTTACATCCGGTAGGAACGCCGCTCAATATGGTCTTAATTTTTTTTTGAGATACGTCCTCGATATGACCTCGATAGTTTTTCGTGCTAGGGGTGATGGCCTACTGACATTTGACGTTGATTCGAATTCGAAGGCAATACGATTCTATCAAGGGTAACCCACCAGCCCGTCATGCATGGTTATAGCTATATCAGGCGATATGAAATGACGCAATGATGGTGTCTTGCTTACCCTGCTCAGATGTGAGAGAGACAGTGACACGTTATTGAGCTAGATAAAATCTGCTCATGGGATCAGGAGTCAGGCCCCTAGCAAGAATACCGGTTTTTTTACCAACGGACCCCATGACTCTGAAAAACATATTTAATAAAAGAATACTTTATTTCGTTAACATGAAAAATATTTAAAACACAGTTTGTACTTGATTCATCTGATTCTGAGCTACTTAAATAAAACCACAATGGACTGTATGTAATAAGTCTCTGTTCTTAATTCAAATAACCAAAATTACAAAATCATCTTTTTGAACAGACCTTAACCTACGTAAAACAAAAACACAACTCATTAGTGTGATCTGGGTCCAGTAGGCTTATTACGAGTTTGGCATACTCGACGTTACAGTAAACGTTAATGTAAAATGTAGCTCTGTCTCTTTTATATTTAGCGACTGTTTTACCGACATGAGCAGTGTATCCGATAGTCTACGCTCACGAGTCCTGTAGATGTCATGTTAAGCAAACTCGTAATAGGGGTACTGTTTCATAAAGATTACAATGTCAGCGACACGTGACAGGTGAGAATTTGACGATTGTACGTTTCATAAAACATTGGTGCTATCAGGGGGTCGACACTTCATACAAAAATATATGGATTTATGAACGTAGTGTGTGCCAACATTAAATTACGAAAAAACCCGACTAATGAAAAAGGAAGTTTAATCGCTTTGTCATATCGTATTATAACGACAAGGTAATTTAGCAGCATTATACATGACGTCAAGTTGGCCAGCATGTGACACGCCGCCAAATTTAATTTTATCTGTCAGTGATAACGTAATATTTTGCTCAGAAGTTTTTCATTTAATTTTACATAAATTTTATAATGTTATTAATTACAAAGAGACATAATGGGTGGCAAATCTTTGGTAATCTCCGAAATTTGTTGTCCGTAGAGTGAGAAGGTTGAACAAGGTAATATATTTGGCTAAATTCCCGCTTGAGCTGAACAGGTAATATTATCAATTGTTTAAATAAAAACATTGTATAAAGTCCATTTGAGTAAAACCAGTTTTAACAATAATAGTATTATTAGTAAATATTATGGATTTAAGTAATAATTTTATGAAAATTTCAATATCGTAGTGTATGTACTATATCGCATAGTGTTGTGTCATTGTCATGTTAATAGTTATCGATATTGTTATATTTTAGATGTCCGTCATGGGACGAGGACTTCCATCCATCGGTTGGATCCCGGTTCCCGGGCGAATAACATCCAGTCCGGAAGAAGATCTCACCGCTATTGTTCTTTCTATCAGCGGCTGCTTCATCCTCCTGATACTGCCTTCCAACATTCCTACAGATTTATCAGAATTACATAAATCATATGAAACCTTGTTTTATTTGTGCAACACTATACTAATAGGTAACTAATAACTTCCGAGTGGAATGTGAAAAATTATAACGGTGTAAGTATTAGTACTTTTTTTTATCGATATCGATACAAATATGTTCAGGGGTGCATCCCTAATCCCTTGTCATTTTGACAACTGACACTATTATGTTGGTACCTCTTAGAAAAACTCAGGTTGGTAGAAACTACGTTCACAAATCAGTTTAAATGCTTGTATGGAAGTGCCGTCTCTTTAAAACGTAGTGATTACTTGCTCAGTGGGTACTATATGAAAAGCCGACATAATTGTCAAATTGACGCGAAAATTCTACAATTACAAATCTACTTCTTCTTTCTTAATTAATGGCGTGCTCGCGTTAAATACGCGAAATTTGCCAATGTCAAGTAAATATATTTTGTAATAATTTAAGAATTGTACGGTAGATTGAGTTAAAAGTGGAGCCTCACAACACGTGTTATTACGAAAAGAACACGGGTGAAATCTCCTACAAATCTACAAAACGTTTCATAAAACATTTGGTTTCACAAAAATTTGACATATTTGCCAAATTGTCGCACATTTTTGATAGGCATTCTTAGTCTGTGTCAGGATGAGGAGTGACAGTTATTTTTCTTTTATAAATTCTCATATGATCGAAATAGTTCGTAATAGGATTTTGAAAAAGAGAACTTTATAATGTATGATTGCTTTTTATAAAAAACCTACCTTCTGCAATGATGACAAAGGTCAAAATTGCGTAGATCAGTGACAAAAAAGTATGTTCGAGCATAGTTGACAAATTGTCGACTTGTTAAGCTTTATGAAACAGGGCCCTGGCTGACTGGCAGTGACAGCTATGAACGAAAACCTCAACTAATAATAACTATACAGGAGTTTCACCCGAGTTCTTTTCGTAATAACACGTGTTGTGAGACTCCATTTTAACCTAATCAACCGTACAATTTCTAAAATATTTTACTTTTTTTTTTACTAAAATCTGGATATTGGCGAAATCCGAAAGGGCACAGCCATTAAATATAAGAAGAAGAAGAAGAATAACTATACAAAATATGAGTTCAACAGTACTTAAAGATTATTATTTTCTAATGGGTGTATTACAAAGACCAAAACATGTCCCATCCGACCACATACAAATTGCAAGGAGGGTGGATCTTGAAATTATTTTAGAGTGTCATCGGACCACACTTGGGGTCAGTATCATGGGGTCCGTTGGTAAAAATTCGAATCCATCATCAGCCTGTGGACGTCCACTGCTGGACATAGGCCTCTTCTAGCACACGCCTATTGTGGCGTTCAAAGGCGGCTATTAGCCTGCTGCTACCACGCTGGCCAGACGGGTCGGTAGATGGTTTGTTTCAAGTTTTCCTTCTCTCGCACAGGTGTTCAATGCGTCGAGCCTCTTAGTCGACTCTTACGACATCCCAGGCATGTAAGGGAGTGGTGACACTTTTATTCTTAGGCCGTCGCCACACGGTACATCTCAGTTAGCCCTAACTATATCTACAGATAGGTTTTTAATTTCAGCCGTTAGATAGCTCAGTCCATATCTAAGTACAGATAGGTTATTAATTTCGGGTGTAAGTTTTCCGATAAAAAAAATACTTTTTATACGAACCAGAGTTATCCATGGTTTCTAAGGTCAGCTCCACAAGTTGGCCATAGTTCCATCTTGCGGAATCTTCTGTCCTCAGCGCTTTGGCGATGTGCGTCCGTCCGTGCAGAAGGTCGTTGCATTCTACTCCATCTGGTAACTGGGGAAATTGTTATCTAAACTAATATTATAAAGCTGAAGAGTTTGTTTGTTTGAACGGGCTAAATATCTTTCAAATGTATGAAGAAGTGTCAAATGAAGTGTATTTTAAAACATCATTCGTTCCGAAAGGGATTGCGACTATAAGTTACACAATTCCATAAATCACTATTACAATCACAATACCTTTGAAAGGGATTGTGATAGATTTTGAAATTAGACAATTATTAGATAATTTATAATTAGATCATTTTTAAATAAAGCTTCTATTAGACTTGCATATTGAAAGTATCAAATCCAAAGCAGCAAAAACCTTAGGATTCATCATGAGAAGCACTAAAAATTTTCGCACTGTAAAATCATTAAAAGTTTTGTATTGTTCACTAGTCAGAAGTTATTTAGAATATGCGAGTCAGATATGGAATCCGCAATACAAAATATATATAGATAAAATAGAAAAAATACAGAAAAAGTTCTTAAGATTTCTTAACTTTAAACATAAAATAAACCTGAATTCAAATTACATTGAAATCTGCCAACATCACTATCTATTACCGCTTTGTCTGAGGAGAGAAGCGGCAGACCTCAAATTTTTACATAAAATATTCACTGGTAAGGTTGATAGTAGTGAGATTCTCTCAAAAATTAATATAGAACTACCAATTCGCACCAATTCTAGGAGAAACTACCTCAAACTTCAAATTGATGCACATACTAACTATAGACGGAATTGTTACTTAAACCGAGTTTCAAATAATTTCAATCGTAACTAATCTATGCATGTTGATCTTTTTAATGCAAGTTGTAATAATTTTCACAATAAAATAAATACTGATTTCTTTGAAAAGTAAGTTGCAATGTTATACATTTATGGCTTACCATTATATTTTATTGTATACCTACATCATCTTTTTTTTTTAATAACTGTTTTTTTTGTGCATGTAAATTAAACTTTATTGCGAAATTCGAATCTTAAGATTTAGTATGAATATTTTTGATGCTATATGTGAAAACTGTTAAAGGCATGTTTGGACTACATCAATTATGTTCTGTTTGTTTGTAATGTATGCTATTTGTTTTCCATGAAAATAAAATGAAATAAAATAAAATAATTGCAAATTGACTGCGCGCTCTGAAAACTAAAAAATTAAAACAAAATCAATGTCTCTTACGTTAAAAAAAAAAACAATTATACTGGTAGTAGGTATTTGCTAGTATCTATGCGAATTTACCTTGAAATTGTGAATTTAGGTCAACTTCAAACTCATATTACGAGAATTCTAGTACTTAAACAAAACTATACAGAGTTTAGATCATAAGAAACTTACGCAAAATTTTTAGTTTTTGAGTTATATTTAAATTATCTAATTTTTATAAGTATGTATAAACAATAACATGCAACATAAATGTAACTGGAATATCCCTGATTCGGTAGTCGGCAGTCGCACGAATTAGCGGACACACCACAAATAATATATATCCGCTATTTCGTGAGTCGATTTATTGCAATTTTAAAGGAATTCTATGCATTCTTGCATATATTAAATCAATGATTATGGTTGGTTAAATGTACTATTAAAGTGTCTATTCAAATGGACTTATATTTCTCTAACAGTAAGCTTAAGAACTTCGAGCGCTAACCTTAAGTAACAAGGAGTATACAATAGGCCTTACAGCAGTTTGTGGCCGACTGAAAGTTTTGAGCGTGTCGTATTGTTCTTAGTTTAGTCGTCAAAATTCTAGTACTTGATTTTTTAGACAGTTTTAAATAATAAAGATTTTGTTGATATGTTTTCTTTTTTTTTACAATCACACCAATTATCTAGTCCCACGGTAAGTTTCATGAAGAACTTGTGTTATGGATACTAGATAACGGATAAACATACAGATATACTTTTTTTTTGTAAATACATACTTAATATACATATTAAACACCCAGACCAAGACAAATAGACATGTTCATGCACACAAATATTTGTCTTGTCCGGGGATCGAACCCGGGACCTCTGGCGCAGAAGGCGGGGTTAGTACCTCTGCGCCAAACAGGTCGCCAAATATGTACGAGTATGTAAATAAATAATATTTACATTGCCTATTTGTTGCGCCAGAACCAAAACTCACGAAATAGCGTACTAGCACGAAATTATGGCCTTTTACCTTAATTGGTGACAATGTTTTAATGACAAAATCATTATGATCTGCATGGTGGATCGCTGGGGTAGGATTTCTTAAAGGGAAGTCGATAGGAATCGGTATGCATGGAGCCTTCGCTACTGATACATGATCCTTCTTGTCTGAAGTATGCTTTATATAAAGCAAGCCTTACCTTAACGTCAAACTCGATATACAAATCGTCCATATCGAAGTCACTGGCGGTAAGTATCTCAAGAGCAACATAGTACAGTTTCTTCCCCAATGGCGGCATCGAGAAATTCACTAAATGTTTGTGTTTCTTTTCCCATTTCTTTCCCAACTTTTTCAACTACAAAAAAACAACATAAATTATTCAGAAACGCAATCTCATTCACCAACCATTAAAAAGAACCAATGTAGTTGATAGGTAATAGATATTGTAAGTTTGCAAAGGGGTATGGGTAAAGTTGACGTTATTTTAAATGTCTACTACTTAAATGTCGAAAATGATGGCCACTTACGGAAAAAGTAAATTTTAGAAGGACATATTAAAAGACACAAATCTTATATATGAAAGACACAAACATTATATAGCTAAACTATATCGGAAATTCAGAACCAAGATTTCAGACGTTTATTGAATTAATTTATATAGTTAAGTATTAAGTATTGAGGTAAAAAAAACAACGGGTTGCACTCTGGGAGTGCCAGCAGAAGTGAAAACCGCTTAAAAGAAAATAACGATCAAAATCCACTATATCTCGAAAAAGTTAATGAAAACGTAGAACAACTTGATTTGGCAGGTAAATCCATTAAAACTGACCTGGCATGGCATCAATATGACAGTTGGCAGTAATGAGAGATCTTTATATAATGGTTGTTATTAACTAATATACGTAGATCTTTCAAGTGTGAGACTTTATGTAATTTGAAATAGGTCAACGGTAAATGGTCTTACGAATTTCGATCAGGGTCACGTGTCCTGACGCGACTTTAAAATTTTTTACCCATCCCAAAAATTTTAAACTCTAATGTGCACAACGCCACTAAAGAAGTTTTCACTTCAAAAAATAAACAAAAAAATCATTTTGTAACTTATAGTCGCAATCCATTTCGGAACGAATGATGTTCGTTCGTTCGTTCACACTTAAATGACACTTTATTTGACATTCTCAAATCAAGTGTCATTTAAGTGTGTTTTAAATGACACTTAATTTGAGACTTCTTCCATAAATTTTAAATATATTTTCGTGTGTCACTTAGCTTAGACAGTTCAATTTCGTTCATTCAATACCTTTCAAAACGCGCCCGATCACAATCCCTATCAAATGTCAAGTATTGACGGCCTGAAGAATGTAAATATCTTTCAAATGACGAATTGAAAAGGATTGCGATAGATATTAAAATTAGACAATTAGCCCCCTGGACATCGATTATAGCCGGAGAGCTAGCTACGTAAATACGTTTGCAATTTATAGAGCAACAAAATTCATCTAGTTAGTGTGCCATAGTATCACTATTAATGAATCCGGGCGCCTGGCAGCGGTTCAGCGGTCGGTGGGGTGATGGAATAATTATTTGCGCCTGTCCTTTTCAGGATTTTGAAGGTCCACTCTAATGAAAAAGTATAGGCCCAGACCTCTATAAATGAGAAGACTTTGGCTCTTTTTCCCGCACTGTGGACGTCACCTGGAAGTCCTGGCACTACTTTTCCTCTAATTAAATTTGCCAAGCCTGGCAATGTTATATTCGAATTAAATACATAATTAGCTATAATATCACACCAAACGTAGAGCAAATGGCACGCCCTAAATTGATCTTACGACCCCTTTGTTGCCCAACCACTGTCACACCCACCGCTGAACAGCTGCCAGACGCCCGGAGTCGTAAATAGTGATACTATGGCACATATGTGACTAGATTTTCGTTGCTCTATAAATTGCAAACATATTTACGAAGCTAGCTCTTAGACCAATATTATAATCGTCAAATGCGCGCACTGCCAATACTCGTAGCTCTATGCTCAACGCTCAATGAGCATATTGTTCATTCCGAGAGCGATTAAACTATCGGCCAACAAAAATCACAAATGCGCATTAGCTCTATATACGTTTTAAAAAAAATACCAACCAGCAAGATCAACTCTTCAGCATTCTCATTATCGTCTTGAAACTGTATATCAACAGCATACTCATAGTCCAATGTTATGCCCGTCCTAGTTTCCACGCAATACGCGTTCATATCCAAGCTGTTTCCATCAGGGGAGACCAGTAGGTAGTTATCATTCAAATTGTGAAAGAGGGATATGAGAACAGCTTCTTGTTTGAAGATTAAGTGGGAATCTCTAAAATAAAAAGATTTAATTATAAACACTAATGTATGTATAGTAATACAATAGGAAGCCTGCGACACAGTCTAAACAGTCTTGGTTAGTCAGTAACAGAGCATTGGACCGGATTTCCAAAGGTCGTGGGTTCTATTCCCATCTGAGAATTCACTTGTGGCCGAGATAATTTTTTCCAATATTTTACTATTTAAAATTTATCATAAGTCTAAACAGTCTTTGTTCTTCCTACAAACGGCCGAAGTGACGCACTCACACAGATACGCGCCGCTACACGCGCGCTCGCCACTGTTTTACCAGTGAAAACCAATGAGATCGAGGGGCCCGCTTTAGCGATAACGAGCGGCGCGCGTCATATCGGCCGAGGGCAACAACTGAGGGCCTAGTGTGAGTTTGCAGATGTCCAAACGTTACCATCGCGTCAGAGAACATTTTTGTCAGATAGCGTTATGTAGGGTTTTATAATAATTTGAGTCGTTTTTTATATTATAATTTGGCATTGTTAATAAATTTTTTTCATTATTTCTATTTAAAGTAGTTATTTTTTAAAGTTAAATTAGCAACACTGGTTTTAGTTAAGAATTGTATCGTTTCTCTAAGCTTATTTAAGGGACGCTCTTGATCAAGAGAGTTCAGTTGGTTGCAGAATTTTGTAAGAAAAATACTAGTCGCAGTGGAACTATTTGTAAAAAGAAAATAAAATTCATACTTATTATCATGCTGCTGGGTTCCGTTCTGTACACAGTCTATACTGCTGATCTACCCACTTCAGATAAAGTTGTTACTGCAACCTATGCAGATGATACTGCCGTCCTCTCCTGTAGTAAGGATCCAAACACTGCAACGGCAAAATTGCAAGAGTGCCTTGACGAAATTGGACTGTGGCTGAAGAAGTGGAGAATTCGAGCAAGCCCAGCGAAATCGGTCCACATCACGTTTACACTAAATAGAGGAGACTGTTCGCCCGTAACACTGGACGGTGCTGTCTTGCCAACAGACACAACAGTTAAATACTTAGGCATGCACCTAGATAGAAGACTCACTTGGCGAGCCCATATAAAGGCCAAAAAGGAACAGGCTAACAGAAAGTTCCGAGACACCATGGTTCACGCGGAATACGGAAGTGCATGAATATTTGGAAATTCCGACTGTCAAAGAAGAAATAAAGAGCTCCTCTGTGTCCTATAACAAACGCCTTGAGCGACACATCAACCACCTGGCTTCGCAGCTCATTAACACAGACAACTGCCTATCTCGGCTGAAAAGAAAGCAATTGGCTTCTATATAAGTCAACATAGTAATAATAAGAGATGACACGTCGCTGGACGTGCATCCCTCAAGTCTAAAAAAGAAGATCTAATCTGATTAAAGCCGCTGGGCTGATAGTAGATATTATAAAAAAAAAAAAAAAAAAAAAAAAAACTTATTAGTTACTTGTAGTGTAAGATTAAGAGCTCTGAACACCTATGTGCTGCTATCAAATGAACCAATTGCCTCTGTGATCAAGTAGTAACAACCACCGGTATCAGACACAGGGGTCCTGGGTTCGATTCCCAGCGGGGGGTACATATTCTATTCGGTTTGGTTGGTGGTATGATTTGTAGTGAGTCCGCCTGGCTAGCTACCACCATCTTATGTAAGTCTGACGCCATTACAACAATGTTTTCAGCATTGTTGTGTTCCGTCAGTTAGAGATAAGATAGCCAGTTCCTCAGTGGTTGAGAATTCCTGGAGAGGCTTGCTTCCATCTTCAGCCTTATCAATACTTAACATCAGGTATGATGAAGGCTAAGGGTCTTCCCGTCGTGAACAAAAAAAAATGAATTAAAGAACAATTGCTTAATGTTTCCTAAATGAATTATATTGGCAAAAAGGTTTTGTGGCTATTGCCTATTCAGTAGGTATTAAACATTATCACATACAAATAAATAGGTAGCACAGTCTAAACATACAAAACAGTTGTATCACTCGGCCGATATGACGCGCTCACACACACGCTGCTCGCTATCGCTACACGGTCGGCCCCTCGATCTCACTGGTTTTCACTGTAGTCCTCTAAAACAGTAGCGAGCGCGCGTGTATCTGTGTGGGTGCGTCATTTTGGCCGTTTGTAGGCAGTGCAAAGACTGTATAGAGACTGTGTAGGTAGTGAGGCAATGAAGAGACTTACGAATCATATTCAGAATTGTCAAACACAACATGCATAGCTCTCCATTTTTGATCAGTTGCATCAATATATTCTTCACTTCTAAACAAGTGTCCCATAGAGCTAGTATCGGTATTCAATGCTCTTAGTCTACCATGTAAATTCAACCTTGCTAAGCAGGAATTAAAATCCATATTACCGTTTTGTAATGTACCGTTATTTTCAGGTAGCGGGAGATAATAATCTTCATGCACATATGTGAATAGCTTTGCAGGTTCATGATCTATGTTCTCCAACATATTGTGGTATCTCAACTCATTTTCCGTGGTACAGTTGTGAACGTCAGAGTACCGTTGAAGTTCCCACAAACTAAATATCTTCTCTTGCCAAGAAAATGAGTATTCTTTGACTGTTTCAAATGTGTCAGCGTTGGCACTGAATGAATCATTTGTATAGTCTTCAAACTTCGGAAGAGTCATAATGCTGTCTTTTGGCTTTAACTTGACTCTGTTAAGACACAAGAAAAAATTACTTTTACTATGACTTGGTTTAGTTAACTTGGCACCTGGCTCGATTGATTTTTGTGCAAAAATAATCTGCCTATAAATTTTTTGGCAGCAGCTAGACCAGTATTTTTTTAGAGTAGGGATAGAGCAGAATACCTTCCAGTCAGTGAGGCAGAGGCCATCAAAGTTATCACAAAAGACAGACTAGCGTGGGGTATCACCTCCTTTCAACCCTACAAGGCAGCGGGACCAGACGGCATTTTCCCAAAAATGCTACAAGCTGCTTTTAGGTTCATAAAGGAGGATCTCCTAGCCTTATACCGAAGTAGCCTAGCAACCAATTTTATACCCAGTTGCTGGAGAAAAGTCAGAGCTGTCTTTATACCAAAGCCAGGAAAGGCTACATATCAAGAGGCGAAGTCCTTTAGATGCATTAGCCTCTCCTCGTTCCTACTAAAGACACTGGAAAAGATATTAGACAGACACATAAGAGAAACCCTAAGAAAAAGTAAAAGACCACTACATGACAATCAGCATGCTTATATGGAAGGGAAATCCATTGAGACAACTCTCCACAATATGGCAGTCAGAGTAGAAAGATCAACCACGAACAAGGAATATGCCCTAGCGTGCTTCTTCGATGTTGAAGGTGCTTTTGACAAAGCGTCAGCACAAGCCATAGTAGAGGCCCTAAACAGAGAGGGTGTAACAGAGCAAATATCAGGTTGGATCACCAACATGCTACAACATAGATCAATACAAGCAGAACTAGCAGACAATAAATACACTATTAAAGCAAAAAGAGGTTTCCCCCAAGGGGGGTGTCTGTCTCCACTGCTATGGTGCATTCTAATAGATGAATTAGTAACCAAGATCACTGCTATGAATATATATATCCAAGCGTATTCGGATGATGGTCTCCTACTTGTAAGAGGCAAAGTATTAAGCGTGGTCAGAGACATAATGAAAAGAGGAATAATGACAACATTGAGATGGTGTAGGGACAAAGGACTCAACTTGAACCCTTCAAAAACCAAACTGATGCTGTTCACTAACAAAAGAAAGCTTGACAGAATGATCCCAATAAACATTGAGAACGAAGAACTTGAAATAGTAAAAGAGTTCAAATACCTTGGGGTGACCTTAGACAGCGCCCTTAGCTATAGAAAACACATACTAGAAACCAGCAAAAAGGCGATGACAGCCCTCATGCAATGTAGAAGAGCCGTTGGCAGAAACTGGGGCATGAAACCCGAAGTGGTCCAATGGATATACAGGGCAATCATACTACCGAGAATCCTCCACGGAGCCCTAGTATGGTGGCATAAGGCACAATTAGAATACAACAGAAAAGAACTCACAAAGGTACAAAGATTAGTCAGTATCATGATATCAGGAGCCATGAGAACAACTCCGACGGCCGCCCTAGAAATGATACTGGGCTTCAATCCAATAGATCTCGAAATAAAAAAGAGAGCTACAGAGCAATGGTTCAAGCTTAAAAGTACTAATCTATGGAAAGGTAAACACAATGACAAAGGCCACGCTATCATAGGTAACATGTATGAAGAAAACTTTTCAATGATACTGGTCAACAATGACCTAATCAATAAGGAAAGGATGTTCGACAAAAAATACAGGATCAGCATCAGATCTAGAGAAGACTGGGAAATAGAGCAAGGCAATCTGGATAGCACTGCAGTATGCTACACGGATGGGTCAAGAAAAGAATCAACTCAGCTATCGGGAGCTGGCGTTTACATAGCCAACCCTGACACAAAAAGGGCAACTTTCAATCTGGGCAATTACACCAGCGTCTTCCAAGCGGAAGTATTTGCGATAATGCAGTGTGCGCACATGATTAAAAGTGATATAGGTAACCATAATGTAGGTAAAATAATAATATATAGCGACAGTCAAGCTGCCATCAAAGCCCTTGACAAAGTGGAGACTACCTCAGCCCTAGTAAGGGAATGCAAACAAAGCATCATGGAACTCACCAACTTGGCTGAGGTAGAAATTGCCTGGGTACCCGGACACGAAGGTAACAGTGGCAATGAGGAAGCTGATAAATTGGCTAGGAGGGGGGCTGATGAACCCTTTATTGGCCCTGAACCAAGACTGCCAATATCACATAGAATCTCTAAGAACATCATTGAGATTAGAATAATCAAAGAAACTAACCAAAGATGGATGAAAAGAAAAGACTGCAGACAGTCAAAGATCTTCATCAAATCAGTTGATAAGAAGAAAACTAGAGAGCTGCTGAAACTAAGCAGAAGAAACATAAGGAACATAGTAGGAGTACTGACAGGACATTGTCCACTGAACAGGCACCTTTCAATAATCAAAAGGACAGAGGATCCCACCTGTCCACAATGTAATGAAAAGGAAGAAACAAGCTACCACTTCATGGCAGAATGCCCAATGTATGCATCATTGCGCTGGGAGCTCTTTGAAGCGGACAAGCTAGAAGAAGAGGATCTAAAGCAGTTGACGATAAGTGAACTTAACAGGTATTGTAAGCGCACAGGAAGGTTCGAGGGTCCGACGCCGGTGGGGTGAACGATAACCCGCCCCCCCCCTGTTCTCCAGGGGATTTCTTCACCGGGGAATTGGGTGAAATGGTTCCAACTAGGGAGACTGATCACCCGTCCAGCCTTGCTGGCGTCCCCTCTCCAGAAATAATAATAATAATAGAGTAGGGAGTCTTTTACAGTTTAAAAACTGTTGACAATGTTTCTAAAAGCGGTTAGATTGAAAGGGAGAGTAGCGACTTTCGAGCCAGGTGCATGTTAACTCGGCCGAGTTTGTAGTTAACTTCATAGCAGATTTATTAGGTCTACAACATTCAAGATATAGTTAATTATGATTACTTATACATTGTGCTCAAAAATTTTGGAAAACACAATATAGTGATTAAAACTATACTCACTTGACTCTTAAGTTTTCTAAAGAGTTTTTTAACCAATAGACTCCAGTGACCTTGTTTGTTCGCTTGAATTCATGCATCTTGTTACTCACAAGATTTTATAACGTATCTATCTAGGGTTTGTCAATGATTTCTCAGTTATTGTTTAAAATACGAAAAGTTTTACTTTGCCTTTCAGATGTTCTACAGTGTTATATTTTTATCCCTCTTCAGTAATTATGTAAACTTAGCTTATAACTATGAAATATTTGGAATCTATGGTTTATCCGAGTCTCGATGTTTATGAATAGCCACAGTTTTCTCTTCTGTCTAGTAAAAAAACAACTTTGAGAAGAGAGGTTAATGATTATTTTTTGTTTTGTTTACATTGCTCTGACAGTTCGTTGTTAGGACAACGAGAATACGTTCATAAAAAATAAATATACCCACAAATAAATGGAAAAATAATTTCCACTGAATTCATTTGATACAATAATTAATTCTCAATATGTAAGTGTGGTAGGATTACGAATACAATTTATCTATTAATTACGATATTTATAAAAAAATAAGCAATTATTATCCTCTTTGACGTATGTACATCTTGAAAAAATAATAATAACGTGAAGTGAACGCAACCTATTTTATTTTTTTTATAGTTTTAGCTTCTTCCGTTTTCCACAGAAATTCCGCCAACGTCCCGTGAACGCAACCTAACCTTTCAAGTTTTATGGCAGCTGTCACTGTCAGTCGGTCATTTTATTTTTAACTCGAATTTTAAGAAATAATCTTATAGCCAATCAGATTTATTTAGATATTCCAAAGACCAATGAAAATGTTTTGCTCGAGGTAAAGCAGCAACACACTACAACACAAACCGAAGTTACGTAAAACAAAAAAAAGTATGAAACGTCAGTCGTTTTCTAACGGTGTCCTAAGTTGGATGTGCTTGTTTTATTTAACTATAAATATTACGGTATACGGTGTGCAATAAAACATATCGTAATATAATCGAATTCTCTAAAGCTGTTATCTTATCGTATTTCGCAGTATGATTTGGTGATGAACAGTGTTCTTTTGTATTGGCAAGTTTCAGTAAAGCTGATGTGTTATTGAACACAGTTTTAGCATTTATTTGTGTTTGTTAATTTCTTTAAAAATGAGTTCCGGTGGTCAACATAGAGAAACCAACGTATCTATACCGCTAACTCCAACGAGGTCAGATTTGTATTGGCGAAGAATTTTTAACAAGGTATGTTGTTCAAAATCACTATAATTTAAATTTTAGTTATTTGTACTTATTGATGGTCTGAGAGTTTCTCTTCAAAAGATGTCATCCCGCGAGTATCGAAGTAATAAATGTTTTTACATAAAGAACTCGTCATTTGGACCACAATAAACTAAATTTCAAGTTTAGGAAACAAATTCGAAGCGAGAAATAAAGTTCGAAAAATTCGCACTTCCTAATAAGGTCTATTTCGACTTGATTTGGACATTTCTGACAACCAATTCTTGAAATTTGTCTTTTTTTTGTTGAATAGATCTACTGAGTAGGTAGTTAAAGTTTCTTGTATCCCTATAACTGCCCTGTCATAGTCCTGTAGTTCACGTGATATGTTAGAAGAGTTAGGTTTGTGTTTTTTTTTCAATCCATAGAAATCTCTTTGCTATTACCCTATAACGCTTTTGTGGGGGCAGTGGGTGAGTCTCCATCCTCTACCTCATCTTATAATGCATTCAAACCCTTATAAGTGCATGAAATGTTACTCTTTTTGGACAAAGTTGAAGTTTAAAAAAAAAGAATCCATTTCCAAAATTCCAAACTTTAGGGGGAGGGTGAGGAGCATTAATTAGGATTTCTATTAGTGGGAATATTGGGGTAAAATGTACTGTTTTAATCATCATCATCATCAATCAATAATAACTATCTTATATCCTTATATCATATATTGTATCCAATTCCATTCAGCCATTTTTGCATTATTAAGTAACACACATCCAATCTTTTAATAATTTAATGGATTGGTAGTAGGATTTTTAAGTCAGCCAGTCAATTTAGATGGATTATTAACTCACTACTGTTGTTTTAAAACAATGCATAAGTACAACACATAATTTATAAAAATATAGAAGAAAATGACAGTTTTAAAGGTTGCTTATAATCAACTTAAATTTTCCAAATATCTACTAGGTAATATATTCTCATATTTTTTTTCCCATGTCATTTAATATTTACTAGGCCGCATACAAGAAATCATTAAGTACAAATGCAATATTTTAAGTCGGTAACATCTGGTTTATGAGAAACTTAAATTATTTAACTTTCAATTTGTATGTTCTATTTGCTTGATTTTATGTTGATAATAAATTATTTATGTAAAATGACTGATCACAGTAGGTAGCTATGAGTTCTATTATATTGTTATTCACAATCACAATCACAACTTGTTTGACAATAAGAATATAAAACTTGTAAAATTGTACAATGAGCTGCTGAAATTCTTTCCTTAAGAATGCACTAAGTAAACTATTTTTTGGGTTATAATATGGTGTTAGGTCTTTTTGGTATTCAGAAATTCTAAATATTCAAATACAATACTCATGGCTCCTTATTCAATTACAAACACTATGTTGCAGTACTCTGCTATATTTTAAACTTTATTTGTTTTCATTTGTTTGGGCAACATGCCAAAACTATGTGAAATCTTTAGGTAGCGAGTATTTATATTTTTTGTATTCAAACTTAAACATTGACTTTGATTTTCATGTAAAAATTGTTGAAGTAACCTGTATCTTACTAATATTATAAAGAGGAAAGATTTGATTGTCTGTTTGGTTGTTTGTTTGTTTGCATTGAATAGGCTCCGAAACTACTGAATGGATTTGAATGAAATTTGGTACACATATAGCAGATAGCCGAGTTATGAACATAGGAGCATACTTTTTATCCCGATATTCCCACGGGAACGGGAACCATTATATAATTTTTTTATTTAGTTTCCATCGACATCGCATTAATCAGACAAATCTCGCTAGCTCGAATTATGAACATTATGGAGTGGGGATTATCGTCGCGTGGCACGCACGCGCCCCTTCTCAGTGACCAATAAATATCATAATGATGGGTTTACTTATCCTGTCTTACATTTTTCTGTATGTATGTAATCCTATGATGTGCCTCTGATAAACCTGCATGTATGTGAAAGGATAATACATACCTACCTGTAAAGTCTGAACTTCTGTCATTTGTAACATTAATGCTTTCTTAATATATCTCGAAGGCACTAGAGCTCCCATAAATTCTCAACGAAAATTAACATTGCTCTATTTCATCAACCTTGTTTGGTCTTCAAACAGGTTTCGTTGCCTATTCACGGCCAATAGATGCTTTCTTCAAACGATGTTTACGTCTACTCTAAATGAACAGGTTAAACTGATACAATATACTACGCTTCTTTCATTATTATCATACAAAATACTTTGGCGCCCATAAAATCACGAATATAGAAGCGAGTAGCATTATCGTCGTCGTGGTTTTTCCCTTAAAAAAAAACAAAAATATTGTTTAATATTTATTTTATGACTAATACTTATTTTCCTCATATCACGTGATGAGCCTGACCCAGTTCCTTATCCTTGATGAATCAGAACTTGGTACATATTTTGTTACCAGTAAAGATTCAGTTTTATTTCTTTAACATAGACATCCTTTAAGTTATAAAATAAGGATTGCGACAGAGGCGCGCTTCCTCTTTCAGACTTATCATAACATCAGGTCAGCGGGGCTATTATATTACGTATCTTTGCAAAAGCAATGCGACTGCAAAAATTGTGCAATGTCACGTTTCACCAAAGCAACCGCACGTTTCACCATAATAACCGTGCGGTTACTATGGTGAACGCTGTCGCATTGCTGTTGCAAAGATAGATAGAAACGCCGCAGGTATGATGATGGGTAGGCGTTTCCCCGTTTATAATACATAAACTACTTACAAACGAATTAATGGATGTCGACCGAAATCGTCAATGTGTGTATTGGTGATGATAACTATTAAAATGAGATGGGATTATCTATATGCCACAAGATATTCCTGATACGTTGCTGATTCATTTCCTCAATACAGTAACACAATGGAGAAACCTTAATCTGTTGCTAATATTGCGATTTGATAACCGGTAAAAAAACCCTGTTTGTGTCACATCAATAAAGTGCACCGAAGTACCGGATGTCCGATTGCCTTTGATATAATGAATGACCAACACAAGCATCGACGAATATCATTAGTTTTCTATGTCTTATATTATACATGTAGCAGTTTAACCTCATATCCTAATATCATGTAGATGTTTTTTTTAAATGACGTAGGTACCTACGGAGAGACTTAGCCTTCATCATACTTGATGTTAAATATTGATAAGGCTGAAGATGGAAGCGAGCCTTTCCCGGAATCCTCAACCACTGAGGAACTGGCTATCTTATCTCTAACTGCCGGAACACAACAATGCTGAAAACATTGTTGTTATGGCGTCAGACTTAGATAAGATGGTGGTAGCTTAGCCAGGCGGACTCACAACAAGTCCTACCACCAACCAAACCGAATACAATACGTACCCCCGCTGGGAATCGAACCCGGGACCCCTGGGTCTGGGTCTGATACCGGTGGTTGTTACCACTAGGCCACAGAGACGGTTAAATAATCTAGTATTCAAATGAAATACCTATTAATGTTCTATTAGTTGTGATATCAACGTTTTCTATATCTAGGTATCACTTTTTTAAATATAGTTCCCTAAAAAAACTCTACTGGTCAACCGGGAAGTTTCCCGACTGTACTTACTTACGACGATGTTTCTAAAATCGGCGTTGCACCATTTCACACACATCACATCATCAGCCTGTGGACCTCCACTGTTGGACATAAGCCTCTCCTAGCTCACGCCTATTGTGGCGTTCATAGGAGTTTATTAGCCTACTGCTACCACGCTGGCCAGACGGGTTGGTAGAGGGTTTGTTTGAAGTTTTCCTTCTCTCGCACAGGTGTTCAATACGTCGAGCCTCTTAGTCGACTCTTACGACATCCCAGCTTGGGCGGTGGTTAATTCGTCCAAGCATCCCAGGCATGTAAGGGAGTGGTGACACTTGTATTCTTCAGCCGTCACCACACGGCACATTTAGGTATTAACTGTAATCGTAACTTGCTTGTCAAAGTTGTTAAATCCCATATAACGTTATAGGAACACAGGGGTCAGCTCGACTACATTTACATTGCTGGTGCAAAAAAATGATTTATTTACTATTTTTATATATAAAATATATGAAATATTTGTTTAAAAAAATGCTAGTAGATTATTTAATAGAATGTTTTTTTTTCTCTTATTTTTTAGGGTCTTCGTTTCTTTATGGAAACATGTCAGTTCCATCGAACCCAAATATAATTTAACTTATCAATTATTGACGGTACTTATGAGCTATTTTATAGAGCATCATGGTGGAGTCAGAAATCGGTTCCGATCCGTTTCTGCGAGTTCAACACAAGCCCGTGCGCGAAACTTTTTTTTTTATGAAGTACGGGGAAGTTTTTAGCCTTCATCATACCTGATGTTAAGTATCCTTTAACTGCCGGAACACAACAATGCTGAAAACATTGTTGTTATGGCGTCAGACTTTGATAAGATGGTGGTAGCTAGCCAGGCGGACTTACAACAAGTCCTACCACCAACCAAATCGAACACAATATGTACCCCCGCTGGGAATCGAACCCGGGACCCCTGGGTCTGATGCCGGGGTGGTTGTACCACTAGACCACGGAGGCGGTTAAGACCACGGAGACCACTTCAAACGCGAGCAGTGGTCCCAAGTGGGCTCTTATCTCTTAAAATGTTTTGTCATAAAACCATATTCTTTAAAACCAACTCTTATTTCCTTATCAACATGATTTCCAGTGCGATTGTAAAATCGTTTTCTCGGGTGACTCACAATATCGCACTTAACAGGCAAACCAATATTCTTAGTAGCACAATTGCTGGCAACCATCACTCCACCAAACGGTGACTAATGCCTAGTTTTTATGCTTCTCGGCGACATTTCTCGGGAAGACCCAAATTGCCTGTATAGATTCTGATTGGCACTAAAATAGTGTTGTGATTCACAGCTCAGTCTCAGGCTAATTGTGATTGCTAAACACGTGTTAGCATTGATATGGTTTTGGAATTTTTCGATTATGTTAATGTTTATGATTCCGAGAGAAGCTTGACTGCATCCATCTTCAGCCTTATCATTGCTTAACATCAGGTATGATGATGAAGGCTAAGCATAGTTAAAAAAATATCATACAGGCGAAGTCGCCGTCGTTGTTACTTTATGTATAAAGACAACGCCTGTCAAGCCACACAGTTTTACAATATGATTTCTAAAACTGTGCCTGAGCCATTGAATCTGATTTAGTGAATCTTGGACCTTTAACAAAAAAAAAATAGAACACATTGAACACGAGAAAGTAGTTGGAAGGTGCATCTTGAGCATTTGGTACTGAAAGAAGAGTGAGAAGAGCACAAAAGTGGGTCACAGCCAACTACTACTTCTGAAAACACTGCAGTTTTTCCAGTGTAGTTTCAAGTTTACCCTAAAAATATTTATTATCTGAACGCTATTAATTTTACTTAAAAAAATATGCTCGAGAGCGAAGTCGTGGTTTAAAGCTAGTATTTACTCAATAATTTCGCAAAAGTGCGAACGACCTGGCAGTATTCCGAAGCAGCTACATATTTAAGAAACACCTGTAAACAACAATCAGCCGGGGCCAGTCGCGCCATGTTCATTCACCAATCTGTTTCGTTACGTTTCATCACCATCTAATAATAAATTCGTCTAGTTAAACAATTGCTCTCTTTACGAATATACGGAGTGCCTAGAAGTAGAAACACGTGGGCAACCTGACCAAGTGAATTATGATATTATGGATAATGGTAAATTATAGCAATAGCGATGACAAAACAATGCTTATTTACTGGATAACAACTAGAAAAAACATCCATTATTCTAGTTGTCTAGAAATGACAAACGTACAATGTCTGGGAAAGAACTATTATTCAAATTAACTGCCTCTGTGGTCTAGTGGTACACCGGTATCAGACCCGGCGGTCCCGGGTTCGATTCCCAACGGGGGTACATATTGTATTCGGTTAGGTTGGTGGTAGGACTTGTTCTAAGTCCGTCTGGCTAGCTACCACCATCTTATCTAAGTCTGACACCATAACTATAATGTTTTCAGCATTGTTGTGTTCCGGCAATTAGAGATAAGATAGCCAGTTCCTCAGTGATTGAGGATTCCGGGAGAAGCTCGCTTCCATCTTCAGCCTTATTGGTGGACTTCATTGGACTACTAGAGGCGTGTTAACGAAAACACATTGAGCAAAGCGCGGCCACTGCCCATAGTCTGGTCTGCTTAAGACTTATGTGGGTATTATAGGCTTGAGCTCTTGGACGAATTAACCACTGGACGCGTAACGAGGACCGCGTTCGCCTTTACCCCTCTGTCACTTACCCTGCCTTTTAGACACAGTAAGCAATATGGCGTTGTCAGTATGACGCGAGATCTCGAAGTGGAACATTATCTCAAAAATGGGTAAATGAGCTGTGTTAATTTGTAAATATCATACCGGACAATCAAAAAATGTTTCTTTTCACGCGTAAGTACAATTTTAATCTATTAGAGCAGCAATTTTTCGAAAAATAAATAAAATTTGGTATGTAAACAAAATATAATACGTCATTTCAAAAAGTAAACATTTTACATGTAAATTCTTCAAAGATATTGCATAAGTAATTTGGTTGGGTTATATGTATCACTCATTAATTCAATTGTCATTTTTATGTCGTATAGGGCTTGAACATATCGATAAACATATCGATGTATGTAAATGAACGAACGAATCCAATTTTAATGTAGGAACTATTTAAATTAATTTCAGATTTACAGTTGAACCCCTAACAAGAAGAATTGGGTACGCAGGGAGATAACATGGACGAGTACTCAGGTCTTAGATAACATCTAAGGTCTGATGATGGAGCCAGAAGATGGCTATAGGAACTCTGTAATTAAACGACGCAACCCTACGAACTTTGAGCTCGTTATATTTGAAATATAGCTTCAAACTTAAAAAAAAAATGTTGCTTATTTCATCCGCATGGTTCCCGTTCCTGTGGTAATATCAAAAATCCTGTCTTAGTGCTCGACAACATCGTTAAAAGAACCTGTATGCAAAATTTCAGTTTAATTGATTTAGCCGTTTGGGCTGTGCGTTGCCTTGCCTGTAAGTCAGTCACGGTATTGTTTTTTTGTATTAGACTTATGTTGTACATTATCATGGTGTGTTGTACATTAACATTTAAATTGTATCATAAGTATAAAAATAGCATTGACAACGCTAAAAATAAAAAATCATAACTTATTAGCTGTTGCATCATAATATTGATCGTTAAACATTTGTTTTTTTCTCTCTTTCGAATGCAAGGAAGGATATTCTTACAGCGTATTAATAATATAAAAGTATCGGAGAATTTCGAAAGTGGACCGCAAAACTCGGTAGCTCAAAGGTCGTGGGTTCAAGTCACATCTGAAAATTCACTTGTGGCCGAGTTCATTTGTTCCAATATTTTTCTTGTTAAAATTTATCATAAATGGTGGTTACATTTATTATTTGTTTCTAACATAGACCTTGTTAGGTTACAGCAAGAATAAAATTAATTATATTTATGTATGTACGTAAGCTGTATTATACTATTTTTTAATCTTATAATATTTTTATTTTAAGATCGTTTTATTATATTCAAGTAAAACAATCTTAAAACTACAATAAACTATTGGTTGAAATATTCTTGCAATTAGCATTTCAGCTAGTAGTTGCTAGAAAGATACTGCCTTGGCTTTTTCTTAAATATAGGTAATTTATATGCGATGTTTTGTTGATAACTTCTGGGAGTTTGTTGTTTAAAACTGTCATAGCGTATGCTGGACCATACGCTATCCAAACGCTAGTCTACTATTTCTAATTTGGGTTTAGGTTGTGCAAATTTTGTACGGTGGCGTAAATTTTGAGATCTTTAATAAAGTGAAAACAAGTTTATATTTTTTTTTACAAATATGCATATTTCTTAAATGTAAAATGGATACTAGAGTTGAAATTAAAATGTTTTAGTCTCGACGATCTTCTAATGTCGATGATTATTTTCAATAAGTTTTAGTATACTTAGATTTTTGGCTCCAAAAAAAATGTCGAACACGAGATATCACAGCTCGAGAAGCACTCTTCTTTTTGTCTATTGGCTACTCGGCTTATTGTCTAATTTTAAGTCTATCACATTCCCTTTAAATTTTTCATTTAAAAGGTACATATTATTCACATCGCATCACAACACATAGCATCGCGCCACAACTATTTGACCTTTGAAAGGGATTGCAATCGATTATAAAATTTAACACTTATGGAGGGGTTGCTATTCTGTATGTCCTATACAATGGTTCTGTAATGAAATAATTACCCATATTTTGTTTTATATGAAAAAGATCGAGTGATTGAAGAAGTAAATATAAATAATGAATTATATTATTATGTAAACCAAATATTAATGTTTTTACTCAGTTAAAAAGTGTTAGTAAGTAAATTGTAAGTCCGCCTGGCTAGCGACTACCATCTTATCCAAGTCCGTTCCGGCAGTTAGAGGTAAGATAGCTAGTTCCTCAGTGATTGAGGATACCGGGAGAGGCGCGCTTCCATCTTAAGCATATCTTAATGTATCTACCCATTTTTCACAAAAAAAACCCAAACACAAACGCTTTGGGAACCATTATGTATAGTTTTTATGAATTTGAGGGATTTTTTAAATGAGATTTTCATATTATTAGGTGTTTTTTATTTTTCCACGAAATAAACAATTAACTTACTAATTTCTTTAAATCACACATGATTTATTAAACTCAATAGATTCATTCATTCACTCCTTACTTATCGTGCTATTTATTTTTCCACGAAATAAACAATTAATTTACATTTTTTTTTAAAACACATGATTTATTAAACTCAATAGGTTCATTCATTCACTCCTTACTTATCGATAAAAAAATTATCGATTACTTCAAGCACTACTGTCATTATTTGACATTAGTAATCGCCCCTCACCCCCGCAAGAATTGGTTGATCGTGTTTTCATACATTCTTCTCGGGTTTCGTGTCCAGTGGTTAATTCGTCCAAGCTTGAGCTGGACCTATTATGTAAAAACACTGGTTCATTCATACTAAATAGCTGCAATTTCTAGCTGTGCATCCCACATGGTGGTAGGGTCAGCTTTTCTTGTCATTCTCCTCCAACCAATGCGCTCTATCTTCGGCGTCTGAATTGATTTTATTTGATTCTCCGTCGTGCTTATCCTTTTTCATTATTTCTTTCCATCTTATCTTGGGGTTTCCCTTTGATTTTGGACTGGGCCGGTATTTCAATATCGACTTATCTTGAATTGATCCAGGATTGAAGATATGTTCCACATAAGTGTATTTCAATAAACGATTAAAGTTAAGTGACGCTTAAAGTCCATCGTAACTAAGGGCCGGTATTTCAATGTCACCTTATCTTATGACTTAAGTTAAGTCCAACATTTGAGCTAAGTATCACTTGTGAAAGACAATAGCGTATTTCAATCCGGATATTCCTCGCCTTAGCAAATCTAGGATTCGTCGCAATATTGCAACATAACAAACAAAATATGATAATCGTCTATGAATTTTGTTGTCATTTGGTGACAGTGAGCGCTCATTGGCTGCGCTTGTACGCTCAGCGACCAATGAGAATCGTTGTGGCGGCTCCACAATGAAAAAGAGCGCCAAAAAATTTATCACTTTAGAATTTCTTCTCATTTCGAAATTTTTACATTACATTACGCATCATCTTAAAAATTTCGCTTAATATTCTTGTAATTTGCCATTATTTCTACACTATAATATTTTTTATGCTTCAACTGCATTTCATTTACTGATAATAAATACCTATGTGTAAAACTAAAATATCTTTTTGCCAGTCAAAAATATGTTACCATAGCAACGAATCCCGGATCGGCACATAGGTCTCTGAATTCCTTAGCTTAAATATTGGCTAGTTAGGATGGACTTTAAGCGTCACTTAACTTTAATCGTTTATTGAAATACACATAAGTGGAACATATCTTCAATCCTGGATCAATTCAAGATAAGTTGATATTGAAATACCGGCCCTAAGTGAGAAGAAATTCTAAAGCGATAAATTTTTTGGCGCTGTTTTTCATTGTGGAGCCTCCACATCGATTCTCATTGGTCGCCGAACGCACACGCGCAGCCAATGAGCGCTCGATGTCACCAAATGACATTAAAATTCATAGACAATTATCATATTTCGTTTGTTATATTGCAATATTGCGATGAATCCTAGATTAGCTAAGGCGAGGAATATCCGGATTGAAATACGCTATTGTCTTTCACAAGTGATACTTAGCTCAAATGTTGGACTTAACTTAAGTCATAAGATAAGGTGACATTGAAATAGCGGCCCTAAGGGCCGGTATTTCAATATATGCTTATCTTGAAATAATCCGGGATTGATGATAAGTATGACTTAAGTGTATTTCATTATAGGATTAAAGATAAGCGGCACCTAAAGTGCATCCTATCTACCCTTAATCTAAGTAGAGGATTTCTATCGCTTAAGTTCCTATCCCAGATTACCTAGTAACTTACTCGGAAAAAAATACTATAATGTAATTATTTTTTTTTTAGAACTTGAGTTAGAATAATAATTACTGAATCAATAAACGTATTAATGTTAACAAAATTGTGTAAAATGGAGAAGAAATTATGAAAATGGTATAGGTTGGTACTTACGTAAAACTTCTAAACTGTGGTAATAACTCCTCATTCATATTCGCCACTTATATCCGTGAACCACAAATTAAATTATTTATTTTAGGTAATTTCAAAGTACAAGTAATAATATAACAGTTGATAAGTCATTCCATTGACAGTGAATAACAACAAAAACCATAGACAATTATCGTATTTCGTTTTATTATGTTGTCACCCTGCGGTTTATCTTAGATTAGCTAAGGCGAGGAAGATCCGGATTGAAATACACTTTTCCCTTTCAAAAGTAATACTTAGCTTAAATGTAATACTTAACTTAAGCAATAAGATAAGGTTACATTGAAATACCGGCCCTAAGAAGTGAAAGATACAGTGCCCGATTACCGACGACGTAGTCCAGTCCAAATACGTAGTATGCGATAGTGATTGTTTTAACATTGATCCTTTTTGATTCACCTTTTTTATTGAAGAAATAAATGGATGAGATGTCTCACTTCGATATTTTATCATGTTCGTCTCACTTAGCTGAGCCTTATTTTGAGTAGTCTACTAACGGTCGAAATTAATAACCTATCTGTTGATATGGATAGGGCTATCTGAGATAGTAGCCTAGGAAACTGGCTTCCTTGCCTAGCAACCGTCGTTATTTTAGTCATATTAACAAATATCCTAGGCAACTATCTCAGTTAGCCCAATCCATATCTACAGATAGGTTATTAATTTCGGGCGTAAGAGAGTTACTATCAATATTAAATTACTCAGTATGATAAGTGTTTTAGGCATACAATTTATCGTTTCGTTTATTGAATTTGTTTATTTATAAATCTTTTATCTTGTACTTGTTATTAAATATTTATCGTTTTAATGATTCAATTCTGGCCTCTGGGCTATAATTGTTGACTCATTATTATCTAATTGAGTTTTCAATTAAGATTCTTTTAATAGCTATAGCTAGAGCTATTATATGCTATAATGTGGATACAGTAGAATGTTGTTTAACTTTAGTCTATAACGATAAAGATATTGGTTTGATGGTAAGTTTACGATGTCATTAACCGACTTCAAAAAAGAAGGAGGTTATCAATTCGTCACGTATTTTTTATGTATATTCACCGATTGCTGGAGAACGCCTGAACCAATTGAAATGATTCAAACGTTATAACATCCGATTCGTAACCAAGTTGGTCCCATTGTTTGAAATTTTGAAATCGGTTCCGTAGTTTTGAAGAAATCTTGAAAAAACTGTCGTTTTTCAGTCAAGCGGCGTGACCCAAACGGTTTGACTCAAACTAGTAGTTGCCTACACTACTGGTTTGAGTATTAAAAGATTACATTGCATTAAAAGATTTTTTATAAAATAAAACCGACTTCAAAAATCTTAAAGTAAAACCTGTTGGAGTCGGTGCCAGCCAAGGGAATTTTACATTACACTTCTATTACTTTTATTTTTCTTACTTTGGCTGGCACCGACTCCTAAAGGTTTCTTTTACTTTTAGATTTTGAAGTCGGATTTTTTTAATAAAATCATTTTTTTATATTTTTGAACATAAGTCGAAGTTTGCATTTTCAATGCTATATCTGCTATACATATATAAACAAATATATGATAAACTTTAATAGAAAAGTACTAGAATATAAATATCTGGCTTACACTACTACACTACTTTATATTCAGGCGGGTAACGAACCCGCAACCTAGGGTTTCCGGCCTACTGCTCTAACCATTGAGCTCTAACCTATCATACTAATATTATAAAGAGGAAAGATTTGATTGTTAGTTTGCATTGAATAGGCCCCGAAACTACTGAACGGAATTCGATGAAATTTGGTACACAGATAAAAGCCTGGTTATTAACATAGGATCTTTTTATCCCGATATTGCCACGGGAATGGGAACCGCGGGTGAAACTGCGAGCGACCGCTAGGTTTTCTATAAAAATGTATCATCATAACATAGCCTAACATTGTGAAAAAAACCGCTAATTAATCGGGCCTACTTTTAAAAACTTCTAACTACAGAGTAAACACACGACGACTTCTGATTCTGAGTGACCTGTAGCCATTTTGAACAGTGCAAACACGACTGTGTTGGGCAAATATTTAGAGAAGTGGCTCACAGCTCTAATACAGTCTACAGCGCATTTAACATAACCGTTGCTAACTAAAACCAGCTCTTTCTACCCTCGCAATTAAGACGCTGACAAGAAACTTGTAAAAATTGTACAGTCAACCAATTTTGGCTAGATACATTTGCAACTAAATCGCCGTTATTACAAGCAACATAAGGACGCTCTCAAGGTCAAGATGTCCAGTCTGATATGCTCTCGATTGTACTAGTATTAATACCCCGCCTTTGTAGGTATGATAACAATACTTTGCCGCATATTTTCTAGGTGACAGGCTGTTTATTATCTATTGTATTAATGATATTTATTGTGCGGGTAAATATCCCTTGCACGTGTATGATTTTGCTGTATTTAGCTGTCAATTCATGTAATATAATTGAGATAAAAATATAATTACACCTCTTTCCCGGAGAAGTAGGCAGAGATTACTGCCCTCCTTTGTGCCACGTACCTTAAGAAATACTTCTCAAGCTTCCTTAACATTCATCAGTCTTTCGATACAAGCTCGTTTATTATTGGTGCGTTTCACCCTTTTTTTCTTGGAGAAATGCAATTACGCATCCTTCGCTCCTGGGAATATAGGCGAATCTAATTATTAAGCTCTCACACAAAAAACCCACCGCTCTCTCTCCCAGCGATACCTATATGGATCGCTGGGAGAGAGGGAGGTGAGTGGATTTAGAACTCTAGGACTTTTTCAGAATATCCCCGATCCGATCGTGGTATCTTAGCTTAGACCGACCCTCCCCAAAATACTAGGTATACTAATTATGACTAATCTGTTTATAGAGTCGATACCACATCCAGCTTCACAGTATCAATACGAAATCCACTCTAGTACGTACTCAAAAACTTCGTGCTCAATATCAGCATTGTAAAGTTGATGTATGATCGGTTCTCTTTCCCAAAATATCTGTAAAATAATGCCAATACTAAACTACCCACTTCTTTTTCAGTATGACAGAGACAACGATGGCAGAATCTCCTACGTGGAACTCAGAGACATCATCGAGTCCAGGGAATACGAGCATGACCTCCCAGACAACGTGGTGGGTCAGATCATGAACCTAGCCGACAGGGATAACTCAGGATACCTGGACTTCAGGGAGTTTGTCGACATGATGCACAACCCTGACTTGAAGGCTGTGTTTGGGCATTTTGTGGCTAGATACGTCCACACGATCATACCTCAGAGGAACCCTGTTGATACTACAGGTATGAGCCGTAGAGTATAAACTGTTTGACGTAGAAGGCTTCTTATACATCGTGGATTTTTGATTACCCGAAAAACTTCAGGTTGACAGCCTATTAATTAATACGGACAACTTTTTCTACGGCGCGAGATAAGCTAGCTTAAAAAACTCATCTGTTTACGACGACACTTTGTCAGGGTCATACTTTACTGTGGAAGCTGATAGATTTGATGATTGTAGCTGGCCCATAGTATAACTTGTTTGTTTTAAAGGATAGGCACCACACACGTAGTTTTTTGGGTAATTAAAAATTCACGGTGTATTAAGACCTATCTGGTAGGCCTCATAGGTAATGTTTAAAACAAAAAAAGGAATAATCAAGATTTTTTTTAAGATACAAATAAGCTGTTTACCAGAGAATGCAAATGAGTAGCTGCAAAAAAAAATAAGGAAAAAGCTACGGCATTACATGATTGAAAATAACATTCTTTAAAATATAACTATAATAAAAATATCTATTATGAGGTCTTCCATTATTTTGATTTTAAAGCATGCTAGAATGTTGTAAAATAGCTTGTTTGACATGCTTAGTTATTTCTGTTATTATTCTTTATTATACTAGAACTAAAATAATTATTATCTTTTGTTGTAGTTTTCCTTGTCTTTCCTTTTTTTTAAACACTATTATCCGTTTAAAATGCTAATAGGTTTATCTGAATAAACATACATTACAAAATGAGTTAATTTTTATGATAAATTTTAAACAGAAAAATATTGGTAAAAGTTAATTCGGCCACAAGTGAATTCTCAGGTGAGACTCGAACTCACTACCTTTGGAAATCCGGTCCAAGCTCTATCCATCCCTTGAATATCCATTCCATCCATCGAGTTGACTTTTTCCAATATTTTTCTATTAAAAATTTAGTATAAAAATAGCATTGAAAAATGCAAAAATCCCAAAATCATAAAATGAGTTAATTTTATTAATATTTTTTACCATTTTCCTGTATTAGTCCACTGAACGTAATAGCCCAAAATGGGGTGTAGAGTGCGTGAAATGGAACCTAAGCGATTTCTTCAGCAAGTTGTTCAGATTGCTTGAGTTATAGCTAGCGCAGACGACAGATAACAGAGGACTTTTTGTCCGCGACACGTCTTTATTGTTAACCAAATAAGATTGAACTTAGACCGCGTATATCCATCAAAAGTACGCGATAGTCCTCGTTATATATTCAACTTTATGTTCTTAGTTATAAGGTCGTGTCGCGGGCAAAAAGTCCTCCAATGTCCGTCGTCTGCGCAGGCCCTAAACATGCTAAAAGTCTTGGCTTCTAGGAGGTGCGCCGGAGTGGAGGGAGGGGGAAAGGTCAGACTTTTCAGTATTACGCTAATATATTAAAAACGGTGCGTCGTAGAGCAAAATTATCGTCCAAGTGAAAGCTCATCAAATTTTCTACAACTTTTATCCTATACACTTTTTTTTCGAATTCCTACCCTCCTCAAACTACCTGTTCTGGAAAAGTAAAAATTTTCGAAAAGACTTTTATCAAACATTAGCGTTTGCCTGATACTTCGTTCGCTTTATTTCGGGATGAAAAGTAGTGTATATAGCAAAAAGGTTAGTCGACCTCACAGGAGACCGAAGAGCTGGCAGCTACCTCGGACAAAGAATTAGTCTAGCTATTCAAAGGGGGAACGCTGCCAGTATCTTCGGAACCTTGCCTAAAGGGACTCCTTTTAATAATATATTTTAGTTATTATATTATATTTTTAAGGTTTTAGTTTTAGGGTCATTGTTCTAGTATATATATCTTTTTTAATATTACAACTTAGTTCGTAAAATATATATAGCGCGTTTGATATCCGCAAAAAAAAAAATGTGTATATTGTAAGTCCAGCCAGCGTAGCATGCGCTCCGCGACTCGCTGTCGAGGCTTATCTCGCGATGTCTGTCCCGCTCATATCAGTACGGTGTGAGCGGGACAGACAATACGCTAGCGCGAGAAAAGTGTAGAGATAGCTTTGTCGAGGTGCTCATGCTACGCTGCCAGGTCCTAATCTATCTACCTAACAAATTTTATCCAAATGCGTTCAGCCGTTGAATTATCGAAATTTTTATCTGTTTTTATAGTATACTAGAGGCCGGGCGCGGTTTCACCCGCGTGGTTCCCGTTCCCGTGGGAATTTTGGGATCAAAGCTATCCTATCTCTTAAGTTGGACCAGACTGCTCACGGTGGTGTGCCAATTTAATTTAAAATCGGTTAAGTAGTTTAGGAGTGACAGGAGATTTATATATATTAAGATGTCATTCATCCGTGTGATTCCCGTTCCCGTGAGAACATCGGGATAAAAGTACCCTATGTGTTGGTCCAGGTTACATACTATCTGTGAGCCCAATCTCATCCAAATACGTGTAATAATTTTTGAGTTTATTCGTTACAAAGATACAAAGAGAAAATATTTCTTCTTTATAATATTAGTATGGATTCAAGTCTTATTCCGTTTAGATGCACTGTAAAGTTGGTACTTTTACCCACAGTGGGAAAAAAAAAACTCTTGTCAGGAGCATGACCCTCGCGGCTTTTTTTCGAGTTATGTGTCTACAGTCTTGCAGCATTATAAACGCATAATAAAGGGAAATCCATCTTATTAATAAATAAATAAATATTTCCAAACAATCACACCAATTATCTAGCCCACGTTAAGTATCATGAAGAACTTGTGTTATGGATACTAGATAACGGATAAACATACTTATATACTTTTTTTTGTAAATACATACATAATATACATATTAAACATCCAGACCAAGACAAATAGACATGTTCATGCACACAAATATTTGTCTTGTCCGGGGATCGAACCTGGGACCTCTGGCGCAGGAGGTGGGGTTAGTACCCCTGCGCCAAACAGGTCGTCAAATTCGTATTAGATGATGATAGTAAAATACTACAGTAGGATTTTAAAAACCGTGCGGAAAGATTTCATTTATGGAGAGAATTTATAAAACTTGTATTGTAGAACTTTTTTATAAAACAAAGGTCACCTATACTTAGGGCCGGTATTTCAATATCGACTTATCTTGAATTTATCCAGGATTGAAGATATGTTCCACTTATGTGTATTTCAATAAACGATTAAAGTTAAGTGACGCTTAAAGTCCATCCTAACTAGCCAATATTTAAGCTAAGGAATTCAGAGACTTAAGTGCCGATCCGGGATTCGTTGCTATGGTAACATATTTTTGACTGGCAAAAAGATATTTTAGTTTTACATTTAGGTATTTATTATCAGTAAATAAAATGCAGTTGTAGCATAAAAAATATTATAGTGTAGAAATAATGGCAAATTACAAGAATATTATGCGAAATTTTGAAGATGATGCGTAATGTAATGTAAAAATTTCGAAGAGAGAAGAAATGCTAAAGTGATAAATTATTTGGCGCTCTTTTTCATTGTGGAGCCTCCACAACGATTCTCATTGGTCGCTGAGCGTACAAGCGCAGCCAATGAGCGTTCAATATCACCAAATGACAACAAAATTCATAGACAATTATCATATTTTGTTTGTTATGTTGCAATATTGCGACGAATCCTAGATTAGCTAAGGCGAGGAATATCCGGATTGAAATACGCTATTGTCTTTCACAAGTGATACTTAGCTCAAATGTTGGACTTAACTTAAGTCATAAGATAAGGTGACATTGAAATACCGGCCCTTACACCGAAAAATTATATTCTATTGCACGTTTTAGAAATATGTATTTGTCCTTATTAGCATTCTTATGTTGTCAAGTTTCATATATCTATCGGCATTAATTAACTGAAAATTAACCCCCCGTTTACACTTACGAAACATTTACAAGAAAACATGTGTAAACGTATAATGCGGCCACTGAGAGAATGCATTATTTGACAGTTCCTATTGATAGCCATTGGTCATCATCCTTTCAGCAGCCGTATTATATTTTACAAGTTTTCTTGTAAATGTTTTGCTAGTGGAAATGGGGGGTTGTACTTCAC
This sequence comes from Chrysoteuchia culmella, assembly GCA_910589605.1. NCBI lineage: Eukaryota > Metazoa > Arthropoda > Insecta > Lepidoptera > Crambidae > Chrysoteuchia > Chrysoteuchia culmella. The sequence goes on from OU342659.1 coordinate 17,318,894, forward strand.
TTTTTTATGAACGATTAGTAACAAAAAATGTACAAAGTTTTGTTTAGGTAACTACTTATATTCTTTATTATTGGCTGGAGTTTAAAAGCGCAAGACTTTTGGACAAATAAAGGATGCAAGTGACGTGCGCATTTCACATTTCACAGGCTGATAATTTTATTCACATTTCACCCGCACAGTTATTATAATCTTACGGTATATTTTATGTGAAAATTATGCAAATATATTGAGTGTATAAAGTAGTAAAGTTGACGCATGTCATAAATTACCGCTATTTTGCAACTTGTGTCCTGAGCCTTAAATACTAATTTTGTTTGATAGGATGTTTGAATTGGTCGGGTTTCCGTGCGGTCTCGACGAGCGATGGCGGTAATATTACTTTAATTTTATATCAATATTATCTATCCACTTTAGGGCTTATGCATTACGTTTTTTGGCACATTATCATTTTGTCGTCTCTCGTCGCTGTCATGGGGTTATGCTATTTTTTCATTTTCATATCTTATAAACATCTGACAGGGTGAAGGAATATCTGTAAAAGAAAATTTTCCAAGCATATTTATGTTAGAGCTCTATTTTGAAAAATATTTATGTTGGCAAAGAAAAAACTGGTAAAATAAGTATCAAAGGCATTCATTTTTTTTTTAATGTATCGTATTTAGGTTTACCTTGTGGGGAATCTAGCATAGCCTATCCCCTGTCATCCCATAACCATAGAAGACTTAGGAGAAGATTAGTCATTTTGGAGATCAGTCAATGAAAGATGGGCAGAAATTCTCTCAATAAAATAAGTAGTAAGTAAAATTAACAGATAGGATACTTTTTATTCTGATGTTCCTACGGGAACGGGAACCACGCGGGTGAATTGTAGATACAATAAAACATAGATGAAAGTTTCGATAATTCAACGGCTGAACGGATTTGGATAAAATTTGGTATGTAGATAAAGATCTGGACTAACATTATTGACTACTTTTCATCCTGAAATAACGCGAACGGAGAAGCCGGCAAAAGCTAGTGTTTGATAAAAGTCGTTATGCCGAAAATTTTCACATTTACGGCACGTATAATTCGAGTATGGGTGGAAATTCCAAAAAAGGTTACGGGATAAAAGTTGTAGAAAGTTTTATGAACTTTCATTACATTTTAGATAATTTTGCTCTACGACGTACCATTTTAAATATATTAGCGAGTCACTGAAAAGCGGGAGCGGGGATTTTTAGTATGTTTATTTCCTAAGCACCCTGAACAACTTTCTGAAAAAATCGGTTAGGTTCCACGCACTCTACAACTACTTTATTGGGTGGACTATACTTGTTAAGTATGGTTTACTTATACAAAAAAAAAAGATATTCTTAAGTAATAGAAATACCTATCTGTTGTTGACTTGAGGTTATGATGATTGTGATGATTAACGCCCGAAATTAATAACCAATATTACGACGGTTGCTAGGCAACGAAACCAGTATCCTAGGCAACTACCTTAGATAGCCATATCCATATCTACAGATAGGTTATTAATTTCGAGCGTAAATGTTCATTGATTCTTATAACATGTAAAGTTAAAAGATTTGTTGAAAAAAATGCAAATAAAGAAAATAAGTTATTTGACTGGTTGGTAATTAGATTTTGAAATGCCTGATGCTAAGAATTCACCGTACGTACAGTTATTAGAATTACTTATTTCTTTCGAGTTATGTATCTATCTATCTATAGTCTTACAGCATTTTAAACGCGTAATAATAAAGGACAATCCATTTTATTAGATGATGATAGTAAAATACTACAGTAGGATTTTAATAACCGTGCGGAAAGAACCTTTGTTAAACAAAGGTCCCCTATACTTACACCGAAAAATAATACTTACACTTTTTTATGAACGATTTTTTACGAAAAAATGCACACAGTTTTGTTTAGATACCTACTTATATTCTTCCCGTAAGTTGGCTGGAGTTAAAAAGCGCAAGACTTTTGGACAAATAAAGGAAGCGCGTGAGCGTGACGTGTGCGCTGCGCATGCACATTGCACAGGCTGATAACTTTATTCACATTTCACCCGCACAGTTATTATAATCTTACGGTACATTTTATGTGAAAATTATGTAAATATATTGAGTGTGTAAAGTAGTAAAGTTGACGCATGTAAATAATTGTGCATAAATTAACGCTATTTTGCAACTTGTGTTCTGTGCCTTAAATACTAATTTTGTTTGATAGGAAATTGGCCGGGTTTCCGTGCGGTCTCGACGAGCGATGGCGGTACTATTACTTTAATATTATATCAATGTTACGTATCCATTTTAGGGCTTATGCATTACGTTTTAGGCCACATTATCATTTTGTCATCTCTCGTCGCTGTCATGGGGTTATGCTATTTTTCATTTTCATATCTTATAAACATCTGTCAGGGTCAGGGAATATCCGTAAAAGACAATTTTTCGAAGCACATTTATGTTAGAGCTCTATTTTGAAAAATATTTATGTTGGCAACGAAAAAACTGGTGAAATAAGTTTCGTAGGTATACAAAACATTTTTTTTAAATGTATCGTATTTAGGTTTACGTTGTGGGGAATCTAGCATAGCCTATCCCCTGTCATCCCATAACCATAGAAGACCTAGGAGAAGATTAGTCATTGTGAGATCAATCAATGAAAGATGCGCAGAAATTGTCCCCTAAATAAAATAAGTACTAAGTAAAATCTTAGTAGGTACTTTGCCAAGCTGTTTACTTGAACACCCTTTGCAAAGCGTGGTACATAAAATACCCAACTTACTAGTAGATAGAGTTCCTAGTAAATAAATGAAAATCTGTACAAATCTTATGCAACGTCAATATTTCACAATTAGGTAATTACATACAATTTTTACACAATACATTGTCTGACGTTCATTGAGACAATGTTATCGCTTTATACGTGACTTGGCTGTACGTCATTATTATATTAAAATGACATTTGTTTTTTTAAATCAGCCAATTAACCTGAAACAGCAACGGTTAACCAAGATCTTGTGATAGCACTTTCATATACCTATATACGAGGGTGAATCAAAAAAGTTCTTAGAATCGCCAATAAAGCATCAGTCAAATGTCAAAAAAAAAATTTTTTTTTCTACGTTATATCCTTCTAAATCTAACTTCTTTATTCTCACCTAAAAAAAACATTGACTCTCGAAAATTCCTTTACCGCGGCCATTATCGCGTCAATGTCGTGAAATCTTGTTCCACTAACATGGAGTGCAACGTCGAAGCGATGAGCTGAAGCGAATGGATTGGAAACTACCAAATGAAATCTTTATATTTTAACGAATTGTTTTACAAAATAATTAATAAAATTAAAAGGACATGACGACATTGATTCACAAAATGAAATATACTGTATCCATTTCTAAGAACTTTTTCATTCACCAGCTTATATTATAATATAAGCCATAAATACCGACTTTCTTTGGTCATTTTAAAGTTACGTATGAATAGATAGATATTTATGATGATAGATAGATATCTAATATAGATAGATTTCAAAATAAATGTTTTAATTATTTATTTATAGATAGATAAATATGGACAGAAAGATAGATATATAAATGTGTGGATAGATAGATAATGCCATATCTTCCATAGTCATTATTCTTCTTGTTGCAGGCTTACTTGGTTTTGATTTGAGGTCTGTTAACGACTGCAAATGCAGCCAGGTACTGTAAAACGGTTCAAATAAATAATAATCCTAATGACCAATAACAATAGCCGAAATCACTGTCGTAAAACGTACGTTAGTGTTCTAGTTCGAACATATTTTTTTTTTACTTTTATGGGTTTGATCTTGATCCCAATCAAGCCCAGGGGTAAGACAGGATCCACGATGGGGCGAGCTAACCCAGAAGGTGCCTATTCACTCTTGCTTTCAAGGTAGTCTGATTATAAGTACTCGGAAACACAGACGCAGGGAGGAAGTTCTACTTCTTTGCTGTGCGCAATATAAAAGATGTTGAGTAGCGCTTGGTGCGACATTTAGGGATATCAACTAAGAAAGGGTAATAACCCGAAATGCGACTGTATGTCCGATGGAAGAAGGGGATGGCGGTATGAGCTCATACAGATCCTGAGCACACCGAAGTATAGTCTGTAAAAGACCTACAGACAGGCAACTTTGCGGCGGTGAGCTAAGGTGTGAAACTTGCTCTTCGCCAGTTCTTTGCCATCAATTAGCCTCTCAGCTCTGCGTTTGATCGTGTCCAGTGCAGCTAGTTGGTATTTCGCTGAACCGTCCCAGAGGTGACTGCAATATTCCATGCAAGAGCGGAATTGAGCTTTATAGAGAATTAGCGACCCGCCCTCGCTTCGCTTCGGTGTAATGTGGTATTCAACACCATGTATTATACATATAAACCTCCCTCTTGAATCACTCTATCTATAAAAAAAACCGCATCAAAATCCATTGCGTAGTTTTAAAGATCTAAGCATACATAGGGACAGACAGCGGAAAGCGACTTAGTGAAGCTGTTTTCGCGTCAAATATCGCTTGACCTTATTTAGGACGCCCAGCTTTAAAACATTTAGTAAGACGACAGTTTTATCCCACATCTAGCCTAAACGCATCACAAAGTTTCTAAACCCACCCAAATTGGTTCCGTATACGATACAGCATGTTTACTACTTGCTGAAATTAGTGCATTAGAGACTGGACCGTTTAACGTACACATTGTCATGTGAAATTTTACTTTTGGAAACAGTCGCATTCTGAAAGCTAACTTTCCTTCATTATAGTTATTTACACAAGGTCGTTTCTAAATGCCTCTAATTTTTCAAAACATACCTAAATATTTGGCTTTTATAAAGTTCAGTTCACATACTCATTATAATAATGAATGGTTGGACGCGCTTATATAACTAATAAATAAATAAATAATTGCATACAAACACACCAATTAACCAGCCCACGTTAAGTTTCATAAAGAACTGTCGTTATCCACACTTATTAACGGATAAACATACTTATATACTTTTTTTTGTAAATACATACATAATATACAAATAAAACACCCACACCATGACAAATACACATGTTCATGCACACAAATATTTGTCTTGTCCAAGGATCGAACCCGGGACCACTGGCGCAGAAGGCGGGCTTAGTACTCCTGCGCCGAACAGGTCGTCAAATGGCACTTTACATTTACTTTGTTTTCTATGGCACTTTGAAATTTAAAAAATAGGATATAAAAAATATCTTAATAATATGATGACTAGAAATAAAAATGGAATAGATTTACAATAAAGGTCTTCAATGATCAAAGCTTTTGCTATCGTAATTGTAACACAAAGTTTTATGAAATTACAAAAACATTTTGGCTGTGAAAATATTACTGTTAATTCTTACTTTTTCGGTGCATTTGATATCTCAAAATCGTTCAAGTTGGCTTTACAGACGGAAATATTAAAAGTCGATAAGTTTGTAGATATCGTAGTTTTATGTTACTTGATAAAGTTGGACAAAAAAAACCCTACTCAAACCGATACCAACATAGTATTGGAAGGTCATAGATATGATAAGATATCCTATCAAATGGATTACTTTACCTACTAGTGTTTATTTTGATGATCTAATGTGTTCAACTAATGTATTGTTACGAAAATTATAGCGGAAACAAGATTATTTTAAAAGTAGTTGATTATTCATTTTATAAGAATAGTTATCAGGAATACGTTTGTCATAATTTTTAAGTACAAATTAAAATAACTACTTTAATAAAAAGTTAGTATTATTAAATGAACAAGTTTAGTTAAAAGATTTTTAAGCTATTGCATAGCTTTTATCGCGGGCTTTGAGCGCGGCGACCGAATCAAGAAATTCCGTAACGAAAAAACCTAACACCCCCTACTCCGTGTAGTTACGATTGTGAATAATTGACCATTTTGTTATTCACAATTGCTAAGCAACCAAAATCTATGATAAAAAAAATCCTATGCAATAGCTTTACCGCGGCAGTCCCCGAGTGCCACACGTATTTTTCAATTTTTGAATTGAATAAAACTTAATGGCAAATAATAAATCAACAAAGCTATTGTTTTGGTGTCGATAGAAAACCTAAAAACATTGTTCTGATGTGGCTTGATAACTATTGTAATAAATGTGTTTATAACTTTATCATCCGACAGATATTTCCAACCTTCAGTTGGGATTATTAAGTAATGACGACGTGTTTGCCGCAGGGGTACTAAGCCCGCCTTCTGCGCCAGAGGTCCAGGGTTCGATCCCCGGACAAGACAAATATTTGTATGCATGAACATGTCTATTTGTCTTAGTCTGGCTGTTTAAAATGTATAGTATGTATGTATTTACAAAAAAAGGATATAAGTATGTTTATCCGTTATCTAGTATCCATAACACAAATTCTTAATGAAACATAACGTAGGCTAGATAATTGGTGTGTTAGTATGCAATTATTTATTTATTTAATCTGTCTGACTGAACTAAGTCAGACATTGGACATCACCATCATCAGCCTGTGGACGTCCACTGCTGGACATAAACCTCTCCTAGCTCACGCCTATTGTGGCGTTCATATGAGGCTATTAGCCTATTGCTACCACGCTGGCCAGTCGGGTTGGTAGAGGGTTTGTTTCAAGTTTTCCTTCTATCGCACAGGTGTTCATTGCGCCGAGACAGTGGACATAGACATAACATATGACAAAAAATACACTAAAATCTTATAGCCAAATGTTCCACATGGCTGCATCAAAAGGGATCTAGTTCAGCATGTGTCAGTATTGCAGCTGACGCTGGTTTTCAAGTAGACTCCCTTTTTTATTGACACGTCGATGTCAATACGGAAGCATCGAAAAAATGAAAACAAAATTAAACTAAGATTCAAACTGTCTGTGTGTCTACAACCCTGGTATATTTAAAACTCGAGTGAATAGGCTTTTTCTAGGCAAGCTCGCTCCATCTTAGGCCTCTTCTTAATCTAACGATTCAGAATTAAGCCAAGAGTAAGCCTATTTAATGTAAAAAAAAAGAACATTTATAAAATAACAAAATAAGTAAGATTATTCACTATCAAGTTACTGTTAGCAAAGTTTCATGTCCACAACAACGGCGCTAAGGTTAGGATAGGCGCTTGAGTAATTTGTTCAGTTGAATAACACTAAACTTTCACGATCTCTATCACTAACATTTACACTCCAAACCGCCTCTGTGGTCTAGTGGTAACAACCACCGGTATCAGACCCAGGGGCTCCGGTTTCGATTCCCAGCGGGGTGCATATTGTATTCGGTTTGGTTGGTGGTAGGACTTGTTGTAAATCCATCTGGCTAGCTACCACCATCTCATCTAAGCCTGACGACATAACAATGTTTTCAGCATTGTTGTGTTCCGGCAGTTAGAGATAAGATAGCCAGTTCCTCAATGAGGGATTCCGGGAGAGGCTCGTTTCCATCTTCAGCCTTATCAATACTTAACATCAGGTATGATGAAGGCTAAGAGTCTCCCCGTTGTTCATAAAAAAAAATAAAAAAACATTATTAGGAAAAACTAGATTTTTATCATGTTTGTATTTGTTTTCGATTCTTCGATATTTCGGCGCAGTGGCATGCGCCATGATCATGGAGTCACTGCATGGCGTCGGTATTGTCCAGTTGGTTGCACCGCTGGTTGCACTATGTTACTTTTACAGTTACTTTTATGTTTACGCTGTCAAATCTCATACTTTTACTTTAGTCCTTATTAGCACGAAAATGGGTGGTGAATATTTTTCTAGCACGTTAAATTGTATCATTAGTATAGAGCAGTAGTAAGAGATATTATCACTTGTGTATTATTCATGATCTTCTACTTTGAAATCAAAACATGTCAAAACATGTAACTATCACTTATTTTTGAGCTAGTAAGTATCCCGCGATATTGTTCGCATAGACTTCGTTCCTGTAGAAATATTCACTTCCAATTTCAACCTATTCTACGTCGGTTTTGCCAGAAAATAAAGTGGCTGTGACATACATCGGACAGACAGACATGACGAATCAGTAAGGGTTCCGTTTTTTGCCGGCTACGGAACCCTAAAAAAGGATTATAGCCTATATTCTCCTTCAGAGCCAAATATATCGTTCCTAAATTTAAATCCATGAATTTTTCGTTTACTGGTGGTAAGGCAGGCTGTTGTAAGGCAGATCGCCCTGCGCGCCGGCGCCGCGGCGCCGCCGTGCGATAAATATGTCGTGCAAGAAAAAAAGTTACATATAAAATACAACCCGAAAATGGAAATAAAGTAATTCGTATATCGTTGGTTTAGCGTTCACATTTGAACATAATATTAATTTATTTTTTTGATATATTTTACTTGTCAAGGGAGAAGAGTTCGGAATGTCCAAATACAGGCGTTTATGAGCAGCGAGAGGGGAATACCCTTTTCTACTAGTACACCTACCATGATGACGACAGAATTCATCCCACGTGGGTAAATAAGTGTTCAGTGTTACCAACTGCTGCACACTAGTATCATTTCATCTTAATGTTGCCAGAGCACAAAAACTTTTAAACGATCAAACGAGACTTATAATTTATTAATATTTTTTTCATTTAAACAGCTTTTAGCAATTTAACTACTATAAAATGCACTTTCTTAATAACACAATAATAAATAGTGTAATTATTGTTCGTAATAAAATTCACAGTTTTATTTTCTATTAGTTTTTATCCACATTTGTAATCATTACCTGCTGCTGCTAGTTTGAATTTGGTGTATATTGAGGTGTAGATCGTAACCAACTTTTAGTAGTACTTAACTCGTTTACTTCCTAGTGTTGTGTAAATGAGAAAATTAGGTTTTTTCCGTTCATTAGCTTGTGAGTAAAGTCCTCATTATTTAATTCAGCATGATCTAATCCAGTAATTTTATCAAAACCGGCATGATCATAAAACTATGCTAGCTTATGAACAAATATTACTTAAAATATAAAATACTGGTCAGATTTCTTTCGATGTATGGGGTCAGGTTCAAATTGCAATGATAACATTTTGACACTGCTAACATGAATACTAAATACTACAACAAAAGGCAAGAAAAACAGAAGAACGTTGCCTTTTGTTTTGTGTTGTTTGTGTAAATGATTTTTTGCCTTACTATACTTAGCTTGATTTGTTAAAAACATTGCTCTCTTGCATCATATACAATTTTAATCATATTAGTATGCAGAGAACATAGTTGTGTCAAAGGGCAATATCCAATTTGTTTCGTTAACCGTTTAACAGGACAAATTGTTGAGGAAGGTCGATGATATTTTTGATTTACTGATATGGATGTAAAATGCTGATAAATATTATATTTTTGACGAGGACGCGTTATTCAAAAGTTTAATGATTATAAAATAAAACGTCGGCGACATATTTTAAAAACGTCATTATTCCGTCTCTTTAGATGCGTTAGATTAGTAAGCAGACTATTTTCACACACATTCAGGAAAATAACTAAGTATATTTTTTTTCTAACAATTTAAGAAAATCATTTAACTAAGAACCACATAAAAATACTCTTGTACCTCGACATATGAATAAATTCATCAGTTGGAGGAAACATGCGGATGTAACTGCAGTTTCTTTGCGATGCGTAAGCGCATCCTAATCGTGACGTTCGAGCCGAGTGACAGCGCGGGAAACGGTTTCCATAGTATCAGTCGGCCGTCCGAGAAGGTTGCAGCCTTGGTCCTAATGCCGGACCTTCACTTGTTTAGAACTCCATTTAGACCTCTTTGCTTACAGAAAAAAAGTTCTGTAGACTAAAAAGTTTTTATGTTGTGTTTAAAAAGTTTTTTATTTCAAACTTGAAACAGTTGTTTTAAAAAATAAGTGGCGCTGGCTCTAATGTGGTATAAAGTGTGCAAACGAACTAATGATTATTACTCATTGTGTGAACAAAATAGTTTTAGATTGTGGAACAAAGTATTAAAATACTTGTCGCTTGTCATCGAATATTTTGGTATGTTGTTTTAGTCGATTTATTATGTATCGTGTTCGTCTATTGTGTCTTTTTCGTTGTATTGTCATTGTTATCATTATAAACTCAGTACATTATGTTGGTATCGCTCGCTACAATCAGTCAAATGATGCATGGTTGTTGCCCGAGGTTGCAAGTTCAAGGTTGTGGGTCAAATTAGTCATCAAGCCTTGATTGTAAAGACTATTGTCAATCTAAATCTTGTCTAGATGCCTTAATGTAACATTTAATGAGATTGCTGTAGAATGCTAGCATCAGTAGTAACTAATTGATTTTAGTCACAATAGCTATTTTGATTAGATACTAATCGCAACGTTAGTCAGAAATCATTAATTGCATTTTTATTAGCGAGCTTCGAATTCATCACTCATAGAACTAATATTAGTCATAAATAGCGCATGAAATTGTACTAACTTGAATTTTCTTTTTCTTTCCTTCCTATTGTTATTTTGTGTTTACCCTATAATTATCCTTTATCCAAACATGTATTATGAAATATCCTCTGCATCAAAATAAAACTTACTAAATCGTTTATTTCCCTACATTTTTCCTTTTAACCATCTATACAACTGTCAAGAAATTTTGCAATCCAAATGAAACGTGTCTCTATTGTCCAATTAACGGCAATTTTCCCTTTTGAAACGGCGCTCTAATTGATTAATGCGTCCTCTGGTTACACTCGCTCGTCGCATGGACTCTATTTACGTCCACCACAACTGTCATCTTATGCCAAAATTGGCTGTACATATTCCGACAAATGTCTTTGAATAAAACCTTCAAATATCGTAAATTCTAACCTAACCTAACTCTCGCCCATTTCTATCCACTATAATTGTCGACTTATGCCAAAATTGGCCATAAACACATACAAATATCTCTTAATGAAACTTTAAAAAAAACCTTAAATCTAACGTAACCTAACCCATTCCCATCGAATCCACTGTAAATGTCAACTTATGCCATAATTTCCCATAAATATATAATAAACTTTCAAAATCTAACCTAACCTAACCGTTGTCTAACCTAACCTTTCCCGCCCATTTGTGTTGCGTTTACCAGTCCAAAATCGTAGCACAGCCTACTTCACGTACACAGACGGCACTTACGAAGAGGAGTACAGCTGCTGGCCGCCAGCGCTGTGCATGATCCTCATCTCTCTGGTGGAGATCGTCCTGTTCTGCTACGATGCGGCGAAGGGGCATACGGATGCCAATGGGCCGATTGCGAAGCTCTTCATCTACAACCCTCATAGGCGGCAGGAGGCGTGGAGGTTCTTCACTTACATGTTCGTTCACGTTGGGTAAGTCTATTAATTACTTAAGTTATTTCTAATAATATGCCGATTTCCGATTTTCCGTTGTATATATTTACTTCTAGACTCTGTCTCTAGTAAGTACTACTCGACGTACTGCCCATCTTCGGTTAAATGTGCGCGATCTTGAGACGTATTTTTGAACCATTCGAATGACTATTCGCATACGGAATCGCAAGATTCGCATGCGAATGCTAAAAACCGTATTTTTCTAAATCCAATTCGCATTCGAATCTGTAACGAGTCCCAACCACTCTTCTTGATACGAGCGATAGAAAGTTTTACGTTTAGCATTTAATGTCATTTTCAAATTGACATTGGCATGACGGATAGTTTGACAACTTAAAAACATTTCGTTTCACGGGATTTAAGTCCGATTCAGTATCGGTTTTTGAAAATCTATAGATCTTTAGTTTCCGGTTTTTATGTAGGTATTCTGCATAAAATGTCAAGGGACTTAAAGAAAACGGCAACACCATATTCGAGTGATTCAATAATGCGACAAAATGGAAGTCGGTGAATTTTAATTCCAAATATATATATATATGTGTATAAAAATATACGTCTCCTGTAGGCCTAGCATGAACGGCTTTTATCGACTCGATAACTCGATAACGTGCCGCTGTCCCACTCACATCGTAGCGGAGTAAGCAAGACAGTATGATGCGCTATATCATATCGCGTGATATAGCGGTGTTCATGCTAGGGGGGCTGAGATGGTTATATTATGGAATTTTGTGTATCGCCATTACGCAATGAAACATTGGTGACGTAAACAGAGTTACAAATAGGTTACCCCTAATAATTAATTAAATATAAGATGTTGTTAAAAGTACACATAACCAAATGCCTCGGTATGTATACATGTCAGCTGTGGGTGAACTACACTCGGAAGGCATACAGTTCTATAAGAGTACAGTATAATCATGGATTCCGAGCTCTGATGAAGTTGCCTTGGAGTTGCAGTGCTTCGGGCATGTTTGCGGATGCGGGGGTTCCGGACTTTTATGCCGTAATACGCTCGCGAATCGCCTCCTTTTGGGAATGAATACAGCGTTCTGATAATATTATTCTGCGGGCTGTCTCACATGACACGATGAACCCTATATACGCTCACTGGATTTCCGCTCACTTGAGTAGCAATAGGAAGTAATATTTCGACTGACATTTGTTTTTGTTTAATGTCTTTTATTGTGACTTAATTTAAATGTGTGTGTATTTTTGACTTTTGATGTAAGCGCTGTATGTAATATCTATTGAATGTACTATGGGTTTTAGCCTGAAATAAATCATTATTATTATTATTAATTCCGCTATATAGACTTAACAACGAAGTTTTGAAAGAGAAGTTCATATGTGTCCTGTTTGATATCATTTGTAGCCACATACACCATTACTAAAATTAGAACGTCATTTAATTTCAGTGTGGTCCACCTTGTGGTCAATCTCCTGGTACAGTTGTTCCTGGGCGTGCCTCTCGAGATGGTGCATCGCTGGTGGCGCGTGACGCTGGTATACCTGGCAGGAGTCACGGCTGGATCTCTGGCTACCAGCCTTACGGACCCCAAGATATACCTCGCGGGCGCTTCAGGAGGCGTTTATGCGTTGATTGCAGCGCATATAGCCACTATCATCATGGTAAGTGTAGTCACCATCAATGTGGTTCCTCTTCCCATTTGGAATATGGGGATAAAATGTAGGTATCCTCTCTTTTAATCCAGTGTATGAATGAACTATCTATTTGCCAATTTTCATCCAAACCAAATCCTACGCCGTTTTTGGTGATTGAGTAACAAAGCTTCAAACATCTGAACTTTCTTATTAAAAAATTAGTAGGATAGTAGCAAGTCGAATAGTCATTCGAGCCGGATACTGAACTTAACCCTGTTTTTTTACCAGAACTGGGCGGAGATGGAGTTCGCGATCATCCAGCTGCTGGTATTCGTGCTGCTGGCGGTAGCGGACGTGGGCTCGGCGGTCTACTCGCGCTACTGGGAGAAGACGACGCAGAACATTGGATACGTCGCGCATTTAGCGGGCGCTATAGCAGGTCAGTTCTGACATTTTGTTGAGGTTTGAATCATCCAGCTGTTGATTTTCGTGCCGACTTGGAAAAGAAGACACAGATTACATTGGATACGTCGCGCATTTAGCTGGAGCTATTGCAGGTCAGTTCTGGCGTTTTGTTGATGCACGTTTTAACATTAACTATGTGAATTGTAATAAAAGGGGCAGTTATACCTACTTTAGTACTGAGATACAGGGTTCTATATAACTAAATTCTCTAGTTAGACGTGAGGGTGACGTCACAACTGCATGTATTGTTTACATTTGTACTTTTCGCTGATCCTGCAAAACATTGTTTATTTGCTCAATTCTTAAGCAACCTCATTGCATCTAAGCATCTTCATAAAATGGCATCCTCTGGCAGAGAACCTGTGTTTGTGAGTAATTTGTACATGAATGAAAAACATAAAATAGACTAATTATGATGAAGACAATGGGTTTTGAACCTTTTGGCCTCGTCACCGGTCCGCCATTTTGAAAACTATTCAAAATCGCGCCGCACTACCTAGGTAGGGAAAGTAACCATAACAATAAATATTATACAACACAATGCCCTAAAGTGTCAGGTTAGTCGGATAATTGGAGTTAAAGAATAATAAATAATAATAATAATAATTTTAAAAAAAATGCAAGAATATGGATACAAGGGTTGTTACATAAAATAATGACCGACATATTCTGCTGATACGTCAGCGTGCAAATATTAAATTTGGTAGTACAATTCAGTCAAAAGATCACATACTGTATTAAAACTAATTAAATGTCAGTGTAATTAATATTAAATTAAATTAAAATTAAGCGTCCTAGAAATACAATAGATATACATAGTGCGTCAAAAAAAATATTAAAACAATGTCAAAAATTAAAAAAAAAGGTAATAAAATAATAAATCAATTATCACAGTGTAATTATAGTACAATCGGAATATTTAAAAATAAGTCACAATTTATCATTCATTAAATCCTTAATACTATAGTAATTTTTATCTAATAGCATATTAGATAAATTATTTTTGAATTTATTGAATGTCATTTGGACGATATCGTTAGGCAATTTATTATAAATACTGATAGCCATACAGAAACAATTATTCGAAAACAACTGTAATCGCTTTTTTTGGAATACATAGCTTCTTACCATTTCTGTCCCTATAATTGAAATCACTTTTGACATTGAAAAGATAAGGATTCTTTTTCACAAAAACACAGATTTCGAGTATGTGAAGACAAGGAAGTGGCAACGTGATATACGTACATCTCATGTTTATTAAAGTCTCAACCCAAATCACGCACTGCAAGACCCAAAGATACGGTTAGCTCTTTTGTAGATAAATATAAAAAAGTATAGGGGGAGATAACATATCTTAATTTCTTTATAAAGGTGGAGGGCAGCCCGCTTTCGAAGTTTTCTTGGCAGCTTCTTTCTTCGAAGGTCTTCCCAATTTGTGAACTGCCAGTAGAGTCTTTAGTTTTCTCTTTTCTTAATAATAAAGATTTAAAATAATAATTAAATCAAAATATCAAATCGATAATAATTTTTGCCATAGTAAATGTCTAACCGTATCCGAACAAAAATAAATTATCTTTTCGAGGGTATACTTATAAGTAGTCATCGCGTGACCACGGCAGCTGTAAAGATGCCGAAACGTCGGGAAAATCAAAAACCCATAAAAAAACCAAAAAATACAGACAATTACAACTTAGTTCGTGAAAATATAGTGCGTTTGATATCCGTAAAAGTTGTTTTATTTCAACAAAGATGATACTTTAGGTCGCCATTATTCATTTATAACTCTTAATTAATCTGGCTAGCATGACACTTTAGGGCATGATAAATATTAAACAAGAAAATATACCAGAAAAAAGCAACTAGTCTTATGTCGCCCTGACGGGACATGAGACTAGTTGCTTTTTTCTGGTATATTTTCTTGTTTAATATTTATCACATAAAAATAGCATTGTAAAATGCAAAATTAAAAAGTTAACTTTAGGGCATTTTATATTATAAATTTTTTTGTTCCTCTGTGTGTCCCCTGTTCATTTATATAGGTATTGTCGTGCGACGTCACTATGAAAATTTTCAAAATGGCGTCTCATACTACGCATTTGGACGAGGCCAGCCGCTATACAAAAAAGTCAAACCTCTTTATATACGAGTAAAAACTTATTTATATGACTGTAATTTTTCAGGTTTACTAGTGGGGATTGGTGTTCTACGAAACCTCGAAAGGAGAAGATGGGAGAAGAGGTTATGGTGGGCGGCGGTCGTCCTCTACTTCTCTCTGATGATCGCAGGGATCCTCGCCAACATCTTCTGGACAGAACACTTCCTGTGAATTGAACTCTATGACAGTTAAAATAAGGTCCACTTCATCTCGCCTCAAAGGCATTGTGATTCCTCTCCATAATCGCAGGGATACTTGCCAACATCTTCTGGACAGAACACTGCTTGTGAAGGGAACTCTATAGCTGTTAAAATAAGGTCCACTTCATCTCGCCTCAAAAGCATAGTTATTCCTCTAAAGATCGCAGGGAAGAAGTGTTCTGTCCAGAAGATGTTGGTGATAATACCAACATATTCTGGACAGAACACTTCTTGTGAAGTGAACTCTATGACAGTTGAAATAAGGTCCACTTCACCTTGCCTCAAAGGCATTGTGATTCTACAAGGGAAGATTCAGTTTGCGCAAAACTAAAGATCTATTTTTTAATGTCTTTGATTGAATTTGTGATGAATGTTGGAAAATGCACCGTGAGCCTATTAGCTTTAAGTTTAGTTTTTCGTAATTACGTCTGTATTTCCTAGTGCCTTACAGTATCCGAAAGAGTAAGATAAATGTGAAATGAACAAGTATTTATAGTATTACTGAATTCTAAATTTTTTGACATTTAAATGTTGTTTTGGCATTCCTTCACGAGGATTAAAGAATTGATTTTACTTAAGAAGAAGTAATACATTAATCCTTAGATTTTTGTAAATTTTAATAGCGCAAAGCAAAGTATTTGAGACAGTATTTTTGTAATGTTTTTTTTATAAATATTCGAGGTGACTAACTGCCTTACTTTAGCCAAGTGTTCATACTTCATGTGGAATATTTTTTATATAAATATATAAGATAATATTGGCTTTAATCAAGAAATGACAGCTGATAAAATGTATAAGAATTTATTTGTCTATTATAAACCTGTATGTTGCCATAATATTTTCTGTTATAGATTCAAGGAGCTATTTTATACTTATGATAAATTTTTAATAGAAAAATATTGGAAAAAATCAACTCGATGGGAATGCTCTAACCACTGAGCTACCGAGACTTAGATGTCTCGGTAGCTCAGTGGTTAGAGCATTGGCATCGAGTTAATTTTTTCCTTACTGGTTAGAGCATTGGACCGGATTTCCAAAGGTCGTGGGTTCGAGTCCCATCTGAGAATTCACTTGTGGCCGAGTTGATTTTTTCCAATATTTTTCTATTTAAAATTTATCATAAGTATAAAAATAGCACTGAAAATGCAAAAGTTCCAAAATCATATATTTTATACTTGTTTCGAATTTCGGTGGCAATGGGACATTGAAAACTGCTGATATTGATGATGATACCACAGTCTAAACATAAAAGTCGTTGCATTTGGCCGATATGACGCGCTCACACACGCGCGCCTCTCGCTATCGCTACACGGCCGGCCCCTCGATCTCACTGGTTGTCACTGGTAAAACAGTTGCGAGCGTACGTGTATCTGTGCGAGTGCGTCAGGTCGGCCGTTTGTAGGCAGTGCAAATACTAGCCTGTGCCGATACTATCCAGGGTGCTTCGAATTAGATTCTACATAATTATTTGATGTGCTACAGATGAGTCGCTTTAGTTTTCTAATTTTGGTGTGAGTACATTATTTGCTAGCAAATATGTAATAATAATACGCACAGTGTCACTAAATATTTTTCTTTCAACTTTGATCCTAACTGTCAAGCAAATAAGGTTTAAAACTATTTGCATAAAGTTTTTATTTAAAATGATGATGTACCTTACAGAGAAGATCTCGACTCTCAGAAATCATGTTTTATGTAGTTATTTGTTATACTCTTTATAATAAATAACTGCATAAATCATGATTTCTGTTATAGAAAATCTGTTGGTATGATTTGTAACTAGTATTGTAGTAATTTAGGAAAACAAACTCCTCCCCCTTGCTCTCGTATATGCCCCTTTTGCCTTTGCATTTTAAAATGCACCTTAAGTGTTATGATTAAGTAACTTATTGCCTTGCCTAGACTTTATGTGCCTTATTTATAAGAGTATTTTCTACAGTAGTTTTCTACTTTGGATGCATTTACGGTACGTGTAACACTGACTTTGCCTTAATATTATTGAACTATATTAATGTTGTAATCAATGGTGGATTTTGTCTTTAGTCATTATTTATGACTAGCATTCCGAAGAACTGGGTAATAGCATAAATTCTGGAACATTTGTATTGACATAGAAATATCTTGAGGAAAGTTTATACTATTAATTTCTTCTTGTCTTTTGTACACACAATTTTTAACTAAGAAATATATTTTAAATTGTTTATTAAAGCCAGCTTTAAATCGCCATTAATAAGTAAGATAGCACAAAACATGTTGTGTTCATAAAGTTAAGTGTTTATGTTGTATGTAATGGATATTGTTTATATCTAGTGTGTGTGTCGTGTTTTTATTGAATGGTGCTATAACATAGCCCTGTACAGTTATCGCACTAGCCTTTTGCAGCGTGTTCGGCGAGTTCGAGACGTATAGTCACGCGCCACGCGCAATGACATAGATCAGTGTTTTCCAATTAGTGGTACGTGAGGTAGCATCAAGGGGTACGCGAGCAATCTCTTAACTAAGATATTAAATCAGTAAAAAATAATTACCTATGGAATATAATGTAATAAAGGGGTACGCGAGTTCGAAGTCTTTTTTGGAGTGGTACGTAGCATAAACTGATTGGGAATCACTGACATAGATACATTAAGCAACCTTGTCACATTACATGAATGACAGCAAAATATGTCGAACAAATTATTATTTTAATAAAATAGTTTTCTCTATGATGATTTTAATATATTGATTCTGTCTCTAACTTAACGCCGAAAAAAGCAATCAATTTAAAAGTGGTGGCAAAGTTTTTAAACTAATCTGACGAACAAACCCCTTCAATTAACAGAAAAAAAAAGATTTTTCCGTAACAACGATCGATTAGTTAAGTTCCTGCCTGTAAAACAACATGCACAATGTATTGTGATAATATGAAATATAAGTTGTAATAAATGGTATTTTATTTTCAAGTTTTTGTTATTATTTTGTTGACCTTCAGTGTACAGTCCACAGCACGAAAACCGCCGCCGCTATTATAATTGGCATAAGATCTCTCACAAGGCAAAAGTTTAGGCTGACGTTCTGTTACGACGACGACTGTATACAGGATAAAAAGACGGTAGGTGGAGGGGAAGTACCCCAAATATTGATGAACTATTGAATTTTACTCAAAGGAAACATTCAATTATTTTAAAAATAAGTTAAACTGCAATCAAAGATTTTTGATAAATCACTTGCCTGCATCGGGGATCGAACCGGCTTAAATGAGAAATTTACATCCTATTATGAGTTTTGATAGTTTTCGAAAACTGTCATCGCCTCGTTTTATCTCCATACATTTCACACTGGAGTTTCACCAGAGTTCTTTTCGTAATAACACGTGTTGTAAGGCTCCATTTTTAACTCGATCTACCGTACAATTTCTAATTACAAAATATATTTACTTGACATTGGTGAGCGCCAAAGTCGTCTATACTAGACCAGCACCTGCGGGCCCGGTGCGCCAACGACATCTATAGTTGACAAAAAAACCCGGCTTACAAAAATATTAAATAAATGTGTTGAAAAACTATAACTGGTATTTTTTTTTTCTTTATTCGGCAATAAAGAATATCCCTGCAACATATGAGTACAAAAACAAGTCTCTTAGAGCCATAAGAACTGAGAAATATTGAACTATAAAACATGGTTTTTTATCTAAACAAATACTATGTCCAACACGCCAAAGTCGTCTACTCTTGACCGCTAGTGCTGTACTGCGAAAGGTAGTTTTATTGTAAATTACCTATTCAAAATTCAACTAAAATGTGTTATTTTTTTTTTATTATAATTGCTATTTTAATAAAATGAAATGTAAGAAAAATAACACTACCATAGCGTACCGTAGCTCAGCTACATGAATAAAGAATCGTCAAATCAACTTCACCTAATAAATCCAATATGCCAACTCTGGCGCATCCCTAGCGCGCCATCAATAATCAGTTCTCTGAGGTGGTCACGGATAGACGATAGCCTGATGACGTCTTAAGCCATTGACTTGTAAATATATGGACCAGCCATACCTACAAAATTACCTATATTATGTTTGGCGCATAATATGGCCGCTCACCCTAGTGTTGTACCATATTGAATAGCTGATATCGAAATAGTTACAATTAAAACTTATAATAAATATACGTTTTAAATATTAATTTATACTCCTCAGAACAAAAAAAGGCCGGCTTAGGCCCAGAAATGGATTTAAAACCAACTACTTCACTTGCTTTTTTAAGCATTTATTTGGCAATTGGGGTGGGAGGTTACATAATGTAGTGCGAAGTCCATCTCCAATAGTCTTACGTGATTATGTAATTGGGTTTAGCGCGTTTAATTAAGTTTAATATATAGATAAATAATTATTATAGTATTTCAGATCTTTCGGGCCGACAGTTCGTACGATAGACGTTAAAAATTTTCCCACTTGCGAGTATCGTTCCGAAGTAAGCACCAAAAGTGTTAGCGCGCTAAAGCATGTGGCCGCACTTGCGTGTATCGTGGCATTGTCCGAAGCTTCGGGGCGATACACGTAGGTACGGCCATAGCATAAAAAGGGGCTAAATTTAATAATCAAACTCATTCTTATGGAATCCGTTTGAAAGGTAAAAGCATTTTTTTTTTAAAGAAAACAGCTCATTGTCTATGTATGCCTATTTTAAGCTACATTAAAAGTAATTATTACTTAAGTAATTATTTTGTATGAAAGTAATTGTATAAGTTTGAATTACTTTTACTCAAGAAGTTAGTTGCCTTCTATTATAAATACGAGAGTTCACACTTCTATTTATTATAGTCAAGTGTAAGTAACTACCTACCTAGTTAATTAAAAGTAAATTATACTTATGCATTTTTTTCATACAAAATAGTTACTTAAATAATTACCTTTATTGACGTATTACTTACATTACACTTGACTATAAACACGTATGGTATACAGGAGTGAGAGGAGGAAAAATAAGTTACGTTTGATTGTTTAAAATATAGTATTACTTTTTTATTCATTTCTAAATAATACCAATTTAATAAAATAATTTCTAAACAATACTGTATCACAAATTTTTTAGCATGGTATCGGAACCTAAGATCGAGATAACCTTGATAATCGATTTAATAAGCAGTCCATCCATCCATCTCCAAAGATCCAAAGATTCTTTAGTAAAGCCAGTTTCAACATTTACATGTTGGTACCATTTACTTAGTGTCCGAGGGTGTGATAAACAAGTGTTTTAGGTTTTCCTCATAAAATTTTAAGTTTTTGATAATTATAAATGGAGAGCAAGGGCGAATTTCCTGATTTCTTCGCCATACTTTTCAAAGGTATAGAGATTTGGCTTTGGCAATTTGCCTCTTCAAAAAATCTTTTGATCCTGTACATTCTTCCAAAATAAAAGTTTCATCAATATTAATTGATTTTCTTCTTTGAAGATCTTCTATTACATTAACGAATATAGCAATCTTTTTATCACGTCTTCATACCCTTTCGTTTAAATTTTTTACTTTCTTCTTTAAAAGAACACTTTTCTGCAAGACTTAAATATATTTTTTTTAATCTGAAAATAAAAGGAATGATCAGGTTTAAAAGACTACTTATAAAACTAATAATAATTAACCTAGCCTATATTACATTAAGTCAAATATTATACAGTTTATTTATACTGACCATCGCATTGATTATTGTGAGATTGACTTGTTAGTATTTGTTTTTGCCTGGTTGGTTGAAAAATATTTGATAGGCTGAAAATGAACAAAAGAATCATTAATTACTTTCAATTTAATTTAGTTAATGATAAGGTCATGTGTGTAAATTTTTTTATCACTATTATACTGTACTAAAGCTATGTTTAATAGCAATTTTATAGCTACGTAAAGTAATATCACACATAGCTTATGTACAGTAAGTCAAACAGTAAAAAACAATCAATTTAATTCTCTTACTTTTACTAAGACAATTATAAAACATATCCTCACCGTAGTAGATGTTGACGCACCTTCTAGTGAACTAGTCATTTCTCGACTCTTTTGATTCTTCAAACAGATTTGATTAGGCTGAAAATATATAAATAGCTTTGATACAACTTCTACAAACTATAATAGGATTCAGAATAAGATAGAAGAATACACTATTCTGCTTTATAAAATTATTTACAATGTAAAAATCACTTACCAAAAGAGTCACGCAATCTTGTTACATCGAAAGTTTTCATCAAAATGCATCAGTGCAAACATACCAAATTTTATGTCGTGTGTTTATATTTTCTTGACCAATAGCCTCTATCCATTTCTGCTTCGAAATTTTGTTCGAAGGAAATCTATTTGACAAAACACCATTGATGAATAAAATGACAAATGTATCGATATTTCAACACAACCCATGACATCACTAATTTTACAAATGCAATACAACTCGAACTTTAATATGAAAAAAACTTCGAAATACCACAACTTAAAACAATATATGTCCTTATAATCTTTCAAAACAACTTTTTCTTATATTTCATTACACAATATCGTTTTAGATTCAACAGTAATTGTGAAAATTTAATACTAACCTATGGAGAGTCAATGAAGGTTGATTAATGTTTTTCCTTGCACCGTACTGCTTAACACAACACGAAGGCATGATGTTCCCAACTCTAGCAAGGCTCTGAATGGAACAGAACCAGGTTTTTGTGCGTATTTATCAAAAAATAAACAAAACTGTTGAGAGTTAATAAAAATTTGACAGCAGATCTACCACAGAACTTGGAACTAAAGATGGCGATGCCGGCACGCGTCAAAACGCTCATGACGTCACATGAAAATGTTGCCAAAATGTGTACTGTGCAAACACTATCCGTCTCTTTACCCATACGCAAACATAGGTGAGTTAGAAAGAGACAAACATCGATTTGATAAGAATGTATCGATTTAATATATATTTGTATAAGCAAATTTTATATAGATCTATAGGGCGCCTCCATAGTTCTGTTGTATCTCTATGTCTTAAGCGCTCACTATGCGCAGTAGTGCAGTGCAACATGAGCGATTCAATTGAACTTCTTCGCATTTTGGAAGGCGTCGATGATGACGACGAATTTTCGGAATCTGATTCCATTATTGAAGAAGATTTGGTTAGGGTGTCGCAAAGGGGGTGCAGGACTTCAAAAAATTTCAATCAATTTTTATATGAAGATGGGACTTAAATTTTTTTTAACTTTTTTAGTATGGAGCCAGGACATAGAAAAATTTCGAAACAATTTTGTATGGATTTTGGACTTAAAATATTTTTCTTTTTTTCTCCACTTTGTGTCGCAAAGGGGGCGCAGGACAGATTTTTTTTTACTGATTTAGTATGCAGCAGACTTGTAAATTTTTCAAATATAAAATTTTATAAAAATGAGAATATCTCGAAAACCGTGCGTCGTAGGTAAAATCTAATGATTTTTTTTATCCCCTTTATAAAACCCCGGAGGTATTTAGGAACTATCCGATGTACTTATCGAAAATGGTCAAGTCCGAGTTTGACTTTGTACTTGTAATTTTTTTCTCTCAAAAGTTTTAGAAAAAACAGAAGAGAGGAAGCAACAAAATTGAGAACCTCCTCCTTTTTTGAAGTCGGTTAAAAAGGTTAATCGATGTCTTTCTAGGTATCGATTTCGAAATTGATACATTGCGTGTGACTCGGGTACATCTCTATGGAAGAGGCAATAAAGGATGGCCAGCTGTGCCGTTGTCGTCCAGTCGTGACAATGAAGACATCACTATATAGAATAGTGCTGTTGCTTACCACCAATTTTTTTTCAATGCCATGCTTTTATATAAGTACTAAGTACATATATACAAAGAGTGGAAGATGGGACAAGATTAAATTAAACATCCCAGATTATAAGAAGTATTTATTGCATATAAAAACAACAAAAACAGGTCGCCGTGTGTTACCAATATATCGACTCTTGGCAGCACTATAGTTTTCGTAGGTATTTTATTTTATTTTATGCTCTGGCGTGCAGGACACAGGAATGCGTTTATGGCGTGGCGCCCAAAAGGTTACGCGAGCACGACATTAATTTTATTAAGTAGCATTTAACACTAGCGCCCCTAGCGGAAACTATCATAAATTAAAAATGGCTAGTAGGTACGAGTTGCCATCGAGTAGGAGTACCACAGACATAGATCTAAATCTATGTCTGTGAGGAGTACCCTACCTAGTATGTTTTAGCATACTACTGTCATAGTTTTCGTCTTTTCGAACAGTTTTGACCTTTTTGGTAGTACGAGTCGTGCGTTTGATGTTTCTATTAAAGTAAAAAAAGACGAAGTCAAAAACTGTCACAGTTTAGTAACTTACCTACAAAATAGCAGTGAGAATGAAGCAATTAAATGTATTTTTCAATATTCCGGTATTATTTTGTATGGCGCGCGACAGGTGATGAAGTTATGGATGAGGAACAGTCTTAATGACAAGGAATAGTTGAAGAATAAATGATAGAAACAATTAATCTCACTTACCCAACGCCATCTATTATCGGGAGGCCTGCGGACTCTGAATATAGAATAATATAGACAATTATATTGTCTAAGTTATTTAAAACTTTGTATTATTTCTATCTTGTTTGATGGTTTATATCACGTTTTCCGATCTATAAGTATTAATAAACATTTCCGACTTTTAATAGTGTTGATACATACTACATAATTTTAATCTTTAATAAATTATGTAAGTACAACAATATTATGTACCTACAGCTGTTTTTCATGTACTACATGATGGATGGCATATAAATCTAAAAGTGCTGTTAATCCCTATTGCGGGACTTTTGAAAGAATTGACAAAGTTCTACGGTTATAGAACCCGTTTATTTGCTTTACAATTATTCAACGATATTATTAACAATTGAACATTTTTTATACGATTGTTTTTTATTAGACCGTCAATCTAATCTGTGATAGCTTTGTTGACATCAGCAGACCAGTGTGGCCATCTATTGAAGATTTCCAATTTTTGCGGTTTTTACCTAACCATTCATAATAACATTAAATTAATTTGGTTTTTACAGGAGAGAGGAAAACAGTTTAAAAATATTTTCATATTTAAATTATCCGTAGTAAGCACTACAAAATATAGAGTTTAATTAGTATAAAAGATGTCCACTAATGTTTACCATATTTAAGTTAGGTAATGTAGCTTTTGGGTATTTCCAATACTTTTCCACAATTATATTTTTTTTCAACGGAATACCATTTAAAATTGTGTCTTGTTGCGCCAGAATTTATAAAAAATAACCCTGATGTTTTCAATAGAAGTAGATAATGACATTATGACAAAATAAAACCAATATGCGTTTATTTAATTCAACCTTATGCATTTATTTATTATGGTAGTTCTTAGCTATTTCTAAAAACAGTCGTACTAACTTTTCTGAAATAACGAGTTTATTGAACAAAAGCACGTCTAGCAAAAGTAATCTTGGCCATGCCTTGATGATCTTACCCTTGTCTTTATTAACATATTTCCGATAGTTTTTATAATTTTATTAGTCTTGAATCCATAGATATCACAGTGTTTCCTGAAATGAATAACCTTGATATCACCAGTTTTGATAGTATTCCCGTCATTACTAAAACGTCATTGCTGTAGCAGAAAATTTTAAAAATGCAACTACATTGTCATATTTGTCAATAATTGTGACGTTGTTCCACCAGATTGATATAAAATAATGTCATAATTACCGTCACGACGATAGACTAGAGCACTCAAACTTACACGGTCACACACACCCCCCGCGCAACTAGTAAATACCAATGCGACGGTGTTTCTTAAAAAAAAATCACAATTTAGTGGTAGGTACTACTACAACGACATTACTGCCATCTATCTAGCAAAAATTATCAGCTATACAAACGTCGAGATACGTCTACTATACAAACTCAAAAAACCCCTAAAAAAACAAAAAATACGGACATTTACAACTTAGTTCGTGAAATATAGCGCGTTTGATATCCGTAAAAGTTGTTTAATTTTAATAAACAGTGCGCTCCAAAACTTAAGATATATAATTCTGTCAATGTTTCACCGAATGTTACCAATCTTTACGCGTATTTTGTCATATTTATCTTGTTTTTTGCCAAAACATGCAATTGCGGCATTGCTGCACCAAATGAGCGATATATCAAAAAACCAAACAACATTACTATACTATAAAATACATTATATTTCAGACATCTAATGCCAAATATCAAACTTAAACAATATAAATAAGCTATTAATTAAGTGCACATATTTCTAAAACATGTAATAAAAAAGTAAATTTGAGGTTAAGTATGGGCAGTTTGTTTACTAACATTCTTTCCCATAAGATGGCTGAAGATTAGGTAATTATTTTATATATAATTTACTAAAATAACAGAAGCAACCAATCTTTAACTTAATGGAACTTATCAGCTATGGTATAGCTTAAAAGAAAGGCAGTCACTTTCATTCGCTGGTAAAATTCAGACAACATGAGTCAGTTTAATGCGGAGGGCTGCTGTAACTTTGAGACTAATATCAGGGTGTTTATCATTTTTTATGGCAACTTAAACCAACAAACGTCAGTTACGTCAGTCAGACTGACGTGAAAATCAAATTAGAATTCTAGTTAGTCTGTGTTTGTGATTGTCACTCGCTCGTCGTCGTCGCGATATTTTTTTGTAATTAATTTACTTTTATGTGCTTTTTTTTATTTAATGCCGTCTACTCATAAAATGTATGTGGCGATAACTGTTGTTTACGTTATATAAAGTATTCCTTTCAATAATAATATCGCAGTCGTATAATAGAAGGCATAATGGGTCCGCGTCACACGTGTATGTTTACTTTGTTTTCTTTCGTATTAATCTTTAATGAATGTGCGCCTCGTACCGTGGATAAAGAGCATGAAGATGTGTTTACACCCAAGGCTCAGTACACTAAATATAAGGAGCTAATGAAATTATTTGATGATTTGCAAAAATCATATCCTGATTTGGCTAAAGCGTACTCTATTGGAAAGTCGTTGGAAGGCCGAGAGTTGTTAGTCATTCAGATAAGTAGAGATGTTGATCAGCCGCTTGACACCCGGCCTGCGTTCAAGTATGTGGCCAATATGCATGGAGACGAGGCAGTGGGCCGTGAGCTGATGGTATACCTAGCTCAGTACTTGCTGGCGAACTATGGGAAAGACGACAGGGTTACGAGGCTTGTCAACAATACAGAAATCCACTTGATGCCCTCACTGAATCCTGATGGTTTTGAAGATAGTGATGTAAGTACCTATACCTACGTTCTGTATTTAATTTTTGGTTGTTGATTTGGTCTGGGTAAGACTGTAAATTGTTAATTCATTTATAATATATTTTTCCTGCAGAAATATAAGGACACCAATTTTCTTACTTTACCACATTTTCCTGTTTAACTTCTCAAAATTAAAAGTATTTACTAAGCCTTCATGGAGAGGCCTATGTTTAGCAGTGGGTTGATGATGATGATGAAGCCTACTATTTGTTAAATATATATTTTTTATAAACCATTTTAATTAAGCCATTAAGTTTTACACATTATGCACCATGAATTATGTGTAAAATTATGTCATTATTTATGTAACAAGATCTGTCCACCCACTCCCACTATATTCATCAAAACAAGGTCATTTAACAAGTGACTTTCTATTAACCTTTGTACTTCCTTATTTAGACAAGTAACAAAATAAAATAGATCTAAAAAGTTTGTTATTTTTATTTCTAAGAAAGTTTGACTTCCATGAATTAACTTTGCCCATATACATGTACCAGTTAAAAAATATTTGTGAATTCTTATTTTTAGAATATAAAAATAAACTGATAAACATGCTATTTGACATTAAAGTTTCAGTAATTGTAATTTAATTTCCTCGCTTGTAGTCTTTGCCCAAGTTTATACTATAAGGTTTTTTTCTAAAGAAAAGTAACTTTACATATATGTACATCTTAAGTTTTGAAGCGCACTGTTCATTGAAATAAAACAACTTTTACGGATATCAAATAAACTATATTTCACAAAGTAAGTTGTAATTGTCCATATTTTTTTTTAAAAACCTAAATAAATATGGACAATTACAACTTAGTTCCTGAAATATAGCCCGTTTGATATCCGTAAAAGTTGTTTTATTTCAAAAGTAACGTTAACAAAACTCTTAGAAAAGCACTTTAACTTGAATAGTAAGGTGCTCTTGATAATTAGGTCGAACAACTGAAGATTATCTTATTTATGTATACTGCACTGTTAGTGCCAACCAACAGTGCAAACAGTGCATGACTCCGATGACCCCTTGGCATTATCTAATCTTAAAGGAGGAAGTCCGTAGGTTTCCATGCACATTTACATTAATATTGATTTATAGTATTAAGTTATTGATTTAACTGGAAACCGCATTATAATAATAATAATTATAATAAAGCCTTTTATTTAGAAATTTTACACACTACTATTTTACATTGAATTTTTTTTATTAGATCTCTTATTTCTATGTGCCTTTTGGCATAGGCCTTCTCCAACTCTTTCTATTGCCCTCCTATCTTTTGGAACTCTTGTCCAGAATGGTCTTGAGACCATTATACTGAAGAGATGGGTGGACTAAGTCCAACAAACATTGGTGTTTGTTGGATTTTGTCCACCCGTCCCATCTCAGTTGACACCCTCTTTTTCTTTTTCAACTTGAGGGTACTAGAGTAGCCTGTTTGTTCCACTTATCTAGTTTACTACCACATGCTATTTTTATGTGATAAATATTAAACATTAAAATACTTACCAGAAAAAAAAAGCAACTTGTCTCATGTCGCCTGCAGGGATTCGAACCCGCATCCTTGGGAATCCAGCCCAATGCACTAACAGGTGGCCAAGACCGTAGAAAGTTAATACACTAGAAAAATTTAATGTGTCCTCATAGGTCTCTCTACCATAATTTGAAGTGCATTGGGCCGGTTTCCCAAGGATGCGGATTCAAATCCTGTCAGTACGAATTGAGATAAGTTGCTTTTATCAGGTATATTTTCATGTTTAATATTTATCACATTACTCTTTTTTCCACTGACTAGAAAATGTTAAGGACTGCTAGCAAAGTTTTTGTGATTAAGAACCTTTAATTCATAAAATCCCGTGTGTCTCATTGTCCACGGTCTGATGGGTTAAATAAATAAAAAAGTATTTTGATAACACAACATGTAGGGTAGGCAAACCACATGTGGCCACTGTTCCAGTTGTGGCCTCTATGAACTTAACGCTATGTAAATAAATAAAAAAATGTGTCAGGCCCCGGATTATGAGACACAAACACAATAGATATTCCATTGTTCTCTGGACACCAGTGTGCGGTTTGGATTTGATGAATTCAGTGTGGGCCTAGAGTGCACACAACCAGTTGTTAACCCGGTTTGCCTTCCTGAACAGAATAACAGTAAAGAGAAATACTATTCATTCTGAACATACCTAGATAATAGCAGGCTATTTATCAGCAAGGATTAAAAAACCCATTAGGATGGTAATTGTTGCTTATGAAAGTTAGAATAGAATATGTTTTTATTTGCTTAAAAAGTGGTAAATATAAAAGATTCTAATTTTAGACATTGCAATTTTTCCTTAGTCTTTGAGAAATGAAGTTGAAGCAGAGCTTAGTAGCATTCAAATACACATGTACAACTTCCTTAAATACTGTAAAAATTGATTAATAACAGCTATTGTGTTTTCATTTACTGCAATGTACAGAGTCTGAAGGGAAACTGTGACAATGTGATCTCTTTTTTACAAACACACTGCAAACAACAGTATAAATATTTTAATACTAGCGGCCGCGTGGGAATATCGGGATAAAAGTATCCTATGTTCATAACCAGACTATCTACTATCTGTGTACTAAATTTCATCCAAATCCGTTCAGTAGTTTCGGAGCCTATTCTATGCAATCAAACAAACAATTAAATAATTCCACTTTATAATAATAGTATAGACTCTTACATTTCATGTGCTAATGTATAATTAAAGTGTCACACCCTTCCTAATTTCTATTACATGATTTAGTCTGCATGGTCATTCAGATAATCTTTTGGAAATATTTGACAGCGATAAAAACTACCTATCCAGGCTATAAAATATGTGCCTTTAATTAAAATACGTTTCGTCGTTTTTGCCTGATTGAGCAACAACCATCCAAACTGGCATTTTCATATTAATAGTACCTATAGTAGGAGTAGGTAGGATATAAAGTTTGTATTCAAATATACTTTTTTATAATGTATCATTATTAGACAGAACTTTGAAATGTGGCATTTGGCTCAGTTCCAGATAGGGCCTTCTGGTGATAAAACATTAGTAATGTGAGCCTTGTGCTAGATAAATGTTAAAGTAATACTATACCATAGCTTTTCTCCGAAAGCATTACAGCTAATATAAAACTAGTTAATTTATTTCTGAATTAAATCATACACTGTATAGTTTGTCGGTTCATATGGAATTTTTATCCAGATACCTAAACACATTTCCATAATTTCTAATCTAATCTACCTATAAACTGAAATTCATCAAAATTTAATCCGTTACGGAAATGTAGATGCATTATTTCAATTGAACTACTTATTATAATTTAAAATTTTAGTTTAACCACCACAATATTTAAGGAAGACAGTAACACTAGTAATGTTTCTTCTCTAGCCTTGTTTAATTTTTATTTTTCCTTATGTATGACTCATAATAATGTCTGTCTGTAAGAAATAATGGCGAGCTTTTTTACCCTACTCCAAATATCAGTGACTCAGAATAGCAAAAGCGTGTTTTTTATAAGCAGGAAAACTTTAAATATAAAATATTTTTTTAGGAAAGCATTTTAAAGAGATGGAAAGTTTTGTAAAAATATTGATTGTTACATTGTTTAATAGCAATAGAAATTCATCCTAAGGCCCAAGCCACATGTAACCGAATTTACGTGGCCACTCTTTCATTGCGTAACGTAAATTACGCGACTCTTATTTATTTCTGATCTTTTCTCGACGTACTACAAAAACGCATCTTCGGTTAAATGGGTACTAAGATTTTTGGGTTCGAAAGTTGTTAGATCGAATATTTTTTTCGCTGTATGGTTATTCGAAGTAACGTTTTTCGCACCAACGTTAATCATAATAATAATCATCTTTATTTGCCATAAATACCACATTACATCGCACCAACAAGGCATATCTGCAATAAAACATCATACTAAAAAGTTTGACACCGTGTTGATAACTTAAGTAATGAAAATTGAACTAAAAACTTTTGAACTCAAGTATGGAACCCGATAAGTTCAAATGGAATTATGTGTATCGGTATTTCACAACAGAAGATCGACGACGTATATAAACTCGGTTAGATATGGCTTAACCGGTACCCTTCACCAAACCACAAATTCGTTTAATAATTCTGATATGGAACATTCCAGGTTGGCTGCGAGTCTCAACCGAACTTCATAGGTCGCAACAACGCGAAAGGCGTCGACTTGAACCGCGACTTCCCCGACCAGTTCGACCACGACAGTTCTGATGATGAGGAGTATTTGTTCGGAGGCCGTCAGCCAGAGACGGTGGCGCTGATGAAGTGGGTCATGAAGAAGCAGTTTGTGCTCTCCGGTAACCTGCATGGTGGCGCGGTTGTGGCTAGTTATCCTTATGATGATTCTGTGTAAGTTTATAAAAGCTATCTTATAATCAAGGGCCCGTATTCCAGAACGTGAATCAAGCAGTTGAGAACAGTTAGAAAGGGGCGTCGCTACATGCAAAGCATAAGCACGTCCACGATATAAGAAAATGGACGAGATAGGAAAGTGGACGAGTCAGGAAGTGGACGAGATAGGAATGTGGACGAAGTCGTCCTGAAGGTCTTAAGTATAGATCACTGCTTGAGTCACGTTCTGGAATACGGGCTTAATACGCGGAATTCTTGCTAGAGACCCTAGGGACTAGCACCAGCATTTCACCCAATATGACATGACATGGTGCTGTCTTCTTGTATTGTTTTAACCGCCTCTGTGGTCTAGTGGTACAACCACCGGTCTCAGACCCTGGGGTCCTGGGTTCAATTCCCAGTGGGGGTACATATAGTATTCGGTTTGGTTGGTGGTAGGACTTGTTGTAAGTCCGCCTGGCTAGCTACCACCATCTTATCTAAGTCTGACGCCATAACAACAATGTTTTCAGCATTGTTGTGTTACGGCAGTTAAAGATAAGATGGCCAGTTCCTCAGTGATTGAGGATTCCGGGAGGGGTTTGCTTTCATCTTCAGCCTTATCAATACTTAACATCAGGTATGATGAAGGCAAAGAGTGTCACCGTCATTCATAAAAAAAAACTGTATACCCTGTTAAGATGGGAGCGGGACAGTGAAGAATAAGCAAGCTGTCTATTACCTATCGTTTTATAGGGTTATGTTATGATGACTGATCTTGATCTTTACTAATATTATAAAGAGGAAAGATTTGATTGTTTGTTTGTTTGTTTGTTTGCAACGAATAAACTCAAAAACTACTGAACGGATTTGGATGCAATTTGGTACCCAGATAGTAGATAGCCTGGTTATGAACATAGGATACTTTTTATCCCGTTATTCCCGTTGGAACGGCAACCACACGGGTGAAACCAGGCATATCTTTTGCTTTAAATTTATATCTATACATATAAATTTAAAGCGAAAGATATGCCGAGAATGTGGCTTTGCCGTTTTGAATCAATTATGGCGCCGCAAAAGCAAGGCGATAGTGACAAATTCCATATGGTTTTATCGAAGCTAAACAAACAGGCGTTGCCGCAAGGGTTATAAATAAGTGAAATCTGTTCAAAAGTTAAGATCAAGGTCAACAGAATGCATTCTACTATCTATTGAAAAACTTGTCACAAGTAACACAAGTCAAGTAAAAAACTGATTTACTTGTTGACAGGGAATTAGCCAATCAACAGATTTAGGGTACCAGCGGTAATGGCATTATTTCTTAGTTCCCTCCTCATTGTTAAATCTAGTTTTGACCACAGACCTATATCGAGATAGACGGTAAAAGTGTACCTACTTTGCGTGTAAAAAGTTTGATCCACGGTCAAAGTTTTCCGACCTAAGTCAGTCCGCTTATGAAAATACGCGTCACTTAGAAACAAAAATGGTTAATTGTGCAGTTCTTTCTTGCAAGAGCTCGTTAATAACATTTCCCACCATTAAATCTCGCTCGTGACGTCATCGGAGGTACGAAAAATTCGAGACGCTAGGTTCTCATACAGTTTGAAGCGCTCTTTTCTTCTATCTCGATATCGGTCTGTGTTTTTGACACATTTAATGCAAGGATTTCTGTAGCCCTAGCATAAGTGGCATTTATCGACAGTCGTAGCTCCATAACGTGTCACTGTCCCGCCCACATCTATGCGAAGTAAGCAAGACAGCAACATGATTCATGCGCCATAATCATATCGTAATATAGCGGCGTTCGTACTAGTGGGCTTGATCTGTCAAGATTTTAATATTATTATTAACTCATGAGGAGCCCGTGGCGCAGTGGTTCGCGCGCTGGGCTTGCGATTGTTGAGGTTAAGCAACTTTTGCAATGGTCGGTCACGGGATGGGTGACCAAAAATTTACTATCTCGAGCTCCTCCGTGCTTCGGAAGGCACGTTAAGCCGTTGGTCCCGACTGCAATTACAGTCGTTAAAACCCACCAATCCGCTTTGGGGCCGCGTCGTGGGTCATGGCCCGTAGTCCTTATCCATCCATAAGGAAGGCCAGTGCCCCAGCAGTGGGGACATTAAAAATGGCTGATGACGATGACGATTAACATCTTACCTCCAGCACTGGCCGAGACTGCTGCGTGGAAAGCCCTGCGCCCGACGACGCCGTGTTCAAGCACCTCGCGCACACATTCGCCGACAAACACGAAGTGATGCGCAAAGGGAATGCCTGTCCGCCAGACAACTTCACCAGAGGTGTCACCAATGGTGCCGATTGGTATTCCGTCAAAGGTTCGTACCATCTTGTGCCATATTTATCACCAGCTGCAATATGCATTGCCCTTTTTAGATGTAGATACACAGCTGACGCAGAGATACTTAAGGCGCCTTCAAATTAGACGCATGAAGAAGCGCTACGTTGCGCGCTTCATACTATATCTAGAAGCGTGCTAGTGGCACGACTGAGAGGCGCGTTAGTCGAGCTTCTCAAAGCCCCTAGCAGTGTACTTTCATATGAATAAAAATCTTTCTCCTCTCTCTTTCTCTCTGTCTGTCTGTCTCTTACTCTTTCCGTCTCTCTCTCTCTCCGTTTGCCTTTTGCGCTCCCGCTCTCTCTGTATCTGTCCCTGTCTAAGAGAGAGGCAGACAGTGCCTTTCTCATATACACGCACATACTCTGCGTGGAGAGCCCTGCGCCCGACGACGCCTTATTGAAGCACCTCACGCACACATTCATCGACAAGCTTGAAGTGATATGCAGATGCATCGCTTGCCCGCCTGACAACTTTACAGGAGGCGTCACTCATGGTGCAGACTGGTATTCCGTAAAAGGTGAGTAGGTATGGAACCACCAACTTCAGCAATTTTTATATCACCAGCAGCAGCCAGCAATTTCTAGATGCATCCATATGAGGCTGAGATATTGGGAGAAGATTTGTTTGAATTTTTCAAATATTTTTAATTTTCCAGTAAAAGAGAGTGAAATATACTGTTCTTATCAATGATACGGCAATGCAATATATTTAGGTATATCTAATCTATAAAGGTAATGTATTATCACTTTATAAACTTATCAGTCTTTAAATTGTCATCTAGTAATAAAAATCTGGGTTAAATCACACAAAATTATTTATTGTATTGTAATTACAAACAAACATAATAAATAATATAAATCTTATTTAAGTTTTAAATTAAAAAAAGAAATTTCGCCGTGCTAGCTGTGCTAGCTAAACTTATGGAAATAATGTTTTTAAACAAAACTCGGAAGGACAACATAAGTAAGCTCTTAATGACATGCTCTAAAGAACGTGGAATAAAAAAATAAAGTTAAGTATGGGCGGTTTGTTTACAACCATTCTTCTCGTGAGTCGACTAAGAGTACGATCAATCTCTTATATTAACTTAATAATTTCTTTCCCCCCAAGGTGGCATGCAAGACTTCAACTACCTCCGCGGTGGTTGCTTCGAGGTGACATTCGAGCTGTCGTGCTGCAAGTACCCGCCCGCCGACGAACTACCTGATTACTGGCGTGTCAACAAGGAACCACTCCTCGCTTTTATGGAGCAGACACACCTGGGGATCAAGGGATATGTTATGGACGAGGAGAATAAACCAGTCAAGGTAAATTGGTCATTATTAACTTGTGTAGAAGGTTACTGTCGAGTTGTCGTGTTCAAGTACCCGCCCGCCGACGAACTACCTGATTACTGGCGCGTCAACAGAGAGCCACTCCTCGCTTTTATAGAGCAGACACACATGGTTATCAAGGCAAAATAGGTAAAATATAATAAAATAAAGGCTACTTGGAATATTATTAACCAAACAACTGGGAAAACTAAACATAATGTAAACTCCTTCTCCCTTAAAGTAGATAATAAATTAATTGAATCTGACGTTGAGGTTGCCCGTGTTTTTGAAGTTTTCTTCTCTCGGGTACCCTTAGATTTAAATTCGTCCAAACGTTGCTGCTGCCCTCTTAGAGTCATGTGTTGATAAGTGTTATAAAGTTTTCAATTTTAAGCATATTAATTTATTTATTTAGACACAATAACAGTCCACAAACTCTTAGATTTACACATACAATCCAGTAATACTAAAAATAAATGTTAGTTTGGAACCAATAACAATTGTGCACAACATTGATCAAAATTAGTTAATTAAACAGCAGGTTAATTATATATTTATGTAGGTTAAAACAACAAACAAATTACTAATTAATTTTAAAGACAGTTAAAAAATGAATACAATAATAAAAGAAGAAATTAACGGGACCTAGTTGGAAGACTTCAAATAAAAAATGAATGATTTGAACGTTTGAAGGAATATATCAACTTCAGCATTGAGCTCGTTGTAGTT
This sequence comes from Chrysoteuchia culmella, assembly GCA_910589605.1. Taxonomy (NCBI): domain Eukaryota; kingdom Metazoa; phylum Arthropoda; class Insecta; order Lepidoptera; family Crambidae; genus Chrysoteuchia; species Chrysoteuchia culmella. The sequence goes on from OU342659.1 coordinate 17,354,694, forward strand.
TCTACACATGCGATACAGCGGATCATTGTGCGATACATTGTACGTCATCAAAGGTAAGTAAAAAAGTTTTTGATTTCGCGTTTTACCAAACCTAAATCCAACCTCATTTAATAGTTCTGTATCCCACACCGAATTCACCACCATATATAACACTGCATAGCTCTGCAGAGAGCGTCTGTCCTCTTGGGTTTGCATTTTAAAGTGACATAACCTGTCTTCATAGGTTGGAAGCTTTCGCGTTAAACCTCTTTTGGAGCTTAAATGCCTCAAGAAGCGCCTTTGTATAGCCTCAATCCTATCCTTATGAAATTCATAATATGGGGACCAAATCACCGAGCAATACTCCAGCACACTACAAATTAAGGAACTAAACAGTAAAATTATGCTACTTGGGTCCTTAAATGGACGTACAGACCTCAATAGAAAACCCATTGTTCTGTTACATTTGGACACTATATAGTCAATATGTTGTCTAAACGAGAGCTTGCTGTCAATCCATGCTCCTAAGTCCCTCACCACAGTCTCTCGCTTTAACTGAACCATGTTCACCTTGTATGGAAATTCGACAGGATTTCTTTTCCTTGATAATGTTAGTAAATGACATTTAGATACGTTAAGTGACATGTTATTTTTCAAACACCAATCTACAAGCAAATCAATATCTCGCTGTAGTGTCAAAGAATCTGTGTTTTCGATGATTTTATTAAAAATCTTTATGTCGTCGGCGTATGCGAGACACTCACTACTGATTAACTCTAACAAATCATTAATGTACAACACAAACAGCAGTGGACCCAAATTTGAGCCCTGCGGTACACCGGATGGTGGGTGAAAAGGGGAAGACTCGTACCCATATAGTGTCACCAACTGAGTTCGGTTTATCAGATAGGATTCGAACCAACGTATTAGATTGCCATGTATTCCGAGATGTTGTAACTTTTGACACAGTATTCCATGATCCACTCTATCGAACGCTTTTGCGATATCTGTATATAGCGCATCCACTTGATAACCCTTATTAAGCGTCACACTAATGTAATGTACATACGTTAGCAAGTTAGATGAAGTCGAGCGATTTTTGACAAACCCGTGCTGCTTAGGACTGATACTTTGTTTCACGTGTGAGTAAATATGTGGATATAACAAGCTTTCAAATAGTTTTGCAAAACAACTTGGAATGGAAACTCCCCTGTAATTAGAGATGACTGATTTATCACCCGTTTTGTGAATCGGTACTACCTTAGCTATTTTCCAACGATCCGGGAAACGGCCCTGTGAAAGACTCATGTTAAAAATCATTGTGAGAGGCGTTATTAAAGCTCGAGCACAAATTCGTATAAATGCTGGTGGAATGCCATCAGGGCCCGAGCCTTTATTTATATTCACTGTTTCTAACGCGGTTTTTACTTTCTTTTCTGATATTACTACTTTTGATAAGCTATGACTCGATTCTGAGAATTCCGGTGTGTATTTAGAAGAGCTAGGCACACTATACACTGAAGAAAAAAATTTTGCAAACAAGTTTGTTATATCCATACCGTTGTCAGCAGATTCATCCTCAAGATACATTATCTTTGGAATATCATTCGTAGTTTTCTTTGATTTAGTGTATTTCCAAAATGCTTTAATGTCAGTTTTGAGATTTTTTTCAATATTATTTATGTAAGAATTAAAACATTTTTCTACAGTTGCTCTTACTCTTTTTCTTAATAGAGAAAAAATATCTTCGTCTCTTCGATTTCCAAACTTTTTGAACTTTCTATGAAATTTGTCTTTTTCCTTAAACATACCTATCAGTTCTTTTGTAAACCAACATGGGTACCTTGACTTGTTAACCTTAGATTTTGGAGTATTTTTTTCTATTATTGATGTAAGGTGCACATAAAAAATTTCTATAAACTCGTTGCAAGTGTAGTTACAGTACTGATCCCAATTTATTTGATTTAGTTCACTAATACAGGCCTCGTAGTTGCATTTACGGAAGTTAAGTCTCCACATTGTTTTTTCTTTGAGTAATGACTCGCTTGTTACTGAAAGGGCTATATCAAGTGGAGGATGATGTTTGTCGAGACGGCTCAGAGACTGAGACTTGGTAACAATACAAGACAGACGAGAAGTACTCAGTATAAGATCCAAGATTTTATCATTATGATTTTTTATCATATTGTTTTGCATGAGATTTGTTCTTGATACTAAGTCATGTAAATCGATACATTTTAGGTTATTAGCTGTAACAAAATCTGCACCAGCCCAATCCATATCTGGCAAGTTAAAATCCCCTACAATTAAAGTGTGGTTATTTCCAGAACTCAAAATATTGTTTTCACACATTTCCAGAAAAGCACAAAACTCGGGCTTAGTTAAATATGATGGAAGGTACACCAAACAAACGTCTATATGGGAATTTTTCAAATACACTCGAACCCATATGTCTTCAGTTGAAGTCTCAAACTCGGGCAAATGCCGTGTTTTTATAGATTTTTTTACTGCTATAAGCACTCCTCCGCCATGCGCCTTCTTATACCTTTCTTTGAACTCCTTTGACCGATCCTTTCGTTATACTATATATCTATCGTCCAGTAACTCGCTAGAAAATAATGTGTCATCCAACCAGGTCTCACACAAACAAATAACATCATAGTCGTAACAGAGAACACTATTGTATATATCTAATACTTTTGATTTTACACCTCTAACATTCTGGTAAAACAAAGACAAATTTAATTTATCCATAAAATATGAAGTTAAGAGAATGAACGAGAGTATGAAGACATTTTAAAAGCTTTCAAGTCTATAAATATTAAAAAGACTGAAGATTTATGGGGCATATCAACCAGCGTTATTAAATCTATAATTGAAATAATAGCTCCATATTTAGCTTTCATTTTTAATCAATGCATAAATGAAGGTACTTTTCCCGATTTAATGAAATATAGTAAGCTTGAGCTTGCTTTAAGCCCCTTTTTAAATCGGGTGACAAAAGTGACCCCACAAATTTTAGGCCGATATCAGTCTTACCGGCACTTAATAAAATTTAAAAAAAAATTATATACACTCAATTATTAGACTATTTAACAGTAAATCAAATCCTTCATAATAATCAGTTCGGCTTTTCTAAAGGTAAAAATACTACAGATGCTGGAATAGCACTCCTCAAACATATTTTTGAGGCTTGGGAGGGCAAGCGAGACGTAATTGGTATATTTTGTGACCTGTCTAAAGCTTTCGATTGCGTTGATCACGTTACACTTTTAAAGAAGCTAGAACATTATGGTGTCTCTAAAAAATCAGTTAGCCTTTTGCAGTCATACTTGCACAATAGAAATCAAAAAGTAATTGTAAATAATACTGCTTCTACTGGAGCCCCCATTATTATGGGCGTGCCCCAAGGTTCAATATTGGGCCCTCTGCTGTTCTTAATATATATTAACGATCTCCCTAACTACGCGAGTAATTTATGTAAGACAGTACTATTTGCAGATGATACATCTTTAATTTTTAAAATTGATAGAGGAAACAATTGTTCTGACGAAGTAAATAGTGCTCTCTCTCAAGTCGCACACTGGTTCAACAGTAATAATTTGTCTCTTAACCCTACCAAAACGAAATTTGTTAAATTCACATTACCTAATGTAGGGCAGGTCGACATGCACATCAATTTGAATGGGGATGTAGTAGATTTAGTTTATAGTACTAAATTTCTTGGTATTACATTAGATTCAAAACTACAATGGGATCTACATATTGAAACCTTGTCGAGTAGACTTAGTTCTGCGGCTTTCGCAATAAGGAAAATAAGACTCCTAACTGATATTGAAACGGCAAGACTAGTTTACTTTAGTTATTTTCATAGTGTAATGTCCTATGGCCTGTTGTTGTGGGGCTCAGCAGCCAATATAGAAAATGTTTTTATACTTCAAAAAAGAGCTGTGCGCGCCATTTACAACCTTCGACAGAGAGATTCTCTTAAAGAATTGTTTAAAGAGATTAATATACTAACATTGGCGGGACAATACATTTATGATAATATAGTATATGTAAGGAAACATCACGATTTATTTATTAAGCATAGCGATGTTCATAATTTTAATACTAGAAACAAGAATAAGCTTGCCGTTCCAAGATTTCGGCTTGAAAAATGCAGTCACTCGTTTTTGGGGAAAGGCATAGCCTTTTTTAATAAAGTTCCACAACAAGTGATTGAGCTGCCTTTGCATAAATTTAAAATACATGTTAAAAAAACGCTCTTAAGCAAAGGTTATTACAAGGTAGATGATTATTTGAAAGACCAAAATGCATGGAAGTGATACTAACATAAAACATGACTATTGTAATTGTATAAAAGGAAAATATTCTAATAACTTAGTATAAGAAAATTTTCCTCTTATATTAAATATGTTTCAAGATTGTAGATTTGTTTATGATTTTTGAATTATTGCATTGTTCAATGCTATTTTTATACTTATGATAAATTTTAAATAGAAAAATATTGGAAAAAATTAACTCGGCCACAAGTGAATTCTCGATGATGGGAATCGAATCTCATGGGCTCGATTATTGGCTGTTGCATCTTAATCGATCGTTAAACACCTGAAAATTTGTTTCTTTCGAATGCAAGGATATTCCTAGCATTGATGTGACAACACTGGCCTATAGCGTATTAGAATATAAAAATATTGGAGAATTTCGACGGTGGTTCGCAAGTCTCGGTAGCTCAGCGGTTAGAGCATTTTGCAAGTTTTAAATTATTTAAATCATTATAGGAATTACAGATAGGTAAAAAATCTGTCTGTTAAATTATGTAAAGTCGCAGAAGTCGTGAAATTGATTTGATTCTTTTTTTTTTATGAAATACGGGGAGACTTTTAGCCTTCATCATACTAGTGATGGGTAATGCTAATAATCCGGTTAATATCATCTGGATAATAATCGATTAAAATACAGTTTATAGCCATTAATAGCCGATTTGGATGATAACCCTGCTATTAATGTTATTCTAGAGTGATTGAAAATTTCCCTTCATGGTTTTCAGGCTTAGGGCTGTCAGATTAGGTTTTTATTTTTATCATCTTTATTTGTTATTAAATTTATGTGTCATTTAAAACTAATTTGGCCCATTTAAAATTTTTCAATCAGCTATTTACAAAGATTTTTGTTGATTAGTATTTTTATGTAAGTAGGTACTTAGTTTTTGTTTTTTTTTTCATTCTTAACCGATTCATAGCGTGTCCCACTTTTAAGGACTTTTGTCCATGACGGCTAACAAATATTCTGTGACGCCTCCGTGCGTCAGCCGCCAGCCGCCACCCATTAAAGTGACGCCCTTGCGCGTCTTCAGCCATGAGTGAATACATTTTGGTTTTGTGATTTTGGCTTGTTTACACGTGATTACATTCAGTCGGCATTGGATGTCCAACGTAAAGGGTTTGCTAATTAGTTTAGTGTGTTCTAAAGCGACATAGCTACGAGATTTAGCTGGAATGGCTGGTAAGTGATTTATTTTTATAAGGCGTTTTAAACGTTGTGTGTAATTTTAGTAGGGGTTTACAAAAGTGTGTGAAAAGAGTACCTTTATTTAGGATATTAAATCTAAAAACCATCATGACATACGCAACTTGCATCCAGGGTATTTCTGCGATCTTTATCACTTCGTGGAGTCCTGCCTATGTCCACCATAATTAGTAATAGTTGGACGTCCTCGTCTGCGGTTTAAGTCAAACGAAAGGTTTGAACTTTTCTGCCCCAACAGTCACCCGTTTTACGCAAAAATGAGTAGGCAGGGTATAGGTCCCACCACCCACGAAGACGCGCCCGTCCACTTTTTAAAAAGCTTTGCTTTGTATGTACCTATGTTTGTAACTATGTGGTTATTTTTTATGTACTATTACAATATGGATATCAAATGAAACGGCTTGATGAAAGTCCTGTAGACACTGACCTCTGTTTCCTGTAGAACACGTGATAGATTAGAAATTTAAAGCCCCCAGTACAGGTTGGCCGACCATGGTCGGCGACCATGACCAATACATCGTACATTGATACTTTTGAACGAACAAGTTCAAAAAGGTTCTTTCAAAAATGTCAATGTACGATATATTCGGCCAATCTGTACTGGGGCCTTATGGCGACTGCGAAGCGCAGCAAAGCGATCGCCTTAAATTTCGTGGTTATTTTTTTTGTGAAACAAAACTAATGGATTTATAAAAAAAAAATTACCACGTGTTCTACAGGACTAAAGGCAAACTACAGGACTTGCGAGGCAAACTCGCTTTTTGAAATGTCAACGCAGCCGTGCGTAAAACTGTCGCGAGACGCTCGTCTTTTGAGGCGGATAATTCGCTTGTGGTTATAAAGTAGGGTTAGGTTATAAAGTAGTTACCTACGCGCCATTTAACTTGGCGCGTATCAATATCTGGAAGTAAAATTATGACATGGGAATAAGGCTTATTTGTCCGACCGACCACGATGATCAGCGCCCTATGACGAACTAAAGCCACATCACGGAGTGTGTTCGCAACTGTTTCTATCGTCTTAAATTACTATACAGAATACGTCCATATTTACAAGAGCAGCTTAGAATTACACTCTGTGAATCACTAATACTCTCAAAGTTTAACTATTGTGACACTGTTTATGGTCCACGGCTTCTGGCTAGGACGGCTAAACTTGTGCAGCGTGTCCAGAATGCCTGTGCACGCTTCTGTTTCTATGTGCCGCCTCGGTCTCATGTGACCCCATATCTAAATAGCGCTAATTTACTGAAAATGGAGGCCCGTAGAAAGCTACACCTTGCCACTCTGATGTTTTCAGTAATTAATTCAGGCAAACCAATATATTTACACAAGAAACTCACTTGGACTAAAAAGTACAATGATAATCCGATTAGAGATTGCACAAACACCTTTGCAACACCAAGCCATCGCTCTATGGCCTTCCGTGGATCTTTCAGGTTCGCAGCCACGCGTTGTTGGAACGATCTTCCGCCGCCGTTGCGTGACCTTAAAACAATAAATACATTCAAAAAATGTCTTAAAAAGTATTTAATTTCGCTCCAGCTTACGTTTACTGCTTCGAAACCGTAATAAAAGTGTCTGATTACTTACAAATAGGTTTTTCCACGTCGTGCGTATGGCATTGTGGAAGTCGCTGCGAACACCTAAACAACATCTAATGCACAATCCATAAACTCCACTACTGCTTGTAGTCATAAGTACCTCTCGGAAACTCAGCCACCTCGGCAAACGGCTTTCTTAATGGCATCTATAATTATACGCTACGTGGCAACAAACAACTCTCATTGTTATAATCAAATTGTCAATGTCAATCAAGGTGACAGACGCATGACATGTGCGTTCCATTTCATGCATACAAAAATATGAACGATATTTTTCCCTTACTTCACTTATTTAGTTTTTTAGTTTATTCCATATTCCATACACCATTTAGTTTATTCCATTTTAGGTTTGGTTTTATTTTTTTATTTTATTTTTTTAATTATAAATGTACATATTGCTAAGTTTATTTATTTATATCCATTATACACAGATTTCAGCTATCAGCTCTTTTTTTTTTTCGCGTGTTGTACGGTTGCCCTGCCAGAATACCAGCGCTGTTGCGGTGTTGAGATATCGTTCTCACATCGTAACAGCATTTTAGCTGAGGCAGGATCCTGATTGGCCCGTCACACTTTTCTTTTAAGCATAAAATAATTTGATGTTTGTGTTTTTTTATTTTTTATTCCTTTTTGTTTATTACATAATATTTTTGTTTCGTGCCTTGTGACGTGTCAATAAAAACTTTTTTCTTTCTTTCTTTCTTTTCTTTCTTTCTATGACAAATGCCAAGTTATGTGGCGTGGACACTTATGGGAGGCCGATATTGTTTTCTCAATTTATTAAAAGAACTCTTTAAAAAATAATTCTAGTTTTAGAGGAATTTTCTTTATGACGCCATGTGCCGTCAAACGCCATACACTAAAGAAGTCAAATTTGGCAACAATAGGTTTGCAATTGCAACCTTTGAAGTCTTTAAACTGGCACTATTTCCTAAAACGATTAATACAGGCATAACCTACGTGGCAAATAATGGAAGTTCTGCTAATTAGAACTCTCTAAATAGTCATTGTACAGAATTTCAGAGGAATTATTTATGGCGCTCTTTGGCGTCAAACGCCATATGCAAAAAATATAAATGACGCTCCATGACGTCATCCGAAATGAATCGGTTAATCAGTTATTTACAACGATTTTTGGGAATCACATTTTTTATGTTTTTTTAGTTGATATTTTGTTTAAGTATTGTTTTTTTGATTCTTCGATCAACCTTCACTCAAAAATATTCTCTAGCCTAATTACTGCATGCGTGCATTACGTGCACCAAGTTTTAGTACACACCCGCAGTTTTTTTTGTCTTTAGTTTGAAAGCGTGCTACAGAGAAAGCACCATATTATTAGCTTAACTTCCTGAATAAAGTGTAGAAAACACCCGCGGTTTTCACTCACGTGTTTAGTAGTGCGAAATTATATAAAAAAAACATTTATTTCTTCAAAATACATTAATAGCAGGGTTATCATCTATTGCATGGCTATTAATCCAGTTGTTACGGGTATTGTACAATACCTTGCGATTTTTTCGAATTAACCATGGTTAATTCGTCCAAGGATTTTTTATAAATAGGCTAATAAATGAAACAGGAAAAATAAATAAAAAATATTTGGTCTCGATACTCTTCTTGCAGACAAAGAGACCATTCAGCAAATGTTTTACAAAATCCTTTAATTAGAAAATACACAAATTGTTTACAATATTTAAATTTTTATGATGATCCGTATATCAAACGCTAGTAACACGTGGGTTAATAAGTGCGAAAATTACAATAAAAGAAAAAAAAACATTTCTTTAAAATACATTAATAGCAGGGTTATCATCCATTGCATGGCTATTAATAAATAAATAAATAATAAATAAATATTTCCATACAATCACACCAATTATCTAGCCCACGTTAAGTATCATGAAGAACTTGTGTTATGGATACTAGATAACGGATAAACATACTTATATACTTTTTTTTTGTAAATACATACATAATATACATATTAAACACCCAGAGCAAGACAAATAGACATGTTTATGCACACAAATATTTGTCTTGTCCGGGGATCGAACCCGGGACCTCTGGCGCAGAAGGTGGGGTTAGTACCCCTGCGCCAAACAGGTCGTCATTAATGGATACAAATGGATTATAATCGATAATAATCCAAACCATCCGGCTATTAACCCATCACTAATCATACCAGCACCCCGACCGCCTAACGGTATAGCTTGTCCTATCGCTATAGCTATCGATATTTCAAACCCCTTACAAGGGCTCTCGCTGACGCTATCACTTTTATACTAAAAATACAATAGTGAATCCAATAGATGAATAGAAATATGTAGGAATTAGACAAAACCCCGATCGTTGAAGAGTCTTATGAGAGTTTGAAGTTTGATAGCCATAGCGATAGCACAAGCTATACCGTTAGGCGGTCGGGGTGCAGATGTTAAGTATAAAAAAAAAAGTATATAAGTATGTTTATCCGTTATCTAGTATCCATAACACAAGTTCTTCATGATACTTAACATGGGCTAGATAATTGGTGTGATTGTATGGAAATATTTATTTATTTATTTATTTATAGATAAGGCTGAAGATGGAAGCGAGCCTCTCCCGGAATCCCCAATCACTGAGGAACTGGCTATCTTATCTTTAACTGCCGGAACACAACAATGCTGAAAACATTGTTGTTATGGCGTCAGACTTAGATAAGATGGTGGTAGCTAGCCAGGCGGACTTACAACAAGTCCTACCACCAACCAAACCGAATACAATATGTACCCCCGCTGGGAATCGAACCCGGGACCCCTGGGTCTGATACCGGTGGTTGTACCACTAGACCACAGAGGCGGTTAAAAGACGATTCCCTGCAAAAGACATATATTTTATGTTTTGGTCTATGTTTACTATGTATATTTGTAACGAAATAATGGTATCCAATCCATAGTACACGTTGTTAGAACTTAACTTGGGGCTAGTGTATTTGAAACGAGCTTTTTGCAAACTGCTCATTATGTCTATTTATACAAGGTTCCTTGTTCCAGAACGCCCAAGTCTTAGTAGAAGGCATCAATCATTTATCCAAGACTACCGACCGCGGTGCGTATTGGCGTCCACTAATGCCCGGTACCTACAACGTATCGGCGCACGCGCAGGGGTAACTACAATACTAATCAATATTTTCTCTTTTTTATGAACAACGGGGAGACTCTTAGCCTTCATCATACCTGATGTTAAGTATTGATAAGGCCGAAGATGGAAGCGAACCTCTCCCGCAATCCTCATCACTGAGTAACTGGCTATCTTATCTCTAACTGCCGGAACACAACAACGCTGAAAATATTGTTGTTATAGCTTATGCAAATAAATAAATATTTGTGTTATGGTGCTCCTAAACGGGCCATATTTTTGCTCAACCGTGTGGCTGGCAACTATATGCATCTTGCTCTAGTCTAGCGTATAAAGCGTGAGATAGCAATAGTTGCCGGCCAGAAATTGCAGAACTCTCACACCATAAATCCTTTACTGGCACCCCGACCGCCTAACGGTACGGCTTGTGCCATTGCTATAGCTATCGATTTTTCGTACCCCCTTTAAGGGCTCTCGCTGACGCTATCACTTTCATACTAAAAATGCAATAGTGAATCCAATAGATGAATAAAAATATGGAGGACTTAGACGAAAACTCTATTGTTGGGAGGGTTTTATGAGACTTTGAAGTTTGATAGTTATAGCGATAGCACAAGCTATATCGTTAGGCGGTCGGGGTGCGGGTTTATCACTCTCATAAGTACACGCCTACACCTCAACGAGCGACGCCACATTTGGATGGACAGGCCATGTTTGAAATTTTATGTAGGCGATGGCCTGGCAATGACTACCTTCCACTATTGTTTCTGGACAACAACTTAGCTCTCCAATGCCAAATGTGGTGTTGTTGAGAGTGATGTTTATACAATACTAGCGGCCGTTCGCGGTTTCACCTGTGTGGTTCCTGTTCCCGTGGGAAAATCGGGATAAAAAGTATCCTATGTTTGTTTTGTACCAGGCTGTTTACTATCTGTGTACCAAATTTCATCTAAATCCGTTCAATAGTTTCGGAGCCTATTCAATTCAAACAAACAATCAAATCTTTTCAATATTTATACAATACTAGCTAAGTACCATCTATAACATTATTAATTTGACCATGAATTTTGACATTTAACATGACATTTAATTTTGTAAGTATAGCATGTACCCTGATAAAAATTTGCACGCTTGCTTGCAGGTTAAATACAATTACGAATAATATTTTTATAAGATCCCTATACAATGTATTTATGCAAATAAATGATTTGATTGATTGATAGCGGCCGCTCGCGGTTTCCCCCGCGTGGTTCCCGTTCCCGTTTGAATATCGGGATAAAAAGTATCCAATGTTCATAACCAGGCTATCTACTATCTGTGTACTAAATTTCATATAAATCCGTTCAGTAGTTTCGGAGCCTATTCAACGCAAACAAACAAATCTTTCCTCTTTGTAATATTTAGACAATATACAATATGAGTGATATCCGGTAGTACGTCGATGAGTGACGTATCACTATTACAAACCATAAGAGCATTGTTAATACAATTATTAAAAATCTTAATTATTTATTTATTCTGTAAAGGTACAATTCCCCAGTAGCGGCAGTGACAGTACCCCCACTAGGCGCAGAAGCCAAGATGGTCAACATATCGCTTTCCAAGAAAGAGGGTAAGTCCCCAGCACCTTTAAATCTCGCCTCCCTCGCTCTACTCTTCTCTAATGTAGTCCTTATTGGTTTGGTTGAAGGTTGAATTTGTAATGCAGCGGTGGTAGTCGGTGACGGTTGAAAACGTTGATAGCGATTTGTCTAAAGTTATTTTGTTCCTTACTCCATGGTATACCTCGCATCATGTAAAAAGAACTGGACGTAGAGACAGAGGATAGAGAATAGGTTTTACGATTAACACATGACTATTTTCACAGACCTATATCGAGATAGACGAAAAATGCGCTTCTAACTGGCTGTGTGTAAATGTTATTGACGAGCTCTTGTAAGAAAGCACTGCACAATTAACTATTTTCGTTTATGAGTGACGCGTGTTTTCATGACCATGGTCTCAAGCGGACTGTCTTAGGTCGGAAACCTGTGACCTTTTGGCACGCAAGATAGATTTAACCGCCTCTGTGCTCTGCCCAGGGTTGATAGCGATTTGTCTAAAGTTATTTTGTTCCTTACTCCATGGTATACCTCGCATCATGTAAAAAGAACTGGACGTAGAGACAGAGGATAGAGAATAGGTTTTACGATTAACACATGACTATTTTCACAGACCTATATCGAGATAGACGAAAAATGCGCTTCTAACTGGCTGTGTGTAAATGTTATTGACGAGCTCTTGTAAGAAAGCACTGCACAATTAACTATTTTCGTTTATGAGTGACGCGTGTTTTCATGACCATGGTCTCAAGCGGACTGTCTTAGGTCGGAAACCTGTGACCTTTTGGCACGCAAGATAGATTTAACCGCCTCTGTTAAATCTGTTAATTCGGTTTGGTTGGTGGTAGGACTTGTTGTAAGCCTGGCTAGCTACCACAATTTTATCTAAGCCTGACGCAAATACAACAATGTTTCCAGCATAGTTGTGTTCCGGCAGTTAGAGATAAGAGCTAGTTCCTTAGTGATGAGGATTCCGGGAGAGGCTCGCTACCATCTTCAGCCTTATCAATACTTAACATCAGGTATGATGATGGCTAAGAGTCCCCCTAGTTCATAAAAAAGGTACACTTTAACCGTCTATCTCGATATAGGTCTGTGTCAATTTCAGTGTTCAACACTTGGTTACAGTGTTCTTTTTCTTTTGTGAGTTATAACAGAGTTTGTTTTAATATAGGTCGGTTAACTAAAGCTGGCACGTTCAATAAATTTACACGTAGTGTCTGTCTCTCTCGCGCGCGGTCAAACTTACGAGTATAACGGAGACAGTTATTGTTTTGATTTTGCTACTATACAGTGAACTTTTTGTTTTTGTCTATTCGTTTTTAGAAATGGCATTAGTGTTTAGTGTGAGTACTGATAACGCAACAGCTTTCGTTAACAAACCTGTAAGAAATTGGATGGGTGCTATCTAGCAGCAAGAATAATGAACTTTAATACCATGAAGTAAGGTATAAATTGCTATTAACCTTAAGTTTTAAGTGTCTTCCTTCTCTTTAAGGATATTATTTAAACGTATTGTGACAAATACACTTGAGAAAATACTATTTCAAACTTGTTCAAAAGAACAAACTGAGACGTTAGCATTCCATGTATAGTCAAATTTTCATACATTCTATAAGGCATTAATTCTTTCTTATAAGTCAAATTTATTTACACTTTGACTTATATATTTCAAACTTATAATGTAGAGACTATATTATTTATAATAAACAAATTTTTACAAACATAAATGATCTTACAATTATTATAAAATCAATGAACCTGTTTGGCGCAGGGGTACTAAACCCACCTTTTACGCCAGAGGTCCCGGGTTCGATCCCCGGACAAGACAAATATTTGTGTGCATGAACATGTCTATTTGTCTTGGTCTGGGTGTTTAATATGTATATTAAGTATGTATTTACAAAAAAAAAGTATATATGTATGTTTTACAAGCTCTTCATGAAACTTAACGTGGGCTAGATAATTGGTGTGATTGTATGAAATTTATTTATTTATTTTATTTTATTTAATGAACTCTGTAGTGTTAACTGAGTCATTAACACGTTTTGATGACTTTCACGCATTATCATTTGTAAATAATTTGCTCAATTCTATAGCAATAAATAGGTAAATGTTAATTATATTTATTATATGTCATTCATTTATGTACAGTCAACAGCACGTCTAGCTTTAGGTTTGAACGTTGCAACTACAAAAATAGCAGTTGTATAGGTCGGTTAACTAAACCTGGCACATTCAACACATTTACACGTAGTGTCTGTCTCTCTCGCGCGCGGTCGAACTTACGAGCATGAAGGAGACAGTTATTGTTTTGCTTTTTTTTATGAAAGACGGGGAGACTCTTAGCCTTCATCATACCCCTGATGTTAAGTATTGATAAGGCTGAAGATGGAAGCGAACCTCTTCCGGAATCCTCAGCCACGGAGGAACTGGCTATCTTATCTCGAACTGCCGGAAGACAAAAATGCTGAAAACATTGTTGTTATGGTGTCAGACTTAGATAAGATGGTGGTAGCTAGCCTGCATTTGTCTATGCGTTTTATAAAATTGCATTAGTGCGAGTGCTGATAACGCGCCAGCTTTCGTTAAATGATCTGTACGAGCGACGTAAAGGCTTTCTGAAGGTCTAAAATTGTAAAGTATGACGTGCTGTCTTGTGCACAATCGCTAGGTTATCAAACTTAAGTTGAACTACGAGTTCCCGCATGTTCATCATATTGACCTCGAAGTCAAATCTAAAGTGCTGGCGACTGCAAACCTATTAACAATAAAATATGTTTTAATACTTACTAATGAAGCAAATCGTAAGTTTTCACGCGTACTGTACCCTTAGTACAGTCCGCGAGGCCTAGCTGTGCTTTGCATTTGTGTGACTGCACATAGATAGTTTGTAGGTATCGTGTAAAAAAACAAAAAACAAAAAAGCAACAGGTGTTGCTCTATGTGCACTCCCACAAATGCAAAGCCCAGCTTAGACCTCGCGGACTATACGAGCAAACTAATCGTTTTCAAAAACTATCGCTTTGTCTCTTTCATATCTATAGACTGCTTTACCGACATGAGTAGAGCATCTGATAGTTGTCAAAAACGTTGACAGTAAATGTCAACTCGTATTAAGGGCACTGTTCATTGGAATAAAACAACTTATAAGGATTAAAATTACATAATTTTGGTTTTATACATAATCCCGTGACCACGGCCTAAGTAAATAAAAAATAAGTAATTTACATAAAATAACACGCTATATAAAACAAAATGTGTTTAAAAACGCGTTGTATGCCTTTAAAGTTGTTTTATTTCACTAGATAGTAAGTTACTTGGTAGTAAATTAAAAATTACTTATTTACATAACTTTTTATTACGTATTGTTTATAATTATATTCCATCTTTAGACTATTACATTAGCTAAAATAAGAATTATCAATAAAAATATTTTGTGTGTGATATTTTATTAAATGTATGTCGATTAATTAGTCATATTAACAATAAGTATCCATTTTATTAATCAGAAATGTATTGGTTACTTATTGTATGTGATAACACTTTACTAAGTTATAAGTTGTGCCAAAAATGCCTGTGATTATTTCCTAAATTGATCTCTTAAAGCGGCTAAAATATTAGTTCGGACTGATTTTTTTACATATTTAATTAATGTATTGGGTGTGTTAGTATATAAAAATCAATTAATGCATTTTCGCTTTAATTTAATATTATTACGAACACGAAATGACTACTGGACGCTAACTTTGCTACGGAGTGCGCGCACGTCTTGTAAATGTTTGCTGATGAGAGTTTATCTAGAATTTCTGACGACCTGTTTGGCGCAGTGGTAATAACCCCGCCTTCTGCGCCAGAAGTCCCGTGTTCGATCCCCGGACAATACAAATAGTTGTGTGCATAAACATGTTGTCTTGGTCTGGGTGTTTAATATGTACCTATATTATGTATGTATTAACAAGAAAAAAGTATATACGTTATCTAGTATCCTTAACACAAGTTCTTCATGAAACTTATCGTGGGCTAGATAATTGGTGTGATTGTATGGAAATATTTATTCTTTTTAGGCTTTAAGACGCTATACGGTAGAAGTATGTACTTTTTGATATAAAACTATAGGATAGTTAGAGATGTTACAAATCTGGTAATAAGATATACATTTCTTCATACCTTTATCTAGATTTATAATGTACCAGAAACACGATTTTATGAATTTGGCACGATACTCTTTTCTTTTCGGAATGACCCCCTTGAAATACAATAATTCAAGATTATTCTCAAATGGGGTTACATATACTATTGGAAATTGGTTTAATTAGTGACACCAATAATATTTAACATCGTGTAGTTTAATTTCCCTTTAATCGATATAATTATTTATTACGAAGTTTCGTGTTTTTTTTTTTCGCCTAACCTGCAAAATGGGTCTCGCTCCCGCGCGCGTCGTTATCTCATTGCTATCTCGCTTCAGTCGTATAGCGCCTTAAGGCGGAGTTTCAATTACATTATAGTTATAAAATTAGTGTTGTGATAACCTAGTAAACGTAACTGTATGTATACTAACTAAATCTTACACAACTGCGAACCAGCTAGATACCAATTTGCAACGCATTAAAAAACGTCTCATTTTATTGTTTTTAAGAGAAAATGAGTAGCTAGTAAAGTTAAATTTCTTAATACGTTTACAGTAGTTACTTACATACAAAAAGAAGCAATTCGTGACGTTATGCGCGTGTGTTGCCATTAAGGGTGTGTTTATCACTGAGGCGGAGAAAGGTGAGTTGGAACAGATTGCTTAGTGCGAGTTTTTTCTACTCACGGTCGATCGCGAACGCGTCGATTTTTTTAATCAGCGGATGCCATCTATCGGTTTACGCCACGGACTACACCAATGCCATAGAAAAACAACGCTCTCACTATTGACCGTGAGTAAAAAAAAACTCGCACTAAGCACACTGTTCATATGTTTGACCTCACAGGCAACGTGACAGGGGTAAATCTACGGGCGGTTTGAACGCCGTCATTGTCCTCGACATACAGGGTGTTAAAAGACCCATACCGAAGCCGTATTATTTGCGTAGTGTACATCTAACTAAATAAGAATATGTGAAAATAATTGCTGGGAAACGACTTTTATTTTTCGTTTTAAAGAAATGGGTGTTATTTTTACACGCAAAAAAAACGCGTGCAACAACGTATGCGTGTCTAGAGGGCACGAGTAGGTAGCCGGGATCCAGATTCTTTGATTGGTTTTGATATTCATTGCGGTTTTGTAACTATAAACGATAATATTTAAAAATAAATAGTGACTTTGATCCTCAATAACTCCTTAACTATCAGGTTTCCAGATTTGTCCCCATACAAGAAGATGATTGTATCAATGGGTAGAATACGTGGTTTTCGTTTTCGTTATGGGTCTTTTAATACCCTGTATAAAGTGTCATGGTTAAGTGCGAAAATAATAAAAGTTATACTGCTAAACGCTACTCGTCTGGGACCTATATTCGTAACTGCACACGAGGACAGAATTTGATTACTCTAAAAATATGAAAGTATGTTGAGGACAATGACGGCGTTCAAAACACCCGTAGATTCACCCAGTAACGCGAAGTATCTAAAATCATCTCCGCGCCGTTCGTTACTACCTTAGTGGAAACGCACCTTATATGTATGTCTTCCTTTTTATCTAACCAAATATTTTATTTTATTTATGGTATATGGTTCAGAATACTCGTGTCTATGGCTATGTTTGGAACTTAGGTGGTACAAGCAACAAAGGTATAAGCATTTTAGAATCGGCTATATCAAGAAAATATGCCTGGCACTTTTGGATAATTCGTATCAGTACGTCAGTACCAGAAAACAAAAACTTTGCGAACATTACGGTCATCATTTACTTTTTTTTATATCAAAAATATAGCATTTAGAATGCACTAAACATAGCCATCCATTATATATATTTTATATTGTCTACTATAAATCATATACTCGTTTTATTTATAAGCAAATTTTAAGACTATATATATATATATATATATATATAAATAAGGACGGAATCTGATTATAAAATAATTATTATTTCTATTGAAATAACGGTTCTGCCGCCTTATTCACAAACTTTCGGAAACTTTCCGATAGGGAATCTATGCATTTGTCACTGTCACTCACTTCAAAATAGAGAAAGACAGCATAGATTTCCGAATCCGATTCCGTGTCCGATGGCTGTGAATCAGCCCACAGGTGTCATAAAACATTAGGCTGCATTTCGTATTTTCTGTGACATTTTGTTACAAATTCAAATTAATATAAATAAAGAAAGGGAAAATTCATTATTATTGATTATAACTTTAGGTTATAAGCTTTCCTTCCTTCTCAAACTAACCAGTAATCACGCACAAGATTAATAGTTTCTCATACGAATATATTGTACAAACATATCTGGGAATCAATAAATGTATACTTGGGTCTCAATTTTCTACTGTTGTTTCAATTTTCGCCTTGTAATTGTTATGTAACGCCTTTTCCTTCTCTTTCCCTCTTACTTATTTTATGTTTGGCAGAGTCTTGTCATGTGGCTCGAAGATATAAATGGCAATCTATGTGATATCTCTAGACTTCTTTACATGATTTTATCTTTCGAACTTAGTTGAACGCGAACATTGAACGAGACTCAATAGAATTTACTGTTATGACTCCTATGAATGAGTTGGGACACTCAACTGCGAAAGGGTTAAACTGTTTTTTCTTTATATTCCTGTCTGTGAGTATCATTGGCATAATAACCTTATTTTTAAAATAACACAACCTTATTTTAAGTTTTTTTTTTTCTAATTATTTATTCAGCCTTAAACTCACATTAAAATTACTTTTGTTTTGGTTTGGTTTTCCTTCCGTTATTCTCTGTCGATTTGCCTTTTACTTTCCACACACTTTTCATCTTCTATCTCTATTTTCACAATAAGATCACTCGCACTTGTTTTTAAAATCCTAGTTAAACCTGGAATAAAGTGACACCTACGAATAAAACTGATGCTGTCAATTTTATTCGCTAAAAATAAGTAACAGACATCATTAGATTTAAACCCAGGTGTAACTTTATTCCACGTTTATTAATAAGGGAGTAGTTGATTAAGATATGAAAGTTTAGTACGGGGCAATATACTCGGTAGAGATAAGTATCAGTACACTCTGATGGCCATTATGACACCTTCCATATGACGGACATAAAGCTCTCCCTGTCCACAAATGTCATTCAATATTGTAATATTTGTAATGTGACAAGGTTGCTTATTGTTACTATGCTATTGCATGTGACTGTACAACCGGGAAGTTTTCGGTAGTCTATTTGCCGCGCAAAATCCCTTATACTGCTGTCATTGGGTGACGCAGTTGGCCTATACGACTGTCTATACCAAGCACACGCGAAATTAAGCCTTAAAGTGGTCGTCCAGAAACTTTCGCGACTGTACCAGTATTTTAACTGTATTAATTTAAAATGCATCAGTGAGAGTGGTCTTAATTTAAAACACGTAGATTTTAGTAGATGCAAACTCCTTTAGCTTTCTGTGGTGTTGGGAATATCGTAAGTACATAGAAGTAAGTATAATTGATAGCGAAATTGATTATGCTTTTTTGGATTAATAACATCTTTATTTATCTTAGAGAAAATCTTGAATTTCACTTATCACTTTGCAAAGATAGTACTCTATATCCTAGTTTTCTTAACTTTATTTCAAAAGTTTACGTAACCTCGTAAGAATCGAATGTTTAAAAAGCCATAATCATGTTTTTAGTACAGCGAGCCATTGAGATATTTGACAAAATATAAGTAATAGCTGGAAACACTTTGATGGTAATTCTCATTGCTATTGCAATAGGAGCCAGAAAAATATAAGAAAATATTAAAACAACAAATATAAAGAAATACAAAACCAAAGGGTTATTTTTACAGTAACAAATAAATATTTATACATTGACATTTTAAATCCATTTTTTTTCAACACAATTCATAATCAAAGATTATTTACCTGATCAACTGTTTGCTAGAATAAAGAAACTTATCTTTAGCTTCTCAGACAGAACAGAGTTGCTGTAAATAAAAAAATACTAATAATATAATTAATGTAAGGCACAATTGGCCATACAGATGATAGTTTTTATCCCGCGGGGCTATTACCTAAAAAGTTTCAATTATCGCGCGATCGCTGCGGAACGTCAAAATAAAAATGGTATTAAATATGTGATTGCTGGCTAATCGCTCGCTGATGGTTTGTATAGCAGTGTCTCACTCTCTCGCGCTCCTACGTAGATGCGAGAGTAAGACGCCGCATGTTGCTAGCGCCAAAAACAATTGGTAGCAATAACAGGAACTAAATGAATGCACATTGTAGTTCATCGTTTATTCGATAGAGGACGCACTGTTGATACGTGACGTAAAGCAATTATCGCGCAATTTCTGCTGTCGCGTTGCTGTTGCAAGGATAGTTAATAGCCCCGCAGGTCCAATATTCCGAATATCCTCGCGGACTACGAAAACCAGTACCTAAATAATAAAATTAAACAAAATACTACCTACACCACACAAAGTATAAAAAAGCTAAGACAACGGCAAATCCTCAGAGCATAACAGGGAGGCGCGTCAAGACCTGGACGGTATTTCAGCGGGCGTCTTCGTGCACCACAACTATGTGGCCATGGAGCGGTTCCTCAAGGACCTGGCTGAAGAGTACAAAGACATCACCAGGCTTACCAGCATCGGCAAGTCGGTAGAGGACAGGGAGCTGTACGTCCTTGAAGTGACTAAGGACCCAGGGAAGCATATACCTGGTAAGCTTTACCCGAAATAAGTAAGCATTGAATGAAAAATGTGATGAGAGTCTTTTTGGATTATAGCAAGCTGAAAGAGGAGGTATCTGCTTACAACTTAGAGATTTTTTGCTGGACAATTTCACAGTCTGGAGCTCCAGATCTTAAAATCCGAACTAGGATCGACCTTCACCCATCTGTTAAATGGATGAAAGTACTGTATATCAAATTTAATAGCCTAGAAAATATATCTCTAGTAAGTTCTCTAAAAAATTCCTGGCCAGACTAAAAGTCGCCATTTTTTATTAAATATTGCATTTATGTGTTTAACGAATATATTTAATACCAACCGAAAATATATAGCCTATAAAATATACAAACGTTGGGTTCAAATAGGTGAAAATTACCATTATCGATTTACCTGTTTATACTCACACCTGTCAACCCAGTAGTAACGCCAGGAGAAAAAAAATAGAGAACCCAACCTTTCTGATATTCTATAAGCTTCATACTTTCGGTTTCGGTTCGTTAAACACATTAGTGCAATATTTGTTGCAAATAAAATTAAATAAAATATTAATTAAAAACAAAACATTTTGCGATTTTTTATTAGACATAGTCTGGCCAGGAATTTATTTATATAACTCGAGATATATTTTCAAATATATTAAGTTTGATATAAAGTACTTTTCATCCATTTAACAGATGGGTGAAGGTCGATCCTACTTTATATCCTCTACTATCTATTTTTGATTCACTCGTCGCGCGTCGAGCGCTTCGTTATTACTGATTTTCGTTCGATATACAATTTTCCGTATTTCTTAATCGCCACGCGCTCACATTGCAGTCGAGCGAAACAAGCGTGCGACGCTTTAAGTCTTACAAGCAATTAAAAAATGGAGCTCCTGATCATGTCTCTGTTATTGTCCCAGGTAGTGAGTTCGATATGCACCCGGGATAGATGATTAAGTGATAAATTATCTTCACATTCCTTTAATAAACTGTGGCCGTTGAGATGCGTTTCTGATACGTTCCTGTCAGTTGCTTAAGGTTTCTAGATAAAGTTGATTTTTCGATTAACCCGAAAAAAAAGATATTCGAAAATAAACTTTATTTACGTCTCACGACCTGTCTGGGACGCTTTTTTTATTAAATAGGTTTACTCTTCGGCATTCTTTTAGCGGCCGGATTCTAATATCCGTAACACAAGTGTGTAACCTACTTATCTCGGGCCATTGTAAATTGATTTTTATTTTGAATATAGAATGGTTCAAAAAACTTTCACAAAGAAATACTAAAACAGCATTTTTCGGTACCAGGCAAACCGGAGTTCAAATACGTAGCTAATATGCACGGCAACGAAGTGGTGGGGAAGGAGTTACTCCTGCTGCTGGCCAAGTACTTATGCCAGAAGTACCGCGAAGGTGATGCCAGGATCCAACGCATGCTGAACACCACCAGGATACACCTGCTACCTAGTATGAACCCGGATGGATACGAGAGGTCTAAAGTTGGTGAGTTGGTAGTCATGATTAAAGGTTCCCCTACCGATCTGCTTCATTCCGGCCAAGTAATTGCGTCAGAAGTACCGCGAGGGTGATACTGGGATCCAACGCATGCTGACCGCTACCAGGATACACATGCTACCCAGTAAGTACCCGGATGGATACGAGAGGTCTAAAGTGGGTGAGTTCATCGTCGTGTTTTATTCAGGGCTTGAAACCATTAATTAAGGTTTTCACAAGAACCGCTTCAAAACCTAAATAAACCGGTTTGATTCAAAACTGCGAAATGTACCTACTAACTGGCGAGGCGATCAGGCTTAAAGCGACCTTCAGATATATAGACATAAGCTCGCTAGTCGATGTACCACACGCGCGCTTGCGTTGGGAGAGTAGCGCTCTCAATTCAATCAAATCTCTTCCTTCAAATAGAGAGCTTATGTCTACGTGCGGGAAGGTCGTTTTTTGCTTTGCCACTCGTGCGCTCGCGTTGTCCCGTTGTATTTAGGTAATTATAAAGAGCAGAAAATCCTCTATAAACCGCTTAATTGATTCAAAACCCTTTTAGAAAGAAAGAAAAAATGTTTATTTGGGACAAACACAAGAGCGATACAAACAAACAAACAAAATGAAAACAAATAATTGAGCACTGTTTGTTCCAAAACGGCCCCGACTCAGCATGATGCTTGGCTTTTGGCCAGCGCTGATCTTCCGTCGGTACCATTTTGGTGGGGCTGAGAGCTGTATTAACCGGTTAAAAAAAACAGTTTCTATGTACTTGCTTTACCGGTTTGAAAATTAACCGGATAAACACAAATAAAATAAACAGGAAAACAGCCCTGGTTTTAATGTTCTCCTACAGGCCCCCTAAGCATAAACACCGCTGTACCACGCGATATGATATGGCGATGATGCTGCCTTGCTTTCTTCGTTATGATGTGAGCGGGACAGTGACACGTTATCGAGCTACCAGTGTCGATAAAAGCCGCTTAGTTTAGGCAACAGTGTACCTACCGTGTACTACACGACCAAGACAATTAGGCGCATGACAGGAATTCGCTTTTGCACTTTTTGCACCTGCAGCCCACTTCTATCACCGTACTTCTCTTAATATCTGATTTATTAGCGCTACAGTGATTAACTGATTGATTACCGCTTCTTGAAATTTTGGTTTTTTAGTTAGCTTTTTTAAGTTTTTCTCAGCTGTCATGCGCCTACTTGTCTTGGTCGTGTAGTAAGTGCCGTCGGCATGCTGTCAACTTCACTTTGACAGCCGACGACGTTTTCGTACAACGCAACTTCGAGGTTATCTTCCTAAAAATAAGATTGCTTTTCAATAGTAAATAATACTCGTTTCGGTGTGCGACCGAGACAGCGCGCTCCGTGTGAAGAGTCGCGCCCATATTCCACAAGTCGACGACACATACGCGGTAGGGCTACAGGTCTTTCTTATTCTGGCCAATTAGCTGTGCTAGTAGTACTTTGATGGTGATACCAGGATCTAATGTATGCTGAATACCAGCAGGATACACTTACTGCCTAGCATGAACCTGGATAGATAGGAGAGGACCGTCGTCATGATCGAGGTCCGTTGAGGTCTACCTTATTCTGGCCGATTAGCTGTGCCTGCAGTATCGGGGGTGATTCCAGGATACAACGGATAGCACTGGCCTTCGATATGGATGTATAAGGAGAATGGGCCATCCATGACCCACCACGCGGATCCAATGCGTTTCAGTGGATTTTAACGACTGCAAATACAGTCGGTACCAACGACTTATCGTGCCTTCCGAAGCACGGGGATATTTTTGGTCACCCATCCTGTGATTGAAACTGCTCAACGGCTACAATCGCAGGCCGAGGGCGCGAATCACTGCGCCACGAGCTCCTAAACGTTATGAATGAACAAAACTACCTCATTATACAGTTATGTATGTTTGTAGGTGACTTGAGCAGCATGCGTGGCAGGGCCAACGCCCACCGCGTGGACCTCAACAGGAACTTCCCGGACCAGTTTGGGCCCACCAAGGTAATAGGACAGTTTATTTAAAATGTCTTGCGCGAGTTGTGTAAGCCTGGTTTTATTTTACTTGCAACGTAAAGGAGATGTTCTATTTTTTTATGGAAGCTGGACCCCCTAATTCCTACAGTGATGAAATTATATTTTATGCAATAAGCACAAAATAATGAAACTTTCCATGTATTTATATATTTTTAAAAGGGGTCAAAATTTTTATTTTTAAATAAAATGGTTAGATAATAAATAACGACGTATATAATGCAAAGGAACACACAGTACAGCCGGCAGCCGCTTAGTTTAATTTTCTGAACTGAATAAACTGTATTAAAATCCTCAAAATACCTTGTAGAATGTATTAATAAACTCAGAAGCATAAAAATAATTAATTAGATCATTCATTAGAAATTATAATTTGTTAAGTTTTTAAATATTTTTTTATTTTTGTTTGTGGGCATATTTTTATTTTTTGAAAACCTTGTCACAGAGGGACCTATCAGAAAAGCATCACCTGACAAGTGTAGGAAAACGGGACCCAAAAAAAGAACATCTCCATTGCCACTTACAACAGTTCAATTCAAATCAAGTTCAACAATTCATATTCCATCAGGTTCCATAAGTCCATCGATGCATCGCTGTGTTTAATTTCAATATACAGGGCGTCCCAAAACTAAGCCACTCGCAGAGAAAGTACTTTAAATACTGTAGATAGAACATTTTACTGTAAGAAGACTTCATTTTTATTTTAAAACAAAACTAACTGCATTCACAGAATTTTCAACAATCGCCTATCTGAACTGCATTTTAAATAAAAGAAAGACTACGAAATTTAACATTTAATTTTGAATGACAAGAAAATTGATTGTACATTGCAGTTTAATTTTATTGCTTTTTTTTAATACATTTAGTGGGTTCGATTCCCAGTTCAGATGGCGATTATTGAAAATTCTGTGAATGCAGTTAATTTTGTTTTTAAGATAAAAATGAAGTCTTCTTTCAGTAAAATGTTCTATCTACAGTAATTAAAGCATGTGCCATAGTTTTGGGACGCCCTGTATATTATTTTTATTTTGTTTGATTGTTTTAGATATGTGCAAAATAACAATGAATGCTACATTTAATTTAATTTGTTTTTATCGATTTTGCATAGCATAACCTACAGTCTACCCGATCGCTCGTGGCACACGTGGTCATAAAACTGGAAGGGCGGAGCCGTATATAACACGCGACATGTAAAAAGAACACTGAGAAATAGAGACAGGAGAACACTAAGACAGGAGGTGTTACCCTTGTTAAAATCTCTATCGCTCAGCATACTTTTTACATGACGCGAGGTATACCGACTGACAATATTTATGACTCAGACTGCCATGAGCTATGCAGGCTATGAACGGCTTTGTGTTAATTAACAGGACAACCTAACCCCCGAGCCAGAGACGCTCGCAGTAATGAACTGGTCACTCTCAATCCCGTTCGTTCTATCTGCGAACCTTCACGGTGGAGCCCTGGTGGCCAACTACCCTTATGATGGAAACCCTACCATGGAGAGCGGGCGCGAATTCATCACCCCTGATCATCCTGTGTTCCTGCATCTCGCGCAAGTCTATTCCGATGTGAGTATGAGAAGGGCTTATACATGGTGTTACATTATATGCCCGTAATTTTCGTCGTTTTTCGACCAATGTTTCTTCCATTTTGTTCTGAAGGAAAATCCGCCATGCAATGTTATTTTAGTTGGCGTGCGTGATCTATATATCCCTGTTGGCGACTTATCATACTGGACCTCTATTTTTGAATCACTCGTCGCGCGAGTGGCGAGACGAACGAGGAGCTGATCAAGCGATTAGCAACCTTGCATGCGCAGACATAGCACGCTTTTCTCTTTGCTCCTTGCACGCTCGCGTTGGGAGGCGGTACGACAGGCGAAAAGCGAAGTTAAGTATAATACATGCAAGGTCGCTTTTACGGAATACGGAAACCAAACGTCGCATGAAAATCAGTAGAATCCTCGGGACGAGTGAATCAAAAATTGAGCTCCTGAACTTGTTGTCTTTGAGTAAGTACTGAATTAATATGACCTCTTATTTCCAAGCAGTTACTGTGTTACAGGATAATGCCATCCCTCTGTTTGTATAATAGGTAAAAGAGATACACTGATAGCAATTTTAGTATTGTGTTTATATATGTATGTCTACGTATCTATGTATCATATTAACGTAGCTTTTTTGAAGGTAAATATGTATAATGTGTTCAATATCGTTTATTTTAAAATCAGTTACTTTTTATTGCCGCCCGGATATCTCTTTTACATCCTTTCCGGTTGACTGGAAGAGAATGCCATGCCAAAGGGCATTAAGTCCGCCATTTGCTGTATATGTGCAATAATGTTTAAATAAAATAAATTTTGTAATTATTATTATTAGAAACCCAAATTATCCCACTGCCGGGCAAACGCGTCTCTACCTTCATTCCATTCCTCGCAGTTCTAGGCTATTGTGCACCAGTTCAGAGTGAATTACCTAATTACTTACTTGAGTGAATTAAGAAAACTGAAAGCTGAGAGGTCATACTAGCGCCCTTGGGCCCCTGGTCGCTAACCATACTGTTCCTTCTATCTGCGAACCTGCATGGTGAAGTCCTGGTGGCCAACTAATTCAACTAACACAACTCTATTCCGATGTGAGTTACTGAGAATGGCTTATACATGGTGTAACAAACATTTGCGTCAGAACTAGAGGGCAGCTGTCAAAAGTGGTAAACAAATTTTATGGCTGCCAAACTGCAAGTTGTGTGTTTTAGCGATGTGGATTTAGCTGGCGCATGAAAGTTTTGTGGTTTTTAGGGTTCGGTACCTCAAAAGGAAAAAGCGAAACCCTTCTAGGATCACTTTGTTGTTCGTCTGTCTGTCTGTCCTTTTATTTTTGTCTGAATATTTAGGACTAGCGGCCGCTCGCGGTTTCACCCGCGTAGATCCCGTTCCCGTGGGAATAGCGGGATAAAAGTCCAAATCCGTTCAGGACTTTCGGAGCCTATTTAATGAAAACAAACAAAGAATAAAATCTTTCCTCTTTATAATATAAGTAAAGATAAATGTCAACAGACAATCAATACTGTCAAAAGCTTCAAACTTGCCAAAACCGCCGCTATAACAAACTACATATAGGCGTTCTCAAAGCCAAATTGTTAAGCCTGACCTGCGGCCCGACTATAGCGAACTACAGCGTGGGGTATTGCTATGGCTATCAAACTTCAAACTCTCATAAAACACTTCAATGATAGGGTGTTTGGCTAATTCCTACATATTTCTATTCATTGATTTACAGGCTCATCACAAAATGCATTTGGGACAACCATGCAAGAACATCCCTGATGAAAAGTTCCCAGGCGGAATCACCAATGGCGCTCAGTGGTAAGTGGTAAAAAAACTGCTAGAAAATTTTGTTGCTATAATATACCTTATTGCCTATAGTTAACTCCTCAACTTTACCAGGAAACGATGGATCAATGCTCAGTGGCGTTAGCACGAAAACTTGCGAAAAGTATTCGCATGCTAAGATTAAAAATGTCATTTTCTGGAACAATTATATAATTTTATTACTAGTTACATATTATTGTTTACATAACTCCGTAAATCTTATTCAATATAACTCTTATCATTTAAATGTAATTTTTGTTGGTTTTATTCCGGTGTTTTGGCGCCCTCACAAAGGATTGACGTCATAACGAAGCAAAACAGTTCTAATCACTAAACTAATAAGAGCTAATCTTCCAAGGTATGTGCTCGCGGGAGGTATGCAGGACTGGAACTACCTTCACACGAGCGATATGGAGATAACTTTAGAGTTGGGCTGCTACAAGTTCCCTCCAGCAACCGATCTGCCCTCTTACTGGGAAGATAACAGGGAAGCGCTGCTGTCTTTCATCGAACAGGTTTGTTGATACCACACAAGTCATCATTGTTGATTCTCTCTCTCTCTCTCTCTTATCGTATGAGGATTAGTGGCCACCTCTGGTGTCAGAGTTTATCAAGCCTCTCTGACTTGGGTTAACGACTGTTATCAGATGACAACAGCCGGAACCGACGGTTTATCGTGTCCTCCGAAGCATGGAAGCGCTCAGTTATAATACCACTTTAAGGTCACCCATCCGACACCCAAATTTCCCATCGGCACAAGTGCTTTAGCTTCTTATTTCGAAGTCGGATCAACGTGTATGATGTTGTCCGATATTAATTCATTATTAAGGGCACCTTCAAATTAGACGCACAAAAAATCGTGGCGTTCTAGACATTGTATGAAAACTGTACTACTAGTACAGTGACTGTACGGTTCATTAACCGCACAGGCAGTTTTGCTTACATCAGCGAGACTCACATTATAAATGTCATTGTTTGTTACTCACAGCGCGCACTCCTTAAACTGATTTACCGCGAAACAAATTAGTATCCCACAATTCATTACTACTTACTGTATTTTTACTTACTTTCTACGTATTATAACTTTGACGGGAATCAGTGTTTTATTCCACCACTACAACGGCGAGTGTGTCACAACAACTACTAACTTACAACAATTCTCATGTACGGGCCGACTAGTACACAAACATAGCGGCTCATACAAAGTGGTCCTTCGAGGAAACTATTGGTGTTTGTTGGATTTCTCAGTGTGGTAGCGAATCGGCTTAACAGGCCTGCCACAAGCGGCAATCACCTGCTAAGTTGAGAAGGATTCTCGCACATACCGCAGGGGGAGGTCTACGGCATCAATACAACTATAAACCAGCAATAACTTCAATTCTTGGGTTACGTGATCACAACTAACTACAACTACGGTTACGAAATCAAGGATTTGGAGAAAGGTATACTGCTACCTACTGCTAATTTTTGAACTACGAAGGAAACAAAAAAAAAAAAAAAACTTCGGTAACTATGACTTCTGACTACCAAGATGTCTTATCGCGCCAGGAGGCGACTTTCGAACGCATAAAGCAGATATGTACTAACTATCGAAAGGACAGTGCTTCGAGAAAGACTTTGGAGTACCTAGTGTCAAGACTTGGCGCTATGGAATCTCACTGGCAGGAATTTCAAGAAAACCATCTAAAGCTCCTCGAGGTTGCTGACCCTGAAATAACTTACTTCAAAGATGACGTTCATAACAAGTTAAAATGTATGTATGAAGAAACGAAACAAAACATGTTACAACTTAAGTTGAACTTAAAAGCAAAAAGCTCTGAAGTTTTGACATCGAAAAAACTAGAACTAACGACTAACGAATCTGATAAACAAGTTCAGGAATTGCTTCGCCAACAAGATTGCAATTTTAAAGCTTTTCAACGAGTTTGCCAAAAAATTAATCTGAACAACATGAACGAGAAGTGGGAGTTTGAAGAAAGCTTAAACATTTTAAAGTCGAAATGGGAGCGAATCGATAAACTAAACTGGGATCTTGATTACGCACTTCAAAGCCCAAACCTAGATTACGAACAACTGTACCTAGAAATGGAGATGAAATACGATACCTTGAGAAAAGAAATTAACCAAAAAATGTGGAATAATACTCACTACGAAAAATCTGCTCCTACATTACAATTACCAGAATTTTCGGGCAACTACACTCAATGGACGTCGTTTAAAGATCTGTTTGTTGAAATTGTTCACTCAAATCCAATGATACCGAAAGCGCAGAAAATGCAACACCTAAAATCTAAACTAACAGGAGAAGCTGAAAGATTGATTCGCCATCTGAAAACCAGTGCGGATAACTATGATTCCTGTTGGGATATCCTGCAACATCGCTACGATAACAAGCGGCTCATGTTTACATCATACATGAGTACGTTACTTAACCTTCCTGTATTGCAACAAGCAAATGCTTTCAACATAAAGAAGCTGCATGACGTCACATTAGAATGCCTGAACGGAATAAACAACATTGGACTTAATACTCACACATGGGATCCGATGATTGTTTATTTACTTTGCCAAAAGCTCGATTCAGAAACATACAACGAATACATAAGTAAATTAAAGGCACCCAGAGATCCACCTGAACTAGAAGAATTCGTATTATTCCTGGAATCAAAATTCATTGGCTTTGAGGGGATGCGTGGCCATCAACAACAAAAACAAAATCAAACGCCAAACATCAACTCGAAGAAAATCAGTAACCTAAATCACAAGTCACTCAACTTTACCAAGTCAATGAACTCGCCTCGTACGTTCTACACAATAGCGAAAAACTGCCCAACATGCAAAACTGATCACGTGTTAATGCAGTGCGACAAATTCTTAAGTCTACCGATCGACGGTCGAAACGCTTTGGTTGCAAAAATGAAACTTTGCAAGAATTGCTTATACAGTCACGGGGATAAGAAATGTACTTCGTTCAAGACTTGCAGAGTTTGTAAAAAACCTCATCATACATTATTGCATGACATCAACAAGGACACTAAGGATTCTCGGGACTACTCAGAGAAACAAATAACAAACAACACTCAGTCAGGATCAAAACACGTGAACTCAGTAATTAATGAAGAAAAAGAAGTCTTATTAACTACTATGCTATTAAAAGTCAAGAATGTTGAAGGGGAATACATTATCATGAGAGCGCTTTTAGACCAAGGATCACAGGTCAGCCTGCTGACGGAAAATGCAGCACAACTACTTCGAATTCCAAGACAAAAACTAAGCGCCGTCGTATCAGGAGTCGGGACCTCGTCTGGAAGCTGTAAATCATCAGCACAACTGGAATGTAAATCTATACATTCAGATTTCACCTTCAACGTAGAAACGTTAATCATCAGACGATTAATTACTAACTTACCTAGTCAATCCTTCGAAGTCAAGGACTGGGACTACCTAGATAACCTTAAACTGGCAGACCCTTCGTTTAATGTCGCAGCCCAAATAGACATGTTGTTGGGAGCTGACGTATACTCCGAACTAATCCTAGATGGAATGATAAAGAGCAACAAAAACTACCCTATAGCACAACAAACAAAAGCGGGGTGGATTTTATGTGGGAATGTAAAGACTTTCAACTGTTTTGTTACACTGAACGAACTACAAGAGATAGCAAAATTTTGGGAATCCGAGGAAATCACAGATAATGAACAACAGACAAGCGAAGATATTATCTGTGAGAAACACTACGTCGAAACTACAGAGAGACGTCCAGACGGCAAATATGTCGTAAGAATGCCTATGAAGCAGAAGTTTGAGAACAATTTAGGTCAAACGAGACCTCAAGCTCTAGCTCAATTTTTGCAACTTGAGAGAAAAATGGAAAAGAACAAGAACTTTGGTACTCAATACAGAAACTTTATGAATGAGTACTTAACTATGGGACACATGACACCTGTGACGTCATTCACGGAAAAACAAATTAGATCCTATCTCCCGCATCACGGCGTACTTCGCGAAGAATCCACCACTACAAAACTAAGGGTCGTTTTTAACGCGTCGATGCCTTCTAGTTCCAAGTACTCACTTAACGATTTAATGTATACGGGTCCTAACCTACAAAAGGACATGCTGACTCTCATGATTAACTGGCGAATACATAAATACGTTTTTACGGCAGACGTCGAGAAAATGTATCGCAATATGATTATACATCAAAGTCAACAAGTACTTCAAACTATTCTATGGAGACAACACCCCCGGGAACCTATACAAGAAATGCAACTATGTACCGTAACATATGGTACGAAAGCAGCCCCTTATCTTGCCATGCGAACTTTGCAACAACTAGCGCAGGATGAGGCACAACTATACCCCGCAGCATCAGATGTTCTCAAGAATAGATTTTACATGGATGACCTTGTCCACGGGGAAGACCGAGTCGAGTCGGCAAAAAACCTAATAACCGACCTTATCACACTTATGAATAAGGGTGGTTTTAACTTAAGAAAATGGGCAAGCAACGAACCATCGATTTTGGAAGATTTGCCAGATGAGCAGAAATGTATTAAGCAACAAATTAACTTCAAATCTGAGCAACCCCATGATACAAAAACTTTGGGAATCGGCTGGAACTCTAAGTTGGATATATTCACATTTAATTGGAACATAACAAATACCACAAAACAAACAACTAAACGAGCGCTGCTTTCCGACGTCAGCAGATTGTACGACCCACTTGGATGGTTGGCACCTATTACGATAAAAGCGAAAATACTATTTCAAAATCTATGGATGAATAAATTACACTGGGATGACAAGCTGCCTGAAGAAATATCCAAAGAATGGGAAAAACTGAAAAAAGATCTTCCAAACATCAATAAAATTACTCTGAAAAGGTGGCTATCGTGTTCTGAAAAGAAAATCGAGATCCATGGGTTTAGTGACGCAAGCGAAAAGGCCTACGCTTGCGTCGTATACAGTAGAACGATAACTGAATCAGGCGAATACGTCATAACGCTAATCGCGGCTAAAACTAAGGTCGCACCGCTTAAGAAAAAACTTTCGTTGCCAAGACTCGAACTCTGTGGAGCTTTACTACTTACAAAACTTATACAGAAAATCAAATCGACTATCACTGAAAAACAACTTGAAATGTCGCAACTTATATCTTTTGAACTTTGGTGGAAGGGTCCACAATGGCTAAATACTCTTAATACAGCAGAAATAAATAAAACACCGAAACAAAAATTGTGTACCGAGATCGAAACACAAACAATAAATCAACGGTGCATGGTGACGAAATCAGCTGACGAAGGAGAAACAATACATAATATATTACACAAGTACAGTTCACTGCCCCGTGTAATACGAGTGGTCAGCTGGGTGTTACGCTTTATCGCCAATCTTCGCAATAAACAAAACAAAAACAAAGGTATTTTAACTAAACAAGAAATTAACTCGACCACTGAGATAATTATCAAACACGTACAAGAAAACTATTTCAGTGACGAAATGGAACAAATAAGAAGAAACGGAGCTGTAACAAAGAAAAGAAATCTTTTGAAGTTAACACCTTTCCTAGACAAGAGTGGAATTATGCGTGTCAAAGGACGGCTAAAGAACACACAACCTCCTGAAAACACGAAGCATCCAAAAAAGAACATTGAAAGAGGAAACCTTGTTTTGGTAAAGGATAACAATTTACCTCCTGGAAAGTGGTTGGTTGGCAGAGTCCTGGAAACATATCCTGGAGCTGATGGCAACGTCCGGGTGGTAACGCTGAAAACAAAAACTGGAGAATTAAACCGCCCGATAACTAAATTAGTAGCTTTCCCCGAACAAGATAACTCGCAGACCCCGAATACCGAGACGCAACAAAAGTTGGAAAAGATAAACGACACTAAAGAAATAAAACCGCCGTTACGGCCGAGACGAGTTAAACGAAACATTTTTTCTCTCTTTGCGATCACATTCGTTATGTGCTTTGCAAGTGTCAAAAGCGCATCTGACGAGAACTACAAAATAACGCCAATTAAAATGGATCACCCTATTTATTATGACGAGATTGGAAACCTGCAATTAATTCACGATTATTGGACTCTGTTAGTTTACTATAATCTGACCGCATACTTCGAAGCAGAAAGAAATATAAACACATACGTAAAGCATATAGCGCAAATATGCAAACGCTTAACTCATGAGCCATGTGATTCCATCATCAACCAACTACGTCACAAATTACGTCACCTATCGGACAACGATGCGCTTATGTTAGCGGAGCCCGTACGCCGGCGAAAACGTGGTTACTTCGATGGAATCGGAAACCTTGCGCGAACTCTTTTCGGAACACTAGACGAAGAATTTGCAAAGAAATACGAAAATGATATAGAAACATTGAAAAACAACGACAAACATCTGTTGAATCTTTTAAGAAATCAAACTCTCATAATAGAAGCAGAAAACAACATTATCAAGAATAGCGAAAATTATACACAAAGCCATTTTATGTCGATACAAGTGTATTTACAACAAATTCATGACGACATGAGTACAATGGAAACTCGACTCCAAAGACTAGTGACGATGAATGACGTCAACGCTGCGTCACTCACGGCGAGCTTGATACTTTCAGACTTGTATCGAGTACAAGATATGCTAGTGCGTACTATGTCCGACTTTAACAAAGGACATCTCGATATATCACTGCTTCCGGTTTCTCAACTTGTTGAAAAACTCAATTTTATTGCAGGAAGATTGCCAAGAGGACTATCCCTGCCTGTGAAAAATGTTCATGAAAACATAAGGAAAATGTATGACCTACTGGATATCAAATATCGTTTAACAAACAGATATCTGTTGGTGGAGATCAACCTACCGCTTATCAGCGACGACGAATATACTATTTACAAAATTATCCCACTGACTTTTCACGATAATAATAAGCTGAAAAGAATAAGGCCGAAATCATCTTACATCGCAGTTAACCTCATGAAGAACACATACTTAGCTCTGGAAAACGAAGATCTTGAACTATGTAAGAAAAATCAAGCATCAAACTATATTTGTATCGCCCCGCAACCAGTGTACAACATGCATTACAAGAACGCTCCGTGCGAGGCAAAACTGTTCGGTCAGCAAAATTCCTTATCGTGTGGCATTGACGAAGTTGAATGCACCGATAACTGGGTCAAATTGAATAAACAAAACATATGGTTATTCAGCTGTTGCGTAAAACATATGATACGTATTATTTGTAATGAAAAAATATCAACAGAAACCATTTTTGAAACTGGACTTATTACTTTGCGACCGGGATGTATGATACAAAGAGAAGAATCTACAATCTTTGCAAACAACCAATTTGGCAGTCGAACTAATCTAGAACCTGATATTGAACTTCTGGTGAATACCACTATGATCAACAATATGATAAATATTAACTGGAAGAGCGCTCGACATAATATTACTATCATAGAAGAAACACCGAGTAATGTTGCGATTGCGCGACTTCAAAAACAAATAACACTTCAAAAGTCGCAAGAGATTTTACCTGCGACACCTATGTCTTATCACGATGCATGCCACTACGCCATTTCTTCTCTGCTAGTGGTAGGAGCATTTGCAGCCATAATTTATATCGTCTGCAAAAAACTATACCGCCGCCGCCAGCGACAACAATCTTCAATCCCAAACCAGACTGGAATAGAAAAGGGGATAGAGACCACGACTGAGGAACCACTAATATCTCATCAAGCCAACAAGCAAGAAAGAAAACCTTTCCAGTTGGATTAGAAAAAAAAACTTGCTTTATACGGAATGCTCATTTGGTTACTTAACAACTTAACTGTCCAATGAGTCACATATGACTCATGAGGAACTTTTAGGATAAGTCCAGGAGTCACATGTGACTCACTGAAGTTAGGAAAAAAAATATCCCACGCAAATGAACCATTATTTATGGTATTTATGGAGTCAAAAATAAAATAAAATAAATAAAGTAAAAATATAAGCAATAACTAAGTATTTTTGTGAAATATATTTAATTATTACAGTGTTAATGCTATTTACGAAAAATTACAGTGTTAATGCTATTGAACTAATCAGAAACGAAAAAGTAATGGACGAGTGGTAGTTGTAAATTGTATTGTATGGGGACAGTGAAGTTGTTATATTATTTACTTATCAATTAATTTTTGTTACTTTTCCCTCGGGAGCATGTACGGTTCATTAACCGCACAGGCAGTTTTGCTTACATCAGCGAGACTCACATTATAAATGTCATTGTTTGTTACTCACAGCGCGCACTCCTTAAACTGATTTACCGCGAAACAAATTAGTATCCCACAATTCATTACTACTTACTGTATTTTTACTTACTTTCTACGTATTATAACTTTGACGGGAATCAGTGTTTTATTCCACCACTACAACGGCGAGTGTGTCACAACAACTACTAACTTACAACAATTCTCATGTACGGGCCGACTAGTACACAAACATAGCGGCTCATACATAGTGCTCAAACTAGTAGTAACTCGCGCGCTACTCGTACAGTGGCAGCGCAGCGCTTCTTCGTGCGACTAATTAGAAGGCGCCCTAACTGCCCCGACATATTTCGCAGTCATTAGTTATTTACTCTGGGTTGGGGTTTGTATGGGAAATGAAAAGTGTTGTTTTTAATATTTTCCTTTGCAATTTTTTAGTTTTTTCTTTACATAAGAACCTTTATAGCGACTTAACAAAAATGTGAAGAATTGGTCGAGTCGTTCTCGAGTTTTGCGCTTAGCAACACAAAAGATTCAACTGATTCACTTAAAAGCAATAAACTTTACGACAGAAACATTTCCCTCCCAGGTCCATATAGGCGCCCATGGCTTCGTCCACAGCCACATCGGTCACGCTCTCGCCAACGCCACCGTATCGGTGGAAGGCATCCGCCACATCGTCCGCACCGGGCCCGCCGGTGACTACTGGCGACTGCTGCAGCCCGGGAGTTATAATATAACTGCTGGGAAACATGGGTATGTACACAAGACACTCTAGAAATAAACACCACTCGACTCAAGCTCAAATGATATAGGGAAAGAAAGAAATAATTTATTTGCTGGAAAACCATGTATGTACATTGCGATAGTCTACAATATTAAGCCAACTTGACCGTTCTTCCAAGCCTAATTAAAACATGAGAGTAGCGAACTTGATTCCTCTACCTGTTTCCGTCCTTTCAAGGCCGTCTGACGTCACATGCGGCCCCCTACCACCGATACGTGACGTCACATCCCCTTCCACCGCCTACGCCGCGGTTGGCGCGGGTTCGATCATTGGCGTTCTAGATTCCGAACAAGTGAAGTCGTACATTACTGCGTAACGTAGTGTTAACGACCTTTATCTAAAACTTGTATTACGTACAACAAAGTAAAAATTATTTTCCATTCTTAAAGAAAAAATTCTACCCACATTATTCGTAGAAAAATTAACAAGTAAAGTAAATTTTTCCGTAACGATTTTAAGCAGTTTTAATGTTACTTTTCGCATAACGATTTAGAAAATAGTTTTTTCCGTTCATTATTGTAACGATCTTAAGTGTTTTGGAAAACATTATAACGGTTTTACCGTTCGTAATTTTTCTTTATTTCAATAAATAATCTTTTTTCACGACTTTCGCAGCCGTGTGTTTCGAAAATAGATTATAATGGACACAGGGCCGTCCACCAGCAAGACGGGATTGGAGAAGCAGGTACACGACCGGCAGAAAAGGAAAAGAAAGTTAAGTTCGTCACCAAGTGAATCGTCAAGTGAATCGTCATCTTCATCATCGAGTGACAATCAAAAGAGGAAATCTCGCAAAAGGCGCCGTAACCAGTACGACCGTAAGTTTGACAAAATTTTTGACGAGCTTAGTAATCTTAAAAATTATTTTGCCTGTCCAAGTGATAATATCGAAAACGAACCCGTCGATCATGTTGACCTTAATATCAGTGGCGAGTTATACCATGATAATGATGCAGCATCTACCCTCAATACGAAAGATCAAAGCGTTGATTTTAATTTGTCCTTGTCAACGAAAATTAAGGAACCTAGCATTCCGATTGCATGCCCTGAGTATTTAAAGATTTTAGAAGAGGTTCAAAGACTCGGCCATGACGACTGGAATAACGTTAGATATTCGGACGTTCAAAAACAATATCAACGTTCACCCGGGTTTACGGCACTCGAAGCGAACGACGAGGTTAAACGTTTTGAACCGTCCCGAACGAATAAGAACCTGGATAAAACTTTCTCGAGTATAACCTTCGCCCTACTCAAACAACGCGAAGTGTTGGAACGCGAGTTCCGAAACTTTTTTACAGAGGCTCGGGAAAACGATGGCTTCGGTTATGATCTCCTCCACGAGAAGATCTCTAATATATTCGCCAACGGCGAATACATTAAGACATACAACGACACGCTGCAACTCGTCTGCGGTCACCGCGCCGAG
Source organism: Chrysoteuchia culmella (assembly GCA_910589605.1). Taxonomy (NCBI): domain Eukaryota; kingdom Metazoa; phylum Arthropoda; class Insecta; order Lepidoptera; family Crambidae; genus Chrysoteuchia; species Chrysoteuchia culmella. The sequence goes on from OU342659.1 coordinate 17,392,730, forward strand.
ATCATACAGCATAGAAGAGAGACCATACTTTCGGCAGTGAAGGACCCGTACAACAAGGGCATCCTACGTAAGATCCCACCTACCACGAGTAATCTCTTCGACGCTGACAAGCTCGGAGCCGCACTCGACAAGGCCGGAGGAGTGAATAAAACATTTTGGGTACGAGACCGCAACTCATCTGCACCGCAGACCGGTCCGGCCGCCTCGCCCCGGCCGCCTCGCCCCGGGGCCGGCCCCCCCCGAGCGCCCGCGCAGCGCCCGCTTAGTGCCCGACCTCCCCCCGGACGAGGTTCCTTTCGTGGAGGCAGAGGTCACGCTCCCAAAAAGTACACCGAGCGGCCTCCCCGCCCGCGCTCTCCCGCATCCCACCGGGATCGGAGAGGTCCGGCGCCCCGCCGCCGAAACTGACTATGCCGACACTTTCCGTGCGGGCCGGCTCCACTTATACCGATCGCAATGGCGACGCCTGGGAGCACCGCAATATATCCTAAAGGTGATAAAGGGATTTCGCATATCGTTCGAATCCATGCCGCCGCTGAACCCACCGGGTGCCGGCAACATTCCGACACCTCCTTCTCCAGAAATGACGGAAATCATAAGCGAAATGACGGAACGAGGCATTCTCGTTTCGGCGACACCTGGCCCCAGCTTTATATCGTCAATGTTCCTGCGGCCAAAGAGCGACGGCACCCTTCGACCCATTTTCAATTTGAAAAACTTGAACCGATACGTCCACGTGGACAAGTTCAGGCTCATAAACGTACACCGCGTTCCGGATTTCTTGCAAAGCCAGGACTGGATGGTGAAGCTGGACCTCCATCAAGCATACTTCCACGTACCGATTTGGCCAGCACACAGGAAGTACCTAAGGCTTCTTTACAATGGCAAGCTGATGGAGATGACCTGCCTTCCTTTCGGCCTGAGTTCTGCGCCGAAAACCTTTGCCTGTCTGACCAACTGGATCGGCGAGTACCTAAGAAGTCGAGGTATAAGGATGCTAATTTACCTCGACGATTTTTTCTTGGTAAACCAAGACAAGGAGCATCTAAAGGAACATGCTGCCCTAACGACCAACACTCTAGAATCATTAGGCTGGCAGATCAACTGGGCCAAAACTGTCCTCACTCCGAGAAAAGCGGTAGAGTTCCTGGGTGTAATTTGGGACACCGATCGAAACGAAAAACGCCTCCCAGACAGACTCGTGCAGAAGATTACTTCTCTGACGACGAAAGCCCTCCAGCCTCAACGAGTGAACCTACTGGAACTCCAGAAAATAATTGGCACACTGAACTTTGCCAGTTTCGTAGTTTCGAGGGGACGGTTAAACTATCGCAATTTACAACAACAATGCAACGCATTACTGAAAAGGAACACAGGCACAGTACGACTCTGTCAAGGCGCTATGAACGAGTTACAGTGGTGGAAAGACAACTGCAAAAACCCGTCACCGATCCATACGCCGCTGACCTCCCACTATCTGACCACAGATGCGAGCGATACTGGATGGGGAGCCATGCTAGACAACGAGAGCCTATCAGGATCGTGGAAACCAGAACAAAAGAATTTGCACTGCAACAAGAAAGAAATGATTGCAATCCGGAACGTCCTAGAACAAAAATGTCACCTACTGAGCTCATCAGCAGTGCTCATTCAGTGCGACAACAAGACCGTCGTCTCGTACTTGCGCAACGAAGGAGGAACACAGTCGACAGCACTAACGGAGCTGGCACGACAAGTCTTTCTCATTCTGGACGAATACCAAATACACATGTCGATTTATCATTTGCCAGGTCAGTACAATTGCCACGCAGACAGGCTATCTCGGAACGGGGCTCCTCCGGAGTGGTACCTATTGCCATGTATGACACAAATAGTATTCGCCAAATGGGGAACGCCGGAAATCGACCTCTTCGCGTCGAAACAAGCCCACGTAGTAAAGAACTACTGTACACTGGACAGGAACGACAAAGAAGCGAAGTTTCACGATGGCTTGGGACGAAAATGGAATTACTCCCTTGCATGGGTATTCCCCCCTCCTTACTTGATCCCGAAAGTACTGGCTCACCTCAACACAGCTCGAGGAACCTATCTCGTCGTAGTGCCACGATGGGAAAAGGTTTACTGGAGGCCAGATCTGAAGAACAGAGCCTTGGCAGCCCCATTCACCGTGACAAACCCATACCATGCGTTGATAGACACCTCGACAAATCTCCCACCCTGCAACGCGAAGAACATGATACTGGAAGTATGGAAATGTGGGGGTGGGGTGAGGCACTGACAAATTGGTCCAGTGAACAAAGATCCTTGCTAATGTCCAGTTGGCGCTCGTCAACGCTTAATACGTACCGCCCCGCATGGGCGCGATGGCTTAAGTGGTCGCAGCAAAACCAGATCCAAGCAAACAACCCAAACGGATCCGATTTAGCAAGATTTTTAGCGGATTTGCACCAGAAAGAAGGTCTTGCCTTAAGTACAATCCAAGTACATAAATCCGTAATCTCAACGTTTTGTGACCCAAACAATAGGTATAAACTGAGCTCCCACTCGCTGGTTAAACAAGTACTAAAAGCTATTGCTTTAGCAAGACCAAAGCCACCTAAACCACCGATATGGGATATTGACGTGTTAGCTGAGCACCTATCTAAGAAAAATCCTAAAACAACTAGCCTATTCGAAGCAGCTAGTCAGCTTGCAGCCCTTCTATTGCTGTGTTCCGGTAGAAGAATCCACGACCTAACCTTACTTAAGATATCTCCACAACACTGCAAGATATCAGATAATAGCATAATACTATGGCCTGATCACGGCTCAAAAACTGATACCGCAGAGCATCGACAATCTGCCTGGAAGCTGTCAACGAATGAAAAGAACAAGGCGATTGACCCTGTCCACTGGATTAAACTACACATACGATTGTTTCAAGACCGCAGAAATAAAACCGGAACAGAATGTCTATTCGTCAACATTCATGGAAAGCCCAAGCCAGCATCTAGGGCAGTAATAGCTGGATGGATAAAGCGTCTCCTCCAAGAAGCCAGAATAGAAGCAACTCCAGGAAGCTGTAGGGCTGCGGTAGCATCCAAAAATTGGACCGAGAACTTCTCCCTAGAGGACATTCTAGCTAGAGGTAACTGGAAATCAGACAATACATTCAGGAAATTCTACCAACGCGAAGTGATCCCCTACTTTAAAGCTAGCGACAATAATTATACATTAGTCACAACTTTATTTAGTCCAGTTCCTGACTAACGTTCAGACAATAACTGTTAATTTTCCTTCTAGAACTTGTGAATCTATCAATCAGATGATTTCAGATAATGTACTTACATTTCTAATTAATCACATGTGTAACTTATCCGAATTATAAAACAAATAAAGTTTGATTTTCATACTCGATTATACATTTTATTAAGTCATACGCTAGCAACTAAGATAGTAATCAACATTCAAAATGCTATAATCTGTCTAGCACCTATATTATCGAAGCTAATTATTATAATACTACCTATCAGTTTCTGATATACTTAGATTTATTTATCACATTGGCGTACTTCCACCACCAGGCTTCAACAAACACAACTCTCATGTTTTAATTAGGCTTGGAAGAACGGTCAAGTTGGCTTAATAGCAACGTTTTACCTACCAATAAAACGTTTATTAAGCATACTTACCTTCTTCCAAGCCTAATATTTTTAATTCTCCCCTGGTGAAAACATTCGAGCCAATGATCGAACCCGCGCCAACCGCGGCGTAGGCGGTGGAAGGGGATGTGACGTCACGTATCGGTGGTAGGGGGCCGCATGTGACGTCAGACGGCCTTGAAAGGACGGAAACAGGTAGAGGAATCAAGTTCGCTACTCTCATGTTTTAATTAGGCTTGGAAGAAGGTAAGTATGCTTAATAAACGTTTTATTGGTAGGTAAAACGTTGCTATTAATTTGATCCAATAGTTTTCTGCCGTATACAGGTTGGCATGCAAATATTAGCTTAAGTAGTCGTAATCAAACATAATAATAAATGACCTATTTTATACTTTTACAAATTTGTCAGGGAGTGACAAATATTGCAATTTTTTTATTTATTTTAAAATTGTTTTAGTAAAAAACCTTGCTGTGTTTCAGCTGTAAGATGAGACTTTTTTGTTACATTTTGTATACCTAATATCTCTGCAAGCATTCACTCACTATACACAATCAACTGTACTATATACAGCAGATTATATACGGCACTATAAACACATACATTAGTTAGTAGTTGTCTCAATTGGGCCTGCTGCTACGGTAACTACTTCACCCCGGGAATTAGGGCACTACTCCTTAACGTTGGTATGTACAATAACCCGTCAAAATTTACACTTGCCCTACACAAATGGCCACAGCGACATCGGTCATGCTCTCGCCAACGCCAACATGTCAGTGGAAGGCATCCGCCACATCGTCCGCACCGGGCCCGCCGGCGACTACTGGCGACTGCTACAACCTGGGAGTTATATCTGATTTTTTTTATTCGACGGTATTCTGACAGTTCTGAAGTGTGGCCTTTAAAAAACGATCCCGCCAATCCGGAACGCATTTGAACAAATTTAGGCGAACTAAAAAAAAACTTTGTTGCATTTAAGGTTTCAATTAGATAAACTTGGGAAAATTTCTAATAATTTTAAAATCGTAATCAGATTTATTATTAGCACGTTACCGTAGTTACAACAATCAATGAGGAAAATAATTTCCTTTCACTGGAATCCCTGACCACTAGATTACCTCGATGCTATAGTTACAAATCTTTGGTACGAAATTCATTAACATAAATATATTTCTTATAAATAAACTGTATTTTTTGTTGTTGCCGAATTAATGTACTTTATTTAAAGTCATTTGCAGTTTGTGTACCTATCTGCTAAAATAGTAAGAAGCGCCAAACCTTTTCCATGTAGCTTTTTAAAAGAAACAAAACAAGCACTATATTTTATATTGTTATATATAGAGAGTTATTATTTGTTTATTGATATCCATATAATACATATAAAACGTACATGACGGAAAAGGTTTGTGCTGAGTAAGATGACATAAACGATCGCTGTCAGAATTCCGTCAAATAAAAATCAGACTATAGATCATCATCATCATCCCAGCCACACGACACCCACTGCTGGGTATAGGCCTCCCCCAATCTCCACGACGACCGGTCCTGCGCTGCCCGCATCCAGCGGCGACCGCGACCGCGCACCAGATCGTCGGCCCCTTGTCGGATGAGTAGATAAGATAGACAGAGTTAGATAATCAATCTGCTGAACTGCAATTTATTGAGTCGGAGCAAGAGTCTCTTTTTTAAAATGATTTGCGAAATGAAAATTCTGTTAGTTATTTATTTTATGGTTAAAAGTTCTACAGTAAAGACCCTCTTAATCCTTTTAGTAATTCAAATTTATTATTTATCACAGATACGAGAGCATCATGGAACAGGTGACCGTCCCTGAGAACGGATCCGTCAGCCTGAACTTCACGCTGATGGCTGACGACCCTCAGCACTGGTCCTCCGCCTACGACTTCCGGTAAGCCTTATTACCTTGGAAATTAAGTTTGTTTTCGAATAACATGTGAACGGTCTACTACGAAAACGAACCATGATAATTGGACGAACGTTCGTTTAATTTTGAGACTAAACAGCATCAAAATAAGGTTCATGTTAAGTTAATAGTATGACGATTATCAGCCGGCTGTCGCTATGTCCTTCGTAGTAGACCATATGGATTGAATACAGCTTATTGCACACTATATACGAAACATACCAAATGCATGAACTTTTTGCGTAAATGAAATACATTTACGCCCGAAATTAATAACCTACTATCTGTAGATGTTTGTGCAATATTTCTGAATACCTACCTATCTATAGTGTAACTTATGCAAGGTAGTAATGCACATTTTGTGTTTTTGCTTTCGTGATTTGTGTTTCTTTTTTATTTTTAAATATTTTACAGTATTGTCTTAGCCTGCGAACTTTCATGGGCACACAAACCCTAATGGTTTTGCTAATGAGTTTCGATGTCTTGAACAAATACAAAAAAAGATATGGATAGGGACTATATCTGAGATAGTTGCCTAGGATATTTTTGTAATATGATCAAAATTATAACTTTTTAATTTTGCATTTTACAATGCTATTTTTATGTGATAAATATTAAACAAGAAAATATACTAGAAAAAAGCAACTAGTCTCATGTCGCCCTGACGGGATTCGAACCCGCATCCTTGGGAGTCCGACCCGATGCACTAACCAATTATGCTACAGAGACCTATGAGGACACGTCGAATTTTTCTAGTATATTCAACGTTCTACGGTGTTGGCCACCGTCGTTGGCCATCAAAATAACGGCGGTTGCTAGGCAACGCAGCCAGAGGGCCTAGTGTGAGTTTGCAAATGTCCAAACGTTTTTTTACAGAATTTTTTTTACAGATAGCCATAATTCAATAGGAATAAGGTTGAACATTAAACTCTATTCGCAAACATCGGCGTAAGCGAGTAAGGTGAGAAAACTCACACTAAGCACTCAGAATCCTAGGCAACATTCTCAGATAGCCCTATCCATATCTACAGATAGGTTATTAATTTCGGGGGTTATACAATCAATTCGTGTTTTATAATTGAATATGTTTTTGTTGAAGTAGTGATTGTACACACACACACATATATATATATATATATATATATATATATATATATATATATATATATATATATGTGTGTGTATATGGAGCTTATTACATTAATAATATAATCTCTATTCAGATTGTCACCTTCCCGCTTTGTTTGTTAAAATATTTCACTACCAATGCTTTTTCCCTTTAGAAAATCATTTAAATTGACGACATTCAAACATAATTTTTAATTTTATTTTAATAATATTCGTATGATAATCATCTATTTCTTTTGTATTAAGTGATCATCTAACTAAGCCCTGTCAATTCATTATTTTATGTCCTCGGATAGGAACTTAAAGTACTTAATTTTTTAAAAGTATTTTTTATCATATCTATATTAATTTTGTCTTTTGTTGTATGTGTATCTTAATCTAATTATCTATTAACGTGACGTAGCAAGTAAGAACTTGCACATTGTTTTGTCGTTTTATTTAATTTTATTACTTTTTATGATATTATACTTTGATTAGTATTTTTTTTCATTCATTAAACTGTATTCTTTATTATATTTCACCCTGTATGCTCATATAAGTATGTTTATATCGTATTAAATAATAGGCTTTAAGAGTTGTTTGTCTTTTGCACTAACAGTGAAAGTTACTAATCTGGATGTTTTCGATAGTTACCCAGAATATTTGGTCAACGAAGATGAAAAACCAGAATACGATCAGAGTGAATATGACCGTTTCTTTGAGGTGAAGACAGTTATAAAAATATATTAGGATCTAAATTGAACGTAATTTGAGTTGGTATAAAATCGTAGATTGGCATTATTAGTTAGCGTAGTTTTGTACTGTTTCTGATAGATTCTTCGCATGCCTAGATTTCCAGACATGTGATGATACAGTGAAAATAAAGTGGCTGTGACATACATCGGACATGACGAATCTATAAGGGTTCCGTTTTTTGCCATTAGGCTACGGAACCCTAAAAATACAGTCGGGAACGACTATTTTAGAATACGTACTATTACCTATCTAAATGTATTTAGTTTTAGTTAAATAAAAAAGTATATCTTATGATTTGGCGCGCACTTTTCATTGAAATAAAACAACTTTTACGGATATCAAACGCGCTATATTTCCACGAACTAAGTTGTAATTGTCCGTATTTATAGGGTTTTAGGGTTTTTTTTTATTTTCCCGTCGTTTCGGCACCTTTACAGCTGCCGTGGTCACGGGATGACTGTCGGGAAAATCAAAAAACCCGTAAAAAAACCTATAAATACGGACAATTACAACTTAGTTCGTGGAAATATAGCGCGTTTGATATCCGTAAAAGTTGTTTTATTTCAATAAAAAAGTATCTCGTTTTGTATAATTTTAGTTATCGACGTAACGTACGGTAAGAAATCTAGACAAGGCCACTATAATAATGTCCTTCTGTTTAATTTATTTCGAGTTTCTTCGTGCGTTTGTAGACTATCCCTATTAAGAATGAACTGATTATAAAAACATATATTTACATTACATTTGTTCTAAACTTAAGGATCGCCTAAGGCTATTCTTACCGATCTTAAGAAATTAAAATTAAGAATGGCTTAAGTCTTAGGCGCTTGATATTGGGCACGTAAGTTATGATTGGCCTTAGAGGATTTAAGAACATTTTAAAAGTTTAGTGTAAAGCCTTTTTTTATTAAGATTGAGTTAGATAAGAAAAGAAATGGGTGTCAAAGTTTCTTTCTATCCATGCTCTCCACAATAGGAACGCGGCAGGTAAGCGTTATTTGATATATTGATGTCACACAACGCGCACTGATTGCGTTCCTGATACTGACAGATCATGTCAGTTTTTATTCAATTTAGGCTGCTACAAACACTCGTGAATGTCAAAAAGCGGGAGAATTTTTAACGAGAAGTACCGGCAAAAAACTAAAATTTTCAAGCTGCAATAACCCCAATTGGTTCCAGGGTATTAGACAACATAATGTTCACGCGTTATCACTCGCGGCCCGAGTTGTACGCCGCGCTATCTGACCTGGAGAACAAGTTCCCGGACATCGCTGAGTTTATGGCTGGAGACGCCCTCGCCACTTCTGTTTTCCACCAGTTGAAGATCACCGATCAGGTCAGCTTTTTATAAGAGGATTTTTCACCACTTTTACATTTTTTTTCTTGGCGTGTCTCCTCCTGTCACTTAAGAAGATCCTCTCGTGTAGGGACCAGTGGTGTTAATGTGACTCATGCTGTCGGAGCTTTCACAAAGGTTTTTTGGTGACCCTGGCAAGGGCCTGTTGATGCGGGACTTTTAACCATTGAATTTTATAGTAATATAAACATTTACTGATGTTATATGCCTCAGAAAATGTATTGCACTTTAGGATTTGAGTTTTGACAACCATGCATAACGATGAAATTTGGAATAGTCTTATTAATCCAGTGAATCATAATGATTAAATAGAAGCTTGTAAGTCGACCATTGACAAAGCCTACTTGGACAGTCTTTCGAAGTCAATTCCTATTCGTATAAATTGGCATTATTCTCTTATAGCAAACCTTTTTCTTAATAGGTGGGTTCATCCGAAGAGACCAAGTTCCATATCGCACTTCTCAGCAGTTTCTACGGCTCCCAACCGCTCGGTAACGAGATGTTACTCAACTTCGCTCGTCACATCGCCACAGCTTACACTATCGGGGAGCCCATCCACAAGAAACTACTCCAGCAAACAGTTATCCACTTCATACCCAATCTCGACTCCCTTCACGATAAAGTAGTCCAACAATACGAAGGCGATGACAAATGTGACGTTGAACCGCTTGAAGAAGAATTCGGAGACAGCCTATACAACTACATTACTAAGAAAAACGTAAATCCTCTATCAAACTACACTAGGGAAAAGGCTTTTATCAACCTAATACAATCCGAAAAGTATGATTTAGTTCTAGAACTAGCTTCAGGGTCCGAAGATGTGATATACCCGGAGCTTTCTATGAATGTTTACGAGCAATTCGCTAAAAGATATCAGGACAACAGGACTCCTAGTGAAAAGTACACTTGTGATAAGGGTAATGGGAATGTGGTCCATGGGAACTTGTTGGATGTGTTATGCGAGAGGTACAACACGCCGGTGATATCGGTCGGGCTGAGCTGTTGCAGAATGCCGGTGGAGTCGGAGATAGCTTACGTGTGGAGGTACAATTTAAAGGGTATTATGAAGTTCGTGGAGATCGCTGAGACTGGTGAGTGTTGGCATTGTTTTAATACTCAATACTCAATATAATTATTGCATTAATTCTAATCCTAATCTAATATTATAAATGCGAAAGTGTGTTTGTTTGTCCTTTTTTGACGCCCTTACTTAGCAACCAATCGACTTGATTTTTGGCATGGAGTTAGTTGAAAAGACGGAGAGTTACATAGGTTTCTTTTTATCCCGATCCATCATCATCATCAGCCTGTGGACGTCCACTGCTGGACATAGGCCTCTCCTAGCTCACGCCTATTGTGGCGTTCATAGGAGGCTATTAGCCTACTGCTACCACGCTGGCCAGACGGGTTGGTAGAGGGTTTGTTTCAAGTTTTCCTTCTCTCGCACAGGTGTTCAATGCGTCGAGCCTCTTAGTCGACTCTTACGACATCCCAGGCGTGTAAGGGAGTGGTGACACTTGTATTCTTAGGCTCACCACACGGCAATTTTATACCGATATTCCCACGGAAACGGGAACCACGCGGGTGAAACCACGGGCGGAAGCTAGTAATTTTTTAAAGATGTATAAAGATGTGTACATTAAAAAATAAGTACAAAGTTCCCTGTCGGGTATCGCAATTTAAGAAAGAATAAGAGAGGAGGACTTCTTTCGATGGATAGTGATTTCTGTGAAATGATAGTAATTCAGAAGTTTTTATGACCTTGGGAATATTCGTGGTCGATGTAACATTAATTATTTGACTTTCTAAATCTCTCACTACGTTTCCGCTGGATGGATGATACTGAACACTAGTATGAAATGAACGGAGATAAAATGAGTTTCAATAGTTTTCAAAAACAATCAAAACTCAAAAGTATTCAGATCTTGTCAGTTCTCTATATTAAGTTAGTGAATCTTATTTTGCAAATAACCGAAAAATAACTTTATTACGACTTAGTGCCGGTTTCAACACTGACTGGTAAGATCTGGTTAGATTACTTTGAAAGATAGTTTGACATATTTTTCATATTACAACTGTCAATGAAATGCTATCCAGAACTTATCTGTCGGTGGTGAAACCGTTGTGAAACTGTCGGGGATCTGTCAGAAACTTATTTCCTCTGTAATACCAGGCCTGTCTCACTTCCATACAAGCGGCGCAAAATCCCCGAGATATTTACCTACTATTCTGGAAAACAACCTAATTTCAACCTTTTGCATTGCGTATAGCGTTCATAGTACAATAACTGTCTGCCGTCTCGCTTCAATCTGCTAGGGCTGTCAGAGGTACTACTTTATCATTTTGTTTACTTTTGTTTCGCGGATGCGTGCGCTGTGTGTGCGACTAGTCGAGCGAGTGCCAGCCTATTGAGACTAGTCCGGTGACCGGACGCTTGCGTTTATCATACCTAAACTTGGGAGTGAAACTGTACCGTAAGGTACTAATATATATTCTGTGGTAATACTCTTAGATTATTGAAACCCCTCTTTACAGGCGTGATGGGGTACATAAAGAACGAGATGGGCGCCCCGATGCGTTCGGCCACAATGTCCGTGATGGGAGTCGACCACCACTACCCGGTGACCGCCAACCTGGCCCACTACCGCGCGCTACTGCCGCCGGGTGACTACCGCGCTGTCGTGCGTTGCCATGGTTACCGGGATCAGGTACTGTTATAATCGATCTTCATTCTAATGTTATTTATGTTAAAGTTTGTGAGGATGGATGGAGGGATGGATGTTTGTTTTAGTACTCTTTCACGTAAAATCTACTGAAAGGATTTTGATGAAATTTGGCACATAGATAGACAAAACAGAAGAACCACTCGAGTAGGGTTACCATACGTCCGGATATTTAAACTTCTGAACGGACTTTATCCGGCTTTTTAATTTGTCCTGATTTTTTTGGGTTTAAATGGAATATGAGTAATAAAGCTTACTTAATTAATCAAATCAGTCTTTATTAACTTCCCACTCATCTTAAAACAAAAAAGCGCTCAGCCGCCCTCCCTCCCCGCCCGAGCGAGCGTATGTTACATTACTTCATAACTTAATGTTTGCATTTAGTGACTAAAATGTCCGGACTTTTTTTGAACTGTCCGGCTTTTTGTCAGGACTTTTCAATTTCCTAAATGGTAACCCTACACTCGAGCCATTTATTGCTCCTGTATTGTCTTAAGTTTAATTTGTGTTATATGATATGTAGTTGTTTTTTTTTTCATTTTCATTTATTTAAGGACAACCAACAAGATGTACACCGCATACATGATTAGAGATACAGTTGCAACTTAATCTAGGTACAGTGTCACCTTAATTAAAGTTGCCTCGGCATGCAATACAGAAGGAACAGTCTGATTGTAACTTAAAATTAATACTTATCCAAAATAATATTTCAAAATTCAAAGAGATACTTTATAACCAAATATTCCTGTTTTTGATGTTGTATCATACTAGCGGTTTCACCAGCGTGGTTCCCGTTCCCGTGGGAATATCGGGACAAAAAGTAGCCTATGTGTTAGTTCAGTACTTGTGCTCCCTACATACAAATTTCATCCACATCCATTCAGTAGTTTTTACACAAAATAGTAACAATCAAATAAACTGACATATAATATTAGCAGGACTACCGGGGTACAGTTTTTGAACCCTCGTTGTTAACTAAAAAAAACGTATTACAGATAGTGACGTGGCGGGTGGTGGACAAAGTGGTGAAGCACAAGGACATAATCCTCCAGCGTTTGGACTCGGAGCATGAAAGCTTGCGAGGCGGCCAGTATGAGGAACTGCCAGCGGGGAACGACCCTAACACCGTTTATATCACTGGTGAGTTATGTTATCATTATCCACTTAAGATTAGACAAATAAACTCTCGTATCTATCTCCCACGCTGGACTGAAAGTGAAATGGAAACAGCCACATCAGCCTAATCATTAATATTCAATGATATCGTCAGGGCGACATGAGACAATTTGCTTTTTTCTGGTATATTTTCTTGTTTAATATTTATCACATAAAAATAGCATTGTAAAATGCAAAATTAAAACTTTATAATAACTTTTCAATTTTGCATTTTACAATGCTATTTTTATGTGACAAATATTAAACAAGAAAATATACTAGAAAAAAGCAACTTTGCCTCATGTAATCATCCCGTCAGGGCGGCATGAGTCAGGAGAGTGAGGCCTAATCATTAGTTAGCATTGTATGATAAAGTCTAATCATCTTCCTGTTGTTCATAAAAAATTTAAAGTCCCAGCTGCTAGTCTTGCAGTGTAGATAGGAAAAGCCACAGACCTATATCGAGAAAGACGTAAAGAGCGCTTCGAACTGTATGAAAATTTTGTGTGGTGACTTTTTCGTACGTACGATGACGTCTCGAGCGAGATTGTATGAGATGTACTTGAGCACAGTTAGAAAATGACGTCGCTACAGGCGGTGAATAAGTACTTCGCTTTGTAACTGTTCTCAAGTATAGATCACTGCTTGAGTAACGTTCTGTAATACGGGCCTTAGTGATGTGGAAATGTTATTGAGGAGCTCTTGCAAGAAAGCACTGCACAATTAATCATTTACGTTTCTGAGTGACGCGTTGTTTTCATGGCAATGGTCTCAAGCGGACTGACTTAGGTAGGAAAACTTTGGCCGTGGATCAAACTTTTGGCTTTGGCACACAAGGTAGGTATACTTTTACCGTCTATCTCGATGTAGGTCTGTGGTAATAGTACATTATTGCAAAGGCCGTGAAATAGCCAATTGCAGGTCGAGTATGAGTTTGAAGGCCGAGCCGTAGGCGAGGACTTCACTAATACGAGACAGGCAATTGCCATTTCCGCCGAGGCATATATAGTGCTTTTCTCAAAAGAATGCAGGGAAATAAAACATACTTTTTATATTATACATTTAATAATTACTAAAAGAAAATCAAATTCATTACAGGAGCTTTTTGAATTTGGAACATTACAGCGCTCGGATGAAACGGCGTGCTGCAGTTGTTAAATACTCTTTGTAATGTTCCAAATTAAAAAAACGCTCCTGCAATGGATTTGATTTTCTTTGTCCGTAAATTCGATACTTCGCGTGTTCTTTTTTCGAGAATAATGACAACATTTCCATGCATGTTTGAGAAAAATAACTTTTCTCAAACATGCTTGGAAATATGTGCATTATTTTGACAACCTTCTTTGAGATAAATCGATATTGCTGTACTGGCCACATACATGCGAGCAGCGGCCGGCAAAGTTGTATGAAAATAAATTACATAGAAAACTCATATCTGTCGTGTCATTTAAAAATGGAATGATCTTTTACTTCGAAATATGGCAACCAAAGACTTAATAAACTTATCAAAGGTTTTATTTAAATTTCGATCTGGTTTGCAAATAGAAAGCTGTTTTAGAAAAAAATACAACAAATTAACACTTTAATCGGAAAAAATATTGATGTTCGTTGTTCGTCTGATTATGAAAGTATTATAATTTCCGCGTATCATTTGAGAAAAGTATTATACAAGCTTTGGCCACAACTAGGCATTGATGGACTTACTATGTGTGCCTCGGCTTCGCCTCGGCCCACATTTACACGTTCGTCCATCAATGCCTCTTTAGCTGGCCGCTGCAGTAATGTACTATTTGCGAAGTATTTAATGCGATGTATTTACCCGAAATATATATTTTTTCGGTTAATTTGCGGACAGCATCTTAGACCTAAGTAATGCCAAATGTGTTATTAAGGTGTGACTTCCTAGCACGAGCTTCGATGTTGGTGTCATACAATAAAATAAAGCTATTCTTAAGACCTTTCATCGTCATCAGCCATTTTTAATGTCCCCACTGCTGGGGCACTGGCCTTCCTAATGGATGGATAAGGACCACGGGCCAAGACCCCACCACGCGGGCCCAATGCGGATTTGTTGGTTTAAACGACTGCAAATGCAGCCGGGACCAACGGCTAACGTGCCTTCCGAAGCACGGGAGAAGCTCGAGATAGTAAATGTTTGGTCACCCATCCCCTGACCGATCATTGCGAAAGTTGCTTAACCTCAACAATTGCAGGCCGTGCGCGCGAACCACTGCGCAATAGCACTATTTAAATATTATATTTTACGATTCGCCAGGTCTCGCGCTCGACTACAACAGCGTACCACTAAAAGGCGCTACGCTAGAGGTCTTCCCTCTACCAAGATTGAACACTAAGCTTCCTATAACAACCAATACGAGCGACGACACAGGACGGTTCTCTGTGGCCATACCCGTCACCTATATGGGCAGAGAAGTGCTCATGATGGCGTCAAATGATGGCTATATTACTAGCGAGAGGCATATACCGGTAAGTTGGTAGAATATGAGGAAGAAAGATATAGTAAATTGATAGAATATAGCAGATTTGTGACCAAATTTGTCACATGTACGGGTAGAGAAGTGCTCATAGTGGCGTCAAATGATGACTATATTACTAGCGAGAGGCATATACCGGTAAGTTGGTAGAATATGAGGAAGAAAGATATAGTAAATAGATAGAATATAGGAGATTTGTGGCCAAATATGTCACATGTATGGGCAGAGAAGTGCTCATGACGGCGTCAAATGGTGGCTATATTACTAGCGAGAGGCATATACCGGTAAGTTGGTAGAATATGAAGAAGAAAGATATAGTAAATAGATAGAATATAGGAGATTTGTGGCCAAATTGGTCACATTTATGGGGAGAAAGGTGCCATGATGGTGTCGAATGATGACTATATCACTAGCGAGAGGCATATACCGGTAAGTTGGTGGAATATGAGGGAGAAAGATATAGTAAATTGATAGAATATTGGAGATTAGTGGCCAAACCTGTCACTTACAAGTATATGGGGAGAGAGGTGCTCATGATGGTGTCGAATGATGGCTGTATCACTAGCGAGAGGCATATACCGGTAAGTTGGTGGAATGTAGGAGAATCGTGATAATAAAAATGTTGTTATGGCGTCAGGCTTAGATAAGATGGTGGTAGCTAGCCAGACAACAAGTCCAACCATCAACCAAACCGTATACAATATGTACCCCCGCTGGGAATCGAAACCGAAGACTCATAGATAAGTGCTTTCGAATCGTCCAATTTTATTTCCCCTACCAGCCATTCAGGACATCTTTTAACTGACAAGAAGTACGGCCGCAAGAAACTTAACTTAAACCCTACAGGTGTCTTTCAACGATCGAATGTTACAGGTGAACGGCAAAGAAAACGTGACGCCCAACGTGCTGTTCAAGCTCGAGAAGGACGACTACGTGCTGGGTATGCCGCGGCTCGTCTTCGTCATGTTCGCGGGTGAGTCGTCTCAGCCATATAACACCCACTGCTGGGTATAGGCCTCCCCCAAAATGGGGGGTTTGCCATAATCGCCACGCTTGGCAGGCGGGTTGGCGATCGCAGTATGGCCAAGTTTGTAGGAGACGCTGCTGCCCGTCTCCTGAAGGCTGAGTCCCTTAGTCGCCTTTTACGACACCCACGGGATGAGAGGGGGTAGTGCTATTCTAAGCCGACACTACACAGCACTAGCATGCGGGTCAGTAAACAACGATTAAACTAAACATATACTAAACATATTTTGCATTTAAAAACTATCTGTATACAAAATTTCATCCGAATACGTTCTGCAATTTTTTAGTTTACGACAACGATATATAGATATATAGACCGCACAATGCTTTTCGAATCTTATATAACAACTAGCGGACCCGGCGAACTTCGTACCGCCTCAGAATTATTAGTGTTGTATATTCGTATCTCTTTTACCTTAGAAGGGCTGCTAGGGTTCCAGATCAGGTGTAGGTACCAGATCTTTAATTTTTGTTATCATGGGTATATTAGCCGCATGAACGCCCACTGCCTGCTGGGTATAGCCCAGCAGGCCAGCAGCCCAAATTTTCTTTCAAAAGAACCTTTTCCTAACAATAATAAACACAACAAATAAAGAATTAGCGAAATTGTTCCATCCGTTCACTCGTGATGCGATGACCAAGGGAAATAGTGGCTCATTTTTATATACACAAATCGCACCTTTTTCAAATTTTCTTAAGCGTTATTAACACTTTAGAAATGCGTAATGCAATCAATAGGCAGTGATCCGTAATCTAACCCATAAAAAAAGCTAATTTACTTAGTTGTTTTTGTACAAAAAACATTATTAAGGAGTGGTATTGTTTTGTAAACTTTATGTTTTTTTCTATTCCAATAAAAATTAAAAAGTTTAATTATTTTGGGTTCTCCTTTTCGTTACCTTTCAAATGATATCCAACATTTCCCTCATAAATTGATTCCAAATAAGGTTAAACTAAGTTTAAAAGTTAGATTTTTTAAAGGTGCGATTTTTCTGACGGTGAGTGTATGTATATAGATTTTTAATAGAAAATTACTAGAAGAAATCGACTCGGCTCACAAGTTATTTTGAAGCAGTACTTGAACTAGCAACCTTTGGAAATCCAGCCCTCTACTCTCCCGTTTGAGCTTCGCTTCTGTTCATTTTATTGCCAGTTAGCGTAGTAAATACGGATTTATTGAAATAAAACAACTTTTACGGATATCAAACGCGCTATATTTCCACGAACTAAGTTGTAATTGTCCGTATTTTTAGGTTTTTTAGGGGTTTTTATATTTTCCCCTATTTATATATATATTGATTTTTGATTTATATTGATCCGTAGTTGGCGCCAGTGCTGCTAATCTGACTAAGCCAGCCAAACTATGATTAACTTGTGGCACGGTTCTTAAACTAGGTACTTATTTGTAATTTTTGGCTGTTACTATTTCCCACAGACCTATATCGAGATAGACGGTAAAAGTGTACCTACCTTGTGTGACAAAAGTTTGCTCCACGGTCAAAGTTTTCCGACCTAAGTCAGTCCGCTTGAGACCATTGCCATGAAAACACGCGTCACTCAGAAACGAAAATGGTTAATTGTGCAGTTTTTTTTTGCAAGAGGTCATCAATAACATTTCTACTTCATTAAATGTCGCTTGTGACGTCATGGTACATACGAAAAATTTGACACGCTAGGTTCTCATACAGTTTGAAGTGCTCTTTTCGTCTATCTCGGTCTGGAGACGTATTTTTGAATCATTCGAATTTTTCATGCTAATTCAATTAGCATTCGAATTGAAATTCATCGGCTTCCATTTTGTCGCATTTTTTTAATTACTCGAATACGGTGTTGCCGTTTTCTTAAACTTCCTTGACATTATTTCAATTTACGCAGAATATTTAAAAACCGGAAACTAACTATCCATTGATTTTTAAAAACCGTCACTCAATCTGGCTTCGATCACGTGAAACGAAACGTTTTTAAGTTGTCAAACTATCCGTCATGTCAATTTCAATTTGACAATGACATTGAGTACTAAACGGAGTTTCATCCGAGTTTTTTCATAATAACACTTGTGTGAGGCTCCATTTTTAACTCAATCTACCGTACAATTTCCATAAAAAAAAACAAAATATATTTCCTTGACATTGGCAAATTCGCGAAATTTATCGTGAGCACCCCATTAATTAAGAAAAAAGAAGAGTACTAAACGTCAAACTTTCTATCGCTCGAATCAAAAAGAGTGGTCGGGACCACTCGTTACAGATTCGAATGCGAATTGGGATTTAAAAAATACGGTTTTTAGCATTCGCACGCGATTCTTGCGATTCCGTATACAAATAATACGTCTCCTGTGCCATTTCCTTTGCCAAGTTATTTATTATTAATGTAATTGTCGCAGGTGTAGTGGGCGTGTTGGTAGTAGGCGCGGGCGCGTGGTGCCTGGGGCGGCGGCGCGGCGAGCGCTCGTATGAGTTCACGCAGCTGCCCGCTGATGATAAACGGCCGCTCTGCGACGATATCAACTACGGTAAGTACGACCCGCTATAAGTGGGTAACGTAATCGTCAGCAGTCATTTTTAATCATAATCATTTATTCCACTTTGTAATATGGTAAAATACAGCTGTTTAAATAAAGGGGTGCCCTTTCGGCCGCATAATGTTTTTAGTTATAATGTCGTTTGGCATAATAGTTTTGACATATAGTCTTTTCGCATTAAGCATAGTTTTATGAACTCAGAATGGTTTCATCAGCATAATTTTTACTTGCTCTAATTTCCTTTAACATAATTTTAATGACCATAAAATTAAAGGGCATAATTGTTATACGCCTAAAGGCAATTTATGATAAAATACGAAATGCATAATGGACTTATCCATAACTATATTGTCTGTAAGGAAATTAGAGTAAGTAGGAATTATGCCGATGAAACCAGTCTGCGTTCATAAAACTCTGCTTATTATAATTTATGCGAAAAGATTATATGCCAAATTTGTTATGCCAAACGACATTATAACTAAATACATTATGCGACCGAAAGGGCACCCCACTATGCATATATCACGGCTTCGGTATAGGTTTTTTAACACCCCATATTTGGTCAGCAACTCTGTCTGGCTTACCTTGTACTTTATGATATATGATTATTGCTGATCAATCAATTATTGGTTAGTGTAGGTTAAGGTTTAACCTAAACTAAACATTTAATAGAATTTCAGGCTTTCTGCTAATAGATTAAACACCCTTTTATTTTCACTTTGTTTTAAACATTCACAGAGATAATCAAAAAGCCATATTACGATGAAGAAGAATTACCACCCACGGAGACGGATTCCGAAGACGAGATAGTGCTGCTGCGCTCCGACCGCGACTGGAAGCCCGTCGAGCGCGCCTAGTGTGGCGCGGACCTAACGTGACGTCACTAATAGTACCCCGTTTCAATACTACTCGTCAAAATAGTAACGAAATAATCCTTTTAGACAATTGCGACTGGATGCCTGTCGAGCGCGGCTAGTGTGGCGCGACCCTCACGTGACGTCACCGATAGTATAGCCCGTTTTAATACAACTTCTCAAGCTTACGTCATAATAGGGAAGTACCTAATAATGCAGATCGCATATTAGATTGCATAATTTTAGATTATGTCAAGTATTGATCTAAAAATAGCATGCCATGCAATGTATATGTATCAAAAACTAATCTTAGCATGAATTTGGAAAACAATCAGTAAAAAAATATTTCGTCGTTACCCCTTCTTCAATTTATTTTTTAAAAGCACGTGTTCATTCAAGTGATATTGCACTTCAGGTTGTTATAAGTTATTTAGGTATTATAATAATAGTTAGTGAAATAACTACAGTATTATATTGTTCCATTATAATTTTATTGATCTACTATCGCAACATGAGACTGCTAGCTAAAACCACATTATGACAATAATAATGTAACGAAGTAACATTGTGTTTAGCACAAATTGTAACAAAAAAAAGCTGATATTAGGTATAATTAAGTTAAATAAGTTTGTTAGTTAACAGATCAGATTTTAAGTCACTGTAAAAAAAAAACATAATTTGAAATTATTAATAGAGAACTAAATAAAATTAAAATAAATAGAAATTTCCTCAGTGGTAGAATTTACAATAATTGATTGGTACAACTTGACTTTAATGACTGTCATTCTGTGGATTGGATCATTATAACATATTTTTATATCTGAAATTATATCCTATGTGGTTTTAGTATTTGCAACTAAACATTCCCGTTTTTTTTTAAATTAATTATATTTTATACATTTAATTTTTCCACCATAATTTTCTAATGTGTACACGCGTGTTTAAAAATTTTAATTTATTAAAATTATATTTTTATATAACTATTTATTTGTAATCACGAATTTATATGAAATGAATCTCTTCGATTATTTAACTGGTCCGAATGTTTTATTCTAAAGATAGTTACGAAAATAATAAGAGGTTTATAATGTCTATTTTCTACAAATATACAAGTTGGTGCTCTTTTGAAATATTTTACATGTTTTTAGAAAATTTATTCGTCTGTTGTGATAATTCCATATCTGTAATTGATATTAATATATTAAGTTAATAAATTTAATTTTTAAAAGCTCCTTGTTTTTTTACTTTATTAGCTTCCGCCCGCGGTTTCACCTTGCTAGGTTCCCGTTCCCGTGGGAATATCGGGATAAGACAGAGAGAGACAGTCAAATTCGAGCTTAACGACTTATGTATTAAAGTTCAAAGTCCTGTTGACGGTACGTAGCGGTGATAAGAGCGTTCACATCCCAACCCAAAGGAGACATAGTTAACTATCATGTAAATGTTGCTGCGCTGTTGATGTTATGTACAAAACCATCATGTCTACCTACATACAATATAAGGTACTTCCAAGTCGAAATCAATTGAGGATGGGACGAGCCTCGATGAAAGATTTGACTTTACTATAAATGAATTCAGTTTAATATTGCACGCGACGCAATTAAAACTAATACAGATGAGGTCAAACACTGCGACAAAGGCATAAACCCTATATAGGGTGGAAAAATTCTATGGGCCCTGGAGGGAGGGGAACTACCATAAATCCTTTTGTTAGCTCATTTTACTGAAAGGAAAAATTCCTTGATTTCTTAAAAGAAAAACAACTGCATTGAAACATTTTAAAAATACGCGTTCCACACCCAGGAATCGAACCAGCTAAAATCTGTAAAAAAATAACATTCTGTACATCTATATCATCAATCGATAGGGTTAATCAAAAGGATCAACAAACATAGTAAATTAAATTAAAGGAAACACATGACAACTCAATGGGACAGATAAAGCACTTTTATTCAAGGCTCTTTTGAAAAAAAAATACAAAAATCTTTGAATGCAGTTTTGTTTCTTTAAAAAATAAAGGAATGTTTCCTTTCAGTAAAATGGGCTAACTTAAGGATTTAAGGTAGTTCCCCTAAGATAGAGGGCAAAGAGACCGCAGCAACCAACCCCAAACTTGGGATTCTAAATCATGCCCTAACGATTTTTGAACCTGGTAATAATTACAATACATAGGCTGATGAACTGCTGCACCCTCAGGTCAATTTTCTAGTAGAAAACCTTAAGTCCGTTTGTTCGAAATAGTAAGTTTTGTAGATATGTGATGAAAGTGTTTTTAACTTTTTTGAACATGGCAGAAGTTGTTTCCCAGCGCTGTTGAACGGACTAAGATTCAAGGTTTACCTTGCATTAGAGTGAATATGGCTGGGCGGTGCAGGCTCTCTGCCCTCTATATAAAAAACGGTTGATCGTATGAAAAAAAAACACTTTTTAAACCTGTCCCTTGTCCAGCAGTAGTCCAATCTTCCACTAACAAGTGTAGCAGCCCATCAACATTTAAATCGTGTTTCTTACCAGTTTAAAAAACGGTTAGGGCATGAGTTAATTAAAACCCCAGGAATGGTGTAGTGCTGTGCAGGGCTTGTTTATCCGGTTAATTTTCAAACCGGTACAGCAGCGAGTACATAGAAACCGTTTCATTAAGGTATGACTCTACCGAAACCTTAAAGAAAACGGTTTCATGAAGGAGCAATATTGAAAGGTTTCTTTGTAAGTACCTAAGCACAACGCGAGCGCGTGAGTGGCAAAGCGAAAAGCGACCTTCAGGACGTAGACATAAGTACGCTATTTGCCTGAAATACCGCTCTTCCAATGCGAGCGCGTGAGTGGTAAATCGACTAGTGCGCTTATGTCTACATACGGAAGGTCGCTATTAGCCTGATCGCCTCGCAAGTAGTAGGTACATTTCGCAGTTTGGATTAGACCGGTTTATTTAGGTTTTGGAAGCGCTCTCATTCCGAATACGTCAGAAGCGGTTTTTGTAAAACCCTTAATCAAAAACCGTAATTAACCGCTCTTTTTCAAACCGGTTACAAGCCCTATGCTGCGGGCTCTTTGCTGCAGTCTATCTCAAAAAAGGGTGGGGCATATGATTTTTTTTTAAGCAAAATTGGTCACAAATTCTGTGTTTTACAATTAATAATAATATACATCATTGGAGCTATAGGAACCGACATAATCGCGAAAAACTGATTTTTATGACCATTGACATTGAATAACTGATGACGCAGGGGCCAGATTTTATAAGACTTTTTGTTTTAGACAACTTTTAGAACACCAAAATGAAGGTGTGTGTATAAGCATATACGAGTTTACAGCTTGTCTTCTCCTCTCATACCGAGATTGACCCCCCTCTTTTGACTTAAATAACTGGACTAATTAGCAATTAGACTTATTCAAAAACCGTGTCTAAAGATGAAATCTCAGTTTTAGATTGCAATAAGTAGTAATAACGCAATGGAAGTGCCACTGTTTTTTTTGTCGAATTAAGATTAGTTGAATGTTTTTAACAACTTAATACAAATGCCCATCCCACACCACACCACTTCGCGTAAGTGTATGAGGTAGTAGTAACGCAATGGAAGTGCGACTGTTTTTTTTTTCATTGAATGAAGATCAATTGAATGTTTTTAACAGCTTAATACAAATGTCCATCCCACACCACACCACTTGGCATAAATGTATATAATTCTTCGACACCACTATGGTTGATTGTCTATGGTCTGTCATGCATGTGATATTTTTGTTGCCTGACAGTTGCTTGACATTTAACTAATCTAATCTGTGTCGAATTAAAATTGCGATTTGCGCTAGAGATGCGCAAAATACTTCACTGAACTGAAGTGTAAAGAATGATATAGTTCAACTGTATTAGATGCAGTATATCACTCATATAGTTCTAGTTCATTTAGTTCACTTGGCTCAGTACTTCAAAAGTCTATTTGACTCACCTTGTCGTTAAGTTTAATCGCGTCATTTCATTAGTTTAGTTTAATTAGATCGGTTCCGTAGTAAATATTCAAGTAAAACTTAGCCTTAAGTTTGTGCAATAGGGGTTGTTGTTTCTTGAACACTTTCAAATCATATGACGTCAAATTGAGAGTGCGTGCCATGCAACTGTCTCGCTTCCGCATGCGGTGTTCGTAATCTATCAGTTCGCTTTACTCTCCTTCAAGGAAGTGTGGAACTGTGAACGTAATGAAGTACTGAAGTAATTTGGACCCGAATTACTAATGAAGGAGATATACTCATACTTGCTAAGTAAGGCCCGTATTACCTAGTGTCTATAATATTTATATTATTATAATTTAAATTTATATAGTCTAAATAATATAGTCTATAATATTTGGTATTGCAGAACTCAAGTAGTAATCTATATTTGAGTACAATTAGCATCAGCATTCAAGGGACACGCATGCTTATACATCGCATGTAGCGACGTCCCTTTCTAACTGCACTCAAGTACAGAACAGAACACTGCTCGTGCTCGAGCTCGAGTAACGTTTAAATGTTCTGTACCTATGTTATACGAATACGAGCTACGAGCATAATCGGACTAGTTCAATTGAAGGATTCATTCATTTACAAACGCTGAACGACTCAACTCTAATTTGAGCTGGTTGTGCTGTTTTTCTTGTTCATTTCATTTTTTATAAAATTGCAGTTGTTAAAATTCCTTCGTCCCTCATTTTTATTTTAAGTTATTAATTTTCAGCAGATTCAGCTGAATAATTTTTTTTTTGTGTTATTATAATATTTATTTACTTAGTTAGTCACGACACAAGAGCCTAATCGTTTATCGGTGTTTAATAACTGCTATTTATGATGCGAAACAGTTTGTGCAAGTTTATTGTTAATTACAATGACAAGACTGGGTTACACCTGAAATAAAATAATAAGCGTGAAGTACACTTTCCAAAGAAATTGACATTTATTTGTGATGGATAGAGCCGGCGGTGATCTCAGCGATATGAGCAGAAGAGCCGGAGAGTTTTTGCGGCGATTGAACAGGATCGCCGATGGGCCCATGACGAGGAAGAAGTTAGTAATTGTATGTCTCGTATTAGTATTTTTCTTGTTATACATAGGGCCAGGTTTGATGAACTGGTTGTTAGACTCGGAGAGAGCGGCTGGGAATTGGCAGAATAATTGCCAACGAACCTTTTTAACTGCCTTCCAAAATTCTTTAAATGATTATGATGCTTACTTGAGGCAGGAGACCTCTGCTACAGTATCGACACTCGGACACAACTATGTTCCTTATGTGGGTAATGGATATCTGGGCCTGGCTCTTCAACATGATTCTCATTTGAATATCAAATATGGACGTACATTGTCTCTGCCGCTGTATTACCACCCTCTTTACATAATAACTGATTACGAAATGAAGGAGTTCACAGTGGCTCAGTATAAGAGGGGTGTTGTACATAGATTTCAGTGCAGCAGTACTGGAATGCACATAGCCTACCAATATTATGCTCATAGAACTATTCCGTCACTGTTTGTTCAAGAGATTTTTATTAGTAACCCAACTAATGTTGAAAGAGTAGTGAAAATGACTGTCCCTCGAATATCTGATTGGCCAACTGCTGTTAAACAAACTATTAAGTTGCATCAGGGTGTAGACTCCAAAGAATATGAAGTGGTAACAGGAATGATCCCAATCCCTGATAGTGAAAATGTTATAGCTGCCACAGTAGTGACAAGAAAAATGGCAGATACCATCAAAATTGATGCCAAAGATGCTATTAACATATTTGTATTTACAACTGTTCAATATAGCAAACCCATAAAGAAATCAGATTATGCAAAACAGAAAGATTTAATAGAAAAAAAAACCATTGATGAAATGGAAAAGGTCATAGCTTTAACTAGTGATTTTAGATCAGTGATGCAACTGAAAGATAATCATGCACGAGTATGGAGGGGACTGTGGGACACAGGCTTTTACATCTCTGATTCAAAGGCTGAAGGTGTTATCAATGGAGATCGTATAAATGCTACTATTTATGCAATTCTCTCACAAGTGAGAAGCTTAGAGCATGAGGAGCATATAAAATCAGGCTCAAGGTCTGAAATACTTCGCACTCTAACTTATGCAGAAGGTTGTTATGGGGGACACTCAACTTTGGATGCATTCAACTTATGGAAACCTCTCGATTCACTTAGCAATTTGAATGCAGTTGCCAGTATTTGGTTGTTGACTTTGGAAAAACATGGCTGCTATAAACTTATGAATGCTGGAGCGAGTGGTGTTAGCCAAGCGATGATCTTGAGCTTTGGAAGTTTACGATTCAGTAATCAGCATCTAGAGTACAATATCCATCCATCAAAGTTACACAGAGACTTCCTATTCCGTCGTTTAAACTATGGTAACATGACTCATGTAAATATCAGTGTCATAGTCCAGGAAGATAACAAAGCAGCTATATTTGTAGCATTAGATCGCTCTGACAAAACATACTATGCTTGTGATGCCGGTTGTTTAGACGCCCCTGTTCAATTAGGACGGTACAGAAAATATTTCCCAGTTAAACTGACAGAACCATTGACTGCTATACTGTACATAACAGCTGACAAACAACACATGGAAGAGTTAAGGCATACCATCCACGTGAAGGAGGTTGTAGAAGCACCAGCTCATGAACATCATGTCATAGCGATGCACAAACACGGCCACAGCCTCGGTGGACTCAACCCACTGTTCTGGATATCTATTATAGTATTAATTGTTGTTTTCCACTTATTCCTTTGCAGAATCATTATGAATGAATTCTGTGATAGTGGCGCAAACTACAGAAGGCTATATAATAAACCTTGAATCATTGATAGGTTGCCTTATTGAAGTGCTTGGATGGTTGCACCATCAATGTCCATTGATGCTTGACTGATTGCGTAAGCTTTTTACTTACAATTGTGAAAGCAATTTTCTATTGCACTAGTTGCAATGCAATGAAGTGCAAAGTAAGATTTATATTACTTAGCATATAAGATAATACAAGATTATGCATTTTTTTTTTACAAATTGAAAAATCACAATAATTTTTTTATAGCTCCAAATGCTTTCCATTTTTTAGCTTTTGAACATTTAACAAGCACAAAGACATTTCTCAAATAAGAGTATCAGTGTAATATTTAAAGGGAGAGTATTACAATAGAGCTGTTTGCTTAAAAAATCTACTGCCAATTACACCTGATAAAGGTAGCTATTATCCTACATAATTTTGTTGGTATGTCCGTTTTGATACACTATGCAGTGCATGCTGTATCGGTTTGTACTTCTGTGAAGCAATACATTTAATTTCTTAAGTATTTTTCTGCTTTGCTCTTGGTATTAAGCCTTTTGTAGAAATAAAATTTAAAAGTTATGCTGCTTGATCAATGATGTTTCAAGTTTTGACCATATATTAAAAAAATTACTGTTAAAATTATCTAGATAAAAACTAAAGAATAGTATGAGATAATAATAATCAATTTCATTACTTCAATAAAAAAAAAATTAACAAGATATATTTGATGATGAAGCAAGAGTCGTTTTCATACTATTACTTAATTTATTTTAAAATGTATCAGTATTCGCGTGGTATGTAATAGCTTTTATTAGTTTTCATATCGTTTAGTCAAGGGAGGGTCCCCCAATGTTGAACTGTACATATACATATAAACTTGTTCTAA
Organism: Chrysoteuchia culmella; assembly: GCA_910589605.1. Classification (NCBI taxonomy): domain Eukaryota; kingdom Metazoa; phylum Arthropoda; class Insecta; order Lepidoptera; family Crambidae; genus Chrysoteuchia; species Chrysoteuchia culmella. The sequence continues at coordinate 17,419,961 of OU342659.1, forward strand.
GAAGGTGGTAATATATTTTTGAAGAAATTAAACTGTTAGTTGTAATGTTCTAGTTTTTTTTTTCCATTCCATTCCTCAAAAGGAAAAAATATACTCTCATACTTATTTATTCCTTTAGAAGTGCACATAATTATTATTATTTATCGTAAGGTCCCATATACGAAACGATCCGTTCGTGACGACCGAATTCCAATTGTTCACTTTGCCGGTTCACACACAAATGGCTGGTCGTCGGTCGTTACGGTCCATTATTGTATGAATTTCATATCTTCTGCGAAGTCAATCGTTAACGATCCTCAAATACTCTAACGATTAGTCGTTACGATCAACTGGTAGGTACAAATTTCAAATCGTCTGCAATAAAGGCAAAAAACGAAACCCGATTCGGCCAAACCGATGTATGTCACACCCTTTTTATTCCAAAACTATGAGGATTACACAGTTGAAACTTGGTAGGTAGATGTATTTTGTAAACCGCTTTACGGTTTTTACACAAAAATAAAAAAATAAAAATATAGGGGGGCTCCCCATACATGAAACTGTTACAGAAAAAATATTTTGTTATCAAACCTATACGTGTGGGATATCATTAGATAGATCTTTAAAAATTACATTGAGGCTTCTAAGACAGTTTTTTCTCAAAGTCAACCATTGGAAAGTTATACACTTCCAAAGTGGTAAAATGTGTTCAAGAAGTTCTTAGTTTTTCAACAAATAAGTATGAAAATTTCACACGTCATGTTTTTGAAGTTGTATTGAGTAATAATTGAAGATTTAACTGACTGCACACTTAGTTCCTCTCTTTGCATCAGTGAGTATTAATCAATGAATCGCCTCGTTTGACTTTTGACCACGCATGCAATCTGCATGACACGAAATTTTTAATGAAATTACGTGCTGTAAAAGGAGGACTTACAGTAGGTATGGGAGGACAGGATGAAAAAAATGGAATTGGATACCATCTGGCAACTCTAGGTCCAGTGGACCCATTGCAAGACTTGCGAGCGTAATGGGGGTGTCGGGTTTCAAAGATAAGCAAACGACGACGCTCAGACTATTTAAGTGTTGTTTTTTATGTTGTTGATGAATGGAACTCTATACTTGAGTTATAGCCGTTTGAATTTATGTTTCCTGTTATGAATTTTTGTTAAACAAGACACCTAATAAGTAATTTGATAAAAAAACTTAGCGTAATTCGAGTTTGGTTACCATTTTAAATTTTTTCATATTTATGTAGGTATATACATAAATCCAGGGGACCCACAACTATAGATACGTTATTATTTTTCACCACTACATTTAAGAATTAACGTTCGAATCTAAAAATGGATACTTGAGGTGTAAGAAAATAAAACATTATTCAATTTAACTATAAATATATTTACAAAATATTTGACTTAAATATCTTTTACAAGGCACATTTGTGGGTAAACATATCATCACAACGACAAGAGAGGCACTTTTAATAGGTACAATAGGTATAATTCCAAATATAATGGCAACTACTCGACCGTTGAGCCCGGGCACAAATCACAGTATAATACAGTAGCGCAAGATAGCGGGAACTGGATTACCGGGAACTTCCATGTTGTATCTAATCGTGAAAGTTGCCTGTAGTCCATTTGCCGTGCAAAATCCCTTGCATTGCTATCAGTGGGTAGCCTGTAGATACAATTTTCCGAATCGAGCGCACGCTAATATCGCCACAGACCTATATCGAGATAGGGGAAAAGAGCGCTTCAAACTGTATGAGACCTTGTCGAATTTTTCGACGTCACCAGCGAGATTTAATGATGGGAAATGTTATTGATGAGCTCTTGCAAGAAAGCACTGCACAATTAAGCATTTTAGTTTCTGAGTAACGCGTGTTTTCATGGCAATGCTAATGGTCTCAAGTTGACTAACGTAGGTCGGAAAACTTTGACCATGGATCAAACTTTTTACACGTAAGGTAGGTAAATTTTACCGTCTAGCTCGATATAATAAAGGTCTGTGAATATCGCAGTCGGATTTTTTGTTCAGTAGAGTAATTTGACAGGTGCCAATGTCATTTTGTATAAATAAGGCCGGCGGTAAGCGTAAAATAGCTTAGAATAAAATAATATCAAAATTTTACATCCTACCTGTATGTCAAGAAGTCGCGAATGTGTTAGAAACATCATATCAAAACCATTTTACTTCCACCGCTTTCTAATGTTTTGAGCATGATTTTAGCACATAATCCAAAATTTAAAATATCTGCGTCAATTTCTTATCGTAAATTAACCTAACCTTTTGACAGAAATGGACAGGGGTACCAACCTAACGGAATATAGGATGAAACGCACTCTTAATATTAAATTTGTGTACGTGAATGGAATCAAAACTTACTAAACTGAGGGTCTAGACGTCCAAACGTTACCATCACGTAAGAGTAACAGATAGTCTTAATACAATACGAATAAGGTTGAAAATTAAACTATTCACAAACACAAGCGTAAGTAAGGTGAGAAACCATTGCGAAAAACAGTTTAAAGCCGTTTTATTTTTACAAACTGACATTGACACCTGTCGAATTACTCTACTGAATAAAAAAATTGTCTTTTTTTTATGAACTACGGGGAAACTCTTACCTGATAACCATTGCCATGAAACTCTTGCCTTCATCATACCTGATGTTAGGTATTGATAAGGCTGAAGATGGAAGCGAGCCTCTCCCGGAATCCTCAGCCACTGAGGAACTGGCTATCTTATCTCTAACTGCCGGAACACAACAATGCTGAAAAAATTGTTGTTATGGCGTCAGACTTAAGATAAGATGGTGGTAGCTAGCCAAGCGGACTTACAAGGCCTACCAAACCGAATACAAAATGTACCCCCGCTGGAAATCGAACCCGGGACCCCAGTGGTTGTACCACAAGACCACAGAGGCGGGTAATCTAGTGATCGACTGGGTACTTCTTGTACAATAATCGGCTTTACACTTGCGTAATTAAGGTGCGCTTAAAGTCAAGATGGAAATGACGATGAGCTGCCGACTGGACTGAACTTTTTTGGAGTGCAATACTGTGAGATGACTTAAATAACAATTTCATCTTCATTCAAGAACTATGTTTTTTTTTTTCAATGATGGCGCTCGCTAGTGTGCCACTAGTCCGTGCCGTGTTTAGAGGCGGACTAGCCTCTAAACACTGCTCGAAAAATCGTAGTCCGGCCTCATTCATCACACAGACAGACCATCTTATTTCCGAACACATTAAATAAGATTATATGAGTAAAAAGTAAACAATTCTTACACAACTATGACTAATCATGACGATACATATTTTTTAATCAAACTTATTATTATACATTGTTGATTGGAAAACTTGAACTAATTATTTGGCCACGGTGTATTACATTTTTATCACAAATCAAAAATGTGATATCTTGACTTAATAACATGTGTGATAGATACAATCATCCATTCTTCATGGATACATACAATCAAGAAACTTAGTTAACGTATACACAATGTGAGATTAAGTTAGGACATGAATACATTAAGAGGCCGGCGATAGCTCAGTTTCTAATACAAACGTAATACTAAAATGATTTGAAATTATAGCATTATTTTCTATACTTGTGATGTTATTCGTATTAAGACAGTATTTATCTAGGTTTCCATTAAAAAAAGAATCCTACATATTTACCCAATTAAAAAATAAATTCGAATTGCAGTTTTGTATGAAAAATGAAAAATTGGCATTAATTTTTTAATGGTTAGATATTTTGGATTATTTTATTAATAGAATCCTATTAACATCATAAGTACAAGTCAAAATCATGCTCAAATTTTTTTGGTATTACATTTTGGTAGAATGTCGTGTCGCGGGCCTCTTAATACGAATACCGCACGGCGATTGTGTAAAACGACAGTATTAATTAGACGGTTCACATTGTAGAACCTGTTTTACGAAAGAACTTCCACGAAATATCATTATTGTAGATATTTTCGAATGTTGAAGCGACTGCAACGCCACTCACAGGGTACTTCTTTTGTGAGACAGACTATGTCATTCATATCAAATTCCATTCCCTACAAATTACAGCCGATCTTAAATGATATGAACTGTCAAATTAAAACGATTACACAATAATGGCACGCACGCATCCGCCAATGGATTCTTAGGCTGCGGCCAAGCAAACTGTTTATGAGGTTGCCAAGTATGTATGAGAAACTAGTTTTTTCCGCGGTTTTACCCGCGTAGTTCCTGTTCCCGTGGGAATATCGGGATAAACAGTATCCTATGTTTTAATCCAGGTTATTTACTATCTCTGTATCAAACATCCGAATCCGTTCAGTATTTTTAGCGTGAAAGAATAACAAACAAACTGACATACTTCGCAATTATAATATTAGTAGGACGTCAAGAGCTGTGCGTAATATCTAGGATCCTAAATTATTTGGTACTACTAAAGTCAAGACACCACGTGGCACATACAAGATGATCTAAATATCACTATGATACGTTGTGTACTTCTGTATTATTAAAGTCTTAACTATCTATAAGGTACATTATAGAATGTCTGGTATTACATTTGAACTGCTCAACACATCGCTCGGATAACAATAATATACATGAAATAATATTTCGAGTCGGAAATGATTATGATATAAATATGTAGTAAACACTTATTATTAAACGAAGATGTTCTACATTTGCTGACTGGAAGAACATACTATATTTGCTGCGGCGATACAGCGCCCTCTTGCGCTATTATAGGATAACCATTTTATCGTTTACATCCGCTAGATGGCGCTGTACGTCATCAACAAGTAGTATTCGCCCCTCCTAGGGTGCCTTCAAATTAGACGCATGAAGTGGCCCCACTATTAGTTTTCATACTACCGCTTCTTCATGCGTCTAGTTTTAAGTCGCCTAAAAGTGACCGTTTTTGTATAGGGGATCTGTACAATAGTGTTTTTTTTATCTGTGCTATTAGGTAGGTACATTGATTTTCAATGTGAAGGCACTAGCACTGGAGCAATGTAAATCACACCTTATAGTTAGTGTGTAGTCACCCTACCAAGTTCATCAGTAACTCATGACTCATTATAAGGATTAACTTTGTGTATGTTCATTGTTTATTTATATGTTCCTACAACATAGCAGTTTATTTAAATTAAAGACTGCTTCACTTTAGAGCAGCATTGAGTTCATTTTCACTTATTTCACGTCAATAAAAAATCTCTATCATTAATGAAAAAAACGTTTAAACAAAATACACAGCAACATTTTTTTACATACATATTACTAAAATTATTAACTACTATTTATATAAGTAATAATTTTGGCAGAAATAAATTTAAGTATTATGATTTATAAAATTGAGTTTAATGCACGTCGCTGAAATTGATCATATTTTCAACATACAATACATAGCATATAAAATTTATTATATTGAAAAATCCTTCGTAAATACTTTTGATGATTGCCACTGTAAATTATTCAAAATGTCGCAATTAATTTTGAACCTGATTTCGACATTCGTAAAGATCAAAGTTAAGTCGAGTTTATTAAAAAAAAAAAAACAATGAGTCGCATACGCTTTCATGAAAAATATTCTATATGTAAAGTCAACAGCAGTACGATTTACAATTGCTCCACAAAAATCCACAAAAAGGACGCTCTCAGACAAAACTGTAAACTTGTGCTGGTGACTGTACACAGTGGCACAGGAACAGTCTTTGCAGTCCCTACAAACGGCCGGAATAACGCACTCACACAGATACACGCGTGCCTGCCAAGCGTGGCGATTATGCCAAAAAGGGGGGGCCTTTTTGGAGAAGGGCCTATACCCAGCAGTGGCTATAATGTGGCTGAGACGACGACGACAGCGAGAGGCGCGTGTGTGAGCGCGTCATATCGGCCGACTGCAACAACTGTTTATGTTTACTGACAGTGGTTATTCTTTCACATCGAAAATTTAAAAAATGCGACTAAATATAGTTTTTTCAAACATGCTTGGAAATTAGAACATTATTTTGACAACCTTCTTCGAGATAAAACGAAAATGCTGTACTGGCCAAATACATGCGAGCAGCGGCCGGCAAAAGTTGTATGAAATACCATATCTGTCGTGGTTTAGCGGCCAAATAAATTATATAATAAACTCATATCTGTAGTGTTATTTAAAATGGAACCTTTACTCTGAAATATGGCAACCAAGGAGGTAACTTATCAAAGGTTTTATTTAAATTTCAAACTGGCTTGCAAATTGAAAGCTGTTTTAGAAAAAAAAACTTTAACGTGGGAAAAAAAAATGTTCGTTGTTCGCCTGATTTCGAAAAGTTTCAATTTCCGCGCATTATTTGAGAAAAATACTATACAAGCCTTGGGCCACAACTAGGCATTGATGGACTTATGTATGTGTGCCTCGGCTTCGCCTTCGTCACATTTTCGCATTTTCACGTTCGTCTATCAATGCCTCTTTTGCTGGCCGTTGCAGTAATGTACTATTAAGTTCCATTATAATTATATATTAAAACAACGGGACTAAAACGCGACATTTGTTATGTAGTACAACTTTATAAATAGTGAAAAGTTGAGGGTATAATAAATATAGTTTGTGCTTATTTCAACAAAACTGCATTTAAACAATCATCATTCAGTAAATAAATTCTGAAAAATACTTCAAAACTTTTTAGTCATAGTTTTTACGCAAATATACTTCTTTCTAAACCTATAAAAACGAAAATATCGCTATCCAGATCTTGTCGCAGTACTAATAGTTCATATGTTAATAATTATAAAAGCGTATAAAAGTTCTTAATTAATTAAACAACTTTAGTTCCGCAAATCAATCAATAATAATCTTTGGACGCACCAATTAAATAAAAGAAGGAACATAATTAGTGAAAAATATTATTCACTGTACATAAATTTATCATGACTGTATTATTATATTCTTTACTTGGTATAGAAAACCGCATTGTCCAACACACCGAAATGCGCACCCCGCTAGCGGACTCCGCCACTAGGCGCGGAGGCGCAGAGCAATCTGTCAGAGAGAGTCGTATTTTTTAAACAATCGAATAAATGCTTATGATAAATTTTAAATAGAAAAATATTGGAAAAAATCAACTCGGCCACAAGTGAATTCTCAGATGGGACTCGAATCCACGACCTTTGGAAATCCGGTAAAATGCTCTAACCTATTAAATTTCGACGGAGGTCCGCAAGTCTCGGTAGCTCGGTGGTTAGAGCATTGGACCGGATTTCCAAAGGTCATGGGTTCGAGTCCCATCTGAGAATTCACTTGTAAAAAATCGAATAAATGCTTTTATATAACACCACATTCGCATGCAAATCCTGCGATTCCGTAAGCGAAAAGTAATTCCATTGTTTCAAAAATACAACTCCTGCTTTTCCGCGCTCCGCGGCGGGGCGCGGAGCCAGTGGGTGCTTCGCCTAATGAAGGGATGATTCTTTATGCTCAGATAAAAATTATTCCTATGAAAATTGTCACTCATATCTCAGTGTGTGGTTGTCATTTATTTTAATTGGTTTTCATCACTTACAATATGAAATAGCCGACTAATAACTTTTATCCAAAGATTGAAAAATTTATAAAAATAAATAAACCTTTTATGTTGAAGGTTCAGCAAGCATAGGTATTTCGTATACTTTGACACATTGAATTACTATTTAAAAATAAAACTCTAATTTCAATTTGCTATAACAACATTGTTTTATATGTCTAAGAGCGACCTATTATGTTTTTAAATAAATTAGTCAAATGAACAGTTGGCATAACATTATGCGCTTATCACGTAACCAAAAAGGTCGTTAATTTAATTTCGTCATCATGAACAAAAATCTTAGATGAAGAGTTTTTTTATCACTATCAATTGCAATTAAAATTTTGGAACGGAACTGTAAAAGTGTCAACATACAGTTTATAGAGCGATGATTAAAATAATATACACAATTATTATTGTCATTAAAGTCACTTACAATACGCGTGGCGGGATCAGTGTTATTATAGTAATAAATATCACCTGGAAAAAGAAATAAAAGAAATGAGAATTTGAGATGAACACTAACTTATTTTCGGTAATAATAATTGATACAAATAAATCCAATAGATGTCATATAAGGATTGGATTTTAACGCCTGGTTCATGAGTATATACTGGACCTTTGGTCTACTGGTCTATTGGTTTAATTATCTACTTGTCCATCAGTACTTTCCTTGGGATGGATAATTAGTGTTATAGTTTTAAATTCATTTAATATTATTATTATCGGTCCATTGGTCCATCGGTCTACTAAGTCGCAGTCTACTCACCTTAAAGCTCTTCATAGAAAGCGACCCGCGTCTTAGTAGATCCTTGTTTCAGGCGACGCAGTGTCGAATACTTGTTGTCGCCAGCCCTAGCTTGCTGCTCGTGCAGTCGGTCCAGGGTTGCTGCCGATTGGTCTACTGAACCATTGGTCTTCGGTCCAGCGATTAATTTGTATACTGGACCACAGCCTACTCACCTCAAAGCTCTTCATAGAAAGCGACGCGCGTCTTAGTAGATCCTTGTTTCAGGCGACGCAGTGTCGAATACTTGTTGTCGCCAGCCCTAGCCTGCTGCTCGTGCAGTCGGTCCAGGGTTGCTGCCGATTGGTCTACTGAACCATTGGTCCACGGTCCAGCGATTAATTTGTATACTGGACCACAGCCTACTCACCTCAAAGCTCTTCATAGAAAGCAACGCGCGTCTTAGTAGATCCTTGTTTCAGGCGACGCAGTGTCGAATACTTGTTGTCGCCAGCCCTAGCCTGCTGCTCGTGCAGTCGGTCCAGGGTTGCCGCGGATTGGTCCACACGTAGTACGGAGAACTCGCAGCGAAGATCGTCTAGCTGCTGTTGTAGGTGCTTAGACTTGGCTAGGTATTCCACTCTGAGGATGTGACATTTTCTTGATTAATTTTAAACGAAGTTTTAAAATGAAATCGTTTTAGCTTTGACGTTTACAATAATATAGCTTATAGAATGGTAAATAAGTAAAAAAATATTTCTTAAATCGCGGGTACGTTAATTGAATAGAACAACTTTTTCGGATGCAACCACGACCCCTAAAAAGTTGCCGAATAGTTGCGAAATAAAAAAAAAAACTTAAAATAACACAATAATCAATTGTTAAATAAAAATTACGATTACACAACGATTTTATTCAAATAATAACTTGGTAAAATTTCGTCTTAGGAACTAATTACATTTATTCAGCTCCATTCGCGTTTCGCTGAACGATTTTGGTCACACTTATAAAGTTCTGCTTCTACCAGTCGTGTGCAGCCAGCAGGTCTATTTTTGATCCACTCGTCTCGAGGATTCTACTGATCTTCGTGCGACGTTTGAGTTTAACCCTTTAACCGCCACGAACGGATTAATCCGCCAAAAGTTTTCGTGCCCAAATCGCCATGGACGGATATTTACGGTCAAATACCACTACTCATTTAATCTGCCTTTTTGTTTGATAGATACTGTATTATATAAAAATAGTATTTTTTTAATATTACTTGATAAATAGATGATGAAGTAATTATTTACAATTGATTACACTTAAGTTTCATAATTAGAAGACTTAAAATTAATGTCTAAAGTTCAATAAATTACTGATAGTATTTTTAGAAAATTGTATTGATGTCCAACGCCAATGCCGGAAAATTCCGTTAGTAGGGACGGGGCGGGGCATAATCGATGATTGACTGATACAAAAATCCACATAAATTAAACTACTACCGTTTATACTGACTTATTTATTATAAAACAAATAAAGCAATTGTTACTGTAGAAATGAATGGGTTTATTTTTTTTTATTTATAATAAATAAAGCCTAAAATTGACTAATTAAAGCCTAATTTGACAGTGACTGCATTGACCATTCCCATCCCTAGTCTGCATGTTTTTAAACGAGTGTTATCAGTACCCCTTTCGCCACGACCGGAGAAACACGCCCGCTTGTGACGTCATAAAAGAGTGCCGCCTTCTGGAATTTTCCATTAGTGTTGTGCTGCATTGTAGTTATTTTATTGGTGTGATCGAAAAATTTAATGTAATTTAACATTTTTATTATTAAATCTATACTAATAATATTATAAAAAGGAAAGATTTGTTTGTTTGTTTGTAACTAATAAACTCAAAAACTACTGGACCGATTTTGACGAAATTTGGTATCCAAGAATCCTTAGATCCCAAGTAGTAACATAGGCTATAAATGATCCCAAAATTTCCACGGGAACGGGAACCACGCGGGTGAAACCGCGCCCGGCCTCTAGTTTAGTATAAAGGGCGATTCGGGGGAGAAAAATCGATCTAGCTAGTTTCATTTCTAGAAAATCAAGTTCGTCCTGTGTCTGGGTGTTATACCTTTAAATTATCGAGCAAAGGTCGGTTACCAGATATTATTTAATAAATAGCTTAAGTTTATTATGAATGACTTAATATTATTATTGCAGAAGAAAAGAAACAAAAGTAGTTGACTAATTACATAATTAAACCTATTGTTCTGCCGTTAACATACAAAGTAACGCTTTCTATTTATCTGTTATGATATTTAAATAAAATTCTAAGCGTTCGAAAGAGACGTATGTCCCTATCGAAAGAAATATCGATATACTACTGAGCATCTCTGTTTGTTGTAGGTATTTATTTGTCGTTTTACTGTGCCTGGCGCTGGGGGCACGACAACTTATATTAAGTGTGGCGGTTAAAGTGTTAAGTATTCCGTAATAGCGATCTTGCACGTATATACATAGCTTCGCTTTTCGCCTGTAGTACCGCCTCCCAACACGACCGCGCCACGGGCAAAGCGAAAAGCGTGCTATATCTACGCTTGCAAGGTTGCTAATCGCCTGATCGCCTCCTCGTTCGTCTCAAGTGATTCAAAAATCTATTTTTGAATCACTCGTCGCGCGAGTGATTCAAAAATAGGTGGACAACTAGGTCCAGTTCCGCATCTATCAGTCGCGTACAGCATTGTAAGAATCTGAAAAGCCCTCATAGCGTGTTATCTCCGCTGAAGCGCTTACTATCTGCGTACGGCGCTAGAAGAAGCGATAAACTACGATAAACTGCCGCCACGTTCGGCGCTGAACGAAATTCTATATATACACATTCCATAAAACTCATTTATCCTCATTTTATACCTGTTTGCCGCGAAAACTGAATAGACGCGGAAAGCTGAACGGATGCGTAGACGCATCTCTATACAAAATCGTTTTTTTCTATGGACAGAAGCTGAACAAAGCTGAATAAATGTAATTACTCCGTTATTTTTATATAAACTTGAATGTGAATTTTAACCGACTTCAAAAAAAGAAGGTTATCTATTCGTCGCGTATATATTTATTTATTATGTATATACATCGATTACTCTTAGACGGCTGGACCGATTGTAATGATTCAAACGTCATTATATCAGGGGTGTTCCCAAGTGGGTCCTATTTTTAAAATTTCGAAATCAGTACAGTATTTTTCATGAAATCTCAAAAATACTGTTGTAAAAACCGCAAGATGGCAATAATGTTCACAAGATGGCGCTGCTTATGCCTATGTCTTTTAAAATTGTGAAATGAAAAACATTTTATACAAAAAATAAAACCGAGTTTATTTTGAAAGAAGTTCACTAAATGACACAGCTACTGCTTTTGACTTAAGAAAAAATTTAAATAGAAAAGCGGTTTGACTCAAACTAATATTTTTCCTACACTACTAGTTTGAGTCAAACCGAAGTGCGGGACTTATCCTAACTTAAAAAATTGTGAAATAAAAAACTTTTTCTAAAAAATAAAAAAACCGACTTCAAAAATAAAAAAGTAAAAAAAAACCTTTTGTTGGATAACAAAAAAAAAATTCTTTTTTATATTATTACAGTATTACTTTAGCAAAATATATAGCAAAATGCCTGTCAGAACTGAACACAAGCGACTCAGAGCACGTCACGTACCTTTCTTTCTCAATCTCGAGCGACAGCCGGTGTATATGCGGATCTGGTTCATCCGGTACAAGCTGGTAGGCAGTAGGTTCGCAGTCGTTGGTTGGAGGCGCTCCTAGCTCCGCCGGTAGGGAACACGTTGATGGGAACAGAGATGATGGCACCGGCGACTGGGGAAAGATTGATCTAGATTAAGATTTTATATCTTTATTTATTTACGTCTAACTTACAACTATCAGGGTTGGACCTACCTTTTATACAACTTGTTTACTCAACTAAGTAAGGGTGCTAGTGTCGTTAAACTATATAAGCGATTGTTTGTACTAAGTTAAGAAATAATTGTGTAACTTTTATTGTTTTTTTTTTTTTTTTTTTTTTACAATCATTACAGCTTTATCCTCATCATCATTTTTCTATTTAAAATTTATCATAAGTATAAAAATAGCATTGAAAAATTCATAAATTATTGGCTGTTGCATCTTAATCGATCGTTAAACATGTGAAAAGATGTTTCTTTTGAATGCAAGGATATTCCTAGCATTGATGTGTCAACGCTGGCCTACAGCCTTGGACGAATTAACCACTGGACACGAAACCCGAGAAGAATGTATGAAATCACGATCAACCAATACTTGCGGGGGTGAGGGGCGATTACTAATGTCAAATAATGACAGTAGTGCTTGAAGTAATCGATATTTTTTTATCGATAAGTAAGGAGTGAATGAATGAACCTATTGAGTTTAATAAATCATGTGTGTTTTAAAGAAATTAGTAAGTTAATTGTTTACTTCTTGGGAAAATAAAAAGCACGAAAAGTAAAGAGTGAATGAATGAAGCTATTGAGTTTAATAAATCATGTGTGTTTTAAAGAAATTAGTAAGTTAATTGTGTTTCGTAGAAAAACAAAAAGCACCTAATAATTTGAAATCTCATTTAAAAAATCCCTCAAATTCATAAAAACTATAAAATATGGTTTCCAAAGCGTATGTGTTTGGGTTTTTTATACATGAAACCTGATACACGTACTTAGTGTACTGATAAGGCTTAAGATGGAAGCGCGACTCTCCCGGAATCTCGGAACTGGCTATCTTACCTCTTACTGCCGGAACGGACTTAGATAAGATGGTAGTCGCTAGCCAGGTGGGTTTACAAATTACTTACTAACACTTTTTAAGTGAGTAAAAAACATTAATATTTGGTTTATATAATAATATAATTCATTATTTACATTAACTTCTTCTGCAATCACTCGAGCTTTTTTATATAAAACAAAATATGGGTAATCTCGAGCTGTGATATCTCGTAAGCCAACAATCTAAGTATACTAAAACTTACTGAAAATAACCATCGACATTATAGGATTGTCAAAGATCGTTGAGACTAAAACATTTTAATTTGAACTCTAGTATCCATTTACATTTAAGAAATATGCATATTTGTAAGAAAAAATATAAACTTGTTTTCACTTTATTAAAGATCTCAAAATTTACGCCACCGTACAAAATTAGCACAACCTAAACCTAAATTAGAAAAAGTAGACAAGCGTTTGGATAGAGTATGGTCTAGCATACGCTATGACAGTTTTAAACAACAAACTCCCAGAAGTTATCAACAAAACATCGCATATAAATTACCTATATTTCAGAAAAAGAAAAGGCAGTATCTTTCTAGCAACTACTAGCTGAAATACTAATTGCAAGATATTTCAACCAATAGTTTATTGTAGTTTTAAGATTATTTTACTTGAATATAATAAAACGATATTAAAATTAAAATAATTAAAGATTAAAAAATAGTATAATATAGCTTACGTACATACATTATATAATATAAATATAATTAATTTTATTCTTGCTGTGACCTAACAAGGTCTATGTTAGAAACAAATAATAAATGTAACCACCAGTTATGATAAATTTTAACAAGAAGAATATTGGAACAAATGAACTCGGCCACAAGTGAATTTTCAGATGGGACTTGAACACACGACCTTTGGGAATCCGGCCCACTGCTCTAACCAATGAGCTACCGAGACTTGCGGACCACTGTCGAAATTCTCCGATACTTTTATATTTTTAATACGCTGTAAGAATATCCTTCCTTGCATTCGAAAGAGAAAAAAAAACAAATGTTTAACGATCAATTATGATGCAACAGCTAATAATTTATGATTTTTGAATTTTTGCGTTGTCAATGCTATTTTTATACTTATGATAAATTTTAAATGTTAATGTACAACACACTATGATAATGTACAACATAAGTATAATACTAAAAAACAATACCGTGACTGATTGATAGGCAACGCACAGCCCAAACGGCTAAACCAATTAAACTGAAATATTGCATACAGGTTCTTTTAACGATATTGGCGAGCACTAAGGAAGGATTTTTGATATTACCACGGGAACGGGAACCATGCGGGTGAAATAAACAACTTTTTTTTTTTAGTTTGAAGCTATATTTAAAATATAACGAGCTCAAAGTTCGTAGGGTTGCGCCGTTTAATTACAGAGTTCCTATAGTTATCTTCTGGCTCCATCATCAGGCCTTAGATGTTATCTTAGATGGAGTCCTCGTCCATGTTATCTCCCTGCGTACCGCTTCCAGACAATTTCTTCTTGTTAGGGGTTCAACTGTAAATCTGAAATTAATTTGAATAGTTCCTACATTAAAATTGGATTCGTTCGTTCATTTACATACATCGATATGATTATCGATATGTTCAAGCCCTATACGACATAAAAATGACAATTGATTGAATGAATGATACATATAACCCAACCAAATTACTTATGCAATATCTTTGAAGAATTTACATGTACAATGATTACTTTTTGAAATGACGTATTACATTTTGTTTACATACCAAATTTTATTTATTTTACGAAAAATTGCTACTCTAATAGATTGAAATTGTACTTACGCGTGAAAAGAAAAATGTTTTGATTGTCCGGTATGTTTTTTACAAATTAACTCAGCGTATTTACCCATTTTTGAGATAATGTTCCACTACGAGATCTCGCGTCATACTGACAACGCCATATTGCTTACTATGTCTAAAAGGCAGGGTAAGTGACAGAGGGGTAAAGGCGAACGCGGTCCTCGTTACGCGTCCAGTGGTTAATTCGTCCAAGCCTACAGCGTATTAAAAATATAAATGTATTGGAGAATTTCGACGATGGTTCGCAAGTCTCGGTAGCTCAGTGTTAGATCATTGGACCGGATTTCCAAAGGTCGTTGGTTCGAGTCCCATCTGAGAATTCACTTGTGGCCGAGTTGATTTTTCCAATATCTATTTAAAATTTATCATAATTAACTAGTCACTTTTAACAGGACAAATAATGCCACCATTGTGAATTCGTTCAGTGAGGAACCGAATATGTCCACGGTAATTAAATCTTTCTAATACTAGAAAAAAAACGCTCCTTGCTCCGCCGGGACACGTTGAGGACAACGTGTTCCGTTGTTCCGAGAACAACAGAGATGATGGCACCGCGACTGGGGAAAGATTGTTCAAAGCTATACCTGGGGCCCAATTCTCACGCCTTCGACATCTCGAATTCGACATTTTTTGGAGTCAAAAATCTGTATTAAAAGCTCACTTAAAGTAATCTTCGATATTATAGGATTATCGAAGATAATTGAAACTAAAGGATTTTGACAGTAATAAATATTTTACTTCCATTTTTAATAAAGAAATTAAGGATATAAAAATGTCGAATTCAAGATGTCGAAGGCGCGAGAATTGGGCCCCTGATGTATTGATAAGGCTGAATATGGAAGCAAGCCTCTCCCGGAATCCCCAGCCACTGAGGAACTGGCTATCTTATCTCGAACTGTCGGAACACAACAATGCTGAAAACATTGTTGTTATGGCGTCAGGCTTAGATAAGATGGTGGTAGCTAGCCAGGCGGACTTACAACAAGTCCTACCACCAACCAAACCGAATACAATATGTACCCCCGCTGGGAATCGAACCCGGGACCCCTGGGTCTGATACCGGTGGTTGTACCACTAGACCACAGAGGCGGTTAGAAGAGAATCCATTGAATACATTGAAAAAAAGATTTGATAAATCAACTTATGTAATAAGTATATTTAGTTATTTCTATATTTATTATTATCACTTTTCATTAAATGAATTGAATACCTATCTAAAATAGTAAAGTTATCTTCTACCACACTATATATGATTGTTTTTCTAAGTTTTAAGTTTCAGCAAAAAGAAACTGTATTAAGTATTTTTACGTTTGCAAAAAAATATTTACAAGTGTTTGTAACAGCCTAGACTGAATAATTGATATTGAATTTGAAAATGAAAATAAAGATAATATAATTAGACTGACCGGTGGGAGCGAGCCGGTGGCGTTTCTGTTGAAGAAGCCGAGCAGATTGTCCCGCAGCTCCTCAACGTGGACGATATCCTCTCTTAAAATATGTTTGTATGTTCAAAATTGAACGAATGAATGGTTGGACTGACCGGCGGGATCGACCCGGTTGCTTTCCTGTTGAGGAGGCCGAACAGTTTGTCCAGCAGCTCCCCTCTGTTAACATATCTATATATGTTGAACTTTAACATTAAATGAATAAATGAATGGTTAGACTGACCGGTGGGAGCGAGCCAGTAGCGTTCCTGTTCAGGAGGCCGAGCAGTTTGACGCGCAGCAAATAATTGTATGTTCAACATTGAACTAATCAATGAATGGTTGGACTGACCGGCGGGAGCGAGCCGGTGGCGTTCCTGTTGAGGACACCGAGCAGTTTGCCCCCAGCTCTCTTAACATGTGTTTGTTTGATCAACTTTGATATTGAACGAATGAATGAATGAACAGTTGGACTGACCGGTGGGAGCGAGCCGGTGGCGTTCCTGTTGAGGAGGCCGAGCAGTTTGTCCCGAAGCTCCCCGGAGGAAGGCAGAGCGCTGGCCCAACTATCGCGGACGATATCCTCCCTCTGCAACACACGCAGAGAATTATACATATTTCTGTTCTTTTTATCAAGTAAAAAAGCGGTCAAGAGCGAGTCGGGCTCGCGCACCTAGGGGTTCCTTACCATCATATTATATTGATTGTCCCCATACATCAACATAGGTCGATTACCTTATAGACGAATAATTGGCGTTTGACACGTTATTTAACGTAGCCCACTGATGGACTTTCTTATGGATAAGGCAATGACATGAGCCAATGCGAAAAAGTAACTCGGGCCGAAAAAATATTATTCGCCGCAAACATTAGCGCGTTTGCGGCATATTTTAGTTTCACTTTATTCATTAACCTATAATTAGAATTGTATTGATCGAATCAAAAGTCCAATTATCACAGAGGATATTGAGGATTACAGAGGTAGATTTGTAATTTTCATTGATATAAAAATGCACATCATATCAATATTTGTTTATATTTATTATTCTATATTTTCCTCTTCTTTATTTCGTACCTACTAGAAAAAACTAACTAATTATTCGTAAAAATAGTTTGCATTTTTTTATTCTTACTAGCAAAAGCGATAACTAACACTCCCGAAGTTACCATTCTGGTAATATTTTTTTGCATATACCCTCCAATAATTAATAATGATTTTTTAAGTGCCGTAGCGAGCATCAAAAACATGGAACGCTTCATAAGAATCGACATTGCAAAGTGCATATAAAAGATATCTTTATTGTTATTGTAGGCTACTCCGTAACACACACGTACTCACACAGAGACACACACAAAAAATGCAGTCGAATGTGACGGATATTGCATTTTTAGCGCAAAATTGATGTTTCATGGGCCAGAAACTTCTTTTCCCACCATGTCCCATGGCTGCAACTTTTTTATACGATAGTCTCATTTATATACTTTTATATAAAATAAATAAGAAAAAGCGGACAGCTACGGAACCTTGCTTTAATAGATAGGTAAAGCGCTTGACCGCTATCTTGCCTGATGGAAAGCGAAGATGCGATCTAGGATGTAACGCGCTTGCCTAGAAGATACCTATTCACTTGTGACTTAAAGACCCCCAAATTGTAAGTGTCAGGAAACACAGACTCAGGCAAAGAGTTCCACTCTTTAGGGGTGCGGATGATGAATGTCGAGTCAAAACGCTTAGTGCGACTCTTGGGTATATCAACTATATAATTGTGGCGCCTATTCCGCAATTCCGCTGCACACTCCTCGAAATGCAACCTTTAGAATACGGATAGACCAGCAACCTTCCGTCTATGTTCAAGGCTCTTTAGTTTGTTAAATAACTCAGCGTTGCCGATGAGCTTCTTGGCCCTTCTTTCAATGGACTCAAGTGTCTGGAGTTGGTATTTAACAAACATCCCAAGGATGAGAACAGTACTCCATACACGATCGAACTTGTGCTTGGTACAGATTGAGCAACTGTTGCGGTGTGAAGTACTTTCTCACCTTAGCCAGAATGCCAAGTTTTTTGAGGCCAATTGAGCTTTATTTTCAATAAAAGGGGCAAAATTGAGAGTCGGAGACAATGTAATACCGAGAAGCTCAAGGTGGTCAGTAATCGGCACGGAAATATTTCGGAAAGTAGGAGTTAAATGAAAAGGACTCCTTTTTGCGGAGAAAAGACACGCCTGGGTCTTTGACGGGTTGAACCTGACCAGATTGGCATCGTCCCATTCGGAGACTGCCTGCAGCGATAGGTTCATACGATTGACCATCGCCTCACTATGACACTTGACCTGTTCAGCACTGGCACGTGCATCAGACATATAGCTCTCTACAACGGTGCTGTCATCTGCGTATCCCATAATACCGGGCATTAGCAGGTCATTTATATGGATCAGAAAAAAGTGTTGTAGAGGGAACTGAACCCTGAGGGACACCGGCATTAATAGCCAACTGGTCCGACGAGCAGCCAACAATGACCACTCGTATCGACCGATCCCTCAGGAAGTCCGATATCCAGACACACAAGCCGGTGGGAAGTCCAAATGACGGAAGCTTGCTAATAAGGCTTTCATGCCGTGTCAAAAAATTAAGTTAAGCTTATGCGAAACTTCGTTTTTATTTACAAATCAAATATGAAACATTTGTACAAGCCCAACGGGAGCATTGATTTCAATGATTAAGGTGTCAATCAATGTGTCTTTTTATTTTATTTACAGAAAACTGGTAAAAATGTAAAAATTGCATAAACATTTGTTTAGTAATCGAAAATATTGTTTTTATTCAGTTACGATAATTTTATTATATTTATTATTTTAAAATTAATTCTTAATCCAAATCCACAAACCGGTTTTTTAGTAGATTTCGAGTTATGAAATGAAATTAATTTTGGAATACACACTTGTGATCCTGTTAAATAATAGTCTGATTTTGTAGAATAAACATGTTCAAAGAATAATTATTTGGATATTTCAGGCATTTAAAAGACGTTATTTGATTATTTCATCAAGACGATTATTCTTACGTTATTTATTTCCGATTTAATAGATATTTGATAATTGATGTGTTAAACTGGTATGGAATTAATTATATTAATGGCAATTGTCGTTATTGGTTTGTCAAAATATTAAAAGTGTTATTGTAAGAACAGTATAATACAAAAACAAGTTAGCAGCGCCTGCTAGTTAGCAGGCACAAAATAGACTTCTAAACCACGTGACAGTTGTTATTGTTTTTTAGTGTAGAAACTAAAAAAGTACATTTGACACATGTCCAAGGTGTCCTAAACTCATTCCCGTTGACCGTTTGTCTCTATCTCTTATGGTTTCTGAGATCTCGATGCGTACATACATACGTACGTACGTACGGACGGACAGAGAGGGATTATAAGACTTTAAACTTTAGAGTTTAGAAGTCTAAAAATGTGTTTTGACTAGAATTGCTCAGTCTTATATTTTTTCCTATTAATTCTTAATCATATTGAAATACAAATATTTTACAAGTGTATTTACTTGATAAAATAAACTATATATAATGTTAATAATAATTACATTATTGTTAGTACAAATGGTTTACTTTGACATTTCATTAAAAAGGTGGATTCGACCGGTTGGCGCCACTGTAGCAAAGCTATCATACTGATTTCGGATTGGTCGTAATTATTGGCGGGAGAAATCCCAGTCTTTTGACTCCCTCTGAGATAGAAGACACATAATTTGACCCAGTCTAGAGAGGTCTCAAAAGCTAAGTAGTTTCTTACTGTTTATTTTTGTTGAAGTTATGCTTAACATTGTCTGTTAAGTGACAATTTATGTTTATTATAAGTGTTGGATGTTAATAGTTGTGTTTGAAATAGTAATAATTGGAGGAACATTCTAATTGTTGTTTCTATTTCATAAAATTGAGTAATTATTAAAAGATTTCCAAGTTTTATTTATTTACTCCTTGTAGAACAATAGTTTGTCTACAAATTGAAGCTTCTAAACCCTTCCAGTAGATCTATATACTTAATTCAGGTTCGCAAAATTTGTGACGACTCGATAGGGACTTTGGCGCGTAGTACGCGGCCGAGTAAGGTATCAAATTAAAGGTACTCGAGTCTATTTGTTCCGAAAACTATAAAATATACAAAATGTTAAACGTGATGATCACAAACTGCAATTAAAGATTTTCGCATAATTTGGAATTTTTCGTCGATCGGCGAACCCGAGTATCCGGTTGTAACCGCCCTAGTTTTGAATTAATTATTAATTTATATTTATGATTTAGATGATGGGGAGCGGATGTGAAGTCAGATGTGCGAGCGAGAAGGATAGATATTACAGCAAAGAAAGGGAAAACGACAGTAAAAAGAGGGAAAACGACAAAAAACAGATAGGTGCCGCTCTCATACCGTAAAGTTTCAAATATAGGTCAAGTGCTTGATGTGATAATTAAACAAAAAGTAA
This sequence comes from Chrysoteuchia culmella, assembly GCA_910589605.1. NCBI lineage: Eukaryota > Metazoa > Arthropoda > Insecta > Lepidoptera > Crambidae > Chrysoteuchia > Chrysoteuchia culmella. Next base: position 17,440,761 of record OU342659.1, read on the forward strand.
CATTTATGATGTCGGTATAGACCGCAAAACTAGTTATCATTTGATATCAAATTTGCACAATTTGCGCAAAAAGAAATAATCTATTGAGGGCAGATAAACTTTAGACATTCATGACAGGTATTTTTGTCCTTTATTACTAGGCATTATTAATACCTCCTTCTAAGACCTGGAAGCTTGACTGGTGGTCCATCAGTAGTTTCAGTCGTTCTGATACTTTAATATCACGTGGTAAATACTGAACGTTTTTGTGAACGGATATGATTATGCTCGCTTATGAGATTTTTCTTATGTTTTTAGGTATTTGCGACATTATTTAGTTGTCTCGGTGTATTTTCATTATATTTATGCTATGCCATTACAAAAACAACCAAATAATTAGAAAAATACGTCATACTAAAATGGCACGAAATTGTTACACCGAATGCCACGCTGGGTCAAATTTACCTTTTTCGACTTTGAACGCGTCTATTTCTCGATACTATCGTACGCAGATTTTAAAACAATGCAAAACAAACGAAACGAAGTCTTATCTCCAGCTACTGAGAAAACCATCATCTGTGCAAATCTTATTTAAAAAATACCTACAATTTAAAAACGTCCGGGTCATTATGACCCAACGTGAATATCGCCGGGTTAACTGGGTTCTTTTAAATACTATTAAGCATTGTGTTTTTTTTTAAATCATGTTTGACCGAAAACAAATCAGGTACATTCGATTTTTTTATGAATACGGCTATTTCAGGCACCAGTCCATCACTGGTATAGGAGATGAGTTATACATATCTACTTAGCACTAGTTGATTGTAAGAACCCTATTTGTGATGAAAAATTAAGTTACAAATTTATTACATCGTCAGAAGCTGTGCTGCCCTGTGATATGCTGTGCAGTGCTGCATTTGGTTTGACCCGCGCATAAAAGTTGCAGATTTTCCAATCTTAATATATATAAATCTCCTGTCACGATGTTTGTCCGCGATGGACTCCTAAACTACTTAACATATTTAAATTAAATTGGCACACCGTGAGCAGTCTGGTCCAACTTAAGAGATAGGATAGCTTTGATCCCAAAATTCCCACCGGAACGGGAACCACGCGGGTGAAACCGCGCCCGGCCTCTAGTAGTTTAATAAATTGCAGTGCATACCTTCTGAGCATCGCCGTTGGGCTGCGGCGGCGTCTCGCTGGAGGCCCACGTCATCTGCCACGAGTGCCGCTCCGACGACTCGTGCCCCGACTGCCCAAGGTAACCATTATCCTGTTAATATAAATGTCATATTTTGGATGGGTTTGCAGTTCGTCCCATTCGCAAGACGAAATTGTAATTTGATTTAGTAATTGAATTAAAAATATGTTTGTCCTTTAATTGGTGGAACAACCTGAGCTTTTTAACTAACCATTACAATATTTATGTACCGTGTTTCAAACAAATTTCCGTCTTTCTTTGTACCGGCTGCATCTTAGTGAAGTTTTAAGCTATTGCATAGCATTTTTATCATAGATTTTGGTTGCTTAGTTACGATTGTGAGTAACATGGTCAATGATGAAAAAAACTGTATGAAAATTTGTGTGAAAATATAATTTCTTTTTAAAATCTGGTACCGCATTTTTACCAGTTGTCGCGGAAATAATGCGGTACCAGATTTTTTTCATCATTGACAATTTTGTTATTCACAATCGTAACTAAGCAAGGACTAAATGCGAATAAGACCGAACGCATATAGGGATATGCGTTCGGTCTTATTCGCATTTAGTCCTATTCACATTTGGCCGCATTCGCAAATGGTCATACACAGATAAAAGAGACGGTCCAGCATTCCATAAAAAAAATACGTGTGGCACTCGGGGACTGCCGCGGTAAAGCTATTGGATAGCATTTTTATCATAGATTTTGGTTGCTTAGTTACGATTGTGAATAACAAAATTGTCAATGATGAAAAAAATCTGGTACCGCATTTTTTCCGCGACAACTGGAAAAAATGATGTACCAGATTTTAAAAAGAAATTATATTTTCACACAAATTTTCATACAGTTTTTTATCATTGACCATTTTGTTATTCACAATCGTAACTAAGCAACCAAAATCTATGATAAAAAATGCTATGCAATAGCTTTACCGCGGCAGTCCCCGAGTGCCACACGTATTTTTTAGCTTAAAACTTCACTAAGATGCAGCCGGTACAAAGAAAGAATGAAATTTGTTTGTCACGCGGTACATAAATATTGTAATGGTTAGTTTAAAAGTTCAGCTTTTTCCACCAATTAAAGGCACACAAATATATTTTTCATTCAATTACTAAATCAAATTACAATTGTTCAATATCTGTTACGTAAAAAAAATATCATTTAAAATTGTATTTATAACTATAGTATTTTATTAATTCATGATTATGTTAATAGGCACCTTTATAATAAAAAAAATCATTAAATTTGTAAAAACAATTATCTTTGAGCAAGTTAAATAACCTCATTTTAAAATTTATAATTCGTGATTCCTTTACCGTAGAGTTCCCTTAAATTAATGACAATCGAAAGCATGTAAAATAGAACTTGTATGAGTTGATAAAAATCATCTAAGTCTAGCCGATTCTTCACAATATTTTTTTGATAAATAAATATATTTTCGCAGCATCACAAAACATACTTTGTTTTACTCTATTAGCTCTTTGGCTATGAAAATATTTCCATGGAAACTAGCGCCATTGGTAAAACGGTGGGAGCGACTGAAACAGAGTAACTCTTTGTCGCTATGAAAATATTTGTATAGAGAGTAGCGCCATCTGGTAATCGGTGGGAGCGACTGGGTTTTCATAGACTTACGTTACGTTTTGGTCACAGAATATTTCTTAGAATAAATTATAAAATAAATACTCTGTGGCCATAATGTTTTAGTTCCTTTGACGACGACAGCCTGCAAGTGTTTGTACTGTCGTTATGTAAAAAATGCGTTCGTTTCATAGTAAAATATTAATATTTGAAAAAAATATATAAAATAATGGGTAGCTTTAGAATTTTAATAATTACGTGAGCACATAAGAGTTTTTAGGCTTCACCGATTACAACTCTCTTTATGCCAGCTGCTTGTCAGGGCAATTTTGAACCGTCTTCTTTAATTGTTTAACATTTTTGACCTACAGGTCAAAATCTTGTTTGAGTTCGGCCCATTCACATTTGGTTTTAATTCTTCACATCTTCTTTTTTGTATAATTAATAGAATTTTTGTTAATTGTAATGTGAATGTTGATTTGAAATAATAAATATTGTGATTTTGATATTGAAACAATACACGGAATTATTAAAGCTGCATCTTTTTATTTCTAAGCATATGAAACAAGAGTTCGACTTGTAGGTCAAAATATTAAACAACTAAATTTTTCTGAGTGTGACCATTTGCAAATGAGGCCAAATGCGAAAGGGACAAAATGCGATATATCCCCCGTGTGCGTTTTCTTTTACAAAGCGCTTTTCTTCATCCTTTATTATGCGCACAGCCAGGGAGCGGAATTCCCTGCCTGCGTCTGTATTCCCGGCAGCCTACAGCCCAGGAAACGTATTTTTTGAATCATTCGAATTCCTATTCGCATACGGAATCGCAAGATTCACATGCTAATGCTAAAAACCGTATTTTAGAAATTCCATTCGCCTTCGAATCTGCAACGAGTGGTTACACTCGTCCCGATCCCGACCACTCTTTTTTGATTCGAACGATAGAAAATAAGAGGTTTAGCACTAAATGTCATTTTCGAATTGACAATAACACGACAGATAATTTGACAACTTAAATACGTTTCGTTTCTCGTGATTGAAGTCCGATTCAGTATCGGTTTTTCAAAATCTATGGAGAGTTAGTTTCCGGTTTTTAAAATGAAATAAGGTAAATCTACGGGCGGTTTGAACGCTGTCATTGTCCTTAACATATTTTCATATTTTAGAGTAATAAAATTCTGTCCTCGTGTCCAGTTACGAATATAGGTCCCAGACGAGTAGCGTTTAGCAGCGTCTTTATTATTTTCGCACTTGTGCATGACACTTTATATGTCGAGGACAATGACGGCGTTCAAACCGCCCGTAGATTTACCCAATAATGTCAAGAGAGTTTAAGGAAACGGTAATTAAAAAATGCGACAAAACAGAAGTCGGTGAATTTCAATTCGAATGCGAATTGAATTCGCATGATAATTTCAAATGAAAAATACGCCTCTTGGTATATTTAAAGCTGGAGTGAATAGGCATTTTCTAGGCAAGCTCGCTCTTCTTAATCATTGATCCAGAATGAGGTCAAGAGTAAGCTTATTTAATTTAAAAAAATGGGACCAAATGCAAAGGACCCATTTTGGGGGTATTTTAGATGTTGACTCAATCAGGCAAAACGATTTAAATAATTTGGATGTTTAACACCACAAATAGTTTATAGACTGAATTAAGACATGGGATGGGATACATTTACGAATAGTACATTATCGCCATATTACGAAATAACATCACGGAATAAATAGCTTAAGCACTTAACACCCAGACACAAAACAAACTAAAAATTCATTCCATATTTGTTAAGGCGAGCCTCTCTGGTTATCCGCGTCCTTCGCAGCTAATGAGTGCACTCATTAGCTGCGAAGGACGCGAAGGATGCGAAGGACTTCTGTTACTATTTTATATTCTGTACTTTGACGAGTTATTTGCCGTTATTCTCATTACAAGTTCACTGGCGTTTCTTCTTTGACATACACAAGTGCTACATACAGACTAGACTGAAAAAAATACGTAAACAATGTGATAAATATTAAACAAGAAAATATACTAGAAAAAAGCAACTAGTCTCATGTCGCCCTGACGGGATTCGAACCCGCATCCTTGGGAGTCCGGCCCAATGCAGTAATCAATTATGCTACAGAAACCTATGAAGACATGTCGAATTTTTTTACTATATTCACCGTTCTACGGTGGCCACCGTCGCTTCATCAATGAGAGAAATATCCTCGCATTCGAAAGAAACATCTTTACAGATGTTTGACTATCGATTAAGATGAAACAGCCAGATATTCTCATGAGACTAGTTGCGTTTTTGTAGTATATTTTCTTGTTTAATATTTATCACATAAAAATAGCATTGTAAAATGCAAAATTAAAACGTTATAACTTAAACAATGTATTGAACTTAAGATCCTTACCGGTGGCAAAGACCCCGTAGAGTTTCTAGAAAGGAAACTGAGTAATCTTTCCTTGGCCTGTCTCTCTGCGGCTCTCGCTGCTAACAACTCCGCCCGTAGTCTTTCCGCTTCTGCTGCTCGCTTCTCCGACTCTTCTACTAAGCGAGCGGTTAGGAACTCCGCCTCACGGGTCTTCCGTTCGAGGTGAACCTGTTAAATGAATTAATCATTACCTGTAAAAACCTGCTGAATGAAACATTATTTATCATTAGAGTGCCAATTTCACTAATAAATCGATTAGAAAATCGTGATTCAAAACATCGTTGCTCCTTTCAACTTCACGACTGACGACTCAAAACCGGTTCGGTTTTGAGTCCGGTCCGGTTCGGACGGTTCAAAAACTGATTGACCGACCGATTAAAGGTAAACATCATTTAAATGTCATTGCATTTCAGTGGCATTATATTTTTTTTTTTACAGGATTCGAAAATATCCGATATTTATTATAAAATATCGGATATTAATCCGATATATATCGAAAGTTTGATTGAAAAGGTGGAAATTTAAATCAGGGCACGAAGGGTAGGTACCTTAACCGATGTAGGTACATGAAAACGTTCTTAGGAAACCATCCTTAATTTTTTGAGAAAATTTGTATATCCAATTTGTATGAAAGCCATATATTATTTTATTGTATTATTTAAGTATAGGTACCTACTATTTGCATATATGTTACATAAACATAATTAATTAAAAAAACTAAAATGTTTCTAATATATATTTTTTCTTTCTTTGTAAAAAATAATAAAATAAATAAACACAAAAAACCTTACTCTTTCGTAAAGAATTTTTTTCTGACACGAATGACGCTATTAATGCCGGCAGAAGTGTAGCCATTTATGGATTAGAACTTAGTATTAGAGCGTATGATTTAACTCTACTCCAACGCCATCTACATTTGGGAATTAGAAATACAAAGACAAACGCCAAAAATTACTTGATAATATAATTTTTTTAAACCATTTTTATATTGATATATATCATAAGAAAATATTTATATTATATCGGATGTATATCGGATATATATCATGGTATATATCCTCGAACCCTTTTTTTGTAGAAATATATATAAACACAACACAACCTTTACTCAGGTATAAATGCTCGAATTTATCATACATCACATCATACAAACATTTGTGCCTAACAGGATTCGAGCCCAGAACCTCAGAGTAGGTGACAACTTAAAACCGGTGTGGTGAGGTCGTCAGTGACGTCTAGTTTCGACTATTAATGAAATAAAAAGATAGTTATATATTATTTAAGTTATATAGCATGAGCAGTTTGTTTAAAAACATTTTTTGCGTAAGGTGCCTGGAGTATAGTTGGAATTTTCACCAGCAACAGAATCCAAAAAAACAACGGGTTGCACTCCGGGAGTGCCGGCAGAAGTGAAAACCGCGTAAACGAAACAGCAGGAGCAGGCTTACATTTTCGCCGCGCGGTAGAAAGAGAGGGGGGATATTACTTCCTCTCCTACGCCGCGCCGGTCATCTCACTCCGTCTAACGAATTTTCGATCAGGTCACGTGTCCTGGCGCGACTTTAACATTTTATACCCATCCCAAAAATTTTAAACACTGATGTGCACAAAAGAAATTTCTCTTCAAAAATATATAAAACTTTTACATAACGAAAATCAAAACTGAAGCTAAACCTCATACCTTCTCTTCCTCAGTCTTGATAGCCGAAAGCCTTAACCGGGCGTTCTCCCGTTCCGCGTCGGCCGCCTTCTGTGCTAATAAGGACGCTTCTTCCTCGGCAACGCGCCCCTTTTCTGCCAACAACTCCGCTGTCTCTTCTGACCTGCGCTGCAAACGATAATCAACCTTATTGATGGTAAAATACGGCTTAAGCAAAAGCGGCAACGTCTCGTTTGTTCAAATTATGTACATAAGTAGGTATGTTTAATAAGTACCTAGTTTGTATATTTTAGATACGTAAATTAATCATATTTAAAGCTGGATTATGTATATTTTGTCGCTTTAAATATGATTTATAAAATCTAAAATGGAATCTTTATCCTTTAGATATCGATTTTTCACTTCACCTAGGAGTTGACTACACAATAAAAAGACAGATTATTACCCTTTTTCTTTGTCGCAGTCGGATAATTAACCGTTAATAACAGCATTTTATCGGTAGCTAACCAAAAATTTGGTTAAGTACCGTTACTTAACCAAATTTTTGGTTAGCTAACGGGTTTTTTACAACTATAGACGGAGACAGCGCTCGCGTGTGAAGAGTTGCGCCCATATTCGACGCGTCGACGACACTTACGCGGTAGCCACTGTTTGGCTAAACCCACCTTCTGCGCCAGAAGTCCCGGGTTCAATCCCCGAACAAGACAAATGTTTGTGTGCATGAACATGTCTATTTGTCTCGGTCTGGGTGGTTAGTATGTATATTATGTATTTACAAAAAAGTATATAAGTATGTTTATCCGTTGTGTAGGACACAACGGATAAACATACTTATATACTAACAAGTTCTTCATGCAACTTAACGTGAGATAGATACAAGAATATTAATTAGATGGCTGTTTCATCTTAATCGATAGTCAAACATCTGTAAAGATGTTTCTATCGAATGCGAGGATATTTATTTCTCTCATTGATGAAACGACGGTGGCCAATACCGTAGAAAAGGTGAATATACTAAGAGAATTTCAACGTGTTCTCATAGGTCTCTGTAGCATAATGGTCAGTGCATTGGGCCGGATTCCCAAGGATGCGGGTTCGAGTCCCGTCAGGGTGACATGAGACGAGTTGCTTTTTTCTAGTATATTTGTTTAAGAATTATCACAAGAATATGCTTTTTTCTAGTATATTTGTTTAAGAATTATCACAAGAATAGTCACCAGCGCATCGTTGGCGAGCCGTATCTCGTCCTGGTACTGGCGCAGGCGCTGCTCCATGGCGGCTCTCTCTCGCTCCGCGGCTTCCCGGAGCTGCTTCTCACGGGCTAGCTTGTTACGCTCTATCGCCCGTCGCTGGAGACGAACATAATTATACATTAGGAGCTACCCGAAACCACGAATTTAAAACGTATAACTAAAATCCTGTGTGGTGACGGCCTAAGAATACAAGTGTCACCACTCCTTTACATGCCTGGGATGTCGTAAGAGTCGACTAGGAGGCTCGACGCATTGAACACCTGTGCGAGAGCAGGAAAACTTGGAACAAACCCTTTACCAACCCGTCTGGCCAGCGTGGTAGCAGTAGGCTTAATAGTCTCCTATGAACGCCACAATAGGCGTGAGCTAGGAGAGGCTTATGTCCAGCAGTGGACGTCCACAGGTTGATGATTGAACTAAAATTCTACACAGAAGATTTCATCAACAATAGGTATCTATTTATTGTACTTCGTAGTAAATGCAAAAGGGTATATTTTTTCAATCTAACTAGTAGTCCTAAGAGAAAGCGCGAATTAACCTTATATTATATTAGAGTTGTCTGTGTTCTCTTCAACGTTTTGTTCGATCCACTTACCCCAGAATACTTGAAGTCTAGATTTCAGTTCTTGGGTTCTTCTCATCCACTTGACCTTCGCTCTAGCAGTAATCTCATTTTAAAAATTCCCTCCCACACTTCTGGCTTTGTCACCTACTCTTTCTCCCTTACTGCAATTCGACTCTGGAACGCCCTCCACTTGGACATTCGAAAAGCCCCCAGCAAGTTTGTGTTTAAGATACTGGTCCGTGAACACTATCTTAAATCCCTACGCTGATCCCCTTCATCTCTGACATAATGAGTCCTTATATATTTTATATGTATGTATTTATGTATGTATGTTAAATATTTATATTATGTAGTATGTTTATGTATTATTTGTTAATTAAATACCCTTAATTAGCTATTCCCACTTTTGTTACAATATTCTGAATTTATGTTTTATATTACTACTTTATTGCCGATACGGTAGGTCTAACACCTTTTAGTGGTTGACTGGTAGAGAATGCCTGATGGCATTAAGTCCGCCATTTGCTGTATTTTTTATATTGCAATAAAGAATAAATAAATATTAGAAAAGCATAATTATCGTGTTTTTAACTTCTAAAAATACTTTTTCGCTAAATATATGGTGAACAAGCTTGCCTCAACAAGTCACATTTGATGTTTATCAGATACATGTTGCGACATAATCATATTATCACTACCCTAGAATACCACTACCCCCCTCACCCTGTGGTTGTCGAAAATGGCCACTAAGGTATAAGTAGTATAGGTAGAATTATGGCAAGTTTACGGTTAGGATAACCATAAAATGTACTTTTATTTTAGTATTTTTTTTATGCTGAAAATTGACCATGTGTCATGGTCACCTTTCAGTTGGACGACTCTGTGTAAAATAAAACAGGAGAAAAAAATAGCCCTTGACAAGTTTCTTGCCGGTTCTTCTCGTTACAAGGTCTCCCGCCGTAGGGTTTGTGAACAGATGGCGTAGCTTCTTTGACGTTCTTAAGTGCTTGTAACAGCTTAGACGGAATAAATGATATTGAATTTTAATACGACGATGATTAACCACCTACCTGCTTCTCCTCCTTAGCTTGAGCCTTCATCTGCTGCACCTCCATGGTGTCGGGCTTACGCCGCCGCATGTATAGGTCGTGGTTGCCGATGCACAGGTCCAGGATCTATAGCAAATCAACCACACAATAAGTAACAGAAAAATCATTTTAATAAGTAAATATTAATTCCCTGGGCAAGCATGTTACACCTTATGCCGGCGCTACACATTGGACAACATTGTGGCCTATGCAACGTACATTACCTCCTTGGTAAGAACTATTAAAACATTATTTGCTACAAAACCAGTACAGTATGATGAATTGGCTACAATGTTGGCCAATGTGTAGCGCCGGCATTAGACCACATCCTGTTTACTTAGCACGCTGGTAGACAAAAGCCTGACCAGTTAATTGTAAAAAAAAATAGCGGCTCTTGCTCCTACGCAATAAAGTGCAATTCAGGTACCGCAGCGCTCCCACGAATTCATCTATTATTTTCGTCTCAGGATAAGAGCTACGTTAAAAAAAGGCCGAGGTCTGGAGCTTCATTATTGATTTACTCGTCGCGCGCATGGCTGCGCTTGACAGACACATCGTAATCGATCACGTTCGGCCCGGTCAGGTGTCGGATGGGTGACCTTAAAGTAGCATTATAACTGAGCGTTTCCGTGCTTCGCAGGGCACGTTAGACCGTCGGACCCGGCTGTTATCATCTGATAACAGTCATTAAGCCAAGTCAGAGGCCTTATAGGCGGCCTGATAAACTCTGACACTAGAGGTGGCCACTAATACTCATACGATAAGAAGAAGAAGACTCGTCGTGCGCGTAGAACGATTAGATTCTACTGATTTTCGTTCGACATATGACTTCCCTTCCCATATTTTTTTATTCGTTCAACCGCAACGAGTGCCCCCACCGAGCCACTCATTGCAGGCGAGCAAAATAAAGCTAGCGACGCGTGATTTAAGTCGCATGCGTCAACGCTATGTCACACGAGCGATTAAAAAATAGTGCTCCTGGTCCTTTCCGGTGACGTCATGTCAGCCACACTGATTTCTACGGATTTTTTCCTTGCCGAGGACGAATTCCCAGAGATTTTCCTAAAGCCTGCTTGGACGAATTCGCGGACGGCAGCTAGTTTAATTAACCGTGGCGGTTTCACCCACTTGGTAACCATTCCTGTGGGAATATCGGGATAAAAATATCATTATGTTTCAATCCAGGCTAACCTTGTGCCAAATTTCATCCAAATCCGTTCAGTAGTTTTTGAGTTTATTCACAAACATATAAAAATAGAAATCTTTCCTCTTTATTATATAAAATACCACAAAAATAAGCAACACCAACTCACCAGTTCATTCATGCCCTTAGGCGAGAAGAATATAAAGTTCATCACGACGAACTTGATGACAAATTTCTTGTCGTCGACCGATATGTGCTTTATCTTCGACCACGAGAAGGTCGTCTTGTGAGTCAGATAATAAATATATTATAAGAGCCCGTGGCGCAATGGTTTGCGCGCTCGGCCTGTGATTGTTTAGGTTAAGCAACTTTCGCAATAGTCGGTAACGGGATGGATACCAAAAATTTGCTCCGTGCTTCGGAAGGCACGTTAAGCCGTTGGTCCCGGCTGCATTTTCAGTTGTTAAAACCCACCAATCCGCATTGGGCTAGCGTGGTGCGTCATGGTCCATTCTAATTATTAATCCATAAGGTAGGCCAGTGCCCCGGCAGTGGGGACATAAAAAAATTGCTGATGAGGAATAAATATAATATTATAAATAAAAACAATAAGGAACTCACCAGTTTGTTCATGCCTTTAGGCGAGAAGAATATGAAGTTAGTCACAGACTTGTCGACGAACTTGATGACGAACTTCTTGTCGTCGAACGATATGTGCTTTATCTCCGACCACGGGAAGGTAGTCTTTGGCGTCAGTTTGTTGTCCTTCTCGTAGATGTTCAGCCCTAACGCCGTCACGCCTAGATACAAGTCGGTGTCTTTTTTATTCTAAAACAAACGACATTATTCAAATGAAATCTAATTTCATTATTACCCTTTTGAAAAATAGGAAGAAAACTAGGTCATCCAGCTGTTTACTAAATAATAGCATTGTGGGATCAGGCCAGTTACTTTTAACTACTCGTTGTGCGGCACTAACCTGGAAGACGGTACAAATTATGAGGGATCCAGGAGTGACGCTGGACTCTATATTTATTGTAAATGTTTGTGAAATCTCCATTAAAGAGGCTTTCAGAGTATTTTTTATAAACCATGTTTTTAATATTTTACTACTAAAAGTAATAAACTTTTTATTTTTGAAATGTTGTGTCATATTTTACTACGGAACCCTAAAAAACTGGTATAGGGAATGATCTGGGCATCATCTAGTTACCTGATAACGACACCAAACTTGACTCAAAGGTCCAAATAAATCCGCCAGAATTTTTCTGAGCACTGTCGTGCCGCCCGCGCGTGATTTTACTCCCAATATGACGGTGACAGTAACGACAGAAGATTATACGGCCTGCAGGTATTTAAAATGGGGCAAGTTGTGTAAAAATAAAAAAGTAAAATTTGTCCTAGAATTAAAGAGAAAACTATTAAAACTCACGTTGATGGCGAAGTAGTTGACCCCATACATGTCGAGGTCCTGCGCTATCTTCAGGTACTCCATCTCCGCCTCGTCGCGTGACATGCCCTTGTGGTCCGCGTACCTGTATTCATCCATCAAATGAGCCAAGTTTGTAAGCACGGCTCCTTTAACTGATGTCAGTTTCAAACAACACCGTTCTAAGACCGTTAACCACCTCTGTGGTCTAGTGGTACGACCACCAGTATCAGACCCAGGGGTCCCGGGTTCGATTCCCAGCGGGGGTAGATATTCTATTCGGTTTGGTTGGTGGTAGGACTTGTTGTAAGTCCGTCTGGCTAGCTACCACCATCTTATCTGAGTCTGACGCCATAATAACAATGTTTTCAGCATTGTTGTGTTTCGGCAGTTAGAGATAAGATAGCCAGCTCCTCAGTGATTGAGGATTCAGGGAGAGGCTCGCTTCCATCTTCAGCCTTATCAATACTTAACATCAGGTATGATGAAGGCTAAGAGTCTCACCGTCGTACATAAAATAAGACATAATTCGTCAGCTAATCTAGTATGAAAATCTTTTTATTTTATTAAGTTTATTGGGAAAACAAACATCAACTTTACAATACACGTAGGTTCCACAAATAATTTACACATTTGCTAATACAGTTTCTAGAAATAGATTTTAAACATAGGTGTCTAAAGTTGAATTAACGGTCATAGTATAGCAGTAGGTATGAACAACAGTGGAACTCCTCTTGATGATGTGACCCAATGTTAACCTAGGGCAAACAATATCAATCACCGATCAGATGACGAACGAAGTGAACAAGAGGATTGTCCTTCAAAGAAATTATGAAGAGCAAGGAGCTCAGACTACATATAAAGAAATAAACCTTTGACCAATGTATCATACCTGGCTTGACATACGTCTGCAAGACGTGGTCCTTAACCAAACAGCACATAGATAAACTCGCTAAGGGCCTGCACAGACGACGGACATTGAAGGACTTTTTGTCCGCGACACGACCTTATTACTAAGAACATAAAGTTGAATATATAACGAAGACTATCGCGTACCTTTCATGGATATACGCGATCTAAGTTCAATTTTATTTGGTTAACAATAAAGACGTGTCGCGGACAAAAAGTCCTCTGTTATCCATGGTCTGCGCTAGCTCTAAATTTCAAAGAGCAAAGGACCTTAGCATGCTGGGAGCCAAGCTGGGACAGGACACGAAAAGATGACATAAGGTCGAAAACAATTGTAGTAGATTTACTGGACCTTAATGATGGACCAGTTGCAATGGAGATGGAGAGGGCACCTCTTATGAACAACATCAGACAAATGGAGTAAGCTGGTGACTTGCTGGTATCCCAGAGACGGAAATAGAAGGCGAGGACGGCAGATCGGGAGATGGAAAGACGAGATTCTCCAAACCATGGGACCTTTGTGGACAAGGGTGGCTTTGGACAGATCCCAGTGCATTGGCGACAGATGGAGGAGGCCTTTGCCACAAGGTACGCAGAAGTTAGGGATATTATCTAAATTAATTTTATAAACCTGATTTCAGATGTAAAGTACATGTTGTACTCAGACTTCTGGCAACAAAGCCTATTTTATTTCAATTATTTTAGGTATGAACATATTGAAAGGGCACCTCTTATGAACAACATCAGACAAATTGAGTAAACTGGTGACATGCTGGTATCCCAGAGACGAAAATAGAAGGCGAGGACGGCAGATCAGGAGATGGGAAGACGAGATTCGCCAAACCCTGGGACCTTTGTGGACAAGGGTGGCTTTGGACAGATCCCAGTGCAGTGGCGACAGAAGGAGGAGGCCATTGCCAAAAGGTACGCAGAAGTTAGGGATATTATGTTATGTTACTTTGCGCGTCCTTTCAACTAACTTAACAGTTAGTTACTTAACAACCATAAGTATCATCAATACTTAACACCAGGGGCCCAATTCTGCTAATGCTTAGTCACAATCGTATTCCAATGGTGTTTCAATGGTAGTCCTGTTTTACACAGTTTTTGTTACAACAGTGTAAATAAACACTACTATTGAAACACCATTGAGAGACGATTTTAACAAAAAATTAGTAGAATTGACCCCCTGGTATGATGTCAAAGTCAAAGTCAAAGTCAAAGATTTTAAATTCAAATAGATTTATAGATAAGTGCTTTCGAATCGTCCAATTTTTTTTTTCCTACCAGCCATTCAGGACATCTTTTAACTGATAAGAAGAACGGCCGCAAGAAACTTATCAGCTTTAACAGAAGCAACAACATTTACAAAGGAACATGTCGTTGCCAAACACAAATCTACAGTCTTGAAACATATTTAATATAAGAGGAAAATTTTCTTATACTCAGTTATTAGAATATTTTCCTTTTATACAATTACAATAGTCATGTTTTATGTTAGTATCACTTCCATGCATTTAGGTCTTTCAAATAATCATCTACCTTGTAACCTTTGCTTAAGAGCGTTTTTTTAACATGTATTTTAAATTCATGCAAAGGCAGCTCAATCACTTGTTATGGAACTTTATTAAATAAGGCTATGCCTTTCCCCAAAAACGACTGCATTTTTCAAGCCGAAATCTTGTAACGGCAGGCTTATTCTTGTTTCTAGTATTAAAATTATGAAGGCTAAGAGTCTCACCGTCGTTCATAAAATAAAATAAATAAATAAATAACTCTATATAACCCAAAAATCAAGTAGATTGGTTGCTTAGTTAGCGCGTAAGGAAAGAGAAACACACTTTCGCATTTATAATCACAGACCTATATCGAGATAGACGAAAAGAGCGCTTCAAACTGTATGAGAACCTATCGTGTCGAATTTTTCGTACCTACGATGACGTCACGAGCGAGATTAGTGATGGGAAATGTTATTGACGAGCTCTTGCAAGAAAGCACTGCACAATTAACCATTTCCGTTCCTGAGTGACGCGGTTTTCATGGCAATGGTCTCAAGCGGACTGACTTAAGTCGTAAAACTTTTACCGTCTATCTCGAAATATCTGTGTCTGTGTTTATAATACTAATTAGGAGTAGGATTATTATTATTGGAAGGAGGGACGCCGGCAAAGCCGGACAGGCGATCAGTCACCATAATCGGAACCATTTCGCCCAGTTCCCCAAAGTCCCCTGAAGACAGGGGGAAGGCGGGTTGTCATTTACCCCACCGGCGTCGGGACCTCGAGCCTACCTGTGCGCTTACAATTCCTGTTAAGTTGGCTTATTGTAAGCTGCTTTAGATCCTCTTCTTTCAGCTTGTCTACTTCAAAGAGCTCCCAGCGCAGCGATGCGTACATCGGGCATTCTGCCATGAAGTGATAGCTCGTTTCTTCTTTTTCTCTTCATTGCGGACAGATAGGGTCCTCTGCTCTTTTAATCACTGACAGGTGTCTGTTTAGAAGACAGTGTCCGTAAATACTGACCATATCTTGATGCGGTCCTCCCACATCTCTGGCGTCATCTGGTACTGGTCGATGACGCGCTGAGGCAGCAGATCTTCGCTGGCGAGCATGCCGGGCTTGTAAGAGCTCTCATCAAAGTCCCCATACTGTCAAACACACATTCATATAATGAATTGTGAGTGTGAACCAATGAATATTATAGTGGAATTTCAGGGTAAACATATCCTACATTTCAGTGGCGAGGAGTCAAAATATAGCGAAGGTAAAGACAATTCCACAAATCAGACAATAATAAACAAGGAAAATAAAACATTTTGTTAACTTTGCAGGTGACTGGCATCCAAATAATAATTATAAATGGCATAATTATTATGTTCTGTATAGTGAGTTGAGGTGGGATTTCTAAAAGAGAAGCCGATGGGAAACGGTATGTATGAACCCTTTGCCACTACGACTTTATTTTATCTAGGCTATAAAATATCTGTCTTACACCCAAATTCGTTCTACCGTTATACGGTAATTTGTGTGAGTAAAGTAGGATTTAGTTTCTTCTCCAAATGTTCTATGTTTATTTTTTATCTTTACTTAGCACTTACGCACTGCGTCCATAAAATTCGTAAAAAACAGAACCAGAGAACTCGGACAGAATTCGGATGTCGCTTACGCACTGCGATACGTATCCGATACGTAAATTCAAACTTTAACATTATCAGTGAAAGTATCTTGGCCTCCACTTACTTCCACCGGAGCTTACAGCATCATTTACAAATTAAGTGAATAAACAAGCACCTATAAGCTAATAACAAGCTTGCATAGATAAAAAAGATAGTTTATGTTTGTCTATTTTAAAATAGATTTTATAATAATAATAATAATAATAAAACACTTTATTGCACATAATAAGAACACAAAGAAAAATAAAAAACAGACAGTAAAAGGAAATACACAAAAGGCGGCCTTATTGCTAGGTAGCAATAGCAAAAAAGTAAGTAAAATTTAAACAATAGATCAGGGCCCAACTAGTATGTGTCTGCAATCTACTTAAAAAAATTCTGTCCTATTGAGCCCGACTTAAAGCATTTTCATTTTAGACATTCTGAACCGCACACATAATAATGTACGAAAAATCCGTTGTACCTAATTTATCACAACCACCTACCACCCGTGCGTGCGTGTTCCTGCAAATGCGCGGTCAAAGTCCGCCTGATAACATCTAAAACGAAACTGCACTTATATAGTAAAGGGTGAATGAACCACGCGCGAAGCACTATTTGTTGTCTCTCGCGATCGACTGCACTGTCTCCAGATCAGCTTGTTGGCCACGACTGCAATAGATCTGCAAGAGACTAGAGACTAGACTAGAGAGAGACTGCAAGGATTTATTATACATTGAAGTTTATTATCTTATATGAAAACCCACCTTTGCTTGTACAGCATAGCTGGCTAACAAGACTGACGCTTCAGGCGGGCAGTATATATCCATGCTGAGTATCGCCTGCTTCACCTGCAGGAACAGTAGGTGCTGCGTCACCTCCTGGATCAGCTCTTCAGCCACATCCTCGGGGTACAGCTTGCATAGTAGCATAAACGGGGTTCCCGGCATTTGGGAGACACATTGGTCTTGCACTGAAACATGTCAATAAATAGTTCTTCAACTCACATTGGGTAATAAATGTTGCACAAAGCGCTACTCAACATCCTTTACATTGCACACAGCAAAGGAGTACTGTATTTCCGAGTACTTATAACCAGTCCATCTTCAAAGCAAGGGTGAATAGGTTCTTCTGGGTTAGATGGCTCTATTGTCGATTCTGTCTTAGCCCTTGGGATCAATTAGGATCAAGAGCAAACCTAATATCAGTAAGAAAAAAGGTACAGAGGCATTTTTGAATCATTTGGTACAAACCAACACTATTAAAAAAATTACACCAATACTTAAGAATGTTGATTGTATAGAAGAGCTTTTAAGTTATCACAGAGAGAATTCTTATGCACCTGGTAAACTACATAGGTTTGATAAATATTAAACAAGAAAATACACTAGAAAAAAGCAACTTGTCTCATGTCGTCCCATTCTAAAATGCAAAATTAAAAAGTTATACCTTTGCAATGTTATGATAATATAATGTAACTCTACATACCTCTTTTATCTAACTTTAGCCAACTTATAAAGTGTTTGGTGTCCTCAAATTGGAGGCCAAAGAACCATGTCTCCCTCAGACCAATAGTCCTGCATACCAAGTCAAACAGATCACGCCCAGTAGCTCTCCACTGGAAAAATAATAACTTATTGTAAACATATGCATTATTTGATACTTCAATTGAGGAAAATGGTAGCAATTTGTGAAGGCCCTATACATCAACAAACAATTGAATGTCATTTTTAAGCTTCCGTACCCAAAGGGTAAAATGGGTCCCTATTACTAAGACTCCGTTGTCCGTCCGTCTGTCTGTCTGTTCGTCTGCCACCAGGCTCAATCTCATGAACCGTGATAGTCAGAGAGTTGAAATTTTTACAGCTGATGTATTTCTGTTGCTGCTATAACAACAAATACTAAAAAACAGAATAAAATAAATATTTAAAGGGGCTCCCATACAACAAAAGTGATTTATTTGCTCGTTTTAGCTCTATATTGATAATGGCAACAGGGGTGCGATTGCATAAGGTAATTGTATTCATTTGACAGTTCATATTGTATTCGATCGGCTGCAGTATGTATGGAATGACATGTATTATGATACAATATGAACTGTCAAATGAATACAATTGACTTTACGCAATTGCCTAGCAGGTAGAGGCTTGAAATATTCACAGTTAAATATATTCTCTTTAAATTTAATTAAAATAAAACAAATATTTAAGGGTGGATCCCATACAATAGGCATGATTTTTTGTCGTTTTTATAATTATACGGAACACTTTGTCCGCGGGTCTGACTTGGCCAGTGTTTTTTAATGTAAGTACACAATTTTTTTAGTTTACCTGTTGTAAATAACAAATAGGTACCCCAAGTAAGTAAAATAAATAATAACAATTCCTACTTCATTGTGTTGCATATAATCAATTTCAAATAAACTATTTTATCTTTTGTTTAGTTGCTGATAAAGTATAAACAAAGTCTATTTATAACCTTTTGTTTTGGTGCAATATTTATGCTAACTACTGCTAATAGGTTTCGCTGCTATCGCTAATGCCAATTTACGCCTGTTACGAATAGCCCTACATCTTTAATGAGTCACAATGAGGGCATTGTATATAAAATCCTTACATGTCAGGTTTATGAGTGAAAATAATTTCAAATAAACACACTCATACCTCAAGGTTGAACTCTAATTCAGCATCCAAGGTGCATACTTTGACTGGAAATGATTTAGTCGCCTTCTTCCTTCTAAACGGAGGCATTTTCTTGTATCATATCATAACAACTCCCATGAAAGAACACTATCGAGTTGTGCTAATAGGTTATGATTGTTCTGTTACAATTAATTAATTGTAGTACACTGGCTATCGTTTACGTAATGTTGGTCGGGCGAGGAATGTGTGTAATATCACATTGCGTACTATTTCCAGCGTTTATTATTTACAAACAAGAAAAACGTCAATGAATGAAACAGTGAATGAAGAGAAAATATCAGAAAAAATACATTCCATTTTACGACACGTACTTATTGTTACTAATTTTTTTGTTTTATAAGTGACAATGCGCGTAGCGTATAAAGGAACGTTAAAAATAGTGCTGTGCTGATACTGGGTACGTTGGAATGCAATTGAATAGTAATTATCGAATAAAAAGTCAAGTTTTTTATGTTGGTATTTCATAACTTTTTTGACATTTGTTTGTTTGACAGTTTAATGCAGCTAACTTCACTTCATTCATTGGTTCGGCTACCACGTGCAGTGTGATTATTTTGTGAAAAAGTGTTATGAACTAAAACAATGGGTAAATTTAGATCTAAACTAAAGGGGAAATCAAAGGGGAAGAGATGGCAAAAAGGCCAGTCCTCCAATTCCAACCCCAAGATCCAAAAATACAGGGAAATGGCAAAATCCCGGTTTTTCCAAGAAAATTTGGGTAAGTACTATGAAGACAACAGCTTATATAGCTTCAAATATATATAAAATACGCAGCTGTTATAAGTAACTTCTGCAATATACTGTTGTACACAGGTAACACAGGATTAACCCAACAAGCTGTCCACAAACATGATGCCATTATAACTTATGGCCACAGTCTTGGCAAGCAGAAGTCTGAAACTGAAACAGAGCTGGCAATTGCTAAAGACTTTGAGAATATGTCTGTCAAAACTGGTGATGATGGGTCAGAGACTGAATACTCGGGAAGTATGCGATCGGGAACATACAAGACTTTCCAAACTTTCGCATCTGACTGGAGCCAGTGTTCTAATATTAGTTTTAGCAAGTAAGTTTTATAATTGCAAAAAGGTTTGTTCATAGAATTGAACTCTGGATTTTATTTACTATACATAGGTCATATATAATGACATCATAATAATAATATGTTAATCTGTATGTCCTCTAATAACTCATAAAAAGTACTACAGCAATTGATGTATGTAGATTATGGACATTACTTATCATTTACATTAGAAATCAAATTCCACTTCATACAATAATCATGTTACAATTTTTACATTAAAGTCAATGATTTCAGGCTACTAAATAGATTTGACTCCAATAATGCTGTACATAAAGAGATGTTGGCGGTTCTAGCTGCCATAACTGAAGTCATCAAAGAGCAAGGTGGCAAAGAAAGCACTACAGAGTACTTTGCAGCATTGGTTGGTATTTTTATGTTTGAGACTAGCTTCTGCCCGCGGTTTCACCCGCGTAGTTCCCATTCCTGTGGGAATATCGGTATAAAATAAGCCTATGTTACTCTATGTCATTTCAACTAATTCTATGTCAAAAATCAAGTCAATTGGTGGCTTAGTTAGGGTATAAATTAGTTTATGCTGAGACTGGCTTTTGTATGTATGGCTTGCATGACCCAGCATACAGATTTACTAAATTAAAAAACAACAGTTGACAATTAGATCAGCAAGAAATCCGGGACGTTAAAGATAAGTCCTTTGTGTATAGAAGAGGCAGACTTACAAAGGAAGCTGCTGCAAATTCTTGAAAACCTAAATTGGTAGACATTATTATTGTGGGATCTACTATCTGGCAGAATTTCGATGCTCTGAAACTTTTTTGAATAACACACTGGGCAGAATCTTTCTTAAACAAATATTCTTTAGGCATAAAAGTTATTTAGCATAATTATTTATTGGCAGAATGTTTTAATTTACAATGGCATACTGTTAAGATGGCATTTTTTATTTCGCGTCATTTAGTTTTTATCTGGCAGAATTTCGATGCTCTGAAACTTTTTTGAATAGCACACTGGGCAGAATCTTTCTTAAACAAATATTCTTTAGGCATAAAAGTTATTTAGCATAATTATTTATTGGCAGAATGTTTTAATTTACAATGGCATACTGTTAAGATGGCATTTTTTATTTCGCATCATTTAGTTTTGCATACCTTTTTTTTAGTACCATGATTATTTGATATAATTTTACTTGGCATACTACGAAGATGTCAGAATTTCATTTAGAATAATTTCGTTAGGTTTCTAATGAAAATTTGTACCAATTTTTTATTCTGTATAATAATGGTTGGCCTCATTTCGCATAAAGTTGTTTGGCATACACTCATTTGTCATACATTCAAAACGCATAATTTTGTTAAGCAGAATCTTTTTATTATTATGGATATGCTGCCAAGCATGCTTGCTCACTACTTGCATCAAGTTCAAACTACTGTCTCTGGTTCGATAATTGGCAAGCATACAGATAGCATGCAAGCAAGTAGCAAGTATGCAAGCATACAGCAAGCATGCAAGCAAGCATGCAAGCAAGCATACAAGCATGCAGCAAGCATAACTGCCGTAAAGTAAAGCGTAAGTAGTAAGCAAGCACGGTGGCGCGGTAGTCATACGGAAAACCGAGTTTTTAAATGCCTGGATAAAAAAGCAGAATCATCATTTGGCAGAATGTTTGCGCATTATATTGACTATAGCCATGAAATGTCTGCCTGTAGGCGATTATGCCTGTGAACGTTCTGCCTAATGATGATTCTGCTTTTTGATTATTATGATTATGGAAATTCTGCCTAATTATAATTCTGTTTAAAAAAAAATGCGTTTTGAATGTATGCATGGGCTTATACATAGCTTTCACAACGGGGCGGTCCAAGGATACAAAAATGTACCAAGACAAACTACCTAGTTTTTGGCGCTTTGGCTTTTATCAACAAGTGAATGCCTAAACCCGCGATCTGCCGCGTGGTGATTTAAAAGCCCCACACTTACGAAAACTGCGATATTTTACTATTAATAAAAATACGAATTTGGGCTATAAAGTACTGCATACCCAAAAAACAAGTTTGCGCGCTGCCCTTAAATGAAATAGACGTTTAATCTATGCAAGAGCTTTAAAAGACCCCATGGAACCGATGGTATAACTATTCTACCATTATATTGCTCGTCCAAAATTGCGAAACGGTCAATTTAAACCTAACTATCGCTAGAAAATGAATCATCTTAATCAATCAATCAAATCAATCATCGTGCTCTGTGTGTCCGTGTCGAAACACCAGCATAATATTGCCTCAAATGTGAGTGCGAGAATGTGAAGCAAATAAAGATTTTTAATATAAAAATTAATAATTGACAAGCAAAATGATCTTAATATACCTACAGCTCTAATTTAGTTTAACAAAACCAATAATATGACTCATATCAAAATTAACTTGTTATTTTCAGATGGAAACCCTAAAAGCATCCGAAGGAGAGGATAACCTCGTAGCAACCATTTCTTTACTCTCAATGGGAATCAAAGCCGTACCTCAGCCGGTATTACGTAAACAGTTTTCTGACTCTGCAAAGATCTTCACTGAACTATTGGAGAAGAATGCTCAATCTGACAATGGGACATTGCTGAGAAGTGCTATTGGTTGCTTGTCGGTGTTGTTGAGAGCCCAGGAGTATGCGCTGTGGGGTGACTCGTCCACAATGCGAGTATTTGATTCAGTGTTGGCATTTGCTCTTCACTCGAAACCCAAGGTTTGCATATATGTTTATATTATCACTATAAACTTATAAAACTCAAAATTTCAACTAAAATGAACCCAGTTGTTACGGAAATACCTCCTGTGATTTCTTTATGAATAAGGTAATAAATGTATCCAACTAAATGCATGCAGTAAAAAAAATGTTCTGCCACATGTCTGTCAGACAAAGGGTCCATTACGCAAATGTTTACCAAAAATATTGTAATCAAAAACTACCCACATCCCACATTTTTTACAAATCTTTATTTTTATGATGATCCGTATTTCAAATATGCATTTCTTCATACTGTTATCTAGATTAATTCTAATGTACCATAAACACGAAATTATGATTTTGCCTCGATACTTTTTTTTTCAAAATGATTAAAACGCGAAAATTCAAGATTATTCCCAAATAGGTTCATATACTATTTGAAATCGGTTTAATTACTGGACCCCATTAATATTTTAGCATCATGTAATTTCATTTCTCCTTAATCGCTATAGTTATTTACTACGAAGTGATACCGTGGTTATTTCGCCTAACCTGCAATATCGATATTGCCCGAGCGCGTCCCTTTCCCATTACTATCTTACTTCAGTCGTATAGCGCCTTAAATCCGTACTTCTTTTACAGGTCCGAAAAGCAGCACAACATGCACTAACAGCTATACTTCGTGGAAGTTGTTTCATGATACCATCTGAAGACGAAAAAGTAAAGGTAATAAAGAAATGACACTTTTTATCTTAATCATATATTAATTGGTTGGTGGTATTACTTGTTGTAAGTCCGCCTGGCTAGCTACCACCATCTTATCTAAGTCTGACGCCATAACAACAATGTTTCCATCATTGTTGTGTTCCGGCAGTTAGAGATAAGATGGACAGTTCCTCAGTGATTGAGGATTCCGGGAGAGGCTCGCTTCCATCTTCAGCCTTATCAATATTCAACATCAGGTATGATGAAGGCTAAGAGTCTCACCGTCGTTCATAAAAAAAATACTATACTCATATTATAAAGAGAAAAGATATTGTTTGTTTGCAACGAATAAATTCAAAAACTACTGAACCGATTTGGATAAAATTTGGTACACAGATTAGTAGATAGCCTGGTTATGAACATAAGATATTTTTATCCCGATATTCCCACGGGAACGGGAACCACGCGGGTGAAACCGCGAGCGGTCGCTAGTATTACATAATATTTAAATAATCTTTAGCTTTTTAATTAAATAATCATGAATAAAATATTCCGAATGTATTTCATACAATAGGCTATTTGACAATGCGAAAAATAAAGTGTCAAAAGGCTATTTGACAATGCGAAAAATAAAATGTCAATTACTGTTATCAGTATAAATTATGAGTTTAAAAATGGTTTTTTATTAACGTAAGTTGAAAATAATTATAAATTTATTTAAAAATCCGTAAATAAAAATGCATTTTTTAAACGTTTTGTCACGTGACACAAAACGCTCCTGATTCGTCGAGTTTATAATAACGTCACCTGCTTGTAAACCTCGCTTAACTACGTATGTGGATGACATGTGCCACAAATCAGAATACAGGCAAGTGACGTCACCAACCCTATTGCAGCGCCATATTGTCAAAGTAGCGTTTTGGCGCGGTATTTAAATATTGAATTTTTAATTTGATATTTTTCAGCAAATATGTACCAGAATTAGAAAAAATAACTTTTACTGGGTTCCTTAAACTCTACTACGTAATATAAAATGGATTTTAAAAACCTGTCAAATAGCCTATTATCAAGTATTTATAATATGTTCGTTTATAAAAAAACAGCTTACGACTACTTAGAAAAGTATTTTCTCCCATCAAGGTACCTAAAGTCCACCCCGCCAGTAACCGCGTGGCCGACTTCTGCCTCTCCCAGATCAAGGCAGAGGCGTTACTAGCGGGACACCGGACCGTTTTGCACACACTTACCTTGTTACGAGACGTTCTACCTGTATTTAGCAAGGAATATATTAAGGTAAGAAACATGTGTAACTTATTATTTATCTATCATTTTCAAAAGAGACCTAACTAAATGGCTCAATGAAGAATGTTTTTATAGTGTAAGAGAATACATGGATTTTTTAAAATAATTTTGACTATCGTGTAAGTACCATCTATAACATTATTAATTTGACCATGAATTTTGACATTTAACATGACATTTAATTTTGATAGACCAGTAGGCTTATTACGAGTTTGGCATACTCGACGTTACAGTAACCGTTAATGTAAAATGTAGCTCTGTCTCTTTCATATTTAGCGACTGTTTTACCGACATGAGCAGTATATCCGATAGTCTACGTTCACGAGTCCTGTAAATGTCATGTTAAGCAAACTCGTAATAGGGGTACTGGGGTGCGATTGCG
The DNA here is from genome assembly GCA_910589605.1 of Chrysoteuchia culmella. Lineage (NCBI taxonomy): Eukaryota > Metazoa > Arthropoda > Insecta > Lepidoptera > Crambidae > Chrysoteuchia > Chrysoteuchia culmella. Next base: position 17,465,995 of record OU342659.1, read on the forward strand.
TAAAGTCAATCGTATTAATTTGACAGTTCATATCGTATTCGATCGGCTGCAATTTGTATGGAATTTGACACTAATGACATACAATATGAACTGTCAAATGAATACGATTAGCTTACGCAATCCCATAGCTGATAAAAATTTGCACGCCTGCTTGCAGGTTAAATACAATTACGAATAATATTTATAACATCCCTATACAATGTATTTATGCAAATAAATGATTTGATTGATTGATATCCTAAATATTAAAGAGGAAAGATTTGATTGTTTGTTTGTTTTTTTATAACGAATAAATTCAAAAACTACTGAATGAATTTAGATGAAATTAGATACAGAGATAATGGATAGCCGGTTCTGAAGAAAGTATACTTTTGTCCCGATATTCCCACGGGAACAGGAATCACGCGGGTGAAAGCGCGAGCGGAGCAAGGCCAGACGGCGATTAGTCTCCCAAATCGGAACCATTTCACCCAGTTCCCCAAAGTCCCCTGAGAGCAGGGGGAGGCGGGTTATCGTTCACCCCACCGGCGTCCGACCCTCGAACCTTCCTATGCGCTTACAGTACCTGTTGATTTGACTTATCGTCAACTGCTTTAGATCCGCTACTTTTAGCTTGCCCGCTCCAAAGAGTTCCCAGCGCAGCGATGCATACATAGGGTATTCTGACATGAAGTGGTAACTTGTTTGTACTCTTTCTTTATGTGTAACTTACTATGCCATTCAAATAAGAATAAGATGAAACATGCGCCATTTTGTGACGTCATTCTGTCAAACTAACTTCACTTTCGTACGGTATGCAAAAAAGATTTCAACGAACAATAAAATATAAAATTAAATTCGTTAAAGTATGTATTATATGTAAGCCGAATTTACATTACTAAACTAGTGACATAAAACCAATGTCGCAACACTCATTTTCATCAACAAATGTACGTGTAACATCAAATTTCACAATGCCTGCATTAATGTCAAATCGTGAAATTACTTTCAACCTTCCTTCATCATGCATGACAATAGTTTCGTAATGTAAATTTGACTTTCGCGAAGTCCTATCTGTAAACAAGAATAGTGTTACATCGATTAATTAATATTTTTTTGCAAACGGTACGTTCGGGTGTGAAGTTAACCAACGGCCCGTCCTATTTATATCAGAATCGCATAGTGTGATTAAATACATAATAAAAGAACCAAAAGGTTCCCAAAGTCCACTTGGTCACCCATGTTTAACTAAGACTTTATTATAGTGTTATTAATGTATGGCATACTAATGTATCACCTTTTGTAACTGTTTGTTTTACTTAAACTTGCGCCAGAGGTCCCGGGTTCGAACCCCGGAGAAGACAAATATTTGTGTGCACGAACATGTATATTTGTCTTGGTCTGTGTGTTTAATATATATATTATGTATGTGCTTACAAAAAAGAGTATATAAGTATGTTTATCCGTTATCTAGTATCCATAGGAAGATACTATCCACTAGAACTTGTGTTATTAATGAAAATTGACATGGGCTAGATAATTGGAGTGTTTGTATGCAATTATTTATTTATTTAACTTAGGCTGAGCTGCACCAGATAACTCAGCCTAAAGCTAGCGCAGATATAAATTTTGCGAGCGAGCTTTCCCAGAAAAAGCCTATTCATTCGAGCTTAAATATACCAGCACCCCGACCGCCTAACGGTATAGCTTGTACTATCGCTATAGCTATCAAACTTGAAACTTTCATAAAACTATTCAACAATAGGGTATTTGTCTAATTCCTACATATTTCTTTTCATCTAATCGATTCACTATTGCATTTTCAGTATGAAAGTGATAGCGACTGCGAGAGCCCTTGTAGGGGGTTTGAAATATCTATAGCAATAGCGATAGCACAAGCTTTACCGTTAGGCGGTCGTGGTGCAGGGCTTGTAGGCTGCCTGTAGGGAATACAGACGCAGGCAGGTCAGGTAATTCCACTCCCTGGCTGTGCGCATAATAAAGGACGAAGAAAAGCGCTTTGTATGCAGACGGGGAATATTAGATACGGGTGATAGCCTGCAGTACGTCTGGATTCCCGGTGGTGAAAAGGAGCTGGCGAGATGAGTTCGCACAGCTCTATAGTACAAGAATTCACACTCTCAACAGCTACACTTTACCCATTCCATCATCTTTCAGAGCATCTGCGAAGCCATCCTCTCCCTAATGACCCACAACAACGTGTACATTAAAACCTGCTGCCTCCACACGTTGCACGCGCTGTTCTCGGGCGGTAAGGGCAGCAACCTACCGGGCCACCTCGCGGCTCAGCTGGCGCGCGCGCTGATGGCCGCGCGGCCGCCCGCGGGGGACGCGGGGCAGGTGCTGGCGTGGGCCGCCGTGCTGCAGCAGGCGTACGGCTGCCTAGCTGGGTGAGTGCCTAGATTGAAAACTTAAATGACTGAGTTAAATGGTATCTTGATGGGTGTCTCTATTGTGTCTTTATTGTGTCTTTAAATGATGACTTCATCGCGCCTCAATTGTGTCGTAATTGTGTCTCAATTGTTTTGTAATTGTGTCTCAAATGTTTTGTAATTGTGTCTCAATTGTTTTGTAATTGTGTCTCAATCGTGTCTTATTTAGTCTCAATCGTGCCTCAACTGTGTCTTAATCGTGTTTTACAATAAAATGTCTGGGAACATATGAGCAGGCAGCGGATTCCATTCTTTAGCGGTTCGCATAAGAAATGTATCAACGACGTTCAGGTTATAAGCTAACCTGCGTCTGATACCCCGATGGTGGAAAGGGGCTGGAGGAACAAGGTCGTGCAGTTATTTCACACACTCTGCAAAGTGTAACCTATAAAAGACCGATAAACATGCAACTTTGCGGCGGTGACTGAGGCTCTGAAGTTGCGTCGGTCGTGGCCAACCTGGCACGATTTTCAATCGCTTCCAGAAGCTCTAGCTGATACTTAGCAGAACCATCCCATAGCAAAAGGAGCAGCTGATTCGGAGAGAAGTATCGCCTAGACTATGAATGCTACTTGCTATCTGCAAAGAATCTTCTTTGCAGAACACTTCGCAATGGATCCGATGTACTCGCCAAAGTTCAGGTTGGAAGACAGGTTCAGGCCAAGAAGTTGCAGATTTTCGGCTATCGGTAAGGAAGGATACACCCTTCCTGGAAAACCCTGGAGGACCCTGGAAAGTCTGAGTCAGTTGGAAGGGACTCCGGTTGGAATAAACAAGTCTGTATTTTAGTGGCATTGAAACTGACACGATTGGCGTTGTCCCAATCTGAGACGGTCTGAAGTGCCTGATACGTGTGCTTGACAAGAGACTCTCGACAAGACTGGATTTCATCACTGGTAGCCTTTGCAGTTGAGAAATATCTGCTGGTTAAAGTGGTCATCTGCATACCCAATGGTATCAAACACCAGCAGATCGTTAATGTGCAGAAGGAACAGTGTCGCAGACAGGAGAGATCCTTGGGGGACACCTGCATCAATTTCTTTTAGGTCGGATGATTGACCATCCACTACAACTCGGATGGAACGATTGCGAAGGAAGTCAGCAATCCAAGTGCAAAGGCCTACCAGAGATACCGTATGAGGGACTTAGCAATTAGGCTGCCATGCCAGACCCTGCAAAGGCTTTGGAGATGTCGAGTGTTCGCCGTGTTTCTCGATCGCTTCACTCCAAAGATGGGTGGCAAATACGAGAAGATATCAAGATCGAACGACCTCGACGAAAACCAAACTGGCGATCACTGAGGAGGTTTGTTATCTTCAAGGTATGCCAAAAGACGGGTAAGTACACGTTCCATAGCCTTACAGAGTATGGACGTGACTGAAATTGGCCTTTAGTTGGAAGGCAGGTGCTCGCGTGGGCCGCGGTTCTTTAACAGGCTTATGGCTGCCTCGCCGGGTCAATAAAGCTTTATATAAAATTAATATGAATTAATTAGCTGTATACTGAAAGCAAGCGTAAAACAGTTATTTAACCAAGTGCTATCTGTGGAGGTTTGTAAATGGCTCTTAGTAGTATAATTTATGTATCTACCTTGTAATGTTAGCTGTAAACCCCCCAAATATTGTAAAATAAAATAAAATAAAATAATTTCGGTCTATCTTGATTTTGTCTCAATCGTGTCGCAATTGTGCGTCAGTTGTGTCTCAATTGCGTTTTAGTTATGTGTCAATTGTGTCTTGATTGAACCAAAAAACTATTACTTTCTAACCAATATCGAGTTAACTTTGACAAAGACATTTCGCTCTCTTCGGTTCGACTTGTATTGTATAGGAGAATTATTAATAAAGTGAAGAATTATTAATTAAGACGTGTTTATACTGTATTCCATGACTGCCTTAATATCTAAAGAATACACACATATATATAAAAAAGCAGTTTGAAAGCAAAAATAGTACATTACTGCAGCGGCCAGCAAAACAGGCATCGATGGACGAGGCGAAGCCGAGGCACAGATAGGTAAGTATCACACTGGCTGGGCCTACCTAGGCAGAACTTTTATTTAAAAACACAGTTGTTAATATTTTTTCCGGGATAAAGTGTTCATTTGCATCTTTTTTTTTTTAATAAACTGCTTTGATAAGTTAGCTCCTTGGTTGCCATGTTTCGGAATAAAAGATCGTTCCATTTTTAAATTACACGACAGACTACTATGTAATTTATTTGGCCGCTAAACCACGACAGATATGGATTTTCATACAACTTTTGCCGGCCGCTGCTCGCATGTATTTGGCCAGCACAGCAATTTCTATTTATCTCGAAGAAGGTTGTCAAAATAATACTCAAATATCCAAGCATGTTTGAGAAAAATAGAAAACATACTGCCACGACGTCATTTGGGATTGCAATTTTTTTATACATACTACAATATGTTAGGTAAGGCTTTTTTCTAATTTCTGTTTGTTGTTTGTACCCAGCCTGGATCTGAACCTATGCATGCCGAACGTGGCCACCTTCGTGGGCGTGTGCGTCACCGAGCTGTGGCTGTCCGACGTGGCTGAGGTCAACTCCGCCGCCACCAACGCGTTGAAGGTAAGCGCTAGACAGAGATGTGGCACTATCATTTTAAACGGAGCAGAGATCAGCTTGCGAATGTGCGGAAAGCAAGAACAGAATTTGCCAAAGAACAATACGCAAAGCTATCAGCGGTTTTATACTCGTACTACGAATAAAATGGGGTCCAGAAAATTCATGAATAATTTACGGAAATCTAAAGTTAATCTACCAAGGTGGTTTTTGTCTAAATCCTATGATATCATAAACAGTTTTTGCATTGAAAAACACGCTCACACACACACACACACACACACACACACACACACACACACACGCACGCACACAAACAAACATATAGATATTTCCTCACACAACACACTATTGCGATCTAAACTTGTGCATGCCGAGTGTGGCTTTCGTGGGCGTGTGCGTCACCGAGCTGTGGCTGTCCGATGCGGGTGAAATCAAAGCCGCCGCCACCAACGCGTTGGAGGTAAATGAGCGCTAAAGAGAAATTTTACTTCTTTCAATATGGGCGGATTCCGCAACTCGACGACCTTTTGCGTCCGCAGGTGTCACCTGTAGGCCTAATATGAGCACCGCGACAAAATTGTCTCGACAATTATTTCGCGTGAGCGCACTGTCTGTCCAGCTCACACCGTACTCATATGAACGCGACAGACCCGCGAGATAAATGTCGACAAATAGTCACGGCGTTCATCTTAGCCACACAGGAATGCTTCCAGCGCCTTCACGGCACATCACCTAGTGAATGAGGTACTTCACCCGGTAACGTCACAACCCAGCAGGAAGAGCAGCTGTTTCTTTAAACTCCTTGCAGACTGCATAGTGGAAGTGGCACCTAAGTTGAAAATAAAGTTGCCATGGCTAATGGCCCCTGCGGTCTACTAAGTTAAACAACATAATACATAAATAAAAACGAATTAGTAAATTGTCGCTCTGTAGTGCACTCCGAATAAGTTTTACATGTAGAACTGTGTTTCGAAACGTTCAAATATCAATCGAACCAAATTGGATCGATCGCTACGAAAACTTTTGATGAACACAGTGTCTGATGTTCGTTATTGGTATACGTGTGCGAACAAAGTTCGTATTCGGCATCTTTTGTTCATTCGTGCGTACACGGCTTTAAACATGTCTGGTGATTTATGTTTTTTTTACATTTTTCAATTTACTTATAATAAATTTTTTATAGAAAAATATTAGAAAAAATAGAAAAAAAATCTGCCACAATTGAATTCCCATCTGAGAATTCGAATTGAGAGGCCGAGTTGATGTTTCCAATATTTTTTATTTAAAAGGACATCAGGCATTTTTCTATATAAAAAAAAAATATAGCATTTCCGTTTAATTTAAAACAAAGACGTATAATCAATAAGTCATAGAAAATATTTACCGTTTTATAAATTCATTTATTTTGAGAGTTATTTATTATATTCACCGTTCTACGGTGTTGGCCACCGTCGCTTCATCAATGAGAGAAATATCCTCGCATTCGAAAGAAACATCTTTACAGATGTTTGACTATCGATTAAGATGAAACAGCCATCTAATTATAACTTTGTTATAATTAGATGGCTATAACTATAAAAGTTATAATTGAAGTTATTTATGTTTGAAACTTTACGAAACAAAACGCTTTTGGCAGTTGACTGACAGTAAGTGACAGTTGAACTCATATTTGGCTGTCGATAGGTCAGTTATCATGACAATATATTTTTTAATGTGCGTAAAGTAATCAAAATGGTGTCCGTTTCATCTATTTATTATCGTTCTATTAAAAAATATATTTTAAGCAGTAAAAAAATAAACATACTATTGTTTTATGATTCTCATAACATATAGTGTTTATAGGTAGCGGAATTATATTTGTACACTTTTGGGTCTAATATGCCTGATGTCCTTTATCATGTCTGATGATGATGATGTACTCTACGGGCGATCCTCATAGACTGCGTAATCCTTTATCATGTCTGATGATGATGATGTACTCTACAGGCGATCCTCATAGACTGCGTAAAGCCGGCCATAGACAGCTCCGAATTCCCTCGTCACCGGCCCCACGTGGAGGCGGTCTTCAAGGCCATCGGCGGCGGCCTCGACAACCCCTTCAACCAGGCCATACGACACGTCATACTCACTATTGCTGTATGCTTCGAGGTAACGTATACTGTACATAACCACAGATTACCTAACTTTAACGATAACCATGACTTTAACGGTGGAAAACTGTATAGGATTTGACAGCTTAGACAACTTTGGTAAAAGTTACCAATTCATGGATGCAACTCAGCCAGTAGTTACAGATAAATCACTCTTTACAAAATTTTGAATACCTACTTCTATAATAGCCTACACTTTTGACTTACTACACGCTGCGAATCGAAAATGGAACTTATCTTAGGAACATAAAGTGAGTTTTGAGATAATGGAAAATTTACTTTATTTATTAGACTTAGGGCCGGTTTCACCACCGCAAAAAGATCTAGATAGTTTATATGACATATGTAATATGAAATTATCTTACAAGTAAGTTAGCTATCCAGAACTTATCAGTCGGTCGGTACTGAAACCGGCCCTTAATGAACTGATAGGAACCTGACAGAAGCCCATTTGGCAACCTCACTTTAAAGACTTTTTCCTTTACTTAAGATGGTACGATGGACAACAATTCACGCTTGACATTTAAGTTGACCGCCTCTGTGCTCTAGTGGTACAACCACCGGTATCAGACCCAGCTGTCCTGGGTTCGATTCCCAGCGGGGGTACATATTGTATTCGGTTTGGTTGGTGGTGGGACTTGTTCTACGTCCGTAAACGTAGCGTAGTACGAGCTGCCCCCTAAAAATCTAATTTTAAAATCTATCGCAATCTACAAAATTAAAGCTTTATTTGTTCTCTCACATAAATTATAAGTTATAAGTTAAAGTAACAAAATCTTAATATTGTGCCATATATTAAGAGTCGCAATAGCTTTTGGAACGAATGATATTTTGAATGATATTAATATGACGCTTCGTTCATATTCTCCATATATTTGAAAGATATTTTCGTGTGTTACTGTGCATAAATAGATCTATTTCGTTCATTATAACTTTTTAATTTTGCATTTTACAATGCTATTTTATGTGATAAATATTGAACAAAAAAATATACCAAAAACAAGCAACTAGTCTCATGTCGCCCTGACGGGATTCGAACCCGATTCCTTGGGAGTCCGGCATTTAATATTTATCACTATTGCGTTCATTCAATACTTTTCAAAACGCGTCCCAAACACAATTCTTATCACATGTCAAATATACTCGTAGCTCGTAAATACCATTGAAATGTCAAATTGAAAATTATTACGATAGATTTTAATATTAGACAATCAGCTCCCTGTTTGTGTACTGCAACTGCGTTTGTAATGCAAGTACTGCAACTCCAGCTTGTGCCAACTGACGAACGAAAACACAACGTGAAATTCTAAAGCCTTTTTAACTTATCTTCGTACAGATTGGTAACGAGAAAGTAGAACACTGCCTCGCACCGTTACTCAGAAAGCTGAACGACCGACGAGAAAGCCACAACTTCCACAATGACAAAGAGGTATGTCAGATTATAACTTTTAATTTTGCATTTTACAATGCTATTTTTATGTGATAAATATTAAACAAGAAAATATACCAGAGAAAAGCAACTAGTCTCCAACCAATTATGCTACAGAGACCTGATAATTGGTTAGTGCATTGGGCCGGACTCCCAAGGATGCGGGTTCGAATCCCGTCAGGGCGACATGAGACTAGTTGCTTTTTTCTGGTATATTTTCTTGTTTAATATTTATCACAGGTACTACACGACCATGACAATTAGGCGCATGACAGCTGAGAAACCCTAAAAAAATCTAAATATAAACCAAAATTTCATAAAGCGGTAATCAATCAGTTAATCACTGTAGCGCTAATTAATCACATAATAACAGAAGTGCGGTGATAGAAGTGGGCTGCAGGTGCCAAAAGCGCAAACCTGCATTCCTGTCATGCGCCTAATTGTCTTGGTCGTGTAGTATGTTATATTTTTATTTTTTACTCACAAGTAAGAATAATTTATCTTCTTCTACTTCTTATCGAGTGAGGATTACTTGCCACCTCTGGTGACAGAGTTTATCAAGCCGCCTATAAGGCCTCTGACTTTGCTTAACGACGGCTTAACGAAGTACGGAAGCGCTCAGTTATAATGCCACTTTACGGTCACCCATCCGACACCTGACCGGGCCGAACGTTGCTTAGCAAACGTGATCGAATGCGATCAGTCTGTCAAGCGCGGCCATGAGCGCTTCAGAATAATTAATGGACAGTACTTATACTACAATCAACATTGCTGTTTAGGTTTCAAAAGACGAAGAACGCGATTGTATTATACATTTTTATTCGCATTAAAAGTATTTTTTCTGATCTTTAAATATTTTTTGGCTTAATAGCGCCGTGGATAGTAGACCCGCATACGAAACCCACTCGGAAGAAATATTTTTGTGATAATCATTTACATTCGATCTGTGTCTGGGTGTTAAATCTTCTAATCTAATCTCTACAAACTTACCGTCTTTCGTTCATCCATAACACAAATGATAAACCATTTATCTCCGAATTAGATCAATACAATAAGTGATGTTGTCTGTATCACTTTTGATTTTTAACTTTCCTAACAGGTTGAACACGCCACCGGCTGCGCGATAAAATCTTTAGGTCCTGAATTCGTACTCAAAATAATACCTCTACGTGATACCGCTGACACTATAAACTTAGACAGGAGTTGGTTACTCCCAGTATTGAAGGAAAGGATCACAAACTCTCATCTAAAGTACTTCGCTACTGAGATATTGGATATGGCGACGTTCTGCAGGAAAAAGTCGAGAGAGTTGTCGCAAGCTAAGGATGTGCCAGGGGCGCATACATACGAGTTACTGTGCAATCAACTTTGGGCGTTGTTACCGAGTTTTTGTAACAACCCTAGGGATATTAAGGATCATTTCAAAGCTTTGGCTAGGGTTTTGGGTAAGTTGCATAAGAATAGTACTCATTTCTTGAGGTTATTTCTCAATTTGACGACCCTTGTAAACAGCCCTTGATGAGTATCTTGCCGGTTCTTCTCGTTACAAGGTCTTCTTTGCCATTTACAAGTTTGTACGTGTAACAGCTGAGACTATATAAATGATATTAAATTTGAAAATAGCACAAGATTTTTTATATTTATTTGCTGCATGTTTTGTCATTATTGGTATTATTCGATTTGTAGCCCAATATTTTAGTAATTCAAATTAAAGAAGAACCTATTTCAGTGTTATCGATTAGTATCATAACATTTTTATAGTGTTTTGATAGGTAATTTCACATTCATATTCAAAACATATTTTTTACAATCGTGTATCCATAGAAAATATTTTTTTATTTTTTTTTATATAAATTGGAGAGATTTTTGCACACTAACAATTGAACAATTGAATTTTTTCTTATCGTCTACAACCGGCTACAATTTAAAAAAAGTTGAGTTGTTTTTTAAACTGAACAAATTCATTTTATACTTATGGTAAATTTTAAATAGAAAAATATTGGAAAAAATTAACTCGGCCACAAGTGAATTCTCAGGCTGGAATCGAACCAGCGACCTTTGGAAATCCGGTCCAATGCTCTAACCGCTGAGCTACCGAGACTTGCGAACCACCGTCGAAATTCTCCAATACTTTTATATTTTTTAATACGCTGTAGGCCAGCGTTGTTACATCAATGCTAGGAAATATCCTTGCATTCGAAAGAAACTTCTTTTCAGGTGTTTAACGATCGATTAAGATGCAACTGCCAATAATTTATGATTTTGTAATTTTTGCATTTTTCAATGCTATTTTTATACTTATGGTAAATTTTAAATAGAAAAATATTGGAAAAAATTAACTCGGCCACAAGTGAATTCTCAGGCTGGAATCGAACCAGCGACCTTTGGAAATCCGGTCCAATGCTCTAACCGCTGAGCTACAGAGACTTGCGAACCACCGTCGAAATTCTCCAATACTTTTATATTTTTTAATACGCTGTAGGCCAGCGTTGTTACATCAATGCTAGGAAATATCCTTGCATTCGAAAGAAACATCTTTTCAGGTGTTTAACGATCGATTAAGATGCAACTGCCAATAATTCTCTCTGCCAATAATCTCGGTAGCTCAGCGGTTAGAGCATTGGACCGGATTTCCAAAGGTCGCTGGTTCGATTCCAGCCTGAGAATTCACTTGTGGCCGAGTTAATTTTTTCCAATATTTTTCTATTTAAAATTTACCATAAGTATAAAAATAGCATTGAAAAATGCAAAAATTACAAAATCATAAATTCATTTTACTTCACAAACTTAAACTAAATACAAAATCTCCAGGCAACATTCTAAAAGACAACCCCGAATTCCGCCTCTCCGTGATGCAAGCACTTCGGAAACTCATCTCGTGTTCCTCTGACAACGAGGAGGATACTCAGGAGCTAGGCAGATTCGCCAAGAACTACTTGCCTATACTACTCAACATATACATGTCGCCTGCCAAGGGAAGCAGTGCCGAGGGACAAAGATTGGCTGCCTTGGAAACTATACAGGTGTTTTGACATGTGTTATGTTCTACTTCGGAACCTAGTTACAATCGCCACGAAGCCTTACATATCTTAGAGTAATCAGATCAGTTCGGTGTGCATAGCAATCTAGTTTTCCATTCACTCCCTAGATGACCATAATCAGTTATGGGATTGCGTAAATCGTATTCATTTGACAGTTCATATTGCATGTCATTAGTGTCAGCTAGGCGATTGCGTAAGAGTGATCGTATTCCTTTGACAGTTCATATTGTATCATAACGTATGTCATTCCATACAAATTGTAGCCGATTGAATACGATATGAACTGTCAAATGAATACGATTACCTTACGCAATTGCACCCCTGATTCTATACAAATTGCAGCCGATCGAATACGATATGAACTGTCAAATGCATACGATTGACTTTACGCAATCGCACCCCAGATCACGTCGCGGTCAATTCTTGGCGGAGAACCAAAGCTTCAAAATTACTTCGTTTGTATGAATCGACTGGCCTTCAAGAGAAGCAGTCGGAAGAGAAGAGACAGAAGCAACCTTAGAAATTATACAGGTTGCCTTTACCTGTACCTATTCCATAGTCCAAACTTGGTTCATCTACACTAATATTATAAAGCTGAAGAGTTTGTTTGTTTGAACGCGCTTATCTCAGGAACTACTGGACCGATTTAGAAAATTCTTAGACCATTAGAAAGCTACATTTCTCCCGAGTGACATAGGATATATTTTATCCCGATATTCCCACGGGAACGGGCACCACGCGGGTAAAACCGCGAGGATCCGCTAGTACTTAATATGGTGAACAAGCGCAACTTTCTATTTGCACATTTTTGTTCAAAATCAGCGAACAAATTAGATCTTTCACATGTGGACCAACTTTTGATCACTATATCGTCACAGCATTACATGTCTCCGAGTCATCGGCAAACAAAAGTGCACATAATGCCATAATATTATATATTTATTTATCTACCTGTATGACTTTTTATATTTATACATTTTATTGCTTTATATTTTTATTTATAATTTTTGTTATTTATCTATTATTATTTTACTTGTTTTTGACTGTCTGTGTCCTTTGTTATAACCCCGTCAGAATAACAGCGCTACTGGGTCACGTTGCACATCTATTAGTGGCTCAGTAGCATTATGCTGAGACGGGGTATTTATTGGCCTTGCACGCATTAATATGTTTTTCTTCTAGGTGTTAATATTGTAACTTCTGAATTGTAGCTCCTTGTATTGTTGTGTGTGTGTGTATCTTCTGTGTGTATGTGGCTAATAAATGTTTTTCCTTTCTTTCTTTCTTTCTTTCAATATGGAGATGACTGAAAATGGTTGAATTCAAATATTATTTTATCTTAACCCTTAGGTATACTTAACAATAAGCGAACAGCCACTAAGGGAGGAACTATTTAAAAATGCTCTCCAGCAATTAGAATCCTCCACAGACAACCATTTCCAAAGAGAATCGATTTTAGACATCGTAAGGTTGCTAGTACTGTACCAGAGTAGCGAACAAATCACTAACTTGTTCGACCAGTGGGTGATACCGCTATGTGAGACGGTTCTAGAAACTCCTAAACAGATGAAGAAAGCTAGAAAAGAAAAGAAGAGTCAGCCGATGGAAGAGGATAAGGCAGAAGAGGGGAAAGACGATAAAAAGAAAGAGCTAAGGTAAGATTAGTATGAAACTTAAGAATAACAAATATCCATCCTCACAAAATTTTGCATTTGTAATATTAGTATGATTGTGAAAACATTACGTTTTTACATTCGCATACGGAATTGCGAGATTCGCATGCAAAACCTTAATTCTAAATTAACTATAAAACTGAATAACTTAGAAAACCTACAATAACAATTTTTTCGTCGAAAAATTATATCGACAATAACAATCATTTGCCGTTGAAAAATTGTGTGTTATTTACAATAATCTATTGTTTAGGTACAAAGATAAAGTTAAGGTACTAGAAATGGAACACAAGAAAGCATACAGGATACTGGAAGAGATATTCAAGAGCGACAAGGACAACTGCAAGGAGTTCTTAGGTGCCAACCAGAAGAAGATTAAAAAGTTGTTGATGACGTCATTGAACAAAGTCGCTGACAGCAGTAAAGCGGCACGATTGAGGTAAGCGTACAATCGCGGAAATTCCCACATCAAAAATGAACGACCGGTCGCGATCCTGTATTACCGTAACAGTGACTCGCACTGTTTTGGTATTATGTATGCGATCGCTAATTAATTTTTAATCGCTTATTCTTTCGCAAAGAGTATTTAACCGATTGTAACCACTCCGTTGCTATGAAAATATTTCCATAGAAACTAGCGCCACTGGTAATTGGTGGGAGCGACTGAAAAGAGCTTTCATAGACTTTCGTTAAGTTTTGACCACAGAGTAATTATTATAACTTAAGAAAATACTATGTGCCCATAATGTTTAAGTTCCTTTGTTGTTCGCTGGAGGCAGCACTATGAGTTTGACAGCGACGATTATACAGAGTTATTTTAAAACAGTTTACTTACCGATTCTGAGTCGAACTTAAAAATTTTAGATAAATAAATAAATATTTAAAAATAAATATTTGCATACAATCACACCAATTATCTAGCCCACGTTAAGTTTCATGAAGAACTTGTGTTATGGATACTAGATAACGGATAAATATACTTATATACTTTTTTTTTGTAAATACATACTTAGTATACATATTAAACACCCAGACCAAGACAAATAGACATGTTCATGCACACAAATATTTGTCTTGTCCGAGGATCGAACCCGGGACCTCTGCCGCAGAAGGCGGGGATAGTACCCCTGCGCCAAACAGGTCGTCGTCGGTCGTCGTACTGTTTATAAATAGCCGTGTATAATTATAACTGGTCGCCAGATGGTTTTTAGTCAATCAGCGTGCCGGTAGTCCTCTTGCTATGTAAAATCCTTTGAACCGCTATCAGCGGGTGACGTAAACCTGTCTGAATTCAGCGCATGCGAATTTCGCACAGACCTATATCGAGATAGACGAAAAGAGCGCTTCAAACTGTATGAGAACCTAGCGTCTCGAATTTTTCGTACCTACGATGACGTCACGAGCGAGATTAGTGATGGGAAATAGATTTACGGCCGAAATTATTAACCTATCTGTAGATATTGATAGGGCTATCTTAAATAGTTGCCTAGGATACAGGCTTCGTTGTCTAGAAACCGTCGTTATTTTGGTTAAATTAACAAAAATATCCTAGGCGACTATCTCCGATAGCCCAATCATATCTACAGATAGGTTATTAATTTCGGGCGTTAATGATTTGGACAAAACTTTGACCGTGGACCAAACTTTTTACACGCAAGGTAGGTAAACTTTTACCGTCTATCTCGATATCTAGGTCTGTGGAATTTCGCCTAAAGGTGGTCGACCGAGAACACATCATTTTCACTCATCTTTAATCTATGGGCTCGTTTCGATGGATGCAAATTGAACCTTATTTCTAGGTGCATAGAACACCTAATACGCTCATCACCTAACTTGTCGTCGGAAAGCAAGTTACTCCGCAGTGCCGTCGCAGAGTCGGTCATATGCACTCGCGATATCAACTCTAAATGTAGGCAGTGCGCTTTCAATGTTATCAACTGCGTCGGTGAGGTGCTGAAGACTCAGGATGGAGGTGAGTTGGATTTGAACCTTATTACATATAGGGTTGCATATCGAGAAAGAATGTAGCTAAATAATCTGAAATCGGTTAGTAGCTATGTCGCAGCCAACTAGTTAAATCAGCCGTTCAAAACGCCGGTATTCAATGAAATGGCTAAGGGACAACTAGCCAAGTCGACGAATGAAACGTTTACCGACTTGGCTGAACATCATATTTAGCTGTCCCATTGAATGAGGCCGCCCATATTATATATATATATATATATATATATATATATATATATATATATATATATATATTATATTATACATTTTTATTATATTTATATTGATATTAATAAAACACTAAGTTATGTAGAAACGAAAACAAAGCACATTAAATTGGCAGCTGATGCGAGCTATCTAACCCGCATATTTGTTTTGAGACTACCAGCGCCCCAGTAGCAAAAAAAATAAACTAAATTTGAATCACGTGGCTGAAGTTTAATTAACAATTTCCAATCAAATGGCTTATTTAACCAGATGGCTGCGACAGTTCTAGCATGACCGGCTTTTATTGTCATTCGTAGCTCGATAACGTGTCTCTGTCGCGTTCATATCTAACGGAGTAAGTCAGACAGCATGATGCGACATATCATATCGCGATATAGCTGTGCTCTTTCTAGGGCCCAGCCCCCTAATTGACTAATTTAAAATCTATCACAATCCCTTTCAGAGGTATAGTGATTGTGATATTTTCGTCTGTCATATTGCTTAGACAGTTCAATTTCGTTTATTCCATACCTTTTAAAACGCGTCCCGATCACAATCCCTTTCAAATGTCAAATAGTGAAGGCCTTTTTTTTTTGTTTTGAGTGAGGGGCATCTAGTTTTTACTGATTCCTGCCTTGAGGATATGCTGGGGTCACCTAGCATACCCGTCCTGGTAAAGACCTAGGATCAAGCACACTATCTCTCGCCACCCCCGTTACCCCGCCGAGCCTAATAGGCTCGGCGGGGTAACGGGGTAGGACTCACCCACTCCCGATCCTCCACCGGGCCAAAGGCCGGATGGGAGATCGGGACGCCCACCTTGCGACCCCCCAGTCAGTCTCGGAAGAAAGGCCGGAGGACCGGAAGGGGGGGGCACTACCAGCTAAACCCCTCACTGCTTGCCTTCTCACTGCCACAGGCCACGGGGGACCAGGATAGTACGCACCCCTTAGAAATAGTGACGGCCTGAATAACTTTCAAATTACGAATTGAAAGGGATTGCGATAGATTTAAAAGTAGACAATTAGCCCCGTTTCAATTACCTATCTAGGTTTCGTTACCTATCAATCAACCGTTGTTATACAAATATATTTATGCGACTAATACTAAGCTAAACGAAGCGCTCATGGCCGCGCTTGACTGACTGATCGTATTCGATCACGTTTGTTAAGCAACGTTCGGTCCGGTCAGGTGTCGGATGGGTGACCCTAAAGTGGCATTACAACTGAGCGCTTCCGTGCTTCGGAGGGCACGTTAAACCGTCGGTCTCGGCTGTTGTCATCTGATAACAGTCGTTAAGACAAGTTAGAGGCCTTATGGCTGGTATACACTTTGATTAGTCAAGTGCCAAGTGTTTAGTGTTAAGTGTGTAGAGTTATTAGTGTTAAGTGATTAGTGATGTCCTATACTGTTTAGTAGACGGTGTTTAGTTCATTTTTTTAAAGTTAGACGACATTTTGCCTGTATACTTTGATTAGTAATAAATAAGATTAAAAAAACAGTAAATATGGATGATCACATTCGAAATTTAATTAATGAAATAGTGAACGTGCTTGCGTTACACATTCGAGAAGAAATAGAGCTGGAATTGAGGAGACCACCTCGATTATGGGTGCGAAAATGGATAGCTAGAAGAGAAAATCTCGGGGGAAGTTATCGCCTTTTAAAAGAAATAGCTCACGAGGATCCGGCAGAGTATTTCGGTGCACTAAGGATGACTGAAGACTCGTTTAATCATTTATTACATCTTGTTACTCCTGCGATACAAAAATCTGATACGTTTATGAGATGCGCTTTACCAGCAAAGGTGAAATTACATGCTATCCTGTACATGCTTGCAACTGGATGCAGCCTGAGAACTGTGCAACACTGGTTTAGGATAGCAAAAACGACCGTATCCGCGATTTTGGTTGAAACATGTGATGCTATTTACGATGCACTCAAGGAATACATACAGGTAAGAAAATATTTCAGTAATAGGCGTGTTGATGTGGAGACCACATTCAAGACTCCAGCTCAATACACTGATGTAAAGGATAGATACTAGATAGTCCCAGTTTAATTAAACTTTATATGTTTTTTTTTTTTAAGAAGTCTGTGACTTTCCACGGATTCCTTTACCAAATTTCATTAATATCGGACTGATAGGTAGTTAAGTACTGAGTTTACCCTCTACTTGTAAAATAACTGTCTCACCTATGCTGTTAAAAACATTTATTATTTTTAGGTACCTACCAATCACGAGGAATGGAAAGTTATTGAACGAGGATTCAGGAACTCATGGAACTTTCCTGGTTGCTGTGGAGCAATTGACGGCAAACATATTGTGATTAAAGCACCAATTGAAGCTGGAAGTTATTATTTCAACTATAAGAAACAAAACAGCATTGTCCTAATGGCTGCAGTAGACCATGACTATTGTTTTACATACATAGATATTGGTTGCAATGGCCGAGTGTCAGATGGAGGAGTTTTTAGTCACTGTGAACTTAGTAATGCCTTGGAAAATGACCTATTGCCTGAAGGTCACCTGTTTGTCGGAGACAATGCGTTTCCGTTAAAAAAATATTTAATGAAGCCGTACGGCGGTAACAATTTAACACATGAGCAAAAAATTTTTAACTACCGGTTGTCACGAGCGAGAAGAATAGTTGAAAATGCTTTCGGCATATTGGTAGCTCGATTCAGAATTTTCGAAAAACCTATCCCATTTCAGCCTGAAAAAGTTGAAAAAATAGTAAAAGCTTGTTGCGCTATACACAATTGGGCAAGGAAGAGTAAAATTCCAATCCAAGTGGCATCAATTGATGCCGAAGATACTGAAAGAGGTATCACTGTTAACGGTGACTGGAGAAACGTGCCATCAGATGGAATCGTCGATATTCAATGGAGAATACAAAATCGGTCGTCACAAACTGCTCAAAGCATTCGCAATAGTTATGCTGCCTACTTTATGGGAGATGGAGCGGTATCTTGGCAAGAAAGAATGATTTATTAAGAGTCAAGAGTTTTAGTGCTTACTTACTGCCTACACTCGTAGGGTCAAAGTTGATGTCATAGATAATAAGCGTAATGAAACTAAGCTTAAGTTATATTAAACATTTATTGATTCCAGACCTAATTATATTTTAATCATTTATTAACAAAAATGTGTTCCTTCTTCTTCACACAAAAACTCTTTTCACATGGATAAAAAATTGTAATAGGTAGGTATATAATCTAAAAAAATACAATTAACAATTAAAAAAAACAACTTGTTTTTCTTTTATACCATATATCTAATGGAATACAAACTAGATTGCTGCCCGCAATCAAATAATTAAAATCGTAATAATCAGACTCTTCCTCTAGCGCCGAATTGTGTATTATCTAGAAAATTATTATTTTGAAATACTGGCGACTGCTAATGTTACAGCTTCTTCGTAACTCGAGGCGTATAATGTTAACGTTTGAGATTCGGAATTATTTTCGTCGGAGATAACACACTCGTAAGTTTCGGTGGGCGTATGTAGCGGATGAGTAGGTGGTAGTGGACTTGTAGATATAGCAATTTCAGTTGGATTAGAAATGTTTATGTTGGGTAGATTAGTCAGTGGTGAGGCCGGGGAGCCGATATCATTTTCGGTTGGTGACGGCTGATAAGTCGGTGATGCGACTGGGGAGTCAATACCATTCTCGGTTTGAGATGACTGATAAATCGGTGATGCGACTGGGGAGGTAATAGGTTGATGTGGTGTCGGTGATCGGGAATAAATACTAGAAGAATATGGAGAATAAACACGGCTTGTCGATGGCGTTGATAAGTAATTGTTATTTAACTGTTGAATACGTAAATCACATAAAACGTTCTGTATTTGTTGTTGGGCTCTTAATGCTAGTGGCAACGGCATGGCCTTCAATTGACTTGCCACATTTTTTCCGAAATAATCGAACTCGTTTTCGGTGTTAGGGAGCTCGTGGTTTTTGTTATGTTATCCACTTTATCGACAAGTGATTGCAATACTCGTATTCTTCTTTTTCGTGTAGCTGCAGTTGGTGATGGTGCTACGAATTCATCCGTCGTCTGTGATGATATACTTTCCAACTGTTGGAGGCTGTATTCATTACTAGTTTGTGTCTGGTCACTCGTACATTCCTATAAAATTAAAATAAACATTAAATTAAACATCTTTAAGATACGTTAAATACTGAACCTATGTAAGTAAAGTACCTATACATCTACACATAATGTTGTTTGTCGAGTAATTTTTGCAACTATTGAAGGTTCACAAGGTGGTTTCTGGACAAAAAACCTTTTTCTGCTAGGTATCTTCATTCTTTGGATTTAGGTTATATTTTTTTGGGTGTAAATAGGTACCTAGGTACTCACCAGATTGCTTTGTGTATCTCTACACTCTACGTTGATTGCACTCAAAGCGTCATCCAGAACTTTGTACCATGTCATGTGCGGCACATATATGTTTCCACTGGCCCCGGAGCGTGTTGATGCTTTTATTTTTTTCTTTTCCTGTGAATACGTCGAACGCAACGATCTTATTTTGACGTAAGCCTCCTTCGCCCCAAAATTTTCTAAATGCATTTCAGTAGCTATTGTTTGCAGAGCAGCGTCTCTTGCTTGTTTGTTTTTATATTCAGGACATTTTACATTATACAAACACTCTTGTTGAACATACAACTCCACAAATTTGTGGGTTACGGATTCGAACCACCTAGTAGACATTTTTTTAAATATTTTTGTCAATCACAACAACAGGAGAAACGAACACGAGACTTTGTTGATATAAACTAAACACTTAACAGTCACGTCCAGACGTGTTTAGTTCGTGTTTAGAGCAAGTGAGGGGTGAAGGCGGGACGCGCGGGAGGTGCTACTCGCAGAAAAAATAGAACGCGTTGTAAATACTGTACTTCGCTAACCACTATACACTTAACACTAAACAGAAACTGTCCAAACGTGTTTTTTGCTAAACACTTAACACTAAACATGCCACTCGCACTAATCACTTATCAAAGTGTATACCAGCCATTAAAGGCGGCCTGGTAAACTCTGATTCTAGAGGTGGCCACTAATCCTCATACTATAAGAAGAAGAAGAAGTAACTAATCTCAGTTAGACTTAACATTTTAACTTAATGTTTAACTTAAAGATAATTATGACGTTATACTTTTATAATTTAATTTAATAATATATTTAATTTGGAATTTGTAATTGTTTATATGGATCTCGTGTCTGCAATAAAGAATTTTATTATTATTATTAACGAATAACCCTTGGATGAATTAACTACACGAAACCTAAGACGAATGTATTAAAGCCCGATCGACCAATTCTTGCGGAGGTGAGGGGGGATTACAAATAACAGTAGTGCTTGAAGGTATCGATAATTTTTATCGATATGTAGAGAGTGAATGAATGAACCTAATAAGTTTGGATCATTTGCATTATTAAAAAAAATTATAAGCATGTACATTGTACAATGTTTGCTTTTTAAAATGACGTATTATATTTTGTTTACATCCCAAATTTTATTTATTTTACGACAAAATATTTTTTTTTTCACTTTATTTTGACACATACATTCATTAGTACAAATTACTATTTAATTAAAACTTACATTATAGAAAATGAGTGTCCACCATTACTATTAATGTTAAGTAGGTACTTGCTAGAATTTACTGCTATTTTTTGCAAACTTAAAAAATATACTTAATAATAAAATAGTTTTTTTGCTAAAACTTAGAAAATCAAACATATATTGTGTGGTAGAAGATAACTTTACTTTTTTAGATAGGTATTCAATTAATTTAATGAGAAGTGATAACGAAACATATATAAATTATTACATAAGTTGATTTATCAGATCTTTTTTCAACGTGTTCAATGAGCTCTTGAAAAGATCCATATTATGAAATTCTTTATTGTACAATATCTACTATTATAAGTTGAAATAGTACTTTTTACTGCTCGCTATTAATGTTACTAAATCAAAACAGTGCATTTGCGCATTTTTGTGATGTTTCACTTCAAGGTCTCGCGCCATACTGACAACGCTATATTGCTTACTTAGCCTAAAGGCTCCGTAACTGACCAGAGGGGTAAAGGCGAACACGGCCCTCGTTAAGCGTCCCGTGGTTAATTCGTCCAAGGCTTAACCCTTACTAAGGTTATGTTATTAAAATTCAGTAAAGAAAATAAGTAGCAGGTAAGTATTTCCGCCAATCAAATGTATGAGAATACAACATCGTTCTGCTCATGTCTGCTTCAATGGACAAGCAGTCTATACATGGATTATGCTTAAGTTTTCGTAATGTTAATATTCAAGATTCCGGCAAACTTCTTAACGCATAGCGAATATGACAATAAAAGAAACAACAATAACGTCAAAAACGTGTCAATTTGTACCCGGATTTATTTGATATAAATTCCACAGGCATGGCAGCTTTCATCGAAATGCTAACATCAGGGTTGTCAGCACCACTCCCTCGTATTGTGAGCGCGACTCTCCGCGCTGTAGCGTCAGCCCTGTACAACTTCTCGGAGGATTTAGGACTGGCCATTGTCCAAAGGCTGCTGGAGAAAGCGGCGCAACAGATGCTTACGAGTAACAGAGAGATTGTTGGAGCAGCTATGAGCTTTTTGAAGGTAATTATGACAGAATCTAGGATTTTTTTAAATTATCTTGCGCTCTCGACGGCGGCGTTTGACAGACTGATCATATTCGATCCTGTTCGTTAAGGTGGTACGACTTCCATACAAGCAAACATTGCACATTAATTGGTTCATCATACATTAATAATTCATAGATCCATAGATATAATAAACGACTTCTAAGTATCTTTTTTATGATTTTTTAATTTTTGCCATTTTTAATGCGGTTTTTTTATACTTAAGATAAATTTTAAATAGAATAATATTGGAAAAAATCAAGTCGGCTACAAGTGAATTCTCAGATGGGACTCGAACCCACGACCTTTGGAAATCCGGTCCAATTCTCTAACCACTGAGCTACCGAGACGTCTAAGTATCTCTACTATTTAGCTAATGAGTGTGTTCTGTCATTTTTCCAAATTATGAATTGAGTTTCAATGTAAAAAATCAAAGAAAACGAACGAATCTTTATCAAAAGAAATGTTTATTGTTTTAATTATATTAGGTTTTTTAGATAAATGAAGGGGGTAAATAACTGCTGCGATCAGCAACAAAATTTAAAACTAATTATGTACTAGTTGTTCCATTTATCAGATTTAGGGCTTGTATATTCGTTCACGAGCATGACGTAGTTTATCTTCCACTTCGTAGGTATACACAAAAGTGCTGCCGACTGAAGTGCTAGCGGGCAGTCTGCCCATCATCTTTAAGACGCTGTCCTCGATGTCTGAAGACTGCAAGAGGCACTCGCGATTGGAAATCGGATATTTCCTCACCAGGTAATGTGGCTATAGTATTATCTTCTGCCTCCTTACCATAATTTGTTGTAATTGTAACAACATTGAATTATATTATTATGTCGCTTACTAGCTTTGATTCTTTAACAGCTCATGATATATACGCAAAGGGGCAATTCTTGTACTGTATCATCTCTTTATTAAAAATGTAAATGATATATTTATTACTGACTAGAGGCCGGGCGCGGTTTCACCCGCGTGGTTCCCGTTCCCGTGGGAATTTTGGGATCATTTATAGCCTATGTTACTACTTGGGGTCTAAGGATTATCTATACCAAATTTCGTCAAAATCGGTCCAGTAGTTTTTGAGTTTATTCGTTACATACAAAAATACAAATCTTTCCTCTTTATAATATTAGTATAGACAAAATTTTTTTATTCTCTAAATGATCTTCGACAGTCTTATAATGTCGAAGATTATTTCTGTTCATTTTTAAAACAGATTTGTGGCTTGAAAAAAAATGTAGAACTCGAGATGCCTCAGCGCGAGAATGCCCCTGAGGCTCTATCATCGGCTGGCATCGCAATATTAAAGTAATATTGTTTAAAAAACGGAACTATACATGCATTATAACGCCATCTCGTAGGCATGATCAGAATCAAATTATTTTTAATTTACTAGAATGCTGCGTAAATACGGCGCCGACACGATAGAGAAACTGATCCCGAGCACGGACGAGGTCATGCTGAGGAGACTCAGGAACATCCGCAAGATGGACAACAGGAAGAAGAGGAGAGAGGGGCAGAGGTAAGATACTTGCTATCATATCCCCTACAAGCTAACCAGTTGTTGCTTTTGGATACATGAAAATCAGGACAGTAGTGTATATAATGAAGTTAAAAAGAAAACTATTACTGCCAGACATACTTTATAGCTCAAGGAGTAATAGTCGATTCTTTAAAAAAATATTTGACTTGGACACTGGACATCTCAAAGGCCTTAGACAGCGTTTGGCACGGTAGTCCGCTGAGCAAGCTTCCAGCTTACGGCATTTCAACTGGAGGATTTCACTTCAGGATTTTGCAACTGGATCTCCGATTTTCTGAGCGAACGGTCCGCGTGGTCGTCTTCAGACCCAACGTCTCTGCGACTCTTTTCCTGCTGCACATCAATGACTTTCTTCAGCCAGACATTGTTGGGTACGCAGACGACACACAGTACGACGTACAGTCACAGAGAGATACTTGTCCAGTGCAAGCGACGACAGGACTGCCATTCAGTCTTTAAGAGAAGCCATGGTGCCGCCAAAACACAGGCGTGTCTCTTCTCCGCAAAAAAGAGTCCTTTCACCTTGACTCTGACGTTCCGTGGCTCGTCTGTAGACATCACCAACCACTTCGAACTTCTCGGCATGGAGTCGACTGCCAACCTCAACTTCGGCGCTACCATCGAGACGCACTAATTGCGGCGATAAAGCTTGGCATTCTGAACAGGGTTAAACGATACTTCACGCCTGGACAGTTTCTTACTCTAAACAAAGCTCAAGTCCGATCGTGCATGAAGTATTGTAGCCACCTCTGGGATGGCTCAGCCGAACGTAGTAGGCGTAACTCAGTAGAACGCAGGGCTAGGCGACCTATCGGCGACCACGAGCTGGCTAAATACCTACGTAGTTTGAGTCACCGCCGTAAGGTCGCTTGTCTGTCGGTTTTCTACAGACTTTACTTTTGGGAGAGTGCATCTGAGCTGCATAACCTCATTTCGGCTTCTCCTTTTTCCATCGGGATACCAGACGTTACTGCAGGCTACCATCCATACTTGGTTGCCATTCCAAACCTTCACACAGAGCGCTTTAAGTACTCTTTTATCATGAGAACAGCCAAGGAGTGGATTGCCCTGCCAGTGTCTGTTTCCCGACCACATACAACCCAAACATCTTCGAAGTGCAATTGAACAGGCTTCTTCTGGGAGAACTCTCTTCATTTTAGACCTCATCTACGCTCCTCGGCCAGATTGAGGCCAAGAGTAAGCCCATTAAAAAAAATATCAAAGTTCTCGTAGGTTCAATTTAATTCCATTAAATAGATAGAGACAGAGTAAGTCTTTAGTACAGTTAGTATTTTTTTAATTCCAATTCCAAAATTATTGTAAAGGCTAACTACGGAACCTTTTTATATAAAAATTTAGAATACAACTCTTTAAATATCTATTTACGTTAACAGAGACCAATCTGACGATTCCGACATGGAATCACAAGTGAAGGGAACCTCGAAGACTTTGGAAGACATACTTAAAGACTCGGATTCTGAAATGGAGTTTATGGACGATGAGGATGACAGGCCTAGGCCCAAAGCCAAGAAGGCCAAGATCTCAAAGAACCGGGCCTGGATCCAGGACGACCCGGAGAACATTGTGGACTTGGCTGATGTGTCTGCGTCTAGGAAGATCACAGGTAACTCATAACTTAAACCAGTTATGGCCAATTTCATCCTTATTTATAAAGTATTAGAATCAAAGTGACCACAAGGGGGTCGGCTACCCTAAATTTAAATGTATAGATACGGCTGATGTCTCTGCGTCTAGGAAGACCACAGGTACTGTACGTAGGGTAGAGTACCGGGGCTAGGGCGGCAACAACTCTTTGATGCCGCCTAAGCCCCTGTTATGGCCACTTTAATCTTTATTTCTATAGCTTTAAGGTTCAAATTGCTATAAGTGGTCGTTTTCGTAATACGGGATTAGTTAGTAAAAAAATTACAAGCTCGATGGCGCAATGGTGCTAATGTTTATGAGCATGACTAACTTCCGCGCGCGGTTTCACCCGCGTGGTTCCCGTTCCCGTGGGAATATCGGGATTAAAAGTAGCCTATGTTACTCTCCGGCCTTTCAACTAACTTTATGCCAAAAATCAAGTCGATTGGTTGCTTAATTAGGGCGTGAAGGAAGGACAAACAAACACACTTTCGCATTTATAATATTAGTTAGGATTAGGATTGCTATTGTTATTGTGTAAGTCTATTGCACTATTCCGTCTGAGTAGAGAAAGTACTTTTTGTTATATTGAGGGTATTTTATTTTAATAAAATTATAAGTAGTATTATTATTAATATTATTTGTTATTAGTCTGCTTTCTTTGCTGCTGACTCAACAAAAAAAAATGTCTACCTCTAAAGGTGTATATATCCTGACTGAATTTTTTCCTGTCTTTAGCTACGGACCCAACGAAGAAGAAGAAAGCGATTGAAGTGAAAGAGAAGAAAAAAGACGGTGGATTTAGGACAGCACCAGACGGTCGCCTCATCATCGCCGATGACGGTGGTGATGATGATGACGATGATCATCACGAGCCACGCCCCAGTGGTGATGTCGACAGTGATACTGACGACACTGGTAAGTATATAATTATCTCTCTCAAGTGAAACAGAAGAAGAATGATGGTGTATTTAGGACAGCTAAGGTAGGTCGCTTCATCATTGCTGACGACGGTGGTGATGATGAAGACAATCATCACGAGCTACGCCCCAGTGGTGATGTCGACAGTGATACTGACGACACTGGTAAGTATATAATTATCTCTCTCTCAAGTGAAACAGAAGAAGAAAGATGGTGTATTTAGGACAGCTTCGGATGGTCGCCTCATCATTGCTGACGACGGTGGTGATGATGAAGACAACCATCACGAGCCACGTCCCAGTGGTGATGTCGACAGTGATACTGACGACACTGTTAAATATATAATTATCTCTCTCTCAAGTGAAAGAGACGAAGAAAGATGGTGTATTTAGGACAGCACCGGACGATCGCCTCATCATTGCTGACGACGGTGGTAATGATGAAGACAATCACCACGAGGCACGCCCCAGTGGTGATGTCGACAGTGATACTGACGACTCTGGTAAGTACTATCTGACCAAGATAAATAGGCGCATGACAGCTGAGAAAAACTAAAAAAATTAAGTAAAAACCAAAATTTTCAAAAAGCGGTAATCTGTCAGTTAATCACTGTGCGCTAATTAATCACATAATAACAGAAGTGCGGTGATAGATGTGTGGTGCTGGTGCCAAAAGTGATAAACCGCATTCCTGTCATGCGCCTTATTGTCTTGGTCGTGTAGTATATAATTATCTCTCTCTCAAGTGAAAGAGAACAAGAAAGATGGTGTATTTAGGACAGCACCAGACGGTCGCCTCATCGTCGCTGACGACGTTCGTGATGATGATGACGATCATCACGAGCCACGCCTCAGTGGTGATATCGACAGTGATACTAATGACATTGGTAAGTTTCAGCTAACCACAGTACGTTAGCCTGGCGGTGGGTGCCCAAGTAACGAGATACCACCGGTATTTTCTAGATTTCCTGAAAACTACTAAACCGATTTCAAACAACAGTATTTTCAAGATTTCCTCAAAAATACAACTGATTTCAAAAGGCCAATGCTTAAAAAATATCCAACTTGCCCCCAAATTGTCTACTTTCAAAATCTATCACAATCCCTTTCAAAGTTATTGTGATTATGATAGTGATTTATGGAATTGTGTTGCATAGAGTCGCAATCCCTTTCGGAACGAATGATGTTTTAAATGACACTTCTCTATACATTTCAAAGATATTTTCGTTTGTCACTGCTTAGACAGTTCAATTTCGATCATTCAATACCTTTCAAAACGCGTCCCGATCACAATCCCTATCAAATGTCAAATAATGACGGCCTGGAGTATATGAATATCTTTCAAATGACGAATTGAAAGGGATTGCGATAGATTTTAAAATTAGACAATTAGCCCCCTGGGCGCAAAAAAAATAACTCAAATTATAGGTAAATACTAGCTGTGCCCCGGGGCTTCGCTCCCGTGGAATTTCGGGATAAAAAATAGATAGTAGCCGATTCTCAGACCTACTCAATACGCTCACAAAATTTCATGAGAATCGGTCAAGCCGTTTCGGAGGAGTATGGGAACGAAAACTGTGACACGAGAATTTTATATATAAGATAAGTAATTAAATACTGCATAGGGGGTATCATCGTACTCAATGGTTTTATGTGTGAAATTGTTATTTGAATGTTATACACCATAGTTTTAATTGCTAGAAAAACTAAAGGGGATGATAGTATTAATCAATATGAATAACTTTGACTATGGAGAAAACAACGAAATCGTGAAAAAAAAAACAGCTATTCCATACATTTTCATCTAGTAGGGATTATACTTTTCTATGGAACAGCAGATTTTTTATTTCGCGATTCGTAGTAGGCTGTTTGTATTGATGGATAGTACCACCCCTAGTTTTTAAGTAATAACAAAATCATGGTGTATAGTACCTACCTATAGTGTATAAGAACTGCGCTGTCTATTCTTCGAGAGAATTCGTTCAAAGTCAAAGCCAAAGATTTTTATTCAAATAGACTTATAGATAAGTGCTTTCGAATCGTCCAATTTTTTTTCCTACCAGCCATTCAGGACATCTTTTAACTGATAAGAAGAACGGCCGCAAGAAACTTATCAGCTTTAACAGAAGCAACAACATTTACAAAGGAACATGTCGTTGCCAAACACAAATCTACAATCTTCAAACATTTAATATAAGAGGAAAATTTTCTTATACTCAGTTATTAGAATATTTTCCTTTTATACAATTACAATAGTCATGTTTTATGTTAGTATCACTTCCATGCATTTTGGTGCCATGCTTTTAGTACCACATGTTCGTTGCAGTACCCCTGTAATACATACCAATTCGTTGACCTATTTAGTACAGTGTTTCTTTAATAAAGTGTAATGGCATCTCTGGATATTACCTACTGTTCCTGCACTCGTGGGACAACCGAAGTTCTCCACATTAGGTTGTTGAGTCCACGCCATTCAATCAATCAATCAAAATCTTTATTTGTAACAACATGTGGTATAACATTGGATAGTCTTAATTAATTTTGTTACTTAACATGTCTACCGTTAAAATTAAACGATGTACAAATATTAATGTCAAATAGGGAATTGAATAGATTCATAAAAAAAAAGTCAAGATAACAATTCAATGTTAATTCATATTAAGTGTCAAAAATTACTATTACATTATTATTCGGTCATTCAATCATTGTTAACAATATATGGTTAGAAAAAATAAAAAATGTTGGGTAAATAGAACGTCATGATTACATACATATCAAAATTAATCATTTAAATAGTCTTGAATTGTATAATAACATTTCTCGATAAGAAAGGACATCCGGCAATCTCCATACAAAGTTGGTCCAAAAAAAAAGTTTATTTCTAATAGGTAGTTCATATTAAGACCTAATTATATGGACTTAACCCTGTAACCGCGTGAACAGAGAAGCTATTTAAAATAAGGCATTCTGGGCAAAAACACAAATATAATTGGGCGGCCAGACCCGGTATTATTTTCAATAGGTAGTTCCTATTAAGACCTAAAAAACATTGTATGGACTTAACCCTGTCACCGCATGATCTGAGTGGCTATTTCGAGTTAAAAAATCTTGACAATAAATAAGTGAGCGACCAGACCCAAGATTATTTTCAATAGGTAGTTCACATAAACTCCTAAAAAAATTATATGAATTATGGACTTAACCCTGTCACCGCATGAGCAGAGTTGCTACTTCATGTCAAAAAAATCTGACAAAAAAAAAGTTAGCGGCCAGACCTAAGATTATTTCCACTAGGTAATTCATAGTAAGGCCTAAAAATAATATATGAACTTAACCCTGTCACCGCATGAACTGAGTTGCTATTTCAAAAATCAAATCAATTAAAAAAATCTGGACAAAAAAAGTGATAATAAAAATTCAAATGATAATTTCTCACATATAGCCATTGATTTCAATGATTACCTTTAATTTGATATACTTTTAGTTTTTTTTATTAACGACCTTAGCCTTCATCGTACCTGCTGTTAAGTATTGATAAGGCTGAAAATAGAAGCGAGCCTCTCCCGGAATCCTCAATCATTGAGGAACTGGCTATCTTATCTTTATCTTTCATACTTCATGAGCTTTCTCCTGGACCAACTTGGATACAAACCTGATGTACTTAATAACGTTTGAATCATTACAATCGGCTCAGCCGTCTTCGTGTAATCGGTGTACATCCATAAAAAAAATATACGCGACGAATTGATAACCTCCTTTTTTGAAGTCGGTTAAAAATGGGACCAACATGGGAATAAATCGGATATAGGTAATACGTTTGAATCATTGCAAACGCTTCAGACGTCTTCGAATAATCGGTGAACATAGTTAAGCCGAGTATTCATTCGGAAACATTTGTTGCTAAACTGTTTATTAATTTTATCATCATGTTTAGAAACAAGTTTACCATGAACACTGTTTCTGAAACTTGGCAGTCCACACTTGTCAGTTGTTGCCAGGATGCTGCGCCCGAGGAAGTACTGATGCTCTGACACAACTTCCATGTTTATAAACTCTCGCAACATACGTCCACACCTGACAACTTTTGTTTATAAACTAGATGTTTCGTCTTGCTCTCCACTCAATGTTTACAGAAACACAGCAACATGTTTACAGAAACAATGTTTCATCACTTTTGTTTATAACCTGTTTATGTAGATAATGAAACATCGAGAAACACTGTTTATATACACTCATTTGCAAAAAAAACGGGCGGTTTTGACTTTCATTCATCTTTAAAAAGATACAATACCAAAAAGGTTTCAATCGTTTGTACACGTTACTGGCCGGTCTTAAAAATGCTGTGGTATTTAAAAAAGTACGTTCTAAATTCAAATTTTCATTTGATGCTCATTTTTACAGAAAACCCCTTTTTATCCTACATTTTTGGCGCGAAGTTCCAGAAGTTAACATCGACTTTCATAACTTTATCGATTAATTTCATATCCTTGACTGTCAAAGCTTTATTTATTGCTGTTTGGCTGTATCAAAAATGGTAGATAAAGTGGTAAAAGTTACCAAAATTATCGCGCTGCTTGAAGAGGGTTGCAGCCAATGTTTCGTGGCTAGGAGGCTAAATGTTAGTCGCTCGACAGTCCAAAAGACCTGGCAGCGATATCAGGAGACTGGTTCCGTCGAGAGAAGGCCTGGTTCTGGAAGAAAACCATGTACCCAACCACGGGATGATCGTTTTCTTGTGAGTCGCGCATTGAGAAATCGCAAATCTTCGTATGTGGATCTTAAGAACAACCTCCAAGAAGTAAGAAATGTGCATATTAGTCTATGGACGGTCAGGAGGAGGCTTCTCGCTGCCAATATACGCAGTCACCGCCCGGCCCGCGGCCCCAAATTACTCCGTGAGCACAGAGTTCACAGGCTTAGGTTCGCTAGAAATTGTGAATCATGGCCTCAAGAAGATTGGAATAGGGTTTTGTTCTCTGATGAAGCCAGGATATCTCTGTTCGGTGAAGATCGACGTCGGCGAGTGCTAAGAAGACAAGGAGAACGCTTTGCAGAGGCATGTTTCGAAGAAATCACACCTTCTGGTGGGGGCTCTGTTATGTTTTGGGCAGGAATAAATTCAATGGATCGTACAGAGTTAGTCTTCATTGAAAACGGCTCACTGACTGGGCATCGATACATAACGGAAGTTCTAATTCCTCATGCACAACCCGCATTTGCCGCCCTAGGTGAAGACTCGATTTTTATGGACGACACCCAGCAAACATTTTAGGTCAAAATTACAATAAAAATACCAATTTTAGGTTGCAATTTTTACGGTGACCAAAATAAGATACCTAGAATCGACGTAAAGTCGACGTGGAATCACCCTAAGTGGGGAAAAAAAGCACGTGCCAGTGACGTTTATTCCACGTAATTTTAGTGATTGCAACCAGCAGGTTAACAGATAGGTCATATTTTCCACGTAAACTCGACGTCACCACGACGTGCCTTGTAGTTGCAATTACTAATTTGGTAATCATTTACCTCTTTTAAACGTAGATCGCACGTGTTTTTTACAATTTAATTACTTATTTAGGTGATGTTTATATCGTTTGCGATGAAGAGTAAAAGAGACAATAATATTTTATTTTTGCTCCAAAACAAAATGTCTAACTAAAAAGCTAAACTCTGTATCGATAGAATAATAATGGCGGCTATACAAGTTTCCAAGTTTTGGCGCTCATTACAACGCGATATTATGACGAAATCTTCTGCGATGAAAATTTTTTCGCGCAATTTGTTGATTTAACGTTGAAATCTGCTGATGGGCTTCAAATATATTAAATAATTCAATTTTTTCAAGTCAAGATGTTTTTTTTTATTTTATCAATAGTTGTCATCATCTTGCATTTGCAGTATTTAGATACTTAAACCCAACTAACTATCTAAATATTAGACAGTAGAGGTGCCGTTTAAGGATATTATCCGAGAAATAACAACAAAAAATTTGCGATTTGAAATATCATTTCTTCGGATTATTAAAATAA
This sequence comes from Chrysoteuchia culmella, assembly GCA_910589605.1. NCBI lineage: Eukaryota > Metazoa > Arthropoda > Insecta > Lepidoptera > Crambidae > Chrysoteuchia > Chrysoteuchia culmella. The sequence goes on from OU342659.1 coordinate 17,498,325, forward strand.
AATGGCGGTTCGACTAAAATGTTCTTTTAACCTATATATCGACCTATAGGTATCTAGTAGTTATTTTATGTTAATTTGACATACTATCTGCGACTAAATGGTATCAGGTTACCTATTTAAGTCAATAATCCTAACTACCATGAAGTTATAGTCGCGACCAATAGGTAATAATTACGGATAAGTCGACGCGACTAGGTTGCGACGTGTCATTATTTGTTTGGCAGCTGCTGCGAGCGGAATTTGTGGTTTGTATAGTGCATCGAAACACTGTCCATTTTTTCAAATCTTCAGTAAGTTTTAATGATGTTAACACAGAGTCATCACTTTCAAGATCATCATTTCCAGAGTCTTCAATTTCAAAGTCTTCGTTTTCTGATTCTTCATTATTATTTTTCTGTAGATTGTCATTTATCTCTACGTTTGATTTTATAAGCTGACTTGAAGATGCATTTTCATGAAAAGATGGCGTGGAGGCCGAGGGATGAGCATCGGATGCTAATAAATTTACAGGCAATTGACATGGTCCTTCTTTTAATGTTCTCTTACGCAATTCAGCTTTCTGAGCTTCTGTTTTTCGTTTGTATTTTCTATAGTAGGAAGTTGAATGTCTGTACAATTTTTTATCTTTGCCCATTGCAGATTAGAAGTTTAATTTTAATGAAAAAAACTAGGTCACTTGTAATATGTCGTAGTTCAACGTAAACTGACTTATTTGTAACTAAAACACGATAAACGTCAGGTTGCCTCCGTCACCTAAGACTTATTAGTTAAATTACTAAGTAAGTCTGACTTATAAGTTATCACGATATAACCTAACGGTATTGCAAATACTTTACAAGTATTTTTCACTCGATTGTCGCATTTTGGTATTTACTATTGGTAAAATTTACTTCAAAATTAGTATCAAATTCGACTTAAAATCGATGACCTAATGGTCGCTGAATAAGAAATAATTACGTAGTAAATACCAAGCAAGCACGTACAAGTATTCATGACTTATTGGTCAAGGTTTCAACCGTCAATTCTACCGCTTATTTTGACTAAATTTCAACTTTAAAGTCCTCTACCAGACTAAGTAAAAATAACGTTTTAATTGCTATATATTTCGACGTAGCAGTTAAAGTGTTTGAAGTGAAAAAAAAAATGGTGCGTGGGACGTTATTTTTACGTGAATTGGTAATATATTCTTGAGTCTTGGACAAAAATACTTAAAATGTTTGCTGGGCAATGCTCGCGCCCACCGATCCCGCGATGTTAATGCGTATGTGCAAGAGGTCGGCATTCGTCGTTTGGATTGGCCAGCTCGAAGTCCCGACCTCAATCCCATAGAGCATGTCTGGGACGTTCTGAAACGGCGTGTGAGATCAATACACCCATCAGAGAGCTGAAGAATGTGATTACTGCGGAGTGGGAACGTATTCCGCAAGCAAGTATCCGGGATATACTCGCTAGCATGCCCAGACGAATTCAAGCTGGGATTTTAGCTAGAGGGGGTCACACTCGATACTAAACATTTATCTGCTTTTACTTTATTAAAGAAAAACAAACAAAAAAACTTTTTTATTTTTACTTCATGAGTATATGTACTACTAGCGAACATACACTACTAGCGAGGTTTAGCATTATTTCCCATAAATTGTATCTAAATTTTATGAAATACTGATGAAAACGATTATTTTCTTATTAATTTACCAAATTGTGAGGAAAAAACTACCTATAATTATCAAACAAAGCAATATTAACATTTGAAATGGTTCATTGCTTAGGTGCCCGTTTTTTTTGCAAATGAGTTTATTATATAGCAAAAATTTATATAGGCGACGAATTTATGACCTTATTCTTTTTTAATTAAGCAAATTAATTATATGACATTTGGTTGTTTTATGATTTATGATTCTATCTTATGGCGGTTGTAGCTTAAGAATTTATTTTGGAGGGGCTGCAAATAGAAACGACAAAAACACAATAAGAAAAACTTATGACAAGTGATCGGATAATGGATGCATATTTACCGTTCGTGACCATACCGTAAAGTTCATTGTTGGCTAGGAAATTATGGAAGCGGCTTCTTAAATCATGTTTTTTTTAAATATTGATCCCGGGAGTCCAGACAATTCGGGAATGCTAATTTAGTCGGTAACAATGTGTAGAATTGACTTTTATATTTTTTTCAATATAACTCGAAAACGGTGCATCGTAGCACAAAAATAAGTTATTGTTCGTCCTTAACCCATAAAACCCCCTTTCAGCATCAATTGACAAAGTAAAAAGAAAAAAAAAGACATGCTCAAAAATTTGTCAAGTTCATTTTCACTCGAAAATTCGGCTAAGCCCATAGAATACTTTTATTTGCATTTGACTGAGGTACATTACAGATATTATTTTTTAATAAGGCGCCTCCCATTCAGCCAACAACGGTGGCATGCAAATTATAATTAAATAAAAAAATTACACATTAATTTAAAAGGTGACTATATAAATTCTTAACATGTCAAATTGCGATAATTAAAACTTATCAAAACATTATGGATGCAAGTACAATGTACAATAACAAAAATAAAAAGAAGAAAACTACATATTAATACATCAAAAAAACAAAATCGATTTTTTTTTTCGATACAAAAGAATCAAGAATCAAGAATGTATTTGCTAGAATGCGGTACATAAAAGATCTTAAATTTATAGAAGTCACATCACATTCACCAGGAGCTGGCATGCAAAACATTAATAACATAATTATTATATAGTATGTCAACATTATTAGATAGGTACCATTACAATATATCATAATCTAATATAATTGATATTGACATTAAATTGATATTATTTAAATTATTTTACATTTTAAATAAAAAAAATCTAGCCATGACTTTAATTTGGCTTTAAATTGATTGAGAGACAGAAGTGCATTCCATAACAAGGAACACCTCAACTTTAGGTAAATATTCATCTGATAATCCGATCAATGCCTATGATCCACCACGAACAACCAAACTATATTTCTCCATCGGTCCACAGACGACGAATCCCCAAGCAAGCCTTCTAAACTGTTGAAACCGGGCAACAAACGGCGCTACGACGACATTCTTAGCATCAAGAGCGGTCGCAGCAACAGAAGTCGCGCTTCCACCGCTACTGTCGCCTCCAAGTATAAGGCTGGAGGGAAGGGAATACACAGGTAAAGATTTCTCAATATCTATACCAGTATTTACAGGACTTTAGTCAATAAGGACGGAAGGACCTGGAGCTCTCTATTCCTGCTGATTTTCGTGCGACGTTTGAGTTTCCGTATTCCGTAAAAGCGACCTTGCCCGTATATACATAGCTTCGCTTTTAGCCTGTAGTACCGCCTCCCAAAACGAGTGCGCGAGGGACAAAGCGAAAAGCGTGCTATGTCTCGCATGCAAGGTCGCTAATCGCCTGATCGCCTCCTCGTTCGCCTCGCCACTCGCGCGACGAGTAATTCAAAAATAGAGGTCCTAGAGTCGTATTTAGGATTCATTCGAATAACATTCGCATGCGAATCTTGCAAGATTCGCATGCGAATGTTATTAATGCTGCAGTCCTACTGCTGATTTTTGAGCCGATACAATCACGGTTTGCCGTCGACACGAAAAGAAGAAGCAAGGCACTGTCAAATTTGGCCAATCGACTTTGAACTTTCAGAGGTAACCCGTTGAGTTCGGAATTGTCTGAAGAAATTGTACATTTTGTATAAACAGTGGCTGCCGTTAACTTACAATAAAACAGAAGAAAAAGGAATAATATCATAAAAATTAAAGTCAAAACATAAAAAAGTATTGAAATAAAACAACTTTTACGGATATCAAACGACGATGATGACATCCAGTGACCACGGCAGCTGTAAAGGTGCCGAAACGTCGGGAAAATAAAAAAACCCCTAAAAAACCTAAAAATACGGACAATTACAACTTAGTTCGTGGAAATATAGCGCGTTGGATATCCGTAAAAGTTGTTTAATTTCAATGAACAGTGCGCGCCAAAACATAAGATGTACGTATAAAAAAGTATTATCATAAATCATAAGACATTTTAACAACGTCGCCACTGCTAGGCCACTGGCCTTCCTTATTCATAGGTAAGGAGAAAGGTCCACGAGCCCAATGGCACAGTCTAAACATAAACTCTCTAAAATCGCTACACGACCGGCCCCTCAATCTCACTGGTTCTCACTGGTAAAACAGTAGCGAGCGCGCGTGTAGCGGCGCGTACCTGTGTGAGTGTGTCATCTCGGCCGTTTGTAGTCAGAGCAAAGATTGTTTAGACTGTGCTTATGCGGATTGCTGGGTTTTAAAGACTGCAAATACAACCGGGACCGAAGCACGGAGGACCTCCGGATAATAATATTAAAAACTAGACTTAAGCGCGTGCTACCCACGTGTACTCACTGGGGTCATTTGAGAAAAAAGTTTTTCTGACCTTTGACCTTGATAAGGTCAATTTAAAAAAATAATTATTGTTTTCCGGCCGTCTACATTTTTTTGTGATTTTTTAAGCTATTAGTGAAGGCTGTAGGTGTTATACTCATGGCGCTGGAGGGAACATTAGAATGGATAACACGGGCCTTATATATAGAGATATTTTGCTCACCCATCCTGTTACCGACTATTACATAATTAACCGCCATATCTCTTTCTAGGCCACTGGGGTCAGGTGCCTCGGTATCTTCTGCGGTGGGAACAGAATTCAAGTCCAAAAAGGCGAAAGGCGACATCAAGAAGAAAGGCAAACACGACCCGTACGCGTACCTACCGCTTTCTAGGAAGAATTTGAACAAGAGGTATATTACGTTTAAGTATATAACTTTTTAATTTTGCATTTTACAATGCTATTTTTGTGTGATAATTTTTAAACAAGAAAATATACGAGAAAAAGGCAACCTGTGTCATGTCGTTCTAACGGGACTTGAACTCGCCTGCACCTCGACTTTTTGTCGACTCTTAACTCGCGATGTCCGTCCGTCCTTGCGCGAGAAAAGTGTCGATAGAGTTTTGTCGTGGTACATACAATCGGGGAACTTCCCGTTTGACCAGTAGTTTTTTTTAGGAAACGTTTTCTCGGAAAGTACTAAGGTTAAGGAAATAATTTATTATCCAAATGATATTCTTGTTATTTTTTTTTTTTTTTTATGAAGTACGGGGAGACTCTTAGCCTTCATCATACCTGATGTTAAGTATTGATAAGGCTGAAGATGTAAGCGAGCCTCTCCCGGAATCCCCAATTACTGAGGAACTGGCTATCTTATCTTTAACTGCCGGAACACAACAATGCTGAAAACATTGTTGTTTTGGCGTCAGACTTAGATAAGATGGTGGTAGCTAGCCAGGCGGACTTAAAACAAGTCCTACCAAACCGAATAAAATATGTACCCCCGCTGGGAATCGAACCCGGGACCTCTGGGTCTGATACCGGTGGTTGTACCACTAGACCACAGAGGCGGTTTGCGCCCAGCCTGAGTTTATTTCTCATATTTCATGAGCATTCTCCTGGACCTACTTGGATACAATACTGATGTATTGTATATTGATAGGCGGCTATATATCTATTACTGTTTTTAATAAAGCTCCTTAAGAAATCTCTACTGGTCAAACGGGAAGTTCCCCGAGCCCCGACTGTACACATGGTACGCCTGCTGATTTTGGTCACGAGATTACAGCTTCTTTTGATGGCCAGCGTCGACTGAACTGATGGCAAAGTGCGGTACGGAGTGACAAAGGTTTTTTTTCGTAACGATATTCGACCTTACTCCAATGAATTTAGCACTGAAATTATTTTATCACGAATAGGTTGAAACTTCTCGCGAGATGACTTCCGCGACGAAAGATTAATAGGAACCACTTTTTTTTTAAAGGAAAGTGTGTTCTATGTAATTAAAATAAGGTTCAATCTAGCCCGTCATGGTAGAATCTCATCGCAAACGAGTGTCCAGTAGATAGACCGATCGCGCTGAGTTATTTTGTTGGCAAAACCTTCAAAAATTCTAAAGTTTAGAAAAACTTGCCTGTGGATGTATTTGCATATAAAAAGCTTATTTTTGCGTTTTGTGTCATTTCTTGCCTATGCATCTATAGAAATTCGAATATTTGTGGTGGATATAAATAATTCAAAATAAAACTTACAAAATTGATGTCAAGTTAAAAAACGCAATGGTATTGAATTTAAGATAGCCTGCGTAGTGTACAAACCTAGTTTGTGTCACATTCGTCCAGGGGAAAGTGACTTAAAGTCAGTACATTAATAACTAAGGCAAAAAAAAATTAGAGTTTAAATAACTAGTACCATAATCTGCAGATTACTTAAATAAACCCATAAAATAAATTTGTGCCAGATTTAGGCATGGGATTTTAGTATTTTAATTTTTTTTGTTTGTCCGAGCTATAAGTGCTTTAAAAAAATATTACAATTATTAGAATTTACTTATTTGATATTAAAAATGCATGATTGATGGACAGTGTGAATTTGTGTCATATTGCACGGCATTATTAATTAAGAAAAAAATACAAAAAAGCGCACGAAGTTAGTAGGTACATAGCGCGCGATGCGAACGAAGCGCAGGCGGCAAGCCCGGCGCGGTCGACCTACCTATACGCGTGGACCGTGTGACATCGCGGCGTCCGTCTCAGTCGGGTGTCGGGTTATATTCGGTACCTACTATAATAAGTTATTAGATTATCCCATGATTAGATCAGATTAGGTAAGGATTGAATTGATGAACGAAAGAACACACGCCGTCGTTCGGTTATGTAGAGATTATCATCACAGTCTATATTAAGCGTTAATCTACTATGCAGCCGCAGGTCACATCTAATTTTCAATACTGTTACTTTTATGCAAGTGAAAGAATGACAGGGTGTCCCTGTCCGGGTCGTCGGTCGCATAGCAGAGCAGATATTATAACTATATGAGTTATTTAGTAGATTTTCACTTTTACTTACAGGTACCTATCGCTTTTCGGTAGTTTTTATTTTTTTATATATCATATAAAAAAAAGTATTCTGCTTTAAGTAGAGTCAGCAAAACAAAATTTATAGCTTATACTTACTAAATACGGCATACTCGTAGATTTACAGGAACCGGGTCCGATACTCCGTTAAGAGAACCGGGAATATCGCTACTCCCGATACTGAGAAACCCCTAAAGCTTTTTTGTATTATTGAGCTGTTTAAAATGTGTGCATAAATGAATATGATAGACGCAAGATGAAAGAACCATAGAAAGTGCTGCTGCTGTGAAACTATTTTTTGGTAGTTTCCCGCGTAACGCACACAAAATTCAGCTTTTATACTATAACGTACTATTGAAATACGCTCATATTACCGGTCATATTACTGTCAGGCTATTGCTGTCTCACTCTGATAAATAGGTCACTGCCCTGTTATACCGCCTAATGATAAGCTAGGAGTATCATACAATCAACGATGAGCCTAGAAGGTATTCATTAGGGATTTAGAATCCCCGGGTTTGTAAGTATTCGGAAACACAAGAACAGGTAAGAAGTTACACTCTAGCGCGGTACAGAAGATATAAGAATCAAAACACTTAGCCGATTTCGACGCATTGAACGCCAGTCTTTGGAATATATTGTGAAGTACATATTCGTATTTATGCTTGTCTAATGGCAGGGGAAGAGTATAGCTGTCCATTTCAGGCCGAAATATATCAGATAATAAAGCGTTAAGCTCGCAACAACGCTACTTTCTGTCTCTGTTCAAGGGGTTTGCGTTCAAGCTTATAACAAAAATATCTTTTGTGCGGCGTCGGTACCGCCACAAAAATAGATAGATACCGACGCCGCACTGTAACCGCACCGCGCGCTTTGTATGGAAACAAACGACCGTCCGTGCGCAAAACGACAAATGCACCGCTTCGGCACCGCAGCGATCCCACAAGAAACGTCTAAACTGAAAGCGCCCTTAAAGATGTTTGGATCTAAACTTCAAATATCAAGTCGTGGTCATCGTTTAAGCCACATGACACCCACTGCTAGGTATAAGACTCCCCCAAGGATCTCCACAACGATCGGTCCTGCGCTGCCCGCATCCAGCGGCTTCCTTTGACCTTCACCAGACCGTCGGTTCACCTTGTCGGAGGCCTACCTACGTAGCGTCGTCCCGTGCGCGGTCGCCATTCCAGAACCTTTCCGCCCCAGCGGCCATCGGTTCTTCTCTATGTGCCCCGCCCACAGCCATATCAGCCGAGTAATCCTTCGAGCGATGTCAGTTGCTTTGATCAGTTTAGTTCTCCTACGGATCTCCTCATATCAGATTCGATCACGTAGGGAAACGCCGAGCATACTCATAGTTAGCGACCACGATTCACTACCGTAAGTCACCACTGACAACACACACCGGTCATAGATTTTCGTCTTGAGACACTCCGGTAAGTTGGACGCGATGATTTTACGGAGCTTCCTGAATGCTGCACATCCGAGTTGGATTCGACGGGAGATCTCTTTGCAGCAAAAGGACTATATCATTGGCTAAACGAAGATGTGTCAGATACTGGCCATTAATGTTGATGCCGAGTCCTTTCGAGTCCAAGAGCTTAAAGATATCCTTCGACGCAGCTGTGAACAGTTTCCGAGAAATGACGTCTCCCTGTCTCTGAAGTTGCTGAAGTTGGATGGGATTAGTGTTCTGGTTCTGTAATCGGTCCGACATGGTGGCATGTTCGTATAAGTACCTCAACACCTCGAAATACTTATAGTCCACTTGGCACCTCTGGAGAGAATGCAGCACCGCCCAGGTCTCTATCGTATCGAAGGCTTTCTTATAGTCCGCAAACGCCAAGCAAAGTAGCAAATTATACTCCTCGGTCTTCTGTATAACCTGCCGAAGCGTATGGATGTGGTCTTTGATGCTAAAGCCTTTTCTGAGAACAACTGAGTTTGCGTTTGGTATAGTTGCAGGAACCATTTTAGCGTAAAAAACATTTGCCAGTAAAGCAAAGCTTTTTTCATGCTAATTAAAATTTTAATGAAATATGCAAGCATATCCCTTAAAGTAGGATTCAGGTTGAAAGGACTGACCTGTTTCCTATCCTGTTAATCTTACAGCCTCAGTGGACAACCGAATTAGGGAATTAGGGACAAGATGTAAGTTAACATTGGCTTGGCTATTTCACTAAAGGCCAGGGCGAAAAAATTTAACGATTCTACATCTATATCAATAAAAGCTATAGACTTGCTCGGTCGTCAACTGAAGCTTTTTGGGTTACATGACAAGGGGGCAGAGTTGTATTGCGCTATTAAGAGTCTGCCTGCGGAGACAGGTTCATGAACCAGTTCAGTAGGGGCTCGTGCATCAAATTTAAATTCAAATTCAATATCATTTATTCAGTCTATGCTGTTACAAGCACTTATGAACGTCAAAGAAGCTACGCCATCGGCTCACAAACCCTACGGCTGGATACTGGATTTTCTTTGCTAGCAAGGCATTGAATGATGACCCGATATTCAATTTTCTCCATACTTGTGAACAACGATAAGATGATTATAACTTTTTAATTTTGCATTTTACAATGCTACTTTTATGTGATAAATATTAAACAAGAAAATATACTAGAAAAAAGCAACTAGTCTCATGTCGCCCTGACGGGATGGCGACATGAGACTAGTTGCTTTTTTCTAGTATATTTTCTTGTTTAATATTTAACGATAAGATGCTTAATTAGTAGCTACCTGGGCAAATGAACCTGTCTCCATAATCCCCTCAAAACCGGAAAGTTTCCGATCTCAGGAGATTGCAATGCAAATATGGCTAGCCAAAGGAAAGGTCAGAAGTCAGATAATGTTTATATAACATCGATAAATAATGCTAGGGCATAGTCCCAGGAAGTCCTGGTTACGAATTTTCCCGAGATTCCCGATACGGTACTTACTGGGGCACATTAACTGGCACCGGTTTTAACATGGTATCGCAGAACCGGTTCTCATTAATAGTAAACTTCAATATAAATATATTCAAATGAATGAGTTCGAGATAGGGAAAAGTACCGGGAATTCAAAGTTCAATTTTTTTCCCGGGACTCCCAGTACTGACGCAAATTAACTGACACCGGTACCATCGTATAGAAGAACCAGTATTCTTGGTTCTCATTAATAATCATGAATGGGTTAGAAATGCAAAACTATAAAACAAAATGTATTAATCGAGTGATTGACAGTGGGTGCATGATTTCTAATTTTAATTTTAACAATCAGAAAGGCTGTCATTTAGAATAGTGGCACTTGAGGTGGTATAAAGTAAAAACAAATTATACTTAATTGCCTAGATCAGATATATATCCTGTTTCTTTTTTTGCTTTTTATTTAATGTTTACCTACTTCTAAAAAACATCTTAGTCTGGTCATCAACTTACTTAAAAATAATTAAGTAGGTACCTTCATGACTAGCAATGTAGGTACCATCAACAGCACGTACGGCTTTACATTTGCACTACGAAAACCACCGACGAGCGACGACGTAAGGGCGCTCTCAAGGTCACACACACCGCTCGCGTGTCGCGTCGCGTCCCATGCGCTTGCTCTTAGCGGCAAATTTCAAAATGTTCCGGATTTAAACTGAATCTAATAATATAAGATTCCATGGATAAAAACGACACAAATTTTGAATAGTGTTTCGTTATATCATAAAGATAATAAAAACATAAACTCTAATAACTTGAATTTTCTTTTGTGACTTTTACAGCGTTTTGAACAAGAAAAGGAAAGTTTCTGAAAATGCCATGGAGGAATCTGACACAAAACATTATAAACAAAAGATACCATTGATCTAAAACTTATAACACTTATTTCACCAACTCTAATATTCTTTTGAGCTACTGAGGCGACATCTTAGGTAATGGTTAAATAACAGTATTCCCGTGGAGAGAGATGACACAAAAACCTCGTGTACATCGTTTACGACTTTCTAATCCCCATGAAAATAAAATTATCGTCTCTAATTTTCTTTTGGGCCGATAATGTCAGAAAAGACAAAAACGTCAATATATACTTATCCCTGCACCTAAGATGACACAAAATCATATATTAGGTTAAGTAAATGGTCCTGGAACTGTATACCAAAAATCAAGAACTTTAATATTTTTGAAACCTCAAAACTTATCCCTATCGGTCTAAGAGTAACTCGGTAGAAGTAATAAGATTCGCCGAAATGCCTTTGTATGTTTTTATGATTTTTGAACTTTTTGCATTTTTCAATGCGATTTTTATACTTATGATATTTTTTTTAAAGAAAAATATTGGAAAATAACAACTCGGCCACAAGTGAATTCTCAGATGGGACCATCTGTTTAAAAATTTATCATAAATGCCTTTATATGATGCAAAAAATATATTTATGATAAATGTTAAATAGAAAAATAGCATTGAAATATGCAAAAATTCAAAATCATAAAGCAAAAAATATAATTATTATGATTAAGTTATAAGTAATCTGTATCTATCTTAATCAATTGTTTTCCTTTAACAGGACAAAGGCGGTCACATCGAAGCAATTCAAAGGAATTGTCAAGACGAAAACTAAAATGGGGAATAAAATAAAAACTAAAAAGAAGAAAGCTTAATAAACTTGTCTTACTAGTCTTAAACAATGTACGAAAAGAAGTTTTAAATTGTATAATTTTGACAGTCAAGTGATTTTTAGGCACTTAGAACTCAGCATATACAGTGCGACTTGGCTTGTAATGAACGCGGACGGGGGCGCTGTTACTGTCAAAGGAGATGTCCAAAAATGTATGATGTGTGGGCCACGTCTGTGTACAGTATACCAAAAAATAGATAAAACCACGATAAACAGTTTCCTACTATTCAATTTCTTTAAAATAGCTTTGTTTTCTAGAAGGAACAGTAAATATAATGCAAAAACACTTCAAAAATACATCATGGCGGAAGATGTCATTTTGTCACTGTCACTGTCAGTCAATAGAATCACATAGAGCAAGCCATTCATAAAGAGGAAGAAGAATAAGACTAGCAATGACAGTGACACTTAACAGTTTTTTTTTATGTGGAGTTGTCAAATTCGACGCTTTATTTCGAGTTAAAGAAATATTGATTTGTTTTTTTTAATAACCACGTAACCGTGGATTATATGAAATTTTATTTTATTTTATTTATTTATTAAGAAATAACAGATAGCCTACTTAAATATAATACATAAATGAGTTACACTAAAATAATTTTGGCCAAAAGAGTTATTCACAACTAGTACAATTTTGAAATAATAAACAGTTAAATATAATTAAATTACAAAAATCAAATAGAAATTGATAAACGCAGTACATAGGAGCTGAATATTAACTTAGAACTAATACAATAACCTCATTACATAAATATACTAATTTGAAAGATAAGAAAATACATTGCAACAAACATCACATTATTTTATAATATTCTAGTAAAATTTTCCAAATTATTTTAAATTTATTTTTGTAAATTAATTGTTTTTTTTTCAGCATCAGTAATTTTTTCTTCATCTTTGGGGCTGGTGTACATGACATGGCCCATATTGGGACATGTCCTTTAAAACGTAAAAACGAGATAGCGTTGTTAGTTCCTTTTTTGCCACGCTCATTAAAGGCCTTATCGCACGTGCGACAAGGCTTATAATTGAAGCGGGCGGAGGCGCATAACTATCTAAAATGACTTTTTATGTTAGTTCCTTTTTTTGCTACGTTCATTAAAAGCCTTGTCGCCCTGTTGAATTTATCTCATTAGTAAAGAACTTAATTCTTGATATTAAGTTGCCAGTTATAAAAAAACTTCTTCTAAAACACATTAAAATAATAAAAGCTTTATTTATTATTTTAGTGCAATTATCGGAAAATATGGTAAATTAATAGAACGTGATAACTGATAGTAATGATTTAAGAGTAAAAAAGTGTTGACGTCAATAAAGGTTGATGAACTTTGTTATTGATTAGATTTTGAATAAATCTATTTATTTTAGACACTTCTTTTATTTTAGAGATCCTCGTCTCGTTATATTAAATTTACAGATTGTAAAATCAGTGTTTTCAAAATTTGATGCAAATCGCTTTGAGCCAACAGGCCACATCATGCGTTGCGGCGTCGCACCGCAGAATTATCCGGTGCGCAGCCATACCGTCACGATTCTATTATTAAAAAAAAACTTGATTTCGAGAGTTATTGAGTGGCGACCACGAACTGGACGACGCGACGTAGGAAGGCCCCAACTAGGAGGACCGATAGGACCTGGTGAAGGTTGCGGGGAGCCGATAGCTGCAAGACAATCACAGCCGCTCTAAAGAGGAGACCTATGTCCAGCAGTGGACTTCTAATGGCTGATGATGACTTAAAACTTATCTGATGATAAACATAAGAACATAGGGCCTAGCAAGGGCGTCGACACTCTTAGGGCCCAGTGTAAGATTGCAAAGGCCTAACTATACCATCGCGTACAAGTAAAATAGACCTTTATAAATGAGAATAAGGTTGAGAATTAACCTATTGGCAAACTTCGGCGTAAGCGAGACTCGCACTAAACACACAGGACAAGTGCGAGACTGATACTCGCTCGCAAACCGAGATTCCGTATACGTAAACAGAAACTGATACTTATTGACTACAAAAAGTCATATTGTGGTTGGATTTTATTTTTGCTTGTGGAAGACCTTGCTTTCACATTCCATGATTGTTAGTCAACCGGATATACGCAATTTGTTTGGATTCACTCAAAATCATACATTCAACGGCATGTCAGTCTTTATTGTTTGATCTTGAGAGCGCTCTTATTATGTTGCTCGTATTAGCAGCGGTTGCGGAGTGAGAGTAAAGTCTGAGGTGACAATCAAAATAAGTTAGGTACTTAAACGATATCTTTTATATAGCTCTACTGGTTCCTAAAATGTTTGAACATGGGACCTTTGTAATGGAAACGCCGAATTTATTTTAAAAAGTAAATTTTCTTTACCTACTTTAATAGAAAATTAGAAGGTGGCTCACTAGTATTTATCTTCATATTCATATTATTTATTCATTCATAAACATGGGTATTACAAAGGTGTCAGTTAGATACAGAAAAAACATAGGTACAGCCATGATTCACCCTAAAGGTATATGAATATTATTATTTTGTAAGTATACAATACACTATCTTACTACCAGCTTCCGCTTGCGGTATCACCCGCATGGTTCCCGTGGTCTTGGGAATATCCGGATAAAAAGTAGTCTCTGCCTCTGTTTTTATCTAACTCTATGCCAAATATTAAGGCGGTACCCCCACCGAAAGTGGCGCCGCGTTGAATTTTATTTAATATCGTAATTCTAATTCACAATTTTAATAAAACTAAACGTGGAATTTTTAGAGCCCATAGTCTAGTATTTTTAGACGTTATCATTACATTCCCTCGTAGTCACTGCTAGAAGTAGATAGCAAAACTGCTAAAAGTGGCCGTTTTTGACACATTTGCTATCTACTTCTACGAATGACTATGACGAGATGTAGCGATCTAAAAATACAAGAAAATGGGCTCTAAAAATTCCACGTTTAGTTTTATTAAAATTGTGAATTAGAATTACGATATTAAAAAAAATTCAACGCGGCGCCATTTTCGGTGGGGGTACCGCCTTAAGTAGATTTGTTGCTAAATCAGGGCGTGAAGGAAGGACAAACAAATAAACTTTCGTATTTATAATATTAGTTAGGATTTTAGTAGGAATAAATGTGAAAGTATGTCACTTTGTTTGTGTCTATTTCACGCTAAAACTACTCGGATTTGGATGAATTTGGCACAAATATAGTAGATAGCCTGGATTAAATTATAGGATAATTTTTATCCCGATATTCCCACGGGAACGGGAACCACGCGGCCGCGTTATTCATATTATGATCTCGCAGAATAGCCACATAACATACCTACTTACGTAGGTCTGACTTCTGAGCTTCCACTTGTGCAAGGATACAAAACGATATAAGCCTCGTGTAGACATATAATAACGTTGTATAGGTAATACTCCCAGACACGGAAAAAACTATCATCACGTTAATTTTTTTCTCGAATGGGGATCGAACCCACGACCTTTGGCTCCACCACTCCACCATTGGGTCCAATGAGCCCGATAAAGAGAATAAAACCCATTTTGTAAGCACTCTATACATACTGTGTATTGTAAATCCAGCAGACCAAGGGCTTCCATATCCTTGGAGGAGCTCAAGACAGTCGACATTTGGTCATCATCATCATCGTCAGCCTGGAGACGTCCACTGCTAAACATAGGCCTCTCCTAGCTCACGCCATTGAGCCCGGTCCTCAGCTCTTTGCATCCAGTTCTTGCCTGCCAACTTTCGCAAGTCGTGACTTGACCTGGATGCAGGGCGATTGTGACGTCCATAGGATCTTATTTAGCCTACTGCTACCACGTTGGCCAGACGGACGTGTTGGACGAGGGTTTGTTTCAAGTTTTCCTTCTCTCGCACAGGTTTTCAATACGTTGAGCCTCTTAGGCCCGTATAACAGAACGTTACTCGAGTAGTGTTCAGTAGGCTTATTACGAGTTTGGCAAACTCGATTTTACAGTAAACGTTAATGTAAAATGTAGCTCTGTCTCTTTCATATTTAGCGACTGTTTTACCGACATGAGCAGTGTATCCGATAGTCTACGCTCACGAGTCCTGTAAATGTCATGTTAAGCAAACTCGTAATAGGGGTACAGTAGGCTTATTACGAGTTTGGCAAACTTGACGTTTACATCGGATACTTATCGGATACACTGCGCATGTCGGTAAAACAGTCGCTAAATAGAAGAACGTACTTGAGAGCAGTAGAAAGGTCGTCGCTACATGCGATGTATAAGCTCGTCCTTTGCTAACTGTACTCAAGTTATAGATCACTGCTTGAGTCACGTTCTGTAACACGGGCCTTAGTCAACTCTTACGACATCCCAGGCATGTAAGGTAGTGGTGACACTTGTATTCTTAGCCGTCAGAACACGGTACAAGATTTGGTCACACCAGCCCTAGCAAAAGTTGCTTAATGATGAACGAGAATCGAGAATGGATAAAGTTAGAAATATTCTTATTGTTATCGATCCACATTGGGACTTGGGAGCAAATTATTGCATTATAAAAAGCCGAGCGTGAGTTTTCTTTAGTCTTCAGGGAAACTCGGACCATTATTTCTTCTGACATTATTTGACGACTTGTACCCTTAGGCAGGTACAGTAAGTACCCTTGCGCCAACGCAAGGATACTTACTGTACCCGCCTACTGCGCCAGAGGTCCCGGGTTCGATGCCCGGACAAGACAAATATTTGTGTGCATGAACATGTCTATTTGTATTGGTCTGGGTGGTTAATATGAAAAAAAAGGAATTTATGTAATTGGTGTGATTGTATGCAATTATTTATTATTATAATAATAGGAGATTCCTATATTCCGAATCGAATAAAGGAGAGCAAGCATTCTCCTTTATTCGATTCGGGGGCGTAGCCAACTAGGGGCCTCGGCCACGGACCTGTTGGAAAATATGGTCGCACCAAATTATATAGGAAAGTAATTTATAATTTCCTTTTTTAACCCCCGACGCAGCGCAAAGAGGGGTGTTATAAGTTTGAAGCCTGTCTGTCTGTCTGTACGTATATTCGTAGAGCCTAAACGAATCAAGCGATTTTAATGCGGTTTTTTTTAATTGAAAGCTAAATTAATCGAGATGGTTCTTAGCCACGTTTGATGAAAATCCATCTGGCCATTTATGGAGATGTAAACTGCCCGCCGAAACGGTAAAAGATACAAAGGTAGTGCTTTGACTAAAATAATGTACACCCTGGGCAAATTTAGGTGCAGCAAAAAATACAAAATGGCGGCAATTTTTTTTTCTTTCTGTACATAAATATTTGTAGTGCCTAAACGAGTTAAGCGATTTTAATGCGGTTTTTTTATTTTTAAATAACAATAAAATTTTAAAAACGCCCCAACACAAAAAAAAATAATTTCTCTCTAGGTCGGGAGACCACAAAAAAAAGTACTTACTAAAAGGTTATATTATACGTTGGGGGTCCCCCGACCGAGAGAGAAATTTTATTTTTTTGGACTTTTTTTGTGTCGGGGGATTTTTATTTAGTTCTACTGGTACGTAACTTCTCTGAATTTTACGCATAAATGAATAAATATTTAGGCTTATTCTAAAAATGATAAGCAAGAAGAATAAAAGGACCACTCTAGATAATCGTAGGTACGGTCGACTATTGCATTTACAATAATATTTTTATGTTAATAGGTAGGCTGGGAATACACGTCAGATTCTCAACTCAACTGTATCAGCACAAACGTTGTGCCATGGAGTCATACCTAAGTACTTTAAAAAAATTGTCCCTGTGATGTGACACAACCAATCGTGTTAACTACATCAAATTGTATTCAAAATTGTGTTTTTAATCTCTCTGACAAATTCTAACGAAAAAAGGATATTCTCAATATTAGCAGTGTAGATTTTTTCGAGAAAAAAATCGAGAAAAGGATAGTATATAGATAGGGTACTGCCGCCCTGGTTCCAGTCCAGATACCCTTAGTATGTATAACACATTTGCAGAATTGGGCCCTAGTAGGCCTAGCATATGCGACTTTTATCATCTCGATAACATGTCCTGCTCCCATCGTAGCGCATCATGCTATCTTACTTGATAGCATGATGAGCTAATCGCATGATAAAGCGGTGCTCATACAGGGGCCCAATTCTCGCGCCTTCGACATCTCAAATTCGAAATTTTTTTGGAGTTAAAAATCTCTATGAAACGCTCACTGAAAGCAATCTTCGACATTATAGGATTATCAAAGATAATTGAAACTAAAGATTTTTGAGAGTAGATATTTAACTAAAATTTTTGATAAAGAAATTAAGTACATATAAATGTCAAAGGCGCGAGAATCGGGCCCCTGGTGTTAAAATTCATAGCTAACTGTAACTAAAGCTCGTAAGATCAGTGCAGATTAAATTATTGCATTAACATAATCTTTATGAGAGATGTTTCGCATTATTCTATTAATGCCGTTTCGTAAAACACTGGGTACGAAACATAACTATTACTTCATTAGAATTTCAAGTAGCTGACTTACAGTTTTATGGCTCGTGGGAAACGCGAGCGATTGCCACGCAGCTTCATTGTAATATGAGAAACAGAAAGACCGCACAAAGGATTTAAAATTGATTAAAACAAGGTATTTCAGTTATTGAGGTATTTGCCTTTATTTTCAAAAGGAGGCGTTTTACTATTACGGATAGACTTATATATATATGTATTTATATTTTTACATGGAAATTTTCATCACATTAAATCATTATTAATCCTAGGCCATTTATCAGTATTCAATTCAGCATCAACAATGAGTAATAATAATATGTCATTTCGAAAAAATACAACCGTTCTGTATAAGCTATTTAATTTTTCATCAACTCATACCGAATTCCGCGTCAACCGTACAAAGATTTAAAAAAAATCTTAATAATATACAAAATAATAGAAACATTCGTTTGAATCTCTGTGAAAAAATGAGATTTTCAATTCTATCGTAACTTCAAATTCCGTGAATATAATTCGTGATCTCTTTACAAATAACGACTTCAAACAACTCTTTACAGAAAAATAAATATACAAATTATATGACTACACAACCGGTGATTGCTCAGTTAGCACTTTTCGTCGGCGAGGACGTCGAGGGCGAAGCCCAGGTCGAGGACCGCGGAGGACGGCCGCTTGGCGTGCGCGTGCCTCGCGCGCGGCTTGCACTCCGGCACGTGCCCGTTCAGCGCGTGCCGCACGTCTCCGGAGAACAACTCGCTCAAAGTCTGTTGCACCTCCTTGTTTCCGCCCGTCGCACTACACGTCACTATCAGTTTCCGCACTTCCGGTTTGTTCGTTTTACTAGCGTTCATATGTACACTTTTGGACAACGACAGCGCGTTCTGGCCGTAGTAGTAGTTGTTGGCGCCGGTGTTTTTGCTCGACCGCGAGAGCGACGATTTGATGTTGCTCCGGACGGTGGCGAACTTCTTGCCGAGAGTGACGGCGCCGCCGGCGTGCGCCGCGTTGAAGGTGCAGAGCGCGAGCGGGCGCGGCGAGGAGGCGTACCAGCACACGTCGGCCGGCACCAGCGGCGGCGGGCCCTCGGGCCGCTCCAGCGCCGCCGGCGGCGCCGCGTCCGCCGGCGACGCTATGCTCAGCATCGGGACCGCCGGGATCTCCGCCTCGTCCGGCAGCAGGAACGAGTCGGGCAGCGGCTGGCTCAGCAGCGACGTGATGTTGGACGTGTCCGGCAGCATCGCGCCGGGGTCCTCCAGCAGCCTCGTGTAGATGTCGTTGACCTGCTGCTCGGCCGTGAGCCCGTTAAACCCGCCGAGATCGATGGTGGTGTTGACTAGGAGCGGGACGGGCGGGCCGGCGAGGGCGGGCGGGGCGGGCGCGGGCGGCGGGGCCTGGGCGGCGTCGCGGGAGGCGCGGTGCTCGGCCAGCAGCGTGTCGAAGGGCTTGGCGCGCCCCTCCACCGTCCTCCGCAGCGACAGCGCGTGCGCCTTGCACGTCAGCGAGCGCACGCACGGCTTCGGGTTGTCGACGGTCACCACGCCGCAGTGCTTGTTCGGGTCGTATTCCCGCAGATTGAATTTCGTTTTACTAGATTTCGATCTCGACGGCGTCTTCGTAGTCGGCGTGTTGACCGCCGCCGGTTTTAAAGCTTGCGTTTGATTGAGTATATTCGTATCTATCACAGACGATAGCATCGGAGATGTGCTCGGTGCGAATTGGATATTTGATAAGTCCGCATCCGGTATAGAGTATGCGGATAGTGATGATGTGTGCACAGTGGAATATAAATCTTGGGGTGGTACGGGCTCTGTGGGCTGGGTAAAGTTGATGTCTGGCATGTTACCTATATCCCTAATTATGTTTTTCCAGTCTGTTGAATTTGCAATATCATCAGCTGTTTGAATACCCTCTGAATTCATGA
Organism: Chrysoteuchia culmella; assembly: GCA_910589605.1. Lineage (NCBI taxonomy): Eukaryota > Metazoa > Arthropoda > Insecta > Lepidoptera > Crambidae > Chrysoteuchia > Chrysoteuchia culmella. The sequence continues at coordinate 17,518,307 of OU342659.1, forward strand.
TAGCAAAAATGTCATCAGTGATATTTTCACCAAGCGGTAGATCTTCAGTGTCCTGTATACTGACCACCGGTAACTCTCCACTCTCAACACAGACCTGCACTTCTCCGCTTACTCCGGATGATGTGCTAGCTTCTTCTAAATATTGCAGTTCAGGCTGTGGTAAAACTATCCTTGAAATAGGAGCAGTGGCTGAGTGAATTGGTGAAGTTTCCATTTTCACTGGGAGCAAGTCTACGGGTAGTGGTGGTGGAGCTTCCTTTTTATGTCGACTTCTGCTTTTCACTGTGGTTACGGGCGGCGGCGGCGGGAGTATGGGCTCCGTACTGGAGTGCGATTCTAGTAAATGTCTGTAAGCAGCACTGCACTTCACTATGACACCGCACATGTGGCACACGGCCGCGTTGAGGTCGTCCAGCTGCGGGAACAGTCCGTGGAGACTCATGCTCTCGTACTTGAGGCGGTTTAGGCCCGCCCGCCGGTGCCGCGCCGGCTTGTACGGGTGAGGGTTGTGCACGCGGCGGGCGGACGCCCCCTTCGCCTCCACGCCCGGCGGCGCCGCGAACCCGTCATCGTCTCGCCGCGGAGACAGGTGCCCTATCTCACTGACCCACAGATCCCACGGTTTCTCATTGCACTTCACGGGACTCACGATTTTCGGCGCAAAGGGAAAGTCCCCGGACATTATTCAAGTTTCACACGTAATCCGACCGAATACTCGAGCCTCATGGGAGTCCAGCCATGTCAGGACCGCTGGCACCACTGATAGGTTATTATCCCATTTCTGCTTTATGATTGCTTTTCGTCCGTTACAATTCAGGATCACATTTTAGCGTTATTGTTTACTTCATTATTTACACTCACTAAACTGATACGTGTTATGATTGTTTTAGCTTTTCTATTTACAGGGACAGATGATCTTTCTCACTGACAGCTGATTATGCAGATTGTAAGTTTTTCTACACGACGGAACACTTCCATCTGTCGATGATTGTTCTTAAAGCACTCTTCATGTCCTAATTATTTAAAATTAGCATTTATTTAACTGTATTTATGTGACATTAGACTCGTTTCACACAAATAAAATGTCCAAAAAATCTGTTTGGTTGGTTGTAAGTTACTATAGAAAGCATCAACACTTTTTCGAGTATTTGTAAAGAACGAAATACTCTATGGTCATTCATTTTTGAATGAAATAAAGTGACCGAAATGGAATGGTACTCTCAGCAAACTCATTCATTGTCTCGTCTATTTTTATTACTAGCAATACTGATATAGCTACATTTCTATAATTCCAAAACACTATAAATCCCTATATAATTTGTGATATATATCCATTCAGTTGATATTAATAATAAATCGCATACTGTCTGAACTTCTTATTTTATTTGATTTGCAATGCGGTAGAAATATGCAAGGTAAGGTGCAGTCAATAGCAGCTACGGCTTTACACCTTGACCTTCGATCGAGCGGCTTTACGTCGCTCGTAATAGCGGCGGTTTTCGTAATGCAAAATGTATGTATAGTGCAAACGTGGCTGCTGTTGTCTGTACTATTTACCCACATACACCTTTGTTTGTATTGCAGCAGTGCAGTTACATTGCTTTGACATGACAAGTCGTATAACCGTAAACCGTGAGTTCGCATTGCAAAGTATGATATAAATAAATTGTAATACGGCTCCCGAGACGAGAGGATGTCTAACTCCAATCCAAAACTTTCTGCTTCAAAAAGGAAAAGGGAAATCATATAGTATAGAATAGAATCTTCAAATTAAATAATTTAATAATGTTTTGTAGTGCATGAAAACGTGTAGTAATTCAACAAGCAGACTTCGACTTCGACTATACATCTATACATAATAAATTAGTTTTAGAATTTTGTTCTGTTCTGTGGTCAATAATTTGACATCTAACTTCAGTCTTCACAAATGACACTAATGACAAGTGCAAGTCAAAATAAATTGCTTTTGCGAAAAAATAAATTCTGGTTTATAAAAATTACTTGGTCATCAGAAATAAATAATCGCATCTTGAAAATGTTATAAAAAGCCTACAGAAACACCTGACTATGTCCGGTAGTCTTCACAAGCACAAAGTCACGTGCCGGCGTCTTCATGTGGCTGAGAAATTTCTGCCGATCTATCCTGTTCGGTGTTCCTATGGGAGCCACCTTCCTGGACAGTGTTGGTTATGTCGCCAGAGTAGAGGGCATCTCTATGCAGCCAGCTCTCAATCCAGAATCGACAAACACCGACTACGTTTTCTTGTCGCGCTGGGCAGTCAGAGATTATGATGTAAATCGAGGTGACATAATCTCGCTTGTCTCGCCTAAAGATCCCAACCAGAAGATCATCAAACGTGTAGTTGCGTTACAAGGTGATATTGTGAATACTATGGGATATAAGAACCAGTATGTGAAAGTTCCGGAAGGTCATTGTTGGGTGGAAGGCGATCACACTGGTCATACTCTTGACAGCAATACATTTGGACCTGTTTCGTTAGGTTTAGTGAATGCTAAAGCAGTGTGTATTGTCTGGCCACCAGCTCGATGGCATTATCTTGAAACAAAACTGCCAGAGAACAGAAAGCCAATTAGTAGTTCTTTTTAGTACAAAATGTATTTATCAACAAATGGTGGTGATTGTAGTTAATACTTTTACTTTTAATAGATAATTTTAGTTGCACTAGTATTTATTTTCTACCTATACTTTCTCATAGACTGTTTTAGTTCAAACTACATTTGTAAATTATGTTGTTACAATGCCAAATTATTTTTCCTGATGACCTGGATCTCTTGCCTAGTCTTACTTTCAAATTATACTCCAATTCTAATCGTAATTGCACAGTACTTAGCATAGTACTTAGCCAGCTCCTCAGTGATTGAGGATTCCGGGAGAGGCTCGCTTCCATCTTCAGCCTTATCAATACTTAACATCAGGTATGATGAAGGTTAAGAGTCTCACCGTCGTACATTAAAAAAAAAAGAATCAGTTATTTAAGTTAATGTGAGGCTACAGCCTCACATGTAAAAATAGAAAAATGATATTTTGTTAAAAAAAAATATGCTACAAATATTATGCTAAATTATAATTTATAAGGTTCAAATGTTAATAACTGTTGTGAGTATAGTATGAATAAACTTTTGTTTTACAAACATTTAATAAAGTCTCTTATTCAGATTAAAACTCTTCACTTTTAAAATTATTTATTTCAAACAATCTATCACAGTTCAACAAACATATCTTCAGTCATCTAAGGTGCTTTTTTTATTACATGTTTTAGAAATATGTGTACTTCATCAAGAGCCCTATTACAAATCTGCACTCTGCGTATCGGTACTGAGTTCAGACGGCCGGTGCGTCGCATTTGGTAGTAATTTTGCAGTTATATGTACAATAATATTATCTATCATAGACAGAAGAAATTCACAGTTACTTATAGCCATTTTTCGAAGTTTTTTGGTTTAGAATTAGTTTTATTCTATTAAATAATGATATTTCGAAATTCCGAGGCTGCTACGAACTATGTTAGGAGATATCATTCAAATTATTTTATTTCATTTGTTTAGAACAGTTCAATCCAGGTGCTCAAAAAAGTCCCTTCGCGCATTTTATGAAAATCTTTCTCTGCAATTTTGGGTTTAATTAAAAAGTTAACCAAAATTTACAAACACCAAGTCCACTACGAACTATGCCAATAGCTATTCTGCACTATTCAATAAGTAAAAAATTTTATTTTTTATTTATTTATTTCAGGTAACAAACAGTTATATACAAACAATATTATAAAAAATTGTTTACAAACAAACCTATAGTACCATAACTTAAAGTATTAACTTAAGTAAAATATAGTTAAAATTGTTAAACTATTTTTGTTTCCGAGATTAAGAACACCAAAATTGGCCATTTTAAGCGAAAATCACAGTCGAGATGTAATATGGCTCTTAATAGCTTACATATGACATTAGATGTCTGAAATATCACGTATTTGTGGAATAATTAAGAAAAGTGTTCAAATGTTTGTTTACAAACATTCTTTTCGTAAGAGGGCTAGAGCAGGGGTGTCCAATATAATTTTGTGGAGGGACAGGTTTTGTATTTTTGTAACTGTACCGGGCCAAAAGAAAAGTCAGTAGCGAAGAATTAAGTGAACATTCTTCTAGCTATTGATGTCTTCGCGGGCCGGATAAATAACTTATGCGGGCCACATTATGGCCCGGGGGACGTATGTTGGACGGGCCTGGGCTAGAGTATAGGTATGTTGATAATTTATTTTTTTATATTACTCAGTCCATGTTCCTCCAAAACCTTTATGATTTTATCATAGGATATTCCTTTTCTTATTATGTTGTAGTATCCAATCTTTGATAGATCAACAACTGTAGAACCTGTTCTATTCTGCTCACTAAGACTTAAAACTCCTCCATCAAAGACTGCACCTAGTTGTCCATATAAATGTTCAAATTCATTGACTGACAATGTTGATGGCTCATTACTAAAGTTAGCACTTGTCAAAGCTACAGGCATATCAAATGCTCTGGTGACTTTATTGATAAAACTGTGATCCGGTATTCTTATACCAATTTTCATAGCAGTTGGGTTGAGGAATGGATTATTGAGATATTCTGTTTTCTCCAAAACGACAGTCACTGGACCAGGAAGTAGGTTGCAGAGCAGTGTATCAGTGATGTGATCGGCCATACCCCATTTGCGTACGTCGCTGATATCAGTAACGCATACAGCAACAGGTTTACCAGAATCTCTGCCTTTGATTTTATAAAGTTTCTTTATCGCTTCTGGACAGTTAGCACTGCATGCTAAGCCATATATAGTATCAGTAGGCACTGCTATGACTGCACCACTTGCCAATAACTCTGCAGCTTTTGAAACTGCAGTTTCATCCATACATGGAATCACTGATGCCATTTCAATCTTCATCTTCACTGAAGCACTTCTGTATATAAACAACTTACTAATAAGAAAGTTTAGTTTCATAAATACTGTCATTTTCATTCACTTTTAGACAATAAGGAATTATTGTTTTAATCGCGCCAGTTGTGAGCACAAGTATGATTGCAACAGCGGTAGAAGGTAGTCATTGGTTCATCAGCTGAACGAGTTTGCAGCTGCATGAAAAACGCTCTACCGTGTCTACACTTCGGGCAGACGGCATCCGTCGAGTCGACGTTTTCCCAGGCGGCTGCGCCACCCATAATATAATCGAGTTCCTGAAATGAATGAAGACGTTACAGATACAGGATACTTAGGTACTTCAGCAAATAGTGATACTAAACGACAAGTTAGCAGTTTTACCTTCAATTTCGGAAATGTACGTGACGACACTTTTTTCCGTATATTATAAACGTAAGGACACGTGTTACACGCGTATCTAAGACCCGATTCTGGTCCTTCTTCCACCATCAATATATTAGCACATGTTGGGCAGAATAACATAATTTTTTATGTGAGATAACTTACTGTTTATGTGTTATGTTAAACATACTTCAATATTAATGTTTAGTATTCAATCAATTTGGCATAATTATTTATTATTTTTAAGATAATTTCGAGGTTAGGATTAGGACACAGATCATGATTACAACGTCAAGTCAGTGACATTGATTGACGTCAGTCTGTCACTGTCTGTCAATAGAAAGTTCTGTTGTATCTCTATGGAAAGTTGCATTGACTTATAAACTTATAAATGTTGTATCTCTATGGAAAGTTGTTACACTCTTTTATATTATGGGTTGGGCTTGATAAACCGTGCGTTTTACGTTAGGTACAATAACGCACAAGTACGCTGCGACTCGCAGCAAGTACGTAATGAGATACGATATTGAAATTGGTGTAATAAGAGACCCTTTACGAGCAAATACGTTATAAAATTAACACTTATTGATAACTGCTAGTTACGCTCATAAACGGCGGCTCAGGGTGTTTTACTGAAACTCCTGACATCATCTGATTTTAGTTGCCGGAGAGGTACCTACGTATTTTTTTTATTTTTTCATTTTGAGTGAAACGAAACGCATGTAGTGAGAAGAGAAGAAAAGTAAAACGACACGCAAAACAATGACAATGTAGTTAACTAATGAAATTATTTCGACAAAATTAGTGACAGAACTAGTGAGGTTGGGGTTTGACTAATTCTTAGTCTAATACTAGTCTGCCCTACCCCTAGAGTGTATATAAAAGCCCGGAGCGGCGCGGAGGGTGAGCAGCCCCAGCCTGCTGTTACAAATTGCAGGCACCATGTGAACCTAATCGGCTGAGGCTGGTCGCCCAAGGCGACCAGCAAGCCGAGGCTGCGTAGCTGAGCATGGAGTGCCTGCGGTTTGTTACGCAAGGGCGGAGGGGCTGCACTTCCGGCAGCGCCCGAGACGTTCGGAAGCTTTTAGTTGGCCTTAGTCCTGTAGGTCACTTGATAGGTTAGATTTTATATAAAAAAAATGCAAGTAGAACCCTAAATTTAGTTGTATATTTTTTTTGTGGGGTTTGTGCACTCTCCACTACCGTTTTTCCCCTCTCCCCCCCTGAAAATCATCGTGAAATTGGCATCATAATAAATATAAAACGTGAATCCTAAGCCTTTTAGTCACGGTAAACAGCCCCGCTATCGCGTAAAAAATATGGATATGGGCTTCATTTGACAGTTGAAACTCATAAAATTACCTTATATGGTCATTTAACTGTCAAATGAGCCCATGTCCATATTTTTTACGCGGTAGGGCCCCAGCTCATAAGTCTATTTCCGCGACTTCTTCATTAGTATTGAAGAAAATTAAAAAAGTTTACTATGGTCAGAGTTAGTGTAGGGTGACCATGGCCATAATATTTAAAACATGATTTTTCTCTATAATAGATTTTATAGGCGAGTCTGAATAAAATCGTGGTGGGAGGGCTTTTGAGATTCTTATTTCTGGAATTAATTCTTATTTTGATGCGGCTTTTCCGAGAACTAACCATGGTCCCAACAAACACCACCTTATTAAGTCAATATTTTTTTGGTATTTGGGACCACTGTTACAGTACAAACACAGTTGCTATCTTTATTTCCTATGTCAGAAAAGTACAGTCAAAGAAAAAAACAGGTTTAATAAAATAACAATAATTTTTTTTATAAAAAAAGAAAACAGTTTTACTTAAAATTATTATAAACATTATAACATATTATTAAAATATTTATGCTTATTACTAATGTGACTTAAATGTACACGCTTGTACATAAGGAGTGATGTTGAATTGAACAAAAAGTAGCAGGCAGCATTGATTGCGGAAAAAAATCATATTGCTTTGACAGTGAGTTGATATTGTATCATATTCTATGTTATTCCATTCCATACAAATTGCCGATTGAATACGATATGAAATTTCAATTTTATACAGAGAACTCTTTTCAAAGTCACGATTTAAAAATAAAATGGTTTCTAAAGCTATCACAGATGGCTCCAGTTATACATTAAATGTCAAAATTGTGAGGGAAACAGGGAAATGCCGCATTTACAGTTGGTAATTTGCTTAGCCATCAATCGGCAAAAAGAAAATCTTTTTTTTGCTGTCACACATGTCATTTTGAAAAGATCTCATTACCTTACGCAATCGCACCCCTGCATGGCTAGCATGGGCTGGGGATAAAACTTTTGTCCACCGGTTATTTCCACCACAAGGGAAATAATTATTTTATTCATCTGCCAAAGCACGGCAACGAAAGAGAATTATATCACTTTTTGACATTAGACGTGGATGTCCTCATCTTTAGATGGTGGGTTTAAGTATATCTTTTGGAAAAAATATAATAAGTTGTAGTATAAAAATATCTTGTGCTTACTGGAGCTTAGTGTTGTCGTCGGCAAGGGAAAAACAGTAGTAAAAACACAAAAATAAACAAGTACTTACTTTTTAGCACTCATTATAATAATATGTATGTGTAATAAGATTTTGGTAATAAATTATTGTTTGGTTTGAGGTTATATACTCAGAGACATTGACAACAAAACTAAATAAATATCCAGCCAGATGTAATAAAACGAAAAAAGTACTTTGGTTTACAACGATATTCTCGACTATTTTATAAAAAAAATAAAAATTAAATAAAAGTTTTGCTTATGTATAATGGCAATAATTTCGGGGACAAGCGTTTCCACTGTTTTGTCCACGTGAATAGTTTATCCACCCATGTCGCCATGCTCGGAGGGTGGACAAAAATGACAGAGGGGAATAGTCTTTTGTCCTCTCCCCGTGGATAAAATGTCTCCGGCCATGCTAGCCCGGCTCGAGTAAGTAAGATGATTATGCCATGTCGATTGTATTATTTCTTTGATAATTAATAAATAATAAAGAAATTATAAATAAAAATTATTTACACTACAATCTAAGTCTAAGAATCAAAGTCTAAAGCAGCATTATTGTAATAAGATCTAATTGGTACCCTGTTAAATTACTGAATTATAAATCCGACTTTATTTGCAACGTGGGAGATTTGACATTCATAAAAATACTTAGATTTTTTGTTATATTCAGCCTACTAGGTAAGTACCTAAAATGTTATATTTTGGTGTACAGCTACGAAACAAACGCCAACCGACCAATAAAATTATTAAAACTGACATATGTCGTAAATTACACACCTACTTTTTAAATATTTCACTTTGAATTAAAGTGAAATATTTGTGACATTTTATCAAATAGTAATTGTCACAAGTAAACAATCAAGATAATTTAGTGTATATTAGGAAGTCTTGTAAATATCACAATCACACAATAAATTATAAATTAAGTACCTACTAACTACTTCCTTATTAATTGCATGTATAAATGTTTTCACTGTTTCCACTGGCAAAACATCAAGAAAACATGGTTATAAAATATAGCGCGGCCGCTGAGAGGATGACCAATGGCTCTCGATAGGAACTGTGAAATAATGCATTCTCTCAGTGGCCACATTTATACGCTTACAACTTGTTTTCTTCTCACTAACTAACACATTAATAGCCTACTCCCAACATTTTACTAAACTGTGACCAACAAAATTAAATATAATCAAGAATTAGGTTGTAGGTAGATAATTTGTTTAAAACATTTATAAAATCAACAAAATTAACACCCATTTGCACTAAACTTAAGAATCGAATAAGGATATTCTTATGTATCTTTAGACATTAATATTAAGAATACCGGGCCCGTAAGTTAAGAGAAGACTATAGTGGATTTAAGAACATTTTAAAACGTTTGTGCAAAGCAATTTTTATTACGATTGAGACAGTACGCGACAGTACATAAGAGTAGAAAATAGGCCATTCCAACTTCAATTAAGACAATATGACGACTCTCAAGATTTACCTAAAATCTCAATACCATTTGTGAAACTCATCCATCAAGCATCACGAACAACTTTTTGTATGAAAACAAAGCTGAACTCGTGGAAAAAAATATTTGAACCCTGCTATAGCATATGAAACCGGTGATTATTTTTCCGCTTTCATGCTGCCATACAAAAAGTTGTATGTAATTTGACGAGTTCTGCTCTACAAATGCTTTTGGGTTGTTGGATAAACATATAATAACGTTGCATAGATGTCCGTCTTAAATTGTTAACGACATGGTCACCCTGGGGGCCTACCGCGTAAAAAATATGGATATGGATATGGGCTTCATTTGACAGTTAAATGACCATATAAGGTAATTTTATGAGCTTATAGGGGGGCTGATTGAACTTCATAGAAAAAATAATTTCCAATCTTCTTAAAAACTAATGAAGAAGTCGCGGAAATAGACTTATGAGCTGTTTACCGTGACTAAAAGGCTTAGGATTCACGTTTTATATTTATTATGATGCCAATTTCACGATGATTTTCGACTTTAACTAATGAGCCAGACAGCCACATGCTTATTGAGAAGTAAATGCTTCGCTTTCCTAATTGCGTATGTTATTGTTATGTATTGAATGCATCAGTAGCTGTCATATATGCCGTCACATTTCTTTGAATTGTACATCCCGTCGGTACATACCGTAATGCTCTCTGAATTCGTCATTTTATTTATGTTAACCTAACCTCAAAAACATGTGCTTCTCTGGCTCACCAATTTTGATAAATCATTCTCAAAGATCTAAGCTATAAAATAAATCTAATTTCTAAGCATTTGGTTCAGTAGAAGCTGAGAAATAAAGTTTTAAGCACATACGGCGCTTCAGTACGCGCGCGTATTTTACGCGTCAGCTTAAGCGTAATTTAGGTGCACTTTCGTTTGGCTATGGTCTATATAAAATATATGGGGGAGGGTGAGTTTTTGAAGTGAAAACTTATTTAGCGGCGTTGAGCACTTTTTCTGTAATGGGTATAAAATCTTAAACTCGCGTCAGGACACGTGACCTGATCGAAAAAGCGTAGGACGGATGGAGAATGTTGAGGTGACAGGTTGACTATGGTCTCGGTTGCTTAGCGGCAGACTGTTGATAATGTCTTTTACTTGTCTCTTGTTTTATTGTCAATATATATTTTTCGATTCTCTATAATAACTTATGTTTTCTTATATCTTATTACCTAACTTAACGTTCACTTTAATATGGTTTGTCATGTTTGTGTACGATAGCGCAATAAATGAATATTGTATTCTACCACATAAATGATAGTACTTTTATACTGATAAAGCAATTGGTGCAAAATTATTCCCTAACCATTCCAAAATATCAAACATGCTCAACGTTAATAATCAAGTTTTCACTTCTGCCGGCACTCCCGGAGTGCAACCCGTCTTTTTTTTTTTTATTGATTATGGTGAGATATAATATCCTTTTGTAAATAAAATATAAACATGTACAATTCGAGGCTATATTTTACAATAATAACTATTTTTGTACCAGTACCACGCGCGGAAAAACACGTTGACTCAACTTTGACTATGAATTACAACTCAATTATTAATAAAATATCGAACAATGATACATAGAAAAATCGTAAAGTGTCTAAGGATTCCAAAAATGTATAATACATAGTATGGTTTCCATACAAGTTTCTAGAGAAATCGCAGTTATAATGGTCACTAGTTATTAGTTGCTCAAAAATTTGCTTTCTACTCTATTATGTCGCACTTGTACATTTGTAATTTTAAACTTGTCGATTTCATTGATATTGCCATTTGAGATGATAAATGTATTTATTAAGTAAAGACATTTATATTAATATTCATTTATTAATGGAAAACACATTACGCTAGAAAAATAAATGGTTAACGATTTTCTAAACGTTTTTGGGTTATGACATAGTACAGACCTGCTTTTTCTGTTCTGTGGTACATACAGAGCAGGCAGAGAACATAATAATGACAAAATACTTGCAATGACATAAGATGACATTCGAGCAAACGTTAAAATAGATTTGACGTTTGCATTCCTGTTTTGTTTTGTCTCGTCTTCTTTCTTTCTTTGTTCTTTCAGATTTTTGACATTTCAATTTTATCGGTTGTCGAGTTTGGATGTTTGTTTGTGGATAGCTCTGTGCGGTTGTGTTCGATATTTTGGGTGTGTTCATAGTTTATTATTATTGGATTTATTACACCTAATATTAATTGTATGATTGAGTTTCACTGTAGTGAATTGAGTGTGAATGATGTTACGGCCTTTCTTGGATTCGTTTTGGAATGAAGATGTGTGGTTGCCGCCGAACACTACTTGGGAAGATATCGCTCCTGGGCCTGATAAAGCTGTGGTTTATCCTGTACATTGGGATGTCCTGTACGCTTTACCTTTGGCTTTCGTGCTGATTGGATTCCGTCATGTGCTGAACAAGTAAGTCATAATTATTCAGTTCAGTTTCAGATGTATGTCAGTTCATTGGCGAATGATTAGTAAGTCACGCTTGGCGGACCAGTTTGCCGTTATCAGCAATTGAACTATATTTTATTATTCATGATATTAATGCATTTCCGTGTTTTATATATTTTTTCCCTTACGCTGATTTCCTTTAGTGACTGGATTTCCTTCAGAAAACAGTCTGTGTAAGTCATAAACAGTGCTATAAAAGTATTTTATATTTACCTACCCAAATTAATTTCCTAAACTTTTGAACACAAGTGAAACTTCGCCGTTATCTTATTACTTACATTCAATTCAAAAATAGTCTAATAATCTACAAGTCTCACCATAAAATTTATATTTTGTTTTAGATATTGGTTTACACCCTTTGGGTTGTCACTAGGTATAAAAAACACCAGATCTAAGAAAGCCCCACCTAACCCAAAGTTAGAAGCAGCTTACCAGCAAACACCAAAGATCAAACATAAGCAGGTATGTAAAGATTTTAAATTGTTAAGCAAATAATTTGTTTTAGACAATAAAAAACATTTATTGACTGAAATATATAACTTCAATCTATCTAACTAATAAAAGTAACTGCAATTATCGGTCATTATATAGCCATGACATTCAGAGCCTGGACAAGCAATTCTGAATCATGAGGGAACCTCCCACTGGGGATAACCCTCTAACTGCTAAACACTCTTTGAACAAGCCTGATCATAGTTCTAGGACTGATTGCAGACAAGCCAAGAAATAAAATATCTAGCTATAGTTAGGGGCCGTCCATTAATTACGTGGTTGATTTTCGGACCCCCCCCCCCCCCCCTCACGTGAGATTGTTAAAAATGCGTATTTTTCAATGTAAATACATGAATCTATGCTTCATTGCTTTGGATTTATAAAAAAAACAAATTTAATTATTTAGAGCTACTGTGCTATTTTGTGGCGTTTGCATAACCGCAATAAATATTATTGTGTAGAATTTAGACATATTTTAATAGAGAAACACGTTTTGCTCAATTCAACCTAGTTTTCTTGCAATTTCACACCATTTAGTGCAGGAAAAAAATATGTGATACTTGCCAGGAAACCCTCTCTCCCCTACATAAGATATCGTGAGATTTGCCTTGACCCCCTTGCCCCCCTAAACGCCTCACGTAAATTAATGGACGCCCCTTACAATGTTTGCAATAAGAACTTTTATTTTTATCCTATGCTATAACAGTCACAGACATAACAATAAAAGTTCTATTGTGTCTCATTCACTGTCAGCAAAAGTGTTATGGTGTTACAACAATTTTAAAGTAATGTTTATTCAGAGACTGAGTTGTTATACTCTAGCACCTTCTCTATTATAACATTATACCTACTTTGGTATGGTTCTAACACCTCATAGTAATGTCCCTGGTATTTTTATATAGCATATAATATAGTATGCTAGAATTTCTTATGCTAGCATGTTTGATGTCGTGAAATCTATGTTATTTTTATAAGTAAATGCAGTTTATATGAGTCTACCTACACTGATAAAGGTCTGATATTGAAATATCATTTTATGTTAGTTGTTTCACGGAATAGCTTTAAAATCTCAAATGCTATAAGCAAAACACTCCTATATTTTTCAAACATTGTAGAAACTAAATATTTCTCCTATTTTTTTTTGATTAAAGACTGGGCAGGCATTTGATCATCACCATTTACAATGTTTGATAAACATAAGGATCTTGTTTGCAAGTTTATAAATGTTAGGAAATAATAATATGGTATTTACTTGTATAAATAACAGATTACTAGTTTTGCAATCATTTAAATTAAACAAAACAATAAAAGTAATACTTTAAACTAAGTTTTGAGAATGGCTTTACAATCTTAGATAAGATACTAACAGAAAAAAAAATGTTTTTGAGAGTAATCGAAATTAAAAGCTAATCATAAAGATAATTTCAAATTACCTGCACTATCTGAGTATTTATGTAAGCTGAATTACTGAGTATTTATATAAACTCTGCAAATTATACTATCTGCAAATGTACAATATCAAACTCAAGTTAATTTCGTCCTCCATTCAGTGTGTTTTAATAACTTTATAAGTTAAAAAAAAATAGTAAGCTAGCAATCGCTTGATGTACAGTTAACAGCACGTCTGGTTGTGTAATTTGACCTTGAGACCTTATGTCGCTCGGAATAGGGGCGGTTTTCGTAGTGCAAGTATTGTTGACTGTATTATGTTATGTAAGGTTAATAGCAACTATTGTTTATACAATACTAGCTTCCGCCCTCGGTTTCACTCGGCGTGGTTCCTGTTGGAATATCTTGATAAAAGTGGCCTATGTTACATCCGTTCTTTACTTTATCCCAATTTTCAAGTCGATGGATTGCTTAATTAGGGCGTCAAGCAAGGACAAACAAACACACTTTCGCATTTATAATATTAGTTATGGCCTGCGCAGACGACGGACATTGAAGGACTTTTTGTCCGCGACACGACCTTATTACTAAGAACATAAAGTTGAATAAATATCCAATCGACCATCGAGGACCATCGCGTACTTTTCGTGGATATACGCGGTGTAAGTTGAATCTTATTTGGTTAACAATAAAGTCGTGTCGCGGACAAAAAGTCCTCCGTAATCCGTCGTCTGCGCTAGCTCTTAGGATGTCAAATGAGAATGCTCATGAAGTATGAAAAATAAACTCAGGCTGGCTGCAAATGAAAGGTATATCAAATTAAAGGTAAAAATTATCATTTGATAACTTAAAGTATTAGTAATAAAAGGAGAAACCAGCTGCCGTTGCAGTTTAAAATCGTATAAAATGTCAAGTATAAGACCATTGTCTTATTTTAACAAGATAAAAACTAAAAATAATGTACGAATTGCAACGAACGAATACTGCCGATCGAAGAACTGCGCAGTTCATAAACACTATAGTATACATCATATTTTTTTAATTATTAAAAATCTAGGGGGTTGTAATATTCACTAATACAAACAACTTTTACTACGGAGCCAACTACGAAATCGCGAAATAAAAATTCTGCTGTTCCATAGAAAACTTTAATCCCTACTCGATCAAAATGTATGAAATAGCTATTTTCTTTTCACGATTTCGTTGTTGGCTCCATCGTCAAAGTTATTCATATTGATTAATTCTACCACCCCCTTTAGTTCTAGCAATTAAATCTACGGTGTATAACATTCAAATAACAATTTCACACATAAAACCATTGATTTCGATGATACATCCTATGCAGTATTTAATTATTTACTTATTTTTACCTATAATTTGAGTTACTTTTTTTTGCGCCCAGGCTGGATTTTTTGAGCATTATCCTTTCTACTGACAAATCTGAACTCCATGGCATATATTTTATAGTCCAAAGTCGATTGGAGAAATTTGACAGATATGTAATGTCGTAATAGCTGCTGTTGACTGTACCTTCATTGCATATTTTCGTTATTTAAGGCGATGCAACATATACTTGTTTATGCATTTGGTGTTGCATATAATATGTACTAGAATTTATCATTTTGGTTTAAATGTAGCAACACTAAGTATTTAGAGTAATCTTAAATTATGTGCTTTATAAATCAGTAACTGTGCTTGTTTTCATTTCAGTTGTTTTTGAGCAAGGATGAGGTAATTGTTGCGCACTATTAGCACAAAATGTTTGCCATCACTCTATTAGAATGTCACTGTAGATGTGTAGTTTAGTTTTTATTTATAATGCCAAGTTTATTTGGGTATTTTGCCTCACTTACTTATCTTAAGGCCGAATACTTCGCTAACCGTTACTTAACTTTTAAGAAGTTCTTAAACATTTGTTTTCATACCTTTGACACTTAAAGCGACAAGTTGATGTTTAAGAACCCCTCAAAGTTGAGAAACGTTTGAATATTGGCCGATTAGACTCTTAAGCACAAGACTTTTAAGAGTTATAGTTTCAATACTGTCTTCATTTTTAATAGCATCTTTGTGACTTGAATCTTTACTGCTCTAAGTTCTCTTTTCAGTCCTCTTTTCATTGCTTACGTTTTGGTTATGAAAATCTTGAATGACATGCACGAATATGCGCATTTTGCATTTGCAACTATGGATTAGTTACGGGTTAGAGACGTGTGGTCCGAAAAAGTTACGACCGATTCGGGCGAACTCACACTTGATTTTTTTTGTGACGTTTGGTCCGATTTTAGAGGTAAAGCAGTTTTGCATAGAAAAACCTACTGCTTGTTTTTACACTGTCTGTTTAAAGCGATATCTTTCGTTTCGAATATAACTATTTTTGTTGAAAGTCGCATAACTAACTAGGAGTTATTTTAGATGTTTCAGTTCGCCAGATTAGGGCGAAACTTTTTGAACCAAACGTCACTAACCCTTATTTACACCTTTTAACTACTCTAAGCACAGAACACGAGATCTCTCTTCTGTGACCTAAGGATTGCCTTATTTCTATGATCTTCTCTCATCATCTTGAGTTGAGTTATTCTTCGTAGCTCACTGTCTTCTATCTGACAAACACGACATTTGTTATGTAGTACATAACACACAGTTACAAGCAGACATCTGCTTGCGACCACGGTTATTGCAACATAGCCGAAACGTAAAGCTGTAAGTACATAGTTGTATTACATAACAAATGTCGCGTTTTAGTCCCGTTGTTTTAATATATAATTATAATGGAACGCGAAAGTTTAAAATCTTATATTAAAAGACATCATAGGATGCGGCCAGATACCGAGTGCTAGTTTTTTCCACTCACGGTCGTTCGTGAACGCGTCGATTTTTGTGTAAAATCAGCGGCATCTAGGGGATTACGCCACGGACTACACCAACGCCATACAAAACATACGCTCTCACTTTCTTCCGTGAGTAAAAAAACTCGCACTAAGCACACAGATCGAGAATCTAGAAGCTCGATGGCGTAATTTTTGCGCGTTTGGCCTGCGGTTACGGTGGTTAAGCAAGTCGCTATTCGCAGGTCGTTGATTGGATAGCTGACTAAAATTATCTTTGTCCTCTTTTTATGAACAACGGGGAGATTCTTAGCCTTCATCATACCTGATATTAAGTATTGATGATGAATGCTGAAGGTGGAAGCGAGCCTCCCTGAATCCTCAATCACTGAGGAGTGTTCACGTTCGTGGAGGCTAGGCTCTTCGAGTCGGAAAATGCTGAATTGACTTCCTTTTTGGCTGCAGCCGTGAGACATCCACTTCAGACAATGAAACCTTTTGATTTAAGTTAGTTTTTTATTTTTTTGCTATAAAATTGTAATTGTCTCATGTATGTATCCAAATAAAGTCCTATTCATTCATTCATTCATTAGGTAGGCACGTTAAAGCGGCTTTACTTGCAACTTAGTTAAAAATCTTCACTTCGCATCGGACCCTCGTGGTTCATCCTGATTCTCTTCCAGAGGGAAATGCCCGCGCATACCCCCCTGTCTGCGGAGACAGGAAGGTTATGTATTTGCAGGTGGGCAGCGGTGCATCTTGCATGTAGGTAAGTTTTTCTTGCGGAATTATGCTACATATTTTTAAATATTACGTATTACGTAAAGAGTTACGTTAACAGATTTTTATAATTCTTTTTAGCTGAATGAAAATGGTTTATGTGTGGTCCCATATAATTTTTACGAAGATCTGGCTATTAGTTTTTTTCATAATCCTGAAAAATATCAATCACGTTTTGGCAAGTAGTCGTTTACCTAGATGACATCATTGTTGTGTATGTGCTGATTTTTAGTGTAAGTAACGGCACATGATGTAACTAAAAAATCTGAAATAAAAACATTTTATAAAAAAAAATCAGACCGACTTCAAAAAGTAAAAGATAAAACTTTTGGAGTCGGTGCTAGCTAGCTAAGGCCAAAAAAATATATAGTTAATAGAAGTGCAATGAAGAATGCCTTGGCTGGCACCGACTCCAAAAGTTTTATTTTTTACTTTTTGAAGTCGGTTAATTTTTTTTTTATAAAATATTTTTTTGTGTTGTGATTTGGCTGGCTGGATTCGAATGTGCCGCGTCACAGACTGTCAAGAGTGCGTGTCTCTAGTCCGGCATTTTTCTTGTCATTTTGGAGATCTGGCAACGGATCTAGTTATATTATATCGTTGATATTTCGTATTATCTGTACTGTGGTTAAACCTCCTTTCCTGTTTCGTAAAAAGGTTATGTAAACAAGTAAATCCTCTTTTATCTCGTAATTTTAAAGACGTATTATCACATTTCTTATCATGTGGTTCATTATTGACAAGACAATTGAATAAATGAACGTTTCGAGGTTGTTTCATCCTCATACATATCTTTTATTGTCTTCGTGGATTCGATCCTTACCCGAGACAAACGGTTTCCTCTGTTCTTTTCTCTAGTGATTTTCTGAACTTAATTATTACTATATTTTGTAAGGGTAGTAAATTAGTAATTAACCGATTTTTATTAAAATATCATGCAATATAGATCACTGTAGATCCACCGGTGGATTTAGGCTGCCTGTCCACTGAAGCGGAGCGAAGCTGCGGAGCGGAGAAAAGAGGAAATATTAACCAATAGGATTGCATAAAATCTCCGTTATGCAATCCTATTGGTTAATATTTCCTCTTTTCTCCGCTCCGCAGCTTCGCTCCGCTTCAGTGGACAGGCAGCCTTAAGAGGAATAAAATAATAGCCGTAGACCAACCGGTGGATATAAGAAAAATAAAATAATAGCCGTAGATCCACCGGTGGATCCTCGTAAGTAGATCCAAGTGGAAAGAGGGCATGCAACCCTGGACTTAGATACCTCTGGTGGCTTCACGACCAGTGAATGCCAGGTCGATCACGTCAATTTCAACCTTGGGCGGTTTACGAGTCAATTAAGGAGATCGATTTTCTATAGCACTGGTTGTTTTCTTTTTTTGTACTCGGCTTTTGTAATCGGTTGGTATTTTAAAAATTTCACCACTATCGTCAAAGTATCTCATTTAGATACCTGCTAAATACTTATTTAGAAATCTGTCTTAGTACCTGTTGTAGAACGCCTAGGTTAGCTAGACCAAAACCAATCACCGAATTGCAACTTTATTTTTGATACATTTTAAATGGATTTTTTTTGGAAAATATCGACTTGGCCACAAGTTGTTCTGAGACAGGACTCGAACCTGCGACCTTTGGGTGTCCGGCCCACTGCTCTAACCACTGAAAGGCTCGGTGGCTCAGTGGTAAAAAAAATATATAAAAATAGCATTGAATCAAGAATCAAGGATATTTTTTTCGAACATTTACAGTACCTACAAAAGTGGACAATGAACAAAAATGTGTGGCGCTTATGTGATGCAAAAACGGTAGGTACAGTACAGATAGAATTACGCTATACGATATGAAAAAAAAAAATTAGTTTATAAGTAGAAAAGAATGTCATAAAATCAAGAAATGTCAAGTAAAAAAAGTGTGCAGACAAAAAAAAATGTACATATTAAATTTTTAAGCAAACAAGTAAGCAATACACCTGTAGTATTTAGTATTCTGTGGCAATACTACAAACAATGTCAGGTAAAATGTCAAAGCGAAATGTCATGCTAGCGTTTTAGTAAATGCAAAAACTAAAAAAAATTATGAAACTTTACGGTTCTTCGAAGCCGAATAGCGAAATCTAAATCTTTGCGAGGTGCAAACTTCTCTTATACATGCCAAACCAACATACACATCTCATGCATATACCGAAGCCGTAATATATGCATAGTCTATATCAATCTAAATAAGAATATCTAAAAATAATTGCTGGGAAACCACTTTTATTTTTAGTTAAAAAATATGGGTGTTATGTTTACACGCAATTTTTAGCGTGCAACAACGTGTGTCTACAGGGTTCGAGTAGGCGACTGGGACCCAGATTCGTTGATTGGTTTTGGTATTCATTGCGGATTTGTAGCCTTAAACGATAATTTTTAAAATAAATTAATATTGACTTTGATCCTCAATAACTCTTCAACTATCAAGTTCCCAGATTTGGTCCCATACAAGAAAATGATAGTAACGAAGGGTAGAATTCGAGGTTTTCGTTTTCGTTATGGGTGTTTTAACACCCTGTATACATACTTGTGCTGTACATACAGGACCTCTATTTTTGAATCACTCGTCGCGCGAGTGGCGATGCGAAGAAGGAGTCGATCATACGATTAGCGACCTTGCAAGCGTTGATATAGCACGCTTTTCGCTTTGCCCCTCGCGCGCTCGCATTGGGAGGTGGTACTGCAGGCGAAAAGCGAAGCTATGTATATACGGGTAACGTCGCTTTTACATAATACGGAAACTCAAACGTCGCATGGAAATCAGTAGAATCCTCGGGACGAGTGAATCAAAAATAGAGCTCCAGGTCTCCCAAAGTGATAATGGATAGAAATCTTCGTCACTGTTCGGCAACGGTCGTATTCCCCGAGCGTCGAAAGACGATATGTATATACAGTGGTTAAGTGCATTTTCTTCATGCAATAATTTAGTAGAATTATGTATTTTGTGCTAAAAGAGATAAATACACGACTATTAGAGAAGATCTCCATGCGCATTATTAATTTGGGAGTAGGTACTGTACACCATGTTTGGAAACTCCGGACAACTTCACTTTAATCAATCCTATATTCTACTATCTAACACGACTGCATTTCGATTAATATTTTTTATCAAATTCCTTAGCCGTGATAAAATAGTCGAAGTTGATAACTTGAGTTGAACGATAAAGAATTTATAATCAAAAGAGGATTCTTTGCAACTTTAGGCGCGGAACGGTAAAAAAAGCAAAATGGTTAAAGAGCAAAAGGGTAAAAGGGCATAACGTCAAAAGTGTATATTGGTAAGATACCACATTGGTAATAGAGCAAATAGTAAAAGCGTAAAACGATTTTAGACTTCTAAACTCTAAAGTTTAGAAAAGTCTTATAATCCCTCTCTGTCCGTCCGTACGTACGTACGTATGTATGTACGCATCGAGATCTCAGAAACCATAAGAGATAGAGACAAACGGTCAACGGGAATGAGTTTAGGACACCTTGGACATGTGTCAAATGTACTTTTTTAGTTTCTACACTACAAAACAATAACAACTGTCACGTGGTTTAGAAGTCTATTTTGTGCCTGCTAACTAGCAGGCGCTGCTAACTTTTTTTTATGAGCATCATAGACCTATATCGAGATAGACGATAATAGTGTTTTAACACCATTACCGTCTTGCGTGCCAAAAATTTTATCCTCGGTCAAAGTTTTCCGACCTACGTCAGTCCGCTTAAGTCCTTTGCCATGAAAACACGCGTCATTCAGAAACAAAAATGGTTAATGAGCAGTGCTTTCTTGCAAGAGCTTGTCAAAATTTTTCGACATCACTAAATCTCGCTCGTGACGTCATCGTGGGTACGAAAAATTCGACTCGCTAGGTTCTCATACATTTTGGAGCGCTCTTTTCGTCTATCTCGATATAAGTCTGTGATACTTTCCTCAATTTAAATATTGTCAACAATAATTGTCAATTCGAAAACACGTAATCATCATCATCATTCAGCCTATCGCAGTCCACTGTTGGACGTAAGCCTAGCCCACTATGCGCCACAAGGCACGATCTCCCGCCTTTTCTGCCAGAAAACTGCTAAAGGCGGTACCCCCACCGAAAGTGGCGCCGCGTTGAATTTGATTTAATATCGTAATTCTAATTCACAATTTTAATAAAACTAAACGTGGAATTTTTAGAGCCCATTGTCTTGTATTTTTTCCACTTTCGGTGGGGGTACCGCCTTAATATGATACATCTAATTCAATTGGTCAAAAGAGGCAGAACAATTTCTTCCCTTACTTAATTATTATTTATAGGATATGTTTCTCCCCTTGCCCCACAAACTTTTATACAGCTAGCCAGATTTCCTGTCTATAAAAAATCGATACCTAACGCCTTTTATTTTTGTCAATCGTTTTTAAATTGCTGTAGTTAGTGGTTACACTCCTAGAGGCGTACTTTGGTTAATGTACCGTAATGCGGGTTGCTTCAATTCAATATTGATTATGAAAAGGGTTTCATTGACAAACGATTCCCAATAGGTGTTTAGAATGTTAATTCCCGATCTATCGTACAGTCTTAAGCACTTAAAGAGTCACAGTTGCTTTTAGGAATTGCTCTCATTACTTACCAAAAGCACCCACAATGTCGTGCGTGTAGAGATAATAATAATAATAATAATATTTCTTACACTCACGCCAATTAACCTAGCCCCAAAGTAAGCACTGTACGGCTTGTGTTATGAGATACTAGGGTAAAGGATAAAAATACATATAATTATACTTATATAAGTATTTATGTGTAGAAATAAATATGAACGTCCATGACTCAGGTACAAATGCTTGTATTCATCATACAAACATTTGCCCCTACCGGGATTCGAACGACACCTTGAAACCGGTGTACGTACCACTCGACCACGGAGGTCGTCGAAGGGTTTAAATACTGTAAGATTTTCTTTAACCTAGTGTGCGTACCTTCTGAACCAGAGAGGAATTGGGAAATTAGCGATTTTCATACATTTGGCATTTTAGCAGAATAGACAATCTCATCATGTTGCCTCTTTAATTGAGAAGAGATACTATTGTTATAGATTATTCTCAAACTCGTCCTTGAAAAGTCCATATTATCATTATGCTCTATTCGAACTTACATAATTGCTTTTCATACCTAAACCACACATAAATTCGTAATAGGTACAGTCAGCATCATATTTATAGACACAGCTCACGTGCTCATATAATTAGGAACATCCAAAGTGATCAAATATATCGGTACAACCATAGCGTTCTTAAAAATAAGAACTCTATAGAGCGCTTTGTGACGTTGTCATCAATTGGAATACTTGAGTTGTAACGATATTATTGATCACTTTGGATGTTATTGAACATTTGAGCACATTGACTGCGTCTATATATATGATGCTGACTGTACACATCCTGAACAGAGTCCGTAGTTAAATATTGGTGAGGATAAAATACGTCTTTTGTTTGTAAACCTCTATGCTATGTATCATATTTTACTTTGTAAGTACTTAATCCTCTAAGTAAAATTTTACCTTGGCCCGTAAAATTCAACTAAGCGTTCTCAACATTATCCGTTCCTACCCACAACCACAACATCTATTAGAAATCCATAAAAAGCCTCGTAAAAGCCGAACTAAATTATCCTAACCTGGCCATAAGATAAGCGGTCGTCAAACTGCCTATCGACAAATCAAACACATATTGCCATGGAAATCTAACATACTAATCTAACATGGAACCCAACAATGTTTTTAAAATGTTGAGATTTAATATGATTTATTATCAGAAGTTGATGCAGATTTCATGGCAACAGAATTGGAAGGTTTGGAATTTACATACCTATATGAGGGTTTTCATAATCAAACTCTGTGCCAAAATTATCAGTCGTCATCATCTTACCCGTTTTGTAGACTTCGTGGTCATGTTGACACAAAAGCGGCATAATAGGTTGGTGCCGTGTGGTGACGGCCTAAGAATACAAGTGTCACCACTCCCTTACATGCCTGGGATGTCGTAAGAGTCGACTAAGAGGCTCGACGCAATGAACAGCTATGTGAGAGAAGGAAAACTTGAAACAAACCCTATACCAACCCGTCTGGCTAGCGTGGTAGCAGTAGGCTAATAACCTCCTATGAACAACGCCACAATAGGCGTGAGCTAGGAGAGGCCTATGTCCAGCAGTGGACGTCCACAGGCTGATGATGGTATGATGATGATGGTGCCAAAATTATCAGTCGTCATCATCTTATCCGTTTTGTAGATTTCGTGGTCATGTTGACACAAAAGCGGCATAATAGGTTGGCTGCGGTAACGAATCTCTGTACCGACTTCAGCATATCTTACCCTCGATTTCGTGTCGAAGGTCAGTTGGTTAGAGGTATTAAACGCGGTAACGCGGCCATAGCACACATATTTGTCAAGGTACTCCAATGGAAAGCCTCTACTTCAATTAAAAGTTCGGGTTTTATAAAATTTGGTTCCAGGATCGGCAATTTAGATGATGGCAATCCTTTTTTTTTGTTTTGAGTGAGGGGAATGCTTTTACGCATAACGGTTATGCTGGGCTCACCTAGAATACCGGACTCGCGAGTCCAGCACCCTATCCCTCGCCGCTCCCCGACACCCCGTCAAGCCTAGTAGACTCGGCGGGAGTTCGGGGTAGGATCGTACCAGCTCCCATCCCCCCACCGAGCTCGAAAGTTCGGTGGGACGACGGGAGAAGGGAGGGACCACCGCCTCCCAGTCCCCCATACAGCCTCGAAAGGCTGGATGGGGAGCCCGGAGGGGGGGAGGCACTACCAGCTAAACCCCTCAGCCTCACTGCTTGCCATCACACTGCCGTAGGGCATGGGGGATCAGGGCAGATGATGGTAGTCCTACCAATAGTCAATATTTTTTGGTTCATCAAGCTATCACAACAAAAGATCTAGCTAGAGCCTAGAATATCTCTCTAAACATAATTAAAACACCGCATAGCTTAAAAATCTTTTAACGACGACCTAAAAAGTTCTCGTGTAACACGATAAATTATTATCTTCAGTGTACGCATAGTTAGTTGTACTATACCCAATATCTAGCACGTATGACTAACAGAGCGATATCTATTAGATTATCAGATATCATATTCGGAATCGGAAGTCGGTGATTGCGTGGTTTGATGACTAAAATAAATATGGTTCCTCTGTATTACAGTCGAGAAAGGTGCCGGTCGACTACATTTAGGCGAGTTGCGCGTGCGTTTGATTTGGACAATCGTATCCAATGGGCTAACAACGTCATCAGGTCATCACCCACTAATATTTGTAAGGAATTTTGCGCGGCACGTGGACTACCGAGAACGTACATACGTTTACGTAATAGGTTCGTTCGTGGGTTCTGTTTTCGCAGTGTTGTTACTAACAATAGCTTGCTGTCTAGTGTACAATAAAAATTGTTTTCTCGCATCAAGGATTGCCTGGAAGAGATATGTTTGATTGTATCTGTTCTTTTTTACATTTGCATACTTTTATGGATGTCCCCACGTTGAAATTTTTATAAAACCTTCAAAGTACATTTTTTGAAAACTTGGACAACCGGTAAAAAAAACGTTCGGAGCTTCGAACTTGCTCCACAAATCCTTTTACATTACACAGTACAGAGTCACAAGCGTCTTAACTTGATTTAAGAACTTTCATGCTTATTCTATGGTATACTTGCGTATTTTCTGGCGACCTTTCGTTATAAATTCCTATAATATCGATCTTCTGTCTATCTATTACCTACGTGATAGGTACTCGAAGCAAAGGCGTTACCTTCAATTTACCCATCTCTCCTAAATTATGTTCTTTTCGTTCTTGTCGTATATATGAGATTCAATGTTTATACTCCAGCCATCTTACGGAAAGAATGTTTGTAAACAAACAACCCATAATTATGATAAACTTTAAATAGAAAATTATGAATACAAGTGAATTCTCAGATGGAACTCGAACCCACGACCATTTTTCTATTTAAATATTTTATATAATAATAAAAATAGCATTGAAAAATGCAAGAATTCAAAAATCATGAACCACCCATACTTCGTGGCAGGGCGACATGAGACTGGATGCTTATTTCTGGTATATTTTCTTGTTTAATATTTATCACCCATACTACACCTCAAAACTACTTTTTTATTATATGTTACTTACGTTGTCCAAAGATGTAAGGCATTTATTAAATAAAATATAACGTATTCATGGAACAATAACGAAAAATGCCCAAATGTTTGTTAACATTCTTTCCGTAAGATGGCTGCAGTATACCTAGTTACTATCTGACAAGACAATTGGGCGCATGACAGCTGAGAAAAACTAAAAAAATCTGAGTAAAAACCAACATTTCGAAAAGCGGTAATCAAGCAGTTAATCACTGTAGCGCTAATTAATCACATAATAACAATAGTGCGGTGATAGAAGTGTGGTGCTGGTGCCAAAAGTGCAAAACCGCATTCCTGTCATGCGCCTAATTGTCTTGGTCGTGTAGTACAGTACCCTTTTAGATCCTCAGTCATCTGCAGCTTTGCTTGTTTTGTTGTTATGTTTATCCTTTTATGTTTCTAACTTTCCTAAAAGACGGATGCCAAAGGACTGTAGTCCAAATAATAACAATACATGTCAAATGTTGTAGAGTTGTCTGAGATGATGACGTTTGTGATGTTTTTCAGGGTTCCGTACCTCAAAAGGAAAAAACGGAACCCTTATAGGATCACTTTGTTGTCCGTCCGTCCGTCTGTCAAGACCGTTTTTCAAAGAACGCGTGGAGAAACTGAAATTTATATGTAATACTCAGGTCTACTGTCCCTTGGAGCTGTGAAAAAATTCAAACTTCTAAGCCAAAGCAATCAAAAGATACAGCCGTTTATGCCGCCAATTTTCGAAACTTGCACGGGAATCAAAACCTACAGGGTACTTCTCGTGAACTTAGAATCTTGAAATTTGGTACGAAGTAACGTCTTATAGTACAGATAAAGGAAAAATTGCGAAAACCGTAAATTTTTTGTTACATCATATAATAAAAAAATATTTTACGGAACCCTCGGTGCACGAGTCCGACTCGCACTTGGCCGGTTTTTTCTATTAAATTATGTTGTCATTATTATCTCGTCAGATTTAGGTACAGTACATGAAAATTATATTTCCTTGTATTTAATTCAGCGTATGGATGGTTATTGTTTGTGATTGCGCAAGCTCATAGAGCCGCCGGCCATACAAAATTAACTGCGCTAAATGTTCACTCCGCATCGAATACAGAACTCTATTTCTTAACAGGCCAAGAATAGGTGTGATTTAATGGTAGACTTTATGCGTGGGCAATAAAAGCTGTTTTACCATAGTCGACCAAATGGTTGTGGTCATCACAAATCACAGAACATTTAAGACAATGAGTGTTCATTGAGTTCCCAATTATCGCCTTAAGTGTAGACCTTGAGTTTGCTCTAGTTCTGGTTACACTCGACCTGTGTTTGTTTGATTCTTTAAAAGTTATGAGGTCGCTCGTGGATATAATCACATCGTAAATTAGAAAATGCTACGCAAGGCTGTAGAAAATGCTATTCCGTGGTATGGTATGCACATATTTTGGGTTTTTTTCCCACACGGGTATTAATGGGGTTGCAATCTGTATAAAAATAGAATCGACCTTTGGATAAACGATCAATAGTTATAAATCTGTTGTGTTGTGTGTGCATATGGAATGGAAAGGATCATTACCGCGGAAAGTTAGTTTAGAAGGTATTTTTGTGCTGGTGATTACCAGTACTGAAGTGACAACAATGACTTCTTTCACAAAGATAAGTTCTTCAAAGACCGGAATCAATAGATGGTAGATATGGTATAAGTAGATGTATAACTATTTCCAAACTACAAATTGTACATTGCACTTATATACTTTTATTTTTCTTGCCTTCGCTGGCACCGAGCACCGACTCAAAAAAGTTTATCTTTTACTTTTGAAGTCGGTTTTTTTATAAAAAGTTTTGTATTTCAAAATTTTTACATTTATTTTAAGTTCCGCACTTACGAACTTGTCATCTAGGTAGAAGTGACAAAAACGAACTATTTGCAAGATTTAATGAAAACTACTGAACCGATTAAAAAAGAAAATGGAACTAACTTGTGAATGAACCAGAGGGGTGCGATTTGTGTAATGTAAAGTAATCGTTTTCATTTGACAGTTCATATCGTATTCAATCTGCAATTTGTATAGAATGACATATAATGATATAAAAGGAATACGCAGCTTTTACGCAATCGCCAATCAGATGTAATGCCTTTGAATCATTCCAATCGTTCCAGCCGTCTTCGAATAATCGGTGTACATACATAAAAAAAAATACCGGACAAGGGCGAGTCGGACTCTTAAATACGATATTAAATAGTTCAGGAATTGAGTGTCGCAGTTTTTCCGAAGTTTTCCCGAATTTCAAAACTTAAGACAATTTTTTTAATATTTAATTCTTCTTCTTATGGTGGCACTTCGTTACTGGAGGTTTGCCGTCAGCATGCCGAATTTGCCCTTGTCTCTCGCCATTCGAAACAGTTATTCCACGCTGGTGATTCCAGTCCTTGTGGTCTAAGGACCACAAAGACAAGTCACACAGGTCTAAGGACCACAAAGACAAGTCACACAGGTCTAAGGACCACAAAGACAAGTCACACAGGTCTAAGGACCACAAAGACAAGTCACACAAGTCATAAGTGATTTTATTACAAATGTCTGGTTTTTTTATTTTTTCCTGTACTTGTAGTAAAAGGCGATATTACTTGCTAAATTTCATAGTTCTAGGTCAACGGAAAGTATCCTATGAATTTTGGTTCCCTTGAGAGTGTCGAAGTACACGTTTTAAGAAGAAGGCATAAATGGCCTTACCTTTTTTGAAGTTTGATTTTTTTCACAGCTTCAAAAGATTGTTAAAGTCCACGAGTTACTGAGTTTTTCCCGAAATTCAGTTTCCGAAACTAAAGACTATATTTTTTTATTTAATTACAAATGTATAGTTTTTAGATTTTTCCTGTCTTCGTAGTAAAAGACAATATTAC
This sequence comes from Chrysoteuchia culmella, assembly GCA_910589605.1. Classification (NCBI taxonomy): domain Eukaryota; kingdom Metazoa; phylum Arthropoda; class Insecta; order Lepidoptera; family Crambidae; genus Chrysoteuchia; species Chrysoteuchia culmella. Next base: position 17,546,706 of record OU342659.1, read on the forward strand.
TTGCCAAATTTCATAATTATAGATCAACGGGAAATACTCCATGAATTTTGATTTGACCGTGAGAGAGTCGAAATCTACGTCTTTTGCGACATAAACGGTCGTATATTTTTTTTACGTTAATTTACAAGTTTGATTTTTTTACCCCTTCAACAGACTATTGACCTGAATGAATGGTTTTAATTTCAACTCGATACCTCCACGCGTTTTCGAGATAAACGAGGATAGACGGACGAACGGACAGACTGACAACAAGGTGATCCTATAAGGGTTTTTTTTTTCTTTAGAGTTTCGGTATCCTAAAAAAGTCTTCTTTTGTTGAAGTCGGTCAAAAATAGGTCGAGTCCAGGAAGCAACTTCCATGTGGAATGCCCTTAAGCGTGAAATAATTAGTTTGACCCATTTATGGAGAGTAAGTGGGAGGGAAATAGAGAGCTGACTAACGAAGGTATTATTATAAATGATCTTGAAATGAAGACACAAATTATGGAGGCTAACGCTCACAAAAAAATACAAATCAATTAACATACAATATTTATTTACATATTGAAAAGTCTGAACATGTCGAGCAATAGTCATTTTAACAGACAACCTTTTACAGACAATGATTCACAGTAAATTGTTCATGTTGAAGCTATGTATTTTATTTTATTATTACAGGACTGATCTTTATCTATCGATGTCTAAATATCAAATTACTGAGACATCTATCTTCATTACAATACAATTCAAACTTATATTATTGCGAAGGTAAATTCTCTCTGTATGTACATTTTCCAAAAAAAAAAAAAAAAAGGTATTAATTTGGGCATTTATTTTAATTCCTTTTGAATCGTCCAATACTTTTCCTAGCACCCATTAGACTTTGGACAAGGTCACAGTATTAATTATTAAGCTAGTACTTTTCGGTGCGAAAACTAGAAGTATTGGAGTACCGAAGTTCTTTGCATTTTGTATTCCCGAAAAGAAATACTAATGCATCGTTTTAGAATGTAGTTTCAGTATATATGAAGAATGGATACTTAGATACTCGTACTTAGCGAATAGCTATCTCTGGTTGATAGAACGATGAACCATGGTCGTCAGTGGTTTGAGAGTCACATAACAAAAGGACAGTAGCTAAACATCCGTGCACAGTCATAACAAAGTTCAGGTGAAACATTGTACTGTAGGCAGCAAAACGAAGTTAGCAGCGATGCAAAATCGATCTTATAACGAACAGGATAAGAGTGCGCTCAATCAATGTCACTGTGTTTAGTTTTCTTTGCTGTTATCTGTACGTTTTGATTATTCATTTTCAATTAGCCGTGGCACAGATTAGTAAATAGTTACTTAGCCGTGGCCCGTGGGTCATTAATGTCATTATAGTGAAGTAGGAACCAATATCCGGACTGGATAGTATCCTGGGAAGAAAAAGAAATGGCCGCGGGTCATAGCGTTTTTTAGATTTTATCGTACAATTTCTTTATACTACAAAATATATTTACTTGACATTGGCAAAATTCGTGAATTTCATCGCGAGCCCATTCATTGAGAAAGAAAAAAATATAAAATATTCGAATTGTAGGACACGAACAACTCCTGTAGGTACCATCGGGAACTTCCCGGTAGAGATTTTTTAGGAAACATTTTCTCAGAAAAAGAAAAATTTATTATTAAATTTTTTTACAGCCCACATAAATTTGCCTGAAAAAAAAATGAATAAGCAATACTTAAGATAAATTCTCTGAAGCGCTCATGGCCGCGCTTGACAGACTGATCGTATTCGATCACGTTTGTTAAGCAAAGTTCGGCCCGGTCAGGTGTCGGATGGGTGACCGTAAAGTGGCATTATAACTGAGCGCTTCCGTGCTTCGGAGGGCACGTTAAACCGTCGGTCCCGGCTGTTGTCATTTGTGTTAAGCCAAGTCAGAGGCCTTATAGGCGGCTTGATAAACTCTGACACTAGAGGTGGCCACTAATCCTCACTCGATAAGAAGAAGAAGATAAATTCTAAATAGAAAAATATTGGTTAAATTATTTTTTTAAAATATTTTATTATAATAAAATATTTTAAAAAATTAACTCGGCCACAAGTGAAGTGAAATATAATGTGGCCGAGTTAATTTTTTCCAATATTTTTCTATTTAGAATTTATCTTAAGTATAAAAATAGCATTGAAAAATGCAAAAATTAAAAAATCATAAAAAAAATTATAAGCAACTTTCATGGATTTCAAAAAGCTTCAAAGAATCCTCATAGGATTCATCATAGGGATATTGTAAAGACACTTATCATCAATGATGATTCATCATCACCCAGTGACATACCAACCAACTTAGTGGTACAGTGTTATCACGGTGTTATCACTTAGTCTGATTCATTCAAAGCTGCCTGATTTTATCTAAGTAGTTGATGCATATTCACATGTTCCAAGTTGGTTATATTGTTACACGAATACCTATCACATTTCATTTTCAAGTTATTCATATTTGTTGGTAATTGTTTGACGACCTCCGTGGTCGAGTGGTTCGTACACCGGTTTCAAGGTGTCGCCTACTCTGGAATCCCGGGATCGAATCCCGGTAGGGGCAAATGTTTGTATGATGGATACGAGCATTTGTACCTGAGTCATGGACGTTTATATATATTTCTACACATAAATACTTATATATTTATAATTATATGTATTTATATCCGTTAACCTAGTATCCCATAACACAAGCCATACAGTGCTTACTTTGGGGCTAGGTTAATTGGTGTGAGTGTAAGAAATATTTCTTTTTTACTTATTTTTTTATTGTATAAGGCCCAGTCAGAACACCAGTATGTTTTGATCATCGCACAATTAAACAAACCTAGTGATGTCTACTGATTATCCTAGTTGACGGCGCGCGACGAACCCTAACAATCGTTATTTGGTTCGTCCACGGTGAATCGCATCGCACCGTGCGACCAATAATCATTTAAAAAAGGACCTTATCTTTAAAAAAAATCTAAACTGGTTTAAAGGGGACATGATAGCATCGCATTGGTCATACGTGTGTCCAGTCTTTCGTGTCCAGTTGGCGAAAAACTCGAACTAACTGCGGACTAGAAACTTAAATATTCTAAAGAAAGTTCTTTTAAATCTACAACAGGGTAAACAAGACTTCATCATATCTGATGTTTAGTAATTATACCTAAGACTGTAGCTAACCAAGCGGACGTAGAACAAGTTCTACCATCAACCAAACCGAATACAATATGTATGTATGTACTAGGGGTACATACATTCATATTGTATTCGGTTTGGTAACCTGGGACCTCTGGATCTGATACCTCATACTTGTACTATTAAGTATTATGTGCTCATACTCATACCACGGAATACATAATATTACAAGTACATACTAAAAGATGTTGGTGACAACTCAGCAAAAGTGCAAATGACTATTATAAAGGTAAACGAAATAATAAAATTTTCACGTTGCTAGCCACGCGACAACGTTTACCTTATCAACAAATTGTTTACTATTGTTTAATAATCTCGCGATTACGATACTTTATCTTTACTAAGTAGTGTCAGCCGATCTAAGTCGTGGCTTGTTTAAATTTGTGTCAAGTAATTGAGTCATGCTTACAATTATGTCCAATCGTCGTAAGTTCGATTTATATAATGTCTGCCTATTTAATAGAAACATACTTCTTAACCCATGTGTATTACAGTTAAATTTTGACCAACAATATACCTCACGCAGTGCGTGCGCAATGGAAAGGAAGGGCAAGTTCGATCCGAAGCACCAAAATGTTATTTGCATCTTCGTTTTTTGACTTGATGTGCTCAAATCCCTCCCGGGACATGGCTGTTCACATGGAAGAATGTCCAAATAGTTCGATTACCTGTGTGCATATAGGGAGATTTGACAGTGATTTATGAATTAAAGTTTCTACTAAACAAGGACGAACTTGACATTTTAAAAGCTGCCCCATTTGTCCACAACTATTTCTTAATCGTCCCAGTCACAGGCCGAACGTGCGTCGGGTTCTTTATAAGCACTTTATTAAACCACACTTTTACCCCAAAAGCAACAGTTAGGAAAAATGCAAATTATAAAGAAAAGAGCACACATGCGCACACAATATCAGGGTCTTGATGTAGAGTACGCTTGAGAGTACGTCATCTAAGATGACATCACACGCAATGTTTGTTACTATCACACAATGTCTGCGCAAAATGACAATTTCCTCAAAGTTCACTCGTAGAATATAATTTTCTCAGATAGTTCTTTTTGGAGAATATCGTTCTACTATAATACTGCATTTAAATGACATAGTGCGAAAGCTACTTGAGAAGATTCTGACAAGATCACATTCTACGAGTGACTTATTGCTGTTATATAAAATATAAGGTCCAAACTTATCTTTCCAGATCATCGCATTATCGAAGCAAGTAGACCTCACAGAGAGGCAGGTGGAGCGATGGTGGCGACTCCGGCGAAGCCAGGAGAAACCTTCGAGCCTGGTGAAGTTCTGCGAGAACCTGTGGCTGTGCACCTTCTATGTGTTCAGTTTTTCTTACGGGCTGTTCGTGATGTGGGATAAAGACTGCCTGTGGGATATCGACCAGTGCTACATTGGGTACCCTCATCAGGTATGTGAAACAGTATTCATAGACAAAATTTTCTTTATGACCTTCTAAACTAGTCAAGTTCTGCAAGAACTTATTTCTGAGACCCTTTTTTGTCATATCTTTTTGATTTTGCATTTTACAGTGCTATTTTCTTGTTTAATATTTATCACCTTTTTGTCCTTGTGTTGGCTTGTAATAGCGGCAGTTTTTGTAGTGCATATCTATCAAAAAATCCTTTCTTAGTGTTAAAGGATCCTGTATGCAAAATTTCAGCTTAATCGGTTCAGCCGTTTGGGCTGTGCGATGTCTGTAAGTCAGTCATGGTATTGTTTTATTAGAAGACGATATTTGGTTGCGACGACAATGTCGCTCAACTCTTAATTTTATTGGTCTCTCTAATAGAGGCCAATAAAATTAATCATTGATGTGTGAAGAGATTGGTGTTCTAGAAGTCTCAATTGTTAGTTATGTTGGAATGTCGCCTGTCATAACCTTAATGTATTCGTTAACTGACCAAAACAAAGTACAGTCGACCGTAAATCAAATTTAACACTTGCACAAGGAAATTAGCCTCTATTAAAAGTGAACACACACACACTTTTTAAAAATAATCCTGCTTTAAACTGTTTTTCCTAACGATTACCTCAGATGCAGTTCCAGTTCCGTAAATATTGATTCCATAGCTACAATTTAAGGCAGCATTATTTTTACAAAATGACAGTGACACCTGTCAAATTACTCTACTGAATTAAAAATCCGATTATAGAAAGTTTTATTTGACATGGTATGTGCCACGAGTTAACCCCGGATTACTATAACTAACTAACGGATTGTTTTAGCTACGGACAGTTATATTTTGACATATTTCCCATAGAAGAAATGTTAAAGTTTAACTGCCAGTAGCCAAAACAATCCATTAATAAGCCATAGAAACCCAGGACAGTGCCGTGACACTCCCCTATACGTGTGAGTTCGAGCGCCACCAGCGCCCATGGCTTCAGTGGCGAGTAGCCGAACTATGTAGACGCTAGGGTTGATACCGAAATGAAATTTTGACTTGCGCCAAAGACATAAGTTAGTTATTAAATAAAGGTTTGTTTCTTAATATTCAATTAGTAGAAATTTTCCGATACTTTTTACATTTTTAATATACTGTAGGTCAGCGTCGTTACATCAATGCGCACGAAATTTTCCAATATTTACACAGTCACACACACACCCAAAAACATACATACACAAACATATATATATACACACACACACATTTTCCTTTTTTCAAATTTCTCGTAATTGTTTGTGTAATAAATGTTTAGTTCTTAATGAAAAATATCATGTACTTTAAGTTGAATTCTAAGGGGGAGCGGTGTTCCCTAATACAGGCATTTATATGTCTAATTATATGCCTAAAAAGGGACTCCAGCAACAGAATTGTTCAGTTTTACTTTGAATGTTAAATAAATATTTTGTTTTTTTTTTCATTTTCATTAAAAACAGCATTATAATGCAAAAGCTAAAATACCATAAATTAAGTTTATAATATCCACGTGTCGTAATGTGTGTGGTTCTAGCTTATTATAAGAGGCTTAACGTCGGTTGACCTTGCATTTACTTAATTATTTAGCTTCTGAACAACTAGCCTCTGTGTTATAATCGTGCTATAATAGTGTTCCAAGGGTATTGCTATTTGACACAGTTCTAAAAGATGCAATGAAAAATGGGGATTAACAAAAACAACAGATGCAATAAATCGCTTTAATCTTATTAACTTTTTTTTTAAAGTGAAAACTTCTTTAGCTGCTTTGTGCACTAGTTTTACATTTTTGGAATGGGTAAAAAATGTTAAAGTCGCGTCAGGACACGTGACCTGATCGAAAATTCGTTAGACGGACGGAGGGAGAGTAAACCGCAGGGCGGCATAGAAGAGGAAGTAATATCCCCCTCTCTTTCTACCGCGCGGCGAAAACTTGCTCTGCTTTCCTAGAATCCTTCACTTGCTCTGCTTTCAATAGAGGTAGCTCGCCGCTAAATAACCAACTTTCCAGCCTTGCATAACAAATAACTATTATTTTTGTGTAAAAACCGTAAAGCGGTTTACATAATACATCTACCTACCAAGTTTTAACTGTGTAATCCTCATAGTTTTGGAATAAAGTGGCTGTGACATACGGACGGATAGACAGACAGAAATGACGAATCTATAAGGGTTCCGTTTTTTGCCATTAGGCTACGGAATCCTAGAAAATCCAAAATTGAAGCTAAGGAAACCTTCCTGTTCCCAGGGCGTCACTGGCGATACCTGGTGGTACTACATGATATCAGCGGCCTTCTACTGGTCCGCCACCCTGTCCCACTTCTGGGACGTGCGGCGCAAGGACTTCTGGCAGATGTTCGTGCACCACATCGCCACCATCCTGCTGCTGTGCTTCAGCTGGATCTGCAACCTGCACAGGATCGGCTCATTGGTGCTACTTGTACATGATTTTGCTGATATTTTCTTAGTGGTAAGTTTTTAAACGATATTGAACTCTATTGTAAAAAAATGTCAAGTTGAAAATCTTGTGCAGAATTAAGTTCTTAATGCCTCTCTTTGATTGAAATCCGTCGATTAATAACGCTACTGCAAACTTCATTTCCACTCCTATTCTCACCCAGAAAAAAAAACGCGATTGACTTAAAAAGATATACATATCAAGGAACTTGTGTGCCAATGAGGATCTATTCGACAAACGGATATTGCAATTTTGTATACCAGGGGGCTAATTGTCTAATTTTAAAATCTATCGCAATCCCTTTCAATTCGTCTTTGGAAAGATATTTATATACTTCAAACCGTCACTATTTGACATTTGATTGGGATTGTGATCGGGACGCGTTTTGAAAGGTATTGAATGAACGAAATAGAATTATCTAAGCAAAGTGACACTCGAAAACATCTTTCGGATGTACGGAGAAGTGTAAAATGAAGTGTCATTTAAAACATCATTCGTTCCGAAAGGGATTGCGACTATAAGTTACACAATTCCATAAATCACTATCTCAATCACAATACCTTTGAAAGGGATTGTGATAGATAGAAATTAGACAATTAGGGGGCAGATCGAATACAATATAAATCAATATGTATCAGAGTAAATATCTTTTTGAATTACTCAAATCCATCTGTGTGTGGTATGCATTGTTATTATTTAGGTAGTATACCTTGTTTTTTTAAATTTTATAGAGATCAATTTAGTTATAGGAAATATAGAAATCGGGTTTACCAAGGCCCAGTCGGACAAACTCCCGAAGATTGTTTCGTCCATGGTTGCACACTTATTTAAAAACAATTTCAGTTATTCCAGTGCAGAGATACTACGACATAAAATGAAAAGATTAGATTTGCTTTCACATTTCTATTAAACAGGTAGGTACTTACTTAGATTAGGTACTAGGTAGGTTTCACCTTGTTTCTTTTATACCTATTAGGAGAAATACTGTTACGCATTCCTCGCTCCGTTATAAGGATGATTCTAGATGTGATGTTTGAATAATAACTAAAGACTTATTACTTCTATTTTTCCGACTGGATAGCTTATCTGACAGATAGTACCGACTGATAAGTTCTGGATAGCTTTACTGGCAGATAACAACCGACAGATAAGTTCGGGATAGCTTATCTGGCAGATAATACCCGACATATAAGTTCTGGATAGTTCATCTAGCAGATTAAAACCGACATATAAGTTCTGGATAGCTTATCTGCTGGATAATAAACGAAATATGAATGCTGGCAGATAATTAATTTGACAGTTGTAATATGAAAAAATATCTGCCAGATAAGCTATCCAGAACTTATCTAACAGTTATTATTTCCCACATAGGCTATCCATAACTCATAAGTCGGTTATAATTCCATAACTCATAAGTCGGTAATTATATGCCAGATAAGCTATCTAGAGCGTATTTGTCGGTTATTAACTGCCAGATCATCTATCTAGAACTCATCTGTCGGTTGTTATCTGTCAGATTAGCTATCCAGAATTCATTTAGTCTGAAAATAGAGCCACAAAGTCTATTACTTATCATTTTAACCATTCAAAAGTGTCGTGTTGCTATGTAAAAAAATCCTGAATATCCTGACCTGATCGATCTCATTTGATACGCTCTTGATATCGTGACTTTTTAATAATCAACTTAGGATGCTGATCACACCTTGAGAGCGTATCAACTGAGATGGTTCTTGAGATAAGCAGCTCTTGAGAGTGGTTTATCAATATGGGTCCTACTGTACTGATTGATAAATAGGTAGGTGGTTACTTAAATAATTTATACTTATATATCATATCATTATTATAGAGGTACCTACAATCTTCACAGCAGGAGAAAGTGCTTTTAGTCGATAGTAGCACTAAAATCGCTACAACTTCGTCATTTTTGGTCCGATTTCAATAATTCTTTCACTGGAATAATTGGTTTTGATGAGACTATAATCCTACATATTTTACCACCTCGCTGATCCTCATTTTCGGCAAATCAGTTAAAAATCTGTAGTGTAGGCGAGAAGAATTGACTGGCGGTCAAGAGCAGTTATGGTCAATTTCTAAAGTTGAACTGAGACACTTCGCTGGCTCGGTCATAAACACAAAAATGATTCTGCTGCTGGCGCGACTTTCGTTTTAGTACATATTTTGTAGTTTAGTTAAGATTTTGAACTGGTTAATTCGTCCAAGACTGTAATGCAACAAAAAACATCTTTTTGTATGCTTTTTAATTGTCGTTCATTATTTCAGGCGGCGAAAGCAGCGAAATACGCGAATTACCAGCGGCTGTGCGACGTTATATTTGCGGTGTTCACCGTCATTTGGATCGCCACCAGGCTGGGCATATACCCGTTCTATATCATTTGGAGGTGAGGCTCTTGTTGTGAAAGAAAGAAAGAAACATTTATTGACACAACACGAACATACACACATTACGAATACGATACAAGCACTACTGGGATTAGAGAGAGAAAAGGAATTAATCACTCCAACAGCCACAAACAACAGCTACGGTGAAAGAACTACTCAATATATAGTTCCTCGACTGTTAAATAACTTAGACCCTTCTTTTAAAAATACCATCACGGCCCATAACTTAAAGAAAAAATTGAAATTACATTTTCTAAGCATCCTATAGATAAAAGAACGGACTGGTGCCGCGATGCGAGTCTGCCTTCCTTCACATTTACTCCAATTGTGCATGCTTCACTGTTGTACTATCTCCCTCCTGTCCACGGAATTTTATATAGTCTGTCGATGTTTACATGTTACAATTACACTGTTCTTTTTTGGTTAAGTAGTCCAACATTAATCTTCTTTTTTTTATAATCTTTTTATACTTAAGTACTTATAGATAATGAATTAAATTACGTACTCACAGCACACCGGACAAATCCTAGCGATTTTTGGTGCGCTTGTCAACTATGTAAAAGTTTTATTTTGTCAAATAAATTGAAAAAAAAAAAAAAAAAAAAACTAAAAAACATACACTACAAAAAGAAAAAAGAAAAAAACACCTTAGGTAGAAGTATTGTGAGGAGTCAATGAAATTCAGATATCAGGGCCCTTATTCACTATGACCACTTATCGATTCCTTGCTCAAACCACGCCAATGCCGTATTTGGTTTTGACATTGTCAATATTCGATTTCTCCATTCTTCGTCGTCGTCGTCGTCTCAGCCACATGACACCCACTGCTGGGTATAGGCCTCCCCCAAGGATCTCCACAACGATCGGTCCTGCGCAGTCCGCATCCAGCGGCTTCCCGCGACTTTCACCAGACCGTCGGTCCACCTTGTGGGGGACCCACGGAGCGTCGTCCTGTGCACGGTCGCCATTCCAGAACCTTTCCGCCCCAACGGCCATCGGTTCTTCTCGCTATGTGTCCCGCCCACTGCCACTTCAGCTGAGCAATCCTTCGAGCGATGTCAGTTACTTTAGTTCTCCTGCGAATCTCCATTCGATACTCACAAATTATAGAGTTATTGTACAAGTACATGACAGTCACAAATTGTATACTTATTATACAAGTAAAATAACTTTAAAGTTTGTAAGTGTCATATAGAAAACGCATTTTGAAAATGTCGATACCAAATACCACATAGGCGTGGTTTGAGCAAGGAATCGGCAAGTGGTCATAGTGAGTACGGGCCCTGTTGGGACGAAATCGGCCGAGTGATACAGAGGCGCTGTTATTGTGATAGGATTTTGAAGTGAAAACTTCTTTAGCGGCGTTATGTACATCAGAGATTTAAATTTTTAAAGTCGCGTCAAGACACGTGACCTGCCCCCTAATTGTCTAATTTCAATATCTATCACAATCTCTTTCAAAGGTATTGTGACTTTGATAGCGATTTATGGAATTGTGTAACTTATAGTCGCAGTCCCTTTCAGAACGAATGATGTTTTAAATGACACTTCATTTGACACTTCTCCATACATTTAAAAGATATTTTTGTCTGTCACTTTGCTTAGACAGTTCAATTTCGTTGACTCAATTTTTTTCCCTTTCAAATGTCAAATAGTGACGGCCTGAAGTATGTAAATATCTTTTAAATTACGAATTGAAAGGGATTTCGATAGATTTTAAAATTAGACAATTAGCCCCTGATCGAAAATTCGTAAGACGGAGGGAGAGTACGCCGCCGGCGCGGCGTAGGAGAGAAAGTAATATCCCCCTCTCTTTCTACCGCGCGGCGAAAACGTATGCCTGCTCCTGCTGTTTCGTTTAAGCGGTTTTCACTTCTGCCGGCACTCCCGGAGTGCAACCCGTTGTCTTTTTTTTAGAATAAGCTCCTTAGCCTCACTTGATTTCACAGTTTATTACTATTTCCTTTTATAGCACATCAATCCGAGCCCCGATGCTACTACCAATGTTCCCCGCGTACTACATCTTCAACTCGATGCTGTGCTTCCTGCTGGTGCTGCACGTGGTGTGGACCTGGCTCATCCTGCAGGTGGCCTACAAGGCCATACACGCTGGGAAGGTAGGTCTATGACATTGCCAGCAGCAAAATATACAGCGTTAGCTTGTCTATAAAAGTGATGTCAGCAGTGAAATATACAGCGTAAGTTAGTTTGTAAAAGTGTTGGCAGCAGTGAAATAAACCTAAAGGGTAAATTAGTCTGTAAAAGTGTTGCCAGTTGTGAAATATACAGGGTCGGTTAGTCTTTAATAGTATTGTCAGTAGTAAATCATAAAGGGTAAGCTAAAAGTGTTGCCAGCAGTGAAATAAACAGCCTTATTTGTCAAACGTCAACAAGGTTAAGTTAGGTATCTACCTTACTAACAAAAAAATGTAGGCACATCGATCCAAGCCTCGATGCTGCTACCCTCATTGTTCCCCACGTAATCTTCAACTCGATGCTGTGCTTCCTGCTGGTGCTGCACCTGGACCTGGGTCATCCTGCAGGTGGCTTATAAGGCCATACACCCCGGGAAGGTGAGCTACTCTGTGATAGTATATACAAGAAAAATACTAGTATAATTATCTAGTAAGAAAATATAATATTCTAAGGAAAATTCAACAAATTACTGAAAAAAATAATTGTACCACCAGTAATAATGAATTTATTTCTACTTATTATAGATACGTATCGTAGCGTTTTTACCGACACGAGTGCGGTGGGGACTCGGTAAAAGCAGTCTGTCGTGCTCGTGGCGCCATCTATGGGTTTACTCTATCTCCAATAATAGAAACTATATACACCACTCTCATAGCGACACTTCAACTACGCCATTTTTAGCATTGTTTGGGCGTAAACTATATCAACAACAGCCTACAACAGTTTCCGCATAGACCGATATCGAGATAAACGAAAAAAGCGCTTCAAACTGTATGAGCACCTAGCGTGTCGAATTTTTCGTACATACGATGACGTCACGAGCTAGATTTAGTACTGTGTTATGTTATTGATGAGCTCTTGCAAGAAAACATTGCACAATTAACCATTTTTGTTTCTGAGTGACGTGTGTTTTCATAGCAATGGTCTCAAGTGGACTGACTTAAGTCGGAAAACTTTGACCGTGAATCAAACTTTTGACACGCATGGTACGTACACTTTTACCGTCTATCTCGATATAGGTCTGTGAGTTTCCGAATGTGCCCTATTCGTTTATCTGGTTTTTCATTATTTTCTCGTGATTTCAAAAAATATGTAAGTACTGACATTTACTTTTACAGAACCAATAATCAACCCAAGACCGAATACAACAAAGATAGCATATGAAATTTATCAATGGTTAGACTTTATATGCACTTTATTTAAGCAACATTTTGATTTGCAACATGTACGTGTTTGAACTTTTACTAGAGACTTTTTTGCTTTAAAGCATTCTGTGATACCTATAATTAATTTTTTGTTCTTTTCCGTACTAATAGCATTTGTGCAAAATCCGGTTTGTTACCTTATTTGATAAATATTTAAATAAATCCGACCTTAACGAGTTTCTTTCCGGTTATTCTCGTTACAAGTCTTTCAAGGTATGTGAACCGGTAGCGTAGCTTCTTCGAAGGTGATCATAGGTGCTTTTTTACTTTGAATGGGTTTGCCCTTGATCCCAATGTTGGTTTGTTGTTGCTAATACAGGATCCACGATGAACCAAGCTAACCCAGAAGGTGCCTATTCACCCTTGCTTTGAAGATGGACAGGTTATAAATACTCGGAAATCAGTCGCAGGGCAGTTCCACTCCTTTGCTGTGCGTAATATAAAAGATTTTGAGTAGCGCTTGGTGCGACATTCAGGAATATTAACCAGGAAAGGGTGGTAGCCCGCAGTGCGTCCTGGATGCCCGATGGAAGAAGGGGGATGGCGATATGAGCTCATGCAGCTCCTGAGCACTCCGTAGTATACTCTTTAAAAGACCCACAGAGAGGCAACTTTGCGGCGGTGAGCTAGGGTGTGAAACTTGCTCTTCGCCAGTTCTTTGTCGCCAATTAGCTTCTCAGCACTCCGTTGGATCGTGTCCAGTGCAGCTAGTTGGTATTTCGCTGAGCCGTCCCAGAGGTGACTGCAATATTTCATGCAAGAGTTGACTTGAGCTCTGAGAGTTGAAAGCTGTCCCGGCCTGAAATATCGCTTAGAATAGAATAGAATAGGTTGTCGAGACTCTCGGTAACAGGTATAGATGCACCCCGGAAAGTAGGAGTCAGGTTAAAGGGACTCCTTTTGCGGTGGATGTCATGAACATGCGTTGAAATTGACCAAGTTACTGTCACCCTACTGGGAGACGTGGCTTAACGTCTGGTTCGTTCGTTCAACCATGGCCTCTCTCATCAATATCACTTCGTCACCGCTGGCTTTTGCATCCGACAGGTATCTCTCTACGACAGTACTGTCATCTGCATACCGAAAAATTATCGGTATCAACAGGTCATTGATGTGCAATAGGAAAAGCGTCGCAGAGAGAACAGACCCCAGAGGAACTCGGCTTCAATAGTCACTAAGTCAGAGGAGCAGCCATCGATGACTACTCTGATCGATGTTCCGTCAGGAAATCAGCTTCTTCTTCTTCTTTGTCGTTTCGCTCTTGGCAGAGCGGTCGTGGTCACGTTGAGGCGTCCGCGTCGGTGGTAGAGGCGGACACAGCTCGCACACTCCCGCCATCTCTCCCGGTTGGTAGTCTGTCTTGCGCAGTCAGACACGCGGTTTCCCACAGCGGATTTCACTTGATCAGTCCAGCGCATCGGAAATCAGCTATCCAACTACAAAAGTCAGACGTCCAGACTAAGTAGGGCTCTACGGACCTCTTTATTATAGATAGTGATATCCGGCATTGAAGAATCACAGCGAGGAATGCTAGGTAGAATTGCTCGCAAACAGAGAGGCAAATAAACTTGCTTTTTCAGCTGCAGAAAAAGCCAGCGACGTATAAGGTTTCAGCATAGGCGGTATCATATTTCGAAAGGGACCAGAACTGTTTACTGCAGTTCGGGTAGGACGACAGTTTCGTCCCTATTCGCCTGATGTGGTCGATTCTCGCCTTCCGTATGACCCTTTTGCACGACTTATACGAACGAATTATAGACTCTCTTCTTCGTTCGGACTCTCTGCAGATCTTGGGATTGCGAGCTTTGACCCAAACTTGGTAAGCGGACTGTTTTCGGGCCTCAAGAGCACAGTCCGCATTATACCAAGGGCGGGACTCGTAACCGAGCGGGATTTATTTATTTATGTATTTATGTATTTTTATTTATTTAATTATTTATTCATTTATTTCTTTATTTATTTATTTATTTGGATGGGATGTTGGAGCATGTAACAAAATTGTAACAAAACAACTTTTAAGTTTTGATTTGATTACTTATTTGTGCTTTTCTTTAAGTTTTGTTTTTACATTAACGTAAAAGTTTTTTTTTCTTAATTACTTGAACACATAACCTTTTATAGTCCTATTGAATTATCCAAATGAGCTATCGAGATCCAAAAATGTCGGTGATTTTTCTTTATTTCTTCAATATGAGGAATGCTGGCGATACATGACACACTATCGCCAGCATTCCTGGCTGATGTCTTGCTAACCCAGCTAAGGCCTAAGATGTCAGTAGGACAGCAACACGTTATCGAGCTTAACCGCCTCAGTAGTCTAGTGGTACAACCACCAATATCAGACTCAGCATTGTTCTGTTCCGGCAGTTAGAGATAAGATAGCCAGTTCCTTAGTGATAGAGGATTCCGGGAGAGGCCCGCTTCCATCTTCAGCCTTATCAATACTTATCATCGGGTATGATGAAGGCTAAGAGTCACACCGACGAAGTTAATAAAAAAAAAAAACTACGAGTCTATAAAAGCCATTCATGCTAAGGTTACATAGCGACGAAACTGAATAACGTCATAAGATATTACTTCTGAAGTTCTGATACAAAGTAAGTAATTTGCTCCCTATTTTTCCAGATGGAGGGTGACATAAGGAGCTCGAGCTCGGAAATCAGCGACAGCTCACAGTCCAACCACAGCACGCCCAACAGGGTCAACCATAAAAAGTAAGTGAAGTGAAATACTTAACATCAGGTATGATGAAGGCTAAGAGCCTCACCGTCGTTACAAAAAAAACACTTTTAAGGAAAATAGCCCTGCCTTTACAAAACAAGATAAGTTAGTAGGAACTTTTAAACGCAATTACTGCCAACTTATTTATTTTATTTATTTATTTATAATTATTGCAATAAAACATTCTTAAGTACCAACCTAGTAACTTAAATTTAAGTTGTAGGTGTATATTGTAATATTAAGTGAGTAGGTAGTTTTAATAGTAGGGTTTGACAATAAGAGCTAGCGCAGACGATGGATAACGGAGGACTTTTTGTCCGCGACACGTCTTTATTGTTAACCAAATAAGATTCAACTTAGACCGCGTATGTCCGCGAAAAGTACGCGATAGTCCTCGTTATTTATTCAACTTTATGTTCTAAGTAATAAGGTAGTGTCGCGGACAAAAAGTCCTTCAATGTCCGTCGTCTGCGCAGGCCATAACACATCTTTGCTTAGAAGGACATTAAAAATAACTACATATAATGTTATACTCTATCTTATTATGAATTGAATATATCAAAAGATGTTACTTAATACTAACTTAAATCTATTCTTAAACTATTGACTTATCGTCAAAAATTCATCCAAATTATAATATTTTTTTTTAGTTATACTGATTTTGGAAAATATTTTGGTTTCTTTTATGTCATCTAACGTCTTTCTTGTGTTCTGTGACACTATGGGGATAAAATTTAACAAAACTTTTCAAGAATTTGCTATTTGTGCAATATTTTTATTGGGGTGAATAATAAGAAAAAAAACTTATTAGTTTACCACATTTTTCACAATTTATAGGTATATCTATACTCTATTCAACTTCGTCTGAGACAAAAGGTAAACAAACCATAAAAAGGTTTTTCAATAGGTCTAATTTCTACGCATCTAAAATCTATTTAAAAAAGTGATATTAAAAACTTAACTTTAAATCTCATTTTTAATTCGAAGGAATTCTGATAGATGTAATTTTTTGGCATCTTCATCATAACAAACCTTATTCTATTGTACTTTTTATAGCTGATTTATGGATATGAAATAACAAAGATTAAGAGAGAGAACGAGAGCCAGTAAGCTATATTAAATATGATAATATAAAATAGTGTTCTGTACATTCAATGGAAATAATGTTTATTTAACTAAATTTTTTAAAAGGGTAAATGGAAAAAAGAGTAGAAAAAAGGAAAAAAGATTTTTCACTCATATCATTATTATAAATATTTACAGTTTATTTAAAAGAAATAAAAAAAACACATTAATAAATTTCTTACCAAAGATTTGTAATAATATTTGATTTGGGGCGATATAGTGGTCAGGGATTCCAGTAAAAGTAAAATTTGAAAAAAAAAATCGGATTTCTTACTATTTTAAAATGTTAAGTAACTTTTTAAGTCTGAGTTTATCTAATTGAAACCTTTAATTAAACAAAGTAATTTTTTTTTATTTCTCTCAAGTGCTCTTTAGTGGATAAAAATGTATTAGTTGTGTCAAATTCGTTCAAATGTGTTCCGGTTTTGGCGGGAACGTTTTTTCATTTTCCACACTTCATAACTGTCAGAATTCCGTCGAATTAAAAATCAGACTATAACAATAATAATTATGAGTTTTACTTTGTTTTTCGAAATAAATATATAATAATAACAATAAAAAGACCTAAAACTCTACTCTATTCCCAAACTTTTAACGCATTCTTTATTTGAAAAATTAAGAGACACAAAACGTCTAAATGAAAGCGCCCTTATTGGATTACATAGGTACACCTACCTTGCAACAATTATAAAATTTATCTCATAATAGGTGACTTGACAATTTTATATACATACCAATAACTATATTAATTAAAATGTTTTAGAAAAAAATATTCATTCGTTTACCTTTTGTATCAGAGGAAGTTAAATAGAGTATACTATGCCATTAAAATAAGAATAGGATGAAACATGCGCCATTTTGAGACGTCATCTGTCAAACTAACTTCACTTTAGTACGGTATACAAAAAAAAACAAGGAAAAAAACAAATTCGTTAATGTATGTATTGTATGTTAGCTGTTACTAAACTTGTGGCATGCATTAATTTCACGACACTAAAAAGTCTCATCGAATTATTTTCATCATGCATGAGAACAGTTTTTGTAATGTAAATTCCACTTTAGCGAAGTCCTATCTGTAAAAAAAAAAACCGCTTAAACGAAAATAACGATCAAAATCCACTATATCTTCACAACTTCATAAAAAGTTGATGAAAACAGAGACCAACTTGATTTGGCAGGTAAATCCATTAAAACTGACCTGGCATCAAAATGAAAGTTGGTAGTAATGAGAGATCATTATATAATGGTTGTTAACTAATATACTATAATAATATAGATCTTTCAAGTGCGGGACTTTATGTAATTTGAAATATGTCTACGGTCAACGGTCGGTAAATGGTCTTATGAATTTTCGATCAGGGTCACGTGTCCTGACGCGACTTTAACATTTTTTACCCATCCCAAAAATTTAAGGCGGTACCCCCACCGAAAGTGGCGCCGCGTTGAATTTTATTAATATCGTAATTCTAATTCACAATTTTAATACAACTAAACGTGGAATTTTTAGAGCCCATTGTCTTGTATTTTTAGAAGATATCGCTACATCTCGTCATAGTCATTCGTAGAAGTAGATAGCAAATGTGTCAAAAACGGCCACTTTTAGCAGTTTTGCTATCTACTTCTAGCAGTGACTACGAGGGAATGTAATGATACCGTCTAAAAATACTAGACTATAGCCTCTAAAAATTCCACGTTTAGTTTTATTAAAATTGTGAATTAGAATTACGATATTAAATAAAATTCAACGCGGCGCCACTTTCGGTGGGGGTACCGCCTTAAAATTCTGATGTGCACAACGCCGCTAAGGACAAACGGCCCGTCCTATCCTTATTTGAATGGTATAGTATGTGTTTGTCAACAGGGATACGTAGTTCACGGCCGCTCGGGACTCGACCCGGCGGCGACCTCGCTGCGCGCGCGCGGTGCTCTGCGCGCCACTTTACCGGTGTTCCTTAGCCGAGCTATCGTGATTGCCTTACAAAACCCGTGAAAAGTGATACTAGAGAGAGAAAAACGTTCCTTTGAGTGACATTTTTGAAGAAAAAGTGCACGAAACTTATGAAATTTTACCAGTGTTTTATCGGTTTAACGTGTGTTGCCAGTTTTTTGTTTCTATTTTGTGTTCTACGATTTTTCTTGAGTTTGGAACCAAATCATAGTTTTAGCCGTTTATGGAAAGAATGAGTAAACAAACCACCCATACTTAACCTCAAAAGTGCTTTTTTATTACATCTTTCAGAAATATGTGCACTTCATAAATAACTAACTTATGTTGTCCAAGT
The DNA here is from genome assembly GCA_910589605.1 of Chrysoteuchia culmella. Lineage (NCBI taxonomy): Eukaryota > Metazoa > Arthropoda > Insecta > Lepidoptera > Crambidae > Chrysoteuchia > Chrysoteuchia culmella. The sequence goes on from OU342659.1 coordinate 17,565,712, forward strand.
TTGATTTGAGGTATTAGATAACTGAAATATAACATATTATATACGAAGAATGCTAAAATGTTTGTTTACAAACATTCTTTCCGTAAGATGGCTGGAGCTCTATTTTTGATTCACTCGTCTCGAGGATTCTACTGATTTTCGACGACGTTTGAGTTTCCGTATTGTGTAAAAGCGACTTGCACGTACATACATAGCTTCGCTTTTCGCCAGTAGTACCGCCTCTCAACGCGACCGCGCGAGGGGCAAAGCGAAAAGCGTGGTATGTCCACGCATGCAAGGTCGCTAATCGCCTGATCGCCTCCTCGTTCGCCTCGCCACTCGCACGACGAGTGATTCAAAAATAGAGGTCCTGGAGTATTAGTCTGAAAGTTTTTGGGCTGTGACTGTAATGAAACTAATGATAAGGTGCATTGAAAGTAATTTTACTTGTGTTTTTGTAAACGATTCCAAAATTAGCAAACTTTTCCCATCGATATTTATAAGATATAACTTTTATTACCTGGTGAACTTTATCAAAATTTATTATTTGTTTTCTTTAACTATTAAGCGCTATTATTAAAATAAAAAATATAGATATAAAAAAAATCGATTATCTATAGTCTGATTATTTATTCGACGGAATTCTGTCAGTTCTGAAATGTGGCTATTAAAAAACCCTAGAAAACCGCGCCAAAACCAGAACGAAAATAAGTGGAATAAAAAAAAATCTTTGTTGAATTTTTTCAATGGTTTCAATAAGAAAAATATAGGACTTAAAAATTGGCTTATGATTTTAAAATAGTAATCATATTTTTGTAATATCAAATTTTTGAAGTTATAACAATCAATACGGAAAAAAAATCCTTACACTGGAATCCCTGGTCACTAGATTACACCGATGCATATTTATTTAGTTATTCTTTGTTTATAGATATCCTTAAAATACATATAAAACGTACATGACGGGAAAGGTTTGTATTAAGTGACAAAAACCGATTGCTGTCAGAATTCCGTCGAATTAAAAATCAGAATTCAGACTATACTTAATTTTTACTGTAGAGTTATACGTCATAAATATCGAATGATAAATTGGCTATGCCTCTAAAATTATTCTTTCATAACATACAGTTTCTACTAAAATCTAATTTAGCAACAATACTACGTAAATAAATACCGTTTTTAAATAAATAAACATTATTACTTTTGATGGACATTGTCAGAATCGTTACGGATAACGACGGCGGCTACAAAAGAAAACAGTCTCAAATGTCAAATTTCTTCACAAAAATCTAAACTCAACGGCTTAAAGTTGAAACTCGTTAGGATATACACAGTTTTGTACTCCTCTTGACATTTCCGGTAGTCCACTTGTTACTTCACGCTGGTTACCCCTTGAATTCGCTAGGTTAGCTTCTGCTGACCCTTCAATTGACCCTTATGAAGTTATAAGTTCGCTTTTCTAATTTTAACGCATTCATTTTTAAATACCTATACCAAGCTTTCTTTATAAAAAAAACAACGGGTTGCACTCTGGGGAGTGCCGGCAGAAGTGAAAACCGCTTAAACGAAACAGCAGGAGCAGGCATACATTTTCGTCGCGCGGCAGAAAGTGAGGGAGATATTACTTCCTCTCCTACGCCGCGCCGGCGGTCTACTCTCCCTCCGTCTTACGAATTTTCGACCAGGGTCACGTGTCCTGACGCGACTTTAACATTTTTGACCCATCCCAAAAAATTTAAACTCTGATGTGCACAACGCCGCGAAAGAAGTTTTCACTTAAAAAAAAACTAAATTTATGATCACAAAAGGACAATTTTATTTAGAACTAGCGCCTGGCCAATGTTTCTTTCGTGTGGTTCTTTACATCGTTAAAGGATCCTGTATGCAAAATTTCAGCTTAATCGGTTTACCCGTTTGGGCTCTGCGTTGTCTGTCAGTCAATGACAGTATTGTTTTATTAGTACCCCTGTACTGGCAAGCAGACATAATAAAAAAAATCAATATCATTTATTCAGTCTAGGCTGTTACAAGCACTTATGAACGTCAAAGAAGGTACGCCATCTGTTCACAAACCCTACGGCGGGAGACTTTGTAACGAGAAGAACCGGCAAGAAACTCGTCAAGGGCTATTTTTTTCTCCCTGTTTTCTTCATAAGAGTCGTCAATTGAAAAGAGACCTTAAACACATTATATCTTATAACAATAAAAAATCTATTGTGTCTCGTTCATTGCCAGCGAAAGGTATATAGATGATGTTGGTATTTTCTGTAGTTTGTTTATTTAAATTAAACTAAATATGAACAATAATATACCAAACTTAACTATTAGTGGTCACAAAACTTTAATACTTTTTTAAAATATTTATTTAATACCGTAAACTAATCTTAAGATTGTATTTACATTTTAAAATTTACGTATTGTTACTGAAAAGAGTTGGGCCTTGCTGAATTTGCATTTAACTAATTGTTTTTGTTTGCAATATATTTAATTAAGAGAACATTTCTCAGCGGTATACCAGTGACCTATTTATCTACATAACTCATTTTGACATATTTACTAATTATAGAATATGACGTATAACAGAAATATTTCCTTTTTTCCTTTCATTCGATATAGTAACTATTATTACGAGAAATGTTTTAAGTTCCGCGTTTAATTAATCATACATCGCCTAAAATAGTATTTTATTAATTCGTACTTATTTTTCAAGTGGTATTTTTTTATAATTACTTACCATTAATTTAATATACTTACACCGGACGGCGTTTTTTGTTTAGATCCATTTTGTTACGGCCCGATGATTTGGCGAAGGTCGCGGGAGCGCAGGACTCGGAGCCTTACCATAAGCTGTTAGAGCAATTTTACAGTAATATTGTAATAAGCTCTGTAATACAGCCTTTGTGATTTAACTGTATCAGATCCTATCCTGTATCTGCCCCCCTAGCATGACCGCCATAACGCGATATGATATAGCGTTTTATCCACACTCAAACGTCAAAACCCATTGTCTTTTGACAGTTAAACGTGATAAATAGCTGTATCATATCGCGTTTTGTTGGTCATGCTAGTCTAGCTGTACACCTAGCATCTGCTTCGCGACTATTTGTCTGTGTCTGTCCTGTTCATAACAGTACGGTGAAAGCGGGACATCCCCAGTGGGGTACATATTGCATTCAGTTTTATTGGTAGTAGGACTTGTTCTAAGTTCGTCTGCCTAGCTACCGCCTTGTTTGTATCTATGTCTGTTGCCAGATCAACAATGTTTTCAGCATTGTTGTGTTCAGGTTGTAAAGGCATAGCAGCCTTAACATTTCTTATGAAGGTTAAGCATTTTCCTGTTATAGATGAAAAAAACGCAGCAAAGAAATGCGCTGCGCTATTTTCATACAAACATACTTACTTTACAGTCTCATTATTCAAAAAGTATAAACAGTTACATAACGTTTATATATTTTTATATGATGTTTGAGTATAATACTCGACTTGCGAATAAAAGTTCAAAAAAAATCAAGAAATCACTTTCAGTTTTGTGCAAAGCAAGGAAAAAAAAATTCACTTAATTCCGGTTTCCTACAACTTTATATTATAAAATGAAGATTAAACATTTGTTTCACTGCAATTTTAAGAAAAGACGAAATATTTTCAGTTCTTTTTAATATTTGCAGAAACACTCACCGTTTTTATTGATTGGACTGTGTAGTGTGCATGTTTGTATGACCATTGTTACGTTGTTACGTTACGTTGGTTGGTGGTAGGACTTGTTGTAAGTCCGCCTGGCTAGCAACCACCATCTTATCTAAGTCTGACGCCATACACTGTTTCAGCATTGTTGTATTTCGACAGTTAGAGATAAGATAGCCAGTTCCTCAGTGGCTGAGGATTCCGGGAGAGGCTCGCTTCCATCTTCAGACTTATCAATATTTAACATCAGGTATGATGACGTCTAAAAGTCACACCGTCGTCGTTCATAAAAAAATACATAACGCAGTGGATCGATTTCTTTGCAGCCGAGTGTAGTTCTAATATTTTTAACATTTCCTTGACATTGCGATAACAACTTATGGTAAGACGCTGGTGAAGAGCTTCTTGAGGTAGTGTTATGCCCAGTTGTGGGCATCGTCTGATATAAAGAACTTAACCATGTGTTGTGATATTAATATTTAGACAACACGTGATATTAAAGAAACGACAAATACCTAACTAATTCTTAATATGACTTTATTGTCTTAGTAATAAATGCATTTCTCTCCAGAAAGTTATAAAATTTTGATTGAAAAGTTTATAATATTCAACAGATGGGCCCACTACGAAAATACTGACGATCGTTGTTCGATTAATAGTCATTATGCCAAAATATAACGAGTCAGATAGTAAATTGTTCGGTATGCTGTGTTCGTAGTTGGCCCTTTATTCTTTTGAACGTCAACTCAGGCGCAGGTTACATTGAAGCGAAACGAAGTCCCTTTTGGACACTACAAACTGCTTTGTTTTCTCGGTAGTATACTAACCGGAAGTATTTATACAGTGTGGAAAAAAAGACGGTAGCTGGAAGGAATAAACCCTAAATATTGATGTAAGCAAATTTCTTTTAAAGGAAAAATTCCTTTATTTTTTTTTAAATAGGTTAAACTGCATTCAAGGATTTTTGACAAACCACTTTCCTTCCTGTACTAGGAATCGAACCGGCTGAAATAAGAAAAATGACACTGGTACAATAAAAGTACAATTTTTCTCATGATCCCTTTCGGTTCCCGGTACAGTTAAGTGACTTATCAAAAATCTTTGTTGTCTAACTTATTTTTGAAAGTAATGTTTCCTCTGAGTAAAATTTGCTCACATCAATATTCAAGGTACTTTCCCTCCAATGACCGTCTTTTTTCCATCTGTATTTCGGATACTTACTTATTATTATTTGAGTGATAATTATACCTACCTAATTATAAAATGATGTAACCTACAAATGCACCAGTAACTTATACTTGTCTACGATACTGTGGCACATACTGATATGTTCTAATACATAAGTCAGAGGCTGTGAGAAAAACTGCGACCGGTTTTAATATCGAACTTTAGTCTTTAATCTTTCTTTAAGTATAAATATTCTACACTCCGTCCGAGCTTCTTACATTCTGGCTGATGTGAATTGTGTATGTGATAGCTTGAGCTAGACATATCATCTGTAAAAATAAGTGTTATATTCAATACACATGAATACAATATTAAAACAGTAGTCGTTTTATCCTTCTAATTAGCTTTGTTTAACTTAAAAATAGTATAGTGTTCAAGATTAAATAGCTGTGCTACCGTATCGTAGACATTATACCAATATGGTAAGCTTGCATATTATGACCTCTTAATATTAAATAGTTTTAAATTATGATAGTGCAATGTAAAAGCATCTTTATCTGGGCATTAAAAAGGTTGAAATTTTGAAAAGTACTACAGATGAATGAAAAGTATATTAATGTTTTACTTACTTACTTCGCTGGCTGAGCGACCCGAAGAGGATCACGACCGCCGACACTGAGGCGGTAAACCCACTACCACGGATTTTAATATTGTATGCAAATGTCATCAATTAGTAAGGAAAACCGCGTTGTCCAACACACCAAAACCGCGCCGCGGCGCCGTATCGCGGACCGCTAGCTGATTACGCCACTAGGCGCGGAGCAATCTATCAATAAGAGTCGTATTTTTTAAACAATCGAATAAATGTTTTGTATAACACCACTTTCGCGTGCAAATCTAGCGATTACGTATGCGAAAAGTAATTCGATTGTATCAAAAATACAACTTCTGCTTTTCCGTCGCCGCGCGCGGGATTCGCTGCTCCGCGCTCCGCAGCGGGGCGCGGAGCCAGTGGGTGAATTGCCTGAGCCATGTTTTACAAAACAGTATTTCTCTTACTGATTATGAACCTTAATTAGTTGGACATTAAGCTTAGAATCGATTAAAGAAAATTTTCTTCTTGTATAAAGTATTGACGGTATACAACGTAATTTTGCGCGTTCTTTATTGTTTTTAACACCATTTATTGCCGAGATAAACATGCTTACATTGTTTTTTTACTACATACTAAATATAGTGCCTAAAGTGCGCCATGCACGCATGTTCATGGATATCGGCTTAGTTATTTAAGATATGGGTAAGGCCATGGCTTGAGTGAGATTGTGCCGGACGTTGTGCGCTTGCGATGGTTTGTTGTTCATTTATTGGTCACATGTTTTGGACAGGTGAAATTGCACTAAACTCATCAAAACATCTTTTGTCATTTGTCTTTTTCTTGGCTTAACTAAAATCGACTGTATACTCCGTACTAGATAAATGTGCAGAGAAGTTCATTCACCTTACTTGTACTAAGAATTTTCAAAACTTAGCGACAGCTATCGTTCTCCATACGAAATTCTCGCTAATAGACAGAACATCGTTCTTGTTTCATAGTACAGTAGGTATTGTAATACCCGGTGCTGTACAGTACACAATGTCTCAATGGAACAATGGCGTGTGGACAAAGGAACATTGTCGTCACAACTACACACTAAAATACAACGGTAGTATGTTCCTCTTTTGCGTTGGAATATTATTTGTGGGTCTATTGAATTAATCTTAAACTTATTAGTCATTTTGCTTTATTTTTACTAGCCATATTAAACTTTATTTCAAACGATGAATAAAAATAAGAAATGAATGATGATAATTCTTTATTGCACATGTCCGACTGATCCGTACGTTTACTGTTGTACTATGAAACACGAATGATATTGTATTAGCGATAGTTCCGCATCAAGAACGATAGCTGTCGCTAAGTTTTTAGAATTCTTGGTACAGATAGGTGAATGACCTTTTGTGCACCGTTATTTGGCACGGACTATAAGCCTTAAATCGATTTGGAATTTGAGTTTACACAAATGAGTTTAAAGTCGCGTAGCGCATAAAGACGAGAGGTCACCGGAGATCGGTTTGTGGTAATTGGGTTAATGAGTTTTCTTTAGGGGCGTGGCCAATTTAATTTTAGTATTGGCTTTTATACGATACATACGGTCGAGTTTTGAGTGCAACTTTGAGGCTGTATCACACAAGGAAAATTTATCGCATCAAGTAATCAGTAGAGTAGTTAGATATTCTCAGACAATATGATTGACAAGATAACTCGAAGAAACTAGTTCTTTTTATTTGTTTTTCAATACATTATGTGCCAATAAATGAATAGCAGAACTTAGTTTCTCAAATGGTTGATGTTTTTAAGAAACGTTATTGTAACGAAATATTCATATCATTTGACTTTACGTAGGTACGTTATATATTGCACATGATTATATCTAGTGACGTAGGTAGATATATTATTATATTATTATGCTGATGTTGAACACGCCCAAAGATGCTTTAGTAGTGTTAATTGTTATGCAATTTTAATAATAGGTTTGGCCATTTTTATACGGATACGTGGCAGAGATCGGGAATTAGAACCGTTTTCTTACACGCTTTAAATAAATATAACTGTGAGGACTGAATTTTATTTTCTTACTTGAAGAGTTTAAAGCACCGAAAACAAGAAAGACGTATTGTTTCATGAACTGCATCGTGTTTAGCGCCAAAGGGAAGCGGCTGGTGACACGGACGCGAACGAACTTACTTCTTCTAGCCTCTTTCTTGTATTCTGTGGTAAAAAGTTTATAAAGTTCTATGATTAATTTGTTGTCAAGGTGTCCATTTCTTATATGTTGTAGGTATTTCAAACAAAGTATAATGGCGTGGCGGTGCCTATGTTATGTGTTCAATGATGTCTATAACTATTGTATTATGAAAATTAAAAATATATTATGTTACATATTATGTTGAATTGGGTATTTGATATCACCAATTAATAAAATGCAGACTTAAGACCTTAAAGTTAGTTACAACAGAATTAACGGTAAACTAAAAATATAACGGTAGGTATTAATTTGGTAAACGATACCAACTACTCAACTGTCAAAATTATAAAGTTGTTTGTACGTTATTTCTTGTTCATTATTTTATACTGTTATGTTTAAAATCCTAAGTGTTAGTTAAGTTCTTTGAAAAATATTCCATTATTATCTAACTAAATCACTATTTTTGTACGTCTCCATATATTGGTGTAAGGAAGGTGATTGAAAATTTGTAATTTTATATTTTGATTATTGTTGTGTGTTTATTTTTGGGGTCTTTATATTTTGCTTTATAAATTCATAAACAGAAACAGTATTATATAGTCACAAAAACAGTTCTATTTGATAAAAAGGAATGTACTTACTTTAACACTACATTTTCTTCGTAATGGCGGAAGATTCTATTGAAATAATTTAGTGCTCTTATTAATTTTCATGTCGCATTTATCAATTTAATAGTTAAACATTAAGCTGGAACTGGAAAAAGTTAAGGGCCGGTTTCACCACTTATTGATAAGTATGGATAACTATATGACAGATCATTTGTCAGTTGTAATATGAAAAATATGTCAAATTATTTGCCATCTTTAACCGCCTCTGTGGTCTAGTGGTAACAACCACCGATATCAGAGCCAGGGGTCCCGGGTTCGATTTCCAGCGGGGGGTACATATTGTATTTGGTTTGGTTGGTGGTAGGACTTGTTGTGAGTCCGCCTGGCTAGCTACCACCATCTTATCTAAGTTTGACGTCATAACAACAATGTTTTCAGCATTGTTGTGTTCCGGCAGTTAGAGATAAGATATTCAGTTCCTCAGTGGTTGAGGATTCCGGGAGAGGCTCATTTCCATCTTCAGCCTTATCAATACTTAACATCAGGTATGATGAAGGCTAAGTCTCCTCGTCTTTAATAAAAAAAAGCTATCCAGAACTTATCAGGCAGTGGTGAAACCGACCCTAAATATCGCTCAAGCACTAAATTATAAGGTGCTATAACTAAAGCGAGCGAGAATATACATCCATTTTACTTGTATATTTATTATAAGGAGGCCTTTTACAAGCTGAGCAATGACATTATACAGGGTGGAAAAAATCTATGGGCTCCGCTACATTAAATCCAAACAATTTTCAAACATTCCTTTATTATTTAAAACGAGCAAATCTGCATTCAAAGCTTTTTGTAAATACGGTTCCCACACCCAGGAATCAAACCAGCTAAAATCTGTAAAAAAAATAACACCTGTACGTTTATTCCATCAATCGATAGAGTCAATCAAAATGATAAACTCTCTCTAACAAACATAGTAAATTAAATTAAAGGAAACACATGAAAACTCAACTTATAAACTCAATGATACGGAAAAAGCACTTTTATTTTTGGCCTTTTTGAAAAATTTTCAAAAATCTTTAATAGCTGTTTTGTTTCTTTTAGAAAATAAAGGAATGTTTCCTTTCAGTAAAATAAGCTAACTAAAGGATTTCAAATAAATCGCCTTCAGGGCCATAGATTTTTTCCAACCTGTATAGTTAGTCCTTCTACCTTTTAGTATAATATAATTAAAATACTTTAACAAAATGTATTAGTATTTAATCAAATTGGACTTTACTTATTCGAGCATATGGTTGAAATTGGTGAAGCGATTCCAGTGGAGCATTTGCTGCTCGCTGTATGCGTGTGAGTGCAAGCTAATATCAACCATTGCCAAAGTACCTAAAGACTAATTTCGATTGGCAACGTAATCGTCTGCGCCCTTGGCGCCATGCTGTCGTTCTACGGTGATGAAACAGATGTATATTCTCGTCTCATTTTGAAAACGAACAAAGAAAAAAATTAAAAGTACTTACTGATCTCTGTGTAAGATGCATTTACCACCATATTTAAATATATTTAAAATTGTTTGTCATTTATTTTTTTATTGCATAGTTCATAGATGGATTAAGTTTTCCTGTTCTTTTATATGCTTACATATTTTAATATAATTGTTGTATGTTTGTAGTGGTGCTGTGTTATTCTTATAGGGGATTGAGAAAAACCTCATTTTCAGGGAGGCCTAGTAATTGAAATGGTTAGGGACTGGGACATTGTCACAGTCTAAGGTCTAAGTCTAAGGCCGGAATGACGCACTCACACAGATACGTGCCGCTACGCGCGCTCGCAACTGTATTACCAGTGAAAACCATTGAGATCGAGAGGCCGGCCGTGTAGTGATAGCGAGCGGCGCGCGCGTCATATCGGCCGAATGTCGGACTATGTTTAGACTGCGACATTGTTTTGAACTTTTATAATAGTTTTGGGATGAGTTCAACAACTGTCGTTTAGATAATCGGGGGTTAAAACATCGTCTGTTCTTTAAAACTTCAAACTAACGACTGATAAGCAATGACATTTAAATGATTTTTACAGTCCTTTCACCGTAAGATGTCCCCTGCCGTGATGTTAGAATTGAAACTTTATTACATATTTACCTATAGTATTTAAAAATATGCAAGTAAAATTGCTATTTGTTATTCAAGGCTGGAAAGTTGGTTATCAGCGGCGAGTTGCCTCTATTGAAACCTGAGCAAGTGAAGGATCCTAGGATTGGTTCAATCAAATATACCTTATTCTTGTTGTTTTAATGATATAAAAAAACTAAAATAATAAAAAGGGAGCATTATAGTTAATTCAAAAGCATTTGAAGTAGGAATACATTGTTACTTTTAAATAATAATAAAAACGATTTGGTAAATGTTGACATTGACATGAGGTACAAGACAAAGACAATTTAAAAATAAAGGTGTATGCCATGTTCCGAAATCCAATCATAGGTTGTGAAATCTCACCCACCCTAATATAAAATTCTTATAACAAATAGTTTTATCTTATTGTTATTGTTTTTATGATTCAATGAACTAACATAATATAATAAAACCAAAACGGAGTATTATAATTAATTCAAAGCTATTTAAAATAAGAATAAAATGTAACAAAAAAGTCAATAGTGCGATTCGGAACGCATTATGACATATATATTTTTAGGTATTAAATTAAAAAAAGTACTTTACCGCGCTATGCCGAAAAAAGCGATTTTCTACGCAGAAACTGAATGACAAAACCTCCTTTTCTGAGCGTGGAAAATATATTAATCTGTGGTGGGTACATACAAGTTTAGGTAATAGAGGTTAAAAGGTACATTTATTGTTGGAAAAACCGTAGGCAATTTGCAAAGCGTTGCCATTGGCCAATTCCCAAGGCAGGGGGGGGGGGGGACATCTTATGGTGAACGGACTGTATAGGTGAATAGGTGGTGAACTCGAGACTTTGTTAGGCGAGGTATTTTTTATTAATTAATTCCGACATGATCTTTATTTCTCTGGAAATGATTTGACTATCAATTTGAACTTTATCCTCCTAGAAATAAAAATCATTTAAGCTATTGCATTTAATAAAAAATCCTGACTTAGAAAAACTATTATGTTAACAATACTGGAAAATATTGGTTTATGAAAGGTTAAGTATTGGGTATGAATGAACCCAAAGCAAATTTAGATTTCATATATAACAACGTCATGATGATTTACTTATTACATACTTACTAAAATAATTTGTCTTAATGTTAGTTTATACTAAGAGGAAATATAAAACATGTTAATGAATCAAACACCGGTTTATTAGGTTGATATTGTCTAATTGTATCTCTATGAGATATTAAAAAAAGAAAAATATATGTTTAATTCGATTCAGAATATCTGCTTGCTTACTTATGTTTAATTCTTATTATTGGGATAGTACTTATAGATTGTATGGTTCTGGAATGGCTATTAAAATTGGCTGATTGATAAGTTTCCGAAACGACAAAGAAAATCTTAAATAATCCATTTAAAATAAATTTATTTCTCAACCTAGTATCCTTCTCGTCGTCTCAGCCACATAATACCCACTGCTGGGTATAGGCCTCCCCCAAAAGGAGGGGTTTGCCATAATCGCCACGCTTGGCAGGCGGGTTGGCGATCGCAGTATGGGTAAGTTTGTAGGAGACGCTGCTGCCCGTCTTCTGAAGGCCCACTCCATTAGTCGCCTTTTACGACACCCACGGGATGAGAGGGGGTAGTGCTATTCTAAGCCGACACTACACAGCCAAGAAGTATCCTTCTACCTCAATACATTTAGTTGCACCAGTTTGATAAAATGTTTTCTCCAAACCCTCAACATACATCTACGGCAACAATGACTTCATCATTAGTTGAAAATCTCTGACCATCTTACCCTTTCTTCAAGTTTGGGAATAAATATATTTAAAATTAGTGGAAGTCGCATGGAGCGATCTGGGGAATAGGGTAGATGCAGTAGCAATTCGAACCGCAATTCATTCAGGAGTTTGGAGACTGCAACCATAGACGAGTGTAGAGGCGCGTTCTTTCTATTATTAAGAAAATTCACGACACATAAAGTTCAAGGTCCTGTCCTACAAATTCCATAAGTTCGATCAAATCCAAATTCGGCGTTTTATTTTCGAAAAGTGCCAGAATATAATCTTATACATACTATTTTTTTTTGCGTTTTTTTTTAAGTTCATCGTTTCGGATAATTACCAATCTGCCCTCGTACTTATTAACTACCTATACTATTAAACATGATTACTGGTGCATGCCACCCTTGAATACATACTACCCATAATATTAATATTGTTTTTATTTTTAAGGGGATGTTCTGAATTGATGATAACTGCTATTATATAGTTAATATCAAAAATATTATGTTGTGTACAGTGAGACCAATGTTAATTAGAAACTTGTTTTGCAATATACTTATTCTCTTTTGTATGCGAACAAAATGATGAACAATTAAAATATAAACGAATTTTGAATTTCATTTATATGTAAAATACATTATGTGTTACCCAGGTTATTTTTTTAGTCATATGATGGTTACAGACTTGGGCGTAGCCACGGTGGGACAGGGTGGGGCGCATAAACTAAGTGTCACTTTACCAGGCCTGTTCACTCCCATGAACTTACGACCGGCCGGCGGACATTCGAGTGTCCAAATTTAGTAGGGTTGTACTGTACGTACGTACCTACATAACTGTGTGCGCTCGCCGCTCGCTACAATTTGGTTCGGGTCCAACGACGATTATATTAAATTATTTCGTACTGTTATATTGAAATTATTTTCGTAGAATAATAAACTTTTAACCTTTTGAACGCCACGGTCACAAATTATATAGTAATTTACCACGGTCGGGTATGGCCGACAAATGAAAACGTGCCCAACACGCCACCGTCTTGTCGTGTATAGCCGACAAGAAAAGTATATTTATTTTGAATTTTTAAAATACAAAATAAATATACTTACTAAATAAAAGTTTTCTGTGTTTCTTTTTCCCATTATTTAAACTACATTATTATATTACATACATAGATAGTTTGTAGGTATCGTGTAAAAAAACAAAAAAGCAACAGGTGTTGCTACTAGTACATCGTGCACTCACACAAATGCAAAGCTCAGCTTAGCCCTCGCGGACTAATGTCAGTTTGTTTATTTGTTGTTCCTCTTTCACGCAAAAACTACTGAACGGATTTGGATGAAATTCAAGTAGTAGACTAAAGACTAACACATAGGCTCCTTTTTCCCAATATTCCCACGGGAACAGGAACCACGCGTGCGAAACCGCGGGCGGCCGCTAGTGTATTATAAATCGGAAAGTTTGTGAAAACTGTTTGATATTCGGTTACGTCTATCTATTCAAATTCAATCTCTGCCCGCGTAGATAGCATGCGCACCGCGACTCGCTGTCGACCCTTTTCTTGCTACGTCTATTCCGCTCGTATCAGTACGGTGTGAGCGGGACAGACAATGCGCTCGCGCGAGAAGTGTCGAGAAAGTGAGAAAGCTTTGTCGAGGTGCGCATGCTACGTATGCAGGTTTATAGAATTACAGACAGAATAGAGTCATCGCCACGAAAGAAGTCCCGCGGAATATTGAGGAACTAACATTATGTCCATAGTAATAGAGCCCAAGAAAGAGTAAAGTAATTAATAAGGGAGCCCATTTTCGAATGTTGAAGTTGTCAGGCCATAGACTGCAGCGCTACTTTAAAATTCTATCATGTGAATGAACGAACGCATCTGCCGCCGGCGCCGGCAGCGCGTGGTACCGCGCGGTCGTGTGTTGCTGTGTTTTCTTTCGGCACTTATTAATCGTTTTATTGTTGTGTAAAACGTTTATATTTTGTAGTTTAAAGAAATTGTACGGTAAAATCTAATATATTTTTTACTCCTTCAGGTCAAATACTTACGTACTTACCTAACTAAAGATCAATCGACGAGACAATAATTAAGAAAAATAAAACGAAACATTGAGCTTTTTGCCTTTTTGTATTGTATGTCAATCAAAGTGTGACACGACACAAGACACAACACAACATTCAATTGTTCGAATCGAGTAATTCTTTTAAAGTACGTATTTTAAGAGTACCTACGTACTTACGTGGTGATTACTTGCTCGGTGATTAGTGTCTGCGCGACGAAAGAAGTCCCGCAGAATATTAAGGAACTAAAATTATCTCCTTATACTAGAGAGAGCCTGACTAGAGCTTATTTTAGAATGTTGTTGAACGGATCAGGCGCTAGACTCCGGCGCCCCTCTCATCTCTAGGGACTTCTTTCGTGGCGCGGATACTACCTATCCTTTTAAGTTTTGTGATATAATCTCCTTTCCTCTACGTTCGTTCTCTATGCTGTACTTTGAATACGTCAAGTTGTTTTGATTATGTTGCCTGTCATTTCTTGTCATACGTTTTCTTCTATGTTAATTAAAGCCAAGTTAATACTAATAATTTTCGTATTATTCATGTACCTATCAAGTTTTAGGATAAGCTTTAGCTTTACATGCTTTATTATCTTACTATATGTATAGACGAGATAGAGATTCACTAATCGATTGTCACGATTTTAATTATTTTGTATGAATTATTTTGATTAATAATCAATACTCGATTACTGAATAATTCTTTAAGTCTGATAGTGTTTTTAAATTATTAAAATTTGTCACCGATTCTCCCAATTTGTGAGTAGGTATATGCAAATGCAACTCATGTTGTATTGTACCATATGATAAATATTAACGTCATCATCAGTTTCTTTTCTTATGAACTATAAATTAAATCTAAACTTGAATTAATTTTTAGATTATAATCAATCAGTTTAACAAATACATGTTCCCATCCCATGTGAGCTCTCCACGCATTAAATTAAAAAAAAAAATAAGTTAAACTCTCTTTAGCACTCAAACCGTAAATGTTACAAACCACAAAGTATAGAGATTTACAAACAAGTTTACCACATTTTATCACACTTTCTTAATTTAATTTAATCGATAGTGTGTAAGTACCTTTCACTCTATGATCGATACCCAACCGATTTTTTACGTTTCCTTCCATTTGTAGTTGGTCTGTCACTCACTGTCATTGTCATATCACCTCAGACCAGCGTTGCCAGAACGTTGCTTTTGTAACGTTTTACGTTACTATTAGACCCCTTCACGTTCCATTTAGGATACACGTCACAAAACGTTACTTTAGATTAGAGTTTCAAATGGACTTATTTTTTAAACCTTATGTTTTAGAGTTCTATCGAAAACTCTCTGTAAAACGAGACACTTGTATTTATTTTTGTTCGTACTCGTATCGTGTAGAGTAAAATGTTGGCCTAACATAAGAAACCATTAAAATAACGCTGAAATGATGATTGGAGTCTTTAAAAAAACAATAAAATTGAGTTTATTGTACTGAAATATAAAAATTCAATAAAGCGTTACTTTTTGAACATTCGTATGTAACTTTTGAGGGCAGGGCACTGGCAACACTGCCTCAGACCCCACTTCACTAGCATAATTTTTCGGCAAATTAGTTCAGCAATCTGCGGCAATCGCGCGCGGCTGACAGATTTTTTTATTTTAATTCGCGTGCCGCATAAATCATTTTGCGTGAGTTACATCAATTGTAGTGGATGTAAATGAGATCAGGCATTTATATTAGTGGCAAAAATGTTGAAACCGTTGCTGGATACGTTCTGGAACGAGGATGTGTGGTTGCCGCCTAACACGACGTGGGAAGACATTGCTCCTGGGCCCGATAAGGCAGTGAATTACACGAACCACACGCATGTTTGGTACCCAATACCGTTAGCCTTGGTGTTTATAGTTCTACGATATGTGCTGGAGAAGTGAGTACCTTAAATTTTTTTGTTAATTTGACTAGGTGGCAATGAATAACCTAAGTTCTCCATGAGTCACAAGTTACGATTATTATGGTCACTGAACGGTTTCGGTCAGATGAGCGTGAGGAGTTACGGCTGAAGACACGATTGTATTTGGTTCATTGGACGTTGAAATCTAAAACTGACCAAATAGATGATCTTTACATTATAAAGCAAATTCAGAATCAGCTAACATCTTCAATACTCCAACCAAATGACTCTGACCTAATTACCCATTGACCAAAACTGCTCACATAGAGATATTAAATAGAGTTTAGTTAGTTTCCTAAATTAGTGTTAATTTCGTTGATGAAGTACTCAACCTACTACACAAATTATCCTATAATTAATTGCTAACTATATTTAGCAGTATCATTATTACTACCTAGCCAATTATACCTTGACTGGTTATAAATTGGGCAAGGCTTATGTCTAGCAGTAAACGCTAATGATTTAGTTGCAGGAAGTGCTAAAGTATAGTGGTAATTAAAATAGGAAACATAAAACTATTTCATACATGAAACTTCATTTTCTCCTTTACTTTCTTTTTCTTTTCACTTTTTAAACCATCTGTACGCAATTATTGTTTAACCCAAATCATGTATCTTTAATTGCTTGTTATTATCAATCATATCTTAAAGTTGGAATTAATTAGCGATTTTTAGTCTACATGTAGTAAAAAATTGTGTTGTTTAGGCCCCAGAAGATTATGATAACAAGGTTGTCTGAAATAATAAAAAACAAGGTTAAGTATAGACAATAAGATAAAATATAATATAGCCATGTTTGGATAAAAAATATCTAAGTTATTTCTTTTAAAGACAATCCTTGAGCTTGTTGATTTGGTTGGCTGTCTTTTCATTGTTTTTTTCAATTGTGCTTGTTGAAATACTTATACTAAAACTGTTTCTGACTACAGTGTTATATTTTTATTTTATGTTTTTTTTTTGCATTTTCAATGCTATTTTTTACTTATGAGATTTTTTTTTTAAATAGAGAAATATTGGAAGAAACTACTCCACCACAAGTGAATTCTCAGATGGGACGATCCGGTCAGACCGTCCCATCTGAGAATTAAAAAAAAATTACAGTGTTATCAATTGAAGTTTTAGTAAAACAATAAATACATAAGTCATATTATTGAAGTCTGTACAGATATTGTTACAAAAGTTTTAAATTAACACTTTATTTGTGTCTATAGTTTTGTACAATCAAGTCAATTAATACTTTATGTACTAGGGTTTCCCAAACTATTGGTGGTTGCAAGCGAATATTGAGTTTGCTCTGTCGAACACTCCTCCTGACCAATAATGATCTGTGTAACCGGTTTTCTAAACCTATTACAGGCACCAGCTCCTCACATTTCAGGTCAAAACCTACTCCAAGTGTTTTGTTGTATATAGGACATAAGTAAACTATTGTGTGATGAGGAAATAAATTCATTTTATTATTATTATTATTAATAAACAAGACTGCATTAAGTAGTCTCGGAACTCATCACTAGACCCTAATGACGAGATCCTAGACCCTATATCGGAGAGTTTCCAATTTTATGTCACCTTTTCCCTAAGAGAGCCTACAGGTGGGTCCTGAATTTGGAAAATTGTATTAGATGGGTCGTAGCCCAGACAACCCAGACACACTTCTTTATACAATCATCTAATCAAATCATATAATTTTAGTCAAATATAATCCTTATCAAATGTTTTGTTTGGTTTATTATGTTTTCTTTTTATAGTAAGTAGAAAATTTTCTTTGAAGTAACTGGAAGTACATATCAGATTTGAAATATGATTTAATTTAATTTCTACATCCTATACACAAGTCTTTCATTTACACTCAAAATTAGTCTATTTGTCTGTACTCTGTACAGTCTGTCATCAATTTATCATGTCATTCATAAATCATCTTTAACCTCACACAAGTGCAATGTTGCAGTACAACAATCTCAAGCTGATAACCGAAAGACCTTGGTCAAGTTAAAGTGACACTGATAAGTGTCTATACATCACGCTGACCTTACAAATATTCAGATTATTTCAAGGATAACTATTCACACTGTACTTATAATAATTATTCTTCTGACACACCTAATTCACTTTTAGGTATTGTTTAATTTACGAGCCATTAGTGTAGAACTCTGTGGCACAGTGGTTTCGGTCTGATAATGTAGCTGTTTACCAAATGCCGTAATGGCAGATTATGAAATGTGTGACCAAAAATTTTTCTTGAGCCCCTTGGTGCTTCGGCCCGATAACTCATTGGTAGGTTTTCTTGCCTAAAAGGGGAGGGTTAACATTTTTTTATCATAAAAACATACATACTTAAATAATGTCACGCCCCCCTCCTGGACGGGCAGGCAAAAGGTCAGAAAAGCGTCAGACAAACCGCTGGCAAGTGCAAAACCGCCGGCGGCGGCGGTCTGTATGGGTCCGCCAAAAGATCTTAATCTCTAAACAATCCCAAACACAACTGCGTTTACGTTATCGCGATCATGTAAAAAAAAAACTCGTAGGTTCGTCGCACTCCAGGAGGCGGAGGCTTTGATAGCTTTAAGGTCAAAAACTGTATCAGCTGTGGTTTCAGACAGCAATTATTTTAATTATTATTGTACCAATCTAAGGAATTCTGAACCTATTATTACAGCCACGTATTATTTACACAGTTACAGATAAAAAAATACATTCTTGCCTCGATAATGCGGTAGGCGTATAAATCTCGTCTCAACGTTGTTTCATAATGCCATCAAAGAATACTAACAATTACTAACGTAATGCCACAATCTTTGTTCATACAAATTAGTTTCAAACTGATAAACGTTACTGAGTGTGGGCGGCTGGGCGCTTCCTTCATTTTGTTACCTATTTGGTTTAGCTCGCGAATTCGATAGTGAATGGAAAAGGCAGTCTTAGTATAAACAATAGTTATTTGTTATGCAAGGCTGGAAAGTTGGTTATTTAGCGGCGAGTTACCTCTATTGAAATCTGAGCAAGTGAAGGATTCTAGGATTGAAAGATTGAATTCTAAGCGAAGCGAGGATTTCAAAGGTACAAGACGCTAAAAACTTTTCTGCCGAGCGCAATTAGCTCAACACACAATTTTTCACCTCAAAACAGCGAGGAACATTTATGGTTGTTTCCGCGGTCAACTTCCGGTAAAAAATTCTTTAAACATAAAGTTTAATCTAAATATACCTTAATCTCGTTGTTTTAATGATATAAAAAACTAAAATAATAAAAAAGGTAGTATTATAGTTAATTCAAAGTTATTTAAAGTAGGAATATATTGTTACTTATTAATAAGAATAAAAACGATTCCGTAAATGTTGACACTGACATGAGGTACAAGACAAAGACAATTTAAAAATTCAATTATAGGTTGTGAAATTTCACCCAGCCTAATATAAAATTCTTATAGTTTAATCTTATTGTTATTGTTTTTATGATTCAATGAACTAAAATAATATAATTAAACCAAAACGGAGTATTATAATTAATTTGAAGCTATTTAAAATATGATTCAAATATAACAAAAAAAGTCAATAGTGCGACTCGGAACGCATTATGACATATTTTTAGGTATTAAATTAAAAAAGTATTTTGCCGCGCTAGGCCGCAGAAAGCGCAAAATTTTCTACGCCTAAACTGATTGACAAAACTTCATTTTCAGAGCGTGTGAGGTGAAAAAAAAATTATGTGCTCCAACATTAAATTTTTGGAGACTGAACTTACAGCCCCCTTACTCTAGACTAGACGGAATCAAGTTCACATTAGGATCGAATCAACGTCAAAAATATGTTATTTTGGTACTTTGAAAACGGTTGCTATTACCTAAATATTAGCAATTATCGTTGCGGAACGTCAAGATAAAAATGGTATATATGGCCACAGAATACTAAATAGTACTTATGGCTAATCGCTCGCTTATGGTTCGTATAGCGCCGTCTTACTCTCTCGCGCTCCTACCTAGATGCCGCGTGTTTCTGTGACGCTAGCGCCAAAAACAATTTGGTAGCAATAACAGGAACTAAATTAATGCACATTGTAGTTCATCGTTTGTTTGGTAGATGCCGCACTGTTGATACGTGACGTAAAGCAATTATCGCGCAATTTCTGCTGTCGCGTTGCTGTTGCAAAGATAGGTAAAAGCCCCACCGTTCTGACATTAATTCGTAAAGTCATGTGAACTCGATTCCGTTAAGAGTAATCACCCAGAAAGAAAGAGTCAGTTGATGGTGTGGTGAGCCATCAAATGTATCCTGCTGAGGAACAACCCTTCTTTATGAGTAGATAAGGTGCTTACTGAGCTGAGAGCCTACCTTCTGGCCATGAATGGCCGATCTGAAAGTCTGAAAAACAGATAAGGCCTCGGACTCAGACCATCCAGCTGAAGTAGAGGAAACATGGTCAAGCGTGTGTTTTCGGAGGGTTTCGCAGACGGTTTGTGCTGCAGTCCAAACGATGACCCAGTGCCCTGCGTTTTCTGAGGAGTATAATGACAGCATCGGACAAGGCTGTCACAAAGTAGCTAAGTTCTGGGCCACACAACACTACACGCTTTAAGAAGAGGTGCTTAGTTAGATTTTATAATATCCTGCGCTTATACGGACTACCTTACTGCTTATTTACGAGTATTTCTACGTTTTTGTAAGGTTTGTGCAAGTTAGGCAGGCAGGCTTTATTGTTTGTTTTTTTAAACTGTGTCGCAAATATCTAGGACTACATACAAATTTATTGAATTATTCATGATTCAATTGTTAGACACAAACATGGATGGTGTTAACTTAAAGTTTGTAACTCGTAACCCTTTTAGCATAACTCAAAGTGTCACAGTTTCATACATACTCTAATGTTTTGTTTTTATATAAACTCTAGCGGCCGCTTGCGGTTTCACTCGCGTGGTTCCCGTTCCCGTGGAAATATCGGGATAAAAGTGTCCTATGGTCATAACCAGGGCCCCTACCGCGCAAGTGTCCTCGGCATAGACATCGACTTCATTTTACAGATGGATGTGACATATTGCTCTTAGTCTTTGGTAACTTTTCATTTGTGTCAAAAAGAAGCAGCAATGTGTCACATCCATCTGTCAAATGAAGCCGATTTCGATGCCGACGCCACTTGCGCGGTAGGGGCCCAGGATATCTACTATCTGTGCACCAAATTTCATCCAAATCCGTTCAGTATAGTTATTGAGTTTATTCGTTGCAAACAAACAATCAAAGCTTTCCTCTTTATAATCTATACCTACTATAATATTATAAAGCTGAAGAGTTTGTTTGTTTGAACGCGCTAATCTCAGGAAATAATGGACCGATTTAGAAAATTCTTAGACCATTAGAAAGCTACATTTCTCCCAAGTGACATAGGCTATATTTTATCCCGATATTCCCACGGGAACGGGCACCACGCGGGTAAAACCGCGGGGATCCGCTAGTATTAGTATAAAAATGATATTATCAGAGGTTGTTGTACGCTTTATGTCTGATGCAACTTCGCTTACTGACCTAATGTTAATAGATAAAATAGAGAAAGTATGGCATCATGACTGTTTTGGGGGTGTTTTCATGTTTCTCTTGGTAAGCGTAAGTTAAACACAATACTTGTTAGGCATTTATTCAAATACCTGTTATTGATCGAAAAAATACCTCCTTTTATTTACTAGTCACTACACTACTTCTAGCTGTGTTGTGTCGGCTTAGAATAGCACTACCCCCTCTCATCCCGTGGGTGTCGTAAAAGGCGACTAAGAGACTCAGCCTTCAGGAGACGGGCAGCAGCGTCTCCTACATACTTGGCCACACTGCGATCGCCAACTCGTGTGCCAAGCGTGGCGATTATGGCAAACCCCCCCCCTTTTGGGGGAGGCCTATATCCAGCAGTGGGTGTCATGTGGCTGAGACGACGACACTACTTTTGGTTACGGATTTAAAATAGTAACAAATTCAAGAAAATGTGCGTTGCTTTTGTTTCGGTTCATATTTATTACTAACTACAATTGGTTAACTGATTTAAAATAGTAACAAACACAACTAAGTTCTGCATTATTTGTTTTATGCCGTATCTTCAATTACCACTTGAAATGTTAATTGAATATGACGGTGATTCAATTACTCGGAATTCGCATAACTTTCGATCATACGATCTATGAATCACTAGAGATTATGCATCATATCGTAAATATTGATTCCTATTTCGTTACGTATGTTTATGACGGCTTGTAAATCGAACAGACAGACAGCATATCGTGTTATCATATGACATCTGACATCTTTTATCCTTCCTCGATAAAATAATATATCACATTTACGTTCAAGTGTAGCAAAAATACCCAATAATAACATGTAAGCGGCAAAAGCACTTCATAAGTTTCTGCGCGGCATGTAAGCGGCAGTTTCTGTAAAATATAATCAACTAGCGGTCGCTCGCGGTTTCACCCGCGTAGTTCCCGTTCCCGTGGGAATATCGAGATAAAAAGTATCCTATGTTCATAACGAGCCTAACTACTATCTGTGTACCAAATTTCATCCAAATCCATTCAGTAGTTTCGGAGCCTATTCAATGCAAACAAAAACCAATCAAATCTTTCCTCTTTATAATTTTAAAATATTATTATTAGTATAGACTAGCAACCGCTCGCCACCCGCGTGGTTCCCGTTCCCGTGGGAACATCGGGTTAAAAAGTATCCCATATTCATAACCAAGCTATCTTCTATGTGTGTACCAAATTTCATCCAAATTCGTTGAGTAGTTTCGGAGCCTATTTAATGCAAACAAACACAAATCTTTCCTCTTTATAATATTATATTATAGATAAACATTTCAAGTAGTTGAAGAAACGGTATAAAATAAATAGTGCAGAACTTATTGAATTTGTTACTATTTTAAATCAGTGAACCAATAGTAGTGACTAGAATAGGCAATATGGTATCCCGGGAAGCCACAAGCCACTCGATGCGGGCAACGCAGGACCGATCGTCGAGGAGATCCTTAGGGGAGGCCAGCAGATGATGATGGACAGGACAGAGAATCAGTATTAAAATCTTTCAAAAGAACTTTGAAGTAGTTTTAATGTCCAGACTTGTCACGCAATCCGAAAAGTTTGTATGAGCTACATGCGAGGGTTGATTGATAAGTATTCGAAACGAACTTAAAAAAAGATACGCAAAAAAATATTTATCTATATATATCTGGCATCTTTTCGAAAATAAAACGCCCAATTTGGATTTCATCGAACTTATGGAATTTGTATGGCAGGACCTTGAACTCTCTGTGTCGTGAATTTTCTTAACAATGGACAGAACGCGCCTCTACACTCGTCTATGGTGCAGTCACCAAACTCCTGAATGAATTGCGGTTCGAATTGCTACTGCATCCACTTATGCCATATTCCCAAACTTGAAGAAAGGGTAAGGTGGCCAGAGATTTTCAACAATTGATGAAGTCATTGTTGCCGTAGATGAGTATGTTGAGGGGTTGGAGAAAACATTTTATCAAACTAGTGTAACATCATTGGAGAAGCGCTGGACTAAATGCATTGAGGTAGAAGGATACTAGGTTGAGAAATAAATTTATTTTAAATGGATTATTAAAGATTTTCTTTGTCGTTTCGGAAACTTATCAATCAGCCTTGTAAAGTCGTTCTGAACGTTCTGCGTTTTGAAGTTATTACCCTCTTGTGTAATTAGTGTCACACTAGTTAGATGTTTCATTTACAAATGATCGGTGGAAACCTGATACGTTACACGACATCATAATGACTTCTGATGGAATTTACGTCAAGCGTAATTTGTTTACATGCAATCTGATTTTTTATTGTTTATTTATTTATGTATCGGGTCGTGATTTGACGACCCAGAAGATTATTCAATGATCAAATCAAATCAGCGTGGTGTTTCTCAAAAAGCAGGAGGCCGAAGTGGTAATAAAAAGAAGGTATTTATTATTATATGAAAAGAAAAGTACATGTTTGTGAGTTAGGTCAGGAATTCAGGATAGAGCAAAGTGGAGTGTTGGTCCATATAGGGTTGCCAGGTGCCCGGCTTTTTACAGTCGTGTCCGGCCAAATAGATACAAGTCCGGCCTGTCTGGCTTTTGTAAGGCTTTCGGTCAACCTCGCCGCGTTCAGAGTCACGCGGACACACACATAAGCTTGTGTAAAAAACAATGTGTCAGGCCTTTAGGGCAAAATGTCAGGCTAAATATGAATCTGTGTCTGGCTTTTTAAATTTTTGGGCCTGGGAAGTTGGCAACCCTAGTCCATAGTCTCTATTATTTATTTCAGCATGAGTATAATATATCAGTAATAATTTAATAATACAATGATATTATGCATGCTATTAGGAAAATGCAGATATAAGGAAAATAGTCCTATTGGTATTTCCTTTTTGGATCCTTATCGTTCAATTCGGATTGTGGACTTTCCGAAATCGTGGTTTTAACAATAATGTGTTACTGTGGTGATGATTGTATGCAAAAGGGTTTAAAGATTTTTGTATTTTATCAATACAAACTCAAAGTACTCTATACTATTACAAAATATCCTAAAATTTCAAAATCTCAAAAGAGCAGTTAAAAGGTCAATAGTGCTGAACAAATCCCAAAATGTGATTATGATGAAGTAATCACAGAATGATAATAGCGAAAGTGTTGTATTATTATTATTATTGTTATTTGTGCCTTTTCTGAGTTAAAGGCAACCCTCCGGACGCGGGGGAGGGAGGTGGTGAATCCTGCATTGGATACGCCAGAGCCGGCTGTGTCGAACTCTTACTGGCTGGATTCCCCGAAAAGGGACGGCAGCCCACATCGGAAGCGACTGTACCCCTGGGGAGGGATACGGCGGAAACGATTACACTATATACATACTTTAAGGAGAAATCTTAACACCGCCTTGCAGTTTCCTAGTGCCTTGTTATAGTGTTCTACCAATGACAAAGGGAACTAAAATAACATAATGCTTCACACAAACTGTGGTTCATAATCATAACATTCCGCCCGCCATGGACATAGTTCATAAACAGTGGATAGAACATGAACAAAACTTAAAAACAAGACCACAAGGTTCATGATATAAGTCTCGGTAGCTCAGTGGTTAGAGCATTGGACCGGATTTCCAAAGGTCGTGGGTTCCAGTCCCATCTGAGAATTCACTTGTGATTAACATAAATATAAAAATAGCATAAAAAATGCAAAAATTAAAAAATCATAAAAAATAAGGAAAACATTTGAAAAAACAACATAAGAGTGGTCTATTACTATTACTAAAACATTAAAAGGTATTTCATTTGAATACTAAATTATTTTTTCAACTCAAGTTCTTTCCGAGAAAACGTTTACCAAAAAACTCTGCTGGTCAACCGCAAAATTCCCCGAATGTATATACGTTCAATTAGGAAATGCTTTAAGTTTTTGACAAATGATCTATTTATTTCTTTTTTTAAGAGGAGTGCGGGATTTGCTATCCTACAGAAGTTTCCACTGGCTCATCCTCACACCAGACAGACACACGTATTAACACACCACCAGGGATCCTGAAGCCGAACTCCCGCCTTGCTATGTGTCATCTGTCAATCTATCGTCACAGATTAAGGAGCTACTCGGAAAAAGTATGGACTTTTTGATATAAAACTATAGCATGGTTACAGTTGTTACAAATCTGGTAATAACATATGTATTTCTTCATACCTTTATCTAGATTCGTACTAGGGCGGTTACAACCCGATACTCGGGTTCGTCGATCGACGAAAAATTCACTTATAATGACACTTTTTAATTGCAGTTTGTGATCATCACGTTTAACATTTTGTATATTTTATAGTTTTCGGAACAAATAGACTCGAGTACCTTTAATTTGATACCTTACTCGGCCGCGTACTACGCGCCAAAGTCCCTATCGAGTCGTCACAAATTTTGCGAACCTGAATTAAGTATATAGATAGTTTCAAAAACACGATTTTATGATTTTGCCTCGACACTTTTTCTTTTCGAAAAGACCTCTAAAAAATACGAAAATTCAAGATTATTCTTAAATGGGGTTACTTACACTATTGGAAATTGCTTTAATAAGTGGACACCAATAATATTTAGAATCGTATAGAAGCATTTTTTTTTAAATCGCTGTAGTTTTTTAATACGAAGTGATTTTGTGTTTTTTTGCCTAATCTGCAAAATCGGTCTCGCTCCCGTGTGCGTCGTTTTCTCATTGCTATCTCGCTTCAGCATATTTTTTTGGAGTATCGCCTTAATAAATACCTAGTTACTTTGTAACTATCGTTGAAAATGACAGCTACTAATTTTGCCCTCCTGTGTCACACAGCGTTGATTGTACCCTTTTCCATAGATACAAACCAAACAAGTAGGATTTACGTACATCTTCCCGTGACCACGGCAGCTGTAAAGGTGCCGAAACGTCGGGAAAATCAAAAAACCCCTAAAAACCTAAAAATACGGACAATTACAACTTAGTTCGTGGAAATATAGCGCGTTTGATATCCGTAAAAGTTGTTTTATTTCAAGTAGGATTTACTTACCTTTAAGCTCTCTTTTCAAAAGTTTCCAAACACAATTTCGTATGGTCGCATATCGATAAAATTCGAAACATTGTGAAACCAATAGTTTCACTTACACGACCAGCCACGCTCTACCGCTCACCGAGATTACTACAGCTACGGTAATAACTTTTATTGATGTTTGCATTTGTAATAACAAAAGTAGTAAAACAACTACATATTGAAAGTAATTTTAAGTAGGATTTAGGTATTCCAATGTTTTTCTTATGCCTTAGTTGAATTTTTACTTTCAACAACTTTTAAAATGTACAATACCTATAATCGAGAAAAGAAAGTTTTTTTGCGAAGCGTTTATTTGAAATGTGATAATTTATTTGTTATTCATATGAAATACTATAGAATAAAAGAGGCCAAATCCTTATCAATTGATATTTGACTCTAATCGCTTAAACTTAAGGTTGAAACCGATTGGCACTGGCAAGTGTATAAAATTAAAGTAGCTGTCAAAATATCTGTCACTGGGACAGCTTGCCAGGCTATGGCGGTAGTTCAATATTTGGCAAAGTGACGCAGGTCCTTTTTTCATCATCCAGCCTATGGATGGGTAACACCAGAGTCGAGTCCAATACGGAATATACGTGTTTGTCATTTTTAATATCCCCACTGCTGGGGCACTGGCCTTCCTTAAGGATGTATGGATAGGGAGAATGGGCCATGACGCACCACGCGGGCCCAATGCGGATTGGTGGGTTTTAGCGACTGCAAATGCAGCCGGGACCAACGTATTAACGTGCCTCCCGAACCACGGAGGATCTAGAGATAGTAAATTTTTGGTCACCCATCCCGTGATCGACCATGGCGAAAGTTGCTTAACCTCGACAATCGCAGGCCGAGCGGGCGAACTTTTGCGCCACCGAGCTCCTCTGATACAATACATACGATATACAGATTGGTGTGTATTAACGATTGCAAATCAACCGGACCTTTCGAAGCACGGAAGGTAGTTTTATTATAGATAAGTAATAGAAAGAAAGAAAGATAGAAAATTATATTTATTTGAGATAAACACGACAATAGGATACATCAAAATAACACAACAATAAGCACAGGTTTGTCCCAAAACGGTACCGACTCAGCATAATGCTTGACTTTTTGGCCAGCGTTCGTCTTCCGTCGGTACCGTTTTGGTGGGGCTGAGAGCCATGGTAACCGGCACAGCAAATATATAATAAATTGTTGGCCACCCACCCCAGAACCGAACATAGCGAAAGTTGCTTAACTGCCACTATCGCAAATCGTTGCGTCACCGAGCTGAACAATTGTGTTGTGTGTAATTTTGAATTTACCTTAGTAATGTTTGCTTCGCGTGTTTTCAGCTATACAATTTTAAAACAACCATCGGGTTCTGTGATATACTATAACTAACCTTTGACCCAACCTTGGACTAGGGCCGTCGTCTGCTAAAAAATATATTAAAAGAGTTATAAAAAGAACAGCTAAGTAGCTAGCTACCTATATATTTTACTAGCGGCCGTCTGCGGTTTCACCCGCGTGGCTCCCGTTCCTATAGGAATATCAGTAGAAAAAGTAGTCTATGTTTTGTTCCAGGCTATCTTCTATTTGTGTGCTAAATTTCAGCCAAATAGGTTCAGTTATTTTTGCGTGAAAGAGTAACAAACAATGAAATAAACAAACAAACTGGCATACTTTCACATTTATGATATTAGCAGGATATACTGTACAAAATTATTCGTTTGAAAAAAACAGGTAACCCTACTACGGTAAAGCAAAATTTTTTTGACGTTTTCTATTTCTAAAATGCCAAAATTACCTTAGTACGTACTTACCTATTATTATGTCTTCTTGCTGTATAGTTCTTGAAACAGGGTTAACAACAATAAGAAAACATAATTTACTGTTAGGTATTCTGTCATCCACGTGTGTGAAGCTAAATAATTAAGTGACGAAGGTTCTGAGCGTGCTGTCAAAAGATAGAGCGACGGAAAAAGGCGATAGAGCGTGCTGAAAGATGTGGGCCAACTCCAACCAACCCTAAGTAGATCGGTGGTGTGATAGCATACCGTCAATCTTTCACACTCTAGCATGTGACGATGGTTCTGAGCGTGCTGTCAAAAGATAGGGCGACGGAAAAAGGCGATAGAGCGTGCTGAAAGATGTGGGCCAACTCCAACCAACCCTAAGTAGATCGGTGGTGTGATAGCATACCGTCAATCTTTCACACTCTAGCATGTGACGATGGTTCTGAGCGTGCTGTCAAAAGATAGGGCGACGGAAAAAGGCGATAGAGCGTGCTGAAAGATGTGGGCCAACTCCAACCAACCCTAAGTAGATCGGTGGTGTGATAGCATACCGTCAATCTTTCACACTCTAGCATGTGACGATGGTTCTGAGCGTGCTGTCAAAAGATAGGGCGACGGAAAAAGGCGATAGAGCGTGCTGAAAGATGTGGGCCAACTCCAACCAACCCTAAGTAGATCGGTGGTGTGATAGCATACCGTCAATCTTTCACACTCTAGCAAGTGACGATGGTTCTGAGCGTGCTGTCAAAAGATAGGGCGACGGAAAAAGGCGATAGAGCGTGCTGAAAGATGTGGGCCAACTCCAACCAACCCTAAGTAGATCGGTGGTGTGATAGCATACCGTCAATCTTTCACACTCTAGCATGTGACGATGGTTCTGAGCGTGCTGTCAAAAGATAGGGCGACGGAAAAAGGCGATAGAGCGTGCTGAAAGATGTGGGCCAACTCCAACCAACCCTAAGTAGATCGGTGGTGTGATAGCATACCGTCAATCTTTCACACTCTAGCAAGTGACGATGGTTCTGAGCGTGCTGTCAAAAGATAGGGCGACGGAAAAAGGCGATAGAGCGTGCTGAAAGATGTGGGCCAACTCCAACCAACCCTAAGTAGATCGGTGGTGTGATAGCATACCGTCAATCTTTCACACTCTAGCAAGTGACGATGGTTCTGAGCGTGCTGTCAAAAGATAGGGCGACGGAAAAAGGCGATAGAGCGTGCTGAAAGATGTGGGCCAACTCCAACCAACCCTAAGTAGATCGGTGGTGTGATAGCATACCGTCAATCTTTCACGCTCTAGCAAGTGATGATAGTTCTGAGCGTGCTGTCTGAAGATAGGGCGACGGAAAAAGGCGATAGAGCGTGCTGAAAGATGTGGGCCAACTCCAACCAACCCTAAGTAGATCGGTGGTGTGATAGCATACCGTCAATCTTTCACACTCTAGCATGTGACGATGGTTCTGAGCGTGCTGTCAAAAGATAAGCCGACGGAAAAAGGCGATAGAGCGTGCTGAAAGATGTGGGCCATCTCCAACCAACAAGTGACGATGGTTCTGAGCGTGCTGTCGAACGATAGGGCGACGGAAAAAGGCGATAGAGCGTGCTGAAAGATGTGGGCCAACTCCAACCAACCCTAAGTAGATCGATGGTGTGATAGCATACCGTCAATCTTTCACGCTCTAGCAAGTGACGATGGTTCTGAGCGTGCTGTCAAAAGATAGGGCGACGAAAATAGGCGGTAGCGTGCTGGGCTCGTATTCACTATGACCACTTAGCGATTCCTTGCGCAAACCACGCCAATCTCGTACTTGGTTACGACATTTTCAAAATTAATTACCTCCATGACACTCACAAATTAAATAGTAATTGTACTTGTACAATAATTATACAAATTGTGAACGTCTTGTACTTGTACAATAACTATATAATTTGTGAGCGTCATAGATAAAACGAATTTTGAAAATGTCGTAAACAAGTACGAGATTGGCGTGGTTTGAGCAAGGAATCGCTGTGGTCATAGTGAATAAGGGCCCAGAAGGATGTTGTCCAACCAACCCTAAGTAGAAGTCCATTTTAGTGTTCTGTGAGAATTATAGGGCTATCAAATCCTAAAAGAAAATTTCTAATCCGACTCGTATTTCAAGAGATGCAAATTCAAACAAAGTTTTACCTTAAATTGGTATTATAGATTATAAAGTTCGATGCACGGTCGTGACATTGCCGTGATGATTACATTGACCGTCAAATTGGCTCTATTTATATTAATGTGCCAGCTGAACCCGAAGGCTACTATATATCATTGAATATTTACAGCAACTTAATTGAAAGGTCACCGATGAATTTGTACCACACACGTTTTATTGATTAAATTGATCTGATAATGACAGACACTTGGTTGTTTTCAACGATGAAGTTTCGAAGCGAACATCAGTGCCCTTATAGTGCGTTTCATCGTATATTCCCTTTTGGTACCCCTGTATGTCAAGAAGTCGCGAATGTGTTAGAAACATCATATCAAAACCATTTTTCTTTCACCGCTTTCTAATGTTTTGAACATGATTTTAGCACAGAATCCAAAATTTAAAATATCTGCGTCATACATCTTATGTTTTGGCGCGCACTGTTCATTGAAATAAAACAACTTTTACGGATATCAAACGCGCTATATTTCCACGAACTAAGTTGTAATTGTCCGTATTTTTAGGTTTTTTAGGGGTTTTTTGATTTTCCCGACGTTTCGGCACCTTTACAGCTGCCGTGGTCACGGGATGACTAACATCCCGTGACCATATAGCGCGTTTGATATCCGTAAAAGTTGTTTTATTTCATATCTGCGTCAATTTCTAATCCTAAATTAACCTAACCTTTTAACATAAATCGACAGGGGTATCAACCTAACGGAAAAGAGAATATAGGATGAAACGCACTCTAGCACGAGTTGCCATTTACTGTCAACGTTTTCGACAACTATCGGATGATCTACTCATGTCGGTAAAGCAGTCTATGAATATGAAAATTTTTCGAAAACGATTTACCTAATTTTTCCAAACTCGTACTAAGGGTACCGTGTGGTGACGGCCTAAGAATACAAGTGTCACCACTCCCTTACATGCCTGGGATGTCGTAAGAGTCGACTAAGAGGCTTGACGCATTGAACACCTGTGCGAGAGAAGGAAAACTTGGAACAAACCCTCTACCAACCCGTCTGGCCAGCGTGGTAGCAGTAGGCTTATAGCCTCCTATGAACGCCACAATAGGCGTGAACTAGGAGAGGCCTGGCCTATGTCTAGCAGTAGACGTCCAGAGGTTGCTGATGATGATGATGATGACTAAGGGTAGAGATCTTTAAAACAACCTTCGTGAGATTGGCTTGGCTGGCAGAGCATTTTAAGTGCAGCTTGTAAATAAGTTTTAAACGTCACTCAACGACCGACACGAATGCGACATTTGGCACTTGGGTTTAAGTTGTTATCCGGAAACAATAGTGGCAGGTTGACAGCCATGACCTACAATAGTTTCCTAGGCTTTTTTTATCACATTGGAAAGCTAGCAGCAGGCGCATTCAGTTTTCCTTTCTCTCCAAGTCCAGCATTGGAACAATCTTAAACAACCAATAAGATTTTGATCAGGGGCCGTACCGCGCCAGTAGCTTCGGCATCGTAATCGGCTTCATTTGACAGATGGTTGTGACACATTGCTGCTTCTTTTTGACACAAATGAAAACTTACCAAAGACTAAGAGCAATATGTCACATCCATCTGTCAAATGAAGTCGATGTCGATGCCGACGACACTTGCGCGGTAGGGGCCCAGTTCTATCTCTTAATCTTGCTTCAGTGACGTGACGGCTTCATCCTTTTGAATCCTTATTTGAGATGTGAGCTGTATAAATCCTCTAACTACTACAAATTTCTGCTCCGCTGGGGTTAGTATTTTCGCCCCACGTTATCTTTGCACATTTTAGCTCTAATGGAAATCCACCTTAAATAAAAGTAAACATCCAATTTTTTAAAACGAGCAATACTTAGGGACATGACTTTTGTTTCAATGTTATTCGACACATAGGTGTAAAATTAAAATAAATGTGTCTTCTCACTAGCACAAAAGTTTAAATTCCTAATAAACAAGACCTTTGTCATTTCTGTTCATTGTTTTCCTGATTTCTCAATTTATTCATGCGATGTCTTCAAAAATATTAATTTCCTGTCATCGTCATCGTCCTCAACCGTTGACATCGCGTTTATTGATCGGCAGAGAATGGGCATTCATGCATATTTTTAACCGATATTTGCATAGAATCTGTATGACGATGACGTAGTATAATTGATGAAGCCTCTCCACTCCGCCAACACTCGAATAGACACATTTTAATACTATCGCACACTGATAAGGTTTGATTACAGATTATAATATAATATAAAACCTTATATCATAAGGTTTTAATATTATAAATGTATATTATATTATGTCTTCCTTCACACAAGATTAAATTGAAATCAATGAAAATTTTCCCTAAAGAGATTTGTTTCGCTGGACACAAACACACAGACAGGCGCCTTACTTAGCACCTAGAGTCTAGTGACTTGTATCCTGGCTAGTTGCTAGGATACAGAACCTCGCGGCTCGTGACAAAAATATATAGAAAACAAAGTTAGTTTACTTGGATACACGCTAGGCGCGTAGCGGGTTCGTGGGTTAGGCCCCTCGTGTGTGACGCCCCCGTGGTGGAGGCACCTTTGGAAATCGGGGGCGGCACATACCGGGGGACTAACCTGCGAAGGTACGAAACCCGCGTAGCGTGTATCCAAGTAAACAAATACCGCGTATCCTAGCCATCAAGTCACTATGCAAGCCTGCCTATGCGTTTGTTAGTTTTATGTCATGTGGTATCATTTACTCAGACTAAATACCGGCAGTTGTAGCAGTCGATTGTAATGTGGCGACAACAACCTTGAGCTTATACAATATTAATTCTAAAACCAATGTCAAACATGTTAAATTTCAATGCCGATGGGAAAAGTTTGACAGTTTTGTAAAGTCTGACCTGCTGTTGATCCCATACTTCAAAATTGCAGCATACCTCAAAGTAGCTACTATCTATATCGAAATACTACGCGTGCGGTGAATTTGCCAGATATATATACAAGTCTTAAACAGAACGCTCTTGATTTTAATACAGTTCCACCTTGTATATTCAGAATTTTTAAAAGTTTGCAGATGGGCATGGTCATTGGTTATCACTAAATTATTACGAAATCAACGGGATTTTTACCACACTTCATTTGGTCGTTCAAAATAATGGCGCATCATGTAACTGCCGAAATATGGGGGACTCTACAACAAACCTCAACGAGGTTGAAATACTGGTTTTCGTGATAATTTTTGTGTGTAAATAATTTTTGTGAGTAGTGACATAAAATATATTTGAAATATTGTAAAACATTAATTAATTTATTGAATATAACGATAATAACAATCCAAGCGAGTACTTATTTAACTCTTGAGTTACGTCCGCGTCACAAAACTGTCCTACTGTTATTATATTAGTCATCATCATCATCTCAGTCACATGACACCCCACTGCTGGGTGTAGGCCTCTCTTATAGATCTCCACAACGATCGGCCCTGCCCTACCTCATCCCTTGCATGTTATTAGTATCCAACCTTTACTGACGAAGGTATTTTGTTTACAGATATGTGTACGGACCATTCGGCAAGTCCCTGGGCATCAAGGATACGCGGCCCAGGAAGGCGCCAGACAACCCCAAACTCGAGGCGGTCTACAGAGCCACGCCCAGGATAAAGCAGGTGGGGTGAATCCACTTCTGTCTTTTACGCGAAGTTGGGTTGGTGCTTGTTGTAAGTCCGCCTGGCTAGCTCACAACCATCTTATCTAAGTCTGACGCTATAATAACAATGTTTCGGCATTGTTGTGTTCCAGAACTTACAGATTAGATAGCCAGTTCCTCAGTTGTTGAGGATTCCGGGAGAGGGGCGCTTCCACCTTTAGCATTATACTACTTAACATCACTTCAGATAACTAATGGCGCCACATTGGTTGATTTTTTATGGGCTTACTGTTCACCTCAATCTGGCCGAAAGGCGTAGATGAGGCCTACGATGGGGCGAGTTTGCCCAGAAGAGAAGAAGCCTGTTCTATTGCACCTTGAAGAGGTTTGGGTTTTATTTGCTCGGGAAAACAGAAGCCGGCATCGGCAGGGCATTCCACTCCTTGGCTGCTCGCATGATAAAAGAGGACTTAAAGCGCTCTTTGCGTAAGTTTGGAATGGCAACCAAGTTTGGATGGTAGCCTGTAGTACGTCTGTTATCCCGATGAGAGAAAGGAGAAGGCGGTATTAGGTTATGCAGCTCAGATGCACACTCCCCAAAGTAGTCTGTAGAAAACCGACAGACAAGCGACCTTACGGCGATGACTCAAACTAAGCAGATTTTCAATCCGCTCCAGAGTAGCGAGTTGGTATTTAGCTGAGCCGTCCCAGAGGTGGCTACAATACTTCATGCACGATCAGACTTGAGCTTTGTAAAGAGTAAGAAGCTGGCCAGGCGTGAAGTATCGTTTCGCCCAGCTTTTTCGCCGCAATTTGTGTCTTCGTCTCAATGGTAGTACTGAAGTTAAGGTTGGCAATCAACACCATGCCGAGAAGTTCGAAATGGTCGGTGATGTCTACAGACGAGCCTTGGAAAGTTGGAGTCAGGGTGAAAGAGCTCCTTTTTGCGGAGAAGCGACACGCTTGTGTTTTGGCGGCGTTGATATGCACCACATTATCTTCGCCCCATTGAGAGACAATTACTTATAATAAACATACCAATAGATTTCTGGTACTTGCAAAGATGGCGCCATAGCTTTGAGTGTAGTAGTTGTGTTCTAGCTCTTGCATCGGTAAGCCTGGATTGGTCTAGTTAATAAAAACCCCCTAACACATATTTCATTAGATGGTCATGAGCAAATCACACATATATGTAAAACGTATATTGTCTCGAGTTCTCACTACTCAATGTGATATTTTACACCTCTCAAACCCAACATTGATTTGTTATTTTCACTTGGGAGGTACATAATTTCTTTTTCAGCCTCGTTTAGTATTTTAAAGAAATATGAAGGATATTCTGTGATTTTTGTCTCACTCCACTACCTTCTTTTAAGCCAATTTTGTTTTGTTTTTGTTGTATAAAAATTTATTGGGCCTTAGAGGAACCTGTGTGAAAACTTTGTAAAAACTCATCTTTTTTGTGTTTTGTGAAAGATTTCGATAAGTAGTGGATAGTAGTGAAACAAACATATACTACACGACCAACACAATTAGGCGCATGACAGGAATGCGGTTTTGCACTTTTGGCACCTGCATCCCATTTCTATCACCGTATTTCTCCTAGTATCTGATTTATTAACGCTACAGTGATTAACCGATTGATTACCGTTTCTTTAAATGTTGGTCTATACTTAGATTTTTTAAAGTTTTTCTTAACTGTCATGCGCCTGATTGTCTTGGTCAGATAGTAAGTATCGTACTAAAAAAATGTTGTCCCCCAAAATTGTCTAAAATGCGTATTTTCAGTGTCAATACGTTAAGCTTTGCATCATTGCGTTGTATTTATTAAAAGACAAACATTTGTTTAATTATTTAGAGCTACTGTGCTACTTTGTGGCGTTCGCGTAGCCGTGATAAATATTATTGTGTAGAATTTAGTTATATTTTACGGATTTTTAAATTTTTGCTTTTCACAGATAAAGGACATCAGGCAATCTCCATACAAAGTTGGTCCAAAAAAATAAAGTGAGCGGCCAGACCCAAGATTATTTCTAATAGGTAGTTCATATTAGGACCTAAAAAATAATATATGGACTTAACCCTGTAACCGCGTGAACTGAGAAGCTATTTAAGATAATGCATTCTGGGCAAAAACACAAGTAACATTAGGCGGACAGACCCGGGATTATTTTTGATAGGTAGTTCCTATAAAGACCTAAAAAAAAATATATGGACTTAACCCTGTCACCGCATGAACTGAGTTGCTATTTCGAGTTCAAAAATCAGGACAAAAAAAAAGTGAGCGGCCAGACCCAAGATTATTTCTAATAGGTAGTTCATACTAAGGCCTAAAAAAATTATATGAACTTAACCCTGTCACCGCATGAGGAGAGTTGCTATTTCAAGTCAAAAAAATCTAGATAAAAAAAAGTGAGCGGCCAGACCCAAGATTATTTTCAATAGGTAGTTCAAATAAAGGTCTAAGAAAAATTATACGGACTTAACCCTGTCACCGCATGAACTGCGTCGCTATTTCGATTTAAAAAATCTGTACAAAATAAAAGTGAGCGGCCAGACCCAAGATTATTTATAATAGGTAGTTCATACTAAGGCCTAAAAAAAATATATGGACTTAACCCTGTCACCGCATGAAGAGAGTTGCTATTTCAAGTCAAAAAAATCTGGACAATAAAAAGTGAGCGGCCAGACCCAAGATTATTTACAATAGGTAGTTCAAATAAGGCCTAAGAAAAATTATACGGACTTAACCCTGTCACCGCATGAACTAAGTCGCTATTTCGATTTAAAAAATCTGGACAAAATAAAAGTGAGCGGCCAGACCCAAGATTATTTCTAATAGTTAGTTCATACTAAGGCTTAAAAAAATTATACGTACTTAACCCTGTCACCGCATGAACTGAGTAGCTATTTCTATTTAAAAAATCTGGACAAAAAAAAAAGTGAGCGGCCAGACCCAAGATTATTTGCAATAGGTAGTTCATAGTAAGGCCTAAAAAACTTAAAAGGACTAACCCCGTCACCGCATGAACTGAGTAGCTATTTCGAGTTAAAAAATCTGGACAAAAATATAAGTGAGCGGCCAGACCCAAGATTATTTCCAAAAGGTAGTTAATACTAAGGCCTAAAAAAATTATATGAACTTAACACTATCACCGCATGAAGAGAGTTACAATTTCAAGTACTATTACTATTTAAAAAAAAACTGGACAAAAAAATCAAGCGGCCAGACCCAAGATTATTTCTAATAGGTAGTTCATACTAAGGCCTAAAAAAAATTATACCGACTTAACCCTGTCACCGCATGAAGAGAGTTGCTATTTCGAGTCAAAAAAATCTAGACAAAATAAAAGTGAGCGGCCAGACCCAAGATTATTTGCAATAGGTAGTTCATACTAAGGCCTAAAAAAATTATATGTACTTAACCCTGTCACCGCATGAACTGAGTAGCTTTTTCGAATTAAAAAATCTGGACAAAAAAAAAGTGAGCGGCCAGACCCGAGATTATTTGCAAAAGGTAGTTCATAGTACGGCCTAAAATACTTAAAAGGACTTAACCCCGTCACCACATGAACTGAGTAGCTATTTCGAGTTAAAAAATCTAGACAAAAAAATAAGTGAGCGGCCAGACCCAAGATTATTTCCAAAAGGTAGTTCATAGTAAGGCCTAAAAAAAATATACGGACTTAACCCTGTCACCGCATGAAGAGAGTTGCTATTTCAATTTAAAAAAATCTGAACAAAATAAAAGTGAGCGGCCAGACCCAAGATTATTTGCAATAGGTAGTTCATAGTAAGGCCTAAAAAACTTAAAAGGACTTAACCCCGTCATCGCATGAACTGAGTAGCTATTTCGATTTAAAAAATCTGGACAAAATAAAAGTGAGCGGCCAGACCCAAGATTATTTCTAATAGTTAGTTCATACTAAGGCCTAAAAAAAATTATACGTACTTAACCTTAATGCGAGGATATTGTCTCTCATCGATAAAACGACGATGGCCAACACCGTAAAATGGTGAATATACCAAATAAATTGACGTGTCCT
Source organism: Chrysoteuchia culmella (assembly GCA_910589605.1). Classification (NCBI taxonomy): domain Eukaryota; kingdom Metazoa; phylum Arthropoda; class Insecta; order Lepidoptera; family Crambidae; genus Chrysoteuchia; species Chrysoteuchia culmella. The sequence continues at coordinate 17,603,995 of OU342659.1, forward strand.
CATAGGTCCTCTGTAGCATAATTGGTAAGTGCATTAGGCCGGATTCCCAATGATGCGGGTTCGAATCCCATCAGAGCGACATGAGACAAGTGGTATTTTTCTAGTATATTTTCTTGTTAAATATTTATCAAATAAAAATTGCATTGTTAAATGCAAAATTAAAAAAGCTTATTGTTAACTATGATATAAGCGGGTTTTACTCTAGGATTCTAGGCATTGTTGCATTAACAACTACCCACCTCATAGATCTTACCTGTCGGTCTTGTAGCTCTCGCAGAAGCAACTGTGCTGTTTCATTATGTTGCTGCTCTCGAGTACGCCAAATATAATCTCTGTGACGCTGAACAGAGTAACCGCATCGAAAGCAAAACGACATAATTAAAAGAACGTAATTTTCAGTTACCACCATTTTAAAATGTCAAGATGACTGTTTATGAATAGCATCAATATAGAATTGTCAATTCAAATTCAAACTATTTACAAAATAAACCAGCCAGCAACGAAGGCGTAATGGCCTGCTTGCAAAGCGGAAACAAATACAATCTCTGTGGAGATCATAGAATACTTAATATTGATGAATTAGCAGAGATACAAATAAGAGAACAGGCAGAAGCAGAAAGAAAACGCAGTTACAGGGTCAAATCCATAGAAGAATTTAAAGTTCCACTGCGGTTTTTAAACGCGCCGTCGACGCGCGTTCGACCGTGCGCTTTGGCGCAACGGACTATAAGACATAGCTATTGTAAATAATCCTGGCTCTAGCCGCGCGTTTTTTTTATCTGAATGCCTTAGTCAAAATAGCTACTCAGTTCATGTGGTAACAGGGATAGGTCCATATATTTTTTTTAGGCCTTAGTATTAACTACCTATTGGAAATGATCTTGGGTCTGGCCGCTCACTTTTTTTTTTGTCTAGATTCTTTAACTTGAAATAGCTACTTAGTTTATGCGGTAACAGGGTTAGGTCCATATACATATTTTTAGGACTTAGTATTAACCACCTATTGGAAATGATCTTGGGTCTGGCCGCTCACTTTTTTTTTTGTCCGAATTTTTTAACTTGAAATAGCTACTCAGTTCATGTGGTGACAGGGTTAGGTCCATATATTTTTTTTAGGCCTTAGTATTAACTACCTATTGGTAATGATCTTGGGTCTGGCCGCTCACTTTTTTTTTGTCCAGATTTTTTAACTTGAAATAGCTACTCAGTTCATGCGGTGACAGGGTTAAGTCCATATAATTTTTTTAGGCCTTAATAGAAACTACCTATTGAAAATAATCTCGAGTCTGGCCGCTCACTTTTTTTGTCTAGATTTTTTAACTTGAAATAGCTACTCAGTTCATGTGGTGACAGGGTTAGGTCCATATAATTTTTTTTAGGCCTTAGTATTTACTACCTATTCGAAATAATCTGGTGTCTCGCCGCTCACTTTTTTTTGTCTAGATTTTTTAACTTGAAATAGCTACTTAGTTTATGTGGTAACAGGGTTAGGTCCATATATATTTTTTAGGCCTTAGTATTAACTACCTATTGTAAGGAAATAATCTGGTGTCAGGCCGCTCACTTTTTTTTTGTCTAGATTTTTTAACTTGAAATAGCTACTTAGTTTATGCGGTAACAGGGTTAGGTCCATAGGCCGCTCACTTTTTTTTTGTCTAGATTTTTTAACTTGAAATAGCTACTTAGTTTATGCGGTAACAGGGTTAGGTCCATATACATATTTTTAGGCCTTAGTATTAACTACCTATTGTAAATAATCTTGAATCCGGCCGCTCACTTTTTATTATTGTCCAGATTTTTTTACTTGAAATAGCTACTCAGTTCAAATGGTGACAGGGTTAGGTCCATATATATTTTTTTAGGTCTTAGTATTAACTACCTATTGAAAATAATCTTGGGTCTGGCCGCTCACTTTTATTTGTCCAGAATTTTTAACTCGAAATAGCTACTCAGTTCATGCGGTGACAGGGTTAAGTCCATATAATTTATTTTAGGCCTTAATAGGAACTATCTATTGAAATTAATCTCGGGTCTGGCCGCTCACTTTTTTTTTTTGGACCAGATTGCCTGATGTCCTTTTTAATACTTATGATAAATACTTATGAAATATAAATATACCGTGTGGGGTCTACAGCCGGGGATAATAGGGATAATATTAAAAACGGAGGCTCTATAGGTCACTAGTAATTCAATCATTATGGTCCTAACTAATTAAAACCAAATTTTGAATTTAGAATTACTTTTTGAATTCTTAATAACCGTAAATTTAATGTAATGAAAACAACAGTACCGCTCAACTTTTTCGGAGCTACTCGGAACGTCTTTGACAATAAAAAAAAAACTGTCTTACTATCGCACTTCATGAATCCACGCAGGTATTGTTTTTCTGGAATGTTTTTTTTGCACTCAAAGCCATTTTCACATTTAATGAGGAATTTTCCAAGGTACGTTCTTTAAAAATCTCATAGATGGCGCTGTCCATCTCCTTTGACCTTTGCGAAGACAAAAACAATAAAAAGTAAAAATATGCATGTCATGCACATTGCACAATTGTGCATAACATGCTTATTTTTTACTTTTTTAAATATACAAAAGGATCAACCGACGCACCGAAAAAAATATTAACGAATGGACAACATTTCATTTTCTATAAAGCACTAAAATAAAAAAAACCATTTCGAGGTTTTAGTGTCATAAGCTCACAGTTTTTATTTTAGCATTTTCTGATCGGTAATTTGTGAGATATTTAATAAAAACTAAAATGTAGTCCAAATCGAGAAAGTCAGGCATTTGATCCCGTCATTCCTTTTCATTTCTGTCTAATATAAAAAAAAATGGTTGTCTCTGGCTGAGTTGACAATGACAGTCAAATCAAGTAGTGAAAGAGCGAAGAGAAAATCTAAGATATCGATATTCGACATTTTCTAATTTACATAATGCCAATAAAACCTCATGAAAAAACAGTTTGTGATTGTTTTGAGTTTTTTGGAATACATAGTTTTTATGATTATTGCTGAATAGATTTACTTTTTATGTTTGCTAGGTAAACCACCACGCGACACCAGGCAGGTGGACCACGGGTCAGAAATTTGTGTGTGTTTAACGAAGTGGTTATTTTTTGTTTCACTAATGAAATACCAGACCTTAAATTTCAATATGGTTTGATATACATTTCAATTCTAAATACCCAAAATGTTTATATTGTTTATGAACGCGAATTTGTGCGTATAAATTTAAATTTATATTTTTTTATTGTTTTTTTTTTATCTTAATCAAAGTGTTAATCTTTAAAACATGTTTTGGTTAAATAACGAAAATTACAACTTTTATGTAGTAATCGATATTTAAGTTCTGCCACTGTCACATCACTACTAGAAACCATTACGTCAATTTTTTTTTAAAACCGAAATAAGCAACAGCCTTACCAATTTAACTTCCTGAGAACGCACTTACGCTCTTTTAGAATGAGCAAGTTTTGAAATACGGATTAAATACACAAATATAATGCTAATAATAAAAATAAAAAATACGTGTCTCGTATTTTAACATCTAGTTTTATTATGCATAGGAATATTTGCATTATATATTTTTGAAATGTTGTCCATTCAGCGAAATGACCATGCCATAGAGAAATGACATTTAACACATATTGAACATGACATTACTACGTACATCTTATGTTTTGGCGCGCACTGTTCATTGAAATAAAACAACTTTTACGGATATCAAACGCGCTATATTTCCACGAACTAAGTTGTAATTGTCCGTAATTTTTAGGTTTTTAGGGGTTTTTTGATTTTCCCGACGTTTCGGCACCTTTACAGCTGCCGTGGTCACGGGATGACTGGCTACTTATAAATCTACCCTCGAAAAGTTAATTTATTTTCGTTTGGATACGGTTAGACATTTACTATGGCACAAATTATTATTGATTTGATATTTTGATTTAATTGTTATTTGAATTCTTTATTATTAAGAAAAGAGAAAACTAAAGACTCTACTGGCAGTTCACAAATTGGGAGGACCTTCGAAGAAAGAAACTGCCAAGAAAACTTCGAAAGCGGGCCGACCTCCATCTTTATAAAAAAATATTAAAAAAATTAGGATATGTTGTCTCCACCTTTACTTTTTTATATTTATTTATCTACAAAAAGAGCTAACCGTATCTTTGGGTCTTGCAGTGCGTGATTTGGGTTGAGACTTTAATTTATGGATAATAGGGTCCCAAGCTGGTGGAATCTTCCACCCATCATCTCTATTGAAGTTTGGGTATTTGGTAATTTCAATAGCCTCACGCAGCATTCTGGGGACAAATTTTTGTTCCCTGGCGAGGATCTGTGGCTTATCAAACCTGATGTAGTGGGTGGGTCCCTCAAAAGCATGTTCACACACTGCAGACTTGTTATCGCGCCTATTTTTCACGTCAGCTACATGTTCTCTAACGCGGGTCCCTATGCTTCTCTTTGTCTGCCCGATGTAGGAGAGCCCACAGTCACAAACCAGTTTGTAGACACCTGCGACTTGAAAGGGTATGTTGCACTTGACTGGTGGTAGGAATTGGTTGATCTTCTTGGGCGGCTTGAAGTAAGTATTAATAGAACCACGCTTTAGAATTCTCCCAATCTTGTCTGTGACACCTTTCACAAATGGTAAAATGGCAGGTTGACGTTCTACTGTGACTGGTTTGGCGCGGTTTCTGTGACGTCTGCGTGGTACTTGCAACTTGTTGTTTCTCAGTACTTGCTCGACATGTACAATAGTCGAATTAGTGGAATATACACTTTTTAGCATGTAATTAACTCACTCTACCTTAATCTGACGCGCTCGAGAATTTCTGATGCTCATTTTTTTCTTACTAATCTAATCCTTTATCCTTGACGGGCGGCCTCATATATGGGGCTCATATTTGGTGGAGGTACTTAACCGGGTACAAGGTTTCCCCCTGTATATTAATCTGCCGCGCTTTAGTAAATCCCGAAATCCCGCGCTTTAGTATATTACTAATACAGAAACGCAACAACTTTCAATTAACTGTCTTTTATAATTTTGTTGTTACCAGTGAAGTCAAGTAGCCCAAAAATCGCGAAAAAAATTGTCCAACTAGCCCAAATTGCGACCATCGCAAAAAACGTAAAACTGGTCGCAATTACGGTCGCTAGGTAGCCCAAAATACGACATATCGCCCAATCTGGCAACCCTGATCACAACAAACAAGAAGCAATGTTGTAGCTTTTCTCTTTTTTTCTGTCAGAACAGAACAAAGGGCTATGCACATGCAGCCCGTAAGTAAATAATTTAGTTAAAGTTACAGGAGATGGACAGCGCCATCTATGAGATTTTAAATAACGTACCTTGGAAAATTCCTCATTAATCACATCAAATTGTGTAAATAAATCCATTTCAATTATTTTTAAACTGAAACCAAAGAAATTCCCATGACAATATTATGACTTTACTAATAAATTTTTTTATATTTTATTTATACTCTTTTTACACTATGATCTTCTTTTAAAAAAAATCATAATGTAAAAAGCGTTGATTCCATGGAATTAATAGGTACTACGTAGTAGTACTTAACAATTCCATGGCTGAATCGACTTATTACAAAGAGTATACTTGGTATTGGTTGACATGACATGTCATGCATAAAGGATAAAACTGTAAACAGATAACTGTCATTGCGATATTCAATAATAAATTACAGATTTTAATTAATTTGAAACATAGATTTTATGCTGTGGGAAGTAGCGGGGGCTGTTGCTATTTAAGGAGTTAAAGGTAATTTTTCTAATGGATAGTGATATCATGATTTTATGCAGTAAGTTTTTTTTATTGTCCCCTGTACCACGATAAGTTCGCAACTTAACGATAATATACTTTTGCAATAATACGCTGATTATGAATCGTACCTAACTTTAAATTCTTATTGTGAGTAATATATGGGTTTTAAGTAACTGGAATCTTTTCAGAATAAATACTAATACTCTAGTCTAGAGGGTCTCTATTTGCAATATTTTCCCCGGCTTTAGGCCCCACACGGTATAATAGTAAATACTTATGATAAATTTCAAATAGAAAATAGAGTATAGGTAGAGCAGTGGACCGGATTTCCATTAGTCGTGGATTCGAGACTTTGAGTCCCAACTGAGAATTCACTTGTGGCCGAGCTGATTTTTTCAAATATTTTTATATTTAAAATTTATCATTAGTCGTATTTTTATAGAGAAACACGATTTGCTTAATTCAACCCTGTTTTCTCGCAATTTTACACTGTTCTTGCAGAAAAAAAATACGTGATACTTGCCAGGACCCCCCCCCCCCTCTCCTCCACTTGTCACGTTTGGCTTGACCAACTCCTCCCGTAAATGCTTCACGTAATTAAAGGAGACCAGCTAAGATATTGTCGGGAATTCTTTTTTATACTTACAATTGTATGTTAATTCCAGATGACAGCGCTAGCGAAGCAGCTGGACATGACAGAGCGGCAGGTGGAGCGCTGGTTCCGCCTCCGCCGCAGCCAGGACAAGCCGTCTACGCTCACCAAGTTCTGCGAGAACGTCTGGAAGATGACCTTCTACATCTGCAACTTCGCGTTCGGCTTGCACGTGCTTTGGGACAAGGAGTGGTTGTGGAATATTGACCATTGCTACATTGGATATCCTCATCATGTAAGAGATACACTTTTTTATCGTCATTTTCAGCTGTCAAAAAGTGCTCTTACCACTTCTCCTCTACAATAAATCTGGTTTAGACGATAAATGTCTGATTCTAGAAATGCCAGATGAGTTTAAAGGGGGAGATTCTATGAATGCCAGATTATACAGATGTCAGATTCTATAAACGCCTAATTCTATAATCAGATTTTTTTTGGCGTTTTAAACTCATATGGCTGTCTACAAACTGACATTTGTCGACTAAATCCAAATTCTAGAGCCGTAGAACTCAATAAATTACCAGCAATTGATTGAACATTCGGGTTTGTCCTTCTCTAAAGCCCTGGGAACGCCACTGCTGCCGCAGAATATATCAGCATCAACTATTTCAATGTCCCCAGTTCTGGGGTACATGCTTTCCTTATGGATGGATTCCAGCTAAGGCGGACCAGGAGTTGCGGGTTCGATTCCCATCCGGCTGTAACATTCGTGGAACATTATTATTTATTACTTACGGCCGCCCGCGCCGCGTGGTTCCCGTTCCCGTGTGAATATCTGGATAATAATTAGCCTATGTGTTATGTCCACTTACCAAACCTACCCTATATACCAAACTTGTCCAAATCCGTTCAGTCAAACCGACATACTTTCGGATTTATAATATTAGTAGGATTAGGACCTTCGGGCTTGTCCTTCTCTTGAGCCCTGGGAACGCCACTGCTGCCGCAGGATATATTAGCATCAACCATTTCAATGTCTTATGATAAATTTTAAATATAAAAATATTGGAAAAAGCAACTCGGCCACAAGTGAATTCTCAGATGGGACTGTAATTTACGTATTATTTTTTATTTAAATGTGCGTAATACAGTATCTATGACGTAGCGTCACATAAAACCTTTATTAATCAAATTAATTATTCAATGGGATACCCGCATGAAGAGGACGGTGATTACAGGGCAATTAACTTTTGGACACGTTTTTAGGGCAGACGTCGTCGGTTAACTACAGTTATTTAAGCGGTTCTATAGTTTAGAAGCGCTCATGGCCGCGTTTGACAGACTGACCGTCTTCGATCAGGTTCGTTAAGCAAAGTTCGACCCGGTCAGGTGTCGGATGGGTGACCGTAAAGTGGCATTATAACTGTGTGCTTCCGTGCTTCGAAGGGCACGTTAAACCGTTGGTCCCGGTTATTGTTATTTGATTACAGTCGTTAAGCCAAGTCAGAGGCCTTATAGGCGGCTTGATAAACTCTGACACCAGAGGTGGCCACTAATCCTCACTCGATAAGAAGAAGTTATCTAATTATTTATTCCCCGGTGTCATTTAGTGTAGTGGCGAGTAAAGTACCCATTACAACCCCTTTTAACCGAGTTCCATAAAGGAGGAGGTTCTCAATTCGGTTGGTATGTTTTTTATGTATGTACACCGATTACGCTGAGGTCGAGGTTTCTGATCCAATTTACGTGATTCTTTTTTTGTTCGATGCCATTTGGTCCCTTAAAAAATTATTCAATTTGGCTCAGTAGTTTTTATTTTGATTCTTTTCGTTAATTTGGACGATGTACGAGTAATTTTCATTATACTTCGTTTATTAATAGGTTGGGGAACAGGTTTCTCGCATTTTTTAAGAAAATTCTAAACATTTTTTAATTTTGTTTTTTTTACTTTTAGCTAAAGTATGTAGGTGCCATTTTGTTCGATAACTTTTTGCCATTTTGTAGGTAGGGACAAGATCCCATTGCTATTGACATTTTGGGGATTCTGATCAAAATACCGTGACAAGTGGTTTTGGCAGTCGTCTCGTGATGTTAACCTGACACTGCCTAAAGAATTCTGAAGAGACCGAAACAGTTAGAAATCTGAAGGTGCAAGGTCAGGACTATACGGCGGATGCATTACGCCTCCCAGCCAAACTCTCTTAATTTTTGCTGAGTGGCTAAAGATGTGTGAGGTCTAGCGTTATCATGATGAAAAACCACACCCCTTCTGTTGATTAATTCCGGCTGCTTTCAACTTCTTGCTTTAATCTCATGAGTTGTTCGCAGTAGAGTTCAGAATCGAGGGTCCTGCATGGTGGTAACAGCTCATAATGAATAATGCCCTTCTAATCCCACCACACATGCAGCATCACCTTGTTGCGAGTTAACCCGGGTTTCGCCACAGTCTGTGAAGCCTGGCCGGCTTTTGACCACGACCGTTTTCGCACGTTCTTGTCGTACGTGATCCACTTTTCATCACCAGTAATCAGCTTCTTAAAAAATGGTTCGGTTTCATTACGACGTAATAAAGAATCACAAATGAGTACACGGTTCATTAAGTTTCTTTCAATGAACTCGTGAGGTACCCAAATATCGAGCTTGTTTGTGTACCACGTTTTTTTCAAATGCTTAAACCAAATTTGTGCTACTCTCACAGACAATTTTTCGCGGTTTGCGTTGCATTTTTACCTTTGTGTAGTAAAATTTAAAATGTATCGAATTGCATTATTAGATTCACTCATCTTGACAGTAAGAAAAACAAATAGTATAACCAAAGAAATTTTATTACTAGTTCATACATACTATATGCGAAAAGACTTTTTCCCCAATATAATATGTACTTGCGCCGATTACTTTAAGTATTCTGATCCGATTTGTGCTGTGAAATCCTACTCTAGTTTACAAAACAACCTATAACAGACAATTAAAGTAAAAAATAAAAAAATACGTAAAAAAACGCAAAATTTTTGCTTTTTAGTTTTTTAAGTCGGTTTTTCTAACGTATTTTTTACATTAAATCAAATGTTTTTCATTAATTAAATTAAAGACTTATTTTTTATACTTATTAAGACACTTATAGTTAATTAAGTATGCTCCAATTATTATAAATGACAATTTAACTAAGTCTAACTAACATACTACTAGTCAGTAATAGTCAGTATGCCAATTTCATTACAAGACAAACACTCTTTTAATTGTTTAAATGAATAATACGGATATCTATCTTATGTTTCACATCTATGATACCTAAAATATACCTTCTCCTGATAAAAATAGAACGCCATCGCCACTTCGACATAGTTTGTAAGTAGGGTTGCCAGATGCCCCGTTTTTTACGGGCTACCCCGTTTTTGAGGCATTGATAATACAGAAACCCGTAATTGAGAAAAAAAAAACGGGGTAAGTATTTTTACTAATTCAGCCAAGAGCTGGTTGGCGAAACCAAATGCTGACGTTTTGTCAGGCTTTGTGGTTTAAAATGACCATGGTAATTTTTTTAACATGCAAATATTATTTTATATTTGCTTTTCAAAAGAAAAGTGTTTAAAAGCTGTTTATTTAAACGGACGGCGAAAAAACATCTCTTCTAATAGCACTACTGTTTTAAGTTTCTCTAGTAAAAAAAAAAAACAAGAACTCGTAGCCATTGACTTGTAAATATATGGACCAGCCATACCTACAAAATTAGCGTGCATACCTATATTATGTTTGGCGCATAATATGGCCGCTCACCCTAGTGTTGTACCATATTGAATAGCTGATATCGAAATAGTTACAATTAAAACTTATAATAAATATACGTTTTAAATATTAATTTATACTCCTCAGAACAAAAAAAGGCCGGCTTAGGCCCAGAAATGGATTTGAAACCAACTACTTCACTTGCTTTTTTAAGCATTTATTTGGCAATTGGGGTGGGAGGTTACATAATGTAGTGCGAAGTCCATCTCCAATAGTCTTACGTGATTATGTAATTGGGTTTAGCGCGTTTAATTAAGTTTAATATATAGATAAATAATTATTATAGTATTTCAGATCTTTCGGGCCGACAGTTCGTACGATAGACGTTAAAAATTTTCCCACTTGCGAGTATCGTTCCGAAGTAAGCACCAAAAGTGTTAGCGCGCTAAAGCATGTGGCCTCACTTGCGTGTATCGTGGCATTGTCCGAAGCTTCGGGGCGATACACGTAGGTACGGCCATAGCATAAAAAGGGGCTAAATTTAATAATCAAACTCATTCTTATTGAATCCGTTTGAAAGGTAAAAGCATTTTTTTTTTAAGAAAACAGCTCATTGTCTATGTATGCCTATTTTAATCTACATTAAAAGTAATTATTACTTAAGCAATTATTTTGTATGAAAGTAATTGTATAAGTTTGAATTACTTTTACTCAAGAAGTTAGTTGCCTTCTATTATAAATACGAGAGTTCACACTTGTATTTATTATAGTCAAGTGTAAGTAACTACCTACCTAGTTAATTAAAAGTAAATTACACTTATGCATTTTTTTCATACAAAATAGTTACTTTATTGACGTATTACTTACATTACACTTGACTATAAACACGTATGGTATACAGGAGTGAGAGGAGGAAAAATAAGTTACGTTTGATTGTTTAAAATATAGTATTATTTTTTTATTCATTTCTAAATAATACTGATTTAATAAAATAATTTCTAAACAATACTGTATCACAAATTTTTTAGCATGGTATCGGAACCTAAGATCGAGATAACCTTGATAATCTATTTAATAAGCAGTCCATCCATTCATCTCCAAAGATTCAAAGATTCTTTAGTAAAGCCAGTTTCAACATTTACATGTTGGTACCATTTACTTAGTGTCCGAGGGTGTGGTAAACAAGTGTTTTAGGTTTTCCTCATAAAATTTTAAGTTTTTGATAATTATAAATGGAGAGTAAGGGCGAATTTCCTGTTTTCTTCGCCATACTTTTCAAAGGTATAGAGATTTGGCTTTGGCAATTTGCCTCTTCAAAAAATCTTTTGATCCTGTACATTCTTCCAAAATAACAGTTTCATCAATATTAATTGATTTTCTTCTTTGAAGATCTTCTATTACATTAACGAATATAGCAATCTTTTTATCACGTCTTCATACCCTTTCGTTTAATTTTTTTACTTTCTTCTTTAATTAAGAACACTTTTCTGCAAGACTTAAATATTTTTTTTTTAATCTGAAAATAAAAGGAATGATCAGGTTTAAAAGACTACTTATAAAACTAATAATAATTAACCTAGCCTATATTACATTAAGTCAAATATTATACAGTTTATTTATACTGACCATCGCATTGATTATTGTGAGATTGACTTGTTAGTATTTGTTTTTGCCTGGTTGGTTGAAAAATATTTGATAGGCTGAAAATGAACAAAAGAATCATTAATTACTTTCAATTTAATTTAGTTAATGATAAGGTCATGTGTGTAAATTTTTTTATCACTATTATACTGTACTAAAGCTATGTTTAATAGCAATTTTATAGCTACGTAAAGTAATATCACACATAGCTTATGTACAGTAAGTCAAACAGTAAAAAACAATCAATTTAATTCTCTTACTTTTACTAAGACAATTATAAAACATATCCTCACCGTAGTAGATGTTGACGCACCTTCTAGTGAACTAGTCATTTCTCGACTCTTTTGATTCTTCAAACAGATTTGATTAGGCTGAAAATATATAAATAGCTTTGATACAACTTCTACAAACTATAATAGGATTCAGAATAAGATAGAAGAATACACTATTCTGCTTTATAAAATTATTTACAATGTAAAAATCACTTACCAAAAGAGTCACGCAATCTTGTTACATCGACAGTTCTGTAGAAGCATTTTTCATCAAAATGCATCAGTGCAAACATACCAAATTTTATGACGTGTGTTTATATTTTCTTGACCAATAGCCTCTATCCATTTCTGCTTCGAAATTTTGTTCGAAGGAAATCTATTTGACAAAACACCATTGATGAATAAAATGACAAATGTATCGATATTTCAACACAACCTATGACATCACTAATTTTACAAATTCAATACAACTCGAACATTAATATGAAAAAAACTTCGAAATACCACAACTTAAAACAATATATGTCCTTATAATCTTTCAAAACAACTTTTTCTTATATTTCATTACACAATATCGTTTTAGATTCAACAGTAATTGTGAAAATTTAATACTAACCTATGGAGAGTCAATGAAGGTTGATTAATGTTTTTCCTTGCACCGTACTGCTTAACACAACACGAAGGCATGATGTTCCCAACTCTAGCAAGGCTCTGAATGGAACAGAACCAGGTTTTTGTGCGTATTTATCAAAAAATAAACAAAACTGTTGAGAGTTAATAAAAATTTGACAGCAGATCTACCACAGAACTTGGAACTAAAGATGGCGATGCCGGCACGCGTCAAAACGCTCATGACGTCACATGAAAATGTTGCCAAAATGTGTACTGTGCAAACACTATCCGTCTCTTTACCCATACGCAAACATAGGTAAGTTAGAAAGAGACAAACATCGATTTGATAAGAATGTATCGATTTAATATATATTTGTATAAGCAAATTTTATATAGATCTATAGGGCGCCTCCATAGTTCTGTTGTATCTCTATGCTCGTAGCACTACTGTTTTAATTGTCTCCAGTAAAAAAAAACCCGTATTTTAGACGTTGGTAGCCCAGACTTACTTAAGTCAGGAAGAGGGTGGCAACCCTATTTGTAGGCCATTCCCAATTTTATTGTTGCTGCGGTTGGATACAAATTGTTAGTTTTCTTTAACGTAAACAAACGCGAACGCTGGTATGTAAGATGTAGTCGGAAATAACTTTGTTTCACAATTGGACTCGCTGCGTATGCGCTGGTCTTAGACGCTATACGTCTGAAGCGAAATAACTTACCGTCTCTGTGGTCTAGTTGTACATCCACCGGTATCAGACCCAGGGGCCCCGGGTTCGATTCCCAACGGGGGTACATATTATATTCAGTTTGGTTGGTAGTAGGACTTATTGTAAGTCTGCCTGGCTAGTTACCACCATCTTATCTAAGTCTGACGTCATAACAACAATGTTTTCAGCATTGTTGTGTTCCAGCAGTTCGAGATAAGATAGCCAGTTCCTCAGTGGCTGAGGATTCCGGGACAGGCTCGCTTTCATCTTCAGCCTTATCAATACTTAACATCAGGTATGATGAAGGCTAAGGGTCTCTGTCGTTCATAAAAAAAAGAGATAGTAATGAGAAAAGGACGCGCGCGAGAGTGAGACCGATTTTGCAGTTTAGGTGAAAAAACCACGAAATCACTTCGTAGTAAATAACTATAGCGATTAAAGACAAAATGAAACTATTCTAAATAGTATTGGTGTCCAATAATTGAACCATTGAATGTTGAAAGGTATTTCATTTGGATAATATATTATTTCTTGAACTTTAGTACTTTACGACGAAACGTTTCTCAAAAAAACTCTACTGGTCAACCGGGAAGTTCCCCGATTGTACTGATAGCCAATATGTTGATATTTTTGGACTCGGTGGTGAAGCGATTTCTGCGACGCAACTTTCGAAAATGGTCAGTCATGAGATGGGTGACCAACATTTATTATCTCAAGCTTCTCCGTGTTAAGGAAGGCACGCTAAGCGTTGGTCCCGGCTCCTACTTTAATATTTATTTAGGATACTTATACACGCAAATGAAGTTAAAATGTATGAAATATATGGCACGTCTTTCCATTTGCCAGCGATGTGCCCTATATTTTATGCATTTTGCTTCCCGGAATTAGTACCGGTGCATGCCGGGACCCTGCCGTTATCGTGCAAGTGGCAAAAGCTCATCAGTAAACCAATCCAAAGTCGTGCTGTAGGAACTAGGAGCAGTATAATTCTGTCAAACGCGCCCAGGAGGTCTATTTTTGATTCACTCGTCCGGAGGTTTCCTACTGATTTTCGTGCGACGTTTGAGTTTCCGTATTTTCCGTACTTTCGTAATAGTGACCTTGCATGTATATGTCGTAGGATGATTTGATAAATAGAATTTTCGCGAAAATCTTAGGGATATTGCGAAAACACGGATAATTAGATAACGGTGTTGACATTTCTCAATCTTACTAAAAAAAGATAGGGTTTTTGCAAAAATACGGGTTGTGTTAGTAACATTGGTTATTCTTAACTCTGATTGGCTTAATTAATGCTTGCTTGCTAAATCTTATTTTGATTGGTTCACAGAAAGTTTACTACTCGTGAGAGAATGGATTGAAATTTGAAACGTCAAGTCGTCTACCAATCAGAAAAGATGTTGTTTTGGACGGTCCGACCAGCCAACCAGTGTTCTTACTTCATAATAACCATTGATTCTTTTCGCAATCTTATTAAGGCAACCCGTTTTTTCGCAAAAACCCTATCTTTTAGAAGGATTGAGAAATGACAACACCATTTTCTAATTATCTTTGTTTTCGCAAAAAAACGTTTTATCTAATTATCCTGCGACATATATACATACATAGCTTCGCTTTTCGCCTGTAATACCGCCTCCCAATGCGAGCGCAAGATTGGCAAAGCGAAAAGCAACCTATGTCTACATTCGCAAGGTCGCTTTTCGCCTGATCGCCTCCCCGTCCGACTGGCCAATCGCGCGACGAGTGATTCAAAAATAGAGGTCTTTATCTCTCTGTCATTACGTTACGTCTCATGATGGATTAACAAGAATCAATTAATTACAAAAATCGCAGCCAAGCATAACAGATTTCAATCAAATGGTTCAATTCGTAATAATGTATATTTACTACCACCAGGGGCCCAATTCTCGCGCCTTCGACATCTCGAATTCGACATTTTTATTTACTTAATTTCTTTAATAAAATTTTATGTAAAATCTCTACTACTGTCAAAAACCTTGACTTTAAATTATCTTTGATAATCCTAATAATGTCGAAGATTGCTTTCAGTGAGCTTTTAATACAGATTTTTGACTCCAAAAAATGTCGAATTCGAGATGTCGAAGGCGCGAGAATCGGGCCCCAGAAATGTTACCTTATCTTAATCATTACGTATTTTCGTTCGTTTCGTGTGTAATCATGTTATGTAATATGTGATAATATAATCTGTGCAATGGGCCGATGTTTTGTTGGCAATCGATAGTATAGTGTTTGATATCGGCGTTATATTTACAACGCGGAAATTATGCGATAACAATATTTTGTTGGATAACAGTAATCCGAATAATAATTTCAGATATTCTTAAAGTCACGTGAATGTGTGTAGTAATTAAGTATAGGCCTACTGCTTATTTTCGGACTTTTTAAAGATTTTACTTTATTTTAATGACTGTATTATACGTATTTTTTGTCTAATACAAATTGATTATTTAATCCTATATTCCTGGTGTTAAACGATAATAGCTTAGCCTTCATCATCATAGCTAATTGAGCTTCTCCCGGAATTCTCAACCACTGAGGAACTGGCTATCTTATCTCTGGAACACATCAATGCAGAACACATAGTTGTTATGGTGACAAACTAAGATACGATGATGGGCTCAGACGCAGGATGTCTACTTCTCGTAATGTCCACTGGTCGCAACAGATCTCTTTCGCAGAATGTCTCTATCGCAAAAGGTTCCTTTCTCAGAATGTCTCTTTGCATGGTAGCTAGCCAGAAGGTTCTTACTAGTCCTCAAAGCAAGGGTGAATAGGCAATTAGGCACCTTCTTGGTAAGCTCGCTCCACTGTGGATCCTGCTTTTGCCCCCAGGCTTGATGGAGATCAAGAGCGAACCCATTCGAAATAATAAATAAAAACCTTTCCTTGCAGGGTGTGACCACAGACGTGTGGTGGTACTACATGATATCGTCCGCGTTCTACTGGTCGCTGACCATCTCCCAGTTCTGGGACGTGCGGCGCAAGGACTTCTGGCAGATGTTCGTGCACCACATCGCTACCATCCTGCTGCTGTGCTTCAGCTGGGTCTGCAACCTGCACCGGATCGGCACGCTGGTCTTACTGCTGCACGACTGCGCTGATATATTTGTTGAGGTAACACTATACAAATAATAATAATAAATTCCAGGAATGACGGGAATAGGTGAGCCGTTAAGTAACTAAGAAACATACATCCGGTCGTATTAGTCTTAGAACAGATGACCGGTGGAGCAGAAAGGTGTCGAGGAAAGATCGAGGACCGGCACCAGGATTGTTGGCCGCCAATAAGCTATGGTTAGACGACATAACCCAACTAGCAGGTAAGATCTGGGTGTGAATAACACAAGACAGTAATAGCTGGTTAACATTTGATTTTTTTAATAATACGTATTAATATAAAATCGCTATATCAAAGCATACTAAAAAAAGCACGAATTTAGCAAATGTAAATGTGCTCTGCTTTTTAGCATGCTACAAAATCTGATCGACTGTCAGATATTTTGTCCTGATGCGTGCTTTAAAAATAAACATAAATAAACATGGCGTCGCACGTGATGTGAATGAAGCCAATAACTGTGATAAAACGTGGACCGCGTGCAAAATAATGAGTGATTCAATGATTTTCCATACTTGCTTTGCTGGTCCTGTAGTCGCTTTTTGAGACAATTATAATGAAAATAGCATAGCAAATGTACATCGGCGTCTTTATTTAGCAATCTCATAGTTTCAGCATGCTTTAAAAAATGCTAAATAGAAGAAATAGAAGCAAATATAAAACAGCCTTAAGGGATGGTGTGTAAATAAGCGAGGCCTATACTCAGCAGTAGGTGACTTAAAGGCTGAAGAAGAGAAGAAGAAACACTTAGTTGAATCCCCCATCTCAGTGCATAAAAGAGTACCAGAGGTATTGTAAAATTATCAAATGAGTGTATCAATGGACTCGTTACATGATATGTTGATATGTTCTGCTGATCGCTGACCATCTCCCAGTTCTGGGACGTGGTTGGTTAATCAGTTGGGTGGAGATGGGTATAATAAAAGTAAACTTGCATATCATTTTGACGACCTGTTTAGCGCAGGGATACTATACCCGTCTTCTGCGCAGAGGTCAAGACAGAGGTCCGTACAAGACAAATAATATTTGTGTGAATGAACATGTCTATTTGTCTTGGTCTGGGTGTTTAATATGTTTATCCGTTATCCAGTATCCATTACAGAAGTTTCAAGTTCATGAAACAACTTAATTGGTGTGATTGTATGCAATTATTTATTTATTATTATTATTTCTCTTGCAGGGGGTGAAAGCAGCCAAGTACGCCAACTACCAAAAGCTATGCGACACGCTGTTCTTCGGGCTGATCATCACGTGGGTGGGCACGCGCATCGGCATCTACCCCTTCTACATCATCTGGAGGTGGGTTATACAATAGTGCGCCTTATGGACTAAGGAATAGAGTGGTTTATCTTTTGGCCTCAATTTACAAAGTACGCCAACTACCAGAAGCTATGCGACACGCAGTTCTTCGGACTGATCATTACGCATCACATCATCTGGAGGTGGGTTCTAGGATAGTGCGTCCTATGGACTATGGAATAGAGTGCTTTTGTTGTTTGGCATCAGTTTAAGTAATAGCGTGGACTCACCATTATGAAGAAGATAGGTGTTATAGAATAGTGTCTTACGGTGGCTAAGGGTGGATATTTTCAGAAGAGAAGCCTGAGTATAATAAGATTATGTATAACAATTTTTTTGTATCTTATGAGCTACGAAAATGGATACTTTTGTATCCATTTTCGTATTGTGGGTTGTAGGATAGTGTGCCTTATATACTAATGATTGCCTTATATACTAATGATTAAAAGATTTGTAACTTGTGTTCGGGCTGATCATCACGTGGGTGGGCACGCGTATCGGCAATGCCAATGGTTGGTGGTAGGACTTGTTGTAAGTCCGCCTGGCTAGTACCACCATCTTATCTAAGTCTGACGCCATAACAACAATGTCTTCAGCATTGTTGTGTTCCGGTAGTTAGAGATAAGATAACCAGTTCCTCAGTGGTTGAGGATTGGGTGGGTTCGCTTCCATCTTCAGCCTTATCAAAACTTAACATCAGGTATGTTATAGGCTAAGTGTCTCCCCCTCGTGAATAAAAAAAATCATCACGTGGGTGCGCGCATCGGCATCTACCCCTTCCACATCATCTAGAGGTCGGTTATAGCAATATTAGGTCCGATTTCACCACTAACTAAAGCGAGTCACACACTACGCAGATACGATAAGATATCTGTATCTGAGCGCAGTTCTTTCAGTATCGCTCTCTATATATTTCATATGAACTAACACACACAGCGCAGATAATTTATATTTTATCGTACAGTATCTGTGGGCACCGACATATTTCTTCAATTCGTACATCTTTTTTCGATTTATCGATAGATCACTTTGATCCTAGTGACCAATCATCTCAAGGTATTTCTTTAAAATCAATATTTAGGTTAGACTTTTTTTTGTTTTTTTGTTTTGTACGGAACGATACCTTTCATGAGCTCTTGTAGCCAAGTCTCAAATTTCCCGCTTTCAAAATTTTGAGCATCAATATTGGCTATACTACAATACAAAACTAGACTATAAGCACGTGCCCAAACTTGCCCATTCAACTTATATTTAAATTATGTTTTCAAAGGAAACAAAATTCACAACAAAGATCATCTCATGATGATGAACTGGTGTAAGGCAACAGTTTTAGTTGTTGAACTTTTGTTTAGATTAAGTTCTTGTACAGATAGTTTTATATTTTATCTTGGGATTCGGAAATAGCTTGTAAATTTGTTAGCTGATACATCCTGGAAGATATTAAATTTGCCTCGGTCCTTTTTACGCTTTATATGGTGTTCTATCCAAATTCTTCGCGTTTTAGAAAGTGAAGCAAGACGTGCATCAAATTCAAAATCATCTTCTGACGAGCTGACTAATCAGCTCGTCAGAAGAGAAGCAATAAACGCGTTTTTTCCGTAAAACGCGAACTCATTTTTAAACACACTGTATAAACAATCCTTACCAAAAAAACAAGTCTACTCAGTCTGAAGGATTCCGAGTGAATGTATCATCTCGTATATTATCGTATCTGTCTAGTGTGTGATGCTTTCAGATAAATAAGTTTTTATACGCAGATAAAATATTATCGTATCTGCGTAACGTGTGACTCACTTAACTGATAAGTTCTTGATAGCTTGTTTTTTTTATGATAATCTATACTCTTATTATAAAGCTGACGAGTTTGTTTGTTTAAACGCGCTAATCTCAGGAACTACTGGACCGATTTAGAAAATTCTTAGACCATTAGAAAGCTACATTTTTCCCGAGTGACATAGGCTATATTTTATCCCGATATTCCCACGGGAACGGGCACCACGCGGGTAAAGCCGTGTGGATCCGCTAGTAATATTATAAAGCTGAAGAGTTTGTTTGTTTGAACGCGCTAATCTCAGGAACTACTGGACCGATTTAGAAAATTCTTAGACCATTAGATAGCTACATTTCTCCCGAGTGACATAGGCTATATTTTATTCCGATATTCCCACGGGAACGGACACCACGCGGGTAAAACCTCGAGGATCCCCTAGTGACGACATAATTTGTATTTGTTAGCACGTCGATCCGCGCCCCGATGCTGCTGCCGATGTTCGCGGCGTACTACATCTTCAACGTGCTGCTGTGCCTGCTGCTGGCGCTGCACGTGGTGTGGACCTGGCTCATCCTGCAGATCGCCTACATCACTATCAGGGCTGGACAGGTAGGCAACACTCACTAATATACTCACTCGAACAATCGAAGAGCTTCCCGCATTTTTAGGGAGCATTATTTAAAAAATAATATAAATATATAGATTTATAGAAAAAGTTTGTATCACATCATTAACTTTAAAGTTGAGTTTTCGATAGCGTATACTCATTCCACATTACCTATTTAACTAACTTATACTCTGATTTTTAAATCGACGGAATTCTGACATTTCTGAAGTACCTTTAAAAAAAAACTTTTTTAGACTTAAAAAAAGGAACAAGCACATGACTTTTTAATTTTGCATTTTACAATGCCAGTTTCATGTGATAAATATTAAATAATAAAGTATACTTGAATAATATTAATATTGATGAAACGGCGGTGGATGAAGCATAATTGGTTAGTGCATTGGGCCGGACTCCCAAGGATTGGGATTGGGAAAAGGCGGGTTCAAATCCCGTCAGGGCGACATGAGACAGGTTGCTTTTTTCTAGTATATTTTCTTAATTAATATTTTATCACATAAAAATGGCATTGTAAAATACAAAATTAAAAAGTTATAAATAGATGGCTGTTTCATCTTAATCGATAGTCAAACATTTGGAAAAAAAAACTTTCGAATCCGAGGATATTTCTCTTATTGATGAAACGACACGGTGGCCAACACCGTAGAAATGTGAATATACAAAAAAAAATCAACGTGTCCTCATAGATCTCTGTAGCATAATTGGTTGGTGCATGGGGCCGGATCCCCAAGGATGCGGGCTCGAATCCCGTCATGGCGACTTATGTAATATTTATCAGAACAAACAAACACTATTTTATCTTATATTGCCATATTTATATAGCTGTTTTTGTTAATTCATTCATCCTTCTAATACATATAAAACGTACATGACGGAAAAGGTTTGTGTTGAGTAGAATTCCGTTGAATTTAAAATCAGACTATAATAATTTATGATTTTGTAATTATTGCATTTTTCAATGCTGTTTTTATACTTATGGTAAATTTTAAATAGAAAAATATTGGAAAAAAATTAACTCGGCCACAAGTGAATTCTCAGACGGGAATCGAACCCGCGACCATTGGACATCCGGTCCAATGCTCAAGAGCTAAAGTTATTTTTTTCCAATATTTTTCTATTTAAAATTTACCAGACTATAATAACTTAATATTTACAGATGGAGGGCGACATCCGCAGCTCATCGTCGGACGCCAGCGATTCGCCGCACACGCCCAATCATGTACAAAATCACAAGTAAGTTACGTTCAAATACAAAATTCAATTTTATTAATGTATGGCTAAATATAATAATAGGCTACCTATGAAATTGCCGATCTGTACCCCTAGTACTAATTTGGCTAACTATAATAGATATAGATAACTATCGCTTTGTTTTCTTCACATTGCCATTCAAACAAGAATAGGATGAAACATGCGCCATTTTGTTACGTCATTCTGTCAAACTAACTTCACTTTAGTACGGCATGCAAAAAGGAGTTTCACCCGAGTTCTTTTCGTAATAACACGTGTTGTGAGGCTCCGTTTTTAACTCAATCTACCGTACAATTTCTATAACGACCTGTTTGGCGCAGGGGTACTAAACCCGCCTTCTACGCCAGAGGTCCCGGGTTCGATCCCCGGACGGAACAAATATTTGTGTGCATGAACATGTCTATTTGTCTTGGTCTCGGTGTTTAATATGTATATTATGTATGTATTTACAAAAAAAATTATATAAGTATGTTTATCCGTTATCTAGTATCCATAACACAAGTTCCTGGAACTTAGCGTGGGCTAGATAAAAGGTGTTGATGGTATGGAATTTATTTATTTAAATACAAAAAAATATACTCAAAATTCGCGAATTTTATCGCGAGCAAGCCATACACTAAAAAGCTTCGGTAAAATACTTTTATCATGCGTGACAATAGTTTCGTAATGTAAATTCTTTAGCGAAGTCCTATCTGTAAAATAAAATTGTGTTACATCAATAAATTAATAATTCTTTTGCAAACGGTACTTTATCGTCTGACGCTAGCCAACGGCACGTCCTATTCTTATCTGAATCGCATAGTACGGGCAGTAGATCCGCCCCCTAATTGTCTAATTTCAAAATCTATCACAAAGTATTGTGATTGTGATAATAATTTATGGAATTGTGTAACTTATAGTCGCAATCCCTTTCGGAACAAATGATTTTTTTAATGACACTTCATTTGACACTTCTCCATACATTTGAAAGATATTTTCGTTTGTCACTTTGCTTAGACATTTCAATTTCATTCATTCAATATCTTTCATGACGCGTCCCGATCACAATCCCTATCAAATATCAAATAATGACAACCTGAAGTATGTGAATATCTTTCAAATGACGAATTGAAAGGGATTGCGATAGATTTTAAAATTAGACAACTAGCCCCCTGACCCGATAGTTTTCAATAAGATTGATATTTATTGTCAACTCTTTCTATGGTAAACTGAAAGAAGAAACAAAAAAAATTTGCTACCTATTATTATTATTAACTTCTTAAAACTGTGCTTTTATTTATTTATTTCTGTTTCCAGGGACAAATAGACTGAAATTAGCCGGGATAATACAACACGTCACAAAGTGGACGTTTATACTGCCACAAGATTCTAAAACATCAGTAAATGTATAGGTTCTCTTACTAGTAGAATGTACTCTAACCTTCGGAGCATAAGGCCGATAATCGTTTAACTACTGAATGCAGATAATAATATATTTAAACTGAATTGTTATGATGTATATACCCAAAAATAGCTATACCACGTCATTTATCTAGTTATCGATGTTTTTACTATGTGTAATATATATTTATGTATATTTAAAACCGTGAATATTCTACGGTTAAGGAAGTATGCATGAAGGTATCTAAAAGAAATGCATACCAAATTTTTGAAGAATATTTAAATAGTTGAATTTATTATTATTACCATCTAAGAAATAGATGGGAAAAATAATAAATACATGTACAGTAAAAACATGATAAGTACATTTTATAAATCTATTATTTTGTGCATTTTATTCCGAATTGTTTTTTGTCGTTTTATTTAAACGGAACTGTATTTTTTTAAACTCTGTTTTAATGTGCGATTGGCATTGTACATCACCATGGGGTGATGTCTGCAAAATTAGAATCTACTGCTTTAGTTTTTAAGTCTAAAGTTAAAAATAAAAATAAGTTAAAATAGTTTAATGAACACATTTCCAATCTTACACATACGAAGTTGCACCTTTATTTTAGCTATATTTAACGAATTATGAAATGGACGTAATGGCTTAGAACTAAAACTCTTTTAAACGTCAAAAATATCTGAGTATAATTTGGAAAAACGACTATTATATTTTAGCAAAGGTATTATTTTTTATCTGCATAAACGAAAAAGTAGGAAAAGAAACTTGGTCAAGTCAGTTGCCGAATTAAGAATTTCAAGTTAAGATGAGAATGTCTCAAACCACAGACCTATTTAAAACACAGTTAATAGGCTATTTGACAGGTTTTGAAAATCCATTTTATATTATGTAGTGGAGTTTAAGGAACCCAGTAAAAGTTGTTTTTTTAATTCTGGTACATATTTGCTGAAAAATATCAAATTAAAAATTCAATATTTAAATAGCGCGCCAAAACGCTACTTTGACAATATGGCGCTGCAATGGGTTCCGTGACGTCACTTGCCTGTATTCTGCATATCATCCACAAACGTAGTCAAACGATGTTTACAAGCAGGTGACGTCATTATAAACTCGACGAATCAGGAGCGTTTTGTGTCACGTGACAAAACGTTTAAAAAATGCATTTTTATTTACGGATTTTTAAATAAATTTATAATTATTTTCAACTTACGTTAATAAAAAACCATTTTTAAACTCATAATTTATACTGATAACAGTAATTGACACTTTATTTTTCGCATTGTCAAATAGCCTATTGTAAAAAAAAATTAGAGTGAGTTTTAGGATTAGGCCGTTATCAACCTGAAATTCTTTATTCAGAAACCGATCATCACTCCAATTGCAGTTTCGGCTCGGTGTGCGACGCGACTCATATTATGTGCTTGGGAGCTATTTTGTATTGCGGTGCGTTGCAGCCTGTCGAGACGTAAAAAATGCGTTTTTTTTAATACGCTAAGAATAATGTTGTAATTGATTTCATCTGCTTTTACATACACTTATTAATTTCATTCACAAACTAAATAAAGGGACTAGGATTTGTAATTGCAACTGCGAAGGAAAATATTGTTTTATGTTGTGTTTATTATTTAATCTATTTCTGAATTCGATCTGAAGGGTAAATCAACCAGTGCTATTTTGTAAAATTGTATATATTTATTTATAATAATTATTAGCTGATTGTTTGTGTAGCAAATTTTTAATTATTTTTTACCAAAAATGTTTTAAATGCTCACTTATTTTGACGTTGAAATTGTTGATTGCTTCGAACAAATCAAATTAGGATGTCCTATGTATAAATGTTTTAGGTTTAAAATTGTTTGTATAGCAAATATCTTCAATGAATTGGTTGAATTTAAAGGATTAAAGGGGACATTTTTGAACTGAAATGAAAGTATTGTAATATGGGTAGGCTATTCGGAAAAAGGGGATTTAGCGAAGTATCTGTGTTTGCCAGGCAAAAAATTCGCAGCTTGCTTATAATACCCATAATAAATATGCTATTTTAAAAGGACAAAACATTTACAAACAGATTTTTTGTCTTCTTTACTTTCAATTACTGAGAACGAGTTAGAGATACATTATCTTCAGTTTGTTAATCTTATGAGCATGGTCTCCACTTTTCGCATAGTACGTTTGTATCTTCTTCTTTTCCAAAAATGTCCAAAAATCAGCTACTAAGACTGCAGCATCAGTATCAAATTAGCTGCACAAATTTAAGTTAGATATTTTTTTTAAATAACTGAAACATTTCTCAATAAGAATCTGGTTTCCTAAGATGGAATGGAATGGATGGAATGGATATTAAATACTTAGTATCCGTAATATTATATTATTATATTATACAGTTAAACGCGTCATTGGAATTTTATTTAATTAAAGTAGCTTTATATAAGCAATGACGTCATTCTCCGTTTTATAACCGCTGTAGCGCTGCTATATGACGGTGTCCTAATCCAAGTTAAATATTGAGTAGTACTGAGAGGTTCGTTTTATCAGATTTTTATATATATGGAAGAATAATAGAAAAGCTCACAAATGATATTGTGTTAAAAGTGTTACAAATGATATTTTTCGCTTCCCTTTTTCTTCCTTCTGTAATAGATTTTTGAACTGAACTGTAGTTTTGGTGTTTAATATTTTTTTTAGATATTACACGACCAATTTGCTTTGATACTTCAATAAGTATCAAGACTGTCGGTCCTCCTATTTGTAATGAACTCTGGGACCACATTGTTGGGATTGTTTCTTTCTCTGCTGCCTTTACAAGTTGTGAAATTAAACCTTTTAATCCTACCTAGACTATTTTATCATGAAATTAATAACAAATTTCTAGACTTTACAAGATTCTTCTCGTCTTTCTCCCACCTAAGCTAGATTTTTTTTCTGCTGTACGGCTTACGTCTTAAGTTCAAAGTCGATTGGGGATGTTTGACAGTTTTGTAACGACAGACATGCTGTTGACTGTACAGCTCGGTCAACTAAATCTGGCACGTTCAAAACCTTCACACGTCTGTGAATAAGCGCGCGGCGTGACGTTGCACTGCATGGTCGTCTGTCTCTCTCGCGTGCGGTCAAACTTACGAGTATGATAGAGACAATAAATTTTTTGCTTTTGCTACTATAGAGTGAACTTTCTTGTATTTGTCTATTCGTTTTTTTTATTGCATTAGTGTGAGAACTGATAACGCGCCAGCTTTCGGTAATCGACCTATACATTTAAAAAATGTTTGCCCTAGGCAATGGTAGGAAGAGACTATACTTTTTACGTTCGTGTTTTCATGTAAGAGGAGGTGTCAGGGAGGGACCGTGTGCAGGGTTTTTATTACTGTTACCAGAAGTCCACGGATTATAGCTCCACTAGTCCAGGGTTGTAGCCACAGTGTGCATATTATTATAGAGATCTATCTTTATAGAGAGAAAAGAAAGAACATTTTTAATTGACCATAGACATTACAAACAAAATAAGCATATTAAATACAGTGCGACAAGACTTATAATGAACGTGGCAAAAAGAGGAACTAACATGAATGCAATGTCATTATCAGAGTGACCAATTGTGGCAGATTCGGCGGTTTGGGCAGATTTGGCACTTGAATTTTGAGTCTGGCAGATTATACCGACGATTTCAAAAAGTGACAGATTTGAAGAAATCTTCAAAATACTTAAAATAATAAAGGTTTCCTTCAAATCTGCCACATTCTTTCACTATATGATTATAATTTATGACTATGAATGGCGATTAATCTGTAATAAGGTTCATTTGTTATTAATGTAACTGATCTTTAGTTTGATTAAATAAATTGTACTACAACTTTTTCAAATTCCTTAGACGTTTTTATTTTGGTCGTTTGAGATAGAATATTGGTTTTCTGGTTTTGTTGCCCGGGCAGATTCGCCGTTTTTGAGATGGTCACATTGGTCATTATTGACAGTTCTGCAGCGTTACCAACAATGGAAACGTTCGTTACTTTTGAATTATTTTTTGAGAAATTTGCAACGAAAGTAGGTAAAAATTATAATTTTGTATACTGTGGCTACTTCATATACAGTACTAAACTTGATTCTTTGGTCGTAGAACCTTGTCATTGACTTCGAAATTTATTATATACCTATAGTCTGTTCACTAAAAGATGTGGGAATTGGCAGCTTTGCCTACGGATATACATGGTGTTAAAAGACCCATACCGAAGCCGTTATATATACGTAGTGTACATCAAACTAAATGCTGGAAAACGACTTTTATTTTTATAGTTTTCAAAAAATGGGTGATTTTTTTTACACGCAATGGAACGCGTGCAACAACGTGTGGGTGTGTCTAGGGTATGAGTAGGCGGCTGGGACCTAGTTTCATTGATAGGTTTTGATATTCATTGTGGTTTTGTAAGTTTAAACGATAATTTTAGAAAAAAAATTGACTTAGATCGTCAATAACTCCTTAACTAACAGGTTCTCAGGTTTGGCCTCCATACAAGAAAATTATTGTATCGATGAGGAGAATACGTGGTTTTCGTTTTCGTTATGGGTCTTATTAACACCCTGTATATACCTTTTAACCCCCATTATCTAATCTTGTATTTACCACAGATAAATAAGTTTAACTTGCATATTTTTAAATAATATAAGTAATAAAGTTTAAATAATAACATCACGGCAGGGGACATCTTACAGTGAACGGACGGTAACATTGAGTTACTGTATTATGGTTCTACTGTGGCCGAGGAATAAGTTGCATCTGTGGATTTTAATCTGTACTTTTATAGGCTGAATTGATAATTCTTAAAAATGTGTAGAATGTAAGTGATAATCTGTAACTCTTGATATTCGATAACTTAGTTGTTATTATTTATTGTGGAAAGAGTGTGTATATTTTGTAAATGTATTGTAGAAGTAAGTCAAAAGGCTCTTTTGCACTTGTTTCTTGTTGTATAGACGTTAAGGTTCATTATGGTAACGATAAAAACCGAATGTCTACAATCGAATTTTGCACTTTCGAAAAGTTTTTTTCTACTATTTACTATTTTTCGCTTGTGTAAACATTTTTATTTCGCTTATTCATTCCATATTATTTTACTATTTAGAAGTTTCTTACGTAAAAGAACCTCGTGCGATCGAGTCTGCAGTCATTGAAAGAGCGTCTAGTTTATAAAAAATATTTCAATAAATGAATAAATTCTTTTCTGTACAATTATTTTTTATCGTCATCATCACAATCCTACCTCCGTGATACACGTGGCTAGTTTTACAAGCTAGATTTTAAACTAGTGATAGTCAGCCAGCAAGCTATTCATTCTGGCTGCGTGTAAACATAACTATACTCCATTCAACGTGATAATAGGGAAGTAATGTACTAGCATCAGCTAGGGGATTGCGTAAAGTCAATCCTGACGACCTGTTTGGCGCAGGGATACTAAGTCCACCTTTTGCGCTAGAGGTCCCGGGTTCGATCCCTGGACAAGACAAATATTTGTGTGCGTGAACATGTCTATTTGTCTTGGTCTGGGTGTTTGATATGTCAAAGTCAAAGTCAAAGATTTTTATTCAAATAGACTTTACTTACTAACTGGAAAACGGAAGAAGCCAAAACTAAAAAAAAAAAAAAAAAAAAAAAAAAAAAAAAAAAAATCTTACTAAAGTACTTTCGAATAGTCCAACATTTTTTCCCTACCAGCCATTCAGGACATCTTTTAACTGATAAGAAGAACGGCCGCAAGAAACTTATGAGCTTTAACAGAAACACCATTTACAATGGAACATGTTGTTGCCATACATACAATTTTGAAATATATTTATTATAAAAGGAAAATATGTAGGTATATGATGTATGTATTTACAAAAAAATATATATATAAGTTTGTTTATCCGTTAACTAGTATCCATAACACAAGTTCTTCGTGAAACTTAACGTGGGCTAGATAGTTGGTGTGATTGTATGCAATTATTTAATTTTAATCGTATTCATTTAAATATTGTATCATATTCTATACAAATTGCAGCCAATTGAATACGATATGAACTGTCAATTGAATACAATTACCTTACGCAATCACACCCCTGCCTGCTATGGGATTGCGTAAGCTAATCGTATTCATTTGACAGTTCATAATGTATGTCATTAGTGTCAAATTCTATACAAATTGCAGCCGATCGAATACGATATGAACTGTCAAATACGATTGACTTAACGCAATCGCACCCCTGGGCCCTTAGCCAAAGTAACAATTCATAAACGATAACGAAGTTCGAGAAATATTAAATGTATGTCATTGGCGGATTGGCATAGGCCGCGCTAAATCACGTGGTCTTACCGCAAGTTAATTGGCGAATATAGACAATAACGAATCGAATTATCGTTTCGCTACGTAACGATGTCACTTTGTCTACGGGCCCTGATTGGTTAAAAATTATGCTAAGGCTGTGTACACAACTTGAGTTATTTTTAGTTTGTGCGACTTGTACTGTTCAGTCGTGTTATTCAATTGTACCTGATCTACCTGATCCACAAATTGTTATTGATTGTAATGTAACTTGTTCTTAAATAAGCGGCAACTTAAGCAAATCATTCAATAACTACTTTTATTGCTCTTAATTAAAAAAAGAAAAGAGGCTTATTATTACTTACATAGGAAGTTGTAATAGCTTCTTAGAAGGTGGCTTGTACGTGTTCGGGTATAAAAAAAAAACAAGGCGATTGCCATCCAGATGTGAAAGTATTTGAGACTTTCAATAATTTAAAAAGAACAAAAAATTCGGGTGTTGAACCGAAATCTTAAAGGTTTAATTTTAATCATTATCTTATTTTTATGGATGGACCTACATACACCTTATTCTTCTAAAACTAATACAAAATAAAACATTAAGGGCCTTAAGCTCGCATGAACACAGCTTAACTTTTTGACAGTTAAGTTGACGCCCACTGACCCTTTTGTGTTCTTATCTACTGTATGGGATTGTGTGCTGAGACAAA
Source organism: Chrysoteuchia culmella (assembly GCA_910589605.1). Classification (NCBI taxonomy): domain Eukaryota; kingdom Metazoa; phylum Arthropoda; class Insecta; order Lepidoptera; family Crambidae; genus Chrysoteuchia; species Chrysoteuchia culmella. The sequence continues at coordinate 17,633,795 of OU342659.1, forward strand.
GCACCATTGTCTCGTTTCGGTGAATAGAGTATAACTTAATTTAATGGTAAATGATAATGGTATCCTGGCTTGCTGTCCTCCCGCGGGGCTATTACCTAAAAATTAGCAATTATCGCGCAAAGATCGCTGCGGAACGTCAAAATAAAAATGGTATTACGTATGGCAGGGATGGCGAACCAATGGCACGCGTGCCATTGATGGCACGTGACACAAAATTTTGGGCACGTTATCACCGATCACAAAATACACTACGAAAAAAAAGTGTGAAGTACCTACCTATTACCTGATGTGCGAACGCGAATGATGTAGTAGATAGAAAGAGTTTTGAGTCGATAGTATTTACAATTATTACTGTCCCAATAATTAGAGGGGCAAAATTATTTGATGGCATGTCTATGACCTCATTAATAATTTCTTTAGAAAAATGGCACGTTGATACATAAAGGTTCGCCATCCCTGACGTATGGGATTGCTGGCTAATCGCTCGCTGATGGTTCGTATAGCGGCTTCGCTCTCGCGCTCCTACCTAGGTGCGAGAGTGAGACGCCGCGTGTTGCTATGACGCTTGGCCAAAAACAATTTGGTAGCAATTACAGGAACTAAATGAATGTACATTGTAGTTCATAGTTTTTTCGGTAGAGGCCGAACTGTTGATACGTGACATAAAGCAATTATCGCGCAATTTCTGTCGTCGCGTTGCTGTTGCAAAAATAGGTAACAGCCCCACTGGCTGGCTATCCTAGCTTGAAAAACTAGCTTCGCGTATCTTGGGCATGAAAGACAGTTGATATTTGTGTAAAAAAGTGTAAGTTAGATCCTAACCATAAGTTTAACTTTTCAAATAGGCATCCTAGCTATTGAAACAGTATTATTAGCTATCGTATATTTAGAAGTGTTGGGACGTCGATAGACATTTGAATTTATTGTTAAAGTGCTAAGCAGAACCCGTAACTGTATGTGCGTTATTGGAAGCCTTCTTGTATACAGTGTATTCGATGCATAATTAATTCTATTTGAGTTTCGAAATAAAACTACGAATTTAATTTAAATCTTTAGTTTTTATTCAAAGTACCTACATACTTTCATTACAATAATAATAATTACATAAACATCTTAATATCTATTCTTAGTCCATTTCTGCGATCGTAATCGCACATAGCAATCTATTAATTTTAAGTCACTTAAAAGTCTTTCCGCGATATCACGGTGGGGGAACTCACGCACTTCAGATTTTACAGTAATGAATATTCAATATCAGAGTCAGAGTCACTCTGAGCTGGCTTTGGGTGCTATAGAATCGTGAGACTAATGCGTCTGTCATGGATGTTGTCCATGTGGCGTGTTTTAACCGCTCGTTGCGCGTCGAAGGGCGTTCGGAACGCCACGCGCGCGTCGCCCGTCGGCTGCCCGCGCTCGTTGTATCGCCTTATCACATCGTCTTGGGTCAACTCGAATTCCGAGAAGAAAGTTAGAATATCGTCAATGGTCGCGCGGAATGGCACGTTCTCCATTGACACCACGCAGCCGGGCGCCCCGAAGTCTTCTAGCGTGGGATCGTTATCTTCCTCTGGCCTTATTTGATCCCTGCCCCCATTCTCGTATCCGCCACGGCCTCGTCCGAACCCGCGACCTCTACCACGATCGAAACCTCTGCCTCCACGATCGAATCCACGGCCGCGGTAACTCCCTCGGCTCTCAAACCCGCCTCTGTGGTATCCACGGTCGAATCCTCTGTTCGAATCGAATCCTCGGCCTTCGTATCCTCCTCTGCTAGAGTCGTAGCCTCCTCTGCCAGAGTCGTAGCCTCCTCTGCCAGAGTCGAACCCACCTCGGCCCCTGTACGGGCCGCGCGGACCGAATCCTCGTTGGGGCGCTTCAAAGAATGGCTGTTGTTGCATGGGTGGACCGCTACCGAGTATGCCTTCCCGCAGGTCGCTATTTTGCTTCGACCCTTCGAGCGCCTCCTCGACGACGGTTCTCGTAACCAGATCCACAGTGACTCGGCACCCCTCCAAGTGCTGGCCGTGCTTCGACGCAGCCAATCTCGCTTCGTGTTGAGAACGAAACTCGCAGAAACAGTCTCCGGAAGGAAGCCCATTCGTGTCTAACATCAAGTGTATCCGCGCGGGAACGGCTCCCTTATCGGCGAGGAACGATACTATAGTCCTATCCGTCGCGTCACGAGGTAAGCCTTTCATAAGCACGCAGTCGAGAGGTTCCTCGTCCAAGTCGATGGCCTCCACCTGTTTTGGCGTTTGAGGTATGGCGGCGTTCATTTGGTTCATCGGGTTGGGTAGATTCGGTCTCGCAGCCCAGTTAGCAGCAGCGGTTCGAGGGTCGACTGCTGCAGGGCCGGGGAATCCGCCAAACTGCGCAGCAGCTGCGGCGGGGAAGCCGGCTACGAAGGCCGGCGCTGCCTGGCCGGGGAACGGACCCGGGAAGAACGGGGATGGCTGTGGCTGTGGCTGGGGCTGAGGGGAAGACTTCGCAGCGCCGGGACCGTTGTCGAATTGGCGCCGCTGGCGAGGGTCGCGCGGGGCCTGATTTTCAACCACAGGTGCCTCGATAACTTGCGGCTTTTCCTTTATTTCAGGCATCCTATCACTCTGGATTGCTTTCTCTTTCTCGTAATCCTCGTCGGACACGGGAACGATGGTCGGTTGTCTTCTGCCGAATATGTATCTGTCCTTCCTATCGTAAGCCGCTTTCGCGTCTTCCGTTTTGACGAACTGAACGAAAGCGATCTTAGAACGAGTGACTCTGCAGTCGTTCAACATTATAGACAACAGAGAATAATCACTGAATGTTTTGATGATATCCTGTTCTTTAATGAAGTTTGGCAAATCTGTCAGCTTCAGCACGTTGAATGCTTGTTTAGGTTCTTCGTCGGCGATAATGAGGGTTGTGTCTTCTTCATCATTCTCTTCCCGGTAGGGTAGGAACGAGTCAATTGCCGCGTCGTAGGCCTCGTCGTCTAGAGCCTCAACATTTACTTGGGCGCCCTTCAGCTCGTTATGTTTTCGCTGCAGGGCCAGCTGCTTAGATCGTGGGTCGCAGAACTTCACGAAGATGTTTCCAGTACGGCGACCGAGGTTGTCGTTGATCATTTTAATTCCATGTTTGTCGATAACGAATGGGAAGAAGCGGCGAACGTCGCCGTAACTTGTGTGGTTCGGAGCGTTTCTGATGGCGACGCAGCAGTCACGTTGCTGATCGTTATCGAAGCGAGAAGCGCGACCTTCACGACGGAAAGTACCACCACCTCGACCCTGATGCCCACCGCCGCGACCACCAGAAAATCTACCACCACCGTTTTGCTGTTCACCCTGGAAAGCATTTGGATTACGCTTCTTCCCTAGTTCCTGAAGTTTGTTGAATGTATCTGCTAAAGAAGGATCGTTGAAGCTTCTCTGTTGCGGATTCTCATTGGGCATCGGCATTCCATTCAACATCATATTATTGTTAGGTTGCATAATTTGTTGGATCTGCGGCGGAACATTCTGGTTTAGAATGTTTCCTATCACCGGTGCGGGAGGAGCGAACGAGTCATTAGATTGTGAGTCGTCAACTTTCTCTTGGGAGTTCCTCGGTGATGTGCGTTCTCGTCTGTCGCGGGAGCGCCTGGTGGGAGATCGTTCGCTGGAGCGGCTGCGTTCCTTCCTGTCCCGTTTGCGGTCGCGCCTGTCCCTGCTGCGGCTGCGGCCTCTACGTCTCCTGTCCCTCGAGCGAGACCTATCGCGACGGTCTCGCTTCCTCTCTTTTCGGTCTCTATCACGGGATCGAGATCTGGTGCGAGAGCGGCGCCTGTCTTTGTCTCTACCGCGTTTTGTTTCGACTTTTTCTTCCTCTTTTTCATCATCTACGTTAGGGGTAATCGCAGAGGGACTCACGAGCGGCGCGGGTGGTTCTATGACTGCGGGTTGGGGAATTTCGTTGGGGTTTCCTATTCCGGGTATGCCGAAAGTGGAAAGAGGGTTTGTGCCTAGAGCGGCAGAGAAGGGTGTGATGGTGGGGATGATAGGCGTGGGAACCGGGGCAGGGGCGGGGGCGGGGGGCGCGACGACCGGGGCAGGCGCGGGGGCCGTGAGCGACAGTATGGGCACGCTCTGGCGCGCCGCCTCGATCACTTTGTGCATCTCTGAGCGGGAACTGAGGAGCAACTTCACTTGGATCTCCTTGATCTTCCCGCCGTCGAGCATCATCGCTTGGCGCGCGTCCTCATCCGTACTGTAACAAAATATGTCATAATTTTAATCTATCTAATGGCGTAGGTTAGGTTAAAGTACACTACATATTTTTCTACCTGATAGTGGTCTACGAAACAATGTGTTTATACCCGTACCTACATTATTAGGTATATTCTCACTTATTTCTCTGCTCCTGTTGTAAATATTATTAAAAGTTTGGATATTTGATTTGGATGAAAGGCACCAAATCTTTATAGCCCGATATTGCGGTAAAGTACGCACGAGACGCGGGTAAAACCACGGACGGCGACTAGCCTATAAAATACGAATAGTTACCTTACCTTATTAATTTTAGAATAAACTTTAAACTTCAAAGAATAGCTGTTGAAAACAAAATGATATTATATTACATTGGTTTAGTCTCTTTCAAGTTATGGCGTGACTTATGCCCGATTTACACAGGTCAAGTACAGTGGCGAGCGGCGAGCACCAGGACAGTCAAACAAGACAGCGCCCGATTTTATTATCAACGATGGTACAGAGACTGTACTTACTGTGTGACGGTACCTACGAGATGTGCGTTTGGGGTGAGAGGTTGTTTGTTTGTTCGTTTGAGCAAACCAACAAAACTACTAGTCCGATTTGATGCGGTTTGCAGTGATGGGTTCGGGTTTAATTGGTGCATGTTTTTAGATAGGCGTTACGGTGACAACTCACCAGGGGGCGCTGCAGTAAACATTTGTTTTACAAACCAATGTTACCATTTATCTCCAAAACTACAAGTCCGATTTTGATGCGGTTTACAGTTATGGGTTCGGGTTCACTTGGAGAATGTTCTTAGATAAGTGTTGCGGTGACAACTCACCAGGGGGGCGCTGCAGTAAACATTTATTTGAGCAAAACCCAAATTGATAGTCCGATTTTGATGCGGTTTACAGTAATGGGTTTGGGTTTGATTGGTGAATGTACTTAGATGTGTTACGGTGAAAACTCACCAGAGGGCGCTGCAGTAAACAGTTGTCTTGTAGTGAAACTATCTTTATTTTTAGTTTTAAAAAAGTGGGTTTTATTTTTATACGTAATGGAGTGCGTGCAACAACGTGTGCGTGTGTCTAGAGGGTACGCCGGGACCTAGTTTCATCGATTGGTTTTGATATTCATTGCGGTTTTGTAACTTTAAACAATTATCATTAAAAGAGAAGTTGACTTTGATCCTCAATAACTCCTAAACTATTAGGTTGCCAGATTTGGCCCCATACAAAATAATGATAGCAACGATGGGGAGAATACTTGGTTTTCGTTTTCGTTATGGGTCTTTTAACATCCTGTATAAAACTCGTACTTTGTTCCATACACTGAACGCTGCAAACATTTTTACTTTTTGCCACTTTATAGAGAAATGGCTGATATTGCATTCCTCTTAAAAATATTTCAAGGTAGTATTGACTGTCCTGAATTGCTAAGTAAATTTTACGTCAATACACCGAATAAGACCACGCGCCATACAAACCTATTGCGTGTTTCTTCCGCTTAAAACGAACTAACGGTCTCATTCATTTTTAATAGAGCACCCAAACTACTTAATTCCATTTTAAAAACTATATTATAAATATATTAATAATATTCAATTCAAGCATACCTACATTCAAAAGAATATGTTTAACAGTACCTAACTTAAAAAAAAGTCGGAAATAACTGAGCTGTATACCTAATTAATTTTGTTATTTTTTTAGGCTAAAAGTCGCTTTAAGCATTATTTTATTTATCTAAATGTAAAAACTTGTAAATAGCTGTACTTTGTTATCATTATTTATTACTACAGTATTATTTACTTTGCTGTAAGTTTTCCAAAAAGCTGTAAAATAAAATAAAAGAAATATAAAAACCTCTATACGGCTGGGACTGCCATCACTATTTTTCATATGAATATAAATAAATCCAATTATTCACGTTACTAGAAAACTAGAAAATTTCATTTATACTTAGTTCATTTAATGGCAGCCCCCGAAGGATTATTAAGTCGGAGGTTTTTATATTATTTTATCCTTTTTTAATTACGTTTTAACCGTCGCGTCGTCGTGGGTTTTATGGATCCACTGCCAAGTGTCAAACTGACTCGCCACTATCCGATCGTACTTACTCACTGTACTTTATCAACTTCGCTAAAGACATGACCCGTATAAGCCGGGCATAAGGGGAATAGAGCTTAATTTTTATAAATCAATTAGATTAATCCATCACCTTTATAAAAAAAATCAAAGTAACTTTGTTTGTCTGTTACATTTTCACGCGTAAACCGTAGAACCGATTTTAATAATATTTGTTAAAGAGTTAACTTGAACCTTGGAGATGGACATAGGATACTATCACATACTATTTATTCCGATATATATGGTGCCACCATGCGATTAACTAAGGCCCTAATGTCCTGGCTAAAATTATAAATTAGCCGGGACATTATAGTACATGAGTCAGTGAGTTCTGCCTCTGGAGTCGCGCCATAATACAATTTTAAGACGTTTGTGGTGCGCATCCCGACATCAAGGCTGGAACTCTTCATGAAGGACGACTTCTGGCCGCAGGGCGTGGTGTACAGGCGCTTCAGAGGAACACTGCTGTGTGCCACTGGTTCGACAAAGAAACTGTCAACTCGACTTATTGTTTTGTTTTTAACTATTTATGTATGTTAGTCTGTAAGGCATATATTGTATGGGTCTAGATCCCCGATTTAAATAGGTAAATAAATAAATAATAATAACATTAATTATATACGCACCGTGAAGAAGCGTGTAGCCCGTAGGCCTACTTGCGCCTCCAAGCTAGGTTACTACATACAGTGGTGGTCAGATAATTAGAAACACTGGTCGATTTTCATACAAACGAGGTAGCTTTGGAGCTTTGGTTCTCTGCCAAGGATTGACCGAGCTGTGATCTGATAATGGCCAACCAAGGAGTGAATACAGGAGATTAAGATAGCTATACTATACACACCCAACTGACACAATCTCTCTAACCTGTGAAAAAATCAATCTTCAAAATTAACGTTAAAAAAGGGTATTTATGCCGCAAAAACTTCAATACTCTCAAGGGAATCAAAATTCATAGGGTACTTTCCGTGTAATATCATCTTTTACTACCAGTACAGAAAAATAAATGTTTTTTTTTCTTAAGTTTTAGAAACTGAATTTCAGGAAAAGTTCGGCGAGACTCAATATTTATAATATTATGTAACTAACTAATTTGTGCGTAAACCTCGGTGGGCGAGTCCAACCCGCACTTGCCCAGTTTTTTTCTTATCACAATCGATTGTGTCCCGGGCCGAAACCATAGAAAACGAGGAGTTTTGGATGATGGAGATCTTTCCTCGAGCTACATTTATTCCTACTTACATTATAAATGCGAAACTATGTTACTTTGTTTGTTACTCTTTCACGCTAAAACTACTGAATGGATATGGATGAAATTTGGCACAGAGATACAGGGAGAGTAGATAGCCTGGGTTATAACATAAACATAACCTTTTTTTAACCAGGTTATTCCTATGGGAACGGGAGCCATGCGGGTGAATCCGTTCGCGAGTTCTCCGCTGCTCTGCCTCTTGTCGTGTCGCGGTATATTTCCGTAATAGAAAAAGTCCTGGTTTCGCCACTATTTCAAATCCCCGCCCGGACCCTCCTTCCAGATGGATGGCAGCCACAGGTCAAATAGTTCTCGAACTTTAACAAGATTGTGTAACTGTCATCTTATAATGACGGTGGGTAGTGGGAAGTACATGCCAGTAGTATAGATCTAAGAGAGACCTCATAAGATTTTGAGGAAGCTTACACTCGATCGCTTTTTAAACATATTTAGCAAAGACGTCACCCACCAGCCACGTTGCGTATTGTTAGTATATGGCCGCAAAGGTCTTTCTCTTACATTATCATGCAAGCGGAGCGACTGGACATGATCTACCTTGGGAATCCTGGAAGTTTAGTCCTTAAATAGACCACGGACCCAAGTAGGCAGTAAGAAGTAAAGAGAACATGCAAAGGTATTAGGTATTAGGTACTGACGCGACGGATAGCGCTTGTCTATGAGGTATTTTCTCGCAGATAATGGCATGACATAATATCTTGTGCCCTGCCCTGCGTCTGCCTGTCCCTAAACATGTTAATTACCTATATAAATAAATAAAATGTATATGCGAGAATCTATACAGGGCCACTTATAGTGCCGTGTCGGTGGCCAAGTTTTGGGACAGAGACGACACGCTAAGAAGATAAAGACGAAGATTCAAGCTAAGTTTGGTGTTCTACAGACTGTACTTCGGAGAGTGCGCTATTGAGCTACATGAGCTCATCCCACCAGCTCAGTTTTACCACCGGGAGTCCAGACGTACTGCGTGCTATCACCCCTACCTGGGGCCCTACCGCGTAAAAATATGGATATGGACATGGGCTTCATTTGACAGTTAAATGACCATATAAGGTAATTTTATGAACTTCAACTGTCAAAAGAAGCCCATATCCAAATCCATATTTTTTACGCGATAGGGATATGCGCGCTGGTTGATATTACTGCGTACAGAGCGCTTCTCTTCATCTTTTCATTATGCGCACAGCCAGCGAGTGGAACTCCCTGCCTACGTCTGTATTCCCGGGAGTCTATAACCCTGGTATATTTAAAGCTCAAGTGAATAGGTTATTTCTAGGCAAGCTCGCTCCATCTTCAGCCTCTACCTTAATCTGATGATTGATAATGATGCCAAAAGCAAGCCTTTTTAACGTAAAAAAAAAAGCTCAAAGTGCGTAGTCTGAGATTGACCGTGCGCCGTAATGGAATATAATGTAAGTCCGCCTGGCTAGCTACTACTTAGGTAAGAAGTCTAATTATAGGCCTGCGCAGACGACGACGGTCATTGGAGGACTTTTTGTCCGCGACACGACCTTATTACTAAGAACATAAAGTTGAATATATAACGAAGACTATCGCGTACTTTTTATGGATATACGTGATCTAAGTTCAATCTTATTTGGTTAACAATAAAGACGTGTCGCGGACAAAGTCCTCCGTTATCCGTCGTCTGCGCTAACCATTAGTCTATCTTAAGGCGCTACTCGGAAAAAGTATGGACCTTTTGATATAAAACTATAGCACAGTTACAGTTGTTACAAATCTGGTAATATCATATATATTTCCTCATACCTTTATCTAGATTCGTATACGTACATCTTATGTTTTGGCGCGCACTGTTCATTGAAATAATGATGACATCATCCCGTGACCGCGGCAGCTGTAAAGGTGCCGAAACGTCGGGAAAATCAAAAAACCCCTAAAAAACCTAAAAATTACGGACAATTACAACTTAGTTCGTGGAAATATAGCGCGTTTGATATCCGTAAAAGTTGTTTTATTAGATTCGTATAGTTTCAAAAACACGATTTTATAATTTTGCCCCGACACTTTTTCTTTTCGAAAAAAACCTCTAAAAAATTCGAAAATTCAAGATTATTCTTAAATGGGGTTACTTACACTATTGGAAATTGGTTTAATAAGTGGACACCAATAATATTTCGGATCGTATAGAAGCATTTTTTTTAAATCGCTGTAGATTTTTAATACGAAGTGATTTTGTGTTTTTTTGCCTAATCTGCAAAATCGGTCTCGCTCCCGTGCGCGTCGTTTTCTCATTGCTATCTCGCTTCAGCATATATTTTTCGAGTATCGTCTTAAGCCTGTAGTCATAAAAACGAGGTTTTCAGCATTGTTGGGTTCTGGCAGTTAAAGAAATCCAGTTCCTCAGGGGTTATGGATTCCTTGGATGATCTTTCATAATAACTTCGGTCTTGTCTTGAATGATAGGTAGAGTCCATTAAATTATACAAATAAGTCCTAATGACCTAAAGAGTATGTAACACAGATACCACGGTAGACCTCTAATTAGATTATTTTGTGTATGAATGAATGCTGTCACGCGTTGATGTCTTTTGCAAAGGAATAATACGTAATGCCTATTCATAAGAAAATTGTAGTACGTTGCCATCCCGTTAAGTATTGGTTCAGAGAACTGAGTCCTTACCATCAATTCTTTGTGATTCTTTTTACGTTATAATTAGGTTGTGACTGTGAGAGTGGGATGCTGCCATATGTGTCTCACTTCAGGTAGTAACTACCTGAAAATAACCTAAAAATTTTCATAGCATTACAGTTATTGATGATAGCCCCTGAAATAACAAAATTATAATGGCTCATCATTTTGCAATTGAGACTCAGTTGTTGTTTAGTTGGCAGTCAGATTTACATTTGTGTCCTTGCCCGATTTACACGGGTCAAGTAGAGTGCAGCAGTGGCAAGTTACGAGCGCCTGGACGTGAAACAAAAGAAAGCGCCCGATTTTTTACCGACTTAAAAAAAGAAGGTTCTCAGTTTGACCTGTATGTATGTTTGCCCGCGATTATCTCGCGTTTGGCTGAGCCGATTTTGATGCGGTTTTCAGAAAAGTATTTGTTGCATTTAGGTTTTAGTATATTAATTACGAAGATCTGGATGGTAGTTTTTTCATAATCTTAAAAATAATAAATTACGTCTTGGCAAATACTCGTTTACCTAGATGATAAGTGTTGTGACTGATTTTAACTGACTTCAAAAAATAAGGAGGTTCTCAGTTTAACCTGTCTGTCCGCAAAACAATTACAGACACTAAAAAGAAAAAAATAAAAAATTAGACTACGTAAAGAACCGACTTCAAAAACAAAAAAGCATAAGAGCGCAATTAGAATGGCTTGGCTGACACCAACTCCAAAAGGCTAATTTTTTGCTTTTAAGTTTTCGAAGTCGGTTGATTTAAACGTAGTTTTTTTATATGGATCCACTTGTTAAGGCAACTTGCAAGCCAACTTGACTCTATCCGATCGTTAACATCACTGTACTTACCAACTTCGCTAAAGACTTGGCCCGTGTAAATCGGGCCTAGCGAAGTTGATAAGTAGGTACAGTGAGCAGAACAGCAGTGTGAGCGACGGACAGTAAATAGTCAACTTGGCTTGTAAGCTGCCTTGCAAGTTGATAAAATAGATTCGCTTTGTATTTTATGGGCAATAGACCGATCGCGCTGAGTTATTTTGTAGGCAAAACCTTCAAAAATTCTAAAGTTCATAAAAACTTGCCTGTGGATGTATTTGCATATAAAAAGCTTATTTTTGCATTTTGTGTCATTTCTTGGCTATGCATCTATAGAAATTCGAATATTTGTGGTGGATATAAATAATTCAAAATAAAACTTACAAAATTGATTTCAAGTTAAAAAACGCAATGGTATTGAATTTAAGATAGCCTGCGTAGTGTACAAACCTAGTTTGTGTCACATTCGTCCAGGGGAAAGTGACTTAAAGTCAGTACATTGATAACTAAGGCAAAAAAAAATTAGAATTTAAATGACTAGTACCATAATCTGCAGATTACTTAAATAAACCCATGAAATAAATTTGTGCCAGATTCAGGCATGGGATTTTAATATTGCGCTGCCCGCATCCAGCGGCTTCCTTTGACCTTCACCAGACCGTCGGTCCACCTTGTCGGAGGCCTACCCACGTAGCGTCGTCCCGTGCGCGGTCGCCATTCCAGAACCTTTCCGCCCCAGCGGCCATCGGTTCTTCTCTATGTGCCCCGCCCACAGCCATATCAGCCGAGTAATCCTTCGAGCGATGTCAGTTGCTTTGATCAGTTTAGTTCTACTACGGATCTCCTCATATCAGATTCGATCACGTAGGGAAACGCCGAGCATACTCATAGTTAGCGACCACGATTTACTACCGTTAGTCATCACTGACAACACACACTGGTCATAAACTTTCGTCTTGAGACACTCCGGTAAGTTGGGAGCGATGATTTTACGGAGCTTCCTGAATGCTGCCCATCCGAGTTGGATTCGACGGGAGATCTCTTTCTCGAAGTTGGACTTACCTAACTGGATTGTCTGTCCAAGGTAAACGTAGTGGTCAACATTTCGAGTGTAGGGTTCCCAACGTGAACTGAAGTGGGTATAACATGGGAATTTGACATGATTTTCGCCTTTTCCATGTTCATCTTAAGACACAATGTTTGGGAAGCACTACGGAGATCTTAGAGCATTGTGTTCAGATCTTCCAAGGTCTCAGCCGCAAGGACTATATCATTGGCTAAACGAAGATGTGTCAGATACTGGCCATTAATTTTGATGCCGAATCCTTTCGAGTCCAAGAGCTTAAAGATATCCTTCGACGCAGCTGTGAACAGTTTCCGAGAAATGACGTCTCCCTGTCTCACACCTTGCTGAAGTTGGATGGGATTTGTGTACTCCTCGGTCTTCTGTATAACCTGCCGAAGCATATGGATGTGGTCTTTGGTGCTAAAGCCTTTTCAGAACCCGGCTTGTTCGTGAGGAAGTCGTCGAACCTGCGAGCTAGACGACTCGTTATGACTCTCGAAAACAACTGAGTTTGCGTTTGGTATAGTTGGAGGAACCATTTCAGCGTAAAAAACCTTTGCCAGTAAAGCAAAGCTTTTTTCATGCTAATTAAAATTTTAATGAAATATTAAAAGTTGAAACTTAATGGAAATGACACGCATGATCAGCAAGCATATCCCTCAAAGTAGGATTCAGGTTGACAGGACTGACCGTTTCTTATCCTGTTAATCTTACAGCCTCAGTGGACAACCAAATTAGGGAATTAGGGACAAGATGTAAGTTAGCATTGGCTAGGCTATTTCACTAAAGGCCAGGGCGAAAAAATTTAACTATTCTACATCTATATCAATAAAAGCTATAGACTTGCTCGGTCGTCAACTGAAGCTTTTTGAGTTACATGACAAGGGGGCAGAGTTGTATTGCGCTATTAAGAGTCTGCCTGCGGAGACAGGTTCATGAACCAGTTCAGTAGTGGCTCGTGCATCAAATTTAAATTCAAATTCAATGTCATTTATTCAGTCTATGCTGTTACAAGCACTTATGAACGTCAAAGAAGCTGCGCCATCGGCTCACAAACCCTACGGCGCTCTTTGCTAGGAAGGCATTGAATGATGACCCGATATTCAATTTTCTCCATACTTGTGAACAACGATAATATGCTTAATTAGTAGCTACCTGGGCAAATGAACCTGTCTCCACAATCTCCCCAAAACCGGAAAGTTTCCGATCTCAGGAGATTGCAATGCAATTATGGCTAGCTAAAGGAAAGGTCAGAAGTCAGATAATGTTTATATAACATCGATAAATAATCCCAGGAACTCCTGGTTACGAATTTTCCCGAGATTCCCGATACGGTACTTACTGGGGCACATTAACTGGCACCGGTTTTAACATGGTATCGCAGAACCGGTTCTCATTAATAGTAAACTTCAATATAAATATATTCAAATGAATGAGTTCGAGATAGGAAAAAGTACCGGGAATTCAAAGTTCAAATTTTTTTCCCGGGACTCCCAGTACTGACGCAAATTAACTGACACCGGTACCATCGTATAGAAGAACCAGTATTCTTGGTTCTCATTAATAATAATGAATGGGTTAGAAATGCTAAACTATAAAACAAAATGTATTAAAAGAGTGATTGACGGTGGGTGCATGATTTCTAATTTCAATTTTAACAATCAGAAAGGCTGTCATTTAGAATAGTGGCACTTGAGGTGGTATAAAGTAAAAACAAATTATACTTACTTACTTGCCTAGATCAGATATATATCCTGTTTTCTTTTTTAGCTTTTTATTTAATGTTTACCTACTTCTAAAAAACTTCTTAGTCTGGTCATCAACTTACTTAAAAATAATTAAGTAGATACCTTCTTGACTAGCAATGTAGGTACCGTCAACAGCACGTACGGCTTTACATTTGCACTACGAAAACCACCGACGAGCGACGTAAGGGCGCTCTCAAGGTCACACACACCGCTCGCGTGTCACGTCGCGTCCCATGCGCTTGCTCTTAGCGGCAAATTTCAAAATGTTCCGGATTGAAACTGAATCTAATAATATAAGATTCCATGGATAAAAACGACACAAATTTTGAATAGTGTTTCGTTATATCATAAAGATAATAAAAACATAAACTCTAATAACTTGAATTTTCTTTTGTGACTTTTACAGCGTTTTGAACAAAAAAAGGAAAGTTTCTGAAAATTCCATGGAGGAATCTGACACAAAACATTATAAACAAAAGATACCATTGATCTAAAACTTATAACACTTATTTCACCAACTCTAATATTCTTTTGAGCTACTGAGGCGACATCTTAGGTAATGGTTAAATAACAGTATTCCCGTGGAGAGAGATGTCACAAAAATCTAGTGTACATCGTTTACGACTTTCTAATCCCCATGAAAGTAAAATTATCGTCTCTAATTTTCTTTCCGGCCGATAATGTCAGAAAAGACAAAAACGTCAATATATACTTATCCCTGCACCTAAGATGACACAAAATCATATATTAGGTTAAGTAAATGGTCCTGGAACTGTATACCAAAAATCAAGAACTTTAATATTTTTGAAACCTCAAAACTTATCCCTATCGGTCTACAAGTGACAATCCCGCGCTGCGCGATAGGTACATGAGTCGCCACCAGGGTTCCCAACCGTCCGGTTTTCGACCGGACTGTTGGGTTTTAGAAGGAATTGTTCAGTCATTCCCGGTCGCCACCACTGAGGATTTTTGACTGGGATTTTTTGTTTAAAAATTTGTGGCAAAGTGGTGACGACTGGGACATTGGTTCATAGATGCTACAGGGAGTCTCAAATATTTTCCTAATTATTTTATACTTACACAATTTTATTTTACAATATTTATAAAATTGATACCTACTCATAAGAGTTATTATGACCTAGCAAGTACATATTGTATGTAACAAAAAATGTTTTAATAATTAATTATGAACTTATAAAACATCGTCATAGTTGTTGAATTTTATTTACCAATAGTTATTTAATTTCACGTGAGATTTTTATACATTTAAAACATCATTCGTACCGAAAGCGATTGCGACTATATTTTCACTATTACAATCAAAATACCTTTGAAAGGGATTGTGATAGAATTTGAAATTAGACAATTAGGGGCAGATTAAATTTGTTGTCCGGTTATGGCGGCTGGAAAAGTTGGCAACCCTGTCAAATTTAGTACCGACCTACAGTGTATATTAGTTGTCGACATTGGAAACAAAATGACGGCTAAATGGTCCCTAGAAATGCTATTTATTATACTCGCTGTAGAGTAAGTATACAGTCACTGTATAGGCGCTCGCCACTGTACAGTCGCGTAACTTCCCGGTTGCCCAGTAGATTTATTTAGGGCAGTTTTATTAAAAAAAGTAAAAGATATATAGAAAATGTTTGTATCACAAATAATAGACCATCTGAGAATAACAGCTGTCAGAGCAGAGGTGTCACTTGTGAAAATAAAATAACCTCAACTTCGTTTTTGTTTGTTACACATTTTGATTTGTAATAACAAATTTGTAAGAATAATGTCCAAAAGTACTACGTAAACGAACACAACCAAACATAACATAGAAACTAGAAATAAGAAGCTGTCAACATTTGTCATTTCACGTATTATCCTACAAAATTCAATTGTTGTGTCATTTCAAGTTAAGCTAGATGTAACAAAAGGACAATGATTTTTGTCGGTGTATACATTCGTTCATCATTCTTTTTAATACGCAGAATATCAATACCGAGTCTAACGTACTCCTCGAGTACATTGGAAAAACGTAAACGAAGATACCCAAGGGATAAATTCAAGGTTGCTTTTTTCTAGTATATTTACTTGATTAAAAATTATCACATAAAAATAGCATTGTAAAATGCAAAATTAAAAAGTTATAAGTAGATGGCAGTTTCATCTTAATCGATAGTCAAACATCTGTAAAGATGTTTCTTTCGAATGCGAGGATATATATTTCTCTCATTGATGAAACGACTGTGGCCAACACCGTAGAAAAAGGTGAATATACTAGAGAATTTCAACGTGTTCTCGTAGGTCTCTGTAGCATAATTGGTCAGTGCATTGGGCCGGATTTCCAAGGATGCGGGTTCGAGTCCCGTCAGGGCGACATGAGACGAGTTGCTTTTTTCTAGTATATTTACTTGATTAAAAATTATCACATAAATTCAAGGAGTTAAACTTATTCCCGTAATAGTAACACTCGTGTAACTTTGTGTTAGGTCGGACCCGCTCTCAGAGGTACAACATTTGAATAATCAATTATTTCTTTAACTTTAGTACTTTCCGAGAAACCGTTTCCCAAAAAAACTTTACTTGTCAACCGGGAAATTCCCCGATTGTACCTCACTCGCCTCAACACTGTGTGCAGGGTTCCCAACCGACCGGTTCTCGACCGGACTGTTGGGTTTTAGAAGGAATTGTTGGGGTCAGGGGTCGTACCGCGGAGGTGTCGTCGCCTTCGACATCGATTTCATATGACAGATGGATGTGACATATTGCTCTTAGTCTTTGGTAAGTTTTCATTCGTGTCAAAAAGAAGCAGCAATGTACTACATCCATCTGTCAAATGAAGTCGATGTTGATGCCGATGACACTTGCGCGGTAGGGGCCCAGCACCCCGACCGCCTAACGGTACAGCTTGTGCTATCGCTATAGCTTTAGATTTTTCAAACCCCCTACAAGGGCTCTCGCTGACGCTTTCACATTCATACTAAAAATGCCATAGTGAATCCAATAGATGAATAGAAATATGGAGGAATTAGACAAAAAACCCAATTGTTGAAGGGTTTTATGAGACTTTGAAGTTTGATAGCTATAGCGATAGCACCAGCTATACCGTTAGACGGTCGGGGTGCAGGTGCCCTACCGCGCAAGTGTCGTCGGCATCGACATCGACTTCATTTGACAGATGGACGTGACATATTGCTCTTCGTCTTTGGTAAGTTTTCATTTGTGTCAAAAAGAAGCAGCAAGGTCGTAGAGGGTTAGTAGGGCCCCAGGTCGCCAACTTCCGACTGGATGCAATTTGTATGGTCAGATAAAATTGTGAACGCGACGTTGCTAATTCGCCGGCGACGGCGGCGTAGGTAGTTAGTTGTTTTCTTAATAAAACTATTTGATTAATACTTAACGTGTGTTTTTTTAGATATTGACCAAATATGACCAGCCCCCTAATCGTCTAATTTCAAAATCTATCACAATCACCTTCAAAGGTATTGTGATTGTGATTTATGGAAATGGTAACTTATAGTCGCAATCCCTTTCGGAACGAATGATGTTGTAAATGACACTTTATTTGACACTCTTTTACATACATTTGAAAGATATTTTCATCTGTCACTTTGCTTAGACAGTTCAATTTCCTTCATTCAATATCTTTCAAAACGCGTCCCGATCACAATCCCTATCAAATGTCAAATAGTGACTGTCTGAAGTATGTAAATATTTTTCAAATGCCGAATTGAAAGGGATTGCGATAGATTTTATTAGCCCCCAGATTAAATTTGTTGTCCGGTTATGGCGGCTGGAAAGATTGCAACCCTGACTGTGTGCATGTCCTAGTGTAAATCAAGAATGCGATTTGCCACTCAGCTGAGAAGTTATTAGAAATGCAAGCTAGTTGCAAAATTGCAATTTTCTGTGTTGTCGCTGACGAATGACTCCTTCAAAACCTTCAGAACCAATAAGTAGAACTATCGTTATGTCGATTCCCACGAAGTTGAATCTCAATATGTTGAATCGGCCATTAAGTTGAACTCTCGTTATGTTGAGTTTTTGAAAGTTGGATTCACTCTAGAATGTGATCTAATTACTAAGATAAACAACACCTATTTTTTTAAAGTGAACACTTCTTTAGCGGCGTTGTGCACATTAGTTTTAAATTTTTGGGATGTGTAAAAAATGTTTAAGTCGCGTCAAGACACGTGAAGTGATCAAAAATGGAGAATATTACTGGGTATGCGAAATCGCTTGTAACTTTGTCACAGTAAAGCCTATGTGAATATAAACACACTATTTTTTGTTCCATGCCAAAATATCAAATAGTTTAGATTTTATAGACATTTAAAAATCCCGTTAATTTGCAATCGCCGCGCGTTGGCGCTGCGTTGGTGTGACGTCACAGGTCATACACTCCTTCCGCGCGCAGTACACGGCCCGGAGACATAAGTGATATAACGTACTTAACCATACTCAACGCTTGTCAGTAAATTGTTGTTTCATTTCGTTTTTGATTTAAGTATATTAGGTACTGTTATCTTCATAGTGAAATTCACAACATGGATGAAGGATATGAAAAAGGGCAATCGGATAATTTACCCAAAATAGATGGACTAATGGTTGATTTTGTTGCTGCCGTAATGCGAAGAGTAAAAATGAAAAAGTAAGAAGAAAAATCAAAATATTTTATTAGGTGACGTTTTTTTTACTGCAGATCTTTCAGGTTTATCATTGTTTTCTTGTTGACATTTAAATTTGTGAGGTACTATCCACTATGTCTTATTAACCGACTTCAAAAAAAGGAAGAGGTTCTCAATTCGACGGAATAATTTTTTATTTTTTTATGTATGTTACTCGATTACTCGAAGACAGCTGGACCGATTTGAGTTATTATTTTTTTGTTTGAAAGGGTATACTTCAAATGTGGTCCCATTGTCATCATGTCAGGATCTGATGCTGGGATCCTGGAGAAAGCCAGGGAACTCTTCAAATATTATAGGCACTCCTATAACGATTTCGGTGTTTTCTATAGTAACTTATGCATATGCTTTCGGAATGCACCATTTGGTGAAGTGGAACTGATGATGAAGACCACAAATGGTTATCGGAACTATTAAATACTTAGCATTTCACGGCAGCTATACGATTACATTAATGTAGTTCATAAGCAATTTATGCTCGACTCAATGCATGTGATGAAGTGCAGCTGATGATGAAGTATCGGGAGAACTCCTCAATAAGTAACGTCCCTGCACCGGGAAAAGCAGCATTTTGTAAAAGGTGATGAGGAGTTGTCATAAGGTTATCAGCGTAGGCACGGGACCTCTTCCATCTTTAAAATTTGTGAAATAAAAACTTTTTATACAAAAATGAAAACCGTCTTCAAAAAACTAAAAAGCAAAAAATAAACCTTTTGGAGTCGGTGCCAGCCAAGGCAAGAAAAATAAAATAGTAGCACCGCAAAGTAGAATGCTTTGGCTATTTCATTTTCGTATAAAAAGTTTTTTAAGTTGCAGTTTGCCCCCAACCAGTTTATATTAAATGTAGTTCCATTATTGTTTTATTGTTTCGCACCTGTGATGCGATCTCTTGGACGACTATAGTTTATTCGTTTGTTTGTGCTACGTAACTGAACCATCATTTCTTGGAATCGGCTCGTGATTCCAAGAAATGATGGTTCAGTTACCACTTATACCTACTTGTACAAACCAAATACAAACTAGATCCTACTAACCTACTGCAAAGTATAAAAATACAATAACAAACTACCTATAATACAAATAACATAATAGATTGTCAATGTACCTACGTCAAAATGATCTTCACAACAATATACTTTGCTTTTATCTCCAAATGGATCCAACCTCTTCATAGCTTTTAGCCATTTCTTACGTATTTTAATATCCATTGGAACCAAAAAAAATAACTTTTCGGGTGCATTGGTGGTAGTACTTTTACATTTTGGCACAACACATGATTTTCTTGTATTTGAATTCGACATTTCGAACAATATTTGCGTTATTTCGTAGTGAACCGTACCAGAGCGCGCAACGACTGCGTGAGTGTATGACCTGTGACGTCACCGCAATGAGCGCCGGCCGGCCGACACTCGCGATGTTTAAAATTCAATATCTCGGGAACTAAGTGACATATCGAAATAATTTTTACACACACTTTTTTTATTTCACATGGACTATAAGAAAAGTTAAAAATCGAAACTAGTGAACATTCTTCATTCGTAAGATGGAGGGAGAGTAGACCGCCGGGCGGCGCGGCGTAGGAGAGGAAGTAATATTGCCCTCTCTTTCTACCGGCCGCGAAAATGTATGCCTGCTCCTGCTGTTTCGTTTAAGCGGTTTTCAATTCTGCCGGCACTCCCGGAGTGCAACCCGTTGTTATTGAAGTGAAAACTTCTTTAGCGGCGTTGTGCACATCAGAGTTTAAAATTTTTGGGATGGGTAAATAATGTTAAAGTCGCGTCAGAATACGTGACCTGATGGAAAATTCGTAAGACGGAGGGAGAGTAGACGCCGGCGCGGCGTAGGAGACGAAGTACTATCCTCCACTCTTTCTACCGCGCGGCGAAAATGTTTGCCTGCTCCCGCGGTTTCGTTTAAGCGGTTTTTTTTCTCTCCCGGGCAACCCATTGTTTTTTTTAAACTAACGGCAACGGCGCGGTTGGGCGGCTGTCTTACCGGTTTGTTCCCCTGGTGGGTCCACCCACGGGTGTATTTTTTCCTCGTAGTCCTACTGCGCTAGTTTTGACGTTACAGGTCCACGGGTAATTCAACAGAAAATTATTTTCTCCGTAGACTCACCCACTGCACAAGAAATGTCCTAATCGACAGTTTGAATGTGCATCTGGATTGAGTGATCTTTTTCTATTATTGGTTTAATTTGTGGTTGCATTAACTCAAAACTAGTCAAAATTTCATAAGAGAAAGAAGTAACAGCCCGGTATGAGGATCCCTTAATTCAGATACTATGAAAAAGCGCTACGCGTCAGTTCTCGGTTAATAAGCTCTACTATCAGCAGTGATCAGATAATCGGAGCTATAATTACCAAAAGTTGAGGTGCCGGCTGCTACTGAATGCACGTTTGTATGGAAAAAAATCCCGGATTTTGATCGATTTTGTATGGACCAGCAACTTAGCCAAATTTTCGAATGAAATGCTTAGTCACATACTCAACCTTTTTTTTATAGGGGCCACATACACGTTTCAGTCCCGGGATCCCGGGCCGCAAGTAATAAATAATTAGGTATTAATTAAAACGTAATTGCAAGTTAATAATTTAATAATTAATAATTTACTTTAATAATAAAAAAGAAGTTTTAACACAGATGTTTATATGTTTTCGTGCAATTTCTGTGAACATTTTTTGAAATAGACGATTCACACACTTACGTTGACTCAAATAATGTTAGTAAGATTTGGGCACATCTTTGAACGCTTTTTTATATTTTTGGGGAACAATGCTCCATAATTCCGCTTTAACCCAGTTTTTCCTTTTTCTTTGAACATTACTTTTAGGTTGGTATCATTTTTAAAATCGATGAATTCATCAAACAACTCCGAATAATTACAATTTAAAACTGAAGCCAACTTTGAAATAGTTGTTTTTCTAAATGCCATGAATTTTCTATAACTAACAAACTTTTTTTCTAAGATCTTGGATAGCGCTCACATTCCCGTATTTCCCGTTCAATTACCCGTTCTTCGATAGGCGCGAAATAAAAAAACTAAGTTGTAACTTCAAGGTGGGCCAATCAAAAAGACCCGGGCGGCGGGCCGCAGGTTGAGTATAGCTGCTTTATATGATACATTTTAAATAGAAAAATATTGGGAAAAATCAACTCGGCCACAAGTGAATTCTCAGATAGGACCTTATTAATTAATGCATGTATACGTGTACATGTACAAACATGTATATGTATTGTCAAGCTGTATGAAGGGGTTATACTAACCCCTTCATACAGCCTGACTTCATAAAAGGAAAATGCTGTGACTAAAACTGTCGTATAACTTTGCATGCGTGTTGTAATTAACAAGATTTTAGTTCCTCTAATTTTATAAGGCAGTGTCCGTAGGGTGGATATATTTAGCCTTTGTTGAAGTTTCCTACCACCATTGAAGTTATTTGACGAATCCTCTATTGCTATTAGTTCTACTTACGAAATAGTGTCGACTGATCGCCGCCACCGGCGACTCGGTCGACGACGACGACGACGACTGTAACTTTCTGTAGTTCATAAGGGTGTAGGGAGAGTTGTTCTATAGGGTTAGGTTGCGAGTAAGTAATGAAATTTAAAATATATACGTATTATTAACCGACTTCAAAAAAAGAAGAGGGTTATCAATATGTCGCGTAAATATATATATTATATTTTATGTCAGTTCAGCGATTAGGTACTCGAAGTCGACTTAACCGATTCCAATTATCCAAACGCTATAACATCAGGTTTGTTCTCATGTCCACTGGCCCTTGCAATGAACAGATATCTGACGGTTGTTTTGCAATGGACAGATATCTGACGGTTATTTTGCAATGGACAGATATCTGACGGTTATTTTGCAATGGACAGATATCTGTTGGTATCGTCTGCATAACTTACTGTGCCGGACACGAGCAGATCGTCTATATACAACAGGAAAAACGTTGCATACAGGACTGATCGGTCCCTCAAAAAATCAGCAATCCAGTTGCAAAGAGATACGACGGAAGCTTACTCAAAAGGATGTCATGCCAGACCCTGTCGAAGGCTTTAGAAACATCGAGCGATACTGCAATGGCCTATATCGAGATAGACGTAAAGAGCGCTTCAAACTGTATGAAAACCTAGCGTGTCGAATTTTTCGTATCTACGATGACGTCAAGAGCGAGATTTAGTGATGTGTAAATGTTATTGACGAGCTCTTGCATGAAAGCATTGTACAATTAACCATTTTCGTTTCTGAGTGACGCGTGTTTTGATGGGCATGGTCTCAAGCGGACTGACTTAGGTCGTAAAACCTTACCGTGGATCAAATTTTTGGCACATAGGTTTGTGGGTCTGACCGTGCCTCTCAAGTGCCTCGTTTCAGAGGTGGTTCACATACACGAGAAGTTCTTCAGTAGATCGACCATGGCTGAAACCATACGGTCGGTCGCTAAGATTATTGCTTTCAAGGTAGGTAAGTGTGCCATCAGATGATAATTCAGCACAAGTTCGCTGATCTTACAAATTATGGACGTGATCGTAATCGGCTTAAAGTTAGTAGGATCAGCATGGTTACCTTCATTTTTATATTTTTTTATTTATTTATATTAACTACAACAGCCATACATTACATAAAAAACCATACTTAGACTCGGCCAAAAAGTTGCCCACAGTGAAAATCAACAATATGCCCTTATGGCAAATTATTATCTTTAAAAGCGATTAGAGTTAAATCACAATAGAAATAGAAAAACAACGGATCTTCCTGAAAATGTAATACAGTTGGAGTTCCGCAAGGGAGGTTCTTGGGTCTTTTATTGTTCCTTCTTTACATTAATGATAATGACCTTCCCTGATGCTAACTGACCTATTTTATTGTTGATTTATGTTTAAAGAGTTTTTTTGTTTGCAGTGACATTGTATGTAAGTAATTAATTTTTTCTTAAGTAGTCTGACCTGAGATATTTTAAATAACTTAACACCAGTTTTCAAGCAAAATAAATTAATGATTTGACTAGGAATATGTAAGAAGAAGAATATGAATATGTCCTCCTTAAAGAAGGCATTTTATTTCTAAATGAGGATAAGATTCTAAATGAGTATGAACAGGCAGCACGCACGGTTTTACGCTTTGATCTTGAGAGCGGCCTTACGTCTCGTAATAGCGGCGGTTTTCGTAGTGCAAATGTAAAGCCGTACGTGCTGTTGACTATACTTATCCATTTAATTAACTACTAGGAGTTAAAATCAATCAAATACATCGACGTTCGAATATTAGCCCACGTCGCAACGATTTATAATGACAGCGGGGCGTTCGCCCTGCACACCACAGCTCGGCCGCCAGCATTAGATACCTATCTTTGCAAGAGCAAAGCGATACGTCACGTATCACCATAGCAACCGCACTGTTATTACAGTGCGGGCTCCACGAACAATCGATGAACTATAATGCGAATTCATTTAGTTCCTGTTATTGCTTTGGCCGCATTATTATTACATGTTCTTCTAACGACATATCTCGTACGTGGCAAGCTTGGTCGCAGTAGCCAAGTTACGGTAATCGTGACCTTACCTAATCACCGCGCTACAATAATCGCATGCGTAGTCATATAAAGTGCTGTTGACCATTAGAGAGATCTTTGTTAGTGTCAGAATGACCTATCACCCTCCAATGCGCATATAAAAAGTGCCTACTCCGTGTGTTGCCCGTTGCCGAGATCTCTTGAAAGCAGGAAACCCTGAACGCAAAAGCTTTGATATGGTGAATTTGGATGCTTATTCTCTGGTGGGTGCGATTAGTTATCTTCTGAATTGAATGAAAATTAAAAATTAAAAAATGTTTATTCCTGTAACAAAAGTAGTATAACAGAAATATAAAGGTGGGCTCCCTCTTAAGTGCCAAGGCACCTGTGTCAGAAGGAGTCATTCTTCCCTAACAAATCATACATGTACAGAATTATAAACCAGTATAGTTATAATCAAATAAACAATAAATTTACTAAAACTTAAGACATAACTAATTAAACATATAAGTTCAAAATTGAGATTGTTTTATGTGTGTAAGTGTGTGTGTGTGTGTGTGTGTGTGTGCGTGGGTGTGTGTGTGTGTGTGTGCGCGTTTGTGTACGTATGCATGTTGTTCTTAGCAAAGAGGCTATGTTAGATCATGTTTAATTAAATTTTCGATTTCGTCATAATCTAATGTCTTTAACCATTTGGTAAGGTTAGATTTACATTCCCGATAAGTCATTGGATATACATATTTCTAAAATTTTGTTTAATGTATTATATAAATATGCTGATAGTTGCAAAAGTAGTGCGTGTACATTGTGTTTCGATTACCTTAATGTGATTCCTTCTTTTGGGTAATATTAGGTCTATATACCAGAGTCTTGGGTTTCCTTAGAATAACGTGTAGGATGTACAGTTTCCTAATAGAAAGTAGATCCGCTAAGCTGTACAGTAAATAAGTAGAAAACCTGCGTTTTTTTAAAAACATAACTTTTAATAAAGCTCTTTGTGCACGCTCCACGTCTAAAAATTTTGTTTTTAGATTATACTTAATACTGATGTATTCTCGTTTGGAACCAAGTTTGGTCGCACCTAGGTTCTGATCTTTAGATATAATCACCACGCCTGCAATGGCATGCGTAGGCTTTTAAAATACTGGCATATTAAGTAATGTTGACCAATCTACCTTATATCGGCCGCGCTGAGCGCAGTAGCCATGTTGTACTTACTGAACTTCAGAAAGACCTATCATCTCCAATGCTCGCGCATAATAAAAATGTGTCTACACTGTTGCCCATTGAAAGATCTGGAACGCAGGAATCACTGAGCGCAATAACTACGCTAATATATGAAGCTGAACGCGGTACTAATTGAATACGTAAACAAAATGGCGCGTCTGAAGAGCAGTTGGTTGACTGATATCTCGTATGGAACCATGTCTGGACATTGTTGCAGTCAGAAAATGATGCAGCTTAGAAAGTAAAAAGAGAGAACAAGACAATTACAGAAAACAATGTGTCTCGAAATATTGACTTTGTAAGATAGTTAAGAAGATAGTCTTATTTCGAATGTAATATTTTTTGCGTTGTTATTCAAATACAACTGCAAACTGAAATCATCTTCAATGTTTTAAAATCATCTTCAATGTTTTAAAATCATCTTCAATGTTTTAAAATCACCTCAGTCGGAGATATGTCCATGTGGTAGAATAATATTTGGTCTCTACCTATGAATTTGCCGATCGTTCATTTAATTTCATGAAAAATTGTTAGTATGGAAATCGAACTTTAATTTTGCTTTTTATTTCAAACTTTTTAGAGAGCATAGATATTATGTACATTGTAGGTACTACAGAAAACTCATTTTTGAAAATCAGCCTAGTAGTTTTAGTTTTGCTCAAACAAATGTTTACTGCAGCGCCCCTGGATGGTAAGTCGTCACCGTAACATTTATCTAAGAGCATTCACCAATCAAACCCGCAACCATCACTGCAAACCGCATCAAAATCGGACTGGTAGTTTTGGAGATAAATGGTAACATTGGTTTGCACAAACAAACAAACAACCTCTCACCCCAAACGCATATACCGTCTCCGTACCGTCGTTGGTTTAAAAAAAATCGGCAATTACATAGGTAAAAACCTATGATTATTTGCGGGATTGAGAGGCTTTCCAGCTTCACTTCAGTGGACACTGTACCAGTAGTCACTGAGACCTAAAAGAACTATGTAACTAGCCTCCTTGAGTACCTGCAGTCACGAGCATAATAACAATATACCAACTTCCGTAATCACATCAGCCATTTTATCCCCATTGCTGGGGCACTGGCCTTCTGTATGGATGCATAAGGAGATTTGGCCATGACCCATCACGCGAGCCCAATCGGATTGGTGAGTTTTCATGGAAACAAAACTCTGTGTCGACAACAAAAGTCATTAAATATTGTAATATAACAAAGTTGTAAGTGTTGAGTTAATAATTTTGCTGACAGCACTTATTCTCTTTTAGCATGGAACTGGAGGCTTATGCGGAAGAGTAGCAAAAATCGCAAACTAAACAATTCGGTTGCCCTTATCTGCACTAACTTAAAAATTCTGGTCAATAATCCAGGATCCATAGTTAGGCGGTAGCATCGCATCCATCACACAAACCTTTCCGAACGTTGTTCGCCTCAGCTTTGCTCTCTGATCTATTTTCAGTAGTCTGCCCGTAGGTAGGTATAAATAAGACAAAGTTCAGCAAGTTATTCTTTCCTATTTACAAGGACTATGTACAGTCCGCGTTGTCTCCGCGTCCATGGCGATGACTATTCATATCAATAAATATACTTGTGTCTTATAACAAAGAACCTCGTTTCTTGGTCGTTTAACAATTTCTGTTCTGTACCGATATTTCAGCCTAAACATTAATAAGTACCTACCGATAAAGTTTTTTAGTTGTCTATCATAAACTTTCACAAATTATATGTGATTTATGAAAATAGATTTTAATGTAGCGTTTGATATGGTTGATCATTATCACCTACTTAATATAAAAACATATTTACCAGTTTTAGGTAAATATAAAAAAACCGTTTTTAGCTAAATATTAACATAGTACGTAAATAATTTCAAAAGTAGACTACCCCAAGGCTTTACCTTAGGTCTACTATTGTTTACTCGATATAGATAGTCGCATAGACATAATTTCGGATCTTTTCCTTCTCAACCGACATATCAATGAGCAAGCACGAAATTTTATATATGCAAGATTGCCTTTGAAGAACACACATGTTTCGCTACTTCTTGCAATCATGCAGACAGGTATTTAAGTGTATCGGTTTAAGATTTGCCATTTGCAACGAGGCCGAGGTGAATACAACTGGCAGCAAGACTACAGCATCAGCCGGATACTTCTTTCATGACGAGTTGTTGCGAAAGACAGCAGAACCTCTTTCATGATGAGTTGTTGCGAAAGGCAGCAGAACTTCTTTCATGACGAGTTGTTGCGAAAGGCAGCAGAACTTCTTTCATGATGAGTTATTGCGAAAGGCAGCAGAACTTCTTTCATGACGAGTTGTTGCGAAAGGCAGCAGAACTTGTTTCATGACGAGTAGTTGCGAAAGGCAGCAGAACTTTTTTAAAGCGAAAATTTGATGTTGTCAGTGCAGCCGGGGAACTTCCCGGTTGATCAGTAAGTTTTTAAGGGAGCTTTAAAAAAGTAATAGATATATAGAAAACATTTATTATCACCAATAATAGAACATAAACATGTATTTCATTTAAATAATAATCTCTTGGGGCCCTACTGCGTAAAAAATATGGATATGGACATGGGCTTCATTTGATAGTAAAATGACCATATAAGGTAATTTTATGAGCTTCAACTGTCAAATGAGGCCCATATCCATAAGTTCCCCGATTGTACAAACATTTAATAAGTGGAGTTTCTGTTGCTATCCTAAGACAAGAAAATCTAAATATCAATACAGTACAAATAGACAAATACGATAGATTTAAAAGTGTTTGGCATTGTCCAAGGGAGGATTGGCTAAAACGGTTATTACCTATTTTAAGTTGATTGTGGGCACTTTAGAAATGCATTTTTTTTTCAAATAAGTCTAACGATCTAGTCCAATGAAGTTAAGTAGGTACTTATGCGATGCGATGCACAGCAATGACACGCTTTCCGCCTTCCATTAACCAACTGAAAATTATGACTTCAAGCAGACAGTCTATTATGAGTACCTAAGGGTATTAGAAGAAATAGATAGCAATAATTTCCCAGCTAATTTACTTAGAAATCATAATGCGAAATAAAATAGAAGTTAACGTGAAATAATGAATCGATTAGAGATATTTTTTTGAAGACTATCAGAAGAATCAGATGAAGAGACAAATCAGAGGTATTGAAAACGTCATTTTGTTTACTTGAAGTACCATTATTCATCTACTGTATCAAGTATAGTTAATAGTACTTTAGCAATAAACGCTTGAAATGGAAGAAATTCACTTCGTTATTTCAGTTTTTATTCATGTAGGTACATCGTTTGTTTCATGTTAACAATCAGTTTTAATCGCCTCCTAATCCATTGTAGTAAGTTGTTTCTTTTGTTATCATTTGTAAACAGCTTTATTTGTTTTAAGTATATGCGACGATGCAGCAAGCCTCCGTGACTGTGAGCCTTCAAATTAATATTCTTAACTGAGATTTCTTTCAAATTAATATTCTAGGTTACAGCTCCATAATCGGATGAAACATCAAATTGTTGAAACTATTTCACTGGCTCGTGATATTTGAACCCACTTTAAGTGGAGATTTATATATTAATAAAAAATAGCTTAACAGAATACTTAAACATTATGAAAGACATTAATAACAAACGACAAATCACACAATCCAACAAATAACTTGTATCAGCGTGTCAGCTGGTAATGAAACGTTACTATGTCCTCTAGATAGATCTCATAAATGTCTCATACAAAGTCCTATCAGTGCCCTCCTTTAAACGCAGTAGTTCCAAGTTGCAAAATGTCCAGTGGTAGCAAAATGTCCATGTCTTCGGCTGTTGCCACAGTGTTGAAGCAATGTTTTTTACAGAATGAGATTTGTACAGTCTATACTATAGCGCCATTTCACTTACAATATTGTTTAAACAGTTCATGACGCGTCTCAAGCTATGTGAGAACACAAAACATGAGTAAGCACTTTACCATGAGTGGCTTAGCATCGCCTTCTTACTTAGAACTTTATACTTACTCTCGCCAGCCGAAGTAAACACAAATAGCAATTTCCGACAGAACAAAAAAGACAGCCGAAAGAATATTGTGAAAAGAAATAAAAAAAAAATTACCTATCTATCTAAGGCGTTTTACAGCGTATTCCAGTACGAACTCCAAATTATAAGTATAAAAAAAAAATGCATTATATTCCGCTGAATCTGGATTATATTACGTTGAAAGAAGCAAGCGCATTCATAGCTAAGTGCCTAATATGTTTTTCATAATAAATGATTGGTTATTTTATTATAATAATACTTATAATTTTGGAATGCCACAGGGAAGTGTCATAGTTCCTTTAATGTTTCAGTGATATAATATATTTTTTGAAGCATTACTATTGCTTGAACGAATTTCCTACTAACCTACCAAGAAGCTGACCTGTGTTTATGTTTTTAGATTCAGTAGACCTTAGATTTTATCGAGTGCTTCGTACGCAGAGTAACACGAGATGATCATATAAGTACAGTTATGCAACTGTAGAGTAGAACTTTATTCTTGTCATTTGCCAAAGCTTTATGGAAAGTAAATATGTTAGTAAATAGGCGTGAGGTTAGAGCTTATAATTATTATTTGTATAAGCACCTACTATTGCTTACCATATAAAGAAAATCGTATTTCCTTAGTCCTATTAAAGTGAATGTAACACTTCACAAGTTATCCTTTTCTGCTGGTAGAGTATACGGGAATAATGACGTCATCTTTTCGCCTGAATGTTAACTCTGCATTGTAGTTTTTTTTTCCACGTAAACATTTTTTTTTTCAGATTCGAATGATTAGGTACACATGATTAAATACAAAAGTTGGCGACATATACTAATAGATCGTCAGAAAGAATCCTACCGCCATTTTAAATAGACTTGTTAATGTTACATTCTCTTTTTATAACATTGATTCGTGACTTCGTGTCTTAATATTTACATAAGACAGTTCTTGTTCAGAGCAAAATGAAAAACAACGTTTAGACCGACTTAATGATAGGCGTAAGTTCATCGCCCTATAACAGCTATGTTAGTTAAGTAAGCGCTGAAGTATTTTCACAGACCTAGTTAAGTCATAAAGCTGCGGGAGCTTTGCATGTAGGGCATGGAATTACCCGCTTATTTTACTATTCAGATAATATTATCCGCATAAAACTGATAATTCGGATAAGAATTTAAAAAATTTGAATATTACGTAAAATCATCAATAATAATTATTTATTTTCGGTAATCAGTTATATAAACAATAAAACATGTTAGATTTTGTAACAAATGTAATAATAAACTGTTGGTATTTTCATTGATAGCAAAGTAACTAAATTTTAAGTATCATAAATTCACAACCCTAAAAAAGCACTGAGGTTTTTGGTAATATTCTACCTCATGCTGTATAATGTCGTCATCAGTTTCATCATCTTCCACTGCTGGACATAGTCCAAGCAGAGTCCACAGAGTTCCACCTTGCGCATATCGTTGCTCCACCTAGTCTGAAGGCGTCCTACTCTACGTTTGCCGATAAGTGGTCTTCACTTAAGATAAGAACTTTTTACCCCCGCGTTAACCCATACCATTTGTTTGGTTATCCGGTGGGCAATGACGATTATTTTGGTTCTGTCGAAACTAGTATCGTTTCAGATCATTCAGTGAAACCTCGAGCATAGCCCTTTAAAAAAAAATTAACGATTTTAAATCTATAAACCAGCCATGTCATCAGTGTCCTTGTTTCGGCTCCGTCCGTATGTATTCGTCGTTAAAAGTCAGTCGTTGATATTTATGCCACTTCCTTTTTAGTCTAGTGTTTTAGTATAAAGTTCACAATTTCAAAACATTTGTAAAGAATGTAGAGGATATATCCGATGTCTTATACCTATATAAAAACGATATTCGTCGTCTGCTTGTTCTGCACTTGGACAGACATGGTGGCGGCATTAAAAAACGGCTTGATTCTAGAACAGTCCACAACAGGTTTTGATAAAGTCAGTCCACACCTCAGAAGTTGTCACACTTCACACTTTAGAGGCAATGATTGAGCGATGATGCACAACACTTCTGTCAAAAACAAGCTTACTTTAAGAGATTAGTTCGAAGTACGAAATAGCATGGTAAGATTGAAACAATCCTGCGCTAAGAGATGGTGGTAGGCCCTTAAACCTGCTTTGGGGTTCAAGATCGGCGAGTCTTCGGCAGTTTGTGATGACTCTGGAAAACCGCTTGTAGACGTGTCTTAGGAGCGAAATAGGTCGAGTTCTTCTGTTAGGTCTTGTCTCTTTTTTCGTACAACTTTGCCGCCTACTTTGGTAAGTTCAACTTACTCCTAACTTCTGAGCTAATGATTGGGTGCCAATGTAAAAGTATTCAAAGTTATAACCGAGATACTTTTAAGATAATTAACCATGTCTTTTTCAAGAACCAGCAAATTTTGCCGACTACCTACAATACTAATACGGCATGGCCATGGACCACACAGCTAATGACGGACATAGCGTCCACAGCGGATGAGTTGCCATTTGCAAAACATAATTATTTTATCGTTTTTGCACTGAAAATATGTATAATTAGTTCAAATAGTTTAAAATACCAAACCAAAAATTATCCTTTTTGTTTGAATTACCCGAATAGTAATGCAATTAGTATCCGAATATTTCATAAGGCGGATATTCGGATAACATGCCCCATTTGCATGAAGACATTACAGATCTGTTATTCCTTCCTATTCTTTATTTCTATTTCACGCTGCACATCTCTAGTCTAGTAGAATAGTAAAAGAAAGAACTTAGGTATTCACATATCCTACGCTAAATGGCCTAACACCGTTGACGCAGGCCGAGACAACTGTGCGTGCAAACCGAAGGACCAGCCACCACGACCGCCATACATTATCTCGTTCTCCGCAGTCCTCGTTCAACGGCGCGTGCGGGCGTGGCAAAGTCGCATATTCTTATTGGAAGGCCGTTTGGTCTTAGTATAAGTTTATTTCCATTATATGTTGATGACATATTAAATTTTTTGAGAACTTGCAGTAGAATCAAAGTATTAGTCTCTATATGTTTTCTCATAAAGCGTAACTTTGTATAATATTACGGCGTTGTCATAGTATATTGGCATGTTCTTTTTGTCTAAGATGAGAGACCCTTAGCTTTAATCATACCTGCTTTCTAGTACCTATTTACAAGATCGAAGATGGATTTGCGCTTCTTGCGGAATACTCAACTGCTGAAGAACTGGCTACTTCTAAACTGCCGGAACACAACAATGCTAAAACATTGAAGCTACCTATGGCGACAGAGTGAGAAAATAATAATACTGTGTTAGCTTCAAGAGGCGGACTTGGTCTTACCAAATAGTGTCTGCATTTTATTATAAATTAGGTAGGTATCTCCTCTACCTACCCAATCGCATTTCTTAATTTTGGCTTGAATACCAAATGAAATAGCATAGGTAACCATCGATACATTTTAGGCGGAATGAGATCTGATCCCAGAACATAAGGTTTCTTTGATTTTTTTCTTTAGGTATGTTTTGGATTATCAAGTTCTTTTTAGTGTAAATAATTGTAAACTACCTACCTACTTAGTTTTAAAAAGAAAAATTCGGAGTTTGTTTAACGGAATTATTCAATTCGTGATAGAGTCGATAGCTTTTCTTATTGGTAGATTTAGTTTTAAATACCTATCGCCGTTTGGTAGATGAAATCGCCATTCCCTAATATGGTGTGTAAGATAGGAACCTAATTTTATTTTATCGATTTTAACTGTTTTACTTTGAAACGTTTCTTCTTAGAATATTGCAGGTAAGTCTTAGGCCCTGTCCTACCTAATGGTCATTGAACGTGCGATGAAGCAAACAAGGGTTCGAGGAGTTCTTTACGCGATCACAGTGGTGAGTGAGGTCTGGAGGCTACCGCGTAAAAAATATGGGTATTCATCTTCATTTCACTGTTGAAGTTCATAAATAACTATTATTCAACTGTCAAATGAAGCTCATATCCAATCCCATAAATTATACGCGGTGTGTTCTGTTTCATCGGATTGACGCAACATCGGGCGAACGAAGGCCAATCAATGCAGGACCTTACTGTATTTTGATTTGTATTATATCAATGAAAGAGGTTTTCCTGAAATAGTTTTGGTAGATTGGTGGGGTATTTTAAGAGTCGATAATGTGGACTAATTTCTCAGTTGTGGCATCTCTGCAGCATTGGAAGAATAGTTGTAGATAGACGTAAGACTATTATTAGTTAAAAGGTGTCAGTCAGTAGGTTCTTTCTTACTATGTGTAATACAAATAGGTACAAAAGATCAGAAAATAGATTTCCAACGTAAACAGTAGGTATGGTAGAATCTCAGTTCTACAATCTCAGTTTTACAACCCGATACTCGGGTTCGTCGATCGACGAAAAATTCCAAATTATGCGAAAATCTTTAATTGCAGTTTGTGATCATCACGTTTAACATTTTGTATATTTTATAGTTTTCGGAACAAATAGACTCGAGTACCTTTAATTTGATACCTTACTCGGCCGCGTACTACGCGCTAAAGTCCCTATCGAGTCGTCACAAATTTTGCGAACCTGAATTAAGTATATAGATTGAAATAAAGAGATTTGCAACCAGAGTCCCACTATAATTATTCAGTAAGTGCGTCTGGTAGTAAACTTAGAAATACGACAAGGGTGGAAAAGAAATTTAGAAACCACCATCTCAATACCTAAAATGATCTAGCTAGACTATTTAAGGCAAGAATATTTATCTTCGTTCTTCGAATTTCGATGCATAACTTCTTTGGGATACCCTAGTATTTTTAAGATTTTAGATCAGTGCATCAGTGCGTTTCATTCAAAAGACGGTGATCGCAGGTAGATAGATATGTAGGTACCTATTCGTAATTTTATATTGGAGTTTTACATTTCTTTAAAAAAGAGCATATTACAAAGGATGGCAACGTAAAACCATGTACTTAAGTAGGTTGTGTTTTCTTCTGCACAGCTTCCGCAATGTTTAAAAGGTAGGTACGGTACGCGAGTCATTCCATTTAGATATAGATGAATCATAATAAAATACATAAGCACGCAAATTGTAGAATAACAAAACCTTATTCATTGTTTTCGTTACAATGGAGCTTGAAATTAATTATGCAATACAATGTTTAACAGAAAACATTTTAGAAGATACTTACCATAAGGTCCCAAGTCATTATCTTCAGCACCGTCCGCGAACCTAATATTTATCTGGTAAATCACATAAAACTACTAACCATGTTTGAAGACATGAAATCGCCATCAGGAATCGTGTCGTTTCTAATTCAGTTTATGCTTTTTTACTGAGAGCTATGCCTAAAATACTCGTCTCTTTTGAGTAGACTACTGGCTGTTATGATTAGGCATGCCAATTATACCTAGTCAAAGTCTGATTTGCTAATATTTCCTTTCGATTTGCTATGAGCTTCCGAAGTTTTAATACATTCGTTTCCATAGCCAGAGAATTTTATTGTAAACCATTAGTGCCATAAAATTCTGTGTACTACAAAATAATGCATTAAAACTTCCTTGAAGCGAACCCTCGTACTGTTTCTAGTTTGGGTCGTGTGTCTGCATGCATTTTCTCGTAGTTGGGTATAAACACAATGTGTGTAGTAGACCGTTTATTAAATTATCATGAAACCTTAAAACTACTTAAAACTAATCTCTTATTAAATGTGAGATCAATCGCTGCGACACTTTCAAAGGAATGTGTCCTAAGAAAATATCTCAGGAGTCGGTAACGGTGAAGATACGTGATAGCTACCTGAACGCAATGAACGCATCTCCGAGCTCGCCGCCTACGATGTGCACGCCCCCTTCCGGAATAGAGAGGCCCCGAAAGAAATTCCTAATGTCCAGGGCGTTGGCAGACCAAGGAAGGTTCTGCAGCCTAATGATGACACTCATGGCTGCTGTTGACCCTGAAGTTACCTATAAAAAAAGGAAAAAACGTGTCCATTCAGCGCTTCTAATGTTCTGTCTGTCCCATTCGTTAGAATGGCAGAGAGCACCACTTTTTTAAACATACATTTTTAAGATATTTAGACCATACCATAGAAACCTAGGTATGAGATGACGATTTACAAGAGTGTGACATATTCATATGATTTAGCGAGTAATGATTAGATATATTGATTATAAAAAAAGTTGAGGTAGTTTTAGGTTCTCTTCCGAACCGAGCAACAGACCACAGATGACGACGTACGAGTTGTACGAGAACTCAGAATGGTTTATCGAAATCGAAATACCCTTCGCCGATAGAACATTTCGCCAAATTAATTTAGCTCATTCGATTAGGTTAGGTTACATTAGAACAGTAATGAATTCCCCTTATTCCTCGCCGTCCCACCAACTTGCTCCCCTTGTTGGACGAAAAGTAATCTCTATCCATCGTCGTAGCACTGCATGGTCGTTTTTCTACTCTGAGCTCCAAACACCATTAGGTACTGTTTATGAAGGCCGCAGGTGACGTCAATCGCAATGAACACAACATAGTATACTATCATTTGGTGAGACGGCGAAGAATAAGGGATAGTAACAGACAGCGTTTGTGCCAGACCGCTGCGAGGCGTACCATGATGACCACGAAGAAAGTTTTATCGGATTGGCATTTTCGGGCTGAATCTGAACCATAGACTCTGTCCTAATTGGCCATCGGTCGTATGATGGTGCTATGCGATTTAATCGTGCGATGAGCTAACAATGGTTTTAGCGTTTACCGCGTCGACCATCAATTAGAACAGTCAGTAGACATCAGTATGGTTGATCGCAGGGTCGTGCAGTCGATTGCAGGGTCGTACGTTGGCCCTGGCATCGTCTCACAATAGGAGCAGTGTACCTACTGGTTGGTGTTTGACCATCGATCATAGAAGTGGGCGGTGCTGCTTGTAGTAGCCGCCCGGTTCGAAGAATGGACGTTTTGCCAATTTTCGTAGACGTCAGAATGTTTTATTATGTATAATAAGGATTTTATAGCAGTTTCTCTGTAGATAGATACACATGACAGTTTGAACTTCAGAGCTCCTAATAGCCGCAGCTTTCGTAGTGCAGGTGTAAAGCGTGACTTGCTGTTACAGTCAACAGCAAGTCACGCTTTACACACTTACATCCACAACACATTTACACGTACATAAATTACAAAGTTACATCCATATAAAAAAGTATTGTTACAAAGGGGTTCGAACATTTTTGTATGGAAGCTGGCATACTATAGTCCGCCATTTTAGAAAAAGACGTGTTTCGGCGGCCAGAAATGAAATGCATGTCAATCGACAGAGTAAGTGATTACAAATAAACAGTTTTCAGTGATCAAATCTCTAAATGATACGGTTTCTGAGATTTTTGAGACCAAAGACAGAATGGCATATCTATACTCGTACAGTCCGCCATTATAGTAAAAAGGTGTTTCGGCGGCCAGCGATGAAATGCATGTCAATCGATAGAGTAGGTAAGTTTAATTGAATCGCAAATAAAGATCGAGTATGCAGCATATTCATAACTCATGAAACATGTTTTTTTTTTAATTTTTTTTTTTTTGTTTTTGAACTCAAAAATCTTCAAAACCGTATCAGTTAGAAATTTTGATCACTACAAACTTTTTGATTGTAATTATTTACCCTGTCGATTGACATGCGTTTCATCACTGGCCGCCAAAACAAGTATTTTTTTTTCAAAATGGCGGGTAGCCGGGTAAAACGAGTTTCGACGCCCTATCGAGAATTGTGTAGATAGCGGTTAGGTAAGCACTTTTTGTTAAGTTCTGGATAGCTTATTTGTCAGATGATTTAACATATTCCTTAAACTTTCAATTTATCTGCCATGTAACCTATTCAGAACATATCTATCAGTGATGAAACCTACCCTAAGGGTGGATTGCACCATCAAATTTTAACGAACGGTAACTTTAACGGTCTTCTTCATAGCGTGTCGATGGCAGACACTAAAGTATTGTGACCCAGAATTCAGCCACTTTGACAACCTTGTCGGACGCGGGGACACGCAGGGAACAATAATAAATGGTGGGGGTGGGCCATCGTCTGGACTGCACCGCAAAGGCATTCCGCGGAACCCGCCGAAAAGCCCCAACGTAACAAGTTTTCTTTGCTTCGGCCGGTCTCAGTCCGAAGCCTATTTGAAGACTTCCAGATCGGCCATGGTAGATCATGGTAGATCTGACTAAGGGGAGGCTTTCAGTAAGGGGAACGTACGCATGTTTGGGTTCGATGGACAACGGTTCGATCGACGCACCTTACGAAGCTGCGTCGGCTTTTCAGCCTCAGGCGCGCCGCAATGTGACCGTACAAAGGGTATCGTGAATCACTGTTCATCACTGTCACTATAATGGCTAGCGCAGACGACGGATAACGGCGGACTTTTTGTCCGCGACACGTCTTTATTGTTAACCAAATAAGATTCAACTTAGACCGCGTATATCCGCGAAAAGTACGCGATAGCCCTCGTTATTTATTCAACTTTATGTTCTTATTAATAAGGTCGTGTCGCGGACAAAAAGTCCTTCAATGTCCGTCGTCTGCGCAGGCCATAATGGTGAAAAATATACAGATTTTGACAATCATAATATCTGTTAAAGTTAACTGGTGCAAAACTCGACCTTCAAAGAGCTTGAACTCGTTGAAATGCTTCTTCTACACGGAAGGAAAGCATTTGACCACTAACTAGGCTGATGGAAAGTAAGCTGTGGCCTTAGATGGAGCAAATGGATGCTTGCCCAAACAGTGCCTATTCACTTTATCTTTGAAAAGGCCCGGGTTCTAATGATCCGGGAATATCTCCGTAGGCAAGGCATTCCATCTTAGCACTTAAAGTAAAATCCAAGAATCTAATTTAAAAATCCTAACATATGTTATGAAGTCCTTGAAGCCCGAAGCACATAGTGTGTATTATTGATATTTTGACTTTTAGAGCATTCATAAAGGAAACAATTTCTCTCTAACTGCTGTTCCATTCTGTCTGAGAGCAGATGCAGACACAAGGTTTTTTCTACTGGTGCTCCCACACCCGTGTTTAGAAATATTTGTAAAATTTTAGAGGATTATTAGTCCTTATTCTGCTAATACTTAGTCACAATCATATTTCAAATGTGTTCCAATTTGTAATGGTCTTTTATACCGTTCTTGTTACTACAGTGTAAAAAAGCATTGGAATCGAAACATGGTAAGCGATTGTCTAAAGTCAATCGTATTCATCTGACAGGTCACATTGTATCACACTGCATGTCATTCCATACAAATTGCAGTCAATTGAATACAATATGAACTGTCGAATCAATACAATTATCTTAAGCAATCCCACCCCTAATTGAGACATTAGCAGAATTGCAGTAGAAACACAGGATTGGTTAAGATTTCTAGGAACAAAGTACTGCATGCCTATTTATGTATACTTAAGCTATAATGTAGGATTTTTAATTAAGGTCCACTTGTGGCAAAATTTGCTAAATCTAGATTATCAAATTAAATCTATATTTATCATTTTGACATTTTCTGGGGTAAATCTAGTTTTAGTAAAATCAAGATTTAGCAAATTTTGCCATAAGTGGACCTTAGTAGAGTAATTTGACAGGGTACCAATATCATTTTGTAACAATAATGCTGCTTTAAACTGTTTTTGGTAATGGTTTGCTCAGATCCAGTAACAGTTCATTAGGCAGTGATTCCATTCACATATTTATTTATTTATTTCCATCCAACTTAATACTACCTTTACAGATTATTGATAATATTATCAATAAAGCTACATTTTAGAAGTTAGGTACTTTGATTCAAATCCGCAAACAGTTTGAATTCCTAGCAAGCGGGCTTTGAAGTAAAATGAGCAAGTAGAACCCCCTAGACAGAAAAAATATGGAAGTCCATAGCCAATGTTGCATTGCAGGTCATGGAAGAAGTCAGGAGACTGACCGACAAATACATTTTACTACTTTGCATCGTCAATTACCAAAATAATGCAAAGATATAATGCAAGAATATTGAAAAACCAATTGTCGTCTTCATATCTCTACTTTGCTTTTATATTGTTAAATCTGTGGTATAAGATTATAACGTGTGGTAAGTATACTTTCTAGCAGTAGTTGGACTCAACTTTATGTTTAGATTACTGTTACTGATAAAACATGAGACAAGGCATAATCTAAATTTCCTCCAAATTGACTGATTGCAACATATCGATATGATATCCTACCTGTTTCCAACCACTAAAAAGTGTTAACATGAAAGTGTTTCTTATTTAAGGCTATTAGACTGATCTAAAACAAGTTTTAATCGTCACAGGGAAGAGAATTGCACGTAACAATTTCATCTTATTCATTGCGTGACGCTGTACTTTACGCAACACTTACCTACAGGAATGCTAATATTTCTGGGTCAAATCACAGTTTCTAAGATATCATAGACATTGAAACACTAAATGTTCACAATTAAATCACATAAGCATTTTCTTTTCAAACAAATCAAATCATACAACTTCCAGACTTGAATAATACTCGAACTCGATCGCTGCGATGGACGATTGACAAGTCAACAAAATGGCGGGCGTGGCTAATGATCATGGCTGGCCTGGCGTAAGTGTTGTATTTGATATCGATAATAAAATAAGCTAACGATTTTTTTATACAGAGTTCTAGAGCGTAGCGATACACCAAAAAAAACCTGCAAATGAAGATAAAGGCATGAAAATCGGTACAATTGATCTTTAGGCCATATTTATCGATTTGACCGGTAGCCCTATAAAAAAAAATATATCTTATGAGTAATGACGCCATATTTTTTTTTGTATGGAAAATAGAAAATGCTATGGAAATATTTTTTTAAAGGATTTTTGTGTCGATTTTAAAAATGTATAGCATCATAAATCAGTCATATATTTTTATTTAAAATTTAAATATTTTTCAAAACTTACATTGTTTTGGCTCCTCCATACGACACGGTTGAATATTATTATTTGTAAACAATGGCTTAAATATTAAACAAGAAATATACTAGAAAAAAAACAACTTGTCTCATGTCGCCCTGACGGGATATGAGACAAGTTGCTTTTTTTCTAGTATATTTTCTTGTTTAATATTTATCACATAAAAATAGCATTGTAAAATGCAAAGTTGAAAAGTTATAATGGCTTAAATGATGCATAATATGCTCTTATTGAGTCCCCTTTGCAGAGGGCTGCGCCCCCTGTCCCCCCATCTGTTGGGATTTTGCTAGGTTAAAAGGCTGTCAGAATTGACTAACTTAATTTATACAAATAAACAACGAATTTATTAAAATGTTGCTGTTTAATTAATTACTTCAATCAAAGATGCTATCAAATCAAAGAGGTAGCTAGGTACCGCTTGACAGATTGAAATATAAGGATGAGGTCAAAACTATAATATCCGATTCATACGAGATCTTTGAGTATATGAATCGATTATAGTTTTTTGGATTTATACATTATTATGTCGTAGCAACATTTTAAAATTGACCACTTCATAATGTAGTCGCATTATATTTGGCTTTATATTAAACATTTATAATATATTAAATGGAAAATACTATGGTTTGGCCAGATTAATGAATAATCTTTAAGTTCAATTATAGGTTTTCATTGAAAATTGGATGTCAGCTGAAAGTTGAATATTATAAAATATAAAAATACTACTGGAGTAACAATGGCTTGTTATCAATAAGTTCGATTATTCGTATATGTTTACCGATTATTCGTATACAAGTGAATTCGAAGTGTCGCAAGGCGCAACACTGCGACAGGATGTAACGATTTGCAATGCAACGAAGTACAAAAAAAATAAAAGATTTTAGTGTATATTGTTTCTAGCTAGACAAAGAAAAGACAGTACATCCGCAACAAATACATTAATTTGTTCATCATATAAATATTTGCCAAGTTGAGGATTGAACCAAAGCGACCCCTGTACAATCGGGGAACTTCCTGGTCAACCCGCAGTTTTATTTGGAAAAGTTTTCTCGAAAAGTAATAAGGATGAAATGAGTCAATATTTTAACTCCAATGGACTACCAGGAAAATTACCGATACTACCAGTACCTATCACTACGCCAATGTAACATACTTAAGCAAAATTAAATTAATTAATTAAATGCATTCGTCCGTCGCGCGATCACCATCCACGGACCACGCGCCTTTGATCTTTACCGACGAGCCACGCGCGTCTGTCGTCCATGCTATTGAATAGACGGCGCGTGGATCCGCAGAGTCGCAGACTACGGATCGGTCCGTGGCTCGGGCGGCGGCGCGCCGCCGCCGGCCGTTTATTTGCACCATAATACGCGCCATAGAAACTTAGGCTATCGATATGTTATGGATACAGATGGACGGAAGGCAACAACACTACCTGACTCTACCATAGACAATATTATTAGTACAAAAAATCGTCTGTTTTCCTTTTGAACCCCGTACTGTTTCTTCTGGCGAAACATACAAAGAAAAAGTTTATGAAAAAGAGTCCGCCGAGAGATTGACTAATGAATTACTCTCGACAGGAGTGTCAATGCATTCTCTCAGAGGCCGCACTACCTATATTATAAAAATTGTACATGTTTGCCAGTGTAAACGGGGTGAAGGCCAATCTGCCTTGAAGCACAGAATATATTGTAGATTCTTGACATACAAACGTAGGTTAATTTTACTGAATAATAAATAATATCCAAAAAAAATAACGCATTTCCAATCCTTATCTTCATGATTCAGTCATGATTGGTTTCGTTTTGTTTTATTCATCGTACGTTAATCAGAACAATTATTATGGAGCCGAATGAAAATATTGTATTTTGTTTTCTGTGGTGGAACATTATAGTACTCTGTCTTGTCTGTGCAAAATGGATGGAAATGTCGTTCTCGTTCGTTCGTACATTTTTTTATGGGGTACTAAAATAGGCCCTTTAGTGCCAAATCTTTAAGCCTAGAATTTATACATGCTACTGATACCTAAGCATGGTCGCTTGCAACTAGGTTGAATGTTACTATTATAAGTACTAACTAGCATTCTCCGTGTGTATAAATAACATGACCAAAATGCTCTTTTCGAATACATGTGCTAGTTGCTTGCTAGTCGTCCTACTAAATAGCACATGCTCGAAACTATCATGCTTATGTGTTACTAAGTAGCATGTGTATTCCGCTCATTAGAAACTTCAAATTATTCGTACAAATCACGCGGAGGTACTCCCTAAAATTATATATTTTTTTGTTTATAAGAAGAACGGAACTTCAGGAAAAACTGAACTTTTTGCGCCTGATTTCGGACTTTTCGATGTGTTTTCGATTCACACTGCCGGCAACACCAAACGTAGTGATTACATACTCTTTGGGCAACACTGCAATTGTCATTTTAGATTATGAACCGAAGCTCGTGTATCACTAAAAAAACGAAAAATTAATGTTTTAATTAATAATCTTGGATTAATTCTGTTCAATCTGGTAAATGAACAACGTAAGTATATTTCTTTATAATTTTCATCAATCTACACGGCTTCGATTTTTTACAAGACCTTCACATATTGACAAGTAGGTAAATATTTTTTATAAAATTAAATCGCTAAACAATTTCTCTATTGGATTTACGGAAACAATACAAACATTATGATCTTGATTTATGGATAAAAGATATGGCTATATGCTTATATGAATGCTGTCACTCTTTGTTTCCTTGTCGTTCTTACAGATTGGTACCTAAATTTGAACTTGTATGAAAATCAATCAATAGCAATTATAGTTCTAATAGATTGTAATTATCATGCAATCTATTTTCATTAAAAGTAACGTATAGTTAAACTGTTCAGGTACTTTAAAATCTAGCAACCAACACTCAAGTTTTAAAACCGAAACTGAATCATAAATCTCTGTTTTTGTATCAATAAGTACTTCATACCCCTCAGGTCCTGGGTTATGAGACAGAATAGATATTCCATTATTCTCTGGACACCAGGTGTCTTGCCATCAAATGTTGGAGTAACTTTATTTGTGCTTTCTTACCAAGTTAATTCTTCTCTTTTTAGGTGCAAAGCTGTTCAGTTGCGACGTAGACACACCAGAAGAATAATGGTGTTTTAAGCAACTTGCTCAATATTGCAGTAGAGTTTAGTTATATCTTTGGTGGGCAGTTTATGCCGAGTGTGCTATGTGTGATCGATACCCCGGCTACCTGTTTGGTGGGACTCCTGTCAGCAGTTGGGACAGGAGTTTCAATTCATTGGAAAATGTAAGTACTCTTAGTCTTAGGTTAGTTGTAATTTATGTCAGCAACTTGTGTTTGTCAATGATGTATTCCTTTGTATGTTGCTTCTGTTAAAGCTGATAAGTTTCATGCGGCCATTCTTCTTGTCAATTAAAAGGAGAGATTGGTAGGGAAAAAAATGGGATGGTATGAATATACAAATATATAACTTGATTTGAATAAAAACAAAAACATTCCGTTGAATTGAGAACCTCCTCTTTTTTTTTTAAAACGGTTAAAATTATTTGACATTGACTATGACTTGGCATAGTTAGACAAATGACCTTATGACCAAAACGAAAAGTTAGCCTTATAATAGTATGTTAATATCCCATGTGTTAAACTGATGTAACAGTGAGAGAGAATCCCATCTCATCTGAGAATTCACTTGTGGCCGAGTTGACTTTCCAATATATTTCTATTAAAAAAATCATCATAAGTATAAGAATAGCATTGAAAAATGTAAATATTCCAAAATCATAAAATAATCAATTTACACATTGCAGTCTGTAAAAGTTGTTATACTTATTTCTATGACTGCAAAAATAGTGATAGATGTTTTCTTTACTGTATTTTTTTTTATGAATGACAGGGAGACTCTTAGCCTTAATCATACATGATGTTAAGTATTGATAAGCCTGAAGATGGCAGCGAGCCTCTCCTGGATTCCTCAACCACTGAGGAACTGGCTATCTTATCTCGAACCGCCGTAACACAACAATGCTGGAAACATTGTTGTTATGGCGTCAGGCTTAGATAAGATGTTGGTAGCTAGCCAGGCGGGCTTACAACAAGTCCTACCACCAACCAAACCGAATACAATATGTACCCCCGCTGGGAATCAAACCCGGGACCCCTGGGTCTGATACT
Source organism: Chrysoteuchia culmella (assembly GCA_910589605.1). Lineage (NCBI taxonomy): Eukaryota > Metazoa > Arthropoda > Insecta > Lepidoptera > Crambidae > Chrysoteuchia > Chrysoteuchia culmella. The sequence goes on from OU342659.1 coordinate 17,678,240, forward strand.
GGTGGTTGTACCACTAGACCACAGAGGCGGTTAAATATATTAGGTATTAGGTAAGTAGTCATGAACTAGGATTGTTGAGCCACTTGCTTACCATCTTAACTTGGTTATATTACATGAATGCCACCGTTTTTCATTACTCAAATGTGCCAACAAAACACGGCCAATATACCAACAGTGGCTAGTGGCTCAACAATCCGTAATTGTACGTTTTTCATCTCAAGCATTTCAATTTCAACCTCTCTGCATGCCTTATAGATTTACTATTCAAATCTAGTTGGTTGATGTATGTAAAATCAGTTTTTTGTTGTTTGTTTCCATGTGAACACTGGTTTTTTCAATTATTTAATTCTGTGCTTAATTTAATTTAATTTTCTTGTGTTTGTAGTGATAATTATCTCAATTAGGTCAAGCTTTGGAGTGTAAGTCAGTAGTCATAAGTTTAGTTTTATGTTTATTTTAACTTTTACTCATATGAAAAAGGCTCAAGAGTTTGTTTGATTTTGCTTATGTATTTGTTGGTGTATTGGAAATCTTTTGGAAAATTATAGGAAAAAGAGCCGGCGCCGCTACTCCTTATACAATTATACTAAACTAGCGGCCGCCCGCGGTTTCACCTGCGTGGTTCCCATTCCCTTGGGAATATCGGGTTAAAAGTAGCCTAATCTAATCCATGCTATCTAATAAAAATATAAATCCAAATTTTATCCAAATCGGTTCAGTAGTTTTTGCGTGAAAGAGTAACAAACATCCAAACATCTAAACATCCAAACATCCTCACAAACTTTCCCACATATAATATGAGTAGCATAATTTTCACAAGTATAGTAAATAATATACAGGGTGGAAAGTGAAGACGGAGCACGAAGGGCAGGCACCTTAACCATTATACACATGAAAACGTTCTTAAGAATCATTCTTAATTTTTTAAGAAATTTTGGAATGCATTCACAGATTTTTTTTAAGTGTACAGCCAGCAAGAAAGGGGACGTTTAAAAAATTTTTTTTTTTGTTGCCAATCTATCCTGTCTCTCGTGAAGATCAAAACAGTCTAAGACACCAACTGAGATATGTATGACTACTAGACACGTCAGAAATCGTAAAAAACGCGAAAAGCAAGCGCCAGTACTCGCGTCACACACAGCCGCATCGGCGTACCTTTGTTGAATGAACTTATTTTCTTAGCGAATGCGTGGAAATAGTTTCCGAAAAATAATTTTGAAAATTATATTTTTTTCTGCTGTCTTTATTATTTTCCTAAATCTGAGAATGCAGTTCTAAATTCCACAAAAACTTAAGGATGGTTTCCTAAGAACAGTTTCATGTAGCTACGACGGTTAAGGCTCTTTATCCACCGTCGTAACTTTCCACTCTGTATATATTTGTTTGTTTTAGTTACAAAGTATTTTGTTGTTTACCCAACAAATTTTGTGTCGCTAGCACTCATTTTAGTTGAACTATACTTAGAAGTTAATCTTGCGGATCATGCCATGGCCATCTAGATGTAGGGAGCGTTGGCCTCTTATTTTTTTAACTTAATTTCGTTACGATTTCCTTCAATTAACTATAAGGGTTGGACCACATCTGTCAGCACGCTATCGCCTTTTCCCGTCGCCCCATCATTTTCTGTTCTCTCTATTCTTGAGGAGCTCTATTTTTGATTCACTCGTCGCGTATCGAGCGCTTGGTTTCTACTGATTTTCGTTCGACATACGAATTTCTGTATTTTTGAATCGCTCGACCGCAACGAGTGGGTACTCGTCCACCACAGTCAGCAAAACAAGCGTGCGACGCGTGACTTAAGACGCATGGGTGTGACTTAAGTCATACGAGCGATTCACAAAATTGAGCTTCAGAACCATTACTAGTCGGAACTGAGCGAGAAAGACTGACGGAACGCTATCGCACCGCCTATCTTGCCGCATGCTTATAGCGTATTATACCACACGGTATACCGGGTCCCTTTCCTTGAATCAGGGTGGTGTAACAACAGAAAGAGAGTTAGTGTCTCTAATTGGGGTGACCGCCGTAGTCTGATTGACCGGCCTTTGCCACCGTGCAGTGTAATTGCATTCAGGGCGTTAGAGCGCACAGTTAGAGATGCGCAAAATTTCAAAAGTATCGATGTTTTACTTGACCTGAGACAGGGCTATTAATATATATTTCTTCAAATAAAATAGGTATCTATCTATCCATGTTTATGTTTTTTTAGCTTTTGCATTTTCAATGTTAAGATTTTCATACTTATGATATTTTTTTATAGAACAATATTAGAAAAAATCGACTCGCGGGTGCGAGTCCCGTCTGAGAAGAACTTGAGAGTTGAGTCGAATTATTCTAATATTTTTCTTGAGGGGTGTTATAAGTTTGACGTGTGTGTGTATCTGTCTGTCAGTCTGTCTGAGGCCTTTCTTTTCTTTTCTTTTTATGAAGTACGGGGAGACTCTTAGCCTTCATCATACCTGATGTTAAGTATTGATAGGCTGAAGATGGAAGCGAGCCTCTACCGGAATCCCCAATCACTGAGGAACTGGCTATTTTATCTTTAACTGCCGGAACACAACAGGCCAGTTAGCTCCTAAATGACTGGACCGATTTTAATGCGGTTTTATATTTGGGTTGGTTAGTTGGTTCTTAGCTATAGTTTATGAAGATCCGTTCAGCCATTTGAAGATCATCAGCTCATTTCCTACTTTAATTTTCATTTTAATAGCCTAAATGGACTGATGGCATTCAATCGGTTTAGCAGATCTTCATAAATTATGGCTAAGAACCATCTTGATTTATCAGCTTTCAAATAAAAGCGCATCAAAATTGATCCATCTGTTTAGGAGCTACGTTGCCGTAGTCTCAAAAATCACAGATTTATCAACTTTCACAGGACATAGACATTTCCTATACTACGAAATTTTAAAACTGTAAGCAAATCCCGTGCCGTAGTTAAAATATGGTAGGCTCGACCTGATGAAGCGACCAGCGCGGTCTGCGGAGTAGGTACCCAACTCTTCGACGACTTACAGCACACATATTGTGTTTACGCTCGTTGAAACGGTCTGACTGGCCTGAGTTTGGGCATCGGACAATTTCATCTTTGTATTAAAAAAAAATAAAAAAACCCCCAACTCAAAAAAATACTCTTAAAAAGTAAAAACATATATTTATTTACCCTAATTACTTATTTATTACGTTTATAAAATTTCACTGACGTCGGGGACCGAAATGTACAGTGAGGTAATGAAAAGCTTGATCAGTTTTCAAATAAATTTCATTCATTGCAAGCACATGTTCCTTTTTAAACTGTGTAACGGACGAGAGTGCTGTATTGAAAATTTTGTTTGACTGTTTGACAATAAAGTTCAAATTTACTTACGGTCGGTTTCAATAACTTATCTACAGTTAGAGATGTGCTTACTAGAGCTTTGTTGCCTAGATATTTTTGTTATTCAGCCCAAAATAACCCGAAATAACAGCGGTTGCTAAGTAACGTTACCAAGATAGGCCTATCTCTTGTTAGGGATAAATTATTGAAACCGGCCGTTAGACGAATGTTCCTTCACTTGAACTAAAACCTTTTATTAGTTTGATCTTGCTATAAAAAGAAGAAGAAAATTATGTTGTTTGATAAATCTAATAGTTCATGTCAATGTCATCTAGTGATTGCATCCTATAATGGCACACGAAAGCCGCCGTTTTCGTTATTTGAAACGTGACCATAACAACTTATTTGTAAAACGACCAATAAAGACGTATGTTCAGTTTGAACCAATAGTGGCTGTTGTTTATACGTGGCTACTATGATAACGTATGGTTACTATGGTAACCATGTATCTGTGGGTCATGTCATGTAGTGAAATGACAATAATTATGACGGAATGTGTCCTACTCGGTCGGAGCAAGCAAAAACAGATATTAAGGTGGTCAACCTTTTCATTCTTCGACTGTATCGCTAGGCACTTGCACGATACTATTCAGTTCATAATAGCGGTCCGGTATAAATATCGACGTTTGTGAAATTAATAAACGTAATTAAGGTAAATAAATATTATTTTTAAAATAAAACAACTTTTACGGATATCAAACGCGCTATATTTCACGAAATAAGTTGCAGGTAATTATTTGTATTTTTAGGTTTTTTAGGGGTTTTTTGATTTTCACGTTTCCGCACCTTTTCAGCTGCCGTGACCACGGCCTAAAAAACCTACAAATACGGACAATTACAACTTAGTTCGTGAAATATATTTCGTTTGCGTTTGATATCCGTAAAAGTTGTTTTATTTCAATGAACAGTGCGCGCCAAAACTTAAGATGTACATATATTATTTTTTACTTTTTAACAGTATTTTTTTGTGTTGGGGCTTTTTAATATTTATTTTTAACTTGCTTGTCTATTTGCCTACATTTGTTTTACATTGCGATGACATCAAACTGCGATATTAACCGCGACCGCGACGTTTTGCAGATAAGCATCTTCGGCATGTTTGAATCGACCCTTATTTGCGTGTGGGGGGCCGCAGTAGCGTGTCTTGAACTTGAAACAAGGGCAAGCCCAAAACCTCAAAGGACATAATTTCTTGACATGGCGTTAAATTAAAACATGTAATATTCGTTAATGGGGGATTGGTATAAGTTCTTTATTCAGTTTCTATTAAGCAAACCTGCATATATGGAAGTACCTCAATGATACACCTGTAAGCACAGACCTATATCGAGATAGACGGTCAAAGTGTACCTACCTTGCGTGCCAATAGTTTGACCCACGGTCAAAGTTCTACGACTTAAGTCAGTCCGCTAGAGACCATTGCCATGAAAACACGCGTCACTTAGAAACGAAAGTGGTTATTTGTGCAGTGTTTTCTTGCAAGAGCTCGTCAATTTACACATCACTAAATCTCGCCCTTGACGTCATCAAAGTTTGAAGCTCTCTTTACGTCTATCTCGATATAGATCTGTGCCTGTAAGGCTAGCGTGAGCGGCTTTTATCGACTCGATAATGTGTCACTGGCCCTCTCACATTGTAGCGGAGTAAGCAAGACAGCGTGATGCGCTATGTCATATCGCTTCTTCTTTTCGAGTCGATAGCAAACCTAAACTGTATCGGCCCAAGAGTCAGCTACTAAGACTGCAGCATCAGTAGCCTCCATAAGGTCCTCCTGCGTGCAGCTGTAAGGACACGCAGGACACGACCACACGACATCAAGTGCGCCATCGCTTGGGGGATAGCACCGCACCTACCCCAAGTTGGAGCCGTCCAAAAACCCCCACCTGACCATGTTGTCTTTGCTTGGGCCGATCATCGTCCGGAGTCTATTTAATGACTTCCAAGTCGACCATGGCAATTCAAGTCCAGGGGCAGGACTCTCAGACGGTGGCACGAAAGATTTTGGGAGGTCAGCCCTCTCCCTGATATAGCGGTGTTTTTGCTAGGCTGGGCCTGTAGACAAATTAACATCGATAAGTAGCGAAACGATAATAAATTCGTCACCGTCTATATCAGTGGTAACCTAACCTAACCTTACCTTTCAGAACAAACAGTTCTGAAAGGTTAGGTTAGGTTAGGTAGGCCTGTTAGAGAAACTGATTTTACCCCTACCCCCCTCGCCATTCAAAATTATTTCGAGCAAATACAAATATTTTTATTCATAAAACATGCACATTTACACTTAACAGTTTCTTAGCGTGAATCGCGAAAGAGCGCCATGCCGCGTAACTATAATTAAGTACCACTCAAGAAAAAAATTGCATACAATCACACCGATTATCTAGCCCACGTTAAACTTCATAAAGAACTTGTGTTATGGATACTAGATAACGGATAAAAATACTTATATACTTTTTTTTGTAAATACATACATAATATATATATCAAACACCCAGACCAAGACAAATAGACATGTTCATGCACACAAATATTTGTCTTTTCCGAGGATCCAACCCGAGACCTCTGGCGCAGAAGGTGGGGTTAGTACCCCTGCGCCAAACAGGTCGTCAATTAAGAATATATCATTATTATTAAAATAATATGAATAAAATGAAGAATTATTACAATAATGCACATTTACAATTGACAGTTTGTTACGAACATTTAGTGTGAACGCGAGAGAGCGCCATGCCGCGTACCTACTGTTATTTTATACATTTTTTTTCTGTCTATTCATCACACCTTTGTTATCCCCATAGAATTTCTGTTTTACCCCCGTGTGGGTAATTACCCCCAGGTTCGGAACCAATGGTCTATACTCTATATGTGTCGAAGGATGATTTGATAATTAGGATTTTCGCAAAATTATTAAGGATATTGCTAAAACACGGATAGACGTTTCTCAATCTTACTGAAAAAAGATAGGGCTTTTGCACAAATACGGGTTGCTTTAGTAACATTGAAAATTCTTAACTCTGGCTTAATTTTTGCTTGCTGGCTAGCTCTTATTCTGATTGGTTCACAGAAAGTTCACTACATGTGAGAGACTGGATTGACATTTGAAACGTCAAGTCGTCACCAATTAGAGAAAATGTTGTTTTGGACGGTCCGACCAGGGGCCGTACCGCGCAAGTGGCGTCGACATCAAAGTCGGCTTCATTTGACAGATGGATATGACACATTGCTCTTAGTCTTTGGTAAGTTTTTATTTGTGTCATAAAGAAGCAGCAATGTGTCACATCCATCTGTCAAATAAAGCCGAATTCGATGCCGACACCACTTGCGCGGTACGGCCCCAGCTAATCAGTGTTCTTATTTCATAATAGCCAGCCATTCCTTTTGCAATCTTACTAAGACAACCGGTTTTTTTGCAAAAGCCCTATCTTTTTTTCAGTAGGATTGAGAAATGACAACACCATTGTCTAATTATCCTTCGTTTTCGCAATATCCCTAGGATTTTCGCAATAAATCGATTTATCTTATTATCCTGCGACATAATGCACCATTTAACTTGCGGTAAAACCACGTGATTTAGTGCGGCTTATTATGACAATCCGCCATTCCCATATATTTTAATTCATTTCGAACTTCGTTATAGTATTTTCAAAACTTAATTCATTAATTAGGTACATCTAGCAAACAAAATAGATATACTGGGTGCATGCAGTCACAGTTTCAGGCAGCACTCGCAATTTAATTAGCCAAGTCATTAGGAGACATAGTTTTGACTCATTTCACTTCACTGTTTCCTTCTGATAATCCATTATTAATGAGTCATAGGCACGGGGTGAGTTCCATTTCCATTGGAATTATGCCAGAGGCTCTAGTCTAGGGGCTCCAATGCAAGATATAGAGTCACCATGTTAGCGAAAAAATTAGGACAACACAATGACGCACTATGGAGCGATCTGAGTATCTGACACGCTTTTAGGTTCTTGCCCTTTTATCCTCGTCTTTTATTTGGGCTAATATTTTTTTTAGATTTAGACTAGACACACAGTTACTTGACTAATGGTTTTTCCATGAAATTGTTACTTTAAAAAAAAACTTCATCATACAGAGTGAGTCTTCATAAAGTCTGCAAATAAAAATGTAAAGAAACTTTGCTTGATTTTATCGACGGGAAAAATATTTGACTTTTTAAGTTTTTGTTTGCAACTGTCAACAAAAGGTCAAAACCAAACACTCTTGTGCATAATAAAATTATGTTTATTAAATTGATTTTTACCGACTTCAAAAAAAGGAGGAGGTTCTCAATTCAACTGTATTTTTTTTTTCTGTTTGTTACCTCATAACTTATTACTCGGTGGAGCAATTTTGATGATTCTTTTTTTATTACAATAAAATTTCACAATTTAATAACATAAATTTTTTTTCGTCAATACAACTAAGCATAGTTTTCATTTGTGCACTTTATGAAGACACACCATGTATAAAACTTCTCATGTAAATGATAGTATTTTTTTTAGTCTGAAATTAATATCTATCTTTATTTTACTTTTTTAAATCTTGCATCTTGTATTCTTTGGTCTTTAATGGATATTGTTTTAGGTGATTTAATGCCGTTCCATTACATTGCTATTCTTGAGCACTGTTAAAATATTACATAACTTTTGAGTGATATTTATGATATATTTCAATGTAATTTACACCTTACGCAGCATATCCATGTTACAGTAAACTATTATAAAGAAGCCCCCGAACTTCAAATAGGATTACCGACAAGAACCGGTCATATCTAGGTCTCCTACATTCAAACTGCTAGGTTTAGTTCTGTCTTTAATATTATTGAAATTACTATCGAAAGTATGGTTAAGTAAATATAATTCTTGATGCGTTTCTTCAGAACGAGAGCACAAGACGACATTTAATTGAAGAAATGCACATAAATGTGAAAAATGTAAACATGTTCCATGAAATTCTTTCTTTCCCCACAAGTGACGATGCCAGAAAACTCTATTGTTTCGCCTTAAATAGTTTATCTCATAGAATAATTTAGTTAAAGAAGTAAATAAGGCTATGATGGGGCTGACATAAACTTAATATGTTAAAAGCCCCTTAAAAAAAAAGAAAAAAAAAATAGTTTCTTGCCGTTTCCTCTCGTACATGGTTCATCGGTTTTTAGGCACGGGGGCGGGCCATGCGTCCGTAGTACATTTCGCGGGAAAGAAAGTTGTTTGCTCTCGTGCGCTCTGGTGATTTTTATTGATTTTATCCAATGCATTGATTACCTGTATTGTGTAAATTATTGTTATAGAACTAAAATGTAAGAAGAATTTCAAAAAGGCCAATCCCACAACCTTCTCATGGTCCCCGACAGAGCAACACAGCTTCCGTGCTAGGGTACTACTTTGTTAGTATTTCACAGTATTTGAATACACTTACATCGAAATGATCCTCACAACAATATGCTGTCTTTTTTGGTCCTAATAGTACTTGTAGTATTAAGTATTCTGTGCTAATGGATGTGCGCTTCTCATCGCATTTGTTTCTGATTTTCGGATCATAAGAACGTGAAAACAACTAAGTATTCGGGTGTACAATTTTTAGTTAGATAGACTTATGTTTTTTAATTGTTTCTTATTTAAAATAAACAAAGTATTTCCGCGCGCGACGCGCAAATGCTTCGAATCCCCGAGTCGTTCGAGCAGAGATGGCACCCGTGACGTCATCAACGAAATGGCGCTCGTTCCGCGGCTTAGACCGAAAATGTGAACTTTGCACTTTAAAAAAATAGGTCAGTTTTTAAGATAGAAAAAAACAGTTATTCTCAAAAAAAAGTGGTATTTTTTAAAATATAGAACATGCTTTTCTTCTCCGTTGTACACCGATTATGCCGTGATTTCTGGTCCGGTTTACGTGATTCTATTTTTGTTCGATGCGGTATAGCTACCATTTGGTTCCTAGAAAATTAGGTTCAGTTTGGCCCAGTAGTTTTATGAGCATTTTTGTTAACTTGGACGATGTCATTTTCACGATACTTTGTTTATAATGTACATGAAACCTAATCTAGAAAAATCCTAATGTAAAAAAACAACCTATTACAGACACTAAAAAGTAAAAAATAAAATAAACTACGTTTAAAATTTTTCTTTTCTTTTTGAAGTCGGTTTTTTCAAAATTTGTTGTCTCTCTTGCACCATCAAATGTCATCGTCAATGAATAATTGTGTTATTACAACTGCTGTATATTGCATTAAGTACATTTTATTAAACTGTAAGTAGGTAACCTTTTTGGCAACGTGCGTAATGACTTTCTGCAGGCCAAAATCGCAGAACTACAAGCAAAGGTCACAATCACAAGGCGGATGATACGATCTCTCCGTTATTAAAAAAAATAAAATATGGCGGGTCATTTTGAATCTCCTAAATAGTCCGATTAAACCTAAATGTGTGGCCTATGCAGTCCTTAAATGCAACTTTTGAGTTTGAGTGCGGTACCGATTGTGGGATCTTTTGTTACGCTCTGGATGCAGACATGTGGTTTTAATGCCTTTTTTTGTTAGAGATGGCGTTATAAAAGCCACTAGCTTCGTGGGCAACAACAATTTGCCTTCTGGATTTCGGTTTACAAATATGTTGTGGTTCAGTATTCTAATCCAAACAAGAAAGGTAATTTGGTGTAGATAGCTTATCTTATTAATTGAATGGTTAGTTACATAAATATTTTTTAGGTTGGTGGTAGGTTCTAAGTACATGTGGTTTTAATGCCTTTTTTTGTTAGAGATGGCGTTATAAAAGCCACTAGCTTCGTGGGCAACAACAATTTGCCTTCTGGATTTCGGTTTACAAATATGTTGTGGTTCAGTATTCTAATCCAAACAAGAAAGGTAATTTGGTGTAGATAGCTTATCTTATTAATTGAATGGTTAGTTACATAAATATTTTTTAGGTTGGTGGTAGGTTCTAAGTCCGTCTGGCTAGTTACCACCATTTTATCTAAGTCTGACGCCATAACAACAATGTTTTCAGCATTGTTGTGTTCCGGCAGTTAGAGATAAGAGAGCCAGTTCCTCAGTGATTGAGGATTCCGGGAGAGGCTCGCTTCCATCTTCAGCCTTATCAATACTTAACATCAGGTATGATATTTTGACGACCTGTTTGGCGCAGGGGTACTAAACCCGCCCTCTACGCCAGAGGTCACGGGTTCGATTTTGACGAAACTTGGTATAGAGAATCCTTAGACCCCAAGTAGTAACATAGGCTAAAAATGATCCCAAAATTCCCACGGGAAAGGGAACCACGCGGGTGAAACCGCGCACGGCCGCTAGTCTTCTATAAACACATTCCATTTATCAAACTATACACGCACGTAGATCTTATAATAAATCTTTGTATCAATTATGATTTGGGTGCTGACACTACTGGTACCTGGTAGCTGTCTTGGAGCTTGAGATCCATTGTTTGAGCACACAATACCCAAAGTTTTAGTCAAAGTTTGGTTAGACTGATTTTCATGTCGACACGCTTAGAAAAATATAGATTTCCTCCTAAAAGGTAGCATGACTCCAAAATATGAAATGATACAATTAATCGAGCGATTCGTCTTTTGTAATTCACAAATGTTTAGTAACATTATGTCCCGTACTTACTTGGACTAAAATCAGCCCATACGCAACAATGATGTCACCAACATAACGACTGTTTGCCAAAACGTAATTAATATTTTTCATTATTATGAGAAAACTACAAGCTAGATCTTCGTAAAAAAATATGGGACCACACATGAACTGTTTTTTGTAGATAAAAAAATAATTATTAAAATCGGTTGACAGCTAACGAAGCTATGACTAAGTAAAACATGCATAAAAAAGTAATAAAAAAATATACAGTCGACTTGAGAACCTCCTCCTTGGGTGACCAAATATTTATTAACTGGCGGCCGCCTGCGGTTTCACCCGCGTGGTCGCGTGGTTCCCGTTCCCGTGGGAATATTCTGATAAAAAGTAGCCTATGTGTTAATCCACTACTTGAAGTCCCTACATACCAAATTTCATCTAAATCCGTTCAGTAGTTTTTGCGTGAAAGAGTAACAAACAAATTGACATACGTTCACACTTATCTATACTAATATTATAAAGCTGAAGAGTTTGTTTGTTTAAACGCGCTAATCTCAGGAACTACTGGACCGATTTAGAAAATTCTTAGACCATTAGAAAGCTACATTTCTCCCGAGTGTCATAGGCTATATTTTAACCCGATATTCCCACGGGAACGGGCACCACGCGCGTAAAACCGCGAGGATCCGCTAGTAATATTAGTAAGAAGTAAGATTCTATTTCAAGTTTGTCCATGTCATGTTGTACATGTCCTGTCATGCGCCTAATTGTCTTGGTCAGATAGTAAAATATAGTGCGACCGCTGAGAGGATGACCATGGCTCTCTATAGGAGCTGTCAAGTAATGCATTCTCTCAGTGGCCCCATAATACATTTGGTATATAATACGTTGGGTTCTGCCTGAATTTCTAGCACTTTTTAACCTTCTACTGTTATTCCAATTCGTCACTTATCTTTAAATCACACCAAACGTTTTTGTTCTGACGTAATGTTTTCTAAGAAAAGTCTATCCGTTTCCACCATAGCACCATATTCAAGGAAAAGAGGTAGGTTTTAATTTGTCGCATGTAAACCAGCAATCTTTCGACTTCCGATTCTGCCCTGTTCAAGTTACGCGTGACTTTTCGAATAATGGTTAGTTCTACAGTACTGTTTTAGCACAGTTCAAGTAAATGCCGTATACAATCTGGCTGTTTTAATCTACAGTACGACACAAAAGAGTAGAAAACTGATTTTTGAGGAATTAATAACCAACTTCAATTTAAGGCAACATGGCGACTGTCAAGATGGTGGTTCTGCTGCCAAACCTTTAGCGTCTTCATAATTAATAGATTTTTCGTATTATGAAGTGGAAATAGTGAAATATTTGCTAAATGGTTGCTAGTTATTGACTATATATTTTCTACTCTTTTGTGTAACTACGAATAAAATGTGGCGCTTTTTCATTATCCATTATTACTCTCTAATTAATAAAATCAACCTCAACAACTTTTGTGATTAAGGTTGGCAAAAATATGAATGCCAAAAGTAGAGAGTAATTGCACAAAACCTACTCAAAAAATATCAGTAGGCACTTACCTATTTTTTTTTATTTAATTTACACGACGGTCAACGTTGTCGAGCCGTACCATGTCGCTAAAATAAGAAAAAAAGAACAGACATTTAGTTTTTGATGACGATTTTAGGACGGGGGCTTTTGAAAGTTTAAATCTTTTGCGATTTTTTGTTTAATAGAATCTTCGACTGCGAGAGCTGTTGATATAAATACAATTATATCGCGATATAGGTACTCCCCTCCATTTGCTGTGAAAGTGATTTTCATACTCACAGACCAAAATAAACTGCAGTAGCTATTTCCTAATTAAACTCTTAAAATCCCTCATATATTATGTAATTTGAAATAGCAGTAGCTATTAATTTCCACTGAACTCTTAAATTATCTTTATATGTAATATAAAATACAGCTCGGTTAACTAAAGCTGGCACTATCAACACATTGACACGTAGTGATAATAAGCGGGCGGCGCGGCGTGACGTTGCACTCCATGGTCGTCTGTCTATCTCTCTCGCGCGCGGTCAATCTTACGAGTATGAAGAAGACAACTGTCTTCTTATCTTAGCATAACAGTAACTACTCTTATGCTTACTTTCTTGTATTTTTCTATTCGTTTTTTGAAATTGCATTAGTGTGAGTACTGATAACGCGCTAGCTTTCGGTAACCGACCTATGGTAATGTCAAGGCCTTACCCCATTTGCTGTACTGGGTGTATTTCAACTGTTTGTAGGCCAAGGGCACGCGTTTTGCTCCAGTTTTTCGGACAATTGTGAAGTTTATAGGTTCGCTTTGAATTGCTACACGAGTGCGGTTCGGAATCCCGCTGTTAACAGTTTTATATTAGTGTTTATACGAACTATGTTTTTAAAGGAATTCGGTACCAATGTGTGTGTTCATTTGTTTTTTTCGTGTTGGTAGTTTTATAAGTAGGACTCGAGTTATTGGTTGCGACAAAACAGTGGAAAATCGCATTGGAGTTATTATTGTTGCCAAGAAATGAGTTTTGTAGGTTTGGGCTTAGTTTAGAGTGAGGGAAAAGTGCATTAACTGGGATGGTATGAATGCAGATGAAATGCTAGCCTTTTTTAAATAAACTTATAATTTATAGATTGTATACGTTCAATACCCACTAGTGATCGTCCGCGTGGTTACCGTTCCCGTGAGATTATCGGGATAAAAAGTAGCCTATGTTTTAGTCCTGGCTATCTTTTATCTGTGTGCTAAATTTCATCCAGATAGCTTCAGTAGTTTTGCGTGAAAGATTACTAACATCCAGACATCCTCACAAATTTTCGCACTATAATATTAGTGGGATAGGATGGTTGTAAAAGTGTGTAGTGAAGGTAACTAATCTGATAGATGCTCTCGATCTGAGTTCGATTTTCAGTGGCGGTACATATTGTATTTGGTTTGTGTAGTGTTTTGTCGGTAGGCCATGTTTAAGTCCGCCTGCCTAGCTAGCATGAACGGCTTTTATCGATTCGATAACTCGATAACGTGCCGCTGTCCCACTCACATCGTAGCGGAGTAAGCAAGACAGCATGATGCGCTATATCATATCGCGTGATATAGCGGTGTTCATGCTGGGGGGGCTGGCTAGCTACCACCATCTTATCTTAGACTGTTGCCATAACAACAATTTTGTCATCATTATTTCTCGGCAGTTAAGATAGCTAGATCCTCGGTGGTTGGGGATTCCGTAAGGAGTGCGATTCCATCATTACCCTTATCATTACGTATACTTAATGAAAGTTAACTGACAGTGTTTCTGTTGTGGAAATAAAAAAGGGCTCCTTGATTTGTTCATATAAAAAAATACTAAAAACAATCGACTGAACTCACAATCACAAATGCTTCTCAGGTGAGACATGAACCCGCAGCCTTTCGAAGTCCGGTTCACTTCTATTGAACCTTTAGAGACAGTCCAAGCAGTCTTTGCTCTGCCTAAAAACGGCCGAAATGACGCACGCACACAGATACGCGCCCTCGCTACTGTTTTACCAGTGAAAACCAGTGAGATCGAGGGGCCGTGTAGCGATAGCGAGCGGCGTGTGTGTGAGCGGGTCGTATCGGCCGAGTGCAACGACTTTTTATGTTTAAACTATGCTTTAGACCTCCTTGTAAGAGAACTCTTTTTCTTTTTCCAGCAAATCCAACAACAATACAGAGGTCGTCTAGGCTCTGGCGCTCGGTACTGGGGCAGCATGTCTGAAGGGGGAGGCGTTTCGGCCGCCGGCGATGGCTCCAAGACCAACCTGATCGTCAACTACTTGCCACAGTCGATGACGGAGAAGGACCTCTACGCGATGTTCATGACTATAGGACCTATAGAGAGCTGTCGAGTTATGAAGGATTTTAAGGTTGGTAAACCAGAGGATGTGTCACTAATATTAGGACTAGAACCGAGTCTATTCTTCATTAGTTTTCTCCTACATCATCAGCCTGTGGACATCCACTGCTGGACACAGGCCTCTCCTAGCTCACGCCTATTGTGGCGTTCTTAGGAGGCTATTAGCCTACTGCTACCACGCTGGCCAGACGAGTTGGTAGAGGGTTTATTTCAAGTTTTCCTTCTCTCGCACAGGTGTTTAATGCGTTGAGCCTCTTAGTCGACTCTTACGACTTCCTAGGCATGTAAGGGAGTGGTGACACTTGTATTCTTAGGGCATCACCACACGGCACTGTTTAGTTTTCTCCTACTAGGACACAATTCTTGTCTCGGGCCTATTTGTCAACAACTTGTCTCAGTGACTTCACCTACTTATCCTGGCTGATCAACAACAAGTCCTAGATTTTAACGGAAAAGGATCCATCAATGGAAAGGGATTTCTACGTGATTTATATAGACAGAGCTGTCAAGTCATGTAGGACTTTTAAGGTTAGTAGACGGAATTTCTGTCACAGCAGGAGCGACCATATTTTTTCTTAGCTTTTCTCTCAATAGGATGTATAATTCTTGTCTTGGGCCAATTCGTCAACTACTTGCCCATTGGATAAAACAGTACGGAGGGCATCTAGGCTCTGGCGCTCGGTACTGGGGCAGCATGTCTGAAGGGGGAGGCGTGTCGGCCGCTGGCGACGGCGGCAAGACCAACCAGGGGCCGTACGTACGTATCCATCTGTCAAATGAAGCCGATTTCAATGCCGACGCCACTTGCGCGGTACGGCCCCTGATCGTCAAATACTTGCCACAGTCGATGACGGAGAAGAACCTCTACGCGATGTTCATGACTATAGGCCCTTTAGAGAGCTGTCGAGTTATGAAGGATTTTAAGGTTGGTGTTCTTGTTTTGTCCATGGTGTTGTTTGTAAAATCAACTAGTCCTGCTAGACGGACGAGAAGGTGCTCAATACTATGCCTATGACTATAGAACTTAATGACAGCCTGTCCGGTTTTGAATCATTAAGGCTGATAAGAAAATGTCAACAAGTTATTATTTGCTTATCGACTACCTCGCCCAAAAAGGACTCTGTGAGCAAAGCTAAGCGTATATACGGCTTCGTTTTGACTGCTTTTTGTGGTGCTGGCTAAGCACCAGTGGATTCTAGAGTTGTTCTGCTAGAAGATCTTTTTAGCTTCTTTCACTTTCTCTTGTGCCATTATTAGGTTGCCTTCAAATTAGACGCATAAAGAAAAAACGCTGCAGTGTCGCCGCTGTGGCACGCTAGTTGCGCCAATTCTAATTTTCATACAGTTTCTAGCAGCGCCACTATTGCGCCACTGACGTTCCACTGTCATGCCACTTGCACGCTTCTAGATATTGTATGAAAACTAGTAGCGGCGCGTCTGGTAAATCTACAGGCGTAAATCACAGGGTAAATCTACAGGCGTTTTGCACGCCGTCATTGTCCTCGACATATAAAGTGTCATGCATGATAAGTGCGAAAATAATAAAGGTTATGCTGATAAACGTTACTCGTCTGGGACCTATATTCGTAACTGCATACGAGGAAGAATTTTATTACTCTAAAAATATGAAAATAATTATGTTGGGATAATGACGGCGTTCAAAACACCCGTAGATTCACCCCACAGTGGTGCCATTGCAGCGCTTCTTCATGTCTAATTTGAAGGTGCCCTAATACTAGGTACACTGAACTCAACTTTTAAAGTATTTTCATTGCTAACGTTTTTGTTTCAGACCGGCTACAGTTACGGCTTCGGTTTCGTGAACTTTACGCGGGAGGAGGACGCCACGCGCGCCATCGAGACCTTCAACGGCTACCAGCTCAGAAATAAACGGTTAAAGGTATATTTTATTTAATAGTTATAATCAGTAGGTAATGTGTTTTTTTATGCACAACGGGGAGACTCTAAGCCTTCATATTACCTGATGTTAAGTATTGATAAGGCTGAAGATCGAGGCGAGCCCCTCCCGGAATCCTCAATCATTGAGGAACTGGCTATCTTATCTCTAACTGCCGGAACACAACAATGCTGAAAACATTGTTGTTATGGCGTCAGACATAGATAAGATGGGGGTAGCTAGTCAGGCGGACTTACAACAAGTCCTACCACCAACCAAACCGAATACAATATGTATCCCCGCTGGGAATCGAACCCGGGAACCCTGGGTCTGATAACGGTGGTTGTACCACTAGACCACAGAGGCGGTTAAAAGTTGATGGTAAAGTTTCAAGCAAAAATTTTGAGCTATGATTAGGCGTTTTTTTTTGGAAACAACATTTTGTGAGGCCGAAACGATCTCATTCGCACTGTAAACTTTCTTTCGAAAAGACCTCATACGCACTGGCTGAAAGTCCATTAAAAATGTTTACGCAGCGAACGTGTTAATGTGCATGTGATTTTATTGGAACAATTAAAATTGGTCGGTAACCAACTTGTCGTATCATTTTTCGTATTTGTCGAGGGCAAATCGCCGGAAGAATGGAAAAAAATAATAATGAAAATATTACATTATTTCATAAGAAAAATTGTTACACTGAATTACATTTTTTCTACCTAGGTAGTAAGTATGTCTGTATTCTTTCGTACTATTATTCACGTTGATGACAAATAAATTAATATGATTATCGACTCCACTTCTTTCTTTATTCATTGTTAAAAATCAATTATTTTGACGTTTGTACGCCCATGAAGTTTTGTATAAATTGATACTATGGTGAAAGGAGCGAATACAGTTCTTTATTAATAACGTGCCGCTGCTTTAGTTCACTGCTTTTTCGCTGGATGATGTTACGTGTATGAAGCGTATTTCTGTATAAATCTTATCACTAGATGGCGAATCCCCTGGGGGAAGGCACCCCCCTCAGCAAGGTAGGACGTGGGGCTTAAAATAGACATTCTAGCACCAATGCATAGAGTTAAGGCGATACTCGAAAAAAATATGCTGAAGCAAGATAGCAATGAGAAAACGAAGCGCACGGGAGCGAGACCGATTTTGCAGATTAGGCAATAAAAACACAAAATCACTTCGTATTAAAAAAATACAGCGATTTAAAAAAAATGCTTCTATACGATCCTAAACATTATTGGTGTCCACTTATTAAACCAATTTCCAATAGTGTAAGTATCCCCATTTGAGAATAATCTTTAATTTTCGTATATTTTAGAGGTCTTTTCGAAAAGAAAAAGTGTCGAGGCAAAATTATAAAATCGTGTTTTTGAAACTATACGAATCTAGATAAAGGTACGAAGAAATATATATGTTATTACCAGATTTGTAACTACTGTAACCGTGCTATAGTTTTATATCAAAAAGTCCATACTTTTTCCGAGTAGCGCCTTAATACGCTGTAGGCCAGCGTTGTCACATCAATGCTAGGAATATCCTTGCATTCGAAAGAAACATCTTTTCAGATGTTTAACGATTGATTAAGATGCAGCAGCCAATATTTTTTTTTTAATTTTTCCATTTTTAAATAGAAAAATATTGGAAATATCAACTCCGCCACAAGTGAATGACCGGATTTCCAAAGGTGGTGGGTCCCATCTGAGAATTCACTTGTGGCCGAGTTGATATTTCAAAATTTTTCTATTTAACCATTTTGAAAAGTAAAAAAAAAGCATTGCAAAATGCAAAAATTGAAAAATCATAAAACGTTTATTTATTTATTGTCGTAGGTATCATACGCGCGGCCTTCAGGCGACGAGATAAAGGACACAAATCTATACGTGACGAACCTTCCGCGCGCCGTGACGGAGGAACAGTTGGAAACGATCTTCGGCAAGTACGGCCGCATCGTGCAGAAGCATATTCTACGCGATAAGGGAAGTGGAGCGCCGCGTGGAGTTGCATTCGTCAGGTAACACTGCCCTTGGATCGTCATCATTATTTATTTATAAATAAAATAATAAAAAATAAAAAATTAAAATCTTAAGTAACAACACTTTGCCATTAATTAAATGGTGATTGGAGCCTCCATTTAAGCAAATATAGCCTGTGTTTGGGGGGTCCGCTCTTCCTTAACTAATTATTTTAGAATAACAAAGAGGCGATATGGTTCATTCTTGTACAAGTTTATAACACCAATATTACCAGTTCACCCAGCCCTACGATAAGGAACTTTCTATCAAATCTTAGGATCAGAACATCATTATAAAAGACATATAATAGTCTGCTGGGTGAACACAACATGACAGAAAATATTCTTAATGAATGTAGTTTATACATTTACAATTAGAGTCACTTGTCAACAATTTTTTATTTTTTATTTATTTATTTGTGCTATAAATACATACAAAACATAATTTACGTTAATAACTACATTAGTCTAGGACTGTGTCGCAGTTATTAGCGCCCACCTCGAACCTTATCTAACACTAATAAATAACACAAAATTACAAGCCTTTTTTTTTAGGTTATAGGTATTACTAACAAAGGGTATGTGATAATTAATTATTATATATCGTAACTTAAAATTAACATGCATTGCTATGTTTATGTGTTTGTGTTTAATTAGGTTAGAAAGAGACATATAAAGAAGAAGAAAAGTTATGCAACATGTATTTCCTTGTGTGTCTGTGTGAGCGTGTGTGTGTGCATGAGTGTGTGTGTGTTTGTTGATTAATATACCTATTCTACAGCAGTCATGAAATGCAATACAGTAATGATTCAGTTTCTTCGTATGTTTTTGACTGAATCCATTTTAGTAGAAGTTTCTTACATTCATGTTTTGTTTTATCGTATATGTGTATAGCTTTGTTTATTTTATTATATAAGTAGGTTGAACGTGATTTAAATTTCCGAGATGCAAATGCAGTCTTGTTAGCTATTGGCTTAGCCACAGTATCTTTTCGCCGTTTTTTGTAAATTCCAGGATCATAGGGTAAGGATTTGTGGGTTTTGAGGGTGGTCATAATGATATATAATTTCCTGACAGAGAGTAGGCCACTAATGCTATAAAGACTGTCAGTAGGGAATCGCCTATTCTTAAAGTACATGACCTTTATAAGACACACACAATTTATTTTGTTTTGGAAGACCAACAGCTTAATATCTTAATATATTACAGTAGATATTAACAGTGCTGTGTAGAATAGCACTACCCCCTTCCATCCCGTGGGTGTCGTAAAAGGCAAACTTTGCCATACTGCGATCGCCAACAACGTTATGGCATTTTGCAAGGTAAGTGCGGAGTTGCTCTCGCCACGGGGGTTTACTCTTGACGGGGTCGCGTTGAGATCGAGATTGAATGTCAATAATTATTACTGATTTTCGACGTTGATTCGGTTTTGATTGGCGCTACAATTGACTTTTAGAGTACAAAATTACTTTATTTACTAATTTCAGGTATCAATTATTAGTTTAAATTCTTAGGGCTTATTTCACAATCGAAAAGTAAGTTCTGAGTAGCTCACTTGCCAGATAATTTGACAGTTTTGATATGAAAAATATGTCAAAATCCTGTGTCAAGTAAGCTACTCAGAACTTATGGTAAATTAAATTAAATTAAAATTAAAATAAAATAAAATTAAATACCATAAGTATAAAAATAGCATTGAAAAATGCAAAAATTACAAAATCATAAAATACTCAGAACTTACTTTTCGATTGTGAAATAGGCCCTTATTCTAATATATTATATATAGATATATTAAATATTTATTTAGTAGTTTATGTAGGTAGGTTTATATCATCTGTAATATTGATAAGTAAATTTTGTTATTCTTGCTTGTTGCTGGTGCACTACCTCTCACTCTCTCTCTGTTTTTCCTATGCCTCGGTCTTAGCGTTAAGGCCGCCTTTGCCCACATTTATGTCAACTCTTTCTTGTGTTTCTATCTGTATTTTTGTGTGTGCAAAGTGTTCTATCTATCTATCTTAGTCATAATTACTGACTTTTGACGTTAATTGATACGTTCAAGAGTAAGGGGGCTGGTGAGGCTGCTGCATCATCATCATCACCCTTATCATCCCCATCATGGTGCACCAACTACATATCCTATACATTTTTCGACATTACTTACTTGATACTATTTCGATAGCTTTTCGTGCTAATCCTACTGATGTGTGTTTCCGCGACTTTCAAGATACTATATATAAGAAATCACTTGGTGTACGAGTCATCGTACGTGATTGTTTACATTGCTTACTTTGCAATACGTGCAATAATTATTTTATATTTATAGCAATAAAATCAGTGCTAATTAAGCATTCGTTGGAATTGGTTGTTATCATTTTTAACCTTTCCTTCTATCAAGCAAATCTTATCATTTATCGTAATATCATATCAATTTCTTATCATTATCATCTAAAGTGTAGGTAAAGCACCCTACATTTATTGGTCCTTCGAGCTAAAAACTGAACTTTCGTATAGGGACATACCGCGAGTGTGACATACTTTCGTTGGTGAGTGAAGTTCCTACGTGTACGAGTACCAGCTAAGCCAGTGGACATTTTCATCGGTCTACTTTACATATCATCATTTACGTGTTTTTTTACGGTAGCGAATCGGTTCTCCTGGCCTCCCACAAGCGGGTCTCACCGGGTTGAATTGAGAGTCGTATATATCGTTTAAAGAATACACTAGCTCTGCTCAGTAGCAGACGTCAATATTTCCAGTGCATTATAATATCAATATCAATATCATGATGGAGCGCCAGAGTGTAATAATCAAGGAGATTGAGAGAATCTACACAAACTTCAAGAAGGATCCCAAGGACAGGCAGACACCTGAATATTTTCAAAAGAAAATTGAAACAATTAGTAGCTTATGGGATGAGTTCAGGCAGAATGATTTAAAGTTGCAAGAAAGCGAAGATAAGTCTTCTGATTACTTTACCAAGAACATTTATCAGCAAACGGAGCATTTTTATCAATCAGCACGGGCAGTAATGGAAGCAGCGTCCAAGGAGTTATTAAGACCATCTACACCTATCCTTAGACGAGGGGAGGGGTCAACAATCAGGTTTGAGGTCCCATTCATTAACACTACAGCAGCTTCGACTGATACCGTTAGCGAGTTGTTATCAACCCAACAAGCAAACTTTAGAGCTTTGGAAAGGCAAATCAAGCGTATTGATGAGCAGCAAATCGATGAAAAGTGGGAGATTGAAGACGAGCTCAAGAATTTACAACATCGCTGGCGTATCATTGATGATCTTCACCTTCGTATAGACAGCATTTTGAAAGGCCGGAACACCAGCTATGAGGACGCGTTTGCAGACATTGAAGATAAGTTCATTAAAATCAAAAGAAAGCTTAATAGGAAATTGTGCTCTACAGCTCATTTACATCAGTCTGTACCACAAATAGAAATCCCTATTTTCACAGGAAAATATACACAGTGGCCTACATTTTGTGATCTGTATACGGAGGCGATCCACAACAACAAACATCTCACCAGTGCTCAAAAAATGCAGCATTTAAAGGGAAGAGTAAAGGGTGAGGCCGAGCGCCTTATACAACATCTACACATATCAGCAGAGAACTACGAAGCAGCCTGGGACATTTTAAATCACCGGTATAATAACCCACAATTACTATTCACAAATCAAGCCGAAATGTTACTCCATCAGCATAATTTATCAAAACAATCATCATTTGAATTGAAGAAGCTTTATGACACTACAACTGAATGCATTCATGCTATACATAATTTAGGAGTTGACACTAATACCTGGGACCCTCTATTAGTGCATATTTTATCAAAGAAGTTGGATTCAGAAACATACAGCGATTACAAGGAGTCGCGTAAAGAGCCACGCGAGCTACCTACGCTAGAAGAGTTTATGTCATTTATTGAGGCCAAGTTCACGGCGCTAGAACCGATCCAAAGAAAAGAAAAGGATGGCAGAAATCATTTGGTCGCCGAGAAACCTTTTTATCATAACAACAAGCCAACATATATCAGCAAGCCATTTACGCCGAAAGGATATCAGAATAATCCTACCAAAAGGGCATACTATCATCAATATCAAGCTGCTCCTGCTTACACTAGGAAGTCCTGTGCAGTATGTCGTTCAAATCATGACCTATTTATGTGCAAGATATTTTTAGAGTTGCCTGCTAAAGAAAAAATTGAAGCAATAACAAAGAATAAAATTTGCCCTAATTGCTTGTATAAACATTATGACAAACAATGCACATCGATTCGTAGATGCAAGAAATGCAATGGAAATCATAATACACTGATTCACGATGCAGTGACGCAATCGCGTGAAGCAAATAATAAAATAAATAAATGTGCATTTGAGCCGCAACCATCTACGTCATCGATTTCGCCCGCACCTATTGCAAAATCACCGCGACAGCACCATACTAATTATGTGGCCGCGGACGACGAAGAAATTTTACTTACGACAATTTCTATCAAGGTCAAGTCGGTTGATAACAGTTATATCACATTAAGGGCACTCTTAGACCAGGGCTCACAGATATCAATTATTTCTGAAAGTGCTGCGCAAGCACTTGGATTACAGCGCCAGAAATACCACGCTTCCATATCAGGAATTGGGCCAAGTTCAAAACAAAGCAAGGGCATAGTTACGCTCGAATGTCAGTCAATTTATCAAGATTATAATTTTACAACTCAAGCATTAGTCATATCAAGAGTAATAAACAGTTTACCAAATTCATCATTTAAGAAAAAATCATGGCCTCACATTCAACATATCAAGCTAGCGGATCCTGACTTCAATGTATCAAAGCCTATCGACTTGTTATTGGACGCAAGTGTATACTCAGATATTATCATGGAAGGGCTTATCAAAGGACCCGCACGCGCCCCCGTAGCTCAACAGACTAGACTTGGGTGGATCTTATCAGGCAATATAAAAACCTTTAATTGCAACGTAATCATTAATCACGTGGACGAGTTGGCCAAATACTGGGAAATTGAAGATATCATGGATACACAAGAGCTTTCACCCTTATCTGAACAAGATCAATATTGTGAAGATTTATATCAACAAACAACAAAGCGTTTGGATGACGGCAGATATGAGATCGCTATCCCTATGAAGCCTGGATTTGAGAATGATTTAGGCACCTCTAAGTCAATCGCTATCGGCAGATTTTTGCAGATTGAGCGAAAGTTTGAGAAACATCTACAATTATCAGACGGATATCGGAAGTTCATGACTGAGTATCAAGAATTAGGTCACATGCGCAAGGCCGACGCAGGTTTAAACGAGACAACATGTTATTTACCGCACCATGGAGTTTTAAAACTGGACTCATCTACTACGTCACTACGCGTAGTTTTCAACGCGTCATCAAAAACATCATCTGGTCGCAGCCTTAATGATCTCATGGAAAGCGGGCCTAATCTACAACAGGATCTTCAGTCACTGATTTTGAAATGGCACGCACATAAATATGTTTTGACTGCGGACATAGAGAAAATGTTTCGTCAAATATATGTTCGAACGGCTGATCAAAGTTTACAAACTATCATATGGAGACACTCGCCGCGTGACCGATTACAAGAATATCACCTTACAACCGTGACCTATGGTACTAAGTCAGCACCATTCTTAGCGATGCGAACATTACGACAAATCGCTAAGGATAATGAACAACTTAAACATGCAGCGTATGCCTTAAATCACTGTTTCTACATGGATGACCTTCTCTGCAGTGTACCCAGCTTAGAAGAAGCAAGGAAATTACAGCAAGAATTAATAGAAGTTTTGCAAAAATCAGGAATGAACCTAAGAAAATGGGCTAGCAACGAGCAACAGCTGATACAACATTTACCGCCTGAACAACAAAGCTCTATGTACGAGTTCAAGGACAGTGAAACGAGGAAAACATTAGGCTTGATGTGGAATCCCGCCTCTGACAGCTTTTCTTATCAATACAAAGTGACTAACGATAACAATCATTTAGTCACTAAACGGCAGCTGTTATCAGAAATCTCCAAAGTTTATGATCCACTTGGATGGCTGTCTCCACTCACAGTCAGAGGAAAACTTCTGTTTCAGCAAACTTGGTTATCAGAATTATCATGGGATGACACATTACCATTATCAATAGAAAAGGAATGGTGTTCGTTAAAGCAAGACATTTCTTCAATAAATATGATTCATATTCCACGATATCTGGGTCACGGTCAATCGCTTCAACTGCACGGATTTTGCGACGCATCAGAAAAAGCGTACGCTTGCTGTGTTTACTTAGTGACAGTAAATGATAAGGGCGAGCGCACATCGAAGTTGGTCACTGCAAAAACAAAAATAGCTCCGACCAAAAAACAAGTATCATTGCCACGATTAGAACTTTTGGGTGCATTATTACTGTCAAAACTTATGAAGAAAGTTTTGGAAACCCTATCATCAGCAGATATCACTATCACAAAAATTTGTGCCTGGACAGATTCAATGATCGTATTGGGATGGATACACGGAGAGTTATCAAAATGGAAATTATTCGTCGCAAACAGAGTACGAGAGATCATAGACGTACTTCCAGCATCCTGTTGGCATCATATAAGATCAGAAGAAAACGCTGCGGATTGCGCTACAAGAGGGTTGTCTACAAAAAGTTTATCAAAATATTCATTATGGTGGGAAGGCCCTAAATGCATCCTAGATTATCAAGATCCAAACGATTCGAAATATGAAGAACCAAATGTTGAAATCAAGAAAAAACACAATGTGCACACAGCCTTACATGCTACAGAATGCATTATCAATTTATTATTACACAAAATGAGCTCTATAACATCGATTGCAAAAACAATAGCATATGTGTTACGCTTTATTACACGTTTACGCAAACAAGACAATTTAAATAAAAACAATAAATTATCACGAACTGAGCTGAAAAATGCTTACGATTTTATCATAAGAAAAGTACAAAGTACAGAGCTCGCGGAAGATTTATCACATTTGAAAAGTAAAGGCCACGTGAAAGCAAGCAGTCGACTAGCCAGTTTGAACCCTTATGTGGACGACAACGGGATACTAAGGGTTGGTGGACGGTTGGAAAATTCACACCTTCGTTATTCAGCCAAGCAACCCATCATCTTACCAAGTTCAAGTCGACTTACTCAGTTAATTATTAATCAAGCTCACGTGACAACCCTGCACGGCGGCCCAAAGCTTGCATTATCATACATACGGGAAACATACTGGATTGTTAGCGGCATACGAACAGTGAAGAAACAACTTCGTGATTGCGTCATCTGCAAACGCTTCAAGCAAACTACAGGACACCAGATCATGGCAGACTTGCTCCAACCCCGAGTGACACCATCGCGACCCTTCACCAATACAGGAGTGGACTTCACGGGGCACATGGACATCAAATTGAATAAGGGCAGAGGCGTCCGCACCACGAAAGGGTATGTTGCTGTCTTCATATGTCTCGTCACAAAAGCCGTGCACCTGGAAGTGGTGTCAGATCTAAGCACAGAAGATTTCCTAGCCGCATTCAGACGACTTTGCTCCCGGCGAGGCACGCCGAAACATGTATTCAGCGATAATGGCACAAACTTTGTCGGTGCGTCACGTATCCTGAAAAAGGAGCACAAGGATATAATTAATTCGATCAATCCAGAAATCATGAACAACAACGATATTGGGGTCACCTGGCACTTCAACGCTCCTGCCTGGCCTTCGGCTGGCGGTTTGTGGGAAAGCGCAGTGAGAAGCGTCAAATATCACCTGAAAAGGGTAGTAGGGGAGCAAAAACTTACATACGAGGAGCTGACAACCCTACTACAACAAATTGAAGCATGTATGAACTCCCGACCACTTTGTTCACTCGCTGAGGATCCTGAGGACCTGTGTCTGACTCCTGGTCATTTCTTAATCGGTGGTCCATTGATATCAAGGCCACAGACCGATCCTGATATCACCCATTTATCAACTCGATGGCAACTAGTGCAAAATATGAATAAACAAATCTGGAAAAAATGGTCGAGCGAATATCTGCAACAAATGCAATCAAGGTCAAAGTGGAGAAAAGCAACTGAAAACATTAAAATAGACGACGTGGTTATCATCAAGGAGGAAAACATGCCTCCCGGCAAGTGGGCATTGGCACGTGTTTGTGGGTTGCACCCCGGCAAGGATGGACACGTCAGGGTTGTAACTCTGAAAACTAAAAATAATATCATGAAGAGGCCAATCAACAAGCTTATCATTTTACCGACGCAAGAAAAACAGTTAGAGAGTAATGAAATATCAAGTGGCACTAATCAAAAAGGGACTATCAAGCAACCAAGACCAAGGAAAGCATTCCAGAATAATTTTATCATCATGTCTTTATTATTTCTGCTGTCTATCATTTCCGCAAGCCTGCAACAATCATTGAACATAGCGCAAATCAATAACACAAATTCGCTTTATTTTGATAAAACTGCCGATATGCAAATTATTAAAGACAAATGGACTACGATTGTTTATTACAACATGACTGGTTATTGGCAGAGTATTGAAAGCCTGGATGCTTACATAAAAAATTTACGCAGCTACTGTGACGAAACAGACGAAAAGGACATATGTTCCACTTTAATAACACAATATGACCACGATCTTAACGAAATCAAGCATTACAACGAAATACTTCTTTTTTCTCACTATCATCGTACAAAAAGAGCATTATTGAACGCTGTCGGAAACGTCGCCAACTTCTTATTTGGGGTATTGGATGACAAGTTTGCAGAACAATACCAACAGGATATTGAAAAGATAACGCACAATGAAGCCCACCTTCTACAATTATTAAAAAATCAAACATCAGTCGTTGAAGCTCACAACAATATTTTACATAGACACGCACAACATATGGATCAACAGTTTGGAAACATCAATAAACAACTTTACAATATTTCTCAAGATACGAACATTATCAGAAAATCCCTTCACATATTTATCAAATGGACTCTCACTAAACATACTGATATCAAACATAAGAAGAATCCAGGAGAGCCTTATAAACACAGTAACCGACATATACCAAGGACGCATTGATATCCACATATTATCACCCGATCAGCTAAAGGAACAGTTGAATATTATCTCCGGACAGTTAAATAGAGAATTAACTGTGCCCGTCAAACCTGAAAATATTAAACATTTATACGAAATACTCCAAGTGAAGGCAAAGATCAAAGGAAACTATCTTATTATGGAAATGAAAATACCACTAACTACGAGTGAAAACTATGAGATAAATCACGTGATAAGCCTGCCGCAAGTAACAGATAACAAAACAATATACGCTATACCTATCACTGAATTTATAGCATTCAACATGAGAAAGGATACCTTTATTATCATGTACAAAATTTCATCAAGATAGATATTTGTGTGGCTTAAATGCCCCAATCTACGAACTAAAAGTTGATCATTCAATATGTGATATAAAAATAATTACGAACGGCAGCAATCAAACATTCTGTAAAATAAAAATAATTCAATGCACAGACGTATGGATCAAATTGCATTCCAGCGACGCGTGGCTCTACTCATGTTGCGAAGAGTGTCCCGTGCGCGTCATGTGTCCGGCGAGCCTGACGTCACGCAGACTACGCGGCTGTGGCATCATTACCATAGGTCAAGACTGTGTTGTGAAAGGAGACACCTTCACACTGATCGGACACCATGACTATAGAAATCAATTAGAAGTACAATCACCGACACCGAAAATAGAGATTCCTCTCACATCCAGACTGAACGAGTTTATCAACACATCTGTACCTATTCATCTCATAGAAATGGACAAAGAGGATGAGATCAAGATAAAGAAACAGATCCAAAGTCTGAAAGAAGCTACCATTGATGACGTATCCATTCATGACAAACATCATTACGTCATGATATACACTTTGTTGTTCATCAGCATTTTACTAATCATTTGTATTGTTTGTTTGTTTATTTGTTTCAGGCGGCAAGGGCAGTCCAAAGACAGAGTAAGCGTTGTGCCGCCACCAAAGCCAGTGCGGTTGTACACAGCACCCCCTGGCGACAACACCTCCTCATCAAATGACTTCCCACTCTACGCGAAACCATCGTGTGGGTCCTCATGCCCTACACGGGATCAGATTAAGACGAAAACAATAGAATTTAAAGACATTCAGTTTAATGAATAATTATAGTCAATTTAATTTATTTCTATTGCAATGTTTACATAAGTTTTATTTACCTAAGCATTTTTACATTTTATACACCTTTATTATTACTTACTTATACTTACTTTATTACTTACTTTATCATTGTTAAATTTTAATTATTGTTTATCATTTTTTCTTGTTTTTTTTGGATTGGCAAGATGTACGAGTCATCGTACATGATTGTTTACATTGCTTACTTTGCAATACGTGCAATAATTATTTTATATTTATAGCAATAAAATCAGTGCTAATTAAGCATTCGTTGGAATTGGTTGTTATCATTTTTAACCTTTCCTTCTATCAAGCAAATCTTATCATTTATCGTAATATCATATCAATTTCTTATCATTATCATCTAAAGTGTAGGTAAAGCACCCTACACTTGGTGATCATAAATATTGAATTTAAAACGGCTCTTCAATTTAAGTAGGAGAATTATATTTATTAATAATTTTAATTATATTTTTCACAGATTTGACAAACGGGAAGAAGCACAAGAAGCGATAGCAGCTCTCAATAACGTGATTCCAGAGGGCGGCACCGAGCCACTCAGCGTTAAGGTCAGTCTACCGAACGTTTGTCGGCGAACATTCGATGGTTATCCTTAGTATACTCGTCGACTTATGTTCTCACTGCGAACATTCGCTGTCCGAACGTTTGTTGTGTAAAGTGCGGTGTAAACATTGACTGATCATTCTTTTCGTTTTCAAAGCAGAAATATTAATTCCACATTATGTCCAAGTACAGTAGCACGTCTGTTTTATTTTGTACTACGATAACCGTCTCTATAACGAGCCACATAAGGGCGCTCTATAGATCAAACTGTCTACTTGCAGTTAATAATTTAATACTAATTTTGTGTCTGTTTGTCTCTCCCCCTTTTACCTTTCAAAGTTTTGACGATTGGTCTATATCTATACTGATATTATAAAGAGGAAAGATTTGATTGATTGTTTGTTTGTTTGTTTGCATTGAATAGGCTCCGAAACTACTGAACGGATTTGAATGAAATTTAGTACACAGATAGTAGATAGCCTGGTTATGAACATAGGATATTTTTAATCCCGATATTCCCACGTGAGCGGGAACCACGCGGGTGAAACCGCGAGCGGCCGCTAGTAGGTAATAAAATTTATGTTGGAAAAGACAGCACAAAACACATAGGTTCAGAAATCAATCACATGTATTTTTCATCAGTTTTCATACCTACGTTCGGTGGTCGCGCTAGGGTTGTCACCTTTGGCTTATGCACAAAAGTGGCACTCGTATCTAGATGTATGAATAATTATAGAGAATGAAACAACCGGAAACCGGAACGGAAGTATAAACCGATAATAAAAAAAAAATAAAAAAAAAACATGACGAGTTTCTTGCCGGTTCTTCTCGTTACAAGATCTCCCGCCGTAGGGTTTGTGAAACGATGGCGTAGCTTCTTTGACGTTTATAAGTGCTTGTAACAGCCTAGACTGAGGGCAATTTCAGATAATTTTACAGTTGTGATATGAAAAATATGTCAATTCATCTTCTA
This sequence comes from Chrysoteuchia culmella, assembly GCA_910589605.1. Classification (NCBI taxonomy): domain Eukaryota; kingdom Metazoa; phylum Arthropoda; class Insecta; order Lepidoptera; family Crambidae; genus Chrysoteuchia; species Chrysoteuchia culmella. Next base: position 17,708,823 of record OU342659.1, read on the forward strand.
AGTAAGCTACTCAGAACTTACTTTTAGATTGTGATACAGGCCCTGAATAAATGATATTGAATTATATATCTAATATAGATAATAAAATACGCGCTCGCAGTGGTCCCAACCGGTCCGAGATATCGTGTTCGTGAGTGGTGTCTATTCGTGCGTTGCTCGAGCGCACTTTGTATGTAGATTGACTTCTGTACTTATTTGTTTTGTGGAAATAACCCCAATGTCAATTTTTTGTGTCTTTAGTGAAGCAATTATGATTAAATATTTAGATATAGTATATCGTTATTGAAATGAAATTTCCAGCAAACGAAGTCGTAGGTAAAACTGAGTATTTAATTAAGTTTAAAGAAAAGTAGTACTTATTATTAAGTGCAATAGAACTTTTATGTTTTTAACCGACTTCATTTAACAATATTTTTGACATATTTTGTAGTTATCGGTTTATTAAAATGTATTTTCAGATTTTATTCAAAATTATAGGTAACGCTTGTAGTATTTTGATACTTTTATTTGAGGCTTTTTAAATTAATTTTATAAGATTGTTGCATCAGTGCACAATGTTTTTAAGATTTATGATACTCAATGTGATTTTTTAATGTGTGACGTAGTTCTCCAAATACACAATAAGTAGGTATATCTGGCCATGTCTTAACATCTCTGTATTTGCCAGAACAAACAGTTATTCTGTTACATTGATCAGGGTCATAAAATGCTAAAATGCTAAAAACGAATACAATAAAACACACACACACACACACACACACAACACACGCACCTACTCACACCTACTTACACAAATGCATATAAGAAAGAAAAAAAAATAAAAGTATATATTCAATCATATACATGCGCGCGCACATATAGATACACCCACACGCTCATACTCATAAACACACACACACACACACACACAAACAAACTCACACACACAAACTAACACACGTACACGCACAAAAACAACACACATCCAAATTATTCCACGTGAACACCACGACACACAGCAACTTTTTCCTCGTTTTCTCTTGAACTTATTATTCTTTATCAATCTTTTGCTGTACCTTTCTTTTTGTTTGCCTTTTTCAATAATCTATCACTTTATTGCATGTTTCAACATTCTAGCTTTACATTGAAGCGGTTCTGTCGCTTTATCAGAGTCATTTTATGCAAATATCTCATTGTAGCTAACTGACAAATTCACCATAGGATCTTGTTGATTTTTCTCATTTTTAAATGGAAATTATGCCGTGGAAAGAGATCAATATGGAAATGGATCAACGATAACTTTGTTTAAAATCATTATCGTCTCGCACATTTAGAACTACCCACGCGAGGTAGTTTGAAACCGCAATCGTAGATGACGTTACTGCATGATTCCGTGCAAGCGATTCTCGACCATAATTGCTAGGGAGGCGATTGGCGGGGCGGGTCTAAATTGGTTGCGTGTTGTAGCGCTGTCTTTTATAATACAATCATTCATTATCGTCTGGCACACCTAGAATCACGTAGTCAGTGTCGATCTACTGATGTGAATGCATGTTTTCGTGCAAGCGATTCTCGACCATACTTCCTAGGGAGGCGATTGAAATTATTTGCGTGTTGTAGTGCTGCCTCTAATGTTAGAGCTTTGTATACAATCATCTATAATCATCACGCATGCGAGCTAGTTCGACACCGCAATCGTAGATGATGTAAATGCATGTTCTCGTGCAAACAATTCTCGACTATACTTGCTAGGGAGGCGATTGGCGGGGCGGTTCTAAATTGGTTGCGTCTTGTAGCGCTGCCTCTACTAGTAAAGTTTTGTTTACAATCAACCATAATCATCTAGCACGCGAGCTAGGTTGAGAGATGACGTTACTACATGATTTCGTGCAAGGGATTCTCGACCATACTTGCTAGGGAGGCGATTGGCGGGGCGGGTCTAAATTCGTTTCGTGTTGTAGTGCTGCCTTTGATAATCAATCATTCATCATCGTCTCGCATATAGCTAGTTCGCAATTGTAGATGACGTTAATGCATGTTCTCGTGCAAGCGATTCTCGACCATACGCGCTAGGGAGGTGATTGCAAGGGCAGCTCTAAGTAGCGTGCACTGCTTTGATGATATAGCTGTGTTTACAATCACTCGAAATCATAACGCACGCGAGCTAGTTAGACCGCAATCGTAGATTACATAAATGCATGCAAGCGATTCTCGACCATACTTGCTAGGGAGGCGATTGGCGGGGCGGGTCTAAATTGGTTGCGTGTTGTAGCGCTGCGGGGCGGGCGCCGTGGCCGCCGGCCGCGCCGCCGCCGCGCGCCTGCGCCTGCACAGCGACACCACGGTGCGACACTATACTGCTCTTTTATCTCACGAATGCACGGGAATTCTACAAGTTTCAACTCTATTGCAAGGTTTTAAGAGGGCGCAATATGCACACTTGCGCGGCCATTGAAAAAAAAAACAAAGTTCTTGTAAACTATCTCTCTGTAACACTCCAAAGAACCTATGTGAGTTTTTAAAAGCTAGTCATAGGTTAGTGACAGACTCGGGAATGACAATTTAATACTGAAAAATAAACACACAACTTTTTCAGAAAGAGAGATCACTGAAAAAAACCACAACGCTTTTTCATCATTTTTTACAATTTCTTCCTTTCGTCTTTATTTTAGAAATGTTTTTTTATTCTCAATTGTATTTACGAGTATTTGGAAGCCTTCGTGAGATAAAAGAACTGTACTTGTCTGTGAGCTCGATCCTGCGCGTTTAATAATACTTTGACGAGCATTTTCAATAGTGACGAACAATATTTTTAGTTTTTTTATAAACTTAAGCAGCTTTCATACCTCAATATCTTTGTTTAAAAAAGGTAGTGTTCGTTAAAACATTTATTTTGTGCTGTACATTTTGGCTGACAATCTGTCACTATTGTTTCCGAACATCTTAGAGCCACAGACCTATATCGAGATAGACGGTAAAAGTGTGTGTAAAAAGTTTGACCGACGGTCAAAGTTTTCCGACCTAAGTCAGTCCGCTTGAGACCATTGCATAAAAGCACGGGTCACTCAGAAACAAAAATGGTTAATTGTGCAGTGCTTTCTTGCAAGAGCTCGTCAATAACATTTCCACATCACTAAATCTCGCTAGTGACGTCATCGTAGGCGCGAAAAATGCGACACGCTATTTTCTCATACAGTTTGTAGTGCTCTTTTCGTCTATCTCGATATAGGTCTGTGGAGCCAACTAATGCCAAATGTCTTCGTTGGGGTGTCAAGAGTGTTGTTTTTATATTTCACTCTCAGTTTGCACCTTTGATACTCTGCCAACACCGTAAGGGATTAATGGCGTAAGTCTATGTATGTGCTGTATACTATATACTTACTATATATATTCAGACCCCGGGCGATTTCGGGCCATACTAATGACATGCCAAAAGACCATTTACCTAAAATACTACTTTTCTATAAAATTTTATAAGTTACCGTACATACCATATTTTTTCAATCTGTAAACTGTATTAGATTGATGAATATTTTAACCATGTTCAGATAATAAACTAAAAAAACTATAACATCAACAGTATATTTGTTTTATGTGATTAGAAATAGCAAAAAACACATAAACAAAAAAAAACAACCCCAAAAAAATTCACAATTTTCAATAATGTCAAATGTCACTTCAAACCAAAGAGTAGATTATAATTTTTATCACAGATTGGAGCATATTTATCGGGTTCGATTCTGAAATCAAGATGTTCATACAAGACTAAACTCTAACTATTAGAAAATTATGGGTTTCGGCTGAAATTCGGAGAGGACACCGGTGTATGGTCGGGGTCTGAGTAATTGGCGAGTAGAGTAGGTAATTTGCTCAACTTGAAACCATTTTTCTCCCAAATAGACAAAGTGAAAATTTAAAAAGATAAATATAATGTAATATAGGATAACCCAATCATGGTTTATTCAAAACTTTATGTTTCATTAGGAACTAGTATAGTTTTTTAAAATAAAATACACTATTATTTTTTTCGATAAAACCGTTTTCCTCCAATATTCCGCATCAAAATTAATCGATACTTCAGATATTTATTTACTGATGCATTATACACCATATGGTTTATTCAGAAAGTTTTTCGCTGTGAAGTGATTTCGTGTTCTGCAAAATCGGTCTCGCTTCCGCGCGCGTCTTCTTCTCATTACTATATCGCTTCAGTCAATAAGCGCCTTAAAGAACCATTTTATTTAAGAAAACGAAGAAAGTTGGTCTCAAATCTGGTCAAATGAAAATGGGCCCCAATTCCTGCTGGAGTGCCATTCGCTTCGCGCATCCCTATTTTAAGTAGATAAGATTTATCTTATCATGCATAAAAAGTTGCAGTAAAATGCTGTGCGCTGTTAACGAATTTGCATATACACTAGCGATTTACTTTCCACATGCCATATTTAGTTAAGTTTGTTATTTTCCTGCGAGATTATAAAACAAACTTGCTACCAAAACCATAATTTCAGAGGTGTGATTGTGTCGTCTTCTCAGCCACATGACACCCATTGCTAGGTTTAAGCCTCCCCCAAGGATCTCCACAATGGTGTAAAGTAATCGAAATCATTTACAGTTCATGTCGTATGTCAAGGGTATAATTATGAGGGAAAATTCATCCTTCATTTGTTTGCAACAATCCTACTTAGATCAATCTTCTTTTTACTTCCACGCACCCTCCACTGAAAACACAAGTACTGATTCCACACAATCACGTTTATATAGCTAGTATACTGAACATACTGAACTTATATAGCTAGGTAATACAATTTTTTAAAGGCAAATTGTAATGTTTGTTCAGATTACTGTTAGGACTCTTAACGAAAAGCGATAGGCTACACTAAATTAATTTTGATTCAGTTTTTGTTACGAAATATGTTGTTTCAGGGTACTGGTGATCATTTAATTTTTAATTACTATCTGACTGCTTGACATGTTTTGTAGATGTTGTGACTTAATTGAAACTTGATAATTTCGATGTTAAAATAACATAAATATTGATTTTACAGGTGGCGGAGGAGCACGGTAAGCAGAAAGCTGCTTACTACGCCGGTTGGGCGGCGGGGTTCCATCACAATAGAGGTAAGTGTAAGCAATTTTCACCCTTAAATATATGAAGATAAGATTGTTCAAAATTTCTACTGTATAGTACGTAAATGGCGATAAAGTTTTAGCAATACAATAATTATAAAGTGTACAAACATTTGCGCACGCTGCCATAAGGATCACACGCGTCGATAGTACCCCAACGCCATCACAGCTTAGACCAGCTCGACATGCTCCATAGCCGTCAAGATTATACGACCAATTACGGAATGTTCCCCACTAATTCCCACCGCTTCCTCCGACGTGACTTCTACAACCAGTCGTCTTACATGAGCCATCATCGTCCGTTTTGAAAAGGGCTTTACTGCAAAAAGTTCCGCCTATCCGATACTAGGATATAGGCGGTGGGGACTTTTCGTTTTAGTAGTGTAATGTATATTGCGTAGTTAAAGGAACTGGTGTTGCGGCGTTTGTTCGAGTGAAGTGTGTTGCGTTCGGTTGGATAATCGCATTGTTGTATAGATACGTTTGGCGAATATTGTCAAGTTCTAATGTATGCGTGTACGGTAACTTATTTGTTTATTTACAATTGTTATCTCTTAGTGTTTATTTTTTCTTACGGATTCAATACTTTGCCTCATTTGACATATTTAAATAAACGTGTATGATTTTTTTTTTAGTTTGATATTATGAATGATTTTTTTACTTGGTTGACATCGTTATAATTAGTGAGTCTAAATATTAATTACAATTACTTGTAAATGTAATCTAAATTGCTAGAGCGTATAAGAGTGTATAAATAATTATCGATTTGTATAGAGTAATTAACCATCAAATATCGTATTAGAATGTTAATGAAATGCTAGCTGGCCTTAATGTGAATTCAGGTGTTTGGTGGCTTATACACAATCTAGGAGGGTTAAGATACAAATTGATTGTGTAAAAATGAAGTAAATGGTTGATTGGCGGTTTAAAATTGATTGTGTAAAGGCTGCCTATGGCCGAAACGTTAAAATAATGTAAAAATGTGAATGTGATGAATGAATACCTCAACACCAGACATGTTTAATCGTTTCTTTGCGTATAGAAACCCTGTCCACTGTTATTCTCCTAAGCTTCTTCCGTACTTTAAGAATTCTAGAAGACTTGAATGCTCTATGGCTGCTCAGTGTTGCCAGTTTCGTGGACAATGTTGCTAGTCAGATTAAATACTTAAGTAATTATTTTTAAATGGTTCTACTAATTTATTTTATTTTAATAAGATCTAGTCTTTATTGTCCACAAAACACAGTTGGGTCACATTTCTGCTGAGTGGAATGTAATAAAACTTTAAATGTTGCAGTTTGAAATTATTACAATAAACTAAAAAAGATTGATAGGTGTTAATCGTGTGTCGAGTTTAAATGTCATCATAAAAAATCATATTACTACTTTATTTTAATACCAAATATAATAAAAAATGTGTAGCATTAAAAGTATGTTGAACTTCCTTCTACTCTTGAATATAAATATTAAAATTCAAACTTTACACATACGATGTGTAATTAGCTATCACCTTATTATATTTATTAATACTATACAACTAAGGGACCCTGTCTCAGCACAAAATCCAGTATTAACTTCTAGAATGATCTAAATGATTCCTAGACACCATAGATGTTTCATTACGATTTTGCACCTTATGACAAAGCAGAAAACGACAAAGTTATATATTTATGTATGTATATGTAATCTAAAAACGAGTTGTTTTTTTTTGTATATCGTATATTACATATTGTTGCAGGAATAAAATACATATTTTTTATGAAAATAATGATTTTTGATTTGTACAGTCAATGTCAAAAGCAAATTAAATAATATAATCAATATTTTTTGTATATTTTTGTCTCATTATTGATATTAAAAAAAGGACTTCAGTTATTAGTATGATATATTAGTTTTAATATTTTGAATTACTTATTTATTTGTATATATTTTATAGTACAGTCAACAGAAGCTACGACTTTACGCCTTACATCGCTCGTAATAGCGGCGGTTTTCGTAGTGCAAATTTAAAGCCGCTGCTGTTGACTACTTCTGAGTCAACCTGGATTGTTTGGAATTTTGACGTTGGCTGGTAAAGGTACTTTCGTGAATTTGGTTGGTAAAATGTATCTAAAAAACTGAACAGTGATTCAAAAACAAAATCTCCATATTATTTTTCGAGTAAATGTCGTAAGTATATTAATTAGTATTAGAATGATATTAGACTCTGCAAAAATAAAACAAATCAATAAATATATTCTATTTACTTAAAATATATAGAGACATTTAGGAAAATATCTTCACGTTAAATTGAATGAGATAAAAGTAACTGAATTAACTTGATCAAAAGTTAAATATACTATGTTGATGAAGTTATACGAGTTATAATATTTTTAAAGATAATAATAACACGGTGTCTAGAATTAGTAAGCTGTACATCTCGTTGATTTTAAACATAAGTTGTGCTAATGTCAATTTCTTAATTTTTATTAATGTGGTACCGTCGTGCACTAAACTGTTTCAATTTAAAAAATAAATGATGTTATATCGATAAAGGCTTTCAAACAAGCAAGAAAAAAGTTTGCATAAAAATATGATTGTGTCGAAAATATGATTAAAAAAAAACAGCTGCTTCTTGAACATTTTTCTAAATCTTTTACAAAGTTGAAATAATACAGGCGCTATTATATATAACTTTCACGTTGTATAAACAAACAAATTCTTCAGCTTTGGTATATTAATATTGATAATAATATATGTGGTGTGCCCGACGGTACCCTCCGATCGGCTTATGAAAACGGTGACGTGCTCAATACTATTATAATTATCTGTTACAGTGTTATAGTAGCTGTATAGTTGTTTGTATATCGCTTTGTATATGTTGTTATATGAGTATGTGTATGAGCTACTCGACCAAGATAGATGTGTCATCTGTTAATATGTTTTGGTTAGATTGCAATAGCCACCATATACAAGATGACCTAAAGTACGCACTCATTACGTGTACCACAGACAATACGACAAAATCGCAAAAAAATGGTGGGGTAAATTAGAGGTTGGCTAGCCTTTTTTGGTTCGTCTAATTTTACATTTAAATTTGCCAATTACATTTTAACGTGCCATTATCGGTTTTTGGCGTATAATAATTGAAAGTCATTTACTATTTTCAATGTATAGAAGAATATTGTTCATATCATGACAGTTTAACATAAATGTGACCAAAAATTGGTCACAATGACTCAAAAAAATGACGTGTTGTTAAGTGTCAATTTATCTTGGTCGAGTAGGTACTTCTTACATGCATTCAAACAATAAGGTAGCATAAAACTGGTTGGTTAGTCTCTGATTGAGCATAATATAGGTATATATCTTTGATTATGAGTCCAATGAGTGGCAGATTTGTCAAATTCTATATACACTGCATTATTTTTGGCTCCCAAAAATATGTATTTCACTTGATGTTGACAATTATAAAATTGAATAAATCATTTATGGCATTTTCTCCGTGGCGCAGTAGTTAACGCATTTAGCCTGTTGTCGCGGCTAAGTATCTTTCTCAATAGTTGTTCTCAGGATGGGTTGCCAAAAGATTAATACCTGAAGCACCTCCGTGCTTCGAAAGGCACGTTTTAAGCCAGCCATACTCAACTACACATTTCAGTCACGGGATCCCGGGCCGCAAGTAATAAATAATTAGGTATTAATTAAAACGTAATTGCAAGTTAACGAAGTATTTTCTTTAATAATTAAAAAGAAGTAACACAGATGTTTATATGTTTTCGTGCAATTTTTGGTACTCTGAAATTTTTTTGAAAACTTTATCTAGATCTGGCTTGCCGCTACATGCTAATCTTATTACACAATCCATATGAGATTCTATAAGTTTGTTTCTGTACACATTCTTTGTGTGTTTAATTTTTTTTAAAGACGATTCACACACATACGTTGGGCCAAAGAATGTTAGTTAGATTTGGGCACATCTTTGAACGTTTTTATATTTTTGGGGAACAATGCTCCATAATTCTCTGTTTTTTCCTTTTTCTTTGAACATTACTTCTAGGTTGGTATCATTTTTAAAATCGATGAATTCATCAAACAGCTCCCGAGTAATTACAATTTAAAACTGAAACCAACTCTGAATTAGTTGTTCTTTCTAAATGCCATGGATTTTCTATAAGTAAGAAACTTATTTTTTTCTAAGATCTTGGATAGCGCTCACATTACCGTATTTCCCGTTTAATTACCCGTTCTTCGATGGGCGCAAAATAAAACAACTAAGTTGTAACTTCCATGTGGGCCAATCAAAATGGTCCGTCGGGCCGCAGGTTGAGTATAGCTGTTTTAAGCCGTTTTCCCGGCTGCCACGGATCCGCATTATGCCCGTGGTGGGGCATGGCCGACTCTCGTTATTCATCCATAAGGAACCTAAACAGGTAAAAAAATACATATATTTTATTTGACATGTAACTTTAAAGCTTATAATTGTCAACATGTAGTTGTCAGATTATATTAAATGTACACAGAGTCTAATATAGCAAAATAATTGTGAGTATTTGTGTTAATCCTATATGTAAACAGAAATATTGTTCGGTGTGTTGATGTTAGGTTCGTAATTGTAGACTCTCATCGTAAAGGCAAGAAATAATTTATCCTATTCATTAAATAAATTATTTTATTCAAATGTGGCATTTATGGTTTTAGCCCAAAAACAATTATAAGCGTGTCATTTATGCTTTTAGCCTATAACAGAATTATAAGCGTGTTGCTATAAGTTTTCAGGCATTGAAATGAGTACCAGTGGCAAATTTTCTATACATACCAATTCCAATCCGCTTCCCTTTTGGAAATTCCACTCCACCGACTCACCATGCATAAATAAATATCGGGATACCATCAGGCAGTTGCAATGTGAACAAAACGATTTATTTTCCATGTTTCTTATTGTCTCATTTGTGGATTTTTATTGGTCCAGCTTCCATCTACAAAACCGTCAAATAACGCGCTATATAATTTCAATTGTGTAAATAAAACGCGTGTTTCAATACATACAAGTTGTTTTACTTAACTCAAATTGTAAATTGAAGATGTATAAATATTAAACAAGAAAATATACTAAAATTAAAAAAAAACCGCATTCTAATCGCTTAATACGTTTAGGCACTACGAATATTTATGTACAGAAAGACAAAAAAAAATTTGCTGCCATTTTGTTTTTTCTTTGCTGCACCTAAATTTGCCCAGGGTGTACATTATTTTAGTCAAAGCACTACCTTTGTATCTTTTACCGTTTCGGCGGGTAGTTGACCATCTCCATAAATGGCTAGATAGATTTTCATCAAACGTGGCTAAGAACCATCTCGATTAATTTAGCTTTCAATTTAAAAAAAACTGCATTAAAATCGCTTGTTTCGTTTAGGCCATACGAATATACGTACAGATAGACAGACAGACAGACAGACATAGGCTTCAAACTTATAACACCCCTCTTCGCGCTGCGTCGGGGGTTAAAAAAGCAATTAGTCTCATGTCGCAATGACGGAATTCTAGTATCTTTGGTTTAGGTTTCTAGTATATTTTCTTGTTTGATACGAGGGCGGGTCAATAAGTGCGTGACTTTTGGGATAAAACATCGATTTTTTGATAAATAAATAATTTAATTTTTCAACGTAGTCTCCCTTGAGCTCTATACACTTTGTCCAACGCTTCTCCAATTTTTTTATCCCTTCCAAAAATATGATTCCTCAAAATAGGCCTTTGTTTGCGAGATGACTTCATCATTGGAGTCAAATCTTTTTCCACCAAGCCATTTCTTCAGGTTTGGGAACAAGAAGTAGTCACTCGGAGCCAAATCTGGAGAATAGGGCGGATGAGGGAGCAATTCATAGCCCAATTTATGGATTTTTGGCAAGGCAACTGCACATGTGTGCACCCTTGCATTGTCTTGGTGGAAAATAACTTTTTTCTTGGCCAAATGAGGTCGGTTTTTTTTTCAAATCGTCATTGAAGCGGTCCAATAAGTTGGCATAATATTCCCCATTGATTGTTCTTCCCTTTTGAAGGTAGTCAATATGGATTATCCCACGTGCATCCCAAAAAACAGTCGCCATAACTTTATTGGCTGACAAACCCACCTTGGCCTTCTTTGGCGCCGATTCACCCTTAGAAACCCACTGTTTTGACTGTTGTTTGGTCTCTGGTGTGTTGTGATGGATCCATGTTTCGTCCACAGTTACAAAACGGCACAAAAACTCCTCCATATTGCGATTAAACAACGCCAAACCTCATTTTTTTTTTCTTAAATTAATGGGTAGTCTGATAAAGATAGCTGTCAAACACAAACCAATTGACGCAGCAAGTTCAAATTTTGATAGGAGTCAATTGACAGATGCCTGTTGACAGGAGTATTGTTGCTTTTTCAGTAAAGAGGTCAGAAATTCAAAAAGGCACGGACTTATTGACCCGCCCTCGTATTTATGACATAAAATGCAAAAAAATAAGTTATAATTGAAGTATGTTTGTTTGCCTGAATTCTGCCATTACGATGCGAGTTGTCACTTTGACAATATACAGAGGTGATTCGGATGTTTGGTAGATTATTCGGAGTCTATAAGTGTTGCTCTTGTTCTGACCTGTCCATTACTAATTTTATCTCTTCCTGCAGTGGATACCAAGTTATGCTGCGGCTATCTATTATTGTAAAGTATTTTTAAAGGGATATTTAAAGATGAATTCGTTACGTATACAGGGTCGTTTTACAAACACTATCCATTTTTTTTGTCATGTTTCTAGGAAAAAGTTGTTCACTTACAGATTCTGAGTCGGACTTAAAAATTTGAATAGTGTTTTTAAAATGACCCTGTATATTTATCAAGTCATAGGTTTAATGAAGAAAGTTTTGTTTATTTATTATTAGACTTAAAGTAAAGTATTATTTATGATATAGCAGTAAAAGTATGAAAAATCAAGTTACTTAAATCATCGATCAGTTACCTGCATTTTATGTTATGTCCAATTTCTCAATTGATTTCAAACTTAATGTCATACGATTTAAGGTAGAAATTCAATTGAGAAAATAGGTAATTTTTTTGTAATCTTGATAATGTTGACTTGCCTTCAGTGAATCTCCTTAATTTATAATAGTAGAAGTGATTCAAGTCAAATGCATTCTAAGAAGTTTTCTTTCTTTTTATTTTAAAAGAATACGGAATCGTTTTATAAAAAAAAAATTGTAAGGGTATTTTTAAAACTTGATATCCATTGCAGACTCCCTTGTCCCTTACTAGGTTAAAATATATTTCTGTGGTCTATTCATTAATTATCAATATGGAATCGTAGAGTTAATAATGATAGATAAAATTGGTTCCAGTGAAAATATCTACTGGAACATGTTCTGTTTAAAATTGTTAAACGTTTCAATATGTCTATAGAAAATGTGTAAGTTCAAGTTGTGTTTGTATACCACAGAGTCAATAAAATAGTTGTGTATTAGATTACGAACAGTAAAAATATTTATAAGAATATTAAATCTCAGATATATAAAGCTTTTTAAAGCGATAAAACGTTTGTTTGACACTGAAAATTTATTTACGTTAGCTCAATCTTGTAAGGAAAAATATTACTTATGTTAAAGGTTCAGAGTCTAATTTGATAGATAAAGCTATTTGATTTTACTATTTATGTAATATAGAGATGATAATACCATGGCATTGAAACATATATTTTTTAGTTTTAAAATATGATTTAATTGAACAATTCTTTAATTTAGGGTTATGATCAGCAAAAACGACACGTTTTCAAATTTTATGTCATAACATCATCGTCAGGTGATGACGCGATGTTTTAACATAAAATTTGACTTGGCAACAAAATTGCTTTTAACTATGATGGTCTAAATGTGAACTATAAAATCTACTAAAAACCTTTGGAGCGTATTTAAAAAAAAAAAATGAACTTATTTGAAGGTAGGTAATGGTTTTCTCATTACCTACATAATATTTGTTTTATTATCGTATTACATCTCTATGTTGTATACTCAATTTTGTAGATATACTCACTGGAAGAGGTATGTAGGTCTAGAGTGCTAGGACTAGTCGCGACATGTGAATTGTGCCTAAATAAATTGTAATATCTAAGTTATATAACACCCTAAGAGAAAGTTTGTTGAAGAGATAGTGTTGTAAACGTATTGATCGAAATTATGTATAACTAAATTGATAAATAAAATGTGTATAATGAATGAGACTAAGTATATTATTAGGTCTGGGTAAAATTAAATGTTTATAGGCATCGGTGTGGTACGGCTGTCGTGTGAGTTTTGGACTTTATTTTTAATGTAAGCTTACGATTTTTTTTAAATCGTACTTATAATTGTTGTAAAGCGAACAAAAACTGTTGTATAGTGCGTATTACCCCACGTTTCTACTGGCGAAACATTTACAAGAAAACATGTTGCAAAGTATAGTGCGATCACTGAGAAAATGTGTTATTTGACAGCTCCCATCGAGGGCATCCTCTCAGCGGCCGCATTATAATAATAATAATAATTTACACTAATTATCTAGCCCACGTTAAGTTTCATGAAGAACTTGTGTTATGGATACTAGATAACGGATAAACATACCTAAATACTTTTATTTTTGTAAATACATACATAATATACATATTAAATACCCAGACTAAGACAAATAGACATGTTCATGTACACAAATATTTGTCTTGTCCGGGGATCGAACCCGAGACCGCTGGCGCAGACATTAAGGCAGGCTTGGTACCGCTGCGCCAAACAGGTCGTCGATTATATTCTACAATATGTTTTCTTGCAAATGTTTCACCAGTGGAAACGGGTTGTTAGTGGTAGGTGCGATGTCAGTCATCACCGCCTATTGATTCCTGCCCCTTTTGCATGAACACTGCTATATCACGCGATATCATATGGCACATGATGCTGTCTTGCTTACCCGCTACGATGCGGGAAAGTAACACGTTATCGGGCTAAGAGTGTCGATATACAACTATTATAAGTAAGAAATTTTATTTATTTTTAACTTTTTAGTTTTTTTTCAAGTTATGGCCAGGTTACATTATTTCAGTGGAAATTTTACAATCTTATTACGCAGTGCTTCTGCACTGACCAACATTTGCAGTACATCCATATACAAATGTATACTTTAAACCAGTGGTACCCAAAGTGGTCTGGGCTTCGACCCATCTATTATAAGTTTTCAAACTCGCGACCCACCTCTAGGCTGTCTTAGAGTAAAGGTGGCATACATTGGTAATTCCCAGATACCCTAGTCTATTGGCGAGTTCCGAGACTATAGGATGATTAACGAGAGCAGGCGCGTTATCAGTACTTAGTAACAGTAAGCTATCCAGAACATTTTAGTCGGTGGTGAAACCGGCCCTTAACATTTCTCAATACATTGAACAGTAAGCTATCCAGAACATATTAGTCGGTGGTGAAACCGGCCCTTAACATTTCTCAATACATTGAACAGTAAGCTATCCAGAACATATTAGTCGGTGGTGAAACCGGCCCTTAACATTTCTCAATACATTGAACAGTAAGCTATCCAGAACATATTAGTCGGTGGTGAAACCGGCCCTTAACATTTCTCAATACATTGAACAGTAAGCTATCCAGAACATATTAGTCGGTGGTGAAACCGGCCCTTAACATTTCTCAATACATTGAACAGTAAGCTATCCAGAACATATTAGTCGGTGGTGAAACTGGCCCTTAACATTTCTCAATACATTGAACAGTAAGCTATCCAGAACATATTAGTCGGTGGTGAAACCGGCCCTTAACATTTCTCAATACATTGAACAGTAAGCTATCCAGAACATATTAGTCGGTGGTGAAACCGCCCCTTAACATTCCTCAATACATTGAACAGTAAGCTATCCAGAACATATTAGTCGGTGGTGAAACCGCCTCTTAACATTTCTCAATACATTGAACAGTAAGCTATCCAGAACATATTAGTCGGTGGTGAAACCGCCCCTTAACATTCCTCAATACATTGAACAGTAAGCTATCCAGAACATATTAGTCGGTGGTGAAACCGCCTCTTAACATTTCTCAATACATTGATCAAAAATGATTTTCCAAGTTTAAAAATATTTTAATCTGTATATCTTTAATATTGCAACAATCACTGAGACATGCCACTGAAATAATTTAAATTGGCCATAATTTCTTTCAAAATAAAAGGTAAGTTAATATAAGTTGTCACATTTTTTATTGTTAGTTGTAATCGGCCTTATGATGTTCTAATATTGTATTCATGTAACTTTATAAAATATTATAATTTATATTTAATAATTAGAAAGTACAGTCAAGACAGTGTCAACTCTATATAAGTATTGTTTTCACCTCACACGCTCGGAAAAAGAGGTTTTTACATTCAATTTTCGCATTTTGCGGCATAGCGTGGTAAAGTATTTTTTTTTATTTAGAAAGAAAAGTACTTCATAATGCGTTCCGTATCGCACTATTGACTTTTATGATCGATCTTATTTTAAATAACTTTGAATTAATTATTATACTCCGTTTTGATTTTATTATATTAATTTACTTCCTTGAATCATATAAACAATAACAATAAGATTAAACTATTTGTTATAAGAATTTTCAATTTAAGGTGGGCGAGATTTTATTTCGGACCGCACAAAAAACTTTAAGTTTTAAATTGTCTGGCACCTACAAAATTTCCTACACATTTTATTCCTATTGTAAAAGTAACTTTGAATTAACTATAATACTACCTTTTTATTATTTTAGTTATTTAAATCATAAAAATAACAAGAATAAGGTATATTTAGATTAAACTATTTGTTAAATATATTTTTTACCGTAAGTTAGTTGACCGTGGAAATAACCTAAAAGTTTTCTTAGCTGTTGTGAGGTGAAAAATTGTGTGTTGCTCGGCAGCATAGTTTTTAGCGTCTCGTACCTTTGAAACTCTCGCTACGCTCAGGATTCAATCTTTAAACCTCTCGCTATGCTCGTTGTTCAATCCTAGAATCCTTTTCTTGCTCAGTTTTCAATAGAGGTGACTCGCCACTAAACACAACTTTCCAGCCTTGCATGACAAATAACTATTTCAATGATAATATTGTGAATTGAAATGTGAAAATAACAGAAAAACAAATAAAAAAACAATTATTTTATAAAATAATAGTTTGTTTTTTATTTGTTTTTATTTGCATGCATGCTGGTTAGTAAAATATGTTTAATGTACAGATTGGCATTTGTTATATTTATTTATTTTTCTTTATGTATTTACTTTTTGGATGACCACGTGATAAGTATTTTATTAATATGGTCTTGACTGTACATAGCATATACAATATTATGTTACAAATTATAACGTTACTTAGAACTTTAATATAATTCAATTAATATTACTGCTGTTTGCGTGAAGTAGATGGAAATAATTAAAAAAAGATTTTTCTTTTATTATATCGCTCGGGTTTCATATTAAAATTGAAATTATTTAAGTATAGTATTATATTTTATAGGTGGTTAATTAACTTTAGAACTTTAGAGTTATTCTTTGAAAATATACGAATAAAACACTTTTAGCGATTTTGCGAATATTTATGTGTATTTATTTCGAATAGTGAACACTATGAATTTAATTTTAATGATATGAATATATATGAAAAGTTTAATTAATAAATGAAGTTTTATCTAGAGTTAATATCTGAAGATTCTATATTGGCAAGATTTGTTATAATTTAGTTCTTATTGTTAAGTTGTTCATTTCTAATCATACTTCCTATGGTCAAGAACAATTTTAACATAATGGTTATGTTTTATGTGAAGATATATAAATGTTAGCTAAGTAAATTTGAACGAACGATGCAAAAGTATTCTTCCAATTCTGGCCAAAATGATAGAGTTGTAAAAATAAATAATATTCATGACGGTTTGTTTCAATTTAATGTTCTACTTTGTCATACAAATTTTGCGTTAATTCTCTACAGTCAACACTGTACTAGGTTCTCCATAATCAGTCATTTTAATCCAATTTACTCTATGTATGGAAAAGGAGATTGGGCCACATGACCGACTACACGGACCCAATGCGGATTGTTGGATGTTAACGCCTGCAAATATGGCCGGGACCAACGGTAACGGACCAACTTAAATAATTGTGTTTTTTATTTAAAAACCTAAATAAATTAATAAAATGAAATAAATTAATAATTCTTACACTCACACCAATAACCTAGCCCCAAAGTAAGCACTGTAAGGCTTGTGTTATGAGGTACTAGGGTAATAGATATAAATACATATAATTATACATATATAAGTATTTATGTGTAGAAATACATATAAACGTCCATGACTCAGGTACAAATGCTCATATTTATCATACAAACATTCGCCCCTACCGGGATTCGAACCCGGGACCTCAGAGTAAGCGACACCTTGAAACCGGTGTACGTACCACTCTACCACGGAGGTCGTCAATATATATCTGTCGAAATCTGTTTATGACATAACTCCAGTAAGAATTAAATACTATATCGCCTCAACCAATATTTAAAACATTTTTTTTTATTAAAATAGTTCTATTTGAACTAAATTCCTACCGTTATCAATACACAAATACAAATACAAATTTTTATTGCAATCTAAGTGTGTACAGGTGTTATAATCTAGAAGGAACTTAAAAACTTAGTCGCCCTTTACGGACACAGCAATTTATGAGAGGGCTGCCTGCGACAGATTAATTTTTTGTTATACAACAAAAATATTTAACCACTAATCTTCTAATAATCCACCAGGTGATTTCGCATGGAGCTGCGGCAGCTGTGTGATGCCAGACCCATGGGATAGGTTTCCATCCCCCCCTCTAGGGGGCAGTCACCCCACTACACCCCGGAACGGCTGCCGGCCCGGGAACTGCGCTAACAGGGTTCCCTACCCCAACTACGTCCCAGGGAAGGGAACCCCACGTTCCAGCCGCGGGAGGAACCCCCACTGGGCACCCGGGTTCGATGAAAGGTTTAAAAATCAAAGATGCAGAAGCGGACCAACACCTTACTGGTAGACAAGTACTGGCGTCGTCTTGTGTACCAGTACCCAGTGATTTACTCACAAATGAGATTGTAAATAGTTGTTGAATGTTCTTTATATTTATCTTTATATGAAGAGATTGTTGTATAAAACTTGATGAAATGGCGTAATGTGAAAATGAGAGCTGCTGTTTTAAGGTAGGTAATGTTATCGATTATTATCCCTTTTTATGGATTGGCGTTCAATGTTAGTATTGTGTGAAAGATAACATATTTTGTAAAACGTCAATGATTTGAAAAAGAAGAGTATACATATACGTATGCTGTGTGTGTGTATGAGTATACTGTGTGGGAGAGTTAAGAACTAATGTGGTAAATACATTAGATGTTACTAACCAGAGTTGCTTTTTGACAATATCCACTTATTGTGGTGTAAGTTCCTTACGTACTTTGATTGTAAAGTCACTAACAAATACACTCTATCGATTTCGGATTTAACTTCCAAGTAATAAGGCTCAAAATCAATTGTGTAGATATAGATTGTTTTGTATAATCTGAAAGGTTATGTTGTGTCTTTAATTTTTTCCTGTGACTTAATCTAAGGTTTATTCAAAACTAGGTTGCTTTAAATAGAAGATGAACCTTATATTTGAGCTTAGTGCGAGTTTTTCTACTCACAGTCGATCGTGAACGCGTCGATTTTTGTATGAAATCATTCAAAATCATGAATGTATTGTATGTAATCAGCAGCCCGCCACCACGGACTACACCAACGCCATACAAAAACCTAAAGCGCTTTTCAGACTACGCTATAATATAATATTGGTTGGTGGTAGGACTTGTAGTAAGTCCGCCTGGCTAGCTACCACCATCTTATCTAAGTCTGCCGCCATAACAACAATGTTTTCAGCATTGTTGTGTTCCGGCAGTTAGAGATAAGATAGCCAGTTCCTCAGTGATTGAGGATTCCGGGAGAGGCTCGCTTCCATCTTCAGCCTTATCAATACTTAACATCAGGTATGATAAAGGCTAAGAGTCTCCCCGTCTTTAAAAAAAAAAAGCATATAGCTTATAGCTCATAGCTCATAGCACAACGATATCGCCCACCATACATTTACCTAGATAGCGTAAGTAAGCCTATAATATTATATTATAGCTAAGTGTGAACGTGTTCCAAGTAAATGTATGGTGAGCGTATGTATGAGCTATATGTAAAAAAGTCTGAAAAGCGCTTAACGCGACCGTGAGTAGAAAAAATTCGCACTAAGTACACAAGATAGGCAAACCAGGTATTATGAATTTATGTATGGTCTATATTACGGCCTGAATAACAATTACAGCTAATATGCCTAGTTAAATGTGTAGATCTGTGTATAAAGTGCCGCCTCTATTGTTATTTCCTGGAACTAAAAGAGGCATCAAGAGTCACGGGAAAAAATATATCATGATATGTTACGATGTGGAAAGGAATGTATGCGTCGGATTTAATACCTAAAAGCTATAGTAATAGAGTTCTTAATTCAAGCGTTTTTCCGATTGCTGGAAACCATTGGAAGAGATGATCACTTTTAAGATTCTCGCGTGTTTAAGTAAACAAGTTTTATGGGTTACATTGCGTTCCGTTTTATAACATATTACACAAGTACCACAAGTGTATTTCAAACTTTTTTCGGGCTCCAGGGGCCGTACCGCGCATTGCTGCTTCTTCTTGACACAAATGAAAACTTACCAAAGACTAAGAGCAATATCACATCCATCTGTCAAATGAATTCGATGTCGATGCTGACGACACTTGCGCGGTAGGGGCCCAGGGGGGCAATTCTCGCGCTGAGATATGTCGAATTCGACATTTTTCAAACCATAATTTCTTTATTAAAAATGTAAGTAAAATCTTTACTACGGACATAATACTTTAGTTTCAATGATCTTTGACAATCCTATAATGTTGAAGATTGTTTTCTGTGAGTTTTAATATATATTTATGGCTCCGAAAATGTCGAATTCAAGATGTCGAAGGCGCGAGAATTACCCCCCAGGTTGATGGACACGCAGGACAAGACAAAATGTGTGCCATAGTCTGTTGGGAAGTTATATTAAACTTTTC
Source organism: Chrysoteuchia culmella (assembly GCA_910589605.1). Lineage (NCBI taxonomy): Eukaryota > Metazoa > Arthropoda > Insecta > Lepidoptera > Crambidae > Chrysoteuchia > Chrysoteuchia culmella. The sequence goes on from OU342659.1 coordinate 17,729,044, forward strand.
TAAAGGACAAATGGGAACGTTTCGTAGATCATCTGATAGACCACACAACGTTAAAAAGGACTTAATTCTGCCGTTCGGTCATAATCGTATCTCAATCGTGTTAGGGATTAACAGCACTTTAAGATTTATAGTAAATAATTTAGGTAGTACATGAAAAATAAATAAAAAATATTGTATTTGAATTTTTTCCATATGTGGTATATTTCTAGAGTTATTTATGTTTTTAAATTACGACGTTTATGCGTATGTGGTGTCGTCACTTTACAACACTTTGTATGCAGCTTGCGGCTCACGCTTGACCGATTTGGTCCGTTTGTCGCCTTCTGTGTATGGAACAGTATAAACTGACGTCACGCGAAGAGCTTCCGGAACTAGAAGTTTGAACAGTTGTAAATCCGTAACTACTTACCGTATTTTAATAAAACAATAATAGTTGTTTTAAAATATTTAAGCTGTTGTTTTAAAAAGTTTCTAGCTATTTAATAAACCCGCTGTTAAGCCTCATTGTAGTGCTCTCTTACACAGTTCTTATTACTACAGTGTAAAAACACTATTGAGATTTGGAAAGTTGGCAGAATTGACCTACAGTGGTCTTGGACTTGAACTTCAAGTGGAGGACCTCTCAGTCAAAGCATTGTTGGCTATTTAACAGATTTCGGTATATAAAGTCAGTCAAAGTATTTTATGAACTTAAGTTTGAGCATTTTTTATTTTATATTCAATAAAGTAAGTTCAATTTTGTTTTTTTAACACAATAAGTCATCACTTTTTTCGATGAACGATGCTTTTAGTTTCTTTCGTTTTCGTTCAGGTTTCTTTGTGCGCCTGATTGCTTATTGTATTATTCATTTAGTTGGTCTAAGATTTCTTTTTTTATATGTAACAAGCATAGATTTATCATTGGTTTTCGCGTTGCTACAACTAGATACCGCCTTCATACATTTAGCTCTTGACTGTTTTACTCTGCCACCAAACGGCACAGTCTACTGTGACAACGGCATACGGCATCAACAATAATCCCTAGCAACCGAGTCAGTTGGTCAACAAAAGAATAACGGCAAAATTTGTGGTCACATTTTTTTGATCCATTGTTTATATGAAGCGCGGTAACTAGTTGTAGCAACATGGAAAACAATGATAAATCTATGGTGACAAGTATATCGACTCATGGGTATTTTCTTTTCGTAAAGACCCTAAAAATACGAAAATTCTAGATTATTCTCAAATGGGGCTACATATACGTCGTGTAGTTTAATTTCTCTTTAATCGCTATAGTTATTCACTTCGAAGTGATGTCGTGTTTCTTTCGCCTAATCTGCGAAATCGGTCTCGCTCCCGCGAGAGCCGCTTGCTCATTGATGTCTCGCTTCAGTCGTAAAGCGCCTTAAGGCTCGCGTATACTACAGCCGTATCGCAACGCAACGCATAAATAAGCCTAGGAAGCTATTCTATTTAGTCTATCATAAAATATTAAAAAGCAAAAAAGTCTTTTGACACTACATTTTTTCTTTTGTCTACCCATTAGTTGATGTACTTATTTTTCATTGTATAGTTACTGTGTTTAGTTAATTTTGCAACTATTGTAAAGTTTGGTTTTTTTATGTTTTTTTGTCTTTACTATTATTAAAACGTTTGTTCTTCAGTTTCTTGAGTTTTTATTTAATAAAATTCTGAAATTGAAATGGGTTTAATTTTTATGTTTTTGATTTCGCATTTACAATGCTATTTTATATGATATTTTTTTACTAGAAGAATCTAGGGACCTTGTGAGAGGAGTCTCGACCTTTTTCCTAATTTTCTTAAAAAAATATTGATTTGTAGTTCTTAGGCTTAGACGAAGTTCACCTAGCTTAAAGCCTAAATATTTTTATCTAAAATAAATTGACCTGTATGTACCTCACAACTTGCAGTATAGTAATCTTGTAATGCGAGAAATGTAATGTATGATAGACAAGTCTTTCTTTGACAGTTAAAAATTGTTTACGGTTACAATAACCATAAAATCTAATATTTTGATTAGTATTTTCCTTTTGTGATGGAAATTGACCTTACTGATATGTTAAGGTCACTTTTCAATTTGACGACTCTGTATGAAATAAAACAGGGAGAAAAAAACAGCCCTTGACGAGTTTCTTGCCGGTTCTTCTCGTTACAAGGTCTCCCGCCGTAGGGTTTGTGGACCGATGGCGTAGCTTCTTTGACGTTCATAAGTGCTTGTAACAGCCTAGACTGAATAAATGATATTGACTTTAGGTGTACTACGGACACTTTTTCTTGCCCATGGTACACCTTAGTTCGTCTGGGAGAACCGCGGGCACTTTATCTGCCCTGTGGTCCCAACTTTTGCACGCCTCGGAATGAGCTAGTGCTCTATTCTATACACCTTTATTCACTAAAAACATTGTGCACTAATAGAATAAATATTGAACGAAAAGTACCAGGGCAGGGTGGAACGATTTTCATACAAAAAACAGTCGAGATTATCTTGGTAGATTAACAGAATTAATACTTAAATATATGTGCAACTATTTCTTTTCGGGTATTCATTTGCGCTAAATTCATAAACAAACATTGTTTCATTCAGAAATCACCTATAAATGAACACAAAATTTTTGCAAATATTACGTGTGTGTATGTGACAAATGTCGTGTACGTATACAAAAATCGCGACGTTGCCATTCCATGCGGCTAAGACGCGCAACGCGCGAAGTTGCCGCTCTTACGTTTGTCTCGATTTAATATTTGTTTAAATTTCTCTTTACTAGATTTTTCAGCTGTGTTGCCGTTGCGTCCCAAAAGAGATGAGTTTCGTCAGTAATAATTTACTTTGGGATTATGATATAAAGTTGTGATTTGTAGGATTTATACTGACTCCGAGTTTGAAAAAATGCTAAACACGACTTTACATTTTGTTTTTTATGCGTAAAACCTTTTTTTCTTCCATCACTGTCAAAAAATGGAAAATAAGATTTTATAAACAAAAAAAAAGAAAAGAAAATTTTATCTGCTTTGTGCAAATAAAATTTACTTGTATTATGTAACGTACTTAATATTTAAATATTTTATTTTTTTCAAATAGGTATTAAATTGTCCGGAATCACATCTACGTACTGACAACACCGACCGATCCGTATTTGTCATTTGTTTATAGTGTTTTTTCGTTGTGTTGTTGTGACTAGGGATGGTCAATACAACTGACTAAAATTTCAGTGAAATGAAAATGAAATATAAACGAAACTTATGAAATCTTTCAAAACGGGTTGAAATATTTCTGTTTTGAGTGAAATTTATTTTCTGACTAGAAATGATTTATTTTACGTACATCCTAATGATTTAACGATCTTAATGATTTATTTTATTATTAATATTAAAATTTTATCGTATTAAATGATAATAACAGACTTAATTTTGATTTTACCGTTAAGAAAGTTAAGAAAACAATCTAAGTATTCAAGTACTAATTCTTATGATGTTTTTACTTAGTTTTTCAAAACATCATAAGTATGATGATAGGATAGAGATAAACATAGACTAAACCAAATACAAAACATGAATTTGACGTCACATATCACTTGACTATTGATGTTTCGACTATGAATCAGGACATTTGCGCGAAAAGCTAATAACGTGAAAGACTCTTACACGAAAATCCGTTTGCTCGAATGAACAAATGTAATTAAATTTGCCTCAATTATTGGTCAGTTAGCCTTCAAAAACCATTTTCACCGCACAGCGCATGAATGAATGTGAGCGCTATCTCAGCACTTTTTATCTAGATTGTACTTAACATTACATAGTACATATTTAAGATACACAAGAGGTTAGCATTTTTTATTTTATAACCTCTCAGGCATCGGAAAACGAAACACAATAGATATTTTATTATTTGCAACCCCGGTGTTCGCTGCGCTGCTTTACGAATTAAGTATTTGTTGAATAATACAATTTCATTATGAGGTAAGTACTTAATAGTAATATTTTTTGGGGCATTTTTGCTTACTTACATGTTTTATGTATTAATATTTTATAATATATCTTTATAAATTAAAACACGAAATTAGTTATATGCACATAAGTGCCTTTAAAGACTCAATCCTCAGAAACACGTGAAGTATCAAATTGATATTAATGAAGATTAAAGTCTATGGTTCCCCCGAACTGTAAAAATCAAGCTTCTAAGTTTTTACATCACCATAATAAATTATCGCAGTAAATTAAAGCTTTAAAGGTAGAATTTAACCAGATTTACAAGATGTAAAATTTCACCACATAAGTAAACAAAAAGAGTAAGTATAAAAATGGCGTCTTGAGCTTGATTCCAAAACTATTATAATATAAAATGAAATAAAATTTGCGCAAATTTATATACGCGCCAATATACCGAAAGGAGCTAAATGTATTGATTTTAAATAAAACTAATATAATAGTATTGTAGTATTGTACTAGCGGATCCTCGCGGTTTTACACGCGTGGTACCTGTTCCCGTGGAAATATCGGGATAAAATATAGCCTATGTTAATCAGGGATAGTGTAGCATCCTAAAAGAATTTTTGAAATCAGTCCAGTAGTTTTTGAGTTTATTCATTACATACATACATACACATCTTTCCTCTTTATCACTATATAGTATAAAGCAAAGTCGCTTCCCGCTGTCTGTCCCTATGTATGCTTAGATCTTTAAAACTACGCAACGGATTTTGATGCGGTTTTTTTTAATAGATAGAGTGATTCAAGAGGAAGGTAAAATAACCTTCAATATATAGTAGAGAAATACTGTAATTTTTAAGGTTTCTAATGTGATGTCGTAAATAATTACATTTTTTCCGCTTACATTGCAAACGCAGGCTGAACCCTACGAGATTTATCAATATAAGGTAATAAGTATTTGTACACCTTGAAAATGTCTACAGAAAACTCCGCGGTGGTTTATGTTTATCTCTTATAGATAACCCACAATAGCATAAGTCGTGTAGTCCACGCGGGCGAAGCCGCGGGCGGGAAGCTAGTAATATTATATAGTATAGAAGTATAGAAAACGGTAACATGATGATCCAACAACCACCACCACTTTTTTTTGATTGAGGAAACACTGCAATTTTAATCAAAATCTGTTCAGCAGTGGTTTAAAAAAAATATATTATAATGGGCAAACACACTAAGAAATCTTAAAATTTAGAGTATTAATTACATTCTTGTCACTTGTGCAATTTAAAAAAGTTGCAATTGCATTTGTTGCAATTTATACATCAAAATTAATATTGTGATGTTATTTAAATAAACAATAATATAAAATAAATAATAAAAAAATAATAAAAAAAAATCTACCATCAGAAGTGTCGAACCCTAACTCTTTGATATCTAAGCCGAGTACGTAGACCGCTGGGCTACTTTATCATTTTCAGCTGGGTCGAAATATTCTACTACAAGAAACTCAGAAATAAGGTATGCATGTGTGAGTGATTAGTAAAATTGGGAGACAGAAACACTCTCTCGAGATATTTGGATGATTTATGTACTACAAAAAGATAAATGTTGGTTTCGAAAATTCAATATTTATTTATAGAATGCGCTAATAGTATTTTGAGTTAAAAAGATACAAAGAACAATTAACAAATAAATAAAAACTACTAAATAGCGAAAGTAGCGCCATCTAACGACCGTTCAGCTTTTTGTAACTTAATCGTTCCACCTTAACCAACTAGGAGTAATAACTCCTACTTATACTTAGTTCAAAAGCTGCTGCCTTTAAAAACTCGAAACATGTAATAAAATAACTCCTTGTCAGCTATGCGATCCTGGTACTTTCAGCTAATAATATTAATTTAATCGGTCGAGTAGATTCAGGTGTACCGCGGCCAGAGGTTTGAAATAAAACAGTCATAAACAATGAGATGTACCACGGGCAAGAAATAGTGCCTGTGGCCGCGCTTGACAGGGTGATAAAACGTAATCGATCGCATTTGCTAAGTAACGTTCGGTGCGGTCAGGTGTCGGGTGGTTGATGGTAAAGTGGCTTTACAGCTGAGCGCTTTCGTGCTTCGGAGGGTACGTTGAACTGTAGGTCCAGGCTGATAACAGTCGTTAAGCAAAGTCGGAAGCCTTGTAGGGGCTTGATAAATTCTTACACCAGAGGTGTGTTACCTACTTTGAACGCCTTAACTAAAATATAGGTTGGACCTAGAAATACATACCTACCTAACCTAAGGCTGCTAACTTTTTTGTTGCAAACATGTGAAGTAATCGCTAAGGTCGCTAATCCAAAAAATAACTTATTAAATAAAGCAACAAAACGTATTTTTATGACTTTTTTATTTTATTAAGTTTGCAATGCTATCTTAAATGATAATATTTAATAAAATCGACTCGGCTCCCAAGTCACATGATTCCCAGTGATTTGTTGTCTAGAATTTTCCTTTCAAAATCTAACGAAACGTGTTTACCAAACATGTTTACATTGATTACAAACAAGATATCCTCAATATGAGCAAGCAAATATGATTGGAATATATTATGGCATTCTTTTTTAACTTAAGTATTATTATTAATATTAGGTCTTTCTTTACATATGAAATTGCCGATTTGTGTGAAGAATTTCAAAGAAAGTTCCGTTTCTATAACCATTTTTGTTATAGGTACTACAACAAATGCTAATGCCACAATTTTTTTTAATACAAACATCGTGTGGAGACTGAGCCATATATACTCGTAAGTATATACATTTTATAAAAATAATAATAAGTATCTCAGAAGTTATAATAAACAAAGTGGTTTTTATGCATTTATGCTAACAAAAAAATAAAAAAATACTAACGATAAAAATAATAAACTTATGAAAACTGATGCTTGACTGTGAAGATCTTAGTTTAATATTAAGCAAAAACAATTATGTATTTTTTGTCATACAAGTAGAGATCTTATGATAAATTTTAAATAGAAAAATATTGGAAAATATTTACTCGGCGACAAGAGAATTCTCAGATGGGAATCGAACCCATGACCTTTGGAAATCCGGTCCAATGCTCTAACCGCCGAGCTACCAAGACTTGCGAACCACCGTCGAAATTCTCCAATACTTTTATATTTTTAATACGCTGTAGGCTTGGACGAATTAAATATCTAGGCAACAAAGCTCTATACTATGCCTATCTCTTACTGTAGATAAGTTATTTAAAACGACCGTATATGTATACCTATTCGCTTTTAAAAAACAGGTAGGTAATGGAAAACTTGACCTTATGCTGTAGCTATAAAAGGATTTGTTCAAGGTCTAACAAGTTATTATGTGGGAATCATTAGTCGGCTGCAAAGCGTCGCTTGTGTGGTGAATTACTTAAAAAATCTTGTTTATTTTATAGAAAAATGGTAAGCTGATATTTTTTTTGAACAACAACGGAGAGATGTTTTCATCATACCAAAAGCCTTCGTACGAGTTGACATTTACTGTCAAAATGTCAACGTTTTCGATAACTATCGGATACACCACCGAATGTCGGTAAAGTAGTCTATGGTTAAGGCGCTACTCGGAAAAAGTATGGACTTTTTGATATAAAACTATAGCACGTATACAGTTGTTACAAATCTGGTAATAACATATATATTTCTTCATACCTTTATCTAGATTCGTATAGTTTCAAAAACACGATTTTATGATTTTGCCCCGACACTTTGTCTTTTCGAAAAGACCTTTAAATAATACGAAAATTGAAGATTATTCTTAAATGGGGTTACTTACACTACTAGAAATTGGTTTAATAAGTGGACACCAATAATATTTAGGATCGTATAGAAGCATTTTTTTTAAATCGCTGTAGTTTTTTTTATACGAAGTGATTTTGTGTTTTCTTTGCCTAATCTGCAAAATCGGTCTCGCTCCCGTGCGAGTCGTTTTCTCATTGCTATCTCGCTTCAGCATATTTTTTTCGAGTATCGCCTTAAAAAAGAGCCAAAGCGATAGTTTTCGATAATGGTTATAGTTTTCCAAACTCGTACTAAGGGTAGGTACTGATGCTAATTAGTAGGTAACGATAAGACTACGGTGGACGCATGCCTGTCTCGGAAATCTCAACCACTGAGGCACTGATTTAAAATTGAGATAGGTAAAATGAAATGTAAATGTGAAATGGCCACTACTGGGTAAGCGGCGAATACTGGGTCAGTAGCCATAATAACAGTCTGCGGCCTTGCCTACTACCGGTACCAGTGGCGGAGAATGAGCCAGTGGCCATAGAATGTGAGCTAATACCTCCACCCCGTCCGCCTAACTGTATAGCTAACGCTATAGATATCAATCTTAAAACTCGTAAAACACTTCGACGATAGGGTTTTTTGTCCAATTCCTGCATATTTCTGTTCGTCTTTTTGATTCACTATTACATTTTTAGTTTGAAAGTGATAGGTGTTAGCGAGAGCCCTTGTAGGCTTCTAGTGGTTTGAAAAATCGATAGCTATAGCGTTAGCAATACCGTTAGGCCAGCGGTCGTAACACTTTTTTGGCCAAGGGTCACTTAAAGCAACTTGTGGTTTTACCCGCATGGTTCCCGTTCTCGTGGGAATATCGGAATAAAAAGTAGCCCATGTGTTAACACAGGCTATCTTGTATCTGTGTGCTAAATAACATTCAAATCAGTTCAGTAGTTTTCGAGTGAAAGAGTAACAAACACACAAACACACACTTTCGCATTTATAATATTAGTAGTAGGTATGGTTAAAATTTAGAATCGTGCGGCACGATTTAAGGGCTAAGGGGGGTGCGGGGGGGAGCGGAGGGAGGACCGATGCCCCCCCGCACTATTCCCATCCCATTACAAGGTAATACCTACATAGTTATGAAGATATTAAAAAAATAAAATGTAACCTCAAAATGTATGAAAATCTACATGGTGGACCCCTGCGTTGCACTACAAGATTAAGATTTTTTTTAGCATTTTATTTTTCTATAACTATCGTCATATTGGTTTTAATTATAAAAAACATAATTTCTGGCGCTTCGCCGGCCGCTGCCGCGGCACGCACGCTGCGCTCGCTCGGCTTGCGCGTTTTATATAATATACCTAGTCATATGTATATCATACTAGTTTTTAGACAAAGACATCGTTTTATGGGCTTCACCGGCCGCTGACGCGACGCGCTTGCTCGGCTCTCACATTATATATATTTAAAAGTTTAAAAAAAAAATCGTTTCTGGCGCTTCGCCGACCGCTTAGGTAGTTTTATTTACGGCCTTGGTGTCATTTTAGGTGACAGCAGACATTTCAGCTTCTTTTTGCGTTTTGTTCCACGGCATTGCATAGACAAATATTTTTTTTATCTTTACGACAAGTCAAACAATGATAATGCGAGGTGAATTAGCGTTTCGTTTCAGGTTTTAACCGTTTTGAGGTTAAAAATTGTTTTTTGATTTTCTTATAAACGATACATTACCTTGTAATAAAAGTAGTGTTCGGGGGATGGGTGGACCCCCCCCCTTAACAACCCTTCCACTTTCAACCCTTAAATCGTGCCGCACGATTCTAAATCCAGGATTTGGACAGAAATTGAAAAAAGTACTAATTTAATAGTTTTTATTGAAATAAATAGAACTGACAAAATTTAAAAATAATGACCTTTTTATCGTAATTATGGTGTTGAACTTTCTCAATGATTACATCCGTATTGCCGTCTTTGGACTGCATGCAATCCTAAATGTGTCTTTTGAATGTGTCGAAAGACCATACTGGGATAATTGTTTATCAAGAAGCTAATTTTTGAAAATGAAGCGGCGCAAAGATAAATGTATGTAAATATTAGTTGAAATAAATTGGGCGCAGTCTCTTAAACGTTTATAATATCTAGACACATTTTATTTTATGCATTCTGTTTTATATAGTAATTAGTTAATCATTTAAATTGTTAGCTATACCACGGGCCGCACAAATACAGGCCCCCGGCCTGCGGGCCGCAGTTTGACGACCACTGCGTTACGGGTGGTAGGGATGGAAAATGGACCCATACCCATTTCAGAATAGGTAGTTTACCGAAACACCTTAGGCCGATAGAACGTTATGCCCAAATCCCTAGGTCGTTCGGTAAAGGGTGTTTCGAAACCATTTTGTTGGACGACCTGTTTGGCGCAGGGGTACTAACACCGCCTTCTGCGCCAGAGGTCCCAGGTTCGATCCGCGGACAAGACAAATAATTGTGTACATGAACACGTACATGTACATGAACATGTACATGAACATGAACTTAACGTGGGCTAGATAATTGGGGTGATTGTATGCAAATATTTATTTTTTATTATTTTATTTTGTGCTCCTGGGTCAGTGTCTATCTGTCAGTGTTTGCCTGTATGGATTGTAGGATTCGTCGTTTTACAAAATGCCTAGGCAGATTGTAAATCATGATTTTACTAGCCTAATTAAGGCGAGCTTGTCGGACCAGCTCTATATTGTAGCACCAGGGACCTAACAACTCTTCTAGCCCAAATTGGGAATCATAACAATACAACTAGCTTATCGGATTTGTGTACGATATCTTTTTTTAACCACGGAGTTTACAATCTGCCTAGACATTTTGTAAAGCGGCTAATTCTACAATATGCCTGCGACATCTATATCCGATCGAGTCTGTGGCCTTGGCTAAGTCTGTGACTACAGCCGGGCAACAACAAAAGTAGACAAGTGGCAGCAACCGGCTTAGCTCAGAAACTTTCATTGTCCCCTACAGATTAAGGTCGTATTGGTGGTGCTTTTGGCGCTCACCGTGCCAAGCCAGCAAGAGGTAAGTCAAAATAGGTACTCTCGTCACCCATTTTTAATGTCCCCACTGCTGGGGCACTGGCCTTCCTTATGGATGGATGGATAAAGATAATGAACCATGACCAACCACACGGGCCCAATTTGTGAGTTTTAACGACTGCAAATGCAGCACGGAGGAGCTCGAGATAATAAATTTTTTGTCACCCATCCCTTGACTGACTATTGCGAACGTTGCATAACATCATCAATCGAAGGCCGAGCGCGCGATCCATTGCGCCACCGAGCTCCTCAAATAGTTACATACTTAGTAGTCAAAGGTAAATATAAGGCCCTTAGGCCTTATATTACCGTAAAAGTTAGATCGATGGACTTTATGTGTTACTTAACTTTGATTCTTTCAAATACACATAATTCAAAATTCAAAATTCAATATCATTTATTCAGTCTAGGCTGTTACAAGCACTTATGAACGTCAAAGAAGCTACGCCAACGGTTCACAAACCCTACGGCGGGAGACCTTGTAACGAGAAGAACCGGCAAGAAACTCGTCAAGGTCTATTTTTTTTTCCCTGTTTTATATCATACAGAGTCGTCAAATTGAAAATTGAGCTTAACATATCAGTAAGGTCAATTTCCATCACAAAAGAAAATACTAATTAAAATATTACATTTTATGGTTATCCAGACCGTAAACAATTTTCAACTCGCAAGGAAGGACTTACATTTAACATTTCTCGCATTACAAGGTTACTGTACTGCAAGTTGTGACGTACATACAGGTAGATAGCAATTTATTTTAGATGAAAATATTTAAGCTCTAAGCACAACGTTAAGACAAGCAGACTCAAGCTACCTGCGTTAAAAGTTTAATCTAATACTATATGTAAGGATGTGCCCCGAAAGAAAAGCAATGCTTCGTGTACTGGGATTTATTGTCGGTTATCACAGGAAGAGGTTCGCAGACAGAGTGGCGGCGCTCGTGGAGCGGGCCCATATTCATATTCAACTAATTTACCGCAGGCGCCATCTGGCGTTTTCTTAACCACTAGCGCGCTACGGTTGCGCGATAAACGTACAAAGATCAATGACTAATAAACTACGACGTTGTTACACTATACTAAACAAATGAATGACACGGCTACAACTTCGAAAAAATAAAACAAAACATTTATGACCAAGCTGTTTTGTCATTCAAATAATCCTTTTGTCGAACATGTCGATAAGTCGAACAAGTCTTCAATCCTGGATCAATTCAAGATAAGTCGATATTGAAATACCGGCCCGATCTAACCTTTTATTTGTTCATTACAAAATGTGTCCGATACTATACTATTTTCCTCTACCTAATGTTCCAGGAGCAATGTGGCAAGGCGCGCCAGAATGTTAACCTACTGCTGCCGAATTATAAGCATAATTACGAGGGGGAGTGGCCCTGGCAGATCGCCCTCTACCAGATCCAGGTACGAGTATGATGTCGTAGAAATTGACCTGGCTCAAAAGGTTTAAACTCAAAGGGATTTTTTTTCAGCCCTTCGAGTCTTCTTCTTATCGAGTGAGGATTAGGCCACCTCTGGTGTCAGAGTTTATCAAGCCTATAAGGTCTCTGACTTGGCTTAACAACTGTTATCAAATGACAACAGCCGGGACCGACGGTTTAACGTGCCCTCCGAAGCACGGAAGCGCTCATTTGTAATGCCACTTTACGGTCACCCATCCGACACCTGACCGGGCTGGACTTTGCATAACGAACGTGGTCGAATACGAGCAGTCTGTCAAGCGCGGCCATGAGCCCATCGAGTTCTCTTTTGTGATTACAATGAACATCAAATTACCATTTTTTTATATTTCGTTTAAGAGTAGCACTTCATAAAGGATCATTCAAGAAAAAAAATTGAGTAAAAAGAGAAAAGGTTTACGTCATAAATCCCATGCGGGATTGCTAGAGCATCAAAGTGCAGCTTCAAAGTGAAACAACAGTGGCGAAGGGTATATACAACACGATTCCCACCGGCTTCCCTTTTAGGAATCCCACCACACCAATCCAGCATACAATTTAGAGATTTTTTATAGAATTTTTGGTCCGTCTTACCTTTGCCATATTTCAACCCCTCGCCCGCCACTGATTAACATCATTCTCATAGCCTCTCATACACCTCTACTACTCTACACAACTATTTATTAATCTGTGACACATCTACGCCGTGCCGTGCCGTGTGGTGACGGCCTAAGAATACAAGTGTCACCACTCCCTTACATGCCTGGGATGTCGTAAGAGTTGACTAAGAGGCTCGACGCATTGAACACCTGTGCGAGAGAAGGAAAACTTAAAACAAACCCTCTACCAACCCGTCTGGCCAGCGTGGTAGCAGTAGGCTGACAACCTCCTATGAACGTGAGCTAGGAGAGGCTTATGTCCAGCAGTGGACGTCTACAGGCTGATGATGGACACATCTACGACGCCACATGGGTTTGGTACGGTTGGCTCCGAAATGTCCGGAAAAAATAGTTACAGTAGGTTGAGAGCCGGCTGCAAAATGTCCTACCGACTTGATTTTGCGATGAAATGCACAATGGTTTCACATAAAAGTGATGCTAAGTCCGAATTTGAGAGTCTGTCACGGCGGAACTTGCCGAAAGTAATAAAAAATAGGTCAATTCCGGTGCGAAAAAGGGGGTAGACTTATATATTCCCGTAGTGAGGGTTCATACTACCGACTGAAATTGGTTTTATGTTGGTATCAGATGGGTATTGATGGGTCCCGATGGTCACCTTTGAGAGCGTCTTCCAAACCCTTCCGGCAAAAAAATCAACGGACGATTTAGCATTTCTATATCTACCAGTTACCTGATGCCATTACTATTAATTCGGTATCAGATGGGTAAAATAACGCTCCCTTTTTCGCACCGGAAGTGACCTATTTTTCAATAGGTACAATCGAGGAACTTCCCGTTTGACCAGTACAGTTTTTTGGAAAACGTTTTCTCGCAAAAAACTACTAATGCAAATGAGAAACCTGTTAATGTTCTATTATTTGTGATATAAAAGTTTTCTTAATATCTATTACTTTTTTTTAAATAAAGCTCCCTAAAATGTCTACTGGTCAACGGGAAGTTCCCCGCCTGTACTTGCGGCAAGTTCCGCCGTGACAGACTCTCACATTCGGACTTAAGGCCTGCGCAGACGAGGGGCTTTTGTCCGCCTACATAACCTAAATGTGGTAACTTTCGCTGCGAATACCACGTATATCGACGGCCATTCTTGAAGGTCTCGCGAGGAATCAGGAATCGCTAGATAGCTTCATGGGCAGAATAACCTTAGTTTTCGTTGAATTCGCAGCTACTTTTAGGTTATGTCGGCGGACAAAAATCCCTCGTCTGCGCAGGCCTTTAGCATCACTTTTATGGAAAACCATTGTGCATTTCAAGGGTTATGGGTTCATTATCAAAGGGTTCGAAATTTTGCAGCCGGCTCTCAGCCTACCAAGGTGCCTGCCCATTTCTTGAAAGCTTGCGAATTCCTGTTCGTTGAATAGGCTTTTATCCATAGATTTATTATTGATCTCCGCATGTTGTAGCAACGCGGATACCAATGATAAATCTATGGCTTTGCATAAATTTTAAATATAAAAATATTGGAAAAAACAACTCCGGTCCAATGCTCTAACCACTGAGCTACCGAGACTAGGGGCACCACCGTCGAATTCTTCAATACTTTTATATTTTTAATACGCTGTAGGCCAGCGTTGTCACATCAATGCTAGGAAATCCTTGCATTCGAAAGAAACATCTTTTCAGGTGTTTAACGATCAATTAAGATGTAACAGCCAATAATTTATGAGTTTTGATTTTTTGCATTTTTCAATGTTATTTTTATACTTATGATAAATTTTAAATAGAAAAATATTAAAAAAAAACAACTAGGCCACAAGTGAATTCTCAGATGGCTCTATGGCTTTTACTTTCCTCACTTGAAAGCTAGCACCCGCGCTTAGTGTGCGATTTCTCACGTTACTCACTTACGCCGAAGATTGCGAATAGAGTTTAATTCTCAACCTTATTCTCATTGCATTAAGGCTATCTGTCAAAATTTTACTCTCACGCGATAGTAACGTTTGAACATTTGCAAACTCACTCTAGGCCCTCTGGCCTGGCACATTATCTTCCACTCCCAGTTCACCATGGGAGTACAGAGGAAAATCTCCAAAATAGCTTGACATTCAAAAACAAACTTTATGTTAACAGACAGTGGGTAACAAATACATCTGCGGGGGAACGCTGGTTTCCCACCTGCACGTGGTGACCGCTGCGCACTGCGTCACGGTGAAGGGCTCCAACCGGGTCACCAACAAGAACACCCTGACCGTCTACCTGGGGAAACACAACCTCAGGACTTCCGTCGATGGCGTGCAGATCAGGCTGGTTTGTTTCCATCACTTACACAACAAATAATTCTAAATCGCGATTCTGCCGAAGTCCAACCACTGAGGCAAATGTTTGGCCTCCTCTTTGACTACGTCTTCTATTCTTTCATCCTTAACTAAGCACTGTGTCACGCTGAAGAAAGGGATCCAACAAGATCACGAACAAAACCCTGACCGTCTTACTGGGGAAACACAATTCCACGACCTCCGTCGATGGCGTGCAGATCAGGCTGGTATGTTCCCCTTGCTTACACAAGAAAAAAGAAAATTACAATTCTCCCGAATTTGAACCACTCAGCCAGATGTAGCACCTCCTGTCCTCCTTGGCTTCGTTATCGATTCATTACATCCTTCTGCGCTTTCTTTCATCCTTCTACGCATTGCGTCACCTTGAAGGGCTCCAACCGGATCACCGGTGCAGATCAGGCTGGTATGTTCTCTTTACATGTATTTTTTTTGTTGCGATTGGAAAATGTTCCTTATGCAGACCCTATAGGATAGGGTTATGTGGGGCTCACCCCTATCAGGCATAACTAAACCCCGTTTTGCTCGCAAACATTATTTCTGTAAGTTGACTAGAGTTAATTAAGTAATCATAGTACATGCTGTTACCAAGGTGGCCAACATAATGAAGCACCCAGATTACAATGCGTCGTCGTACCAGCGTGACCTGGCAATCCTGAAGCTGCGCGAGCGCGTCTCGTTCACCGAGTGGGTGCAGCCCGCCTGCCTGTGGCCCGCCAGCGACACTTCGCTCAAGACCATCATCGGGAAGACGGGATGGGTAAGATATCATCGTTATATCACTTATCTAAGACGATTAGCAAAAATTATAATAATATATATTGGCCCAATGATATTATTCCTACTTGAAACAGAATCCTACATGGGGTCCGATTTAAAATGTATCTTTCATTTCTGTGTTTTTTTTGTGTCTTTTGCCCTACTTGTGTATGTGTGCAGTCTTGCCACGGATACCACTCGATTTTGTGCCACAAATTTCAACGCAAATTACTATTGATTGCAATAAATATTTCTATTTCCATTTCTATGAAGGTAACATATCTAGTATAAAATGTCATTGCATTGGCAACTCTAAGTCTAAGCCCCGGTTGTGGCAATTTTCATTTCAATATAAACCTACGAGAAAACCAAATATTAAAGAATTTTGTGAATAATCAAAACACTATCTGCCACAGGCTGCCTTATCTACTTGGCATTAAGGTTCAAAATGGTCACAACCGGTAGTCCTAGCACGAATAACTTTCGAGTAAGTATCGAGGAAGTAAAGTAAAAAAAATATGATATATTGAGCAGCGTTCCTACTGGACGTAAACGGAACAACATTTTCCTATACATTTTTTGACATTACGTGCTCGATACTTATGTACTTGATACCATTTCGACAGTTTTTCGTGCTATCCCTACCGGACAGTGGCTACAAAAGGGTCGTTAACCCTAATTGTTGACATTCTTTTTTTTTCGTGAACAAAAGCGAGACGCGCTTGCCTTCATCTAAGCGAAAGCGCGTCTCTCCTGGAATCATGAACCACTGGAAAAATGAAGTGGGGAGATGATTAGGCCCAGCAGTTAGCGTCTTTGTTTGATGATTATGATGATGAATGATGTTGCAGGTTGTGGGTTGGGCCTTCGACGACATAGGCGAAACCACCGAGGAGTTGAGCCTGCTGGAGATGCCAGTTGTGGACACTGAGACCTGCATCAGGTCATACAGCGAGTTCTTCGCCAGGTTTACCTCGGAGTACACCTACTGTGCGGGTTATAAGAATGGTGGGTGTTTCTTTTTGATACTAAGGCCGTTTAACCATCACCGGCGGGCGCCGTCAATAAGACGAGATGACGGCATTGAGGAAGCACAAAGAAGCAGGCAGACGAGCTTGCGGTGGACAGGCGCGATAGTAAATGTACACTCATCAAAAAAAATCTGCGAACATTCAATTATTTTATACAAAATACTTGGGGGTCAAATCTGCAATTTTTTTTTCAAAATCGTCTCTCAGTGGTGTTTCAATAGTAGTGTCTATTTACACTGTTGTTGTGAACTGTGTAAAACAGGATTACCATTGAAACACCATTGGAATACGATTGTGACTAAGCATTAGCAGAATTGTACCCCTGTTTTCGTAGAGGGATTATTAAAGTAAATTTAGGCCGATATTTTTTCAATATTCAATTAAAAAGCTAGAATATTCTTCAGAATATCACCATTGATTCCGGAAAAAGTCTTATATCACTTATTTTCTTATCTATGTATCTTTTCAGGTACTGTTTGCAACGGCGACAGCGGCGGCGGTATGGTGTTCAATATGAACAACGCATGGTACCTCCGCGGCATCGTTTCGTTGTCAGTGGCTCGCAAGGATGACAACCGCTGCGACCCTTCACACTACGTCGTGTTTACAGACCTCGCCAAGTTCCTGCCTTGGCTCCAGCAGAACATCTCTTAGATCTCCGCCATGTTGTTGCAGCCATTTTGAATTTGGTTAGACCACCTGGTTATGGCCACTGCCCCAGTTGTGGCAACATTGAACTTTAACGCCGTTTGTTCACCGCCGCCGTCACCTGACGTCACGTCAAAGAAACGAAACGACGGCGCCAATTTACGACACATACATTTACTACACCGCTTGTCCACCGCAAACTCGTCGCCCGGTGGACAAACGGCCTGTGCTACCTAAGCGCCGTCATCTCGTCTCGTTGACGACTCGCACCCCTGCACCCTAACTTTCAAAAACACTATTGTTGAAGGGTTTTACGAGAGTTTAAAGTTTGTTAGCAATAGCATTACCATTAGGCGGTAGAGGTGCCGACTGCCAGTGCCGGTGATGGCGGCAGTGGATAAACGGCCGGCGGCCTAACGCTATGCAAATAAAGGTGCCAATAAAATAGTCAAGCCTCAGGATAAAATGATAATGGTCACAACTGAGCTTAAACTGGTCACACCCAGATCGTCTGTAAGGTAGTTAAATAAATAATACTTATTGAAATAAAAATTGTGTTTACTTAACCCATCGAAACAAGATTCTTTTTACCGATACTAAATATTATGCGCAAGAATTTTAGACAGCTTTAACTGAAGCACAAAATACTAAATAGTACTGAAGTAACGATTACAAATAACATAGTTATACTTTTGACGAATTATTCCATTTTGCCCTAAGAAACGCCCTACTGGTGAGGCAAAGTGGAATGCCTAAATTTGGCGTAGAATTTGCCGGAATTTTTGAATTTGTGGGGCAGTTTCCACGCAGACAAATGAGTGGATTCTGTCCTACTAAGTAGGTTTGCATGCTCATATTTGAATATTTTAGTAAAAGTGTGTGTGTACTTCATTAAACTAATTACTATCATATGGCTGGTGTCATTTAATGTAGTACAGGTAGTGTTTAAATCTTACAACAGTTATGTACGGCCGACAGCAGGTCAGGGTTTATAAAACTGATCAATTTCTCCAATCTACTTTGAACTTTAACAGGCTGTGGACTATCTACAGCCACCAGTCCGCAGCCCATATGTGGGCTGTTCACCCGAACATTTTCTATGCTTTATTGTGAGGTGGGACTCACAAAAAAGTATAGAAAACAAACTATAAACGCTATCAGAAAAGTACCGGGACATTTTCAGCCGGTTTGTTTATGTAAAACTGCAGAATAAAAATGGAACCAAAGGAAAGGTATTGGACTTGGGGGTCATATCTTACGATTTGGCCCGTCGTTGAAGAAGAAATTTGATATATTGTATTAGCAGTTCTTGCAGTTGACTCCAGGATTCCTCATCAGCCACTTTTTAATGTCCCCACTACTGGTGCATTGGTCTTCCTTATGAATGGATAAGGAGAATGGGCCATGACCCACCACGCGGGCCAATGCCAGTGGCGGCGCTAGACCACACGTGGACGTGTGCGACATCAGGTTTGCAAGGCCCCTTTTATTTCCCAGTCAAAAATAAAACGTTAAAGTATACATGAGCCGAATTAAAACTAATGTATTTAAGTTTATTGCTAATTAAATGATGAAAAAATTACAGTTTAAAACAGACCAACTTTTCGGCTATTAGCTTCACGGTTTTTTTTCAGGGTTATGAATACCGTGTTGGGCCTAGAATCGAAGAAAATATTGAAAATAGAGACTCTAGAGTATTAGTATTTATTCTGAAAAGATTCCAGTTTATCAAAACCCATGCATTACTCACAATAAGAATTTAAAGTTACGTTCATAATCAGTGTATTATTGCACAACGATATTATCGCTAACGTTATTAACTTATCGTAGTACAGAGGACAATAAAAAAACTTACCGCAAAACATCATGGCATCACTATCCATTAGAAATTTACCTTTAACTCCTTGAATAGCACGCCCCCGCTACTTCCCACAGCTTAAAATCTCTGTTTCAAATTAATTAAAATCTGTAGTTTATTATTAAATATCGCAATGACAGTTATCTGTTTACAATTTTATCCATCATGCATGACATTTGATTTTAATCAATACCAAGTATACTCTTTGTACCAAGTAGATTCAGCCTTGGAGTTATTAAGTACTAGTCTTGGACGAATTTAACCGTCCACGTCCAAACCGTGGTTAATTCGTCCAAGGTACTAAGTACGTAGTACCTATTAATTCCATTGATTCTACGCTTTTTACATTATGATTTTTTCAAAATGAAGATTATAGTGTAAAAAGAGTGTAAAATTAAAAGAATAATTTTGATTAGGAAAGTCAGAATATTGTCATAGGGTATTCTTTGGTTTCAGTAATTTTTAATTTAATTGAATTGGATTTATTTTGTATTTAAATGTGAAAATAGCTTTGAGTGTAAAAAACAATATCTACGTGGATTCATGAAGTGCGATAGTAAGACAATATTATTTTTCTATCAGCCGACACATAAATTGACAAAAAGACGTTCCCAGTAGCTCCGAAAGAGTTGAGCAGAACTGTTGTTTGCATTGCATTGAATTTACGATTAAGTTTGTTAGAAAAAATCAAAAGTAAAGATGTGGATTTAATTAGTTGGGACTATAATGATTCAATTACTAGTGACCTATAGAGCCTCCGTTTTTAATATTATCCCCGCTTCTAGGCCCCATACGGTATGATATATTAGCTAAGACTAGCCGCAAATAGAACTGATAACGCAGATAGTCTTTCTTGGCTCGTAGTGCTTCTCAAGTAGGTCTTAATACATTTTCAACTTTGTGAAGCTTCTCTCAGCCTAAGCTGTACTGACTGGAACTGCGAGCATGATTCTTATATTGTCAGCTGGAACTTTTTTGCGAGGACCCCTCAGGCGCGAGGCCGTCGGCGGTCGCCGCCGTCGCCGACGCCTAGCGCTGCTACTGCCCAATGCGGATTCGTGGGTTTTAACGACTGCAAATGCAGCCGGGACCAACGGAAACCAAAGCACGGAGGAGCTCGATATACATTGACTTATATATTATTGTCGATATAGTAAATTTTTGAACACCCATCCCGTGACCGACCATCACGAAAGTTGCTTAACTTCAACAATCGCAGGCCGAGCGCGCGAATCATTGCGCCGCGGGCTCTTCTACAATATGTATAATAAATAAGCACATTTATGATAAATTTTGAATTGAAAAATATTGGAAAAAATCCACTCGGCCACAAATGAATTCTCAGATGGGACTCGAACCCACGAACCACGAGCTTTGGAAATCCGGTCCAATGCTCTAACCACTGAGCTACCGAGAGTTAGCTTTTATTTTGGTATAATTTATAAGTAATGTATAAATTTAAGAAGAAAATATCAACTCGTCCTCATATCGCTCGATAGGACTCGATACTGCAACCTTTTTAGAGTCCGACCCAATGCTCTAATCGTTAAGCTACCGAGACTTATGAGGACACATTTTCTAGTGTATTTATTTTTCTTGCAAACTTTTCTACTTTATTTATGAATGCAGTTAGCAGGAAAATGGACAGTTTTCTGTCTGTCTCAAACAGAAAACTGACCATTCGCTAAGAAAATAAGTTCATTCAACAAAGGTACTCGTAGGTAAAGCGAATGTGGCTGCGTGAGACGCGAGCGCGGACTTTCACGTTTTTCGCGATTTCTGACATTTCTAGTACTCAAACCTCAGTTGGTGTCTTATAATAGAGTATTTTGATCCTCATGCGAAACAGAATCAATATGCATAAAAATATTTTTGAAAATTGACCATTTTCAGTTATCATTGTCAGTTCAAAATTACTCAAAAATGGAGGTACTCAAGGATGGTTTCCTCAGAAGGTTTTCATGTAGCTACAACGGTTAACGTACGTGCCCTTCGTGCCTCATCTTTCTTTCCATCCTGTATAAAAAAAATACCGTTAGGGCTATGCCACACTGGCGGATTGCAAGCGTCTCCAAAGCGGAGCGGCCACGCAGCGAACACGCCGCGCGTGCGCGGCGAAGACGTCGCGGCTGCGCGGCGAACAGGTTGCGGACGCGCAACGATTTTGCCGCGGAGAGAAGCATGGGCGCCATTTTTTACATTCTTATACCGAAGCCCCCGCTTCCGCGCTACTTTAGTTATTACGAAGTGACGAATGTGAGCGGACGTAGCGTTATGGCTTCTGCTACTGAGTGAATCGTACACCGCTCACTCGAGGCGGAAACGTTGCGTATCCGCGACGCATACGTTGCGCGTCCGCAACGTGTTCGCCGCGCAGCCGCGACGTCTTCGCCACGCACGCGCGGCGTGTTCGCTGTGTGGCCGCTCCGCTTTGGAAACGCTTGCAATCCGCCAGTGTGGCAGCTTACTTAGAGCTAGCGCAGACGACGGATAACGGAGGACTTTTTGTCCGCGACACGTCTTTATTGTTAACCAAATAAGATTCAACTTAGACCGCGTATATCCGCGAAAAGTACGCGATAGTCCTCGTTATTTATTCAACTTTATGTTCTTAGTAATAAGGTCGTGTCGCGGACAAAAAGTCCTTCAATGTCCGTCGTCTGCGCAGGCCATTATTGTGTTTTTCGACCTGCCCGTAACACATCTCTCTTCTGCCTACAGCTCCGATTTCGGTTCCGATTCCGGTTCCGAATCCGATAAAGCAAATCTAAAAACTCCGACTCCGTATTCGGTTCCGATATAACCACATCCGTAACATCCCTAGTACAGAGTAAGGTAATAATAGCTTTCTATTATCCGACGACTCATTGGAGATGCTGACCTCATCAGAAAGTCCTGATCTTTCTGATGAGGTCAGCATCTCCAATGAGTCGTCTCCACGTGTATTTCTCAATAAAATAAACAAGTGCAACCGAACATTTTTCAAATGTTTTATTAAAATTATATATTTCTCTCTCTTTTACATTATTGAAAAGCTGTTTTTTTCATGCATGTGTAATGAGAATTCATGAGTAATAAGATGGAACCTGGTCGAAATTAATTGAAAAGTACAGCTTTCACTAAGATTACAAAAACCATAAACAGTAACCAGAAACCCAAATGAGAGATTGTAGAAATAAAAATAACGAATTTATTATAAAATTAGTATTCCGCTCTTTCTTCCACAATAACTAATGTAAAATCTGTATTCTGATGTTTTTCCACGCTACTTTAAGCGAAGTAACCATTTATTAATCTGTACTCTAAGTGACAACTGTAATTTTCGATTAACTTCGACAAGGTTTCATCCCATTCTAATCGCACGCCGATTATAATTCTCGGTAGTACACTTGCCGCGCAAAATCTCTTGAACTGTGTGTAGCTTAGTGCGAGGTTTTTCTATTCACGGTCGGCAAGGCTTTTAATATAATGAACGTGGCAAAAAGAGAACTAACATGAAACGTCATGTTTGACAGTTGTGCCGCGCCTCCGCCCACGTTAAATAAAAGCCTTGTCGCACGTGCGTTATGGCCTTTATTGAACGTGGGGCAAAAAGGAACTAATTCCGCCCTCTTATTTTACCGTCAATTTTGACAGTAACAGGGCCCTCGTTCACGTTCAGTATAAGCCATGTCGCACTGTAGTCTAGTCGTTAGTACCACAGACCTTTATCGAGATAGACGGTAAAAGTTTACCTACCTTGCGTGTAAAAAGTTTGATCCACGGTCATAGTTTTCCAACCTAAGTCAGTCCGCTTGAGACCATTTCCATGAAAACACGGGTCACTCAGAAACGAAAATGGTTATTGTGCAGTGCTTTCTTGCAAGAGCTCGTCAATAACATTTGCACATCACTAAATCTCGCTCGTGACGTCATCGTAGGTACGAAAAATTCGACACG
Source organism: Chrysoteuchia culmella (assembly GCA_910589605.1). Taxonomy (NCBI): domain Eukaryota; kingdom Metazoa; phylum Arthropoda; class Insecta; order Lepidoptera; family Crambidae; genus Chrysoteuchia; species Chrysoteuchia culmella. The sequence continues at coordinate 17,752,460 of OU342659.1, forward strand.
CTAGGTTCTCATAAAGTTTGAAACGCTCTTTTCGTCTACCACTGTCCAATCTATCTATTTAGCATAATTAACCAATTTTGATTCGTCATTTCAGACAGAGAGACAGACATTGACAGTTTCACATTTATAATATTAGATATTAGTATACCTACACAAATGCTTGCTTAGGTTAGGTAGGTAGGATACCTCGCCATTTACAAGTTTAAACCAGTCAAGTTTTTTATTTTATTTGAGAGTATTTCTGGCATTAAATTACATGTATATTTTTTAATTATTAAGTAACCTGTGCTTATTATAAAAAAATCCTAATAAATAAGTACCTACATATTAAGAGAAAATAGCTTTAGACATTTTTTATTAATAATGAAAAAGCTATTAACTTTACAAAAAAACTAAGTAGGTATAAAAAATAAGAAATATCTAGTAGGTAGGTCTTAAATAAAATAATTATACGAAATATTCATTGCATTTGATCAGGCAAAAGATCCAAAATTGCGTCTAAATTAGTTATACCTATATCACTTATAAAATAATTTATGTAAGTAGGTAAATATAATACAATAAGCTACACCAGTCCGCCATCTTAAATCAAACACCCGGGTCATCTACCCTATAGACAATCCGGTTTTGGCCACTTTTGGCCCCGTTGTAGCCATTTTCATTTAAGCTTGCCATTTTCATTTGGCTTGACAATTTTACTGTCAATATTCTTTTAGAGTCTCTTTCCAACGCTGAACAATATTGGCAATAATATTGAGAGTGTGCGGTTAGCTTTATTTGCATAGTGTTATCCCCTTTATCTACCGCCGCCGTCACCGGGACGTCAACGTGACGAGATGACGGCGCCGGGCGCCGAGGTAGCACAGGCCATTGGTCCACCGGGTGACGAGTTTGAGGTGGACAGGCGGCAATAGTAAATTTATGTGTTGCTAAATCGGCGGCGCCGTTATCTCGTTGACGTGACGTCCGTGACGGCGGCTGTGGATAAACGGTGTTAAAGTTTAATGTGGCCACAACTGGCGCAGAGGCCATAACCAGGTCGTCTAACCAAATTCAAAATGGCTACAACAACATGGCGGAGATCTAAGAGATGTTCTGCTGAAGCCAAGGCAGGAACTGGGCGACGTCTGTAAACACGACGTAGTGTGAAGGGTCGCAGCGATATTCATGCTGGCGGGCCACCGAAAGCGATACGATACCGCGAAGGTACCACGTGTTGCTTATTCTGAACACCATACCGCCGCCGCTGTCGCCGTTGCAAACAGAAGTACCTGAAAAGATAAAGAATATTGTCAGACAACATCATCACCTGCCATTTTTACAGTACTCACTGACCTTTTATACCTTACTACTGTTATATTTACCGAGCTTCTTATAATGGTGTTTTTATATTTTAAATGTAAGGTGTTACAATAATCATTAACCGTTAGTTAAGTACTATATACCTAGGTACTGTTATACTAAAATACCATAACCGGATCCATGGGCAAAACCGAGACCGTGGCCATAGTCGTTGCAGTGGCGTGCGACTTTGCAGATGTCCAAATGTTACCATCGCGTAAAAGTAAAGGGGTTTGAAGATTTTTGTATGGATACCTTCGGAGTCGCCATTTTGTTTTTTTTTCAAAACCGCTGCCACTGTTGTAACCTTTAATAATTATAATAATAATAAATCTTTATTTCAGAAAAAATGCTTTCCAGAGAGTGGGTTAGTGTTTACAAAAAAATAAAATAAAAATACTTATAAGCTTATAAACCTTTGTAAATCGATTGTTTATATCAATACAAACACAAAACACTATTAGACAAAATATCCTAAAGTGTCACGTTTCAAAGTTATATATTACAGTTAAAGCTGTCAAAAGAAGGTCAAGAGCGCCACTGATACAACTTTGACAGCTTATAACGAATCTTTAGGAGATTTTGTCAAAGAATATTTTGTATTTGTTTTGACTTAAACAATCGAATATAAAAAGGTTTCAACTGCAGCCGTGATTTTGAATAAAAATCAAAATGGTTGGACATGTAGAGGTACACCAAAATCTTCAAACCTCTTTCAACAGATTTTAATAGAATGGGAATAAGACTGAGTAATAAACTTTATTCGATAACTTTAGCTTAAGTAAGAAACTCTCACTAAGCAGACGGTCTTAAGCCAAAATCGGGACTTGGCTATAACCGGATCTTTAGGCGAAACTGGTCCTTGGCCATACCGGTAGGGCTATTATCGCACGTATAAACATAGCAACCATGCGGTTGCTATGGTGATACGTGACTTATCGCTGTCGCGTTGTTGTTGGAAGATAGGTTAAAGCCCCGCCGGTTTAACTAAAGGCGGTAACCAAGTAACAGTGCGACAAGGCTGATAATGAATGTGACAAAAAAGAACTAACATGTAAAGTAATTTTTGACAGTTGTGCAGCGCGTTCGTCCACTTTAATTATAAGACTTGTCACACGTGCGATAAAGCCTTTAGTGAATGTGGCAAAAAAAAAGAAATAACACCTCCATCTTGTTTTTACGTCAATTTTGACAGTAACAGCGCCCCCGTCCGCGGTCATTATAAGCCTAGCCGCACTGTTAGTGTTCATGTCCGGTTCGTGGCTGAATCCGGATACTAACTAAAACCGGGTCTACCCTATTAATACTTATCATATCCTAAGGCTAACTTTGTTACTTTCCTCATGCGGTATTAATTGTGAAATACTTAAGTAGTTGTAATCCTTAACCTGCCTTAAACTAAACTTAGTAATTTTAGAATTGTGAAATACAGTGATTACTGTATTTTTATAGCAGTGTGCGCTTTTACATATTGTTAGAGCATCATTAATTAGTTTAGTGTAATATATGTGCTATGTTTATTTTAACGTACGTTCGATTGTCCCAGTATATTTATTGAGGGTTCCTGCAATAATCATCAGCATTAAAAAGTGCATTTACATTAAAGAAGTGTAGCGGTGTGGCAATTTGACTACACTAACATTAAACTTACAACAAACTACAATCTAAAAGTTCTGCGACTATAGGCGAATATTAAGAATATACCACCATAAAAAAATATAGTTAATTAATAATTATTCAATATAAAATTTGCTACGAACGAAACTCGAAGCCAGCAACGAAATCGCGATAAAACAAAATCAGCTGTTCCATAGAAAAGTACATTCGTCATCGTCATCAGCCATTTTTAATGTCCCCACTGCTGGAGCACTGGCCTTCCATATGGATGGATAAGGAGAACGGGCTACGACAAATGCAGCCGGGACTAACAGCTTAACGTGTCTTCCGAAGCACGGAGGAGATCGAGATAGTAAATTTATGGTCATCCATCCCATGATCGACCATTGCGAAAGTTGCTCAACAATCGCAGGCCGAGCGCACGAACCACTGCGCCAAGGGCTTCTCCAGAAAAGTACATTACTTAGGTAAAACCTTCTAAATCAAAATGTATGGAACAGTCATTTATTTTTTCGTGATTTTAGTAAAATTTGTTCGCATTGATGGATGGGTAACAAAGGTTTTTAGGTAATAAAAAAAATACGCTGTATATGTAGGTACCTATGTAGACAATGCCGCCTGGTGACCACCTAAGAATACAAGACCAAGTGTCACCACTCCCTTACATGCCTGGGATGTCGTAAGAGTCGACTAAGAGGCTCGACGCATTGATCGCCTGTGAGAGTGTCGAGACACTTGAAACAAACCCTCTACCAACCCGTCTGGCCAGCGTGGTAGCAGTAGGCTAATAGCCTCCTATGAACGCCACAATAGGCGTGAGCTAGAAGAGGCCTATGTCCAGCAGTGGACGTCCACAGGCTGATGATGATGATGATGTAGACAACCTCCTCGTGCCGGTGTGGCCACTTTGAAGTTTAACTTTTCGCCTTTATTCGTCATTTGCTAGCAGGACACCGCGGTGTCCAGGGAACAATGGAAAATCTATTGTGTCTCATAACTCTTGGCCTGAGAGGTAATAGGGATTAAATAAAAAGTGGCCACAATTGGGAATTAGAGTGGTCGTCTTATTATATTGTTATAACGAAATGAAATGATTAAAGTTAAGTATCTTTAAACTTATTTATAACTAAAGGCCCTCGCCACCGAACGTCATTTCAAACACATGGCGGCGCCGATGTAGCGATAGGTACATACGAGGGGAGGTCCAAAAGTCCGCGGAATGGGAGGGGTGGAGGAGGTAGGCTCATTTGTCCAGGTAGGTATTGATTGAGTACCTCATCATGACTATATACTCAAAATTGTAATGTAATTGGGTCATTAATATTTTAGTAATTTAACGTGCAAGCAAGTCGGTAGGAAACAAAAACGAACCAAGATTTTATCGAATTTTTTATCAGGCTTTGGAGTTCTGTGGCAAGATAAAGAATGAAGTTACAGTCTTAATTAATACTGAAGATGAAAGCTATGTTCACCACCGTAATCCTAGTCGAAGAAGGAGTCGATATAGTGGCATTCCGCCGCCCAAGAGGGCCGAGTTGGAGAAAAAGGCGGAAAAATGTTTGCGACTGTTTTTTTTTGTGTATTTTACTCATCGACTATGTAGAATGCGGTGTTAATAGAACAGTACAATACTAAGCTTCATTTAAGCTACATTTGGAGAGGTCCACAAATATAATAAAGATGAGAGAAGGTTTGCTCTTTTGGCATGAAAATGCTACTGCGCATGAGTCACGTTGCAACGGCGTTTTTTGACCAATGAAGCTTCGAACAACTTCATCAAACTTTTCATAGTCGAGACCTGATTGCTTAGTGTGAGTATGCTCACCTTACTGGCTTACGCCGAAGTTTGCGAATAGAGTTTCATTCTCAACCTTATTCCCATTGCATTAAGGCTATCTGTCAAAATGTTACTCTCACGCGATGGTAACGTTTGGACCTTTGTAAACTCACACTAGGCCCTCAGGTCCAACAGTAACAATTAAAAGTTTACTGCAATGAAAAAAAAAGGTGCATGGAAACATATACGCCGACGAGAGGTGAAGTCTGTAATTTGTACTGAAATAACAAATACTTTTTTTGAAATCAGTATAATCAATTTACAGAAGCAATTTCAGAAATGTATTTGAGGTAGTAAAGAAATATTCTTGAAGGAAAATAAATATTTGGTGTTTAACTTCAACCGACTTCCCCCTCATTCTGCGGACTTTTGGACCTCTCTTCGTACATTTATCGCGCTTGTCCACCGCAAGCTCGTCGCCCGGCGGACATACGGCCTGTGCTACCTCGGCGCCGTTATCTCCTCTCGTTAACGTCCCGATGACGTCGCCGGTGGACAAACAGCATTAGTTGTAAAAAGAAACACCCACCATTCTTATATCCCGCACAGTAGGTGTACTCCGAGGTGAACCTGACGAAGAACTCGCTGTATGACCTGATGCAGGTCTCTGTGTCCACCACCGGCATCTCTACGAGGCTCAACTCCTCGGTGGCCACGCCCGTGTCGTCGAAGCCCCAACCCACAACCTGCAACATCAGTCATCATCATCATCTTTAGACAAAGACGCTAACTGCTGGGCCTTAAAGTCTCCGAACTTCAGTTCCTCAGCGGGTGAGAATTCTGAGAGCGACGCGCTTTCGCCTTATCATGATGATTAACATCAGGTATGATGACGAAGTAAATAAGGACTAAATGATAATTGGGACAACCGGGGCTTAGAATACTCATAACCAGGTTATCAATCCTATATTTTAATGTCATCGACATCAGCCATGTTTCAATGTTTTCACCTCTGGGATGGAGCCTTTTCGACCAGATGGATAGTGGAGTTATGATACTAGATGAAAACCAGACCCTGATGAACTTGTTTCTATCAAAAAAACGGTACCGACGGAAGATCAGCGCTGGCCAAAAGCCATGCATTATGCTGAGTCGGGACCGTTTTGGGACAAACGGTTTTTAGTCTTATAGGTGTTTTTATTTTTATTCGTATATACTGTCTTTTGTTTGTCCCAAATAAACTTACTTTTCTTTCTTTCTTTCTTTCAATGTTTCAGTGAAATTGCAGTCACATTGCTGCTTTACTAAATATCATGTGACAACTATCTTACTCCAGCAGCAATGTATCTGCACTTTCAATCAACTTCAATCAAAATCTGTTAGCAACAGAGTTAGGTAATTAACTAGCTGGGCGTGGTTTTTACTTGTTGTTGCGGCAATGTGATTCGCCAGCGATCATAACATTATGCTCACAAAGGTGGTAAGTGATTTATGGAGACGAGAAGAATATAGATGAGGGATACCAGAGGATGGACAGTGGCATGTATGAGGACTGTGGTGTAGTGACAGTCAGGAAAGAGAAGTATTATTTATCTACTCTTACAGAAGAAAAGCGTGATGATATATTGAATATCATTCGAGAAGCTCGTGGCGCGATTATACAACTTTGGCAATAGTCGGTCACAGGATGGGTTACGAAAAAAATATTATCTCGAGCTCCTCCGTGCTTCATCAAGGCACATAAAGCCATTGGTCCCGGCTGTATTTGCAGTCGTAAAACCCACCAATCGGCATTAGGCCCACGTGGTGGGTCATGGCCCATTCTCCATATCCATCCATAAGGAAGGCCAGTACCTACCCTAGTAGCGGAGACGTTAAAATGGTTAATGACACATATTTAAATTGATGATGATTATCTCACCGATCCCCTCTTCCCAACGATAGTCTTGAGCGAAGTGTCGCTGGCGGGCCACAGGCAGGCGGGCTGCACCCACTCGGTGAACGAGACGCGCTCGCGCAGCTTCAGGACAGCCAGGTCACGCTGGTACGACGACGCATTGTAATCTGGGTGCTTCATTATGTTGGCCACCTTGGTAACAGCATGTACGATGATTACTTAATTAACTCTAGTCAACTTACAGAAATAATGTTTGCGAGCAAAAGGGGGTTTAGTTATGCCTGATAGGGGTGAGCCCCACATAACCCTATCCTATAGGGTCTGCATAAGGAACATTTTCCAATCGCAACAAAAAAATACATGTAAAGAGAACATACCAGCCTGATCTGCACCGGTGAACGGTTGGAGCCCTTCAAGGTGACGCAATGCGTAGAAGGATAAAAGAAAGCGCAGAAGGATGTAATTGAATAGATAACGAAGCCAAGGAGGACAGGAGGTGCTACATCTGGCTGAGTGGTTCAAATTCGGGAGAATTGTAATTTTCTTTTTTCTTGTGTAAGCAAGGGGAACATACCAGCCTGATCTGCACGCCATCGACGGAGGTCGTGGAATTGTGTTTCCCCAGTAAGACGGTCAGGGTTTTGTTCGTGATCTTGTTGGATCCCTTCCTTCAGCGTGACACAGTGCTCAGTTAAGGATGAAAGAATAGAAGACGTAGTCAGAGAGGAGGCCAAACATTTGCCTCAGTGGTTGGACTTCGGCAGAATCGCGATTTAGAATTATTTGTTGTGTAAGTGATGGAAACAAACCAGCTTGATCTGCACGCCATCAACGGAGGTCCTGAGGTTGTGTTTCCCCAGGTAGACGGTCAGGGTATTCTTGTTGGTGACCCGGTTGGAGCCCTTCAGCGTGACGCAGTGCGCAGCGGTCACCACGTGCAGGTGGGAAACCAGCGTTCCCCCGCAGATGTATTTGTTATCCACTGTCTGTGAACATAAAGTTTGTTTTTGAATGTCAAGCTATTTTGGAGATTTTCCTTTTTTCTGCAATGCTGAATTGGGAGTGAAAGATAAACATAGAAGTGCCAGCTGTTAGCTTACGCACAGAGCGCTTTGAGTCCTCTTTTATCATGCGAACAGCCAAGGAGTAGAATGCCCTGCCAACCTCTGTTTTCCCGAGCACATACAACCCAAACCTCTTTAAGGCAAGTGAATAGGCTTCTTCTGGGCTAACTTGACCCTTCTTAGACCTCATCTAAGCCCTTCGCCCAGATTGTGGTCAAGAGTAAGCCCATTTAATATATAAAAAAAGGTTTGAAGTGCAGAATAAAAGTCTATCCACGGACAGATATTCGGAAACTAGTAGACAAGGGGGCAACCTGTCACTATGTTTCTTGACGACATTTTTAGACCCAACCAACGCCAAAATTGGCATCCTAGGTGTGGCTATGAGCGTGATGTTTAAACATTTCGCTTTCAAGCTGCACCTTTGATGCATGGAAATGATAGATGCATTTCAACCGCCTCAGTGGTCTAGTGGTGCAATCACCGATATCAGACCCAGGGTTCCCGGGTTCGATTCCGACATATTGTATTCGGTTAGGTTGGTGGTAGGACTCGTTGTAAGTCCCCCTGGCTAGCTACTACCTACCTTATCTAAGTGTGACGCCACAACAACAATGTTTTCAGCATTGTTGTGTTTCGGCAGTTAGAGATAAGATAGCCAGTTCCTCAGTAATTGAGGATTCCGGGAGTGGTTCGCTTCCAACTTCAGCCTTATCAATACTTGACATCAGGTATGATGAAGGCTAAGAGTCTCCCAGTCGTTCATTAATAAAAATAAAAAAAACAGGAATCTGCATCTGCATGGAATTTATGGCGTATGGTTATGATTTTTAATGTTCCTTTTTTTCTTTCGACCACAATTTTTATTTCTTGGGTCAGCCTTTATGATAAGCTCTTAAGCCTTATTTAGTACTTATGAAAAAAAAAACATTTTAACTTTGTCACCTTTGTACCTCATTTAATTAGTGCTCAAACCTTTTGAACCAAGGCAAGTCCTTCAACATCATACTCGTACCTGGGTCTGGTAGAGGGCGATCTGCCAGGGCCACTCCCCCTCGTAAGTGGGGGACCCATTGACCACCAGTGGGTTAGGGTTCTGGCGCACCACTTTGCCACATTGCGCCTGGAAAATTACAAGTGTGCTCGTTAATTTTTGTTTGTATCTTTCTTGAACCTCTTTTGCATCATCTGCGGATTATAAATATCTCGAATAGAACAGAATCGGCAGGTGTATGTCTTAGACTTATGTTATAACACTGTCAGTTTCAGTGGACAACCGACTTAGCCATGAAGTGTAATATACATTGGCCGCTTCAGTTAGGGCAAAACGCTCTGCGTCCGAATCCGTGAAAATACGGTCCGTCAGAGCCGTAGAACTATTTGTATGGTAACTTACGCACTACATCAGTTTTCTTCTCTCCGTCGTCCATGAATCTAGATGACGGACCGTATGAACAAACTGTTTCCCTATTTTAACAATGTATGTGAAAGGATAAGTTAGCATCCTGGATTTCACTTGGTGGAATATAATGGAAAATTTGTTCTCCGTGGCAGTGGAAGTAAGTCCTACTACCACCACCACGGAGAAAATATTTATGCATACTTTTTATAGATTGCACAACTATTTTTTTTAAACAGAATCAAAATGCCACCCGTACCCGTGAGTCGACACCCACATGGGTGACATAAAGTCAGTGTCTCACGTTTTTGTTTTTAAGAAATTTGTGTTGTGGAATCAATAAAAATAAATTTGTTCTACGTGGTGGTGGAAGTAAGTGGAGGCCAAGATCCTAACATATCCTTTTACTGATAGTGTTAAGATAGAAAGTTACGTATCGGATATGGATCGCAGTGCGTACTTGCTCTTAAAATCAATGTAACTATTCCCTATAAAAAGCAGCAATGAGCTTTCACCATATGCTAACTAGGTTAGCATTGAAGCTATCAGATTTACAAAATAGGCTCACTGTAGGGCTAATACGAAACATTTTTGAAGAAGTATCTTAAAAGTATGTCTATCGTCACGCCAACCAATGTATGAGGCATTGAGCAGCGTTCTTCCTGACGGTAACTGAACTACTTAATTACTATCCAAGACTATAATAAATTTATTTAATTTCTCCTCACAAACAATACATGGGTTCAAATTTATAAAAGATTATATTATAGATATAAACAGCAGATATTTATGTGAGGAGCTGGTGTTTGATGTGGGATAAACCTGTATTTCAAATCACCAGTCCCCACCCCACGGATTACATTCAATTTATCGAGTCTTTTTATTAAACATACAATTTATGTGAGCTGGATGCCTGAAAGTGTGTGTGTATGTGTGTGTGTGTGTTTGTGTGTGTGAGTGCTAAAAACGAGATTTATTAAGAACTAAACTACCATTCAAAGAAAGTCTTCAATTGAGTGGAAACTTAATTTTTGCAGCCAATTTTTTATTTAAGTCTTGCATTGAGTTTATGCAAGGAGTAGATCGACAGAATTCTATTGACTTTGCTGTATAAAGACAGTATAGTAGACTGTATGCTGTAGGACCCTGATAGCATAAGAAACGATGTGTGAAACTAGTGTTATACTTTTTCCTCACACAAAATATCCTTCTGCCTCTTTTTATCTATTTTTTTCGGTTCGAATCCTACGAAGAATGTTGTTTGAGCAGGACTTGCAAAATAAATAGTTGGCGTATCGTCAAGACCCCACTCCTCTCAAATGTATATGGTGGAAAAAATCTATGGGCCCTGGATGGGAACTACCTTAAATCCTTTAGTTAGCTTTCCAATTTCTTAAAACAAGCAAAACTGCATTCAAAGATTTTTGTAAATACGCTTCACACACCCAGGAATCGAACTAGGTAGCTAAAATCTGTAAAAAAATAACATTCTGTATTTTTTGCGCTCAATCGATAAGGTCAATCAAAAGGCACAACTCTCTCTTACAAACATAGAAAATTAAATTAAAGGAAACACATGAAAACTCAATTTATAAACTCAATGATACGGATAAAGCACTTTTATTCAAGGCTCTTTTAAAAAATTAAAAAACATCTTTGAATGCAGTTTTGTTTCTTTTAGAAAATAAAGGAGTGTTTCCTTTCAGTAAAATGAGCTAACTAAAGGATTTAAGGTAGTTCACCTCCAGGGCCCATAGATTTTTTCCACCCTGTATATAACTATAAATTTTTTGAATTTTTAAGGATTCGAATACTTGTTGAAAAGGTTTTCATGCTAGCCTCATAGGTCCTAGTAGTCCTGAATAGGTCCTGGGTCCTGAAGCGCTCATGGCCGCGCTTGACAGACCGATCGTATTCGATCACGTTCGTTAAGCCCGGTCAGGTGTCGGATGGGTGACCGTAAAGTGGCATTATAGCTGAGCGCTTCCGTGCTTCGGAGGGCACGTTAAACCGTCGGTCCCGGCTGTTGTCATCTGATAACAGTCGTTAAGCCAAGTCAGAGTCTGATAAACTCTGACACTAGAGGTGGCCACTAATCCTCATACGATAAGAAGAAGAAGAAGGTCATAATAGCACGCTGGGAGAAAATAAAGCATTCACTTACATTATTGTTGTTTCCGTACGATGATTGTGGTCTGTTGTTATTACCAGGTATGATAAATGTTGGTAGTCCTCCTCCAAATGGCTCTTCGGGCCTGTAAAACGAAATGATAAATACAATTAATTTTGCATCTATTAATAGTACTTTTAACATAGCTATGCTAAAAAAATTGCAAAATTTAGACTAATTTTCATAAAACACATAAAGGTTCTTCAAAGCCTCCCTCTCTTTCTTCTCTAACGGAACCGATAAAGTATTATACCTTTTTTCCAACGGCGGCGGCGCGTGCAGAATGCTGTGCCCTCTTACGCCGTTTGTCCATCGCCGCCGTTACCGGAACGTCACGTCAACTCCACAACGGCGCTGATTTAGCGATACATACATTTACCATAGCTTTCTGCTCACCGCAAGCTCGTCGCCTGGTGGCCAAGCTGGGTGGCCAAGCTCGGTGGCCAAGCCCGGTGGACAAATACCCGTTATTTCTTCTCGTTGATGTCCCAGTGACGGTGATGGTACATGACCACCACGTTCAGCTATTTATAATGTTGCCATTGCTAGGACACAGACCTTCATTATGGATGGATAAGGAGAACGGGCCATGACCCACCACGCGGGTCCAATCCGGATTGGTGGGTTTTAACGACTCCAAATTCAGCCGGGACCAACGTCTAAACGTGGCTTTCGAAGTAAGGAGGAGCTCGAGATAATAAATTTTCGGTCACCCATACCGTGACTGGCTATTGGGAATGCTGCTTAACCTCAACAATCGCAGGCCGTGCGTGCGAATTTCACAAGCGGCTCCTCTGTTCCATGGGCTCCTCATGATATGACCATACAGTGCGATAAGGCGTTTAATGAACGTGACAAAAAAGTTTTTACACCAATTTTGACAGTAATAGCGCCCCCGTCTGTGTTCATTATAAGCCTTAGTGTCGCACTGTAAGTAGGTTTATCCCACCTGCCGTCGCTGTCATTGCCGTCTTCCTCTTCTTCAGGATCGGGTCGCCGCGAGGGCTGCGGTCTGGGCTGTGGCCGACTCGGCACGTTACTTGGGAAGGGCGCTAACTGGATATCGTTATTTGGTGGACGAGCACCCCCGCCACTGTAAGAATAAGTTCAGAATCAGAATCATTTGATCCTTAGAAAATGATAAATATTGAACAAGAATATATACTACATAAATAAAATAAAATAAATCAACTTGTCTTATTGCATTCGCCATGATCTAGGTGTGACGGTTTGTCACCGTGATCATGGCGCATGCAACTGCGCCGAAATTTCGGGGATTCGACAACAAATACAAACATGGTAATAAATGCCGTTTTTCGTAATAGACTCGTACTATTAAGTATTCTGTGGTGATATAGTGTCGTGATATTGCTGTGTGTTCAGAAACTTTTAAAGACCTTCAGTTTTCCTTCCAAATTGAATCGTGTTTATTACTGGCAAAGGAATCTATGAATAATGATAATTTTAACGTCAGAAAGTTTACAAACTGTTATTCGAAATGCAAAGTAACATATCTCCTTAATGATTACGACTTCTCAACTTTCAAAAACCAGTTTACCGTTTTAAATTGATAGGTTTCCTAAAAACCGTTCATTTCGATAATGTCGTTATCAATTTACCACACAATATAATCAAATAACAATAATTAAAAATGAATTACTCATGATTTGTTAAATGACATCGTTATTGTGATATCCGTTGGTCTTCAGTTTCCACTGACTAGGACTTCCCCCAACCCACTTAAGCTTCAATGCTTAAATATGCAAATAAGAGAATAAATTATATGGGTATCACGGCATTTTATTTTTATTCAAGACTAATATAACCACACCGTGTTTTTTTTTATTAGGTACTAGAGTAACTTTATTTTGTAATGTCCATCGATACTCGACGAACAACTCACTACTATGGGAGCCAAAAACGAAATCGCATACATTTCTATCGAGTTGGCAATGCTGAATCAGTAAGCCAAGCACGAATAACTTTCGAGTAAGTATCGAGGAAGTAAAGTAAAAAAAATGAGCGTTAACGGATTCTACATTCTGCTATACATTTTTTGACATTTCGTGCTCGATACTTACTCGATACTATTTCGATAGTTATTCGTGCTAGCCCTCCTGGTCAGGACTGTCTTTGGATTTAAAGGTCGGTGGGAAGAACCATTATTTATTGAGCTTCGCATACTTTATAATAAAGAAAGAACACTTACATATCCACTGGTCCAGGAGATCTCACAGGTGGCTTGTATACTGGTGTTTCCTGAATTGGCGGACTTTGTGGTCTCTTGTCTGGTGCTCCCACGATCGGCTGGCGATTGTCAGCATTGCAGATCTCTCGCCCGTTGAGTCTTATTGCCTTAAGCTTGGGCGTTGGAGGGTTGAGCGAGTTGTACTGGACGAAGAACTTGACCACAACCGCCGGTCCAGGGTGGATCATCATCTTTGTGTTCTCGATTTTGAAGTCGATGTTGTCGTTTGTTGTCACATCTCCGATCCAGTTCTGCAGAAAGAAGTAAATGTGGAGGTTAATGGCTAAGCTTTTTCCAGTTTCGAGAAATCTGTTCCTTCACAGAAGTTTTGCTGTCAACATACCTCTCGCCGTTGGAATTCGAAGTCCATAGTAATTTTCTACGCAACATTGTAACAATAAAGTTAGTTTAGAGCAACGGGACTCAAACGCACCACATTATGAAATACATAATGTAGGAACTTACGTTTTGGCTGTGTTGCTTTGCTACAGCCGTGGTCACAAGCAGACTGGTGGTGCGCGGCGTCGTCTGTTCGGGCGGGTTTGAAGATCTTCCGTCACCCTCAAATTGTCATTATTTTCATTTTTTTTTATTATTATTGATGTCATTGCGGCCACCACAGTATCGGGGTTTGATTTGAATGGAAATCTCGCGGCTTACACTTGTTAATTACTGGGTTCCATGCTTATGCCAATTTAAACCCGTCCAGATTGAATAATAAAATAACTTTATAATAAATGTCGCGTTTGAGTCCCGTTGTTCTGAACTATTAAAAAAGTAGGGGCGGCCGGGTTCGGACCCGGGTGGTTTGTACTCGAACACGTTGGGGCGAGACTGGCACCTCTTGCTGCTCGTGGCTTGGTGAGGATTAGGCACAATACCTCGACTTAGATTAAAATTTACGCCCATATTCTAAGTCGTTCCTCCAAAACTTACTCGTCCTCGACTTAACGAAACCTCATTGAAAACCTCTTCGAAATACTCCTCGAAATCGGTACTCTAAGTCATAACTCCGTAAGGACCTGGAGGAGCCAAAGAGTACGTAGCCACTCCGTGTTAGGCCTAGCGCACACTACCATTTTTACCCACGACGAGGTTGAGTGGAGTGTAAAAAGTTTTGGAGGAACGACTTAGAATATGGGGGTTAGTATCCATCATCTTACATTCTTCATCGATGTCACATTCCATTCCATCTCTAACGTCCCATTTCACTCTTCAGTTATTCATCGCCACTATTTTTGAAGGTGTTTACATAGGATAGGTGATACTGGATTTCCTGTGTAACGAGCAAGACTCATAATCAGTTCCTAAAAAATTAAAATACTCACTCCTAATATATCAGTCTTCCTGTCCAGCACAATGTTGAGCCTCAGCGAGTGCAGCGTGCTGTCCTTGGACAGGTTGATGTTGCCGTACCAGCGGCCGGGTTCCGTTTCGGGTCTCGTACTCGAACACGTTGGGGCATGGCGAGACTGCCACGTCATGCTGCTCGTGGCTTGGCGAGGATTAGGCACAATGCCTAGATTTAAAAACATCCATCATCTGGCATTCTTCATCCATTTTACCTTCGAATTCCTTCTCTAACTTCCATCTTCATTCTTCATTAATGCATCGCCTCAATTTTTTTAAGGTGATTGATATCACGAGCATGACTTTCACAACCTAAAAATGAAAATACTCACTCCTAATATATCAGCCTTCCTGTCCAGCACAATGTTGAGCCACAGCGAGTGCAGCGTGCTGTCCGTGGACAGGTTGATGTTGCCGTACCAGCGGCCGGGTTCCGTTCCGGGGGGCTCGTACTCGAATACGTTGGGGCATGGTGAGACTGGCACGACTTGCTGCTGCTCTTGGCTTGGCGCCGCCAGCGCTGCGAGGATTAGGCACAATGCCTTGATCTGGGGACAGAAATGGATAGGATAGTAAATAATTGTCGTCGGCCAATGATGATGCAGTGATACTAATCCTACATACTGCGCCAAGTTTAGTCCCAACAAACAAATTGGTCGCATAACTGTCTTATGCGGCTTTCGGTTATATAACTGTTGAATAAATGATATTAGACAACTATAACGTTGTGTAACCGTTATTCCTACAACGATTAAGTCCTGTGACTAAAAGGTTCTATTAAATTAGTTCAGTAAACATTTTTACGACTACTTCATACAACGTCGTTAAATGGTACGCAAATATAGGTTAGGTAAACTTTTTAAGGAATGTATTATGCAACGTCGTATAGTGGTGCTAGTGTATAGGTTAGGTAAACGTTCTTACGATTGCTTTATATAACGTTGTATAATAGAGCCACTTTGTAGAGTAACCCTTTGTAAGGTAAACCTTTACACAACTGATTAATACGACGCTATACATCAGTTAGATAAAAGGGTTTGTTTAACACGACTTTTGTGTAATCAAACCGTCGCTTATATGTTACAGCACTTTCAGCGGACCTAAAATTTATATTATAAAGGTCCTAAACGCACATTTTTTTAAAAACTTATTTCCATGTTGTCATCCAAACAGCGAGGATTTATTTAACATTTAAGCAACGTTGAAATAGTTCTTGATTGACTTTTATTTTACTTCTAAATAACTATATGTCTTTTAATCTGGTCCTATTTCGCGTTGTATAGACGTCTACAACTGCGTTTATACGACCCACCCTGTAGAACCAACAGTAAAATGAAAAACGTTTACTCAACTATTCTACAACGTTAATTTGTTACTTGGGTGGGTACCCCTACCTCATTGCATACCCATACCCCCCTACCCCATTGCATGCCCGTACCCATGGCATCCCCGGATGACTCCCCTGAATGATGGCTTCTAAATCTATTAGAAGTCTATTTCTTGATGTTTACGAACCAATAAAATACTAGCATAATCCGAACAAAGCTTTTAGGACGAAAGGGGTTAGTGCCATTCTTACCAACCAACTGACTTTTTGTCCGCGACACGACCTTATTACTAAGAACATAAAGTTGAATGTATAACAAAAACTATCGCGTACTTTTTATGGATATACGCGATCTAAGTTCAATCTTATTTGGTTAACAATAAAGACGCGTCGCGGACAAAAAGTCCTCCGTTATCCGTCGTCTGCGCTAGCTCTTAAATGCCAATGTCGACACTAAGTTAACTTTTTATCCTTTGCGTAAATAAATTATAGAGAGACTATTGCTTCCTAACGAAAGACTGCATACCTACTTCCTCGACTTCTAAATACCCTTCCCTCTGAATGGCGTGCAAATAATTTTATGAACATTAAACCTAATGACTTGAAATCGAGGCTCAGCCCCCTGATTATGTAACTTGTTTCTATCAACGTTTGATTGAACGTGCAGTCACATTGCTGCTTTAGTTATAATCAATGTGACAACTATCTTACCCAAACAGCAATGTAACTGGACTTTCAATCAATTTCAATCAAAATCTATTAGTAACAGAGTTAGATAATCAACTAGTAGGTCGTATTTTCTATTATCAGTTAAGTCAACGGTATGGGAAATGCGACGTGATTATTCTACTTCTACTCATAACATAGTTACCTAATTAATGTTGTAGAATACTTTTTTTTTGTCACCGACATTGTTTACTAGTCTATAAAGCATTTACCACAAACCTGAGGTTTAATAAAATTAACCGACTCTGTGGTCTAGTGGTACAACCACCGGTATCAGACCCAGGGGTCCCGGGTTCGATTCCCAGCGGGGGTACATATTGTATTCGGTTTGGTTGGTGGTAGGGCTTGTTGTAAGTCCGCCTGGCTAGCTACCACAATCTTATCTAAGTCTGACGCCATAACAACAATGTTTTCAGCATTGTTGTGTTCCGGCAGTTAAAGATAAGATAGCCAGTTCCTCAGTGATTGGGGATTCCGGGAGAGGCTCGCTTCCATCTTCAGCCTTATCAATACTTAACATCAGGTATGATGAAGGCTAAGAGTCTCCCAGTACTTCATAAAAAAAAACTATTAATGTAAAAATATATAATTAAGTTTTTATGATAAATAAAATGAAAACAATATTACATTTTTTTTTTTTTATGATTTTGTAATTTTTGCATTTTTCAATGCTTTTTTTATACTTAGCTACCGAGACTTTGAAGTCTCGGTAGCTCAGCGGTTAGAGCATTGGACCGGATATCCAAAGGTCGCTGGTTCGATTCCAGTCTGAGAATTCACTTGTGGCCGAGTTAATTTTTTCCAATATTTTTCTATTTAAAATTTACCATAAATATTACATTAAACACTTGACCGTTATTTGAAGCTTACTTGTTTGAGATGGCAACCCCGATGTTTTCCGTCCTTTTTACCCTCATTAGTTATCCTGTATACGTTTATCTCTTTCGCACACATCCCCCTACCACCAGGCAGAGGCCCGAGGTCTGAATAGACTTTGGAGGCTCGCTTGTGGCATTGGCGTCCTGTTTTCCGTCGAGAGAACATCTAAGTTAAAAATACGACGAAATTCATTGTACAGTCTTAAACTATACATAACTACAATAATATTTTATTTAGCTTACGCTGCGCCCTACATTTCTGTGGCCGCGCGTTGTTTACATTATTATTTAATTTATAATTACATATCAGTGCACAACTAACTGCTATAGAGAAAAGTACAACCAACTCAACATAACATTTGTATATTTTACGTACATATTTTCAAGTGATTATACCTTTTACTTTAACTTTGGTCCGTGATTTCTCTGCACTCCTGCTACTTCAACTTCAACTATCTACATCTCAAATGTATAGTGGTCACACCATACATTTAATGGTCCTTCGAGAATAAAGACTTGGTGTTTTAGTGTTTCTTACTACAGTAGCGAATCGGTGCGGCTGGCCTCCCACAAGCGGGTCTCACCAGTCGTATTGAGAAGAGGGACGCACATACTGTATACAGAGTGCTAGAGCACCGAGTCACTGAACTACGACCATTTCAATTCGGAGGGGACAAGATTTGTTTTGGATCCTGAAGATTTGGATACGTGAAGACTACAACCTTCAAGTGGTTTTCACTACAACAACAACTATAACTGGTAAACTACTTCACGACTACGTACTGGTCGGTGAGTTTGTTTAGTCAACAACAAACTATCAACTATTATCAACATGAGCAAACTAGAACTTCAACAAACCTGTTTCAACAACATCAAATACCTTTGTACCAACTACAGCAAGGATTCCGCGTCTAGAAAAAACGAGGAGTACCTAAACAAACGTTTGGAATCACTAGAAAATCAGTGGGGTGATTTCGACGAACGACACGATCAACTTATTTTGGAAGTGGAAGATAAAAACATTAACTATTTTACGGACGAAATCTACGAAAAAACAAAGGAAATGTACATGAAGACTAAAACCAAAATTTTTAAGAAACTGGAGCAAATTAAAGAACAAAAACGGGAGGTGAAATTTGATTTGGCGGATGCACCTACGGAAGAGAACTCGAGTGATTGTCAGCACCTACTCAACAAGCAGGAATGCAACTTTAACGCAATCGATCGCGTCATGTCAAAAATAAACACGCAACTTATTTCTGAAAAATGGGAGCTAGAAGAAAGTTTAGAGCTTTTGAAGTCCAAGTGGGAGCCCATCGACAAACTGCACTGGGTTATTGATTTTCAACTTAAAGGCTGCCATGAACAATACTATGATATGTTCACTAACATCGAACACAAATACGATGAATTGCGTAAGAAGCTCAACAACAAAATTCATTCGACCCTTCACTACCAACAGTCGGCGCCGAGGTTAGAGATACCAGAATTCTCTGGGAGCTACCAACAATGGATTTCATTCAAAAATCTATTCATGGAAACCATTAACAACAACCCTACAATTAACCCAGCTCAGAAAATGCAATATCTGAAAACCAAATTGCGAGGGGAGGCAGAGCGACTTGTGCAACATTTAAACATAAGCGCTGAAAACTACACTTCTTGTTGGGATATATTATCTCAGCGCTATGACAACCGTCGGCTTCAATTTACATCTTTCATGAACACGATGTTAAATCTACCCATCATCCAGCATCCAGATGCTTTCAACTTAAAGAGGATGCATGACGTAATCACCGAGAGCTTGAACGGGATCTCTAACATTGGAGTAGACACTACGACATGGGATCCGATTATTGTGCATTTAATGTCACAAAAGCTTGACTCAACAACGTTCAACGAATACATGAAAGACCTTCAAGACCATCGGGAGCTGCAAAGCTTAAATGATTTTATGTATTTTTTGGAAAGCAAGTTCATGGCATACGAAACCATGAAAACTTCAAAAAGGGAGACCATAAGCTCGCAGAAACCAGCGTACGCAAGCTCAAGATCATACATCAAAAATACTTTCGCCAAGAAAAATAACTACGATTATCCAAAACCTGCATCTAAAAGTTATCATACGAGCTACGGTCAATGCCCGTGCTGCGATGGACATCACGTGCTTATGCAATGCACTAAGTTTATTGACATGGACACAATACAGCGCAATGACATAGTAACAAAATTGCGACTTTGCAAAAATTGTTTATTCAGTCACGGACACAACGAATGCAAGTCAACAAAAACATGCAAAGAATGCAACATGAAGCATCATACTTTATTGCACAATTTGAACAAAAAGCAAATAACATCATCTGGTAGAAACAACACTATAAATCGTCAACAGCAATCTTCATCTCAACCGTTATCTGCAACTCATCAACCGAGCTCCAATCATCTTTCAAACAACAACACTGAAATCTTATTAACTACTGTACAACTCAAGGTCAAAGCTGTGGATGTAAGTTACATAATGCTCCGTGCACTTCTGGACCAAGGCTCTCAGGTCAACTTAATCACCGAAAATGCTGCACAGAGGCTGCGCCTACCAAGAAAGAAGCTCAACGCTACGATCTCAGGAATCGGCTCAGTTTTAGGAGATTGCAAAGGACTTCTTCATCTCAGCTGTAAAGCAATCCATTCAGACTACAACTTTGAAACTCAAGCTTTAATTATGAACAAACTTACAAACAACTTACCCAACTCAACATTTGAAAACACAAACTGGCCGCATTTGCAAAACCTAAAACTGGCAGATCCGGAATACAACATCTCACGTGGCGTCGACCTATTATTGGGCGCCGACATCTATTCCGAAATTATCCTGGAAGGGGTCCTTAGAGGCAGCAACGAGTCGCCCGTGGCCCAACAAACACAACTAGGATGGATTTTATGCGGAAAGATGAAAACTTTAAACTGTTACGTGTCCTTGATAAACATAGAAGAGCTCACTAAATTCTGGGAAAACGAAGATATTCAAAACTCAAACGAAGTATCAAAGGACGAACAATGCGAAACTTTTTACAAGAAAACAGTAAAGCGGACCTCGGATGGGAAATATATCGTCAAAATGCCTATTAGCCCAGACTACAAGGAAAAAATAGGCAGTTCAAGATCTATTGCAGCATCCCAATTTTTCCAACTCGAAAAAAAACTGCAAAAACAACACAAACTAGCAACTATGTACAAGGACTTCATCAAAGAATACCAAGATTTAGGTCACATGATACCTTCATCTCAAGTTTCAAGATCAAGTACCGAGTGTTATCTTCCCCATCACGGTGTCCTACGAGAAAATTCTGAAACAACGAAGCTCAGAGTGGTATTCAACGCCTCTCAGAGAAACTCTTCTGGATACAGCCTAAACAGCCTCTTAGAAAAAGGTCCCAATCTACAAAAGGACATACAAGCTTTAATCATCAAGTGGAGGACATACGAATTCGTTATCACCGCAGACATTGAGAAAATGTATAGATGTTTATGGCTTGATAAAAAACAGCAACAACTGCAAAAAATTATATGGCGATACTCTCCACAAGACCGTTTGCAAGAGTACCAATTATGCACAGTCACATATGGCACCAAATGTGCACCCTGGTTAGCCATGCGCACCACAAACAAGCAGACAAATGAAGACATAGAGCTGCAAACGATGAGTCGGCGTCCCCGTCAAGATGGAACAACAGAGGACCCCACGCACCACTACGCGCAAGTGGAGCCTCGACCTGAGAGAGGACGCGGAAGTCACGCCGGCGGCGTTGTTGGAGAAGCAAACATTGCATTCAGTTTTGACTAATTTCATTTAGGAGATTGTTTGTAATGGATGTACTTTTCCATATAACTGTGTTAGTTTTTATAAGTTAATTTTTAAATGTTTTTCTTTTGGGGTTGCCAAGATGTACAGTCTTAAACTATACATAACTACAATAATATTTTATTTAGCTTACGCTGCGCCCTACATTTCTGTGGCCGCGCGTTGTTTACATTATTATTTAATTTATAATTACATATCAGTGCACAACTAACTGCTATAGAGAAAAGTACAACCAACTCAACATAACATTTGTATATTTTACGTACATATTTTCAAGTGATTATACCTTTTACTTTAACTTTGGTCCGTGATTTCTCTGCACTCCTGCTACTTCAACTTCAACTATCTACATCTCAAATGTATAGTGGTCACACCATACATTCATAATCAGCCATTTTGTCGTACGTTGAAGAATTTGTAAGTTCATTACAAAATTAAATGTAAGTACAAATAAATGCTTATTACTAGAGCTTCCTTTTTCTTATTAAGAACTTTATTTTAAATAACGATTTTATCGTTCGTTACAAGAATTTTTTGTAAAAAAATTACTGAGTAAAATTTTGCTATGCCTTTAAAAAAAAAAAAAAATCTACCCTCATTAGTTTTATTTTTCCTTTATTACTTAAAAAGCTACTTTTATGTGCAACGTATGTCTTTAATAACATCAGAAAAGAAATTTGTAATTTCTATCGGTAATTTCATAACCATTGTTGAAAATTAAGTGTTCTTCTTTGTAGCTTAAACATGCAAAGTTTTTAGTAATTTCTAGTTGAATTAATGATTTCTGTTTCGGTTATTTGATATGCTTAATTGTGGGAATTTCATAATTTCCATTGGGTAATTTCATATTTTTCCATTTGGTAATTTCATATCAAATTGATGAATTGATAGTGTTAGACTTTATTTGATGTTAATATGCAACCTTTTCCCACCAAAACTTTTAACTTTTAAGGATTTTCATGATTTCGATCGATAATTTCATAACCAACTGTTGAATTATTGTAATGAATTATTATGTTAATATGCAACGTTTGTATAGATGGATGAATTAATTGACGAGCAAACTGTGGGTCATCCCCCGATAGTGGCATCGGCGTCGACATCGGCATCTCATGCGGATAGATCACAACGTACTGGGCGTGAGCCGAAGAAGGATGCTTCAAAGGATAAAAAATCCAGGTCAGTGGAGTCTAGTTCATCTGAAAGTAGCAGCAGTCCAAGTGATAGTAGTTCGAGTTCGTCTACGTCCTCTTCTAATAAAGCAAAACGCCAGCGACGACGGCGTCAACGCAGTCGTGGAAAAAAACGAAGGGGGGGCAAGCATCGTCATGATGCAATCCACCTGGAGAAAATATCTCAGAATATAGACGAACTTCGAAAACAATTTACTGTAAATGAGCCTTTTAGTTTAATTAATGATCAAAATTGTTGTTATACTGTTGATGATGATGTTCCCCTTGTTGATGATGATGTTCCCCTTGTTGATGATAATGTTAGTGGTATTTTGTATAATAATAGTGAAGAACCAAATATCGAACCGGATCAATCTTCTTTCCAATTTAACTTTGATTTAGAGACAAAAATAAAAGAGTCTGCCATACCCACAACACCGGATATTTTTTTGAAAATGCTTAACAATATTCAGTATTTTGATAAAAGTGAGTGGTCAGAGGTACGTTATGCGGAAGTACAAAAAAGTTATAATCACACACCAGGCTTCGTAGAATTAGAGACAAATGACGAAATCAAATCTTACGATCAATTACGTAACTTGTCCTACGCTGACAAGGCATATTCTTAAACAGAGAGAAGCCTTGCAAGCAAATTTAAAAGAGCTAATTACTTGGGCTCGTGATGATAACAATTTGAGTGTTGGTGGTATGCATAAAAAAATCAATGAATTATTTTCTCAAGGTGAGTATCCTAAAGTGTGTGCTGATTTACTACAATTAGTTTGCGGACATCGTGCTGAAGTTATTCAAATGCGTCGACAGGCCATCATTAACTCAGTACGAGACCCCTTGCTTAAAAATGCCTTGCGCAAAATACCTCCATCCAATAAATGCCTGTTCAGTGAAGCATTATTTACTTCTCTTTTGGAAAAAAATGGAGGTGTCAAAAAAGTGTTTTTCCCACATAAGGCTAATATAATGTTCCCGTTTCGCAAGCCGGAACAAGCAAAGCCGTACGCCATCCTTCGCAAGGATCGCCTAATTGTCGTGGGCCCTCGCAGGGTATAATAAATCATGGATGCTGCACATCACGAGCACATCCTCAACAGTTAATCATCAGCCCTCGCAGGGTTATTACTACAATCAGCCCACGCAGGGTTACTACTATAACCGTCCCTCGCAGGGACATTCTCTTAATACAACCCATCGCGTAGCTCAAGCTTCTAGAGGGTCCTTTCGATCACGAGGAAGTCATGCGAGTAGCAGAGGTCAGTATAAAAATGAACGAAAACGCCCTGGGAACAGCTCTGAATACCATTCCAGTAGTAAAAGAAAGAAATATTGACTCGACTCCGTTCAGGGCGGGACAACTATTCCATTACTACCAACGCTGGAAAGAAATGGGAGCACCAACGTTTCTGCTTCAAATAATAAAAGGATACCGCATACCTTTTCACCACAGACCTCCTTTACTGTTTCCCAACATAAAAAATGGGACTTATCGCACCCAAGAATCACATGCGATGACGGAAGTCATAGAGAAAATGAAAATGCAAGGAATTTTGGAGACAGTGCGGTGCTCCCCAAGTTTCATCTCCACAATGTTTCTGATACAAAAGAAAGATGGATCGAGCCGTCCTATATTCAATTTAAAAGCCCTGAACTTATATGTCATAACAGACCCATTCAAGTTGATAAACGTCTATCGAATACCGACCTTTTTGCAACCACAGGATTGGCTGTGCAAAGTAGATCTTTCACAGGCCTACTTTCATCTGCCAATAAGGCAAAGCCACAGACGTTTCCTTCGGCTAGTATACAGAGGAGAGTTACTACAAATGACCTGCCTCCCATTCGGTCTGAGTACGGCACCAAAAACTTTTGCCTCATTGACCAATTGGATTGCTCAAACCCTAAGGCAGAAAGGTTTAAGAATAATAGTATACCTGGACGATTTCTTAATCGCACATCAGGATCGTTCAATACTGCAGGCTCATGTTCAATTTCTTCTGGACCGACTATATTTCCTAGGATGGCACATAAATGTCGAAAAATGTTCCTTGGTTCCCAAAACAAGCCTAGTCTTCCTGGGTGTCCTATGGGATCCATGGTTAAACCAAAAATGTCTACCACGAGACAAGATATTGAACATAATCGACAAGATCCAGTTGTTCCTACAAAGCAAGCAAGTCAAATTACAAGACTTACAGAGTTTAGTAGGGCTCTTAAACTTTGCAAGTCTGGTAGTGCCTTACGGCAGGTTGCATTTTCGGGAGCTCCTACTATTCCTGAATCGCATTCTGAGTGGGTCAGTTGCATTAACAAACATAGAATTGCCAGAAAAAGCAAAAACGGAGCTGGAATGGTGGCTAGAGAATTGTCATCAATTCTCGGCAATCCAGTTCCAGCCACCAACCCACTTCATAACGACAGATGCATCCGACTTAGCGTGGGGAGCACAAGTCGACGGTTATACGATGTCAGGAACGTGGAAAAACGAGGAGCAGCCCTTACACTGCAATCTCAAGGAAATGCTAGCTATATTGAAGGTCCTAGAAAAACAAGGTCACTTTCTGCGCCAATCTACGGTATTACTTCAATGCGACAACCGCACTGTCGTGTCGTATTTGCGAAACCAAGGCGGGACCAAATCTATTCCTCTCTTAGAGATGACACGAAAAATGTTCCATCTTCTGAATTTATATCAAATTCATCTATCGGTCTATCACATCCCTGGGCTGTACAACAGCCATGCCGATCATTTGTCACGACACAGGCTGCCACCGGAGTGGCATCTCATAGAGTCTTGCGTAGAAAGAGTTTTTCTTCACTTCGGGATACCTTTGATAGATCTGTTTGCATCGCAACGGGCACACGTAGTCTACAACTATGTGTCGCTCGACATAAACGACACAATAGCCCTATATCACGATGCTTTTTCTCGAGTATGGAACTATCAGCTGGCTTGGGTATTTCCGCCGCCGTACTTGATCCCAAAAGTTCTGTCCCATTTGATCTCGGCCTCGGGAGTGTTCCTGATAGTGGTTCCCCGCTGGGAACGAGTCTTTTGGCGAGCCGACTTGAAGTCGCGAGCACTAGCAGCACCATACACGATTTACAATCTGGAACAGAACCTCATAGACACGGCGACTGGCTTACCACCACCCAAGGTTCAGGAGATGACCCTAGAGGTTTGTAAGTGTGGGGGTGGTCAGACCAATTAAATAAATGGAACGAAAACCAAAAACAATTGTTGTTATCTTCCTGGCGCGCTTCCACTCGCAGAACTTACCAGGTAGCTTGGGAAAGGTGGTTGATTTGGTCAAAGAAACATAATTTAAATCCATACCTTCCGGATGGTTCTATATTAGCCAGATATTTGGCAGATTTGCATTTAATACATAAGCTGTCGTATAACACTATCTTAGTACATAAATCGGTTGTAGCAACTCTCTGTAACGCAAATCTAAGTAAGGAATTGAGTGCTCACACCTTGGTGAAGCATGTCCTCAAATCCATAGCCCTATCGAGACCAGCCTCTCGAAAGTGTCCCATATGGAACATTGACGAATTAGAAGGTTATTTACGGAATATGACTATCGACGAGACTAATATATTTGCCTCATGCAGGCACACTGCAACATTGCTCTTATTATGCTCCGGTAGGCGTGTGCATGATCTGACCTTGCTATCAATAGATTCACAGCATTTAGTCGAAAGCAATCACAGCTTAGTATTGTGGCCAATGTTCGGCTCGAAAACCGACAGCTGCGATCATAGGCAGTCGGGTTGGAAGTTAATATCGAATAGTGATAACAAAAATTTAGATCCGGTATTCTGGGTAAAGCATACTATTAAACTCCTTGATCCAAGACGCCAGGCGTCTAACAGTAATTGTCTATTTATCACTACTAGAGGCCCACCTAAAGCGGCCTCTCGCACTGTAATAGCTGGTTGGATTAAATCGTTACTATCAGAAGCTGGTATTTCGGCATCTGCCGGTAGTATAAGATCTGCTGTAGCGTCAAAAAATTGGTTCGATAATTTTTCCCTTGACGACATTTTATCTAGAGGAAATTGGAAGTCTAGAAATACTTTCTCTCGTTTCTATAGGCGCGAGATTCGACCAGTATCTGGATCTGGTAGCATAACAAATTTTTTCAATCCTGTTGATTGACTGTTTGCATTTTGATTATCAAAATATCTATTATGTTATGTATCATTTTAATTTACATAATGTTATTGTTTATTGGCATTATAACTATCTATAATTGATTTATAATTGGAAGAACGGTAAGACAGACATGTTTTTTGTGTGAAGAATTTGAAGTCAATTGGTGTATTTGGAAAAACTTATCGATCAAAATTGAAATGATGATTTCCATTATTTACTGCCTAATACCTTTTGAAATTATATTTCAAAGTTGTTACAAGTATGTTATGAGTACCTATCTTATTTTTTCTTTAAAATAAAATTACAATATTATTTTGTATACTTATCATTTTTCTTATGATGTACCTATACCGAATTATTATTATTCTTAAGACTTTAAGATTTAATAAAATATTATGATTAAAACATTTTCTGCTGAAATACAACCATATTATTATGTTTAAATAAATGATGAATTTTATTTGCACATCCCACCTATTGCACTTTTCCATAGATCGTTCACATTGGCGTCCACGACACTCACTACCACCAGGCGATAACAAACAAATCTCAAACAAGTAAGCTTCAAATAACGGTCAAGTGTTTAATAGCAGCGTTTTACCTGAAAATAAAACGCTTATTAAATACTTACCTTATTTGAAGCTTACATTACATGGCTGCCTGGTGTTTTCGAAGCAATGCCACAAGCGAGCCTCCAAAGTCTATTCAGACCTCGGGCCTCTGCCTGGTGGTAGGGGGATGTGTGCGAAAGAGATAAACGTATACAGGATAACTAATGAGGGTAAAAAGGACGGAAAACATCGGGGTTGCCATCTCAAACAAGTAAGCTTCAAATAAGGTAAGTATTTAATAAGCGTTTTATTTTCAGGTAAAACGCTGCTATTAATGCCTTTAAGCAAATATATTGTATATTTTAATTAAATTAGAAAATAATAAAGATCTGTCTATTCACCTTGAGCCTTGACATTATCAACAAAATACTGTTCTAGAGACTTGCTTAAATATTTTCCTGTTTATTGTTAATGCGAGTCGGAATTCTAAATAGATATTGCTAATAAGTTTTGTTAATGTAGATATGCGAATGGATGTTTTATAAAAGGCATTTATAGAAACATCAAACGACGACCACGAACAAACGATTTTTTTCTTAATATTAGTAGTTCAGTAGTGCAAGCACGAATAAATATCGAGCACGTAATATAAAAAAATGTATATTAAAATGTAGTTCCGTTTACGTCCGGTAGGAACTCTGCTCAATATGTCATACATTTTTTTACTTTACTTCCTCGATACTTACTCGAAAGTTTGTCGTGTTAACCCCACAGCTTTCTTGACTTGAGTGCAACCTCAAATGTGCGTAAAATTGTGAATCTCGTAAAAGTTAGTCTCAAAATGACTTTTATATAAAGTTGCATACTACGTACATCTTATGTTTTGGCGCGCACTGTTCATTGAAATAAAACAACTTTTACGGATATCAAACTATATTTCACGAACTAAGTTGTAATTATAACTTTTTAATTTTGCATTTTACAATGCTATGTTTATGTGATAAATATTAAACGAGTAAATATACTAGAAAAAAAGCACCTAGTCTCATGTCGCCCTGACGGGACGGGATGACTGGCTACTAATAATACTTATAGTCATCCCGTGACCACGGCAGCTGAAAAGATGCCGAAACGTCAGGAAAATCAAAAAACCCCTAAAAAACCTATAAATACGGACAATTACAACTTAGTTCGTGAAATATAGTTTGATATCCGTAAAAGTTGCATACTACAATGATTATACGTCGTATTCGCACGCAACCAAATATAGGTAGGACTCTGTAGTAGGCATGATCAGGGAATTTTGGTCACGATCGTATCTAAATCGCGTTAAATACGTAGTGATTTTTACATTGTAGTTAGAAACAAGTAGTTAGAAAAAGAGTAAGTTTTAGGTACAATTGAAACACGATTTCAATACGATTATGACTAAATTAGAATGCGCCAACGCGAATTAACTGTCCACTATTGTTATTTAACATAAAAATATACCTACCTACAGACCGTTCAACATAAGATGTCCCCTGCCTTGGGAATTGGCAATATTGCCTACGGTCGGTACTGGCAACAATATATGTAGGTACCTTTTACCCCCATTATCTAAATTTGTACGTTTATTTTTAAATCATATACAGATAAAAAACAAGGAATGTTGTAAACGGCAGGGGACATCTTACGGTGAACGGTCTGTACTAGAACAAAAAAGAAAACTCGTCTAGAACTGACGCAACGAGTTAGGAGTTGCAGCGAAGTGGTTTTTTTCTAGTAGGTATTAGAAAACGACCATCGTTAATGCTAAAAATAATTATCAATAGTTCCGCACTCACCTACACTAAAAATCGGAACTATGAACTTGTCATCTATGATTACGACATCTAGGTAGTGACGGAAACAACTCTATTTTCAAGATTCCCTGAAAACTACTGAACCGATTTCAATATTTCAAAAAATGGGACAAGTTGGGGACAAATCTAATGTCGCTATCCATCTTCCAATAATCGGTCAACACACATAAAAAAATACGCGGCGACGTATGTATTGATAACCTAATTTTTTTTTAACTCGGTAAAAAATAATACCTATGCGTTCTTCGATCCTCTCGCGATAAAGACCGCATAAAACAGGAAATTCAGTGGGTCATGTCACTTCATTTTTTCGTGACCAAAAATAGCCTATTTTAATCTATAAAATTCGGCAAAATTGGGAAAATTGCTTGGACGTCAAAATAACAGACCGAGTAAGAGCTTTTTCACATCAACCGATCCGATTTCGGTATTGGCGCCGACACCGATTTCGGGGCAAGTAAAATGTAGGTATGAAATATGTATGTAGGTACCTGCTTTTCACATTATCCGATCCGGTATCGGATATCGGAGCTGACACCGATATGTCGGCGGCGATATCGGGGTATCGGACAATAATGTTTGCCTATTTTAACACTGTATCATCCTGGATTCCACTTACTTATACTACCACCATTTTAAATGATTAAACAATGCCCTTTAAAAAAAAATACGCACAATATCGCTAGTCGAGACAATGAGATGACAGATTTTATCGGTCCATAACATCGGCAATGTGACGACACACCGATATCGGATGTCGGCTATCAGCCCCGATAGCGATATCGGATCGGATAAATGTGAAAACGCTCTAACATAAGCTCTAGCTAGTATGTTTGGACTGAGTAGTGATAAAATATGTACATTTTGTTAAGACGTATATAATAATGTCAACTACTGTAGTAATTAGTTGCTGCTTATACTACTATTGTCGTCGGGGAATGTTCTAATTATGCAATTAAATATTAATTATCCACTACAGCGGCATGCTCCTGTCATCGTGTTGCGATTATAAGTCGAACGATGTTATGTTTGAATCGAATTTAACATGTATTATATAGCGATAGCACAAGCTATATACCGTTAGGCGGTCGGGGTGCTGGTTGTAGCCACTTTGAAGGTTCAATATGTAATGATATATAAATATGGATAATATAAAAATGGCCACAATTTTAGCATTAATTATATTTCGTTTCAAACTCGTTTGCTGGATTAGAGGAAACATAAAGGGCAAGAGAATTAAAAAATATAAAAATATGAAAAGTAGAAAAAAAACATCATTTCGTAGGCCCCTGGTCACGCTCAGGGGCCCAAATCTCCTGCAATCGAAAAGTGCACTTTGTGCAAAAAAAATCCAAACCTATATATTATATTTTATCTATGAATGGGTTAAGTAATAATAAATGAAACGCTTTGTAATGAGTGTTTTTTTCTGACATTGTTAATGATTCAACTTTACTGCACTAGGTATTTAAAAAATAAAACATGAGTAGGTAGCTATTATTGGCTTGTCTTGTCAGTGTCTGGTTAAATAACTAGATGGACAAGTGTTCCTCTCAACAACTGCAGGTAGTTTCGTACTATTTATAATTTAACGAGGTTGTTGGATTGAACCTGTTGAACCAGTCACGGACCACTCGGTTGAACCAGTTGGGTGTTGACATAGACCACTATAGACTAAGCCCCGGTTCCTATATCATACTAACGTATTGTTTTGGCTACGGACAGTTAAATTTGACATTTATTCTATGGAAAAATGACAAAAAATAACTGTCCGTAACCAAAACAATCCGTTAGTATGTTATAGGAACCCGGGGTAAAACGATGTGTTTGGACCCGCGTGGCGACTTACAGGTCATCATGAACCATTTTCCATCTATGGATATAGGAAAGGTCTGTGCCTCAGCAGTGCGGATATAATGATGATGTTGAAGTAATCTGTTTGTTTTCTTATTTGTATTTTTTTAATTCTTAGTTTTATTTTCACAAATAAAGCAAATATCCATTATTATTCGTATAAGAGGAGCTTCATTTGAGCTATAGACAGACTGTTTAAGAAAGTTTAAGTTTAAGCAGCCGACGACGTATGATTCATAAATAAATATCGAAATTTCATACACTGTACCAAGGTACGGGACTGTCGTACTAGTTGACCTCTCGAATTGTTGAGGAAAATAATCGACCTTTGACTCTTTCCTCGCGATCTCAATATGACATGTAAATTAGTTTAATATTAACTGTCTTTTACATATGAAATTTCCTTCCTCTATAGGTATAAAGCCTCTGATTCGAGTACAAACATTTACAGATGTACATCTGATGTTTTGCCGCGCACTGTTCATTGAAATAAAACAACTTTTACGGATATCAAACGCGCTATATTTCCCGTGACCACGGCAGCTGTAAAGGTGCCGAAACGTCGGGAAAATCAAAAAACCCCTAAAAAACCAAAAAATACGGACAATTACAACTTAGTTCGTGGAAATATAGCGCGTTTGATATCCGTAAAAGTTGTTTTATTTCAATTTACAGATGTATTTATCACACAGACACAAGACAAATAAAACGTTCAACACAAAAGTCTGGCGATAGTCTTAAGTTTTGGCGCGCACTGTTCATTGAAATAAAACAACTTTTACGGATATCAAACGCGCTATATTTCAGGAACTAAGTTATAATTGTCGGTATTTTTTTTATTTTACCGACGTTTTGGCACCTTTTCAGCTGCCGTGGTCACGGGATGACAAGAGTCTGTCCCGGGTTAAGTCAATTCATGCTGCGTGATAACAAAAGTAGACTTATTTTTACCAATTAGCCTCATCCCAAAGTTATCACTGCTGTTATGGGATAGGTACTATTAGGTATTCGTACTAGTTAGGGTGATGGATACAACGGATTTCAACCCAGGACCCCGGAGTGAGCGACTACGACGCCTTGAAAAAACCGGTGTACATACATACCACTCTTCCACGGAGGTCGATAGCAAAATTAAGGTAATATATCACCGCACTTTGCTAATTTATTTTGCTTAAAATTTCACTCCAGCTAGATTACAATTGGTGAAGTAAAATACAACACACCATACCAAAAGCTTATTTTCGTGAAAGCTAAGCAACAGTACTTATGTGTAATAGATTTCCGCCTCTCCGGAGGGCAATTTTTTCACTAAAAGCTACATAAAGAATTTCTGACAAACAAAATGAAGACGTATGGGCGAAAGTTGGCGACGAAACAGTTTAAAGTAAACATTTATACTTATTGACCTTATTTTTTTCCAACTTACGAGAGCTGGGTTTTGTTAAAATATGCTGCTATACTTAGTGCGACATTAAGTTGAATGTTTGTGTGTGTAACGCTCTAAAAGTGGAGGTCTCAACTTGATTTAGTATGGATAGATATGGATATTAAAGAAACCCCTGTTCTCCCAACTGTTCTTTTAACAAGTTTGCTTTCCGTGGCAACCTTTAATAAAGACAGCACCAATTCTTGTAACCACTAGCTGTAACTCCTAGCATTTAGTTGGTTGTCCAAATAATTAAATAAATAAATAGCATTCTCGTAGCTAAATCAAGCTTTCCTAACTTGATCCTAGCTTTCCCGGACCAAAATCTTGCGGTATTTTTTTCTTTTCTCCAGGGGGATATGCCAACGTGTACCACCCTGTCCGGGGAAACAGGGAGTTAATGTTGTACTAGAACCCACTATTCTATTCACCTACCATCACCATCTTACCACCCCGGCTACCACCATCTTATCTAAGTCTGACGCCATAACTTAACTTTGTTAGATTCACGAGCAAGTCGGTCAGGGACCTAATTAGTTCGATGTCAAGGGGAAAGTCTCCGGGACATAATGATCTCAGCATCGAGCAACTTAAACTTGCTGGCCCCAAGAGTACTAGCTATGTTCTATACGCTATGTGTGGGTTACTCATATCTACCAGATAAAATGATGAAAACTGTGGTGATGCCAATTGTGAAGTCCAAATCTGGCGACATAAAAGACGGGTCCAACAACTGACCAATATCTTTGGCTACTATGATTGCTAAGGTTCTTGATGGTTTGCTTAATGCTGAGCTTGATAAGCCTTTATATCCATGACAATCAGTTCAGGTTTAAGTCTGGTCTATCTACAGAAAATCCAGAAAAACACTTGTTTACGCCTGTTTTCTGGACTTGGCAAATGCGTTTGACCTGGTTTCGTATAACATCTTATGGCAGAAGCTGACCAGTACCTTTATGCTAAGTGAATTGGTGAACCTGTTTAAATACTGATATGCAAACCAGCCCCCTAATTGTCTAATTTCAAAATCTATCACAATCCCTTTCAAAGGTATTGTGATTGTGATAGTGATTTATGGAATTGTGTAACTCATAGCCGTAATCCCTTTCGGAACGAATTATGTTTTAAATGGCACTTCATTTGACACTTCTTCATACATTTGAAAGATATTTTCGGCTATCACTTTACAGCTCAATTTCATTCATTCGATATCTTTCAATACGCGTCCTGCCCCCTGATTATGTAGCTTGTTTCTATCAAAGTTTGATTGAAAGTGCAATCACATTGATGCTTTAGTAAAAATCAATGTGACAACTATCTTACTAAAGCACCAATGTAACTGCACTTTCAATCAATTTCAATCAAAATCTGTTAGCAACAGAGTTAGATAATTAACTAGCCGCACAATCCCTATTATATTTTTTTTATTTATTTATTTGATTCGCCAACGTCTGTACATTGCAGACATTGGACCTTGGTCTGTACAGAGCATTGGACCGGATTTCCAAAGGTCGCGGGTTCGATTCCCGTCTGAGAATTCACTTGTGGCCGAGTTAATATTTTCCAATATTTTTCTATTTAAAATTTACCATAAGTACACCAATACACTTTTCATATTACTAACTTACAATACTATCTAGGTGAAACAAACACTTAAAGGCAAATACCGCATGCTCAAGTACTTCTAATTAATTAAAATTAAATTAGTACCTACATAACCCATAACTTAAATGGACCAAGGGGTCCTTAACAGTTTATTAGTGTGGTAAGCTAAACTTACCAAAAAAATAATAATATATATAACGTACAACAGAAAAAATAAAAAGGTAAGAAAAAATAACAATTTCCCAAACTACTGCGTTCTATGTGACTTCTTCACAATGGTATGAATCTTTCTAGGTGGATCAGAGTTAAAATCGAAACGGTCACTATACTCATTCATCAGTTTGCATAATCTGGGAATGGGTAAACTTGAGCCAAACACAGATTTTCGAAGTGGTACGCAGAGAGGAGTAATTCTTTTTCTCGGAACTCGAGCGGGTACCCGTAATTTAAACTTACTCAATAACTGAGGGCAGTCGATCTTGCTATTGAGTATTTTGTATGCAAAAGTTAGATCGATTATAATTCTACGTTTTTGTAGGGAAATCATATGGAAATGCGCTAACTGTTTTTCATAAGATGGCAACTTCTTTTTGGAAATGCCACTCGAGAATACCAGTTGCCGCAAAGCCAAAAACCTCTTCTGAATGCGTTCAAGACGCAATGAGTATGTAGCATAGTGAGGTCTCCATACTACTGCGCAATACTCCAAAATACTTCGCACTAGGGCATTATACCTTGGTTTTACAATTACGGAATTCCTTGCCATTCCGGATTACAAATCCCAGCATTTTATACGCACGATTTAAAATATTTTCAATATGCGGAACAAACGTAAGTTTTCTATCAAAAAGAACACCCAAATCGCGGATTTGATCCACTTCTTTTATTTTATTTTGACCAATACAATAGTCATACGCAATCAGGTTCATTTTTGTCAAATGTCAAAGTGAAGTATGTTAATATCTTTCAATTGAATTGAAAGAGATTGCGATAGATTTTTAAATTAGACAATTAGCCTCCAGGTCAACGTCGTTCGCTGGCCAACTGCATATTCGGATCCGTACAGGATAGAGTGTGGGGTGAGACAGGGAGTGTTGACCTCGCCCAGGCTCTTCAAC
This sequence comes from Chrysoteuchia culmella, assembly GCA_910589605.1. Classification (NCBI taxonomy): domain Eukaryota; kingdom Metazoa; phylum Arthropoda; class Insecta; order Lepidoptera; family Crambidae; genus Chrysoteuchia; species Chrysoteuchia culmella. Next base: position 17,787,857 of record OU342659.1, read on the forward strand.
CTGTATGTGAATGCCCTCATCGAGGAACTTAGCAGCATTCGTGTAGGTTGTCATATTGATGACGTTTGTCTGAATAATATTAGCTATGCAGACGACATGGTGCTGCTGAGTGCCTCCATATGTGGATTGCAAAAGCTACTGTATTTCAAAACGTGACTCGAGCAATTCTGGGGCCAATTCTCGTGCCCTCGACTTATCGACTTCGACGTTTTTGGATCCAAAAATCGGTATTAGAAACTCACTGAAAACAATCTTCGACATTAATGATTGTCGAAGTTCATTGAAACTTAAGGACTGAGTGGAGACTGTAGTGACTGTAGGAGGACTGTAGTGGAGATTTTACCTACATTTCAATAATGAAATTATGGTTTGAAAAATGTCGAATTCCATATTGCATTATAGATCACTCGCGACACCTGAATGCAAGAACATGGTAACTCAGTTTTTGGCATTTTACAAGAGAGCACAATAAAGATTTTAACAAATCTTAGCAATTTCGGATAAATCCTAATGCAAATCGATCTTGACCATATAAGTAAACGTGGTAAGACCTAAGCTCTTGTATAATTTTGATGCCATATATGTTTATATTTAATTATAAATTGTATATAATTAGTCAGTTGCAATAAAATTCTTCCTCATATACTTTGTAAAATTACATTGTAACTCCGAAATACAATCAATATTGTATGAAACTGTTATGTTCGTTAAATTTGAAATTGTTTAATCAAATAATTGTATGTCTGAGATACAATGTTTTTAAGACGTTTTACAGGCTGTAGATTTTAAATTATAACGAGTTTAAATACGATGATAAGTGTAAAAAAATCAAAAAATTTTTGCTTAGTATGAATATCATCTTAACTGAATACTGCCTAAAACTGAGTTACAATGTTGTTGCTTGCAGGTGTCGTGCACTAAATTGAATTTGAACTGAATAAAATCTAGTAGGGGATATCGTCATTGTCTTACCCACTGCTGGGTATAAATTTTTGCTTTTTTCAATGCTATTTTTATACTTATGATAAATTTTAAATAGAAAAATACAAATCGGCCACAAGTGACTGTGCAATGCAATTGCAAAAATTCAAAAATCATAAATTATTGACTGTTGCATCTTAAGGCGGTACCCCCACCGAAAGTGGCGCTGCGTTGAATTTTATTTAATATCGTAATTCTAATTCACAATTTTAATAAAACTAAACGTGGAATTTTTAGAGCCCATTGTCTTGTATTTTTAGAAGGTATCGCTACATCTCGTCATAGTCATTCGTAGAAGTAGATAGCAAATGTGTCAAAAACGGCCACTTTTAGCAGTTTTGCTATCTACTTCTAGCAGTGACTACGAGGGAATGTAATGATACCGTCTAAAAATACTAGACTATGGGCTCTAAAAATTCCACGTTTAGTTTTATTAAAATTGTGTATTAGAATTACGATATTAAATAAAATTCAACGCGGCGCCACTTTCGGTGGGGGTACCGCCTTACACCTGAAAACATGTTTCTTTCGAATGCGAGGATATTCCTAGCATTGATGTGACAACGCTGGCCTACAGCGTTTTAAAAGTATTGGAGAATTTCGACGGTGGTTTGCAAGTCTCGGTAGCTCAGTGGTTAGAGCATTGGACCGGATTTCCAAAGGTCGTGGGTTCGTGTTCCATCTGAGAATTCACTTGTGGCCGAGTTGTTTTTTTTTCCAATATTTTTCTACTTATTTAAAATTTATCATAAGTATATATCTTAAGTGTCTTCGCGCACCCATAATTGAAACAAAACAACTTTTACGGATTCCAGTGCACACTGTTTATTACCCGATATTTAGTTGTAACTATTTATATCTCTATACCAAGTAGGTAATAACTTGTAAAAGTTGAATAACAATATTTTATACGATACTCATCTATGGAAATACACAATCGTTGTTTTTTTATGCGGAATATTCTTCGACGCCAACGTAATGTAATTACAGATTAAATTAAATTATTCTGCGGTCTTTGTTTGTGAGAAGTTACCCACGTATTTATATCATATTATAATATTATAGATCAGAAACTTTGTTTGTTGGTTATTCGATCACGCGTGGATTTGGATGTAGGTAAGCTGGAAACTGGGCCCGGTTGTGACCATCGACCACTTTTAAACTTAAAGTTTTGTTAAAATGTATAAAAGTGGCCACGGCTTAGCCATCCATAAGGCCAGTGCCTCAGCAGTGGGACATTAAAAAAAGGCTGAGATGATGATGACCCAGGTTAGCTACTCGTATTGTTAATCATTATTACTTTTGACGACCTGTTTGGCGCAGGGGTACTAACCCCACCTTCTGCGCAGAGGTCCCGGGTTCGATCCCCGGACAAGACAAATATTTGTGTGCATGAACATGTCTATTTGTCTTGGTCTGGATGTTTAATATGTATATTATGTATTTATTTACAAAAAAAAGTATATAAGTATGTTTATCCGTTATCTAGTATCCATTACACAAGTTCTTCATGATACTTAAAGTGGGCTAGATAATTGGTGTGATTGTATGGAAATATTTATTTATTTATTTATTATTCAACCAACTAACTATGTCAAAAATCAAGTTGATTGTTGTTTAGTTACGGCATCAATAAAGGACAAACAAACACACTCGCATTTAAAATATACGTTAGGATTAGTATTAGGATTAGTTTAACCGCCTCCGCGGTGTAGTGGTACAACCACCGGTATCAGACCCAGGGGTCCCGGGTTCGATTCCCAGCGGGGGTACATATTGTATTCGGTTTGGTTGGTGGTAGGACTTGTTGTAACTCCGCCTGATTAGCTACCACCATCTTACCTAAGTCTGACGCGATAACAACAATGTTTTCAGCATTGTTGTGTTCCGGCAGAGAGATAAGATAGCCAGTTCCTCAGTGATAGAGGATTCCGGGAGATGCTCGTTACCATCTTCAGCCTTATCAATACTTAACATCAGGTATGATGAAGGCTAAAAATTAAAATAATAATGTCATAATTGCAAACAATTCCGAATTGAATGACTTACGTGTTAAAGTACAAAGTTGTTTGGAGAAATTTGACAGATATGTAACGTCGGTGCTGCTGTTGACTGTACTTACAAAAGAGTTGTTTTTTTATAGAATTAATGTTCATTAATAGCAAACTAGTTTTGGGCGTAAGTAATTATAGAAAAATTGTTTACCTAGTGATCATAAGGTGTCAGAAACCAACTGAACGGTATGTAATATAACCTGTTTTGTCCTATTGTTCTTTGTTTATTTTTTATCGATAACGGGAATACGTTTAGCCGACATCATACCTGAAGTTAAGTTATGATAAGGCTGAAGGTGCATTTGCTTCTCCCGGAATCCTCAACCCACATACCTATATCTAGATAGACGGTAAAAGCCGCTCATCTGCAGATGATGATCCGTTCTTTATATCTCGAGGCAAAAAGTATTACCTCAGCTTTGACTTAGAAAAAGCAGCGAGAGACCGGCGCGGAGCCATCGAGGAGATCGTGAAATCGGTCAGAAACGACCCTTACTACATTGCTAGAGGGAAAAAAGACACAGTTCAGATCGCAAACTCAACCCTGTCGCGTGAAGAGTTCCTCAAAGCTCAAGAGCTGATCTGCGCGACTATAGACTTACTAATGCTCAAAGACGAGAAAATTAAGACTAAGAGGAATGTCGACAGCGAGCGGGACAGACGAACGATACTTAAAAAGCTCGCAGCGCAACTCCAGATGGATCCCTACTTTGTCAGCAGGGGAAAGAAAAATCACCCTAGCGTGCTACCTTGCGTGTCAAAGGTTTGATGCACGGTCTAAGTTTTCCGACCTAAGTCAGTCAGACCTAAGAGATCATTGCCATGAAAACACGCGTCATTTAGAAAAGAAAATGGTTAATTGTTTAGTGCTTTCTTGCAAGAGGTCGTCAATAACATTTCCACATCACTAAATCTCGCTCGTGACGTCATCGTAGATACAAAAAGCTCGACAAGCAGGGTTCTCATACAGTTAGAAGCGCTCTTTTCGTCTATCGCGATATAGGTCTGTGGTTACATCAGCTGCCAATCAGTACCGAAGATGGTGCGCTCATCGAGGTTGCGTCCGCTGCCACAAACGTTGTTGCTTAGAGTTGCGTAAGTACGGAAAACGCTAGGTTCTCATACAGTTTGAAGCGCTCTTTTCGTCTATCTCGATTTGGGTCTGTGCCTCAATCACTGAGGTGAGGAACTGGCTATGTCAACTTATAACTCAAACATCCTAATGCTAACTATTATTATAAATGCGACAGTCTGTTCACGCCAACCAATCGACTTGATTTTTGGCATAGAGTTAGTAGAAAGGACGGAAAGTTACATAGGTACTTTTTATACCGGATTTCACACGCGAACCACGGGGATGAAACCGCGTACGGCCGCTAGTTCGGAATTAAAATATGGTAGCTAGACAGGCGGACTTAGAACCAGTCCTGCCACCAATCGATGCTGATGATGTTTTTTAGTGAATATTATTCCTGAGGTCTTTCTTGCAGTGACATCCGGCAAAAATAACTTACAATCCTACCTTCAATGCCACCAAACCGGTCAAACACGGTACACGACACCAAAATGCAGTAATAAACACTGGAATCTTCCTTAATACTTGCTTTAAGAGAACCACTACACACAAATCAATAAAAACCTTCCACAGAACACAATTGAAAACACCATTACTAAGAAAAGCTTACCATTGTGATTTTTCGCGAGAACAAAGTCGTTTTTAAAATATCGCGATACAACACGAGAATCAAACGCGCGACCGACGCGCACGATTCCTCGTCAACAACAAAAAATTATATATCAATAAGAGTGAGATAAGGTCAAGTTTGATACAATGACCAGTTTGTTGTATACGTAATTAACGTAGGAGTAAAAGAGACGGGTGTCTTTTTTGCAGCTTCTTTTTCCTATGTGCTTGCGCATGCAAAGTTGCTAAGAAAATTGTTGATAAATAGATAATGCAGTAGGTCGGATAGGTGACGAGTAAACGTTATTAACATTACAAAACTTTGAATTAATTAAGGAATCATATTATAATATATATAATATATATATATAATTATATAGTCAGGGCGACATGAGACTAGTTGCTTTTTTCTAGTATATTTTCTTGTTAAATATTTATCACATAAAAATAGCATTGTGAAATGCAGAATTAAAAAGTTATAATGAAATGGCTGTTTCATCTTAATCGATAGTCAAACATCTGTAAAGATGTTTCTTTCGAATGCGAGGATATTTCTCTCATTGATGAAACGATGCCAACACCGTAGAACGGTGAATATACTAGAAAAATTCGACGTGTCATCATAGGTCTCTGTAGCATAATTGGTTAGTGCATTGGGCCGGACTCCTAAGGATGCGGGTTCGTATCCCGTCAGGGCGACATGAGACTAGTTGCTTTTTTCTAGTATATTTTCTTGTTAAATATTTATCACTTAATTAAGGAAGTTAGAGAGATAGAAAAATATAAGGAAAAAAATGAAAATATTATAATCACATTTTTTCTTATTACAAACCTGTATTAATTTTTATAACATATAATATTTGCTCGTAAAGGGTCTCTTATTACACCAATTTCAATATCGTATTGTATCTCATTACGTACTTGTGCGTTATTGTAATGTAAAACGAAAGGTGTATCAAAATGCTTCGACTAAAACGAACTGTACTTTGTTAAGTTTTTATGTCAGAAAAGAGGTCAATATTTTATGAATAAAATTAACTTTGGGAGATAAAATATAATAAATGAACATTTAATTCTTTAATTAAATTAATTTTGACAATCAATTTACAACCATTAATCTGTAATAAAAACACAAAAAACATATTAGTCGTGTAAGAAAGTCCGATTTTATTTATTTCCTCGCAAATATGTTATAAAACGTCGTATGACATACGTGCGCTTTGATAATTACAGCCTCTGGTTTCTTGTAGCCTCAAATCGCCTCGGCTGTAATTTTCAACTTACCGCACTTATATCATGCTTCATTTTCTTAAGTGATTCATTTTCTTAAGAGACTATCATACGACACTATTGAAAAATTGATAATTCCATTAAGATAAAATTTACGTATAATTATTGTAATATCTAAGTAACTTGTTAATTATTAGTATTATTGCCTTTTTTTCTTTTTTTTTTGTTAATTTGCGGAATTTGTGTAATTAGTTTAAGTAACAGTGATACATACCTTATTTAGAATGGTACTACCAGTAGTGTAGGATTCCGTGAGGTGGGAACCTGGTGACCAGTAATACAGGTCTTACCTAGTACAGGCACCAGTCTCCCACAATAGATTTAAGTTATACTGTACCTAGTTCTTAGTAAACTGCTCTATTGTGTGGAGATAATAAAGTTATTTTTATTATATCATAATGTACTATTAAACATTATTGTGTGATAATTATCCAGTATCGTCGTGTATCGTAATGACACTAACGTTGGGCTGTATAATAATTGGTATGATTCTATAATTATTATTTATTTATTAAGGAGGAAAAACAATATAATATATTATTAATTCATAATGTTAAGGACAAATTGTTTCGGTTTGCCTATGTCGTAGGAGGATTTGATAAATAGAATTTCACCAAAAATCCTAGAGATATTGCAAAAACACGGATAATTAGACAATGGTATCGACATTTCTCAATTTTACTGAAAAAAGATAGGGTTATGGCAAAAATACTGGTTGCTTTAGTAACATTCTTTACTCTGATTGGCTTAGTTTTTGCTTGCTTGCTAACTCTTATTCTGATTGGTTCATAGAAAGTTTACTACACGTGAGAGAATAGATTGACATTTGAAACGTCAAGTCGTCAACCAATCAGAGAAGATGTTGTTTTGGACTGTCCGAGCAGCCAATCAGTGTTCTTATTTCATAAAAGCCAGGGATTCTTTTCGTAATCTTACTAAGGCAACCAGTTATTTCGCAAAAATCCTATCTTTTTTCAGTAGGATTGAGAAATTTTATTTATTTATTGAAAAATTACAAAGAAACTTAGCATTATGATTCGTTTACAGCAGTGTGACAAAAACCAGTATTGGTTTGTCCGCACACTGGGACTAATCTAAACTAATCTACATAGAACATAATGACAAGACTTACATCTCAATGACAAGACCATTGTCTAATTATCCGTGTTTTCGCAATATCCCTAGGATTTTCGCAGAAAAGCGATTAATCTAATTATCCTGCGACACCTACACGCTAAACCTAATCCTAATATTATAAATTAAAAAACCAATCGACTTGATTTTTGTAATTTTTTTCATAGAGTTAGTTGAAAGTACGGAGATTAACATAGGCTACTTTTTATCCCGATATTCCCACGGGAATGGGAACCACACGAGTGACACCGCGGGCGGAAGCTAATGAAATAAATGCGACGTAACTTTGTCCGTCTGTAATACCTTAGTACCTACGCCTAAAATACTGAACCGATTTTGATGTTTTTTTGACAAGAGATAGTACCTATAGAACTTGTAGAAGATATTGCATAAATGCGAAAGCACCGAATTCCGACTTTTTTATTTTAAACCATGTATTCGTTCGCGCGGAAAATTCCTAAGAAACATTTGGTTAAAAATTATCCTGTTTTGATTTTCAAACCAGGCCGTATGTGACTGTAATTTGTAAAAATAATAGTTATTTGTTATGCAAAGCTGGAAAGTTGGTTATTTAGCAGCGAGTTACCTCTATTGAAAGCTGAGCAAGTGAAGGATTCAAAGATTGAATCATGAGCGAAGCGATGATTTCAAAGGTACAAGACGCTGAAAAATTTTCTGCCGAGCGCAATTTTTCACCTCACAACAGTGAGGAACATTTTATGGTTGTTCCCGCGGTCAACTTCCGGTAAAAAAATCTTTAAACATAAATTTTAATCTAAATATACCTTACCCTCGTTGTTTTAATGATATAAAAAACTAAAATAATTAAAAAGGGAGTATTATATATTATTTAAAGTTATTTAAAGTAGGAATATATATATCGTTACTTATTAATAAGAATAAAAACGATTCCGTAAATGTGGACACTGACATGAGGTACAAGACAAAGACAATTTAAAAATAAAGATTTATGTCACGTTCCGAAACCCAATCATAGGTTGTGAAATCTCACCCGGCCTAATATAAAATTCTTATAACAAATAGTTTAATCGTATTGTTATTGTTTTTGTGATTCAATGAACTAAAATAATATAATTACACCAAAACGGAGTATTATAATTAATTCTAAGCTATTTAAAATAAGAATAAAATGTAACAAAAAAGTCAAAAGTGCGATTCGGAACGCATTATGACATATATTAGATATTAAATTAAAAAAGTACTTTACCGCGCTAGGCCGCAAAAAGCGATTTTTTACGATGAAACTTAATAACAAAACCTCCTCTTCCGAGCATGTGAGGTGAAAATAATAATATGGAAAGAAAAATCTTCAAAATTGCCAGGAAAATAATAAAAACAGCGCTTTTCTTTTCCCATACAAACGGGAAAAGGAACCACGCCACTGTTTATAATATTAGTATAAGAATAGTAGAATCCATATTAACAGGGGGTAAATTCTGCAAAATTTTTGTCATAATCGTCTCTCAGTGGTGTTTCAATAGTAATGCTTATTTACACTGTTGTAACATGAACTGTGTAAAACAGCACTACCATTGAAACACTACTGGAATACGATTGTGACTAAGCATTAGCAGGTTGGTCGACAGACCTGACCTTCTGCATGTGCATGCACTGTGATTAGCGTAATTTAGGTGCAGCGGGATGTTACGGAAAATGAAATGTCATTTGGTGACGTTTAACCTTTGAGCTACCGAGAATGTGTAAAAAATAACCGGAGAGAAACTAAAGGCTGCGAATTCAAGTCCCATCCGAACAATCTGGCAAGAAAATCTCAGTTTTACAGTGAGAAAATCGCTGTAGAAGTTAAAATACGGAGTTGAGGAATTGCATTGCCACTTGCTTTGACGCTGCAGTGGTGGTCATGCGATGGGTGACCAAATTCTTTGTATCTCGTACACCTCCATGCTTCAGAAGGAGTGTAAAGCCGATGTATTGACCCGTTTGTATTTGCAGTTTCTTGCGTTATTCTTCTTTATCTAATTTTATTATTTTCAGATCCCCATACAAAGGACAATGCCTCAAATGTATGAAGAGTTGGTGCCTTTTCGGAAAACCCCTGCACACCATACAAACTTTGTTCAATCGATAGAGTATACAGGGAGGAAATTTAAAACGGGGCATGAAGGGCAGATTTTCATGCAGCTAAATCGGTTAAGGTACGTAACCGATGTAGCTGCATGAAAATGTTCTTAGGAAACCATCCTTAATTTTTTGAGAAAATTTTAACTGCATTCACCGATTTGAAAAAAAAATACACTACAGTGTTTATTTCTCTAAGGACTGTGGACGCCACTGCTGGATTTAAGCATCTCCTAGCTCACGCCTATTATGGCGTTCAAGGAGGTTCTTAGCCTACTGCTACCACGCTGGTCAGACGGGTTGGTACAGGGTTTGTTTCAAGTTTTCCTTCTCTTGCACAGCTGATCAATGCGTCGGGCCTCTTAGTCGACTCTTACGACATCCCAGGAATGTAAGGGAGTGGTGACACGTGTGTTCTTAGGCCGTCACCACACGGCAGTTAATTATTATACCACTTTTTGTCACGGTATCTTGAAAATATCGTCGTTTACGTTACTATTTAGTACGTACTTAGGTTCTTTTTAAAAAAAAAAAGACTTAATGTTTTAGAAACTTTGGTTTTTGATTTACCGACTTTACGGCACACTATCACGCTGCTATATAAATACTACTGCCTTCTGCGCCAGAGGTCCCGGGTTCGGTCCCCGGACAAGACAAATATTTGTGTGCATGAACATGTCTATTTGTCTTAGTCTGGGTGTTTATTATGTATATTATGTATGTATTTACAAAAAAAAGTATGTAAGTATGTGTATCCGTTATCTAGTATCCATAACTCAAGTGCTTGATGAAACTTAACGTGGGCTAGATAATTGGTGTGTTGTGTGCAATTATTTATTATTGTTATACATCTTTAACGAGTTGCTTATAAAAATAAAGTATTCCAGGGCTTATGGCGCTGACTGTCCAGAGCCTTCCGCTACAAAATTACCTCTTCTGTGATCCGAGAAGCTGCTTGCGACTGTTATCTATCGATAGTGATGTATCTACCCTCACTTCATCGATACAAGTAGGTACAGTATTTTACTTTATATTTTTTAAGTGGAAGTTAGCAAATGCAGCAATATATACAAGCACAGATTCAGCTCACATACAAATGAATTAACCAAATAACTCCTCAATGAAACAGAAAACTTAATACGCCTAAAAGATAGCAAATTCTGGACCTAGATCAAAGATGTTGATCCTACAACCTTTACAGTGTCAGCTAATGGGATGGCACTTACAATCTGACTACTTTGGAACCTATCTGATTATAGCTGGGTCTGTGTCTGCTGTCAGTGATAGTTCTATCTAGTAGTCTAGCCCGGGGACTAAGTCAGGGTCCACGGTGAAGCGAACTAACTCAGAAGGTGCTTATTGACACTAGTTTTGAAAACGGGCGGGTTATAAGTACTCGTAAATACAGACGCAGGGAGGGAGGCTAGTTCCACTCCTTTGCAGATAAGTTATTCTCTAAGTAAACATCCTTCATATTGACGGCTGCAACAGCGGAGACCGCTCCATTTTCAATACTATTTGACAGCTGATGTGACGTTCAGTCATGACAACAGGCGTCGATGTTTGCTTATAGAATAAGGCGCAGCGCAGACGACAGATTATCCGTGACGCACTTTTTAGTCTGTGAAAATAGAACCTATGCAATTATATGCAGTAACGCACACGACACGCAAAAAGTCCGGCGCACAAAAATCCGTGTAATTCGGGCAGACCGCGCCGCGCAGCGTTGCGCCGCGCTGCACAAAAAGTGTGCGAAAAAAATAGAACGTTTGCTTTAACGCGCGCTAACGCAGACAGCGCACACTTTAGTCTGCAATCTGCATTCGTAGGGGTGGACGTAACGTACGCGATGTATTACCATGGCGCCAGAGATAGATGTAACGATGTTAATTCAAGAAATACAAAACAGACCAGCAATTTTTGATACTTCTAAGGCAGAATATCGTGATAGACATTTAAAAAGAAAAATGTGGGAAGAAGTGTGTTGTCATGTTTATTCCGCTCCTGTTTGGACATCTATGACGTCTAAAGAAAAAACAAAATACGGTAAGTACGGTTTCTGAAAGTATAGGATGTACCCAAAATTCTCTATTTCTTCTTCTTTTTCTGTACTTCAAATACAAAATAATACTTCGCGATCTCATCTAGCCTTTTGTTGTAAATTCCCATTTATTTTATCGATAGAGCTAAAACATCACATCACTATTAATACGCTACTAATCTTCATCGACGTTCTAAGACGGATGGAAAGCGCCCGATCAGACCGATTAGCAACCGCACACAAAGCGACTTTATTCGAAACTCTGCTCTAAACCACATACAATAGAACAGAAATTCGTTTACAATGAAATAAGGACTTGAAGTTTCAACTTACTACTTTGTTTTCAGTTCTAATATATTTGCTTTTAAGGTACATTTTCTTCTGCTAAAAACGATTAAAGATACATTTTCTCTGCTCCGACTTGTTTGAATTTTGTATTGTTATAGAAGATTGTTATTGTTTTAAGGCTTAAAAACCAACAAAACAAACATTTGAAATGTACGTTAATTTGTATTAGATTTAAAAACAGTATTTGAGTATACCTAATGATTGGCAGCGGACACTGCTTAATATTTAACACACCTTTAAAAGTACTTTAAAGTCAAAGTCAAAGTCAAAGATTTTTATTCAAATAGACTTATAGATAAGTGCTTTCGAATCGTCCAATTTTTTTTCCTACCAGCCATTCAGGACATCTTTTAACTGATAAGAAGAACGGCCGCAAGAAACTTATCAGCTTTAACAGAAGCAACAACATTTACAAAGGAACATGTCGTTGCGAAACACAAATCTACAATCTTGAAACATATTTAATATAATTCTTAATACCACGAAAGCGCCATCATAAATGACAATTTGTCATTTGCATCGATAGGTACTTCAATTACTTATTGATATTATATCGATATTGGCTTCAATTTCAATATCGAGTAATAAATTATTACACAGATAACTTTGATGTTGTGCAAGATTTAAGCTTTTTGTGCCTATTTTAGTATTTTTTCTGTAAATGTCAACGGAACCGGATCTAGCTTGTCTAGATTGTCGGCGAGTGTACGTAAAGGTAAAGATAGCGTTTTGACTTTACGGTGGTTTTGCGGCGTTAAGGCGCGTTTTAATTGGTAAAAATTAATATGTTTGTGTTTGTGTTATAAAGCTAGTGTTTTATAAAATTAATAAAACACTAGCTTTTACCCGTGACTTTGTTCGAGTGATTAAGATTACGATGAGTGATAAATATTTGTGTTGAATCAACAGCCTTAACAGGAAGTTTGAAGATCCTAACTTCGAATTTGACGGACTTTCATACAAACTATCATCCTCTATTTTTCCTCTTTCTTAGAGCTCATCTACACTATAGAAGTTATCTACCCTCCAAAAAAGGTGTCCCTACTTTATGGCCGTTTGGGCTACACTAACATGACAAGAGTCAATCAATAAATCAATTTATGGTTTTCTTATAATTGCAACACATTGCACAGCTTCAACCCCCTTTGTTTTTTAATTTTAATTGTGAAATACTTTGAAACACATAAATAGTAATGTTAAATCGACACCCTATTTCGAACTGAACGGATTTTCATACACAATTTCATCCCCTATTTTACCTACCATCAGGGATTGAATTTTAAAAAGTCCTTTCTTAGAGCTCAAAAATGGTGTCTCTACTTTCAGCCGTTTGGGCTCTTCTCTCATGTCAACAATCAATCAATTTAAAAAATTATATAGATAACCTCAAAATCTAATCCTTCAAAAAAGGAGGAGGTTCTCAATTCGGTTGGTATAATTTTTTATTTTTTTTATTTATGTACACCGATTACGCCGAGATTTCTGAACCGATTTCCATAATTTTTTACTGAATAGTTGCCAATTGGTCCCATAAAAATTTGGTTTCGTTTGACCCAGTACTTTTTATGTTATGAGCATTTTTATATATTTCATTTCATTGTTGACTTGGATAATTTTGTTTATAATGTACATGAAACCTTATCTAATCTAGAAAAATCCTAAACAGCCTATTACAGACACTAAAAAGTAAAAAAAAAAACTGCGTTAAAAAACCGACTTCAAAAACTAAAAAGCAAAAAATATGCCTTTTGGAGTCGGTGCCAGCCAAGGCAAGAAAAATAAAAGAATAGGAGCTTAGTAGAATGATGTCTTGGCTGCCACCGACTCCAAAAGGCTTATTTTTTGGTTTTTAGTTTTTGAAGTCGGTTTTTTTAACGCAGTATTTTTTTTAATAAAACAATTCTCATGAGTATCCGTGAAAAAAACTTTGTTCTTACGTGGTAATACTAGACAACTAATTTTCATCTGCAGTTGGTTCTTAGGCTAACAATGTATGAGCGGAACATTAACCATTATAAGTAATGAATAATGAATTTTATTCCATACATACTAGCCGCCCGCGACTCAGTTTTCTAGTTTTTCCTGGGAAATTAAATTTTTTACCGCGTAAGTTAATATCCAAGACTTTACACAAAAGTAGGTCTGTATAGTGGGTAACAGTAACCATACATACCGATTACTATCGGCTTCTCTTTAAGAAATCCCACCCCAGCAACCCACCATGAAGATCATAAGACTTATGTCAGCCAAATATACGTTTTTTTTCATGTTTATTACTGTCTGACTTTTTCTTGTTTCGGCTTTCCTTTGCCATTTTCAAACCCCTCGCCACGGGTAAAGTACGAGTATATAAATTATTGTTAGATATCAACCCTTGCCGTGTGGTGACGGCCTAAGAATACAAATGTCACCACTCCCTTTCATGTCTGGGATGTCGTAAGAGTCGACTAAGAGGCTCAACGCATTGAACACCTGTGCGAGAGAAGGAATACTTGAAACAAACCCTCTACCAACCCGTCTGGTCTGCGTGGTAGCAGCAGGCTAATAGCCTCCTATGAATGCCACAATAGGCGTGAGCTTGGAGAGGCATATGGACGTTCACAGGCTGATGATGGATCGACCCTTACTTTTTTGTGTGAAAGCAAATAAACAGACAAAATCGATAAAAACTGTTGTTTCGTTGTTTATTTCTAGCCATCAATAATAAATACTTATATACAAATAACAATTTTATCTAGCCCACGGAAAGTTTCATTACGAACTAGTGTGTTATGTATGGATATTAGATAAAAATAAAAGATAAACATTTGTGCTTTATATTTTTTATTTATCATTTAGCATTTTAACCGACTTTTGGAGTTGGTGCCAGTCAAGGCATTCAACTTCGCGCTTATATTTTTACTTTTCTTGTTTTGGCTGGCAACGATTACAAAAGGCTTATTTTTGCATTTTAGTTTTTGAAGTCGGTTTTTAACGTAGTTTTTAGTTTTGTGTAGTGTAGTAGTCGTAGTAGTAGTAAGTGGTAGTGGTAGGTGGATAGGGTGGATTGTGTAGAAATGTTTGTAACAATAACATTAGTATTCAAATTCGATGGTGTTCGTCAATACTCGTACGTCGTCGTCGTGACAATTCATTTACGAACTTGGCATAATTATCACATTAACTAAAAACAGGCTACACGCAAACCTGGGAATACTAGACTAATCGTCTCTGTGGTCTAGTGGTAACAACCACCGATATCAGTTCCAGGGTTGGATCCCAGGGGGTTCGTAGTAGGACTTGTCCGCCTGTCTAGCTACCACCATCTTATCAAATGCCATTACAACAATCTTTTCAGCATCGTTGTGTTCTGGCAGTTAAAGATAAGATAGCCAGTTCCTCAGTGATTGGGGATTCCGGGAGAGGCTCGCTTCCATCTTCAGCCTTATCAATACTTAACATCAGGTAAAATGAAGGCTAAGTCTCCCCGTACTTCATTAAAAAAAATGCCATATAGGTACATAAATAACCTAAAGCTCAAACAGACTACCAACATAACTTGTGAAAGAAAATAAAAATTAAGTGCAACCAAATGTGCAAACTGCCCATGGGCACAGAGCGCATCGGGATTTCAGCAATAATTTATTGGGCTGCATCGAGCCTTGACAGCTGTCGCTGTTCCGATATTAGGCTTTCAGCATACCGGGTTCAAATTTATTGGCAACTGCTGAGAATACATACAACAAAATTGTTAATTGTTATAACTTTTTAATTTTGCATTTTACAATGCTACTTTTATATGATAAATATTAAACGAGAAAATATCGTACAAAAAAGCAACTTGTCTCATGTCGCCCTGGCGGGATTTAAACCCGCATCCTTGGGAATCCGGCTCAATGCACTAACCAATTATGCTACCCATTGAATGAGATCTGAGAACTAATCTTAGCGCCACGTAAGACCACGATTATCACTAAAAGGTGACAGGGTAGGGTAGGGAAAGGTCTGTACTTTTAAAGGTAAGTTGCAATTTTGCCATTTAATAATAAAAAAAAAAATACTGGGAAACGCTTTGATCCATCATGCCTGATAATAGTACATTATGGTACAAGTTTGTAATGTTGGTGATTACCGCTGAGGCGCCATTGAGACCAGAGCCGTGAGGCGAGGGTCTTAAGAGAGCCGAGGACGGTAATCATCAATACACACATGTATCATACGACGAAATTTGGTATAGAGAATCCTTAGACCCCAAGTAGTAACATAGGCTGTAATGATCCCAAAATTCCCACGGGAACGGAAACCACGCGGGTGAAACCGCGCCCGGCATCTAGTATATTATATAAATATAATTATGAACTATAAACGTCCATGACTCAGGTACAAATGCTCGTATTCATAATACAAACATTTGCACCTACCGGGATTAAAACCCAGGACCTCAGAGCAGGCGACACCTCGAAACCGGTGGACGTACCACTCTACCACGGAGGTCGTCAAATAATGATAAGAATGATAGGCTGGAAGTGGAAGTGCGCTTCTTCCGGAATCGTTAACCACTGAGGAACTGCTGGAATTCTGATAATATTGTTGTTATGGCGATAGACTTAGATAAGGTGGTGGTAACTAGCAAGGCGTATTTGCAGTAAGACCACTCCAATCAATCCGAATACAATATATTTGAATTATCCGGGGCCAGCCGGGATCTCTAGATCTGATACTTGGTGGTATTACCACTCGTCAACAGAGGCGGTAAAGACAAGACAATCATTTAAATTTTTAAACCAAATTAATGTCGGTCGGTTCTTATGCGGTGTTACTCACACCTAACTGGTAATTGCAAAAATGTATTGTTCAGTGTACCACCAACCCATTCCTGCAACGTTACAGTCGCTAAAGCGCTCACAAGCGTTAATAGTACAGATTCTACTAATTATAGCTAATTACCCGCTTGAATTGGAACATGCTGATACAGCGTGTTTTAACAAGCTAAGCTACTAAGCTCTGTTCCCGTCAATCAGATACAATTAACTGAAATCATTATGTCCATAATTCTCTCATTTTGCAGCTTTATAAGCTGCTCTCGGACGGGAATGGCATTCTATTCTGGTATTGGAAACTGCGATCTTGGATTTCTGGTAATGTTTTTAGATTTAATTATTTGACCTCTGAGGCCACAGTCAGACACAATAGATAAAGCCTTCCAGCCATTGTTCTCTTGACACCGGTGTCTTTCTAGTAAATGATGAATTAAAGTTCTACTACTGATGGTACTTATCCAATACGCTTCTTCTACTGAGTGATCCAAGTTCCCGCTAATAAATTGTGAGTTTTGGTGTTTTTATCGAATATCACTTATTTTCACAATAATTCAATGTGCTTTTTATTGTCGGAAGAGTGCTATCTATCTATATTTGTTTCTGTCGTCTCCAAAAAATAAGCGTCACACTTCGACTGGATGAGTATATTTATATATTGTGTATCATAAGTCATAACATAATTTTATAACTTGTTTTTAAGTCAAAATATTTTAAGAACCAGTTATTTCTTTCTTTGTTTCCGCATTAGTAACAACATCAAAAGATTCTACTCCATGACTATCCGTTCTAACTAGGTGTCTATTAATAGATTTCCTTTGACGTTCAACAAGATACGAGCCCCTCCGGTTCCGAAGCAATTTGTCATAACTTCAGATGCGCCTTCCATCATGTTCGCTAACCATCTGACAGCTAATAAGCTTATCGCATCGAAATGGATATAGCTTGTCACAGCTGTTTATGTTTGGTGATCATTTTAGATGAGATTTAGTAGCAAATTTGATAAACTATGAAACTATTCTAAGGCAAAAAGTACGTAAGGCAGCGGCTTCTATTTTGTAACTATGAATCGTCTGAAAGTTAACTACTTATTCTTATTAGTACCAATGAAAATAATGTTAGTAACCAAAACATACCTAATTTTAATTTATTTGTCAAAGCATAAATGTCATAAATACACTCTGCAGTGCTACCCAGCACTCTGGTACCCCGGCACATAGGCCTCTCTCAAAGATCTTGACATAGATTAAAATGCGCCAGTGGCTATGGAAGGTGATCAGAATAAATTAAAATAAATAATGTTATTCAATTATTTCAATTAAAAAGTATTTTTTTTGTTAACTTAATTTAATTATGCTTTGTCATTATGACACAGCTGATGCGTCTTCTAGTAACATTGTAAGTTGTCTTACATTAATGCACTTTTATCTTTCTTTTTTGCTGTTGCCATTGTGTTTTTAATATTTATACACCATAAATACGTCACATGCTCACTTAAACATTTCTTCGGCGGTGTCGTGTACGGTGTAAGGCGGGTCGTTACGTTCCCTAAAATATGGTTGAGCGAAGCGATGACTCGTTCATGCGTCATGCTCGCGAACGGGTGCCTCCAGCGGAAATGGGTCTTCAGTCTGTTTTCTGTCTTTATCTTAATGTTGTGCTTAAAGCTTAAATATTTTCATCTAAAATACATTGATAACTGATCTGTATGTATATGCCTCACAATTTGCAGTAGGCATAGTAATCTTGTAATGCGAGAAATATTGTAATGTATGATAGATAAGTCTTTCTTTGAAAGTGGAATAGTAGATTAGTAGACAAGGGCTGTAAGGCATCAATTGCAGCCCGAGATATTTAGCACGGCGCACGAGCGCAGCGAGGGCGCCTATAGTTCGAGGGTGCAATTGATGCTTACACCCGAGCTAACTATTCTGCTTTACATCTCGATTGTGAGGTAAGTAGATAAAAATGGGATTACGAGAATAAAACATTTTGAAATTATTTATAGTGAAATGAGAACAATCCCAAAAACAAACAATATTTAAAGTAAAAGTTTTCTATTCCCGGCTTTGTTCATTAAAAAGAATCAAGTAAAGAACTTTTTAATTTTTTTTTCAAGATCGAAATTGAGCTTCGCCGTTCGATATTTAAAATTGATGACTGATAGCAAAGCGACCTCTTTGGTCATTGGGCTGAATGCATGATGTCTATTGCCAGTGTGATGGTTAGATGTACGCGAACTTTTTGAAAGTAAGAAATGTTTTTTTTTTAATTACTTACCGCCCTAGGGCTTTTCTAGCTACTTTATTACCCTAGAGCTCTAATTAGTCACCTACAAGCCCCATTTGGAGGTAATAAGAACCTACTTACCGAACATGAGAGATGTAAAATACTCCCGCGCCGTAGGGTTTGGGAACCGATGGCGTAGCTTCTTTGACGATCATAAGTGCTTGTAACAGCCTAGACTGAATAAATTATATTGACTTTGACTTTAATTTTAATATCAGTGTCAATATAACCTCCCACGTTTTAAATATTTTTCCCAGAAAAAATTATTTATTTGATCCTGCACTGACGTCTGCGGAATCAATCATAGCAGCCGTTGGCAAGCTTCCCACATATCGGCCACAAAGGTACGTAAAACAAAACCAAATGTACGGGACCTTTCTCTTTTATGCTAAACAACAATGCTGCAAAAAAAGGTGACAAATTGTCTGTGGTGTTCATTTCAAAGCCTCAAACTGTCAGTTTAAAAAAGTAGAGGTATTTTATGGAATGTCTATTTTTGAACTGTTAAAAGGCGGGATTGCAAATCGGACGTTTTATTTATTAGTTACAAAACTGAAATAAAAGTATCAGAAGCAGTAACTACATAGTAGTATTTAAAGTTTACAACATAAGCTCGCTACAAAAATAAGTTAGAACTTCACTGTTTTCGCTCG
Source organism: Chrysoteuchia culmella (assembly GCA_910589605.1). NCBI lineage: Eukaryota > Metazoa > Arthropoda > Insecta > Lepidoptera > Crambidae > Chrysoteuchia > Chrysoteuchia culmella. Next base: position 17,807,227 of record OU342659.1, read on the forward strand.
TGACCGCGCTTGACAGACTGATCGTATTCGATCACGTTTGTTAAGCAAAGTTCGGCCCGGTCAGGTGTCGGATGGGTGACCGTAAAGTGGCATTACAACAGAGCGCTTCCGTGCTTCGGAGGGCACGTTAAACCGTCGGTCCCAGCTTTTGTCAACATTTGATTACAGTTGTTAAGCTAAGTCAGAGGCCTTGTAGTCGGCCTGATAAACTCTGACACCAGAGGTGGCCACTAATCCTCACTCGATAAGAAGAAGAAGCATTGTTGTGTTCCAGCAGTTAGAGATGGGATAGCCAGTTACTCAGTGATTGAGGATTCCGGGAGAGGCACGCTTCCATCTTCAGCCTTATCAATACTTAACACCAGGCATTGTATAGGTTAAGAAAGAGTCTCCCTGTTGTTAAAAAAAAATAGCACATAACTAGAATGTTTTTTTATGAATAACGGGAAGACGCTTTGTCCAGGTCAAACTTGATGTTTACGTAATGATAAGGCTGAGGGTCTCGCGCCTGTCTCGAAGTCCTCAACCACTGAGGTCCGTAACTTTCATGTCATCGTGATGTTGTGTCATCTCTTTTTGCGAATTATATACCAACACCTCACTACATAATTAAAATCCATTGAAATAATATTATAATTCTGTAGTGAGATGGTCAGACGACATCACCAGAGCCACAGAACACCTCTTGTTCTATGACCAGAGCAGTGGGAAAAATCTGGATGTGAGTAGCACAAGACCAAATGGGATGACGTGCAAATGAGGAGGCCTACACTCAGCAGTGGGTGACTTAGGGCTGCAGAAGAAGAGAGGAGAAGAAATTTTATTTAACAGTTTGTTCTTATTCCCTTATTTTTTCTTGGTTGGCTCTACGAGTAATTCAAAAACAGCACAGATAAGAGTGTTGTATTTGGTCAATAGCTGGTGCTTCCTCAGCTCTCGGCCGTATTCACGCTCACTGGTCGGGAAGTGGTCTATTTTGTCTATGTCCATATCCGCGAACCAGTATACACCCTGAAAAAAAAAGAATAATATATTTATAATTAGGACTTGTTCAAAAGTTTAAAGGAGTTTATATTTACCACTTTATCATTATTAGTTTGACAAGAGCGTATTTCTATATCACGCGGTTTTGGGCTGTTGTGTGCCAGTTAACAGATAGGTATGAGTCGAGATCGTCCCGTCATTAGCGTCTCGATTTTTCTATGGGGATCTGACATCTGACAACGTCTAACTGAGACGTCATAATAACATAAAAAAGCTAACAGATTTTAGACGTAGGTATTTAATTATAAATATTCTAGCCATGTCTTAGCATAAACGCGATTAAATTATGTTATGTTTTCAGCATTGTTGTGTTCCGGCAGTTAAAGATGAGATAGCCAGTTCCTCAGTATTGAAGATGCCTGGAGTGGAGTAGCTCGATTCCACCATCAGCCTTATCATTACTTAACAGTAGGTATAATTAAGGTCAAGCAAGCGTCTTACTCTCCACGTTTTTTATCGATACTAACACAAAATTAAAATAAAACTATCTAGTAAAGTTCGTCTACCTTAGGCAAACTGCAGGTTTTGGGGTCGTAGGAGAGGTTGGATATTTGCCTGATGAAGTTCATGAAGGGGCTGTCACAGCCGATGTCAGCTGAGAAGAGCAGCTTCCACCGGCCGTTTTTCCAAATGAAGGCCTCGGTTTTTAACTGGAAAAGGCAGTGTAAGAAATGATGCCTAGTCTGTCTAAATTCAAATTTCAATATTATTTATTTTTTTAGGCTTTGAAGGATTTGTGTCTATCAAAGAAGCTACGCCATCGGTTCGCAAAGCCGGGCGTAACGAGAACTCGTCAAAGGCTATTCTTATCAATGCTTAAAGTGCTTTTGAATCTTTTTTTATATGTTACATCCACAGACCTATGCTTTTCAATGTACCACCTTGCGTGTCAAAAGTTTGATCCACGGTCAAAGTTTTACGACCTAAGTAAGTCCGCTTGAGACAATTGCCATGAAAACACGCGTCACTCAGCAACGAAAATTGTTAATTATGCAATGCATTCTTGCAAGAGCTCGTCAATAACCTTTACACAACACTAAATCTCGCTCGTGACGTCATCGTAGATACAAAAAACTCGACACGCAGGGTTCTCATATAGTTAGAAGCGATCTTTTCATCTATCTCGATATAGGTCTGTGGTTACATCAGCTGCCAATCAGTACCGAAGATGGTGCGCTCATCGAGGTTGCGTCCGCTGCCACAAACGTTGTTGCTTAGAGAACAACGACTCGGTAGACTCAATAGCAACGCTTTCCTCGTGTTTAGATACCAGACATTTAATATACAAAGTAATTACCGTGACACGAGTGTTGTGATGGTTCAGCGTGATGTTTCCCCTAACTAGGTTATTCCTTTGGGTGGTGTTGTAGAGTTCAGCCCAGTAGGTGTCCACGGGCCCGTATCCAGGTTTGAGTCGCGGTCGGGTCGTTTTGGCGCATTCTCTTACTTCTAACACTTTCGTCTTGAATGGACCCTGATAGGACAACATACATAAGTCATATACCTACATCATCATCATTAGCTATTAGAAGTCCTCTGTAGGACATAGGCTTCTTTCATATCGTTCCTATACACAATACCGGCGGCTGGAGCCGCCGGTTTTTAGCGGGCGACTGTGCCTTCGCGCTTGCACCTGCCACAGAAACTTGCACCTCAAGGCCACCGAGTATTATTCCAGTTGTGAATTGACCCCGCAACCCAAGAAGCACGTCGGCATTCCCGGCGGCGATGCCGGCGGCTCCTTTGTGTGGCAAAGCCGGCGGCATATAATACACCGGCCCCACCATGGCACTGCGTGTAGGAGTCTTTAGAGCGCCACAAAATGCGGCGGTGCATGCAGCTATCGGCTATCAGCAACATTCACCACATCGTCAGTCCACCAAGTGCCTTCACCGAGGGCTTTCCTACGTTGTGTCCAGCTCATGGTCACCACTCAAGAACCTTCCTTCCCCAAACGGCTATCGGTTATGCTAGCGATATAGTCTGCCCATTACCACTTTAACTTAATACGTTACGTTCCCTAAAATATGGTTGAGCGAAGCGATGGCTGGTTCATGCGTCATGCTGCTGCGAAAATGGGTCTACTTCAGTCTGCTTGTCTTAACGTTGTGCTAAGAGCTTAAATATTTTATTCTAAAATAAATTGCAATTGACCTTTATGTACGTCACAACTTGCAGTACAGTAACCTTGTAATGCGAGAAATGTTATAATGTAAGTTCTTCCTTGCGAGTTGAAAATTGTTTACGGTTAGGATAACCATAAAATCTAATATTGTTAATGTAATACATGACCTGGAGTATATAAAACAGCATTTATCCAATATCGGTTTATTTCTAAATTTCAGCAAATGTGAGATCTTCGTATCAGACGGCATGCCTTCCAATAGAATTCCCGAAATAATAAAAAAATTGGATCCGTAGGTCTTAATATATCTGCACAAACAAAAGCGTCTCTAACGCTATTGGGAGCCCCTTTGTTTGACGATGCAATCCCCTCGATAGTCAATTCCAAACTAGATAATTTCGGAAAAAAATTACCACGGCTTCATGGGTTAAAGCCACACATAGCATTTTACATATATCGGCTTTGTCGCTTTACTCCAAAATTCTTGTACATCCTGCGCTGTTCCCCTCTTTGGAAGTTTCCCTTGACCACCAAATCTATTGATACAGTATTAAAAAGAACTATTTGCAAAATTCTAAACTTACAACTTGAAGATCGCAACTGGGAACAAGCCACTTTTCCAATTAGATGTGGTGGGCTGGGCTTACGCACAACCTCTAGTGTCGCACTCCCTGCTTTCCTGTCCTCCGCCTACAGCACCTTCTCACTTATCAGCGAGTTATTAAACTGCCCTACACTTATAACTTTTTAATTTTGCATTTTACAATGCTATTTTTATGTGATAAGTATAAAACAAGAAAATATAATAGAAAAAAGCAACTAGTCTCATGTCGCCCTGACGGGATTCGAACCCGCATCCTTGGGAGTCCGGCCCAATGCACTAACCAATTATGCTACAGAGACCTCTGTAGCATAATTCAGAGGTCTCTGTAGCATAATTGGCATGAGAATGAGAATTCACTTGTGGCAGAGTTAATTTTTTCCAATATTTTTCAATTTAAATTTACCATAAGTATAAAAATAGCATTGAAAAATGCAAAAATTACAAAAATCATAAATTATTGGCAGTTGCATCTTAATCGATCGTTAAACACCTGAAAAGATGTTTCTTTCGAATGCAAGGATATTCCTAGCATTGATGTGACAACGCTGGCCTACAGCGTATTAAAAATATAAAAGTATTGGAGAATTTCGACGGTGGTTCGCAAGTCTCGGTAGCTCAGCGGTTAGAGCATTGGACCGGATTCCCAAAGGTCGTGGGTTCGATTCCCGTCTGAGAATTCACTTGTGGCTGAGTAAATTTTTTCCAATATTTTTCTATAAAAAATTTACCATATGTTTATTATTAATTTATTTATTTTAAAATTGAGAAATTATATTATTCCATTGAAGATTTTCTAAATGATAAAATTGTATTAAATAGTATATTATAATAATAATAATAAATTTCATACAATCACACCAATTATCTAGCCCACGTTAAGTTTCATGAAGAACTTGTGTTATGGATACTAGATAACGGATAAACATACTCATATACTTCTTTTTTTTTTGTAAATACATACATAATATACATATTAAACACCCAGACCAAGACAAATAGACATGTTCATGCACACAAATATTTGTCTTGTCCGGGGATCGTTCCCGGGACCTCTAGCGTAGAAGGTGAGTTTAGTACCCCTGCGCCAAACAGGTCGTCAACGTATATTATAATTAGTATTTTCTTTTTGTGATGGAAATTGACCTTACTGATATGTTAAGCTCACTTTTTGATTTGACGACTTTGTATGAAACAAAACATGGAGAAAAAAATAGCCCTTGACGAGTTTCTTGCTGGTTCTTCTCGTTACAATGTCTCCCGCCGTTGGGTTTGTGAACCGATAGCGTAGCTTCTTTGACGTTCATAAGTGCTTGTAACAGCCTAGACTGAATAAATGATATTGAATTGAATTGAATTTAATAAATCTGAGAGCTTAGTTTACCTATATAGGTGCATACATAGTAAACACCTAGATCATGATAAATACACATGTTCGTTCATATAAATAAATATTTGTCTTGTGCGGGAATCTAACCCACGACTATTGGGTAGGCACTAATACTCTTGTGCCAAACCGGTCTTAAAACAGGGGGAATGGCATATTTAGTTTCGGATTCAAAATCGTGTGATCGTCCGATTACAGCGACTTGTTCTTCGTAGTAGGCCCTGAGCTTAGGCACTTTTGATTTACTCTTATTTTGCTTTGTCGTAGGATTAACTTCTAAGTCCGCCTGGCTAGGCACCACCTAGCTCTTAGTCAAAGTCAAAGTCAAGTCAAAGTCAATATCATTTATTCAGTCTAGGCTGTTACAAGCACTTAGTCTTATGAACGTCAAAGAAGCTATGCTATCGGTTCACAAACTCTACGGCGGGAGACCTTGTAACGAGAATAACCGGCAAGAAACTCGTCAAGGGCTGTTTTTTTCTCCCTGTTTTATTTCATACAGAGTCGTCAAATTGAAAAGTGATCTTAACATATCAGTAAGGCCAATTTCCATCACAAAAAAAAAATACTTATTATAATATTACATTTTATGGTTATGGTAACCGTAAACAATCTTCAACTGGCAAAGAAAGACTTGTCTATCATACATTACAACATTTCTCGCACTACAAGATTACTGTACTGCAAGTTGTGAGTGTCAGTATCAATTTATTTTAGAAAAAATATATTTAACCTTTAAGCACAACATTAAGATGAGCAGACTGAAGTAGACCCATTTCCGCTGGCGGCACCCGTTCACGAGCATGACGCATGCACCAGCCATCGCTTCGCTCAACTATAGTTTAGGGAACGTAACGACCCGCCTCACACGACACCGCCGAAGAAACGTTTGAGTGAGCATGGCGTACTTCAGGAACTTATGTTAAGCTGTATAAATATAAAAAAAAAATACAATAACAACAGCAAAAAAAGAAAGATAACAGTGCATTAATGTAAGACACAAGCTATAATGTTAGTAGAAGACGCATCAGCTGGGTTATAATCACAAAGCATAGTAAGTTAACAAAAAATAATACTTTCATATAATAGGAATAATTTGAAAACATTATTTATTTTTATTTATTCTGATTAAACAGTGCCACGCGTCTTAACTTAAAGCAACATGAATAACATAACATCAAAACAAAAATATATATCTCAACACATTTTAACACAAGCAGACATGAGCAGACCCATCCCGCTGGCAGCACCCGTTCACGAGCATGACGCATGAACCAGCCATCGCTTCGCTCAACCATATTTTAGGGAACGTAGCGACCCGCCTTACACGACACCACCGCAGAAATGTTTAAAGAGAGCATGAAATACTCAAGCTACCTGCGTTAAAAGTTGAATCTACTAACACTTTACTAAACACTAATTGAATGACACGGCTACAATCTCGAAAAATAAAACGAAATATTTATGACCAAGCTGTTTTGTCATTCAAGTAATCTTTTATAGTATAATATCGCTTCTTGAGAAGACAATCTTTTACATTCATCTTAAACTTTTCGAAAGGCAAGTCTAAAATATTATCTGGAATTTTATTATAGATACGTATACCTAGATCCATAAAAGATCCACAGACCTTCTTTAATCCGTACCGGGGCAGAATAAGTTTATTTCTATTTCTAGTATTACGATCGTGCAAATCACCATGTTTGGTATACAGGTTGATACTACGCCGTACAAAAAGAATACCATTTAAAATAAATTGAGAAGCAGCTGTCAGTATTTTCTTTTCCAATTTCTTTAAATTTTTCCCGAAGAGATGTTCTGGAACCCAGTTGATAAATGGCCCTTATAGCTCGGTTTTTGTAGTATAAATATTGTATTAATGTCAGCTGCTACTCCCCACAAAAGAATACCATACGACAGGATGCTGTGAAAATAACTGAAGTACCCAGTCCTAGCAGTTTCTATATCAGTCAGTTGTCTGACTTTTCTAACAACGTAGGCAGCAGAACTAAGCTTACCAGCTAGCACTGCAATATGCGGACTCCATTGAAGTTTACAGTCCATAGTTACACCCAGAAAGACTGTTGATTCTACTAAATCTAATTTTTCATTGTTCATAACAATTTCCATAGGTACTTTCGGAACATTCGGTAAAGAAAAAAGAACGCATTTAGTTTTCTTTGCATTAAGCTGTAGATTATTATAATTAAACCAAGCCAGTACTTGCGAGAGTGTTTTGTGTACATCGTCAAAATCAGTTCTGTTCCTATCAATGTTAAATATTAAAGAAGTATCATCCGCAAACAAGACAATCACACATAAGCTTTTCGAAAAGAAAGGCAAGTCATTAATATATACTAAAAACAGAAAAGGGCCCAAAATAAAGCCTTGGGGCACGCCTCGTTTTATATTTAACCCGCAGATTTCACTCCATTGATATCAACGGTCTGAGTTCTGGAACTGAGATACGACAGCATTAACTTTTGGGCATCACCTTTTACACCGTAATGATTTAGTTTCAACAGCAGCGTCTGATGATCCACACAATCAAAAGCCTTGGATAAATCGCAGAATACGCCAAGAGCATTCTGCGACTTCTCCCAGGCTTCAAAAACATGTTTTAAAAGTGCAACCCCAGCATCAGTTGTAGACCGTCCCTTCGTAAAACCGAACTGTTTATTATGTAAGAGATTATTTAAGGTAAAATGTGCCAATAACTGTTCAAACATGATTTTCTCAAAAATTTTGCTTAAGACGGGTAATATAGATATTAGTCTATAGTTACTTGGGTCTTCTCTATTTCCCGATTTGAATAAAGGTATTACCTTACTTAATTTTATTAGATCAGGAAAAATTCCATATGCAATACATTGACTAAAAATGATAGAAAGAAAGGGAGCCAATAGTGTAAATAACACTTTTAAGAATAGTAACAGATATGCCCAATAAATCAGTGATTGTTTTCATTTTAAGAGATCTGAAAGCCTTTATTATGTCCCCAGCATAAATGGATCTAAAATTAAATAATGAACTACATTCAGATACATGCTTTTCAAGCAACGAGACTGCAGACGTTGGTGAAGAGTCCAAATCAGCGGTGGTTGCCAATGGTATGTTTACAAAAAAGTTGGCAAAAATATTAGCAATTTCTGTTTCCGAATTTATTTGGACGTTATTGATGTTAAGTGTGAAACTATTGTCACGTGGTTTAGATTTGCCAATTTCACGTTTAATAACGTCCCATGTTGTTTTTATTTTATTATTAGAGTTTTTATTTTTTTCTTTATTATAGTTAGACTTTGATTTAGAACATGTCTTTTTGAAAATCGTGGAATATTGCTTAACATGTGTTATGAAACTAGGGCTGTGATTGGCTTCCCTCAATTTATAAAGTTCATAAAGCCTGTTTCTACTTTAATAAATTCCTGTCGTAGCCCATTTGCAAAACTCTAATATCTGGGTGCATTTAATAGATTTAGATTTAAAGTTATTATTAAACTCATTAGTTACTAATCCAATAAGGTTCCCAAAAAGTGCATTAGGATTATTATGCACATATGGTACCAAAGCTACTTTATCAGCTACATTACTTCTAAAATCTTCCAAACGCTTTTCCGTTATAGGCCTGCATTTCACAGAACTTAAGACTGTCGCTATACCAACAATGTATCGTTGTATTCTGGCAGTAGAGATAAGATAGCCAGTCCTTCAGTGGTTGAGGACTCGATCTATCTTAATCTTTCTCTTCGCAAGGGTATTTTCCCTTCTGCTTGGAAAGATGCTCAAATTATCCCTATACCCAAAAAATCCAACTCTAAATCCCTAGCCGATCTTCGCCCTATGTCTATCATACCATTTCTGTCGAAGGTTCTTGAACGTCTTATTCATTACCAACTAAGTGAATTTCTCACTTGTCATAACCTTCACAATCCTTTCCAATCCGGATTTCGCCCTGGCCACAGCACTGTCACCTCGCTCGTTGAAATCACAGATGATATTCGTCTTAGTATGGAAAAAAGCCTCCTAACGGTACTAACATTGGTGGACTTCAGTAATGCCTTCAACACAGTTGATTTTGACATTCTCCTGGCTCTGCTGCGCTCTCTTAACATATCTCCAACGGTAATTGAGTGGTTTCACAGTTATCTGTACGGACGCAAGCAGAGAGTTCGCCTTAATGAATATTTCTCTTAATGGAGAGAGACCACTGCTGGCGTTCCGCAGGGTGGCGTGCTATCTCCTCTCTTATTTTCTATTTTCATAAATTCAATTTCTCAGTACCTCGCTTTATCCTACCACCTGTATGGAGACGATCTTCAGTTGTATTGCTAAACCACTATTCCTGAACTGCATCAAGCTGTTCAAACTATTTCTTCGAAGTTATATAAAATTAAAGATTGGACAAAATCCTTTGGCCTCCTAGTGAACCACTCCAAAACACAGGCAATTATTATAGGCAGTTCTAGAGCTATAGCAAACATTTATTTACGTACGCTCCCCAAAGTGAAATTTGGATTTTGAAATTGAAATCCTATACAGTCAGTCTGTTAAAAATCAAGGTCTAGTTTTAGACAGTACTTTAAGCTGGGTGATACAGATCCAAGAAGTTAGTCGCATCGCAAGTTATACGCCTCAGCGGCTTCCCTGAGAAGACTGCGTAATTTCCTTCCCACTGCCACCAAAATAGCGCTTACGCAGTCTCTCTTGCATCCTATATGCCGTCGTCTGTTATGCTGATCTTACGGAGGACCAGCTAAATAAACTTGAGACTACAAAACTTCTGTATCAGATTTATATTTGGTTTACGCAAATATGATCACGTTTCCCATTTTCGTTCTAAGCTCAAGTGGCTACCCATTAGGTTTCGCCGGAATACTCATTTGCTATCTCTCCTCTACAACATTCTGTTCAATCCTTCTTACCCGTTCTAGCTGAAAGAGCGAGTAAATCACCTCTATTGTTCCGCTTCCCATTCACTTAGGTTATCTGAAAATCTGAGTCTCCTTATGCCCGTCCATCAGACCTCCTTTTATGGCAGTTCCTTTACTGCTTAGGCCATCCGACTGTGGAATTCACTGCCTATTCAGATAAAACGGGCTCAGTCTCTGAGCGTCTTTAAAAATGAAGTACCTAAAGAAATATTACCTTTCCCTATAAAATATACCTGCTATTCATCGGTTTGAAAGAAAGAAAGAAAGAAAGAAAGAAAAATTTATTAAGTGTCACAAGAAATCACATGTATACAATAATGACATAATTGACACATAAAATAATACTAAATGAAAACGCACTAAAAGAGCACTACCGGCTACACCATATTATTACAAACATAAATAATAATAGATAAATTAGCTACTTAAATAAAATATTTCACAAGTATAAATTAACAACAATATAATACAAATAAATCGAAACATATTATACACCATAACACAGCGAGAGTAACTTACACACCAATTGAACTTTTTTGTAAATCAAGTAGATACATTTTAAAATTACGTTTAAAAGCCGCAACACTACAGCAGTTTGCAGATATTGATGTATAATATTTAATGTTTATGTATGTTTATAACTTTATGTATATTTATTTATAACAAATATTTATAATTGTTTCCGTCCATTATATTACCCTGCTTGCTTTTTTTCTGTCAAACTCTCCATACTGTGGGTTGTCTGGAAGAGATCGCTTTAAGCGATAAGACCGCCCTTATAACGCTTCAATTCATTAAAACTTTATTGTAAATGTAATATGTACATGGTGTTATAATAAAGAGTTATTGTATTGTATTGTAACCTCGGGCTAGATAGTTGATGCAAGAAAAAATATTTATTTTAACTATGCACTATTTTTCGTGACAATATTAGCGATGGAGAATCTAGAAGAACTCCTAATTATAAGAACTTGTGGCAGAGCCCAACAAAGTCGGAGAGACAAAAGCTCAACGCCTCCGATGGCTAGGTCACGTCGAAAGAATGGGTGAGGATCGAGCAGTCAAGAAAGCCTATTTGGGCCAAGCAGAGGGACGACGCCCCGTGGGCTGGCCCAAACACCGCTGGCGAGACCAAGTGCTGGCTGACCTGCGCAAACTCGACGCCGAGGATTGGCGTGAAAGCGCAAAGCACAGAAGGATGTGGCGATCTTTTGTATTGGAGGCCAAGACTCACTTGGGTTGGCCAAAGGAATAACTAAGTAAGTAACTGTGCACTTACCCTAGTGGAACTTCTCATGTGTCCTGACCCAATCAACGAAATAGTTATAAATAGAAAAATATGGAATTTCCAGTTCATTTTGCGATGGTGAATACATTATAATGTTATGGAGTCAACATAGAAGGAAAATGCCCGGTCATTAATGATCATATAGTAGGATATGATAGTGGAGATAACAAATACCATTTACGCCTAATGTGATTTTTATTTCCTTTATCAAGAATTTGAATGGTTACTTGATATGTTGGATGTTGGTATTACTATGTATTTATTTATTTAAAGAATATTAGTCTTGTTGCTTAGTCAACCCACCACAGACAATGGAAGCCATAAAAATATAATTACCTTATTAAATACAACTGATACTGAATCATCGAGTCATGACGTGCTCCTGTTAGGATAACACCGTGGACTTCTATAAAGGAAACTTCTAGAAACAACAGCAGGGATTGCCAGCCAGCAGTATTAATCCTGCTAGCAAGGAAGACCTGTCAAGACTGTTAATTTTAATATATAGGGTGGAAATTTAAAACGGGGCACGAAGGGCAGTTACCTCAACGTTCTTAGGAAACCATCCTTAATTTTTTGAGGAATTTTAAACTGCATTCACCGATTTTGAAAAAAATATATAGTGAGCAGAAAAATGATTTTCTGGCGATTGATCCTGTTTCTCATGAGGATCGAAACACTCTTTGACATCAACTGAGGTATGAGCACTAGGAAAGACGAATTTGAATATTTTATAAAATAAGGAAAATTATTAATGATTAAATAAATAAGATGCAATATACATGAATATTAAAATAAAACGTTGTTTTGAAAAAACACAACGTCTTAGACCCCTGGGGGTCAATAATGCTAAATTTTTGTCATAATCGTCTCTCAGTGGTGTTTCAATAGTAGTGTTTATTTACACTGTTGTAACAGAACTGTGTAAAACAGCACTACCATTGAAACACCACTGGAATACCATTGTGACTAAGCATTAGCAGAATTGGGCCACAGGTCATTTTCCTCAGAATCACTCTTGTGGCGTAACTCTGGCCAAACACCGCGTCGCCGCGCGTTGATTAGTGAGGATTTAGCTATGTCTAAGTAATCTTTGTAATCATTTAATAAAGTTTTTTTTAAGCGGAATTAGGACACAAACTACGAGTATAAATAATAATAATTATTTTTTTTCCCCTTTTTCTATCTGCAATCAGCCTCTAGGCTATAATCAGATTGTCTAATGATGTGTAAGGTTTTCATTTAGGACTTCACACATCCAACGACATGATGTCCCTCATATTTAAGATACTAGTTTTGGTCTATATTTTAATCCCATTCAGTGAAATATAATAATGTTTTCAACATCAGGAAACTTCTCTATTGTAACGAATTTAGAAGTGTATAAAAGGTCAATTTCACAGTTGAGTAACTCGGTAGGTAATGTTTTGATGATATGACGCATTTCAACATTGTATCAGATATACATTTGAAACAACCATAAATAACAATATGTGTTTGTGTCACCGAATTATTAAATGTTTTTATAGAATTTGTCGCTGCTAATAATGCTCACTAGTCGAAGGGTAAAATTATGAAATACATAAATAGTTACGTCATATTTAATGTAATTTTTTGCCATTGCATTGCCATAATAAACTCATTTGCAAAAAAAACGGGCACCTAAGCAATGAACCATTTCAAATGTTAATTTGCTTTCTTTGATAATTATAGGTAGTTTTATCCTCACAATTTGGTAAATTAATAAGAAAATAATCGTTTTCATCAGTATTTCATAAAATTAGGTACAATTTATGGGAAATAATGCTAAACCTCGCTAGTAGTGTATGTTCGCTAGTAGATGAAGTAAAAATAAAAAAGTTTTTTGTTTGTTTTTCTATAATAAAGTAAAAGCAGATAAATGTTTAGTATCGAGTGTGACCCCCTCTAGCTAAAATCACAGCTTGAATTCGTCTGGGCATGCTAGCGAGTATATCCCGGATACTTGCTTGCGGAATACGTTCCCACTCCGCAGTAATCACATTCTTCAGATCTCTGATGGTCTGCGGAGCCGGGTGTACTGATCTCACACGCCGTTTCAGAACGTCCCAGACATGCTCTATGGGATTGAGGTCGGGACTTCGAGCTGGCCAATCCAAACGACGAATGCCGACCTCTTGCACATACGCATTAACATCGCGGGATCGGTGGGCGCGAGCATTGTCGTCCATAAAAATCGAGTCTTCACCTAGAGCGGCCAATGCGGGTTGTGCATGAGGAATTAGAACTTCCGTTATGTATCGATGCCCAGTCAGTGAGCCGTTTTCAATGAAGACTAACTTTGTATGATCCATTGAATTTATTCCTGCCCAAAACATAACAGAGCCCCCACCATAAGGTGTGATTTCTTCGAAACATGCCTTTGCAAAGCGTTCTCCATATCTTCTTAGCACTCGCCGACGTCGATCTTCACCGAACAGAGATATCCTGGCTTCATCAGAGAACAAAACCCTATTCCAATCTTCTTGAGTCCATGATTCACAATTTCTAGCGAACCTAAGCCTGTGAACTCTGTGCTCACGGAGTAATTTGGGGCTGCGGGCCGGGCGGTGACTGCGTATATTGGCAGCGAGAAGCCTCCTCCTGACATAGTTTTATAGTTTAATATGCACATTTCTTACTTCTTGGAGGTTTTTCTTAAGATCCACATACGAAGATTTGCGATTTCTCAATGCGCGACTCACAAGAAAACGATCATCCCGTGGTTGGGTACATGGTTTTCTTCCAGAACCAGGCCTTCTCTCGACGGAACCAGTCTCCTGATATCGCTGCCAGGTCCTTTGGACTGTCGAGCGACTAACATTTAGCCTCCTAGCCACGAAACATTGGCTGCAACCCTCTTCAAGCAGCGCGATAATTTTGGTAGCTTTTACCACTTTATCTACCATTTTTGATACAGCCAAACAGCAATAAATAAAGCTTTGACAGTCAAGGAAATGAAATTAATCGATAAAAATTTAATAAAAGTTATGAAAGTCGATGTTAACTTCTGGAACTTCGCGCCAAAAATGTAGGATAAAAAGGGGTTTTCTGTAAAAATGAGCATCAAATGAAAATTTGAATTAAGAACGTACTTTTTTAAATACCACAGCATTTTTAAAACCGGCCAGTAACGTGTACAAACGATTGAAACCTTTTTGGTATTGTAACTTTTTAAAGATGAATGAAAATCAAAGCCGCCCGTTTTTTTTGCAAATGAGTGTATACACCCGATCAAAAATAATATAATGGTCATCTACTATAGGAATACACTAACGAAATCGCGTAATCTCATAATGCTTCAAAAGTTTAAGTATGATGTAATTTATCATTTATAACTGTGTTTAAATTTTGTGTTTTGGAGTTAAACACAACACAATGTTTATTTATTTTAACATTTTAAAAAGTTTTAACGTGTAATATAAAACCTGGGCTCCTACCACGCAAGTGTCGTCGTCATCGACATCGTCCTCATTTGACAGGTGGATGTGACATATTGCTCTTAGTGTATGGTAAGTTTTCATTTGTGTCACAAAGAAGCAGCGATGTGTCACATCCATATGTCAAATGAAGCCGATTTCGATGCCGACGCCACTTGCGCAGTACGGCCCTTGATAGGTTATTCTCTAAGCAAACACCCTTCATATCGACGACTGCAACAGCGGAGACCGCTTCATTTTCAATACTATTTGACAGCTGATCGTTCAGTCATGACAACAGCGTCGATGTTTTCTTATAGAATAACCCCTCTGAAACGCCCTAATTCTCAGTTTTGATTTAAAATGCAATCCCGTCGCTGTTGCCAACAAGGTCTAATTGAAACAGTGAATTTATTTTAAAGCTAGGCTTTGTTCCGAGCTTAGTCTGAAATTAAACTAGTTTTTCATAGTCAGACAGCTTAATGGCTAAACAAGTGCTAAAAGTGTCTGCATTACAGCATTACTTAGTTATTGTATGCAGGTTCTTGCAACGTAGTTAACACACTATGCTGCTGAACTCAGCTGGGTCTCATTTAAGTAGTAATTTTTTATATACTTGCTGTATTTTTTTAGCATAAAATTGATCATAGAAAAAAATACATTCTAGGGCCGCCCGCGGTATCATATCACCTGCGTGATTACCGTTCCCGTAAGAATATCGGGACAAAAAGTAGGTGTCCTATGTTTTAAACCGGGCTATCTACTATCTCTGTGCCAAATTTCATCAAAATCCGTTTGGTAGTTTAGCCTGAAAGAGTAACAAACATAAAAAACAAACAGACATACTTTCGTATTTATAATATGAGAAGGAAATAGGATAATAGGATTAAATATCAGGCACTTAGAACAAGCCTTACCACAACCAAACCGAATACACTATTGCACCAGGCATCGAAACTGGGACCTTTGGATCTTATACCAGTTGTATTACCACTATAGGCTTTTTCAGCTAGGATGATTACTCTGACAGTTCAAAATTTTCCAAATCGCGTATACTATATCAGCAAAATGTTTTTGAAAAATTGTTTATTTACTGTAGTAATTTAGTCAAAAAATGTAATAATTATACCTCTGGAAATTTAAGTAAAATCTGTGTCTGTTCATTACATAAACAGTATTAATTGAATACGTACGTTAGAAAAATATTTCATTTTTTTGTAGCGCAATGTGCAATTCGAATTCTCGCGCATGTCGAATTCGACATTTTTCAAACAATAAATTGAAAATGTAAGTAAAGTCTTTACTAGGGTCAAAATACTTTTTCACCTCTCACGCTCGGAAAGGGAGGGTTTGTCATTCAGTTTTCGCGTAGAAAAGCGCGGTAAAGTACTTTTTTAATTTAATACCTAAATATATGTCATAATGCGTTCCGAATCGCACTATTGACTTTTTTGTTACATTTATTCTTATTTTAAATAGCTTTGAATTAATTATAATACTCCGTTTCGGTTTTATTATATTATTTTAGTTCATTGAATCATAAAAACAATAACAATAAGATTAAACTATTTGTTCAATAAAAATATATTAGGCTGGGTGAGATTTCACAACCTATGATTGGATTTCGGAACGTGACATAAATCTTTATTTTTAAATTGTCTTTGTCTTGTACCTCATGCCAGTGTCAACATTTACGGAATCGTTTTTATTCTTATTAATAAGTTACAATATATTCCTACTTTAAATAACTTTGAAATAACTATAATACTCCCTTTTTTATTATTTTAGTTTTTTATATCATAAAAACAACGCAAATAAGGTATTTAGATTAAACTTTATGTTTAAAGAATTTTTTACCGGAAGTGGACCGCGGAAACAACCATAAAATGTTCCTCGCTGTTCTGAGGTGAAAAATTGTGTGTTGCGCTCGGCAGAAAAGTTTTTTTAGCGTCTTGTACCTTTAAAATCCTTCGCTTGCTCAGCTTTCAGTAGAGGTAACTCGCCGCAAAATAACCAACTTTCCAGCCTTGCATAACAAATAACTATAGTTTCAATGGTCTTTGACAATTATTTCGTCCAAGTTGACAATCCTATAATATTGAAGGTTGTTTTCAGTGAGTTTAAAATATAGATTTATGGTTCCAAAAAATGTCGAATTCCAGATGTCGAAGGCGCGTGAATTGCAGGGTAGAGATGAGACTATGAGACACAACAGAATCGAAAACTGCCGCTGTTCATTAGTCGATAACAGTGAAAAGAAGATACTTTAAATGTTAAGCAAAAAAAAACTCAGCGAATTTTTTTAATGCTACATATCAAATGTTATGTAACATGCTTAATGTTTTATTTCACCACATAAATAAGCACATACAATACTTTTTATCCTATACAAGCTGTGCCCGCAACTTCGTTCGCGTGAGAACCGGAACATCGTTTTCAATCCTTCCCGACTAAATTGTTGGTAAGGCGGTCATTTTAACCAACTTCAAAAAAGGAAGAGGCTATTGAATCGCCTATATTCTTTACTTTTTGAAGAGAATACTTAACAAATGATACCATTTAATTACATTCTTATCATCTTATCCCCTTTATTAGAGAAGCTTATCAATTCGTCAGTACCTTCGTACAACCTATCTATCCTAATATTATAAAGAGGAAAGATTTGATATGATTGTTCGTTTGTTTGTTTGTTTGCAACGAATATACTCAAAAAATACTTAATGGATTTGGATGAAAGATGGTACCTACACAGATAGTAGATATCCTGGTTATGAACATGGGATACTATTCATCTCGATATTCCCACGGGAACGGGAACCACGCAGATGAAACCGCGAGCGGCCGTTAGTATTTTCTAATAGAACTAAAAGTACCTATTAAAATGCAAAGTAGCATCTTTTTGACGTCGTTTATTTGTTGTGATGATCATAATTAGATATCCGATGCCTGTGCTTTAATAGAAATAGAAATAGAAATTATTTATTTGCTCAATACAGTGTAATCCATTGAGATGGATGACAATGTGTGTTTACTGTGGTCTACTGTATTCTATCTTAAATATTGTAGTATTTTGTATATTGTATATTGTAGGGTATATTAGTATCATCTACTAGATCTATCATCAGTCATGTTTCAATGTGGCTTTGTAACTCGCCTTCGAAATTAACAGAGTAGCACAAGATTGTTATGTTTGGTCACCCACCCCGCGACCGACCTTAGCGAAAGTTACTTAACTACTATAATCCGCATAATTTCCTTACGTAGGTTGTATACAGCTGGTAAAATAGTATACACGTATAAAGAAATAGGTAACACTCCATAAGAAAGTCTACTGGTCGACGTGGAAGTTTTCTGACTGTTTCTAAGTAATAATAACTGCGCCTATCTTTACTGAAGAGCATCTTTGAGTCGTATCATCATAACAATCATGATTGGACAACATGAACCCATTATTATCCCCTGTACCATTTGCTATATCCACAGAACAAAACAACTTTACGGCAAGGGGGCTCATTGTCTAATTTAAAAATCTATCGCAATCCCTTTAAATTCGTAATTTGAAAGATATTTGCATACTTCAGACCGTTGCTATTTGACATTTAATAGAGATTGTGATCGGGACGCGTTTTGAAACGTATTGAATGTACGAAATTGAACTGTCTTAGCAAAGTGACACACAAAAAAATCTTTCAAATGTATGGAGAAGTGTCAAATGAAGTGTCATTTCAAACACCATTCGTTCCGAAAGGGATTGCGACTATAAGTTACACAATTCCTTATGTCACTATCACAATCACAATACCTTTGAAAGGGATTGTGATAGATTTTGAAATTAGACAATTAGGGGGCAGGTTTTACCACCTACTAATAAGTTTAATTGACAGATCTTTTGACAGTTTCTTATACATATAAAAAAATTACAAATTATATGCCACATAAACTATCCATAACTTATCAGTAGATGGTGAAACCGACCCTTAATGGAATACCTACCTATATTTCGTTTCGTTATTAGCCATCTTAAGTGCTGAGGCCTGTCTTGGTAAGAACAAAAGGTCATGACGGCCATTTTGAAAATCCATTTACAAAAAATACGCCTGAGTTGGTGCCAGCGTGCTACTAACGTACCTAAGTAGTTAAAGTTAAGGTCAATCATTAAGTTCATATTAAGGCGGTACCCCCACCGAAAGTGGCGCCGCGTTGAATTTTATTTAATATCGTAATTCTAATACACAATTTAAAAAAAACTTTACGTGGAATTTTTAGAGCCCATAGTCTAGTATTTTTAGACGGTATCATTACATTACCTCGTAGTCACTGCTAGAAGTAGATAGCAAAACTGCTAAAAGTGGCCGTTTTTGACACATTTGCTATCTACTTCTACGAATGACTATGACGAGATGTAGCGATACCTTCTAAAAATACAAGACAATGGGCTCTAAAAATTCCACGTTTAGTTTTATTAAAATTGTGAATTAGAATTAAGATATTAAATAAAATTCAACGCGGCGCCACTTTCGGTGGGGGTACTGCCTTAAGATTTTCTGAAAACTACTGTAGGTACGCTATGAGGCGGCGCAGTGGTTCGTGCGCTCGGCCTACGATTTAGTTTTTGCAATGGTCGGTCACAGGATAGGTGACCAATAATTTACTATCTTTTCCGTGCCTATGAAGGCACGTTAAACCGTTGGTCCCGGCTCTATTTGCGGTCATGAAAACCCACTTGAAGTCGCTTTATAGCCTTCCTTCCTCAATAAATACGTTACAAAACACAAAAAAAAAAACAAATAGGTCCAGTAGTTTTGGAGCCTATTAAATGCAAACAAACAATCAAATATTTCCTATTTATATTATCATCCTAAGATTCTAAGTCGTTCCTCCAAAACTTTTTACACTCCACTCAACTTCGTCGTGGGTAAAAATGGTAGTGTGCGCTAGGCCTAACACGGAGTGGCTACGTACTCTTTGGCTCCTCCAGGTCCTTACGAAGTTATGACTTAGAATACCGATTTCGAGGAGTATTTCGAAGAGGTTTTCAATGAGGTTTCGCTATGTCGAGGACGAGTAAGTTTTGGAGGAACGACTTAGAATATGGGTGTTAGTCTAGATTATGGCCCCGAAATATATATTTGGTTGGTACTATAGTTTTTAAAAAAGGTCCGGAACGACGGGAAACCAAAAAAAACGAAAATATATAGTACCAAATATATATTTCGGGTAAATACATCGCAGTAAATACCCCGCAAAAGTTGTTTTATTTCAATATATACCCTCACTGGGCATTGAAAGCGGGACCTCTGTATGTGATATCGGTTGTGTTAGCACGAGACAACAGAGTAGAGGGGTTTTATGATATCATCGATAACGGTACGTAACTCCATAATTATGAGTCGGTCCAAATCATTCGTTGTTGTTGTTTGGATTGTAATGGTATTATATCCGCAACTGTCAAAACACACTATATAAAAAGTCATTTATTTAACAGACAACAGTCGGACAGTGGTCTTCTTCGCATTCTCTCGCAACGGCTCCACTAGGGTCTCGACGGCCACGCACAGCAGCGTGTTATACTTGGTCATCACCTCGGTCCGCCACAGCACCCGGCCGTACTCTCTCTCGTTGGCCCACAGATGCTCCAGCAAGTCTAGATCTACCTTCGAGAACCAGTAGACTCCCTGCCGAAGATGGTAAGAACCTAAGATTTAAATTGTATTTTACTCGAACCCGCACATTGGAAGTCCAGCCTAAAATATTCATCAGATTATTGACTTTTGAGGATACGTCGAAATTTCCTAGTATTTTCACTTTTTCTATTGTTGGGTATTTAGCGTGGTATTGGTATCATCCTCGCATTCAAAAGCATCGCGGGCCAAAAGCGTAGAAAAGTGAATAAAGTATATTAGAAAATTTAAATTAAGTATGAAAAAATCATTCTGATGCATATTAAAGATGCTAAGATGATGTTGAATCTTATGAAACTTGCAGTTGGCGGTGATAAGAACCGTGTAAGAGAAATCTTTCAGGTTGCCCGAAAGATGGCCAAGGAAATGCCAGAATGAGGTTGAACCTTTTGAAACTCGCAGTTGGCGCTGTTATACTGGAAGTTGGAGAGCTTAAGCATGAACGTGATCAGAGGGCTGCTGCAGTCCAGGCTGTGCATGGAGATGTGAAGCTTCCATTTGCCGTTCTGCCAGATGTACGCATTGCCCTTTATCTGGAAGATAAATTGGTGGAATAAATACAAATACAAACTTTTTTATTTGGTACCTGACACAGGACATTTTACAATTAACGTTAGACATGTATGACAAAACATGCCTTACAAACATAAAATATTGTAAGGTATTCTAAGAAAAAACAATTAATTCAGTGTCTCACGTCAGTACCAAATGGGTACCAGTTCAGCATTGAGTCAGCGATAAGGCTGACGCTGAATGAAACGAAAAGTTTCACAGATACTCATGTTCAGATATTTAACTCAAGTTAGTTAACAGTCGATGCCTTAGTTATAGTTATCTTATTTAAGATCAACTGTCAAGCTAAGCTATGGAGGCACCTTATATAAAAATTGCAATTTCTTACTGACAATAAAAAGAAGTGTTAAAACATGAACGAACTGATACAACGTTCGTCATTCATTTCATTATGCAAATTGGTTATTGTTTTGATGGTATTAGAGTAATGGAATTAATAGGTACTACGTACATACAACAGGAATGCTTACTGTCACCAGAAACGCGAGCCGAAAGAGAGGCTCCAGACCTTTCTGCGGACCACATGAGTAGGACCGCAAAGTAGAATGCCTTGGCTGGTACCGGCTCCAAAAGTACTTTTTAGTATTTAACCTTAACGCTACTGAAAGCTTTGAAAAGTCGGCGTTAATTTTTTTATAAAGATTTTTATTTCACAATTTTTAAAGGTAGAAGAGGTCCCCTACCTACGCTAATAACCTTATGTCAACTGCTCATCACCTTTAACCAAATTTTGCTTTTCCCGGTGCAGGGATGTTACTAATTGAGTAGTTCTCCCGGTCTTCATCATGAGCTCCACTTTATCACTTGGATTGAGTCGAGCATAAATTGCTTATGAACCACATTTAAGTAATTGTATCGCTTCCATGAATGCTAAGTATTTATTAGTTCCGATATCATAGGTTCCACTTCACCAAATGAAGCTTTCCAGAAGCCAAAATCGCTATAGGAGTGCCTATAATATTTAAAGAGTTTCCTGGGTATCTTCAGAGTCTCATCATCAGATCCTGATATGAAGACAATATACTCTTTAAAAAAAAAAAAGAATTACTTAAATCGGTCCAGCCTTCTCGAGTAATCGAGTAACATTTATAAAAAAAAAAGATTCTGTCGAATTGAGAACCTCCTCCTTTTTTTGAAGTCGGTTAAAAACTGGTCAGCCTATCATGAACACCGTCATATCCCGCGATATGATATAACGCATCTCGATGTCTTGCTTACTCAGGTACGAGGACAGTGACACATTATCGAGTCGATAAAAGCCGCTAATGCTAGGCCTCCAGAACCGGGACGGTCGTCATGAGGAGTCGTATTCGATTTGAATGGCGATGTGAATTACCTGATGGAGGCTACTGATACTGCAGTCTTAATAGCTGATTGGGCCGATAGAATTTAGGTCTGCTATCAACTCGAAAAGATTTGTTTTTTTTATGGACTACGGGGAGACTCTTAGCTGTCATCATACCTGTGACAGCTAAGTGCGTAAGTGCCGTCGGCATCGCTGTCAACTTCACTTTGACAGCCGACAGCGTTTTCGTACAACGCGACTTCAAGGTTATCGTCCTAATCTTCTTCTTCTTATCGATTGAGGATTAGTGGCCACCTCTGGTGTCAAGAATTTATCAAGCCGCCTATAAGGACTTGGCTTAACGACTGTAATCAAATGACAACAGCCGGGAGTTGAGGAAGCCTCGCTTCTGTAGCGCGTCTGCTATGTTTGCAAAGGCTCGCACTGATAGTTTTTCAGCCGTACTGCGCAAAAAATGATATCCCTATTGTACAGAGTGAGGAGTAGCACCAACAGCATTCTGAAGGTTATTGCTAGCAGGCAAGATGTCTGCCCCATTATGTGGCATTTGACTCAGGCGACTACATCGAAGTTAGTTATAGAATACTAATATAGTTTATAAGATATTTATTACTAACACCTATGGATCTCTGTTATCTAAATAAAGAATTAAATTATTATTATTATTATTATTATAGCATATCAGCGCTCGCGTGTGAAGAGTAGCGCCCAATTTCGACAATTCGACGACGTCGACGATACTTACGCGGTAGGACCACTGATGTTAGATATTGATAAGGCTGAAGATGGAAGCGAGCCTCTCCCGGAATCCTCATCACTGAGGAACTGGCTAGCTTACCTCTAACGGAACGGTGAACTCCTCGTGAACGGGTGCTGCCAGTGGGATGGGTCTGCACATGTCTGATTGTGTTAAAATGTGTTGAGATATTTATATTTTTGTTTAAATTTTATAAATTCTATGTTATTTATGATGTTTTGAATTGATAACGTGGCACTGCTTGATCAGAATAAATAAGAATAAGTAATGTTCTCCAATTATTGTAATTAAGTATATGAAAGTATTCTTTTTAATTTACTTTAAATACGCTTTATGATTATGACCCAGCTGATGCATCTTCCAGTAACATTGTAAATTGCGTCTAACATTAATGCGATTTTATCTTTCTTTTTTTTTGTTGTTGCCATTGTATTTTTTATATTTATACACTTTAACATAAGTACTCAGGTACAGGTACGTCATGCTCACTCAAACGTTTCTTCGGCGGTGTCGTGTGAGGCGGGTCGTTACGTTCCCTAAAATATGGTTGAGCGAAGCGATGGCTGGTTCATGCGTCATGCTCGTGAACGGGTGCCGCCAGCGGAAATGGGTCTACTTCAGTCTGCTTGTCTTAACGTTGTGCTTAGAGCTTAAATATTTTCATCTAAAATAAATTGCTATCGTATGTACGTCACAACTTGCACTACAGTAACCTTGTAATGCGAGAAATGTTAAATGTAAGTCCTTCCTTGCGAGTTGAAAATTGTTTACGGTTAGGATAACCATAAAATGTAATATTATAATTAGTATTTTCTTTTGTGATGGAAATTGACCTTACTGATATGTTAAGCTCACTTTTCAATTTGACGACTCTGTATGAAATAAAGAGGGAGAAAAAAATAGCCCTTGACGAGTTTCTTGCCGGTTCTTCTCGTTACAAGGCCTCCCACCGTAGGGTTTGTGAACCGATGGCGTAGCTTCTTTGACGTTCATAAGTGCTTGTAACAGCCTAGACTGAATAAATAATATTGAATTTTGAATTCTTTTAACTGCCGGAACACAACAATGGTGGTCGCTAGCCTATCCACCGCAGGCGGTTAAGGGGAAGGAGGCGTCGGTATGATCGACTCATTCCCCTATAGTGAAACCACGCTGGCGTCGGTGGGTGTGCCACCCGGCCTTGCACGGTTTCCACCGTCTGGGAAGATGGCTAAACTTGCTCGGCCATCTTCCAGCCGCGAGGGGGCCCGAGTAATCGGGCCACGGCCGCCTGGTCTTAGGGGTGATTGCGAACCCTACCTCCCGAGACCAATGGCGGCCTGGAGGGCAAACAAGTACTAGGAGTTTTAGTAAGTAGTACCCTATGGAGTGCGTGGCCTATATGTTTGTATGGGCCGTGTACTCCAGGTGAGTCCAACATTTCGAATCGCCCTTGCACTTGGGGGCGAGGGATGCGTAAAAGCATTAACTCCTAGTATAGAAAAGGCGGACTTACAACAAGTCCTGCCACCGACCAGACCGAATACAATATGTACCCCCGCTGGGAACTGAACCCGGGACCCTGGGTCTGATTCCGGTGGTTGTACTACTAGACCACAGAGACGGTGAATAAGAATAAGAATTACCGTAAAAGCTTTGCCAGACTGGTAAAGGGAGAAGTTTCCCCTCATGAGGTTGGATTTCTTCGTCGTGTTGTAGATCTCCATGTAGAATGAGTCAACTGGACCGAAGTCTGGTTTACGTCGAGGTAAAGTGGTTTTGGCGCAGTCTTTTTCCGCTATCACAGTCGTACGGTACGGACCCTGTTGGAGATACAATAGAATTTTTTGAGGCAAGATCAAGGGGCTAATTATCTAATTTTAAAATCTATCGCAATACCTTTCAATTCATCATTTGAAAGATATTACATACTTCAAGGCGTCATTTAACATTTGATAGGAATTGTGATCGGGACGCGTTTTGAAAGGTATTAAATGAACGAAATTGAACTGTCTAAGCAAAGTGACACACGAAAATAACTTTCAAATGTATGGAGAAGTGTCAAGTGAAGTGTCATTTAAAACATCGTTCGTTCCGAAAGGGATTGCGACTATAGGTTACACAATTCCATAAGTCACTATCACAATCAAAATACCCTTGAAAGGGTTTGTGATAGATTTTGAAATTAGACAATTAGGGGGCAGGAATCTTAGATCGTCGTGGTTTATGATTATTATTATTATTACCTACAAGTGTTAATATGATTCGATGTATAAAATGTTTATTTCATGAAATTTGCTATTGACCAACTATACTATACAGAAAAATAGGTAAGTATTAATCTTTCGAATGCAAGGATATTCTTCGCATTGATGTAATGACGCTGGCCTACAGCGTATTAAAAATGTAAAAAGGATTTTAAAATTTCGACGGTCGGTCGCAATCGCAAGACTCGTTAGTTCAGTGGCCCGGATACCCAAAAGTCGCAGGTTCGAGTCCTGTCTGAGAATATCTTGTGGCCGAGTCGATTTTTTTCCAATATTTTTGTATTTAAAATTTTTCGTAGGTAAGTACTTAGGAATTTCACCAATCTTTGGAAAAATTTAAAATAGCCACTTTATTGAATTGGGAAAATTTGTTATAGGTTTTGTATGAGCATTATTGATAATGATTGATTTGATAGCATAGTAATGAATGCAAAAAAACAAATGCTTTTACAGTATGCAGACTCTCCTATCGAATAAAATAGTAGATTATGCAATATGGGGATAAATCAGTGTCTTATGTCACGGGCAGCATATTGAATCCTGAGCGAAATGAAGGATACTGTAGTTAATTCCCGAACGTAGCGAGGAAACTAAGCGATGGAATTTTGGGGGCCTACCGCCATCTCTTAACGCTATATTGTTTAACGTCAGTTTGTATCGGCGGAATGTTGTTATATGTCACATCGTACCGCGAACCTCATAAAACAAGCTTGTCTTTTGACGGAAGTTTTGTGGCGTCATCGCTCAATCATTCACTCAAACAAGATTTTTATCAATCGAACCTACTACGACGTCTTAGGTCAAATAACGTCAAGTTTGCAATTTAAACAGTATTGAAACAAAAGGAAAACAAAACGTTCTTACGACATGACGGTTTCTAAAAGATGGCGGTAGGCCGGCTGGTAAGAATCCTGAATGAAGCGAAGGATTCAAGTCTGCCTAAGGCTAAGACACGTTTATCCCCGAGGAGCATACTCTACTTTTTACACCTACTGTGCCTACTGTGACGTTAAATAAGAAATAAACTATTATACTAATAAATGAAAATTTAACAATTCGCGGAAAAAAATATCGAATATCGCCGACATTTTCTTTAGATATTTAGTTTCATAGGCAATGCAATGATAATTTTCATTATATCTGTGACCAGGGGGTCAATTCTGCTAATTTTTTGTCATAATCGTCTCTCAATGGTGTTTCAATAGTAGTGTTTATTTACACTGTTGTAACAAGAACTGTGTAAAACAGCACTACCACTGAAACACGATTGGAATACGATTGTGACTAAGCATTAGCAGAATTGGGCCCCAGGGGGCTAATTGTCTAATTTTAAAATCTATCGCAATCCCTTTCAATGTGTAATTTGAAAGATATTTACATACTTCAGGCCGTCACTATTTGACATTTGAAAGGGGTTCTGATAGGGACGCGATTTATAAGGTATTGAATGAACGAAATTCAACTGTCTAAGTAAAGTGACACTCGAAAATATCTTTCAAATGTATGGAGAAGAGTCAAATGAAGTGTTATTTAAAACATCATTCGTTCTGAAAGAGATTGCGAATATATGTTACACATTTCCATAAATCAGTATCACAATCACAATACATTTGAAAGGGGTTGTGATAGATTTTGAATTTAGACAATTAGCGGGCAGATTCAAGGCTACACACATTCACAATTTGGTGATTTGTTATGTTTTACTGATAAGTAAGACAAAAGACACGAAAAAGCACGGAAATTAAAGAGATAGCTATTACATTATATTTGAATAAGTATACGATTCCAATTACAAATGTTTTCTTAGTGCAAGGGACCTCGATACATACAGCCATGTTTACATTTTTCATAGGAGTAAAGTCTCATTAAAGTGTCAATTTTATAGTTACAAACTCCTTGGACAAGGAAGTTATGCCTTGCACAGCCTTGTTTTTTTTCTCGAAACTATTTTTGATAGAAGTTTTTGTTGATATTTTGGCTTTCCAAAGTTAAATGTTATCATAATTACCCAAGGGAAGTTGCATACAACATTAGTTCCCTCCGGGCATTAATAGCTTTCTTTCATATTGAGAATTAGGGCGGTTACAACCCGATACTCGGGTTCGTCGATCGACGAAAAATTCCAAATTATGCGAAAATAATGACACTTTTTAATTGCAGTTTGTGATCATCACGTTTAACATTTTGTATATTTTATAGTTTTCGGAACAAATAGACTCGAGTACCTTTAATTTGATACCTTACTCGGCCGCGTACTACGCGCCAAAGTCCCTATCGAGTCGTCACAAATTTTGCGAACCTGAATTAAGTATATAGATACTTGATATTTAATATGTGCTACAGATGAAGGTGGTGTGTAAAAGACATAAAATAGGTACCTTTGTAGTAGTTTTCATATGACTCGTCCTGTTTTGCAATAAAAATAATACAAACAATAAACAATAATGATACGACTTCATGTTAAGTTAAAAAAATAAAAATATGTGTAATATAAAAGAACCAAATCAGTAAAGCACACAAACTGAACAGCTCTATTATTTTGTTATTATGAATTTGATGGGTCATTAAGATTGAACACCGTTAATAAGGAGAGGTGAATTTCGCTAAAAATCTACTTTTGCGTGTAGGTACCTACAGGCAACAGCCCCTTTGGCTGTAGCCAGCTCAGTGGGCCGGATACCCAAAGGTCACATGTTTGAGTCCTGTCCGAGAAAAACTTGTAGCTGAGTCGATTTCTTTCAATATTTTTCTATTCAAAATTTATCTTAAGTATAAAAATTGCAGAAAAATTCGACGTGTACCTACTCATATGATAGGTCTCTGTAACATTATTGGTTAGTGCATTGCGCCGGATTCCCTAGGATGCGGGTTCGAATACAGTCAGGGCGACATCAGACAAGTTGCTTCTTTCTAGTATATTTCTTGTTTAACATTTATCATCATAAGCCCCTATTGTTTTATACTTGCACTATGAAAATCGCCACGATTACAATACGATGATACGATACGACGCTCTCAAGGTGAAACTGTAAAACCAAACGTGCTGTTGTCTGTACATTGAAAGGCAACAATGCAACGAAACTCATTGGACGTTACCTAACGCACGTTAATAATTCTAATTTAATCTAAACTAATAATATTATAAAGCTGAAGAGTTTGTTTGTTTGAACTCGCTAATCTCAGGAACCACAGGACCGATTAAGAAAATCTCCCGAGTGACATAGGTTATACTTTACCCCGATATTACTGATCATAACTTCAAAATTAAACTTTCAAAATTACTAAATGGGGTGGGAATGACAAATACTAATGGGTATTATTTTATAACATAGAAAATTAAACATACACACACACAACAAAAATCAGATCATTTATGAACAATCTAGCACATAACAAATCAACCTAAATTGCAAATTGATGTCGTTTTCATAAACATAAAAAAGTTGATTCTAATGACCTATTGTAATGAGTGTAATGACCTTAGTAATAGGTATATAAGTAGGTAGGACTTTATTTTTAGCAACTGACGATGTGAACTATTCTTTCAAAGACTGCGCAGAAGTTTCGGGTTCGATTCCCGGTCTTGTACGGGAATTAAACCCGCGACCACTGAATAAAAGGCAGGTGTCCCTATCAGGGGTCGTCAAAACCAGAACCCATACGCTCCTGGGGCCCTGGGACCGCGTACAAAATATGGATATGGACATGGGCTGCATCTGACAGTTAATGACCATATAAGGTAACTCTATGAGCTTCAACTGTCAAATGAAGTCCAAATCCATATTTTTACGCGGCTGGTGATAATTGCCGAATCGCAGTCTTTGAAAGAAGTTGCTAATTTTTTTTTGTGTATTTTTTGTTGAAGATAATATTTTAATGATAAATATTGAGATACATGAGACAAGTTGTTTTTTTTCTAGTATATTTTCTTGTTTTATATTTATCACAAAAATAATAGCATTGTAAAATGCAAAATTAAAAAGTTATAATAATAGGGTAGTTCTGCCAGTTCGCCGGCCACTGCCAGTTCTCGGCCATCAAGGATATTTTGTAAAGGAATAAGAAAAATACACGCGAACAATTTTAAAAGTCTATGTTATACTATTAAGACAGTAGTTACGCGTGACCATGCCAAATTGCAGGGTAATAATATTTTGTTTGTAACGTCAGTGTACCCTTGACGTTCAAGGAGTGTAAACGTATGTCGAAATCAACGAAAAAAATAGTGCGCGGCATTCTGTTCTAAGGTAAGTTAAACGGTTGGTTACATGAATTTCTGAGTCTGTTTGAATTTTTTGTGTTATTAGATTGTTAAAGTTTTATTACAATAATTTTATTTTGGGAATAAATAAGGTTTACTTATAAATTTTATGTGGCTGGCTAACTCAATGCATATTTAACAAGATTTTGAATTCTCGGCCAGGTGGCCGACAATCGGCAGTTCCATAAAGGTTTTCATTAATTTATATCTTCAACAATTGTATTTTTTTCTAGTATCTCAGTTCTAATGAAGAAATTATAACAAAAATCCAGATCCAGTTCCAGTTTCCGGCCACAAGGACTCATACAAAAAAACTGAGAAAAAGGTATTTCTATTTGATAACTTTTGGCGGCCGAAAAGAGGCATTCACGTATCCTTTTCTCGGCCTAAGTATATCTATAGGAATGTACACATAACAAATATTTATTAATCTCTTGAACATGTTTTAAAAATAATTCCCATTCAATAGTTTATCTGTTATTTAAGCTTTAAGCTTCCTTTTCGTTTGATTTTTAATACAAACTTATCTAAAACTTGTGACTAAAATGAGTGGCCGAAAAACGACAGCATTTATGTGAGCTCTCGGCCATAAAACGAAAAACGGCCGACAAACGGTTGCGAAGTTTTCAGTTGTCGGCCTACCATTTCTAGTATGGCCGAGAACGCGCTGCCGCTATTCTGATTGTCGGCCATAACATCGTGCATAGGCCGGCAACTGAGTGCAGTGATGTCAATTTTCGGCCACCACCTTCCTTATGGCCGAGAACTTACACTATCCAACTCAGTTATCGGCCACACAAAACAGCAATGGCCGACAACTGGGTGCAATCATATCAGTTATCGGCCAATAATTTTTTTAGAGGCTGAGAATTCGCTTTAGCTAACTCATCTGTCGGCCAATGTCTGTGAAAATGTCAAAATGGTATCACAATGATAAAATTTTATTACAGACCCATCTGTAACAAGAAAAAAAGAAGAGAAAAATGTAACGAAAGAGAAGAAAAGAGGAGGTAAAATACATAAAAAGAGGAATCTATTTAACTATAAAGAAGGAGATTTACAAAGGGCAATTGATGCCATAAATATTGATAAAATCGGTGTAAGACAGGCTTGTCGTGATTATGGTGTTCCTCGGGCTACTGTTCAAGACAGATTATCAGGGCGAGTTGTGGTTGATCAAAGAAAACCGAGAAAAGTAGGTCCGGATCCAGTTTTAGGTTTTGAAGGTGAGAACAAAATTGTAGACTGGATAATAGATGTGACTAAATGTGGCATACCAATAATGAAGGCACAATTGATGAAGACAGTGAAAAGAAATTGCAAAGATACAATTTCTTTTACGGGTCAAAAACCTGCGCATGGGTCAGAGTTATTTGACTCTATATAGAAGAAGAATTAAACAATGATTCCTGAAGAAAAAAATAATTTAAGTGAAGATGAAGACTTTTCTATTTTTAATATTTATGTCAATCAATGGGAGGTGAGTGATACTGTTACATGCAATATAATATTATTACATACGTACCAGTACTATATTAGAGACAACTACTCAAGTATTAATTTTAAATTATGCTTTTTTTTCAGGTGATAAATAATTCAAAGCAGTATTTAATAGACTTGATTAGTGATTACTTACACATAAGAAAAGAGAGAGAATGAAGAAAAGAAGAAGAAAGAAATAGAAGACACATAAAAAGATAAGAGTAAAAGTTAAGAAACGAATTAGGAGAATTTTAAAATAATGCAGACTGCATTAAATAAAAATTATTGGTATTTGTTGATTATATACCAAGAGAGTCCAGATAGAGAGAGTACCAAGAGTTTGTACATGAAGACTGAACACAGTGTATTACAATTATATTACATAATTAAATTATATTATATTACGAGGGTGGATTGAAAAGTAGTCGGCCTAACCAAGAAAATAAACACATACTATATCAAATATATTTTTATTTTTCTACATAATCACCATCAAGTTCAATGCACTTTTGCCACCTTACCTTCAAAGCATTTAGACAATTGAAAAAAAATATTCTTCCTTAGAGTCAAAATATGCGTCTACTGCTGCTTTGACCTCGTCGTTTGTCGAAAATCTTTGACCTCCCAAGTGCTTTTTAAGGTTAGGGAACAAAAAAAAGTCTGATGGTGCCAGATCAGGTGAATAAGGCGGATGCGGTAACAGTTCAAAGCCACAGTTGTGGATTTCAGCTATTGATTGCACAGACGTGTGAACACGAGCGTAATCTTGATGAAACAGGTCTTTTCTCCTGGACGTTTTTCTTTTATTTCCTTTCGTAAATGACGTAGTAAGGTGCAGTAGTAATCAGAGTTTATGGTCTGACCCCTTTCAAGATAATCAACCATAATTACACTCTTCGAGTCCCAGAATAGTGAAGCCATCACCTTATTTGCCGACAAAATCGCCTTACCCTTTTTAGGGGTGGTGAACCAGGTCTTCTCCACTGTTTTGATTGTTGTTTTGTTTCTGGTGTACAGTAATGAACCCATGTTTCGTCCATAGTAACAAAACGATTCAAAAAATCATCGTCATCGGCTTCAAATAACTCCAAACAGTCGCGTGCAATAGTCAATCGCATGTTTTTTTGTTCAACTGAAAGCAGTCGCGGAACCCACCTCGCAGACACCTTGTGGAAACCCAACACGTTGACTATGATGTTTTGAGTTCGTTCATAAAAGATGCCTATAGTCTTGGCTATCTCTCTGATTTTTTATCTGCGGTCTCCCATAATTAAATCAAGTATTTTTTAATATTTTCGTCAGGAGTGGACGTCGAAGGCCTCCCAAAGCGGGGTTCGTCTTTCACACTCGATGAATATGACAGAGCGGAATCTCATAATGTACTGACTATATCATCATGGATGGCTTTTGATGACAGCCTCTTCTTATGGAGGTACTTAATGACGGTACGCTGCTCGATTTGCTCCATTTGCTGAGATTATGTCCGATTGTTTTGTTAATAAATTTATAAAATCACAACTAAGTATAGCACACCTTTCAAACTTCACACAATTAACTAGTCTGAACTGAACTAAATAATGTGGGTAGAGTTGATTTTTAGAATTGAATGGATCTGTGTTAGGCCGACTACTTTTCAATCCACCCTCGTAGATAGTGGATAATGTTATGTTATGATAGATGTTACAAAGTTATTTTTAAGACACCGAACAGAGTCTGATAGTCATAGAAGGAAAGTTTCTAGATAGTGATGAATAAAATAGATGTTGACAATATATTTAACAAATAGAGTTTTTTATTTCGTTTATAATGTTAATTGTTATTCCAGTTCTTAATCTAATAGAAGTTTATCTAAAATTATGAAGACTGAGCAGAGACTGGTGTTATTTTGGAGATTTAGAAAGTTGATGTAAATTAGTTGATTAGTTATTTTTATAATTTAACTGCCAAGTTCCTAAATAAAAACATTGAAATACTTGAGACCAAAAATATTCTTTATTTTTTGTAAAAACCTATACCTATGCAAAATATAAATATATTTGAAGGAAAACAAAGCGGCCGACAACTAGCAAATTAGTGCGGCCGATAACTGATATAGATGGCCGAAAACTGGCATATTTACTACTTTTCTATATTTTTATAAATAAAAAATAAATGGAAATATTTGGTTATTTAATTTCTAAACAATAGAAAACTATATTAAATTCCCGTTCATACGGTATTATTTTTTTTTATTTCTAGTGAATGTTTGGAAAGTTATACGAATCAGAAGTCGAAATTTCGCTTAATTGGCCGAGAACTGGCAGAATTACCCTATTTTATTTTTGTTTAAATATTTTCAACTAGTTTATAAGTAATTTGATTTAATATTGTTATGTCTTTACAGGGCTTATGTGTAAGCACTAACTACCTTTATGATCTGAAATGTAGCTACCACAAGAAACACAATAAATGATTCCGATTCTGAAAATAAAGTTCCTATCTATTACTCAGGTCATGTGGCTGAGACGACGAATCTGCCCCTTGATTATGTAATTTGTTTCTATCAACGTTTGATTGAAAGTGCAGTTACATTGCTGCTTTAGTAAAAATCAATGTGACAACTATCTTACTAAAGCAGCAATGTAACTGCACTTTCAATCAATTTAAATCAAAATCTGTAAGCAACAGAGTTAGATTATCAACTAGCTGGTCATACAAAGGTCGTTAGATCCCTGATTTTCTATGTTTATCCTTATCTCTGCCAGACTGGTTGTCCTAAAACGTGAACATTTCGAAGTATCGAAGTTAATGATATTAACTATAGATCGGAATACTTTTATTTATATTCTGTTCTTTCTTTGCACAACCATCGCTTAGCTTTCCCCCCTCCAGTCATATTGCCGTATTTACTCAAATATCATAATCAGGGAAGAACAGCAATATCTTTAGATTACTGTCTGTCTGGTCTACATATCAAAAGCAGTCTATAACTTCAAAGTATAGATATCATTGACTTATATATTACTACTAGAGGCCGGGCGCGGTTTCACCCGCGTTGTTCCCGTTCCCGTGGGAATTTTGGGATCAAAGCTATCATATCTCTTAAGTTGGACCAGACTGCTCACGGTGTGCCAATTTAATTTTAAATCGGTTAAGTAGTTTAGGAGTCCATCGCGGACAAACATCGTGACAGGAGATTTATATATATTAAGATTATAGATAGTTATAAAGAGAATCATTCTTGTTTATTGATATACGAACTCCTTAATTTATTAAAAGGCAATATTAAAGAGACCATATATCATTCATACGTCATATATACGTGATATATACTCAACGTACTCTTAGCTGCCACATGGTTGTCAAAGATTAAATTCTCCTTTTCAACGAAAAGGAGTTAACAAATCCCGTCATTAATAGAAAATATACAATAATAATGCCCAAAAGCACCACGGAAGAAGCGACCAAGTCCAGTGACAAGCAACGTAGTAGAAGCAGTAGTAACCACGTGCCTCTGCACTTTTCCGTCCACAAGCCAGGCTGCCACTTCGAGAGCTGTTGCGGCGTCTGCAACCTGTTCCCAGGGGTACTCCTCATCGCTTTCTGCCAAGTCCTGGTCGGCTCCATTCTGCTAACCCTGATTTTGACTCATGGGAAGCAGTACGATGAGATGCATGGGACGGTTGGTTCGCAGTGTAAGTTAATTTGAAAATAATAAGTCATAAAATTAAATACCTATCTAAAAATGTTCAGTCTAGGTTCATAAGTTAATTTGGAATTATAAGTACCTGCTATGTATTTACTCCTTATCCATCCATAAGGAGTAATGGGCCATGACCAACCAATTGAACTGGTCAATTAAACTAGGGGAATTGAGGCCGTTACGCGAGCCTGATGCGGATTGGTAGGTATTAAAATACAATACGATTGATATCATAAACTATGGTGACTAAAATTGGTCTGGTTGATATTGAGAGTGCTTACAGATAAAAACCATGACCCGAAACACACGCGGCTACAACCGTGGGCAGCCACTACTATTCTAATCATTTCAGCCCCATGGACTACCACTGCTGGCTATAGTTCTCCCCCAAGGATCTCCACTACGATCCTTTCTGCGCTGCTTGCTTCCAGCGGGTTCCTGCGATCTTCATCAGCCCTATGATTCACAACCGTTCGATATCGAAATCGGATTCTGTTCTGTTTGTCTGTTCTGGGGCCGTACCGCGCAAGTGGCGTTGGCATCGAAATCGGCTTCATTTGACAAATGGATGTGACACATTGCTGCTTCTTTTTGACACAAATGAAAACTTACCAAAGACTAAGAGCAATATGTCACATCCATCTGGTAAATGAAGTCGATGTCGATGCCGACGACTCTTGCGCGGTAGGGGGCCCTGAAGTGAGTGACAGTGGCAATGCATAAATTCTGTTCTAGGGAACGTTTGCGAATGTTTGTGAATTAGGAGCTGCTCGTTACATTGTTTCACTTTGTTGGGAGTCTAATCACGGAGCCACAGAATATATATTAGTACCTTACGGTACAGAAATTTCACTCCCGAGTTTAGTTATGATAAATGCAAGCGTCCGGTCACCGGACTAGTCTCAATAGGCTGGCACTCGCTCCACTAGTCCCACGGCAGACAGTTATTGTACTATGAACGCTATATGCAATAAATGAAATTGGGTTGTTTTCCAGAATAGTAGGTAAATATCTTGGGGATTTTGCGCCGCTTGTATGGAAGTGAGATAGGCCTGACGGAGCATCCATTCTAATAATAATTTATAATTAAGTTACTGTGTTGTCTTTTTTACAAGTCATGAGCATCGCAACGGGAGCCGTGCTGAGCGGCATTACGGGAGCGGGCCTGTTGCTCATCATCGTTGCACTCACAGAAAACTGCAGAGCCATGCTTGTAAGTGTGCATCACGTATTTGCACCACATCACTCATGTCGTCTATTCGAAAATAGGGGCTTTGTCACTCTAGTATTTGTATCTATGGAAAAAGGTAAAATCAACCCTGTCTTACACACACAGGAGGGCAACACTAGTAGCTGTCATTGTCAACGATCGATTCACAGATGACATATATACTAGGCGGGTGTTCTAGTGGAGTGCGATGAGGATTCGACTCCAGGATCCCTGGTGTGTTGATACTAGTGCCTGTCTTGGTGTGAGGGTGAGCCAGTGGAAACTTCAGTCGGATTGCAAATCCTACAGTCACTCTACTAATTATTTTGATAAAATACAAAATCAATCCAACTTCAACATATAATATGTGAATAATATGTGTTCATATTATGAAAGACACCCAGAAGACGTCGTCGCAGCCAAACGCCATTTTACGCTATACGAAGTTTGCCTTCTGAGAAAGATATCCGGTTTAATCAGAACTTGTGTTTCGCCAGGTGTATCTTCTCGTGGCTGCAATGGTCTGGGTTGGGATAGTATCCATAGCAATGACTAAGATCAGTCGCGCTTGCATCCGTTTCAAAGATGGTGAGTAAGCTATTTAATGGAGAAGTTTCCATTTTTTTTATATATTTTAAAATATAAGTAAATTAAACATAAGTGTGAAAGAATCATGAAAATAGACAAATAGTGAAGTTATGGGGCCTCAAAGTTGCGTTTGCAAAATAATTTCGCGCCATGCGAACGGCTCGGCGTGTTGGCCGTTTGAGGCCACAGTCAATTCCGCGCGAAAATATTTAATTAAAATATAAATTTTTCAGCCATTTCTTGATGAATAAAAAAAACACTGTCTTATTAGTTTTGGTCTTTAAGTTAATCCCGTTCAGTAAAATACAATTCAGCAACATACCCTTTCACGTTGTTGGTGTCCACAAACTGGATTGTGACTGTGGGCTCTCTTATATCGGGCAAACAAAGAGAACCCGCGTTAGGGAAAATGTAGCTTACGTGAAAAATAGGCGCGAAAACAAGTCTGCAGTGCAGTGTCTGAACATGCTTTTGAGTGACCCACCCACTACGTCAGGTTTAATAAGCCACAGATCCTCCCTCGCCAGGGAACAAAAATTCGTCCCAGAATGCTACGTGATGCTATTGAAATCACCAAATATCCAAATTTGAAATAGAGATGATGAGTGGCAGATACCACCAGCTTGGGACCGTATTATCCATAAATTAAAGTCTGAACCCAAATCACGCACTGCAAGACCCAAAGACGGTTAGCTCTTTTTGTAGATAATTATAAAATATAAATGTGGAGATAACCATTTCTTAATTTTCTTTATAAAGGTGGAGGTCGGCCCGCTTTCGTAGTTTTCTTGGCAGCTTCTTTCTTCGAAGGTCCTCCCAATTTGTGAACTGCCAGTAGAGTCATTAGTTTTCTCTTTTGTTAATAATAAATACTTAAAATAATTAATAAATTAAAATATCAAATTAATAACAATTGTTGCCATAGTAAATGTCTAACCGTGTGTCTATGTCCGAATGAAAAAATAAATTCACTATTCGAGGGTAGACTTATAAGTACCACGGCAGTTGAAAAGGTGCCGAAACGTCAGGAAAATAAAAAAAACTCCTAAAAACCAAAAAATACCGACAATTAGAGCTAGTTACTTAGTTCGTGAAATATAGCGCGTTTAATATCCAGAAAAGTTGTTTGTTTTATTTCAAAATATAATGTTTTCAACATCAGGAAAATTCTCCATTCATAAAACTACAAGTCGGATTAATCAATATTTCATGTTGTCTCTACTCTACCATTATTTTTCAGCCCCAAAAATAAAAGATGAGCAGCACCGTTTAGCCAACCTGGCCTGCGTCAGCGGACTCTTCACCTTCCTTGGAGCTGGTAAGCTTTGTCTTTTGCTCAATTCAAGTTACTAGTTATCTTGTGGTTGGATCCAGTTATACACACAAACCTGACACAACTTCAGAAACGGTTGCATAAATTTCTAATGAACAAAATGTATTATACTATTATAGATTTCATAAATGTATTTTTTTTCTAATTTATGTGGACATTACTTAATTTCTATTGACATTACTGAATATATATGGACATTATTTGACGACCTGTTTGGCGCAGAGGTGCTAACCCCGCCTTATGCGCCAGAGGTCCCGGGTTCGATCCCGGGACAAGACAAATATTTGTGTGCATGAACATGTCTATTTGTCTTGGTCTGGGTGTTTAATATGTATATTAAGTATGTATTTACAAAAAAAAGTATATATGTATGTTTATCCGTTATCTAGTATCCATAACACAAGTTCTTCATGAAACTTAACGTGGGACTAGATAATTGGTGTGATTGTATGCGAATATTTATTATTTATTATTTAATTTCTATTCACTTTACTTAATTTAGATTGAAGTTTCATTATTATTTTGACATTTTATAATTTGAATTGTGTAAATATATTCCATTTTAAATTTTATAAATTATATGTTAAATTAGCAATTATTAATTAAATCACTTACGTAGCACAGTGTGTTTTTGACCCTCATTTTGGGACAGCCTAATTTTTTTGAATGATCGAATGGAGAAATATATCACAAATGCTAGAGTAAAACTCCCGCGAGCCTCGCTTTGATAGTTTTTGAAAAAATGCGATCTAAGTAAAAGTACCGGTATTTATTTATTTTTTTGTTTTTATTATTTTTTCTTTTTTCTATGAATGTAACACTTAATTTTGCAGTGTGATCGTAAAGGCCTATCATAGGGCAAAATTATGAACCATGAACGAGGAAGCTACGACTTCACAGTTTCAAGGTAATCGCAAAAATAACAAAATCGGAATTATTTTTTTGTGGCTAAAGTATTTAGTATTAGCATTTAATTTTTACTTAAGAACATAGCTATACATATGGAATACTACCACAAAAAAAATCGATTGCTAAAACCGTGGGACTTCGGAGATATTAATTTTTAAAAAGTACCGGTTCGGTACCGGTTTTTGGTCAAAATCCTCAATGTCACTTTTTAATAATATCACATACAATTCTTTATTGTAGCTCACCATATTAGGGTAACGACGATTTAATTTTAAAAAGGGAGAATGGGCAAAATTCCCCGGTCTTTAACAACTTCAAACTTCTAACATTAACTTTTAAGTATGGACGTGTAGCCTCAAAGGCTCCGGAAAGTATGTTAGTGTCTAAGTTTTGTGTACTTTCCCCACACTCTACGCACCTGAACAACTTAGTAGCTTTAGTTTTAGTATCGAAACGGCCAGTGATAAAGAAGATTGCATCGTTCCTCCAAAAACATGTGAGTAATATTCATCTAAACATCGTATAGAGCCTGTCAGGCTACATGCCCATAGTTGTGTTATAAATTATTTGTAAACAACTTTGTTCTCGCTTTTAAATTTTCTTGTAAAACATGGCTGAAAATAGTGAAGCATATCCTTCTCGTTCTAAATTAAAGGCCGTGATCTGTACATTCTGAAAATGTATAATTGTATATGCATCATACATATCACACATTCAAGGTGTAAATGATAAAAAATATATGATTTAAGAAAGCCCTGCTGAGGCAAAGTGGCACTATGAGTCTGGAACGGCTTCATAGCGCCTCACCCCCGCATCCTCCAGGTAATATGTATTAATGCGGGGTTTCAGCATGCCTGACGAGGGTGGACTCCTTCCCGCATTACGTATTACTCATTATCGGAAGATTCGATTGGTAGACCGTGCATTCCACATGACATGAGAAGCATGCAATGGCGGAGCGCGTTTATAATACACTCATTTTCAAAAAAAAACAGGCGGTTTTGATTTTAATTCATCTTTAAAAAGATACAATACTAAAAAGGTTTCAATCGTTTGTACACGTTACTGGCCGGTTTTAAAAATTATGTGGTATTTAAAAAAGTACGTTCTAAATTCAAATTTTCATTTGATGCTCATTTTTACAGAAAACCCCTTTTTATCCTACATTTTTGGCGCGAAGTTCCAGAAGTTAACATCGACTTTCATAACTTTTATTCAATTTTTATCGATTAATTTCATATCCTTGACTGTCTTTATTTATTGCTGTTTGGCTGTATCAAAAATGGTAGATAAAGTGGTAAAAGCTACCAAAATTATCGCGCTGCTTGAAGAGGGTTGCAGCCAATGTTTCGTGGCTAGGAGGCTAAATGTTAGTCTCTCGACAGTCCAAAGGACCTGGCAGCGATATCAGGAGACTGGTTCCGTCGAGAGAAGGCCTGGTTCTGGAAGAAAACCATGTACCCAACCACGGGATGATCGTTTTCTTGTGAGTCGCGCATTGAGAAATCGCAAATCTTCGTATTTGGATCTTAAGAACAACCTCCATGAAGTAAGAAATGTGCATATTAGTCTATGGACGGTCAGGAGGAGGCTTCTCGCTGCCAATATACGCAGTCACCGCCCGACCCGCGGCCCCAAATTACTCCGTGAGCACAGAGTTCACAGGCTTAGGTTCGCTTGAAATTGTGAATCATGGACTCAAGAAGATTGAAATAGGGTTTTGTTCTCTGATGAAGCCAGGATATCTCTGTTCGGTGAAGATCGACGTCGGCGAGTGCTAAGAAGACATGGAGAACGCTTTGCAGAGGCATGTTTCGAAGAAATCACACCTTATGGTGAGGCTCTGTTATGTTTGGGGCAGGAATAAATTTAATGGATCGTACAGAGTTAGTCTTTATTGAAAACGGCTCACTGACTGGGCATCGATACATAACGGAAGTTCTAATTCCTCATGCACAACCCGCATTGGCCGCTCTAGGTGAAGACTCTAGGTGATTTTTATGGACGACAATGCTCGCGCCCACCGATCCCGCGATGTTAATGCGTATGTGCAAGAGGTCGGCATTCGTCGTTTGGATTGGCCAGCTCGAAGTCCCGACCTCAATCCCATAGAGCATGTCTGGGACGTTCTGAAACGGCGTGTGAGATCAGTACACCCGGCTCCGCAGACCATCAGAGAGCTGAAGAATGTGAGTGGGAACGTATTCCGCAAGCAAGTATTCGGGATATACTCGCTAGATCGCCCAGACGAATTCAAGCTGTGATTTTAGCTAGAGGGGGTCACACTCGATACTAAACATTTATCTGCTTTTACTTTATTAAAGAAAAACAAACAAAAAAACTTTTTTATTTTTACTTCATGAGTATATGCACTACTAGCGAACATACACTACTAGCGAGGTTTAGCATTATTTCCCATAAATTGTATCTAAATTTTATGAAATACTGATGAAAACGATTATTTTCTTATTAATTTACCAAATTGTGAGGATAAAACTACCTATAATTATCAAACAAAGCAATATTAACATTTGGAATGGTTCATTGCTTAGGTGCCCGTTTTTTTTGCAAATGAGTTTATTTAGAAAATCCTTGTTGTACATATAATGATTTCCTATACCTAGAATTTGCACGAAATACTTGCCTGCGAGAGCATTCTTCCGCATCCAAGAGGCTGCAATAAAGAACTGTATTTGATATTGCTAAAAAGTGGTATTGAGAACTTTAACCAAAAACCGGTAACGAACCGGTACTTTTTAAAAATTAATATCTCCGAAGTCCCACGGTTTTAGCAATCGATTTTTTTTGTGGTAGTATTCCATATGTGTAGCTATGTTCTTAAGTAAAAATTAAATGCTAATACTAAATACTTTAGCCACAAAAAAATAATTCCGATTTTGTTATTTTTGCGATTAACTTGAAACTGTGAAGTCGTAGCTTCCTCGTTCATGGTTCATAATTTTGCCCTATGATAGGCCTTTACGATCACACTGCAAAATTAAGTGTTACATTCATAGAAAAAAGAAAAAATAATAAAAACAAAAAAATAAATAAATACCGGTACTTTTACTTAGATCGCATTTTTTCAAAAACTATCAAAGCGAGGCTCGCGGGAGTTTTACTCTAGCATTTGTGATATATTTCTCCATTCGATCATTCAAAAAAATTAGGCTGTCCCAAAATGAGGGTCAAAAACACACTGTGCGTAGGTACCACTTTTGAAATTTTCAAAAATTTGTACACTGAAATATCAGTAGAATATGAAAAAACTTTAATGTAAGAAACATCCCTTTGTACCATATTCTGACAAATAAAGAATTTATGATTATGATAAGTAGAAACTAATAAGTATTACCAGTTGTATTTGGTGGGTCTTCTTATGCTTTTAAAATCGCGCTAACTGCTAATCAGTCCACTCGGATGTTGTTTCAGCGACCTGTAGCATCAGCGTTTACTATCTAGACTCTAGAATTCTAGATTATAGATTCTAGAGCACACATACTTCTTTGATTGTAGTTGACGCATATACAAATATGAGGTAGTGTGGATATAAAGGACATCAGGCACATTAGATCCAAAAGTGTATAAATATAGTTCTGCTACCTATATACACTATATGTATTAGAACCATAAAACAATAGTAAGTTTATTTTTTAACTGCCTAAATATTTTTTTGATAAAACGGAAGTAAATTTATGAAACGGACACCATTTTGATTACATATGCTTCTTCTTCTCTTTATGAATGGCTTGCGCTATGTTCTAAACATAATAGGCTATTTGACAGGTTTTGAAAATCCATTTTATATTATTTTGTGGAGTTTAAGGAACCCAGTAAAAGTTGTTTTTTTTAATTCTGGTACATATTTGCTGAAAAATATCAAATTAAAAATTCAATATTTAAATAGCGCGCCAAAACGCTACTTTGACAATATGGCGCTGCAATGGGTTCAGTGACGTCACTTGCCTGTATTCTGCATATCATCAACATACGAAGTCAAACGATGTTTACAAGCAGGTGACGTCATTATAAACTCGACGAATCAGGAGCGTTTTGTGTCACGTGACAAAACGTTTAAAAAATTCATTTTTATTTACGGATTTTTAAA
The DNA here is from genome assembly GCA_910589605.1 of Chrysoteuchia culmella. NCBI lineage: Eukaryota > Metazoa > Arthropoda > Insecta > Lepidoptera > Crambidae > Chrysoteuchia > Chrysoteuchia culmella. Next base: position 17,850,176 of record OU342659.1, read on the forward strand.
TAAATTTATAATTATTTTCAACTTAAGTTAATAAAAAACCGTTTTTAAACTCATAATTTATACTGATAACAGTAATTGACACTTTACACTTTTACACGGTGAGGTGGGAGGGATGTAAAATTTTGACATAATTTTATTCCAAGCTATTTTACTGAAAATAAAAGATACACAGTAAAGATTACAGACATTTAACATAATATGGGAGAAGTATATAATTTTATATTTTAGATTGTTGTGGGAGATAAAGCCAATATTTTCAATAAGGGGGTATTATTATTAATGAGATAACAGATTATTTAGTATTAATAGGGCGAGGAATATCTTTGGGTAGGGTATCGTAAAGGGATCTATGTAGATTAGGGCAGTTAAAGAATAGATGGTCCACGGAACCCAACTCCATCCCACATTCACAAAGGGAGTTGTCCTTAATTTTAAATCTTGCCAGATGGGATCTTGGGTGGGTGTACACAGGCATGACCTATGCGTAGGCGGCAAATAACAGATACAGTTTTTCTTATTTAAATCTCTCTGTCTAAAAAACCATGGTTTGGGTGGAATCTCTCGTTCGATATCAAAGTAATATTTTCCAGCTCGATCTTTCGTCTGTGACCAATGAGTCTGCGATTACGTATGCACTTTATAAAGTATAATGTCGTAATAACTGACGTATCATTGACACTAGAGTCCGCGCCATGAAAGAAGTCCCGCGGCCGCGTGGAAAACGGAAGAAGCCAACACTAAAAAAAAAGGAGTCCCGCTTAAAATGTAGATATGTATTTAAAAATATAATGTATAGTCTAAAGGTATTTGTGTAATCCTCTTTGTGGTATTATTGTACGTAATATGTTTTATTTAATGTGATGTGAGTGTCGTTTTGTGTTTGTCCGTAGGTACCACAAAAAAAATCAAGGTGGAAACGTAAAAACGTGCTATTTTCACCTGGCAAATTCTCTATAAACCGTGTCGCTTTCACTACGGGACGTTGGCGGAATTTCTATGGAAAACAGAGAAGCCAAAACGCAAAAAAAAACGTAGTCGCGCGGAATATTACTGGAACCGAAATATGATTTGCTTATCTGTATAGTAATACAGCTTATTTTCGAATGTTTAACGCGACTGCAGTGCCGCTCTTAGGCCTCTGCCTCGAATCTAGCGGGCAGCGGGGCGGCGGCGGCGCGACTATGGAAACGCTCGCCCCGCACCACCCGCGGACCGCCGTTTTCGATAGTCGCGCCGCCGCCGCCCCGCTGCCCGCTAGATTCGAGGCAGAGGCCTTACGGGACTTCTTTTGTGGCGCGGACTTTAAAGTACGTTTTATCGTACGTTCCTTTTTCCGTTAGATTCGTGTACCCCTGTCAATTTCTGCCAAAGCTTAGGATAATTTAGGATAAGATCTCGATGCAGACTTTTTAAGTTTTTGATTCTGTTTTAAAATAAAAGATGAGAAAAAATAAAAGTAAAATGGTTTTGAAATGATGTTTCTAACGCGTACGCGCCTTCTTGACATACAGGGGTACCAACGTAACGGAAAAGGGAATACGATGAAACGCACTTTAGATTAACAGCCAAAAATGACTTCAACTGTCACTGTTACTGTCAGTCAACTGCCAAAAGCGTTTTGTTTCGTACGGCTGCTTCTGTTTCGGCTTTTCTTTAAAAAGTTTTTAATCTATTTAACTCTCAAAATAAATAATTTTATAAAACGGTGAATATTATCTATGACTTATTGATTATACGCTTTTATTTTAAATTAAACAGGAATGCTATATGTACATGTTGGGTTTTTTTTTTATAGAAAAGTGCCTGATGTCCTTTACAATTTTTACAATATATACAATATTTACAATTTCCAATGTAATAAACATTGCTCTTAGAACATAGCTTGCCGTTTCCACCGTAAATCTTTTATCTATAAAGCTAGGAGCCAAACTAAGGTCATTCTGTTTTTTTCAGCGATCTACTTCTTTTCGTTCGTGGTGGTGTTCAGTTTTTACCACTTTAGGTACGTAAGACGCGCTATCCTGCTCCATGAAGCGGAGTGTGAGTGAAAGGGGAAATTTATTTGGAAGGCTACTGGAATATGTAAAGGATCTATGTTAATTTTATCTTGATTAAAATTTTGAATTCATACTCCTGTTTTATTAAGTAATTAGGCTACGTAATCGACTTTCAAAATGATGTTCTTCAAAGCCGAGAAAAATGGAGAACATTTGGTCCTTCGGGCTTGCTATTAAAATTATATTATAGCTAACTAGTTACTGCATCAGGCTCTTGGGCACTCTCGTAGGGCATTTTTACTGTCATGCGTGCCGCCCGCACCCTATCGTTTCATACGTATTTTATTGTCATGCGTGCCAATGCATTGTATAAAAACAGGGATACAGCGTGGCTCAAAATTTGTGAAGAATTTGTTCCTGGATTAAAAAATCTAACCAAAAATGTCGTCGAAGCTCGGAATCGATATTCTAATATAATTCTTGAACTTGTGTTCGTTACTCCGGAGGTTTTGATAATTTACATGAAACAATCCAGTAAACAGTCTAGTCCCCAGGTAGGGGACGTTTTTTTTTAAATTAAGTAAGCGATGATTACTTTCTTTACATTCATTTTGACGCAATTTCTCTTTCTAGAGACACGCACAATACTACGGCGCCAAATATATCAGCTCTGCGTGCGGCCTGTAGGATGCGGGCCTGGCATATTTCGCCCACACGGGAGCAAACACGCATGACAATAAAAAGGCCGGTAGTCACAGAGTATATATTAGTACCTTACGGTACAGAAATTTCACTCCCGAGTTTAGGTATGATAAACGCAAGCGTCCGGTCACCGGACTAGTCTCAATAGGCTGGCACTCGCTCGACTAGTCGCACGGCAGACAGTTATTGTACTATGAACACTATACGCAATGCAAAAGGTTGAAATTAGCTTGTTTTCCAGAATAGTAGGTAAATATCTCAGGGATTTTGCGCCGCTTGTATGGAAGTGAGACAGGCCTGCCGTAGTCCTCAACTATCAGTTTCTATAGAAGAAAGGTTTAGGCTAGGTTAGGTTACGACGAGATGTTGAGCAACATTAAAGTTATATTGCAAGCGAGATGGTGCGGTTACGCAGTGTATAAATCCGCTGTTAAGACCCTATACCAAAAAAGTACGTAACTTTTTGTTATAAAACTATTAGACGGTTGGATATGTTACAAATCTGGTAATAAGATAGGTACATATTACTTCATACCTTTTTCTAGATTTGTAAAGTTTCAGAAACACGATTTTATGATTTTGCCCCGACACTTTTTCTTTTCTTTCCCGAAAAAATCAAAGTTTCTATTAATTGGCACCAAAAATAAAATCAGTAAGTTTAAATGCACTAATATAAACATATGTATGAATGGAGAACAGATTCCACGTGCGGACAAAGTAAGAAATCTGGGGCTGACACTGTATGAACACCTATCCTTTGAGAACCATGTTGCCGAGTGCTCGCGCATTTGTTTTTATAAACTTAAATTACTATATAAAATCAGACCGTTTTTAAGCGAAAACCTGAGGATCACACTGTGTGAAGCATTGATTCTATCTAGATTAAATTATTGTGACACTGTCTATGGGCCCTGTCTCATGGTTAAGACAAGCAGGCTTATTCAGCGTTTACAGAACGCCTGTGCGCGTTTCTGTTTTCATATACCACCACGTTCACATGTTACACCTTTTTTTAATGCTGCAAACATGATGAAAATGGAAGCTCGCAGGAGGCTGCATCTGGCCACTCTTCTATTTGGCATTATAAATACAGGCAAGCCATATTATCTGTTTAATAAATTAGTATGGGCCCGTCACTGCAGTAGGTTTCCAAAGAGAAACATTTCCAACATCTTTGTAACTACTAAGCATCAGACTGTAGCGTTTCGTGGTTCCTTTAGGTTCGCCGCTTCCCGGTGCTGGAACGATCTTCCACCGCCTATACGTGACCTGCAAACAGTAAACACTTTTAAGCGTCATCTTAAGATGCATCTTATCAACTTGCAAAACATAAAGATTGCTTAAAACTCACCTCCAGGTGTTTGATATTATGCAAAAATAAGCATCACCGTTCGGAAACAGCGTTCCGGCACCCTCGAAGCGAACAACGCTCTGGCCACGAATATAAAACTGACCATTGTCTGTTTGTGTTAAATCTTCCCCCATTTTTAATACAAAATGATTTTTCCGAACTTTTGTGACAAATACGAAGACAAACCTTGATCACTTTTTATGTTTTTTGATCTCATAAGTAATTCATAATTATGTTTTTTTTCCCCCACAAAATTGTTATTTTATGTTTCCAAATAGTACAATTTCCAAAGATATCACAACTTTCACAATTTTTCCCCATTGTTGATTTTTTCTATGTTTTTTTGTAGTTCAGGGGTGCGATTGCGTAAGGTAATCGTATTCATTTGGCAGTTCATATCGTATTCAATCGGCTGCGATTTGTATGGGATGACATATAGTATGATACAATATGAACTGTCAAATGAATACGATTGACTTTACGCAATCGCCTAGCTGGTTTGGTTCAGATTTGTTATGTATTTTTTTTTTCTCTTTACTATTGGCAAATGTTTTTTTATCCTACAGCCTTACTTCTTTTTGTTTTATTTTCATCTAGTTTTATGTTACTTTGTATGTATGTTTTTTTTTTGTTTAACTTGTCACGTCCGTTCGATGTCCTCAATTAAGGTCCCTCCAGAATACCAGCGTTGCAGTGGCAGTCTCCTGGCGCTGTAACATTATGCTGAGGCAGGGACCTAGTTGGCGGCATACTTTTAACACGGTTTTGTTTGTTACCTACCTAGTTTACTGTTTATTTGTATGCGTCAATAAATATTTTTCTTTCTTTCTTTCTTTTCTAAAAGGCCTCTAAAAATACGAATATTTAAGATTATTCTCAAATAGGGATACATATAAGTATCTACTATTGGAATTTCGTTTAATTAGTGGACACCGATATTATTTAGAATCGTATGTATAATTTCATTTATTTATCGCTATACCTAGTTATTTACTACGAAGTGATTTCGTGGTTTTTTCGAGTGTTTACGCGTTGTCCCACCGATTTGACCCCCTGGTGGGGCCACGGGTATTTTTTTTCCCCGTAGTCCCACTGTGCTACAGTTTTGACGTTTAAGTCGTTTCAATGGGACCACGGGTAAATGAACAGATATTTTTTTCCCCGTAGACCCACTGCACAAGAAATGCACTCGACCGGTCGAATACTTATTAATTAAAATAATATTTAAGTAAAAGTACCAGGAATACATAGCTAAGCAGGAGTTATTTTTAAATGTTTCAAGATTTTTATATACAGCAGCTTTTAATAACTCCTAGTTGGTTATGCTGCCCTGGTACTTTTCGTTCAATATTTTACTATATTTGTATACCAAGCAGTGGGCCCACGGTTCAGCGTTATTACTCGTGGATCCATCAATAGGACAAAGCGGTGGGACCACAGACATAGATCTAAATAGACGACGCAAGTACCGCGATTTGTATGAAAACCGAGCGTGCCACTTTTTATGTACTTATAATGACGTCTACGCTGAGAGTGATGGGAAATCTCTTTCCGTGCTAATGTTAAGTCGATCGACTAAAGTATTCTTTAGTCGATCTGCGTTGCAACATTCATGTATTTTAAATGCAAGTCATTTTAAATAAATAATGAATAGGTAAAAACTTTCCAAATCACAAAATTTTAACAAGGTTATAATTCAAATTATTTTTATCTTTACTTTTTTGCATTCACAATGAAATTTGTATTACCGAAAAAATCTAAAATGAAGTTTTAGAAAAAGTCGACCCGTCTCACAACTAGTTCCCATAGGACTCGAACCCACGACCTTTAAGTGTCCGGGCGAATGCCCTTTAAATACTTCATTTTATTTTTTTTTCAGTAAGGTTATATTTTGTATATTATTGAAGGTGATTATTTTTATTAGATAGCAGCACAAAATATATACACCACTAAATTTTAATAAGTACAAAGATTTTAGGGGATGTTAGTGTCCATTTAATATGAACAACTTTTACTAAGGGACCAATCACAGAATCGGGAAAAAAAATTTGCTGTTCCATAGAAAAGTACAACATCGACTCCACTATAATATATTGAACGCTGATTTTTTTTCGCAATTCCGTGGTTGGCCAGTAAAAGTGAGAGTAAAAATTGTTCATATTGATGGACACTATCATCCCTTAAAATCTTTGTACTAATTAAAATTTGTAATTGGAAAACATAATGTGCGAGGAGAAATAAAACTACAAAAATAAAAACAGCAAACTGTTAATTCACAACTACCTAGTATTCTTCATAATGTAATACTGAAGGTAAATTGTATATTTTGAACTAGATTAATTATGATTTAAAATTAACAAATGCATGTTATTTAGGATCAATTAAAAACCAAAAAAAAGCGCAACATTTGAAAATCCAATTTGACAACTTTAAAACACATCATTATAGACTTCTCCATTGTTCATCAAACTATAGTCTTATACTTCACACTTAATCACGTCAATATATCAATAGTTGGATGTGCTGTTTTTGTCAATAGTCGACGCTTTTTCCCTTCAATAAAGCTGGCTTCATTAAAGTGTATTGAACAAATAGTACTATATTTGGTTGGGAACCAATCTTTATTTCCCGTCGCGTCAATCCATTTTTCTTTTAAATTAGGATCATTCGGAAAACTAAAAAAAAAACGAAAGGTTAGTGTTATTTAAATTTTTAATTTTTTATTTTATTTTACTGCAAACAAAAACTTACTTCCCAAAACACGTGAAAATTAAACCGTAAAAAACTGTGTAATGAGCAAGCGAAGCGCAATGTGCAAGGACTAAAACTGTACCCCATATCTAAATAAGAACACTCAGGCAAGCACCACCCTCCAACTGTTATGTAGTTTTACCTGCCATCAGCTTACCTAAATTACTTGAAAGAATACAACTAAAGGTCTATTCGTGCATGTGGTACTTAACAAACACGCTTTAACTCCTAAGCGTTAAGGAGTTTACCTTCCATCATCAGCTCTCCTAAACAACCTGAAAGAATACAAAATTATCTAAATCTTTACGTTTTAACGATATTTAGAAAATTATCCTCCAACTCCTAACCATTGAGGAGTTGTACCTTCCAGCACCAGCGTATCATCATGAGGTGATAACTACCAGCTGCAAATACTTGAATATCTTTAGAAAATATATGACACACTTAAACTAACTATAAAATTTGAGGGTTTTTCTTCATTTCCCCTGGATCCCACCATCAGATCCTGACATGGTAACCTTGGTAACAATGGGATCATCTCAGGAGTAAACTCTATCGAATAAAAAATAATCTTTGAAGTAGATCAATAGTTCGTGAAGATATTGACGCGTAAAGCAGGAACAATCAGTGCACAACAAAGTGTTTTTTCAGGATTCTAAAAAACTTCTAAACCGTCTACTGTAAATTTTTCATGAGACCAAATTGAAACTTTGATCTATCAGATGAAAAAACGAATGATCAAAATCGGTTCATAATTGGCGGAGTTATCGTGGAGCATACATAAAAAAAAATTACAGAAGACTTGATAACTTCCTCCCTTTTTCGAAGTCGGTTAAAAAGTTTGATAAGTAAGGTGTGCATGCATTTTAAGTTTTTTTTGTGCAACGAATTGTCAATCCAATCAGTCCTCTGTTTTAAATATCGATTATAATTTATAATCGAGAAATGTGTTTTAAAGAGTGGACATCACTAATCGATTACAAATTTGAAAAGCTACGCGTAGCGCGGTATAAAATACTTACGCTGTTTCGATATTCATTGCCTATTAACGCAGTACGTTAAATTTACCGCGCTAAGTAAAACCAGCAGTCTATTACGAATTAAGCGGCATAGACGAGTTTGTACATTTTGTGGTTTCAAAAACAAAATTTATTAATTTTAATATAAATTAAGCTTAATTTTATTATAAAATTACTTACCGGTGGAAGGAAACGTCTCCGTTTATTCGGTTACTCACAGATGTGGTGTTTTTACAGTTTTTAATCGCACAATTAGGCGTTTTTTCAAATTTAAGATTCAGCGTTCCAGCTGTCAGTCACTGAGATAGCGGTCGGACGCGGACTGAGCCGTCATAAGTGTTTTTGGCTTATGCTGGGCACGCGAAGTAGATACAGTTGCGTCGTCTATTTAGATCTATGTCTGTGGGTGGGACCACGGGTAAATGTGGTATTGTCGTTTAAATTCCCTGTAGACACACTGTACCGCAGTGGGACTACGGGGAAATAAAATTACCCGTGGTCCCATCAGGGGGACAAACCGGTGGGACCACGGGTAAAGCCTGGTTTTTTCGCCTAATTTGCAAAATCGGTCTCGGTCCCGCGTGGGTCGTTTTCTCATTGCTATCTAGATTCAGTCGTTATGCGCCTTAATCAACATTTAAGTACTACTTCAATGACAACTGTAGGTAAAGGTTTTATATTTTTAAAGAGTACTTTGCAGTAGTCTCAGGGTTGGGAGAATAATAGGCGCGTTTATCAATGGCAGTAAGAATGAGGGCGGCGCGCGTGGACCTCACACAAATCTTTATCGTCCCTTAGTTGTGATTTACGCGTCCACTTGAATACACCACGGATCAGAATTAGAGGAATTGGTGCCTATTTCTTTCCCTTATTCGTGGATGGAGGAGCTCGGTGGCGCAGTTTTAAGGTGTAAAGCAAGTTTCGCAATGGTCGGCCACGGGATGGGTGGCCAAAAATTTAGGTTCTCAAGCTCTTTCGTGCTTCGTACATGGTAAGCCGTTGGGCCCAGCTGTGTTTGCAGTCGCTAAAAACTCCTTTCTCGTGGCAACACCTGTCGTTACACCCATCAGTGTAACTATAAGGGGAAGACTTTGTTCCTCGTCGTTACAAAAACCCCCAATCTCCATTTGGCTTGCGTGGTGCATCATGGCTCAGTCTCCTTATCCATCCATAAGGTAGTGCCCCAGCAGGGGGGACATCAGTGGCTGGTGAGGTTGATTTCCAAAGACTTGAGATAGGAAAAATGCCTAAATCTCCACACGCTACTATGTCTGATTTCGAAGTAAAGACCTTAAATACTCACTCAGTCTGTAAGGCTGTACAAGTACGTGTTAAAGTCATAAGAAGCTCGCCATTAGTTTACTAAGAACTACGGCGAAGACCTTGTAGAAGAACCAGCAAGAAACTCTACTTGCATAAGAACTTGTGTTTTGGATCAGAACCTACAACTATATGGTGGAGGCTACAAATATATGGTGCGGATCGAATCCACGATCGCTGACGCAGGAGGAAAGATCAATCTACTGCTCTATCAGGCACGTAAAAAAAGGTTTTACACACTTTTTTTTTTTTACTTTTTTTTTAAGGGTCTAAGTAATCCTGTATAAGCTTTTCCTGTCACCCCTTTTCGTACCCCGTAACACGGGAAACCTCGGATTAACGGAAGTTATATTAATATTGTACCTACGTTGAAATAAATCAGCCGTACATTTTGTAACCGTAATCCTGATAAATGATCCGATGAAGCTTAAGATGCCTCCATATTACACCTAATTTCGGGAAATTCGGATAAAAGAAATTCTTAATCTCATGGAGAAATTACGGCACATCGCACGGTGGTCTCGCTAGAGGTCAAAATTAACAAAAGTTAAGTTGGTATTTTAAACTATTGAATGCTGTCATGATATTGACCGATAAATGTACTACAATTTATTTCTCTAAAAAGATTTTTATTCTTTTAGAGAAATAAATTTCTAAACCGGAAACCAATTAGCAATAAACAAATCCCGGTTACTAATTACCTTCATTGTCTAATGTAACTCGAAAGTGAACATAAAGCCCGTAGTATGCGAGCTTAATCAGATGATTTCTCGTAATTTTCTCGTATTACGACAATTAATTTATTAGAGCTTCAAGAATAGGTAAGTATGTTGTTTTGCTTTATATACTCGTTTAAACATGTATATGAAAAATATAGAAATATCGATGGGTCTACGCCCCACGACAATGTTTTGATTTCACTTATACTTTTAACATGTTCTGAATCTTTCTTAACGATAACTTTATCAGAGTTTAGAAACTTAAGGCGCGTATACCACTGTGCATAAGGAGAGAAACAAATCCTTTGGTTATTAAACTAACATAAAATTAATTAATATTCATTAACCTTACCCTTCATCATAGGCTGATGGTGGAATCTTTCGCAATCGTCAACCACTGAGGAATTAGCAATTTTAACCATAACTGCCGGATCACAACAATATTTACTAAAACATTGTTGTTAAATGGCGTCAGTATATAAGATGGTGGTAGCTAGCCAGGCGGACTTAAATTAAGTTTTACCTACTACCAATCAAACATCTAGATTTGATAACAGTGGTGTTGTTGCCTCTAGCTAGACCACAGTAAATTTTGCAAAAACTGTTGAAAAAAGTTATTAGCGGTAGCACATTTTTCATGTTAAACAAACTTCATGATAGGTCCCGGTTTCATTCGAAAAATAATTTTAAAAATAAAAAAGATGACCAGTATTGCATACCCTAGTGGCATACTGCCAACAGCGGAATACCCTTAAGTGCTCTTCAGCTTTATTAAAATGACTACAGAAAAGCAGGTAAAAAGCGTAGGCCATATTGATAGCGAAGCTAAGTAAAAGCTAAGCGAAGTGCGTGACTTAGAAAGAAGTAGAAGTAAGCACATCTTAAGTTTCTTCGCGCACTCATAATTGAAATAAAACAACTTTTGCGGAAATTTAGTGCGATTTATTTACCCGAAATATATATTTGGTACTATAATTTTTCGGTTAATTTGAGGTTTTTTGGATTATGGTTTTTTTTTATAGAAAAATATTGGAAAAAATTAACTCTGCCACAAGTGAATTCTCAGACGGGAATAGAGCATTGGACCGGATTTCCAAAGGTCGCGGGTTCGATTCCCGTCTGAGAATTCACTTGTGGCAGAGTTAATTTTTCCAATATTTTTCTAATAAAAAAAAATACCATAAGTATGAAATTAGCATTGAAAATGCAAAAATTACAAAATCATAAAAAAAAAGTTGTTTTTGGTTTCCCGGCGTTACGGCACCTTTTCGGTTGCCCTGGTCACGGGTTGACTAGCTACTAAGACTATAAGTAGCTAGTCAACCCGTGACCACGGCAAATTGTTTCAGATCGAAATTACCATGAATTTCCGCGCTGTTACTTTCTGCTGTTGTGCTGTGTAATTCAAGTAAGTGAAAGTGTAATTCAAGTAAGTGAAATTGTAATTCAAGTTTTACTTTTGTTATAAATTATGGCTTATTATCAGAAAAACCTTTTGTCTTCATAACCATCATCAGCCGTTATAATGTTCCCACTGCTGGGGCACTGGCCTTCCTTATGGATGGATAAGGGGAATGGGCCATGACCACCACGCGGGCCCAATGCGGATTGGTGGCGCCACCGTGTCTACATCATACCTGTTGTTAAGGCATAATAACGCTGAAGGTGAAATCACACTTCCCCAGGAATCAAACCCTGGATCTCTGGATGTCTGGACTCAATCAAGAAAAAACGGCTGAATGGATTTGGCCGAATTTCAGCCAGGTTAAAGTCTGGATTGAAACGTAGAATAAATAATAAATAAATATTTCTTACACTCACACCAATTAACCTAGCTCCAAGTAAGCACTGTAAGGCTTGTATTATGGAATACATAACGGATATAAATACATATATTAATACATATGTATTTATGTGCCATTAATTTTCCTTTTCTCTAGTTTTCTTTCTCAACAATAATTACATCATATAATATCTATGCTAACATGGAATATGTTAGCATAGATATTATATGATGTAATTATTGTTTCAAATGTTGTGTACGCTTAAAATAGGTATATATATGTGGGATGGCGGCAATTTGAAAAAGGGACAAAAACTTAATTAAATCTTTTAATAAATCGCACTAAATTTCCGCAGAAATAGGAGAACCTAATTATTATCTGGATGGAAAAAGACGCAGTACCAACCACTTTTGGCTTATATTTGCTCTTAAAGTGTGACGTGTCGTTTTTAAAAAATATAATTCAACTTACTCGTAGTCGAGGTGGACTAAGAATTATAGTTGCTTTCATGAGAAACAACTTTAACTTATGTTACAGGCGTTTTGTTGCACGACTAATAGGACGTCAGGAACATAAGGCTCGCTAAGAAGGTTTAACACAGCTTGGATTTTGGAACTACTGCTTTTCTGTACTCACCTTTGAACGAAAACTGTTTTAAGTTTTCAGTAAGGTTAACATTATAGTCTGCGAGTCAGGGCACAAACGTCAATCCTTTTGGGTGATAACTTGTAAAATGCTTCAGAGACGTATCATAAAGCTTCGTAAACGTCAGCTTTTTTATATGAACAACGGGGATTCTCTTAGCCTTCATCATACCTGATGTTAAGTATTGATAAGGCTGAAGATGGAAGCGAGCCTCTCCCGGAATCCTCAATCACTGAGGAACTGGCTACCTAATCTCTAACTGCCGGAACACAACAATGCTGAAAACATTGTTGTTATGGCGTCAGACTTAGATAAGATGGTGGTACCTAACCAGACGGACTTAGAACAAGTCCTACCAACAACCGAGAGCTGCGGTTCGGTGGCAGGTAGAAAAAAAATATTATAATTTACTCCCTATTGAAAATTTATCAAATTAAAGCTAAACTAATATCTTCAAGAAAAAACAGGTACCTATGTAGAAAAAATATGTTTTTGTTTTTCACGCGAGAGGCTTTGGGAGGCTACCTCTGCTTATCCCACTCACCGAACCGCAGCTGACTTCTACGACTTCTTCTGATACATCTCTCTGAAGCATTAGTCAAGTTGAAATAAAACAACTTTTACGGATATCAACGCGCTATATTTCACGAACTTTGTAATTGTCCGTATTTTTAGGTTTTTAGGGGATTTTTTATTTTCCCGACGTTTCGGCGCCTTTTCAGCTGCCGTGGTCACGGGATGACTGACTACTTATAAGTCTACCCTCGAAAAGTTAATTTATTTTTTCATTCGGGTACGGTTAGACATTTACTATGGCAAAAATTATTATTGATTTGATATTTTGATTTAATATTTTAAATCTTTATTATTAAGTAAAGAGAAAACTAAAGACTCTACTGGCAGTACACAATTGGCTGAAAAGGTGCCGAAACGTCGCGAAATAAAAAAAAAAACCCCTAAAAACCTAAAAATACGGACAATTACAACTTAGTTCGTGAAATATAGCGCGTTGGTATCCGTAAAAGTTGTTTTATTTCAATGAACAGTGCGCGCCAAAACATAAGATGGACGTATTATACAAGTTATCCGAAGGAAAATTGGTCGTGAAAACCTGTTGCTGGCTCGCGGATTATTATAAGAATATTGAGATTTATTATTATTATCAGCTGCTATATGTCCCCATCCTCACTGCTGGGGCACTGGCTTTCTATGTACTAACAAATCAAAGTGCAATAACTCCGTCAATGTTACTTTTGAGATAAAAAAGCATAACGAACTGGATTTAATAATGTTTGAAACGATGTGTACGTTTGGTTCCTGGATTTAATATTGTTTAAAACAAAATCTACTTTTGGTTCTTTCTTTTTAATAAAAAGTCTAACCGCCTCTGTCGTCTAGTGGTACAACCACCGGTATCAGACCAAAGGGTCCCGGGTTCGATTCCCAGCGAGGGTTGTATTCAGTTTGGTTGGTGGTAGGACTTGTTGTAAGTCCGCCTGGCTAGCTACCACCATCTTATCTAAGTCTGACGCCATAACAACAATGTTTTCAGCATTGTTGTGTTCCGGCAGTTAAAGATAAGATAGCAGTTCCTCAGTGATTGGGGATTCCGGGAGAGGCTCGCTTCCATCTTCAGCCTTATCAATACTTAACATCAGGTATGATGAAGTCTAAGAGCCTCCCCGTACTTCATAAAAAAAAAGTCACGAAAAAATCTAAATCTATAGTTAAAACTTAATTGAAAAAGGTTAAAATATTTAAAAAACCCCCGACTTAATTATTTGTCGGTGCTGCCCTCGCTATTATAAATTTCAACATGAATATAAGTAAGTATAGCAATAAAATATCTTCAATTATTCTCGTTACTATAAAACTTCAAACTAGTTTAATGGCCGCCCGCGACGGATAATTAAGTCGAGGGTTTTTAAATTATTTTATCCTTTTTTCAATTACGTTAAAAACGTCGTGGGGTTTTTTAAATTTGAAAATTTTGCAAAATTTCAAATTAGGTTAACGTTAGACTTAACGTTAGGGAGAGGGACGAATTAACGTTAGGGTATCTGTATCAGTATACAGATACCCTAACGTTATACCTATAGCTAGGTCCACACTGTGCCTTTTTTGTTCATCAAGGGCATGCGTCACAGCGCAGTCAAGCGCAAGCGAACGTGATGCATGCGCTATTTGGACCTTGGACGAATTCGTCCAAGGCTATGACAGATGAAATAAGCTGACATGACTGCGTTGACGTTTATGCCTTCAATAATTGAATGCGCCAAACAAATTTGATTATAAAGATGACAGCGAAAGTTTAAGATGCAAGGGCACCATGTTGCGTGTGGACGTAGCTATTAGTCTATCTATACCTCTAATAAAACTTGTTTTAAACAAATAAACATACAAATAGGTAGGTATTTCAGTAGCTACCTATCTATTTGTATGTTTATTTGTTTGAAAGCGCTAAGAAATGGTTTGCAGCTTGAGGAGTTGATAGTTAGCTTGAATATGCTATCAATTGAATTTGAAAAGAAATAGCTGGCCCAGTATAAGATGTGGAATTCGTGCAGTTATTGAGGTGCAATGAAATTCTTAGGGCAAATAAGTCGTAGTTTTATGACGTCATAAAGCAGTAAATAGTGGTCACGATCCATCCATTTATTGGAAAGTACCTACCTCGATTTTCATCCCTTTTGCATTCTTTTTTGTGCCGTGTGGAGACGGCCTAAGAATACAAGTGTCACTACTCCCTTACATGTCTGGGATGTCGTAAGAGTCGACTAAGAGGCTCGACCTTGGACGAATAGTGGTTAATTCGTCCAAGGGCTCGACGCATTGAAAACCTGTGCGAGAGAAGGAAATCTTGAAAGAAACCCTCTACCAACCCGTCTGGCCAGCGTGGTAGCAGTAGGCTAATTGCCTCCTATGAACGCCACAATAGGCGTGAGCTAGGAGAGGCCTATGTCCAGCAGTGGACGTCCACAAGCTGATGATGGATGGATGGATGGCATTCATTTAACTAAGCTCATTCTGAATTAAGTAGATAAAGCGCTCGTGTTACTATGTTAACCAAGTATTACGAATATACAAAAATATTCCAAAGATCCCAAATTCATGTCAAACTAGAGCGGCCGCTCGCGGTTTCACCCGCGTGGTTCCCGTTCCCGTAGGAATATCGGGATAAAAAGTAAATCCTATGTTCATTACCAGGTTATCTTTTATCTATGTACCAAATTTCATCCAAATCCGTTCAGTAGGCTTTGAGTTTATTCGTTGCAAACAAACAAACAAACAATAAAATATTTCCTCTTTATAATATAAGTACTTAAGATAATATAAGTTGTTAAAATTCATACGTTTTCGCAGAGTTCAAATAAAAGTATTTTTTATTAAACACCGCGTCATTAGGCCAGTCTAGAAAGCTAGCCCAGAAATTGCTAAAATGTATGAATTCATAATTGGAAAGAATAGGGAATGTAGGTAATCTCACTCAAGAGAAAGAAAAAGTAACTTTTTATTATCTTTTTAGTGCTGAAACTTTTCCATTGTTCTGAAATTCTTTATCCATTATAACTAAGTGTTCTAGTACTAGGTACTGTACTTTGTAATTTTTTTTCTTGAGACGAGTTAATTAGACTTCAGCATTTTTGCACTGATCTAATTTAATTTGAAATGAAAGGAATGCTCTTACCTTCCGAATTGCTGTAGATAATATTCACAACACGTTTCTACAAAATGGCTTCCGCTGCCGCCATCTTACGCCGCCGCACCGCCATTACAAGAAGCGCGGGAAATCTCAACGATTTAGTTCAACTTGATTAAAGTCTTAAAGGGGATATTATGTAAGACATCTGTTTATTTGTGCTGCTACAATAAACACGTATTACTAATTCCGTACAGTTTGAAGTGTATAGCAGACAGATACATTGTAAGCTTGCTTCTTGTTAAGTTCTAACAGACTATTTGATGATTAATCTTTTAATAACAAAGACGAAAGAAACTCTGCTCTCACGCTTAAACGAAACATGGGCGGCACCCTAGTTTTATAATTATAAATTAAAGTAAGTAATATGATCTACTTTATTAATAAAATAAAGTTCCTTTTTTAGCACTAAACCTATTTTTTTCTAAATAATCAGGCATATTGAAGCTACTGGCTTGTGACGGGGCTCCTAGTCCGGCAGCACTAGAGTCGCCGGAACGTCGGAACCGCCGCACTCGTTTAATAGGATATTAACCAAATAAAAGAATCGTTCTCAGAGACTCGTTTTATTGTAATGAAAATAAGGAAAATAAGGAACTGAAACAATATAAAATACAAAGATATAGAAAATTATAAATACTGAATCTAAATAATGAGTAAAAAAGTAGGTGTGCTTACCCCGTGTATCGGGTTCCTGATGTATTAAGAGAATAAAGATGGTTGATTGATAAAAATATGGAAGGGATAGCAGCGTCTAGCCTGCTGGCTTCTGTAAGATTACGTCAAAATGAGCCGAAAAGGAAACGTGGAACGGAGAAAATTTGAATTTAGACAGAACAGATAAAAAATACAATTTGATTACCATAGAGTGAGACTACGGAGTTTCTAACCATTATAGAGGTTTCATCCATCTATAAGGCTAGAACGAAATGGCATCGTTACAGACTTAATCAGGCCTGGTGTAACTAGCTCACATTTAGAAAAAAAGGGGTAGGTAACAATTATTGTTTTTTTTAACCATAGCCAAATCCATACAAATTAATTTTCACATTATCAATACAAAACCTATCAATTCTAAAAGCGCTATCCAATACGGAAACTTTTAAAGTAAAGAGCGCCTACATATCTGTCCGCCATTTTGTATTACTGTGGAACTGACAAAATGGACTCCCCCAACTGGCCCTGAGTAATGCAACTGGATGCTTCTAAAAAGTCAAATGGGACTAGCCGGCAGCAAGTTGTGAAGTAAAAGTTATTGACCGTGCTGGAAGTGGTAAATTTATTTTGTTTGTTGGATTTTTTTTTATATTGGTGATTGTTTTATTTTTAATATATAATCATTTATAGGCCTCAAACAGTAGTTTCACTTCAAATTAAGTAGGTACAATCAGCATCATATATATAGACTCAGTCAATGTGCTCAAATATTCAGTAACATCAAAAGTGATCATTATATCGTACAAACTCAATTATTTAAATTAATGAGCTCTAGGGACTTCTCATTTATATACACTATGGTTGTACCGATATCACAGAATAATCCTACAAATAGAATGTGGTGTGTTTGTCATGATTACGATGTTTCTAACTGTAGTGACCCTGTTTTTAAAAAAAATGTTGTTAGCTAAACTTTTGGTGAGGCCCCTGGGGCCTTACCATCAATTGTAATGCGATTCAATTTAGTTTGTGAGAGTGCGATGCTGCCATAGGGCGCGTATAGCGACGTCTCACTCTTACTGCCTGAAAATAACCTAAAATGAATCGCATTACAGTTGATGGTAGGCCCCCGTTCATTGAAATAAAACAACTTTTACGGATCACTGGCGCACAGTTTGTTTACACGGGTCAGGGATGACCTACGATGACAACGCATGACCCCAGCAGCTGACACGGTGATTAAACGTCGGGAAAACAAAAAAAAACCTTAATAATAACGAAAAATTCGTTTTTTACCAACGACGGTACGGAGACGGTATATGCGTTTGGCGTGAGAGGTTGTTTGTTTGTTCAAACCAATGTTACCATTTATCTCCAAAACTACTAGTCCGATTTTGATGCGGTTTTCAATGATAGGTTCTTTTTTATGATTTTTGCATTTTTCAATGCTATTTTTATACTTAAGTCTCGGAAGCTTAGTGGTTAGAAGCATTGGACCGGATTTCCAAAGGTCGTGGGTTCGAGACCCATCTGAGAATTCACTTGTAGCCGAGTTGATTTTTTCCAATATTTTTCTATTTAATATTTATTATAAGAAAAAATTGTTCTTAACTCGTGTAAATAAACTCTGCGCTATTGATCTGTAAAAGTTCTTTTATTACTGCAAGAACTCACCTACATAGTGTAGAGTGCAGTTCCACTGAGGTGAAGATTACATTTGGCATTACAAGAGAAAATCATCCCTCTGGTTGTATTGTCAATGATGAGAACGTACTGTCGGGAGTTTCACCCGAGTTCTTTTCGTAATAAGACGTGTTGTGAGACTCCATTTTAACGTAATCTACCGTACAATTTCAAAAATATTTTATGTTTTATTTTACTTAAAACTGGTTAAATCCAAAAGGGCATCGCCATTATATATAAGAACTAGAAAAAGAACGTACTGTTGAAACGTCAGTGGAAACGCATCCTTTTTGAGACACATTTGATTAAAACTTCTGTTTCAAAACAGTGTAAAAATAGTGTTTTAAACAATTTTAAGCACCTCAATTCTAAAGGTTCTAAATGTATCTTAAAATTATTTATTACTTAAATAGTCATTTCCAGATATTTTACAGCTGAAGCGTAGTAGCTCGTCTCTTTCTGTAACGTAAATAAAACGATATTAGTCTGTCACTGTTTAGTCTGTCCAATATGTAAGATTTTTTTTCCTTTTTTGAGCTGATATCGGAATCACGCTATTTTCAAACAAAGGTAGACCCTTTGTTTGAAAATAGCGTTCAGTAAATTGAATGTAAAGGACACAACAATTTTCTGTGTTTAGGCGTCTTTTTGTACAGTCTTTATGCCGGGTACAGATTGGTGAAATGTAACATGCAATGTAACATTTTCCATACATATTAAGGTGTTCGCGAGCGCACTACGCCCCCACTGCGTGCAATATTCCATACTACTCCATACTACATTGCATGTTACAATGCATGTTACATTTCACCAATCTGTACCTGGCATTAGATGGTTGTGATCTACATATTGCTTATTGAGATAAAAAGAGTATTTCACGAACTTGAGCGGACAATAATCTTTAATTCACTGCAATGAGGAATTTTCCAAGGTACGATCTTTTAAAATCTCATAGATGGCGCTGTCCATCTCCTGTAACTTTAACTAAATTATTTACTTACGGGCTGCATGTGCATAGCCCTTTGTTCTGTTCTGACAGAAAAAAAAGAGAAAAGCTACAACATTGCTTCTTGTTTGTTGTGATCAGGGTTGCCAAATGTGCAATGTGCATGACATGCTTATTTTTACTTTTTATTGTTTTTGTCTTAGCAAAGGTCAAAGGAGATGGACAGCGCCATCTATGAGATTTTTAAAGAACGTACCTTGGAAAATTCCTCATAGCAGAAGGCAAAAACATTGCATTCATTTGGTCTGTCGAAATTTTTTCCTTCTTTTTTTTTTCATTTATTGGGATCGGAAATTTTGGAATAAAAAACAGGTTACATTTACTTTTTTCATTACCTAATTCAAAATAATATCACATTTATTACTGTACTGCTTTAAATTATTTACATCCATCAAAAATAAAACAAAAAGCTTAATTATTTATAACAATAAAACAACTTATCGTCTTGAAATAACTTCTGGAAATCGACCCAAAACATTAATCGAAGAAAATATTGTAACTTTAGGAATTAATCGCAAGTCCTACTTATATTAATTTTACAGGAAGAGGTCTTTTAGCATTGCATCATTCCCTCAGGCATATATTAATGACGTGCGTGTAAGGAAAGGGTAACATACGAAATATTAAACTTATGTTTACAATCAATGAACGTAAAGGTCACATGTTAACTTCTGTTATTCTCGGATAATTCCATAATATAACGATGAATATTTGATACAATCTGGAGTTATATAGCGGAAAGCCATAATTAAATTATAAGAAATGAAAAAAAGCCCGCAAATAAATGGAAATGCAAAACAACTTGCCCTTTCAGTTTACTGACTACTCAACTACTAGTCAGTGAAGGTGCAACGTTTGTCGCCATTTTGAATTTGCATTTATTTGCAAGTGGGCAGAGTGGTCTTGAAAGTTATGCGTAAGTAAGCTAGATCAGCATCATCATTATCAAACGATTTTGCAATCAATAAATTAGAAGAAACACTAAAAAACTCGACACTTCTTCACAGACAATCCGTATCACAATTTCTTCTGAGCAACTTGAGAGATAAATAGTTATTACATATTTTTGATCTTATAGTCGCAACGATGAATTAAAGAAACGTATGCAATAATATAATTTGTTAATGACTTTCATACGTTATTGATAAGTGATCAGTAGCTCTATTACGAGTTTGGCAAAGTTGACGTAACAGTCATCGTTAACGTCAAATGTAGCTGTGTCTTTCATATTTAGCGACTGTTTTACCGACATGAGCGGTGTATCCGATAGTCTACGCTAACGAATCCTGTAAATGTCATGTTAAGCAAACTCGTAATAGGGGTACAGTAGGCTTATTACGAGTTTGGCAAACTTGACGTAACAGTCATCGTTAACGTCAAATGTAGCCGTGTCTTTCATATTTAACGACTGTTTTACCGACATGAGCGGTGTATCCGTTAGTCTACGCTAACGTGTCCTGTCACAGCCTTCTGTATTGTTACAAGCCATGCTATTAGGTTCGGCGACGTCGCAAAACGTTGCAATTTTTGCATGGCTAGGTTCACAAGCGACGTTGCCAAATCTAATAACATGGCCGTAAAACACTAGAGAATTTAGGGCCGGCGTCCACTAACAGCGTGGCACGGCATGGCACGGCAGGTTGTGCTGTGGCATCCCGCGGCGTTCCCTGGCATGCCATAGTGCGTCTTCTCCTTCCCTTTCCCCCGCGCACCGACCGGACTACATCCCATTAACCGAAATGACCGCTGCACAAGTTTAAACCTTATTCCAACAAATTTAGCAATCATAATTCCTCGACATAAAGTGACCCATACATCTCACAGGATGCAATGGCACGCCGCGACAACCTGTGGAATGAAACGGCTTGACACCATCATGCCGCAGCTTCCAGCGGCGCGTCGCGTCATCGTGGTATCGAAATAAAGTAACAAGAATTCTAAATTCATTGAAATAAGATTCAAAATAACTTGATTAGTGATAAAATCCTTTGCCATGACACGCCGCCGTGCCGTGCCGGCAGTGGGCGCCAGCCCTTGGGTTCACAAGCGACGTTGCCAAACCTAATAGTATAGCTTGTAAAACAATAGAGAGGGCTGTGGTCCTGTAAATGTCATGTTTGGCATACTCCATTCTAATAATACAGTACCCTTAGTTCAAGTTGACAAATGCAGTCAACGTTTTCGACAACTATTGTCTATAGATAGGATTACTCGTGTCGGTAAAGCAGTCTATGATTATAAAATCGACAAAGCGGTAGTTTTTGAAATCGAATATGGTTTGACAAACTCGTACTACACGACCAAGACAATTACGCGCATGACAGCTGAGAAAATATGAAAAAGCTAACAAAAAAAACCAAAATTTCAAGAAGCGGTAATCAATCAGTTAACCACTGTTACGCTAAGAAATCAGATATAACGAGAAGTGCGGTGATAGAAGTGGTCTGCAGGTGCCAAAAGTGCAAAACCGCATTCCTGTCATGCGCCTAATTGTCTTGGTCGTGTAGTACGTGCTTGTACTAAGGGTACAGCATAATGTGTCGGCATACGTTGGTGAGTTATAGACCGTTTTTATCCATAACAGCATGAAAATATGGGATCTCAGCCAAGTTTCTTAACATCGGCATTCAGTGATGAGAATATAATGCGGCTAGGAATCCTGTCTTTGTAGTTATCGTGGATGACGATGTATCCGAATGGAAGGGTCTCATCGAAGGCACTTGGGTGGATCGAGGGAGACACTTGGATGGACTTGTCGACTCTTGTTGAAGTTTGGGGCTCCTGAAATATTTATTTTCATCTATAATGAGAAAACACCTTAGCCTAAAGTTTGTGTTAGTTTCGAGTAGAAAATTCGCCACTTGAATGAAGTGAAAGTCTAACGGTCGGTTTCAATAACCTATCCACAGTAAGATATAGGCTTACTACAGCTTTGTTGCCTAGATATTTTTGTTATTCAGCCCAAAATAATCCAAATTAAAAGCGGTTGATAATAACGTAACCCAATTAGGCCTATCTATTGTTATTATTAGGGATAGATTATTGAAACCGGTCGTAAGTGGAAAGTGACTTTATTGAAATGAATTTTACTATAAATAAGTACTTAGGAATGATTGATTGAATGAGGTTAATGATAAAGCTGAAGGTGGAGTCTCGTGAAAATCATCCTGCTCGCGAGCCCTTCCCGCTGTCTCCTTCTGGAGGATAACATCCTCGCAGAAGGTGACTGCCGCCTGCCACGATCTGTCGCTACCCCAGCATCTTACTGACGATGCTGGATAGGGAGAGATCTCCTCCCACCTCCGCCATGAGCACTACGAGCGTGTGCTGCGCAGTGTCCAGCTCCGCGTCGCACTCGTGGCACTTCGAAGACTCCTCTCGCTGAATCTGGTGCAGGAACTTACCGAAACAACCATGTCCGGTAAGTACCAGCACCAGACGGTAGGTAAGCACTCTATGCCCCCTGTGCCGCCATTCGCGGAGCAGCGGGCGCACGGCCTCCACCGTTCTGGCACCCGCGACAGGAGTCTCAAGCTGGCGTTCCCAGCCTGCCTCCACCTCCTCACCTCGGTGAGCTCCTCCGGGGCCAACCGGTCTCCTCTTTGTCCGGCCTCCCTCCTCGCCAGGTACACCGTCCTGGGGACCTGTTCCTCAAGCTCCCACGGGGGTGTACCCGCCAGTACACACGCCGCCGTGCAGGAGACCGTCTTGTAGCCCCTTATAATGCGGGTTGCTATGACCCTCTGCGGTCTCCGAAGAAGGCGGCAGTTTTCCGCATTGAGGGCGTCCGCCCAAACCGGTGCCCCGTACAGGGCCATGCTGCGGATCACGCCGGCAAACAACAGTCGGCAGCTGGAGTCCGGGCCGTCAATGTTGGGGAGGATCCGTCTTTAGGCCGCAGCTGCACATCATACTAACCTAACCTTACCGCCAAAATAGCTAAATGCTCACAAAATTATAGTCAAATCGACACTTTGGTGAGCGAAGTAGTATATCTGGGTACTACATTATTACTTTTTGGAGCTCGATCAATTATAACCCGTTATCATTTAGGTGTTAAAAATAGGTCATGATTTTACTCGAGAGACTTCAGTGGGAGAAAGTGTATGTATAAGGTACAAAACAAACATGAATGCATCACATGAACAATCGATCCACAATCCTGGCTAAGTAAATATAAAAAATGTTTTTCCAAAGATTTTTCAAACTGTAATGGCAACGTTCGGTAGTGGATTTATTGTTGAAAACCAGCAGTTGGACTTCTGGATTTGTTGGACGGCTGGATTCTCTGCTTGGGCAGTGGGCGGGACACACAGCGAGAAGAAGCGATAGTCGTTGGGGCGGGGTGGTTCTGGAATGGTGACCTGCACCGGACGACTCTCCGTGGGCGAGTCCCCCACAAGGTGGACCGACGACCTGCGGGCAGCGCAGGACCGATCCTCGTGAAATCATTGATAAAGCCATTGAATCCTCAGCCACCGAGGAACTGGCTATCTTATCTCGAACTGCCGGAACACAAAAATGCTGAAAACATTGTTGTTATGGCGTCAGGCTTAGGTAAGATGGTGGTAGCTAGGCTAGCCAGGCGGACTTACAACAAGTCCTACCACCAACCAAACCGAATACAATATGTACTCCCGCTGTGAATTGAATCCGGGACCCCTGGGTCTGACCACAGAGGCGGTTAAAGTACACATTGCACATAATACATTTTATTGATACTATACTTACCGCAGTGTTATTGGAGTTGGAATGAACAGTTGAGTTGTCACTTTCATTTGGTCGTTGTCGTGAGTTGTGTACAAACGAATGCTCATTACTAAAATCGTCTTCGGATAAATCGTCATACGGGGTGGCGACATCTTCACTGTCCTCAGTAAAAGTAGGCGATAGTTCTGTAACTATAAATATAGAAATAAAAAAGTTTATTCTTTTCTACCGTGATACTAAAAAATCTAGCTATTTTCAGCGAAAAACACTTGCAAGATGCACCGCGAGCTAATAATAATATACTCAAGCTAATAAATGCAAATGAAAAACAGTGATAGATCTTGCAACTTGACGAATTCTTTTCTTTGATTTTTAACTATGTCGTCTTTGCAAATAATTGATTCCATCATCAGCCTGTGGACGTCCACTGCTGGACATAGGCCTCTCCTAGCTCACGCCTATTGTGGCGTTCATAGGAGGCTATAAGCCTACTGCTACCACGCTGGCCAGACGGGTTGGTAGAGGGTTTGTTTCAAGTTTTCCTTCTCTCGCACGGGTTTTCAATGCGTCGAGCCTCTTAGTCGACTCTTACGACATCCCAGGCATGTAAGGGAGTGGTGACACTTGTATTCTTAGGCCGTCACCACACGGCCAATTATTATTACCTACTGATTTATTTATTTATTTGGACCACCAGGGAAAATTACAATAAAGCTTACAAATATTACAAATTATGGAGATCATTTCAAATGTAAAATTATTTTAAAGGTAGCCACATCATGCATAAGAAGTCACTAAAATAAAAATAAAATTAGAAAAAAAATCGCTAAAATAAAAATACTGACACTGACTGGTATGATTAAGTATCGGATAATAAACATAATTTAAGTAAAGTCGGTTTTTTCTTACTTGTCTTAAAATGTAAACAATCTTGACAAGACTTATTATTGAATTGTAACGAAAAAAACATTTTATAAAATAATTCAAACCGACTTCAAAAAGTAAAAAATAAATCTTTTGGAGTCGGTGCCAGCCAAGGCATTCTACATTGCACTTCTATAAACTATATATTTTTTGGCCTTAGCTAGCTAGCACAGACTCCAAAAGTTTTATTTTTTACTTTTTGAAGTCGGTTTGATTTTTTTTTATAAAATGTTTTTATTTCAGATTTTTTAGTTACATCATGTGCCGTTACTTACACTAAAAATCAGCACATACACAACAATGATGTCATCTAGGTAAACGACTACTTGCCAAAACGTGATTAATGTTTTTCAGGGTTATGAAAAAACTACTAGCCAGATCTTCGTAAAAATTATATGGGAAAAGAAAAAAGAATTATAAAAATCTGTTATGTGGTAAAACATACATAAAAAAAAACCGTCGTCTTGAGAACCTCCTCCTTTTTATGAAGTCGGTTAAAAAATTACATGATAGTGTCAATCTATACCGTTCATGACAAAACAACAATTGATTACAAAGATAATTTTGTAATATCTTTCTTTGTTTTATGTTAAGGAAACCAGTAAAAAGACGTAAAGACTGTTTACATTTTAAGACAAGTAAGAAAAAAACAGATTTTACATATTTTTTCTGAAAATTACCTTAATTCATCATTTGCTATCAGGACACCGATTTCCAGAGCACAATGGAATATCAATTGTGTTTCATTACCTGAGAGGTTAATACAACGGCTATTTTGCAATTTAATTGCATGAAATAAAATAGGAAGACCAAAGATACTCAGCATTTTCCGAACACATGGCTCATCGCTTTTTTGATGTTCATAAGTCCTTAATTAGATAAACTATTTTTTATTTTATATTAATTTATTAAAACATATTGCTTACCATCAAAATGATCTAAAGAGTAACGAATCCTTTTCCGAAATGTCACTTCGTTGTCCAGCTGAAGAAAATCTAAAACATTATTAATAATAAAAACTTTAGTAGCAATCTAAATAGCAATATCTTCTCGGCAACATTTAAGAAATGCATTCTTTATTAATGACGTATGATTTAAAAGGGTGTTTTTTTATTCCAAACATTGAATTTTGAGCAGCAATCCATAAATTAAACGCATCATAGAAGCATAACTCTAATGTTTTAAATGGTGTCAAATCAGAAAATATCATAAAAGCTAAAATTCAAGCTCATATTTACTTTAGTCGAGTTTGAATTTAGGGAAATGGGTGTGAGGGGAATGGAGAGGGGTGTCCTCCCATCCCCGCGACTAAAGCATTGTCCATGGAAACGCATTTTTTTAAAATATATTTTTAGGTTAGGTTATGTTAGAGCGGCGACCAAAAAACGCGGGAGCCGAGCGAGCGTAGTGAGCGGCCGTAGTTACGGCCGGCGAAGCGCCAATGTGGCCGGATAGTCGGCTTTCCAGTCTAGTCGGTACATCTCTAGTAAAAACCCAAATGGGTACGTGTAGATATGGGTTTTCATCTGACAGTTGAAGCTCATAAAAATATAAGGTCATTTAACTGTAAAATAAAGCCCATGTCCACATCCATATATTTACGCGGCAGCCTCCTGAGCCTAAAAGCTACCAAGCTACCTTCATAGAGCTGATGTATCTTCCTCTTGTAAAGCCGAACAGCTCCGCTTATCATAACCGAAGAAGTCCTCAACGAGAGCCGCTTGCGAGCCTCCTCGTGAGGGGTGTCGATCCAGGAGTTCAGGTTATTGCTGGAAACGGGATAAACATTAGTTTATAGTTCAAACCAGCTGCTGGACCGACCTAATAACCTAGACGCTGAAGATGCCGTTACACAAGGCACTCTTCAATCATCATCTGCTGGAGCACTGGCCTTCCTTATGGATGGATAAGGAGAATGGGCCACGACCCACCACGTGGGCCCAATGCGGATTGGTGGGTTTTAACGACTGCAAAAGCAGCCGGTACCAACGCCTAAACGTGCCTTCCGAGATAGTAAATTTTTTGTCACCCATCCCGTGACCGACCGTTGCGAAGGTTGCTTAACCTCAACAATCGCAGGCCGGGAGCGCGAACCACTGCGCCAAGAGGTCTTCACACATGGCACTACATCTGGCGAAAGATCGCCAGTCCTGGTGGTCAGCGTGCCGAGACTCGACCACCTGATGGGGATCACGATCCTCAGCATTGAGGGGTCGACTGGTGATTCAAATAAAAAAAATCTTCAAATGAACTTGTAATAACTACTAGTATTTCATAATAGTCTAGTTTCTTTTAACTAACACACATACAGTTGGTATGAAACCTTATTTTATACACTGTGGTCTTCAAAACTTTTGTGGGTACCGCTATTAGTAATCTGTGCTACCGCACTTTTAAAATTCCATTCATTTTTTTTTAAATTAAAGTAGTACAGTTCTTCAATAAAAGTTTTGTGTAAAATGTTGTCATCTTTCTAGAGACATATAGTTTATTAACACATTAATTAACTTAAGTATTGCTAATCCTTTTTATTTAAAAAATATGTCATGTGTACTGTGACGGGGACGTAGTTCTAGATGTAAATAAGTAAGTATATAATTTATATTTAATCAATATTTTAATATTTAACAATTTTTTAAATACTTTTATCTGTGAAGGCGATCGTCTATATCTACGCACGTCGGGCATCTCTTTTCTTAATTTTATCATAAATAGAACCAGCCAGCAATAGCGGTGGAACCGGCCTCCTTGTAGTGCGGAGACATACGATCTCCAAAGTACTTAATTTAAAAGTTATTGTTTTAAAAATCTGGTAAGTTTTAAGCCAGGCTCATTGGCGCAGTGGTTCTAATCTAACCTACTGCTAGGGATTTCCACCTAGAACAAATATTGACGTGAAAATTTAAGATTTTTATTTCTCTTTCCATGATATCTTTAGTTAATAATTTTGTTTGAACTTGCGTAAAATGTTTATAAAATAATTATGAGGCAGTATCCTTAAAATCATATCATATCATACAAATATTATTATATATCCGCCGCCAGCGGAAATGGGTCTACCTCAGTCTGCTTATCTTATTGTAAAGACTAAATATTTTTATCTAAAATAAAACTTTTAATTTTTTTTATTTCATCCTTTTTAAATTACACACAAAATTAAAAAAAAACCGCATTGAAATCGCTTTATTCGTTTAGGCACTACGAATATTTATGTACAGAAAGAAAAAAAAATTTTGCCGCCATTTTGTTTTTTTTTGCTGCACCTTAATTTGCCCAGGGTGTACATTATTTTAGTCACAGCACTACCTTTGTATCTTTTACCGTTTCGGCGGGCAGTTAACCATCTCCATAAATGGCCAGATGGATTTTCATCAAACGTGGCTAAGAACAATCTCGATTAATTTAGCTTTCAATTAAAAAAAACCGCATTAAAATCGCTTGATTTGTTTAGGCTCTACGAATATACGTACAGACAGACAGACAGACAGACAAACAGACAGACATAGGCTTCAAACTTATATCAACCCTCTTTGCGCTGCTTTGGGGGTTAAAAATAAATTGATACTGACCTGTATGTACCTCACAATTTGCAGTACAGTAATCTTGTAATGCGAGAAATGTTGTAATGTATGATAGACAAGTGTTTCTTTGCCAGTTAAAAATTGTAATAACCATAAAATGTAATATTTTAATTAGTATTTTCCTTTTGTGATGGAAATTGACCTTACTGATATGTTAAGGTCACTTTTCAATTTGACGACTCTGTATGAAATAAAACAGGGAGAAAAAAACTGCCCTTGACGAGTTTCTTGCCGGTTCTTCTCGTTACAAGGTCTCCCGCCGTAGGGTTTGTGAACCGATGGCATAGCTTCTTTGACGTTCATAAATTCTTGTAACAGCCTAGACTGAATAAATGATATTGACTTTGACTTTATAAATGAGAAAGTGTGAGAATGGGTGTATGGATGTTCGTGACTCTTTCACAAAGAAAAAGATTCCGACGAATTGAGAACCTCCTCCTTTTTTTGAAGTCGGTTAAAACCAAAGATTAGGTAATATTAGTAAAACGTCATTGACAAAAACAACTGCATGGATTTGGAGGAAATCTGGCACACAGGAAGTTTAAAGCCTGGATTAATATGTGTATATGATACCACGCGGGTGAATCCGCGGGAGACCAATAGTTAAATGAGATACGATTTTCAATATTGTTTATCAACTGTGACTTAACAAAGTAGATAGAATGAATAGATAGACTTACCAAATATTCGGCATATTGATATCATCGTCAGAACTGTCTTCAATATTATTGGCGACCCTCCAAACTTTACCAAGATATCGACTGCTCATCAGACGTTTATCGAAGAACATTTTCCTAGTTTGAGAAAGAACAATTAATTTGGTTCTTTTAAGTTGAAATTATGCCGAGCTTTTATAAGTGCTTTACTTATATCGTATTTTTAAAAAGTTTATAGAAAATAACAAAATCAATATTAACTTACCTTTGATATGAACCTAATGTTTAATAAATGTTAACAGAAAGTGCACAAAGTTTCACGATGAAAATAGATTCAAAATTAAAAATATTTTTTTCAGATTAAATTCCCTCGCAAAAGCGTGACATGACAGTAATAGTTTTAAAAATCTATTTATTTTATACGTTGAGGAAACATGGTTTTAAAGCCTAAATACAGAGTTATTTTATCAAAATGCCTTTTTGGTCGTCAAGAAAGAAACTATTTTACCAACTAATATAAAATCTGAAATAAATCAAGATCTAATTGACTGTATTTTTAGGTTTTTTAGGTGTTTTTGATTATCCCGACGTTTCGTCACCTTTTCAGCTGACGTGGGTTTAATATCCGGAAAAGTTGTTTCATTTCAATGAACAGTGCGCGCCAAAACTTAAGTTGTACATATATGAAATTTACAAAATATATTATGATTATGTAGATGTTTGGATATTTAGTATTAGTAATCACGCAAAAATGACTGAACGGCATTGCATGAAATTAGAAACACAGATACTTTGTAGCCTGGAGAGTATTCTTTTTATTTCTTAAAAATCCCTCATTCCGACGGGATGAACCTAACGGCCACGCAAAAATGGCTGAATGGAATTGGATGAAATTAGGTACACCGATACATTATAGCTTGGAGAGGAACATACTCGTAGGATTCTTTTTGCGGCGATAAAATCCCTCATTCCTACGGTAAAAAATCGATGCGGGCTAAAAAAAATCGGCCAAGTGCAAGTCGAACTCGCACATGAAGGGTTTCGTCTCTCACCCAAGGTTGCCTGGAAGAGATTGCTACGTAGCAATAAGGCCGCCTATTGTGTGTTCCTCTTTTTTGACATTTTCTCTGTATGCGTTTGTTTTTTTATCGTGTGCAATAAAGTTTATATTATTATTATTGCCAAAATGCCACTGTAATTTTTCGTCTGCAAAAATAACTTTGTTTTTCATAGTGTTTGTATGAATGACAAAGGTATATTTGCGGTTTTGGAAAATGTGCTCTGAAACTACTAAATATATTTCGTTCAAACCAATTTTCATTGAAAGTTTTTATAAAGATCTACATCATATATATTTTTTTAGGAATAAATATTTTGATCAGCTAAATATCAATTTGGTCAGCAACTCTCTTTTTGGCTTACCTAGTACTTGCTGACCAAATAGGTTATCTTGCTGAACAATCAATTATTGGTTAAGTTAGGTTAGAGTTTTTTTGCTGATCGATTAAATAATACCCTATTTTTTGATTTTTCACTTTCTTATTTTAAAAGTTAGAGGGGGGACACTCATTTTTCCACTTTGGAAGTGTATAACTTTCAAACGGTTGACTTTGAGAAAAAACTGTTTTAGAAGCCTCAATGTAATTTTTAAAGATCTATCTAATGATATCCCACACGTATAGGTTTTATGAAAAAAAATTTTTTTAGTAACAGTTCCATGTATGGGGAGCCCTTAATTCATATATTTTTTTTTGTGTAAAAACCGTAAAGCGGTTTACAGAATACATCTATCTATATCTACCAAGTTTCAACTGTGTAATCCTCATAGTTTTGGAATAAAGTGGCTGTGACATACATCGGATTGGGCGAATCTATAAGGGTTTCGTATTTTGCCTTTAGGCTACGAAACCCTAAAAATAGCGCCACAAAATTTTAGAAATCCTACTATCCTACTAATTAATGACAAAGTTTGGACGTTTAGATACTCGTTATTCAATCACACATAGCTAAACGGGTTTAGATGAAATTCGGGACACAGGTACTTAATAGCCTGGAGAGGAACATCAGATACCTTTTGTCCCTTAAAAACCCTACGGTAAAATACGAAAATCGATACGGGCTTAAATTGATGGCGCCACATAATTTTGGAAATCCTCCTTTTCTATCTTATTAATATTAATAAATATGAAAGTTTTGATGTTTGGATGTATGTTATCCTACGTTAACACGCAAAAACAGCTGAACGGATGTTGACGCAGATTCTTTATAGCCTTGAGAGGAATATAGCCCTTTTTGTAGCGTAAAAACCCCTATTTTGTAAGGGTAGTTACACTACGTCGCAATAGATGGCGTAAGTAGTATATTTTAAAAGATGAATTACGGAATTACGTACGGGTACGAAAAAGAAAGATAGTTTGGCTTTCTTTTATTATGGCGATACTCGAAAAAAATATGCTGAAGCGAGATAACAATGAGAATACGACGCGCACGGGAGCGAGACCGATTTTGCAGATTAGGCAAAAAAAAAAACACAAAATCACTTCGTATTGAAAAACTACAGTGATTTAAAAAAATGCTTCTATATGATCCTAAATATTATTGGTGTCCACTTATTAAACCAATTTCCAATAGTGTAAGTAACCCCATTTAAGAATAATATTGAATTTTCGTATTTTTTAGAGGTCTTTTCGAAAAGAAAAAGTGTTGAGGCAAAATCATAAAATCGTGTTTTTGAAACTATACGAATCTAGATAAAGGTATGAAGAAAATATAATTATGTTATTACCAGGGGTGCGATTGCGTAAGGTAATCGTATTAATTTGACAGTTCATATCGTATTCAATCGGCAGTAATTTGTATGGGATGACATACGATATGATACAATATGAACTGTCAAATGAATACGATTGACTTTACGCAATCGCCTAGCAGATTTGTAACAACTGTAACCGTGCTATAGTTTTATATCAAAAAGTCCATACTTTTTCCGAGTAGCGCCTTAAATCTCTCTGGAACAAGTTTTAACGACCACGCGGACGAAGTCGCGGGAGGAAGCTAGTTTATGATAAAGTTCAAACGAGGTGTAGGTGGTCGCCACATGGCCGTCTGTGGCCTTTTTTATAACAACTAACTTTTTTATTATGCCCAGCATCCTATAACAAGGCGTGATGGTTTTAGTTATTTATAATTTTTGTTTTTTATGTTTTCATGAAACTTTATACATTTTATTATTTTAAAGGATGATAAATAATAGGTTTGTCATGTTAAAGCGCTGTATAAACATGATAAAATATAGGTTTTTGCCAAATTGCCAAGTTAACTATACAACAGTCTTATCTTGGAAATATATTCATGTCGCAGATAGGTACTAATTTCTTTTTTTTTTTATGAGTATCATCATCACTTTGCCAAGGTCTGGAAATGTCGACACGCCGGGAAATCTAAATAGCCATAGAAAACTCAATGAGTGGTCTCAAATGACGTTAAAAAAAATCCGTAAAAGTAGTTTTATTTCAATACCATTTAGTGTGAAATATTACATTATGATATAAGGTAAATTTTAAATAGAAAAATATTGGAAAAAATTAACTCGGCCACAAGAATAAGAATAATTTTATTTTGCAAGAAACACGGTTACATGGATGTTGTAAAGATACTATGGTCAAGGTCAACATGTTTCGCTGGTCAGACAGCATGCAAAGTTAGAAAATATAAATGTTGAGTTCCTAATTTAGAGTTATTAAATAGGTACTTAACAACATTGGTATGTAGGCAATGTAGGTAACATAAGTAGCTAAAACTATACAATTGAGATAAAAAGTCATTTAAATAGGAATCGAATATCAATTTAGTAAATGTCACAATAAAAAAATGTCAATATAAGTAAATGTCCCATTATCAAAAATTCAAAATCCATTATAAAAAAAAATTGTTACAATCTTAAAGAAGAAGTATTGATACCAAAATAATCAGTTATAAAATAATAAAAAAAAAGTAAAAAACCTACAAATAGAATGGGGTATGTACGTAAAAGTTAAAATAACAGTCCATAATACTTTAATTAATAAATTCTTGCAATGTGTAGAAACAAACAATTCTCAGACGGAAATCGAACCCGCGACCTTTGAAAATCCGGTCCAATGCTCTTTCTATTTAAAATTTACCCTAAGTATAAAAATAGCATTGAAAAATGCAAAAATTACAAAATCATAAATTATGATATCAGTTGAAAATTACAGCCGAGGCGATATTGCTACAAGAAAGCAGAGGCTGTAATTATCAAAGCGCACGTATGCCATACGACGTTTTATAACATAATAATATTTGCGAGGAAATAAAATCGGACTTTCTTAGACGAATATTTTTTTTGTGTTTAGTTTCAGATAAATGGTTGTAATTTATTGTCAAAATTAATTAAATTAAAGAATTAAATGTTTATTTATTATTTTTATCTCCCAAAGTTAATTTTTTTCATAAAATGTTGACGTCTTTTCTGACATAAAAACTCTTTGCTAACATTTTAAAAAGTACCGTTCGTTTTAGACGGAGCATCTTGATAGACCGTGCGTTTTACATTACAATAACGCACAAATACAATAAAAAAATATATATATTTCCATACAATCACACCAATTATCTAGCTCACGTTAAGTATCATGAAGAACTTGTGTTATGGATACTAGGTAACAGATAAGCATACTTTTATAATTTTTTTTTGTAAATACATACATAATATACATATTAAACACCCAGACCAAGACAAATCGACACGTTCATGCACACAAATATTTGTCTTGTCCGGGGATCGAACCCGGGACATCTGGCGCAGAAGGTGGGATTAATACCCTAAGCCAAACAGGTCGTCAAGTACGTAATGAGATACAATACGATATTGAAATTGGTGTATTAAGAGACCCTTTACGAGCAAATATGTTATAAAAACATATGCTTAATTAGTCGCCTGCGGTTTCATCTTTGTGGTTCCCGTTTCCGGGAATATCGGGATAAAAAGTATCCTATGTATTGTCCACTACTTAAAGTATCTACATACCAAATTTCATCCATGTGAAAGAGGAACAAACAAACAAATAAACAAACTGAAATACTTTTAGAATTTATAATATTAGTAGGACGGTGTCAACAATTATAATAATCGGTATTCCAACCTGCATGCAGGAAACTTACATTTTCAATTGCATTTACCAACAAAACTCAGCCGGCAAAATCCAAGATATGACACTTGAGACCTTTTCAACCAAGATTAGATTTAGTCATAAGTCTGGGAAAAGGAGTGCCGAGATCTACAGCTTTATTTTTGATTCACTCGTCTCGAGGATTCTACTGACTTTCGTGCGACGTTTGAGTTTCGCTTTTCGCCTGTAGTACCGTCTCCCAACGCGAGCGCTCGAGGGGCAAAGCGAAAAGCGTGCTATGTCTACGCTTGCAAGATCGCTAATCGCCTGATC
Source organism: Chrysoteuchia culmella (assembly GCA_910589605.1). Classification (NCBI taxonomy): domain Eukaryota; kingdom Metazoa; phylum Arthropoda; class Insecta; order Lepidoptera; family Crambidae; genus Chrysoteuchia; species Chrysoteuchia culmella. The sequence goes on from OU342659.1 coordinate 17,884,846, forward strand.
GCTTCCTCGTTCACGCTCCACGAGTGATTCAAAAATAGAGGTCCAGTAACATCATCGAAGTGTCTGCGGACATACGAAAGGTTTTAATTACCAACGACAGAGTGCTTGTGAACTGGTCCTCATGCCCTGTGAGAGATTTCACTTTAGTCAGAAGTTGTCATAGATGTCTGCAGTACGGTCATGCAGCCAAAACGTGCTGGGAAGAGGTCAACACCTGTGCCTACTCCGGCGATGTAGGTCACGCTATAAAAGAGTGCCCAAAGACAGAGGAGCGGCCAAAATGTGCAACATGCTTGCGCTTCAAGAAGCCCTGCGATCATAAAACGGGAGATGCCGAGTGTCCTGCTAAGAAAAATGCAGATAGAAGATATATTAACACCATAGATTATGTAGGTGCTTAAAACACTTGTTATCTTTCCTATTAATTGATGATTCAATGAACTAAAATAATATAATTAAACCAAAACGGAGTATTATAATTTAATCAAAGCTATTTAAAATAAGAATAAAATATAACAAAAAAGTCAATAGTGCGATACTTTACCGCGCTAGGCCGCAAAAAGCTAGTTTCAACGCGGAAACTGAATGACAAAACCTCCATTTCCGAGCGTGAGAGGTGAAAATATTATTAATATACCTAAATTGTACGTTTTATGTATTAATAATGTCATAAAAATTGTGTCGCACAAGTTCATTCATACCATGTTTATCAGTAAAAGCCGTTCACCTCCCTCGGTTGCGGAGATAATGTATATTCTGAACTATAGTTTGTTGCCCTCCTTTCTCGGCTATAATAGTAACATGAAGTTAAAAGATAGTGTAATGTGTAACTCATAGATTTATGATTGGTCTCCGCTTTGTAACTATTATAACTTTTAATTTTGCATTTTACAATGCTATTTTATGTGAATGATGTCATAAAATATTATAGGTAATCCATGAAAATTAATTTTTCATGTCTCATATTCTGAAAGTAACTCATAACTTGCCTAAAATGCGGGTTGAAAGTGATATGTGGCGGCCCCAGGGCTGTAATAAATTTGAAAAAAGAATAGGGGGTGTCATGTCAAATCGATATCTGTAATCTCTTTGGACTTTTATTTACCAAAGGTATGTAGGCAAAGGCACAGAAGCCTATACAGCTTATTTTGCTACATTATAAAATAATTAAAATCGTAGAAACCTTACAAAAATTTTTTTAGAATATTCTGTTTGTTTTTACATTCCTCATATTCAAAATGAAAAGTAGAGTGTTTACTTCGGGTGTATGGACCTATAACAGTCTCGAACTATCGGCGCCCTCACTTCGTTCGGGCGCCAAAACACTCGACTGTTATGGGTGTCATACAGCCCTTGGTAAACAATCTACTATAAAAGATCGCTCATGAACAAAGGATAATAAGCTTGAAGTTAACATTTAAAATTCAATTTCATTTATTCATACGTACATCTTAAGTTTTAGCGCACACTGTTCATTGAAATAAAACATCTTTTACGGTTATCAAACGCGCTATATTTCACGAACTACGCTGTACTTTTCAGCTGCCGTGGTCACGGATGACCGTCATCCCGTGACCACGGCAGCTGAAAATTCTGATAATAAATTGATATCCGTAAAAGTCTAGACTAGAATGTTACAAGCACTTATGAACGTTTTTGAAGCTACGCCATCGGTTCACAAACCGATACCGCGTAACGAGAAGAACCAGCATGAAACTCATTAAGGGCTGTTTTTTTGTTTGACGACGCCCGTGGTAGCGTGGTAGCGTGGTAGCGTCATACGCGACATACATCTCGAAACCGGTGTCCGGTGGTCCTGGGTTCCAATCCCGGTAAAGGCAAATGTTTGTATGAAGAATACGAGCATTTGTACCTGAGTCATGGACGATGTATTTCTAGTAGAATCTCAGCTGAGATTGGCACGGTCTAACAACTCCTGAGGATGCTCCGTGTGTGGGCGAAACACGTGTAGAGTAGTCGGTGAAGGTGCAAGGTGTGTCACTGGGCTGCATCTGCATTTTTTCTTGCGGAATTACGCGACGTATTTTTCGTTTTCTACTAAGATATGGATTTCCGCCAAGTAACGCCTGATTCTATCAGATGTATTTCTACACATAAATACTTATATATTTACAATTATATGTATTTATATCCGTTGCCCTAGTATTCCATAATACAAGCCTTACAGTGCTTACTTTGGGGCTAGGTTAATTATTGGTGTGAGTGTAAGAAATATTATTATTATTTTTCTCTCTGTTTTATTTCATAGGTACATAATTTATAGTCGGCAAATTGAAAAGTGATCTTGGGGGTATTTGTCTAATTTTAAAATCTATCGCAATCCCTTTCAATTCGTCATTTGAAATGTATTTACATATTTCAGACCGTCACTATTTGACATTTGATAGGGATTGTGATCGAGACGCGTTTTGAAAGGTATTGAATGAACGAAATTTAACTGTCTAAGCAAAGTGACACGAAAATATCTTTCAAATGTATGGAGAAGTGTCAAATGAAGTGTCATTTAAAACACCATTCGTTCCGAAAATGATTGCGACTATTATGATAAACATTTCAGTAAATCACTATCACAATCACAATAACTTTAAAAGGAATTGTGATAGATTTTGAAATTAGACAATTAGGGGGCTTAACACATCAGTAAGGTCAGTCAGTCAGAGAACAGGAGATCGACATCCGCATACAAAATACTACCCTTAGATGTTGCGCTGCCCTTCATATAGTTCTGGTGTCCAAGCTTCTAAGTAGAGCGGCCAAGATTCGTATATACAAGACAGTTATCCGTCCAATCCTGATATACGGCTGTTAAACTTGGACACTCACACAGAAAGAAGAAACTCCTAGTAACAGAAAGGAAAGTGCTGTGGAAGATTCTCGGGCTAGTAAAAGCAGATGATGGTAGCTGGAGAATAAGGAAGAACACCGAAGTAGAGGAATTAGTGGCGACCCCCAACATATTGGGAGAATCGAGCTTACCAGGGGTGTCTCCATAGGACGAAGACCAGGTGGCCGACCCAAATATCGCTGGATGGATCAAGTAGCCAAGGACTACGTGAACTCCTGGGAACTAGTAACTGGCAAGAAATTGCGCAAAACAGCAGTGGCGTCACCTTGTGTCGGAGGCTAAGATTCACTTCGGGTCGCTGAGCCATCGGAGTAAGTAAGTAAGTAAGGTCAATTTCCATCATCCATCATCAGCCTGTGGACGTCCACTGCTGGACATAAGCCTCTCCTAGCTCACGCCTATTGTGGCGTTCATAGGAGGCTGTTAGCCTACTGCTACCACGCTGGCCAGACGGGTTGGTAGTGGGTTTGTTTCAAGTTTTCCTTCTCTCGCACAGGTGTTCAATGCGTCGAGCCTCTTAGTCGACTCTTACGACATCCCAGGCATGTAAGGGAGTGGTGACACGTGTATTCTTAGGCCGTCACCACACGGCCGTCATCACATTATAAATAACTTCATGCAATACTATTGACTCGGATTTCAAGACTTAGAAACTAAATAAATTCATATCAAAACAACTAGGTTAATATTGTAATTGGCATAAGTGGATACCAAGCCCTTATATAGTTACGGTTCTCCTTAATCATCCATAAGGAAGGCCAGTGCCCCAGCAGTGGGGACATTCAAAATGGCTGATGACGATATAGTTAGTGACGGATTCGGATCTAGTCGCAAGTGGTTTTTAACCCAATATACCCTATTAAATGTAACCAAATTTGGGTAAATATATAGTTTGCTTTCTAAAAATTTTATTATTTCTGTCTTCATTTGTTGAAGTTCTTGATGTTTGAATGATACTTAAGTATGCAATTTCTTTTTTCTTGCAGTTGTATCAATGTAGGATGTATGTTCCAATTCCTTTGCACAAAGTGAATTTCTGAAAAAAAAACAATTATAAGTACTTGACCATTAAAAATGTGGCGGGGTGAATCTATATTGGTGTAAATGCTTGTACTTACTATAAGTTCATATTTTTAGAAAAATAATAATCATAATCATTTTTATTGGCCATAAATAGGGTAATAATAATAATATAGTAATAATACAATGTCGCTTAAATACCTATTTAGCTGTAACTAGAGCATGCAAAATATAGTATGTTATTGTAAAATTTGTAATTATAGTATTATCTGTGTACATTACACAGATAATACTATAATTACAAATTTTACAATAACGTATGTATTGAACATATTTGAGTATTTTCTTCAGTATATTGGAAAATAGTGTAAGCTTCACATGTTAACCATGAGACTGACTTAATCTCAACCTTATGTCATACCTACGTAATTAGAGAGATTTTCTTGATATGGTTAATCCTAATGCGCCGTCGACTGTACAACAAACCGAGCAAACACACTTATAACGGTGTTCCCCAACACCAGTATTAATTAGCATAAATTTCTCGAAACTTTATATGTTGTAGGTACAAACGACAGCAAGTCAGACTCGACAGTTAGGCCTTGAGAGCACCCATAAGTCAAGGTTGTAAAAGTCACTAAGATCACTTAGCGATTTCTTGCTCAAACCATGCCTATCACGTACTTGGTTACGATATTTTCAGAATTCGTATTCTCCATTACAATCATAAATTATATAAGTATTGTACTAGTACATGGCACTCACAAATTATATGGTTATTGTACAAGTACAATTACTTTAAAATTTGTAAGTATCATAGAGAAAACTAGATTGGCGTGGTTTGTGCAAAGAATCGCTAAGTGGTCATAGTGAATACGGGCCTAGGGGCCTTACCGCGCAAGTAGCGTCGGCATCGAAATCGGCTTCATATGACAGATGGATGTGACACATTGCTGCTTCTTTTTGACACAAATGAAAACTTGCCAAAGACTAGAGCAATATGTCACATCCATCTGTCAAATGAAGTCGATGTCGATGGCGACGACACTTGCGCGGTAGGTACCCAGGTTGGCACGATGATGCGAGGTTCCACGCGCAACGAGCGTTCGAGCTTCCCGAAAGAGACAACCAGCATTCCTGAAGCGTTCGTGCAAGCATGTATTCTAGGCGCATTTCCTGTGCATGAACTCGCATCGTATCAATCAGTCAATAGGTTGAAATAAAACAACTTTTACGGATATCAAACGCGCTATATTTCACGAACTAAGTTGTAATTGTCCGTATTTTTTGGGTTTTTTTGGTCACGGGATGACAGTTATTCGTGACCACGGCAGCTGAAAAGGTGCCGAAACGTCGGGAAAATAAAAAAAAAACCCCTAAAATTCAAAAAATACGGACAATTCCAACTTAGTTTGTGAAATATAGCGCGTTTGATATCCGTAAAAGTTGTTTTATTTCAATGAACAGTGCGCGCCAAAACATAAGATGTACGCAGTCATTAGGTTGCTGGTAATAGCAGTGGTTTTTTTCAGTGCAAGTGTGCCTGACGTGTGCCTAACGTGTGGTTGACTGTACCTAACTGTGCTAACAAAGTTTCTTTAGGTAGTCTGAAAACTTAGTAAATCTGGTACCCTGAAACTACAGCTGTTCGTATACTTACATTATTTAAATCTATTTTTAATACGCCTTGTGTAATGTGCTGCTAAGTTTTGGCCGTATTTTTTGCTTTGTGCCTTTAACTCTTGTTAAGTTTTGGAAGTTTATGTGCATAATTTACTGTTACTGGTTTATTTCATTACTAGCGGCCGCCCGCGGTTCCACCCGGTTTCATTCCTGTTCCCGTGGGAATATCGCGATAAAAGTTAGCATATGTATTAGTCCACTATTTGAAGTCCTTACATACCAAATTTCATCCAAATCCGTTAAGTAGTTTTTGAGTGAAAGAGTAACAAACAAACTGATATACTTATAGTAAGAAGTAGGATGTATCATTTATTACATTAGTCATTTTTTCTGTGATGACATAGAGGCTGTAGCAGTTGCAGCAAAGACTTTCTCAATAAGAAAGATGTGCTAAAACAAATCTCGCGGGCATAATGCGGAATGGGTGTCGTAAAAGGCGACTAAGGGACTCAGCCTTCAGGAGACGGTCAGCAGCGTCTCCTACAAAACTTGGCCGTACTGCGATCGCCAACCCGAACTGACAAGCGTGGCGATTATGGCCCCCCCCCCCCCTCTCCTTTTGGGGGAGGCCTATACCCAGCAGTGGGTATAGGCTAGGCTGCGGTGGACCTACCTGGGGGCCAATTCTGCAAATTTTTTGTCAAAATTGTCTCTCAATGGTGTTTCAATAGTAGTGTTTATTTACACTGTTGTAACAAGAACTGTGTAAAACAAGACTACCATTGAAATACGATTGTGACTAAGCATTAGCAGAATTGGGCCCCTGGCCTGCTGGACTAAGCGTCACGTGATTTTCAGTTTTCAATAAATTTAAATTAAAAATATCGATTGCATTTTTCTTTCTAAGGAACTTCCGAGACAGAAGAACTCATTATTTTAATTAGCCATTTTAATGTTCCCATTTCTGGAGTACAGAAGATAAGGCGAATTGCCGATGTTAACGACTGCAACGACCAGTGGCCCAACTTGCCTTCCGAAGCACACCCTTCACCCATCGCACGCACACGCTTCACCCATCCCAGGACCGACCATAGTGAAAGTTGCTTAGCCGTCACACAAATATCACAGTAAGAAGGCGGTAATAACTAACCACTGCGACATCAAGGTCCTCCGAGGACAACACATCCGTTGTCAAAAGAAACATTAATGCAAATGATTGACAATGATTGATTGAGATGAAAGTGCTTTTAGCTGTAGGTAAATGAAATTTTCGGAATTAAAACAATTGTGCATTTATTTTTCGTAGTTTTACCGTTTTAATTGCAACTACAATGCTATATCTGGCCAAAGTAATTGTACTGACGGTTCTCGAAGTAGCAATCTCTTCCAGCAAATATATATTCAATTTATTTCTCCATTGTATTCATTTTTGTCCTTCATAATAACCTCGATTTATATGAAGCAACAGCATTTATTCTTCCTTTGTATTCGCAGAAATGAGTTTAACGCTTTTTTGGGACTTTATTATTCTATCTCTCAACGATCGACATAACTCTTTCTGCAGGCTAAATGAAAATATTCCATTAAGACAGGGTTCTATAGCACACATCACATTCCACCCTTACTTTCTATATTATTTGAGTTTGACGCCCATTGGTTGATTATTATAAAACTCCAATTAGTGCTTTCGTAATCACCGAGCAGTGGACTACTAGCACTTTACTATTCGACTAATGCGAACAAGGCAGAAGCGACGAGAGAGGACCGAAGAGGAAATTCGGCCGTCACCTCAGACCTCTCCCGTGTCGCGTGAGGGACGCACGCCCGCAACGTGAAACGGAACGTAGCGTCCGCGTTCGAATTTCGAAATCGTTCAGTTTTGTAAAAAGTGCCAGTCAGTGATCTGTGCCGGAAAAAAGTAAGTTTTGTTTTTTTATTAAGTTTGTATTAGTTTATGGTTCTTTCAAACTTTTTAATTTCACTGTGATTTCTTTTTCTTAAAATTTTATTTTGTTGTACAATCACAAAATAATAATGTTATTTGATCAAACAGTTTTTTAAATTTTGTACTATAAAAATTATTGAGGATTTTCGGAAAATTCTAGTTTGGTTTTATAAGCATGTGATGATCATTTTGAAAAGATTCCTTATTTTGTTTTATGAATCATTTTATATTTGGAGACCTATTCCAAGTTAAATTCTAATTAAGTTGTAAAAAAAATATTTAGATACAATAACACATTTTGAAAACTTGGGATTACTTATTCCAATCATTGCTAATGAATCCATTCAGTTTTTTTTGTATATGTGAACAACAAAAAGTGAACAGATATACAAATTTGGTGTAGTCGCAAATTCAAATAGATAACTTGCTTTGGTGTCTTTGACCTATTAGTTGATTATCTAACTTTGTTGCTAACACATTTTGATTGAAATTGATTGAAAGTGCAGTCACATTGCTGCTTTAGTAAGATATTGGCACATTGATTTTTACTAAAGCAGCAATGTGACTGCACTTTCAATCAAACGTTGATAGAAACAAGTTACATAATCAGGGGGCTACCAACATTACCTATGAGATTATAATTTCCTTTTGAATATACTAGCGTGGTTCCCCTTCCCGTGGGAATATCTGGATTAACAGTAGCCTTTATTTTAATCTAATAGGTAGGTAATAGAAAAATATTGGAAAAAATATTTTTTCCAATATTTTTCTATTTAAATTTTACCATAAGTATAAAAATAGCATTGAAAAATGCAAAAATTACAAAATCATAAATTATTGGCAGTTGCATCTTAATCGATCGTTAAACACCTGAAAAGATGTTTTTTTCGAATGCAAGGATATTCCTAGCATTGATGTAACAACGCTGGCCATTAAAAAGGGTATTAAAAATATAAAAGTATTGGAGAATTTCGACGGTGGTTCGCAAGTCTCGGTAGCTCAGCGGTTAGAGCATTGGACCGGATTTCCAAAGGTCGCGGGTTCTATTCCCGTCTGAGAATTCATTTGTGGCTGATTGATTTTTTTCCAATATTTTTCTAGTTAAAATTTACCATAAGTATTAGTGTAGATGTTTGGATTTTTAGATGTTTGAATGTTTATTACTCTTTCACGCAAAAAATACTGAACCGATTTTTGATGAATTTTGGGACACAGATAGAAGATAGCCTGGCTTTAAAACATAGCACGGAACGGGAAGCACGCAGGTGAAAGCCGCTAGTAATATTACAAAAGCAAAAGTTTTTGCGGATGATTGGATGTTTGTTAAGCTCTTGATAGAATCAGGCGTTACTTGGCGCAAGATCATGATTAAAACTGTTCATCATCATCACATCACCATCTTGCAGTTTACGCGTTGAAATCTTTATTCAAATCTATTTTAACCGCCTCTGTGGTCTAGTGGTATACAACCACCGGTATCATACCCAGAGGTCCCGGGTTCGCTTCCCAGCGGGGGTACATATTGTATTCGGTTTGTTTGGTAGTAGGACTTGTTGTAAGTCCGCCTGGCTAGCTACCACCATCTTATCTAAGTCTGACGCCATAACAACAATGTTTTCAGCATTGTTGTGTTCCGGCAGTTAGAGATAAGATAGCCAGTTCCTCATCAGTGTGAAGTTGTCTTAAGTAATTATTAAGCCGCACTTTACCATGTATGTAACACCTATGTATCGCTTAGCTTGCAAAATAAACGATTTGTTTTTTTTTATTATTATTAACGACGGGTAGACTTAGCCTTCATCATACCTGATGTTAAGTATTGATAAGGCTGAAGATGGAAGCGAGCCTCTCCCGGAACCCTCCATGACTGAGGAACTGGCTAACTTATCTCACTGCCGCATGCCGGAACACAACAATGCTGAAAACATTGTTGTTATGACGTCAGACTTAGATAAGAAGACGTAGCTAGCCACGACTTACAAGTCCTACCACCAGCCAATCCGAATACAATATGTACCCCCGCTGGGAAGAACCCGGGACCCCTGGGCCTGATACCGGTGGCTGTTACCACTAGACCACAGAGGCGGTAAAAGAGGATAAAAATCAGCCCTAAGGTATACTTATTGCGTTTTCTCTTGCCCTTTCTAACATTTAATACGTTATATCAACTTCAGTGATCACAGAGCTAAAAGTTGGCTACAACTTCAAAGAAAAATTGATACAAAATTGTATGTACATGAATAGAATACAAAATTCAGTAAGTATGTTGTTTCCTAATACTCCTTTGAGAGAGAATGTCTAGAATATTTACAGCTCACTGGGTATAGCCACGGCCTTTGTACGATTCTTGTATAACTCACAGGTCTAAAAAGGCCACTTAATCAATATTGTTGTGGAATCGTAATGTGAATGCCAATCAATTAGGTACTTGTTTATTTTCAGTGGAATTTTGCTTTATTAGATATGTTTTGCTTACCTTCATTAAAAGAAGAGAAAATTATTGGAATTATATTATAAAACTCCATGAAACCTTTGACCTTACTGATATGTAAGCTCACTTTTCAATTTCACGACTCTGTATAAAATGAAACAGGGAGAAAAAAATAGCCCTTGGCGAGTTTCTTGCCGGTTCTTCTCGTTACAAGGTCTCCCGCCGTAGGGTTTGTGAACCGATGGCGTAGCTTTTTTGACGTTCATAAGTGCTTGTAACAGCCTAGACTGAATAAATGATATTGAATTGAATTGAATTGAAAATAATAAAAAAAAAAATGCCAGAGTACTCTTTACCAATATTGGTTAGTTAAGTGGCCCCTGCCCCTCTGATTTGAGGGTCTTAAGAGTTCGCTAAAGCAATATTGCTTAGTTTTCTGACAATTTTTTTTTTTTTTGATTTTTTAAATTTTGCATTTTAATGCTTAAAATTTTAAATAGAAAAATATTGGATAATGTCAACTCGGCCACTCACAAGTGAAGTCCCATCTGAGAATTCACTTGTAGCCGAGGTGTTTTTTTTTCCAATATTTTTCTATTTAAAATTTAAGTATTATAAATGTATTTAAGTAGTTGTTTATTCCCTATGAAATTTGCTTTTAATAAGTTACCTTGCATTAAAAAAAATAAAAGAAAATTCTGCTATACTGACACAGTTCGAAACTCCATAGAAAATAATCAATTAAATTAAGTGACGACCTGTTTGGCGCAGGGGTACTAACCCCACCTTCGTGCCAGGTCCCAGGTTCGATCCCCTGACAAGACAAATATTTGTGTGCATGAACATGTCTATTTGTCTTGGTCTGGATGTTTAATATGTATATTACGTATGTATTTACAAAAAAAAGGATATATATGTATATGTTTATCCGTTATCTAGTATCCATAACACAAGTTCTTCATGATACTTAACGTGGGCTAGATAATTGGTGTGATTGTATGGATTTTTTTTTTATTTACTTATTATTTATTGTTAGCGAATACACTCAGCGATATTGCGTTAATGCCCTTTTTACACCCTCCGACCTTACGGAAAACTCCTGAAAATAGTTCACAATTTGTATTCGATACGATATTTTGCTGCGAATAAAAACGGTTGCAATGAGTGATTTCGTTATTGTTTCCTTTATGAAAGGTACAGTCAACAGTACAAAAGGCTTTAATACAATCCTGTCCAATCCATAAAGTTGTTTATTATTTATTAATTAAATAAATAATAATAAACAACTATTAAAATTAAACAATTATTATTTATTTATTAATCAGACAACAATGAGCCATTAGTGTTAGTATACTAAAATACTTATATTATAATGTTAGTAAATGATATTTACATGACGTTTTTTTTCAAAGTTAATTGCTAGGTTAATTGGTGTGAGAATTTTTTTTATACCTAATTAAATAAAAAATATTCAGGATTTGCTTCCAGTAATAGTATAGGTACAGGTCGCTGCGGAACGTCAACATAAAAATGGTATTACGTATTTTATTTCTGACTCATCGTATGCTGATGGTTCGTATAGCAGCGTCTCACTCTCTCGCGCTCCTACCTAGCTGCGAGAGTGAGACGCCGCGTGTTGCTATGACGCTAGCGCCAATAACAATTTGGTAGCAATAACAGGAACTAAATGAATGTACATTGTATTTCATCGTTTGTTCGTAGAGGCCGCACTGTTGATACGAGACGTAAAGCAAGTATCGTAAAGCAAGTATCGACATATATCTAATAATGTTCCATCTGTAATGTACCCTATTCAAGGCAAATAAATGAATTCTAATTCTAATCGCGCAAATTCTGCTGTCGCGTCGCTGTTGCAAAGAAAGGTAGGCCCCGCGGGCTTTATACCCCCATATTCTAAATCGTTCCTCCAAAACTTTTTACACTCCACTCAACGTCGTCGTGGGTAAAAATGGTAGTGTGCGCTAGGCCTAACACGGAGTGGCTACGTACTCTTTGGCTCCTCCAGGTCCTTACGGAGTTATGACTTAGAATACCGATTTCGAGGAGTATTTCGAAGAGGTTTTCAATGAGGTTTCGTTAAGTCGAGGACGAGTAAGTTTTGGAGGAACGACTTAGAATATGGGTGTTAGTATTTGACAGGCCATACTATGTCATTGTCCCGACTCCCGAGTGAGCGTATGGCAGCTCGGTCTCGCTAGCACCCCCTCTCGCCCCGCGAACCCCGCACGATTGCTCTGTCAAAATAGTGTCCGTCGGACGACTGTATGTAGGTATAGATGGATAGTATAGATGGATACTGTTGTATAGGTTAGAAGGTACAGGTACCAGGAATGCTGGTTGTCTCTTTCGGGAAGCTCGAACGCTCGTTGCGCGTGGAACCTCGCATCATCGTGCCAACCTGGGTCCCTTCCGCGCAAGTATCGTCAGCATTGACATCGACTCCATTTGACAGATGGATGTGACATATTGCTCTTACACCCATATTCTAAGTCGTTCCTCCAAAACTTACTCGTACTCGACTTAACGAAACCTCATTGAAAACCTCTTCAAAATACTCCTCGAAATCGGTATTCTAAGTCATAACTCCGTAAGGAGCCAAAGAGTACGTAGCCACTCCGTGTTAGGCCTAGCGCACACTACCATTTTTACCCACGACGAGGTTGAGTGAAGTGTAAAAAGTTTTGGAGGAACGACTTAGAATATGGGGGTTATATAGTCTTTGGGAAGTTTTCATTTTTGTCAAAAAGAAGCAGCAATGTGTCACATCCATCTGTCACATGAAGTCGATGTCGATGCTGATGCCACTTGCTCGGTACCTACAGTTGACAATACAGTCGAAGTCTGAAAATCCTTTTCACCGTAAGCTTTGATTTCCAAGAAATCTGTTTCCAGGAATTCTATTTACAACAAAACTTTTTTGTTGTAAGTAATAACATTAATTCAAACACGACCCACACAGGTCAGTCCACAATATCTTTTTCAATAGGTGTATGTCTAAAATTGGTGAAGGGTAATAATTACATTTTAATACGTCCACTGCAACCCTCATTCCAAGAAGAAATCGTTTGAAGCAAAATTAAAAACATTTTTCTTCATTAAAACGTGAAGGACGTGTGGATAAAGGGTAAAAAGATTAAAAATATACATCAAAAATGTTGGACAAACAAACGAAATGTATTATGTACACAGTATACGCAATCCAGTAGCTAAACTTATGTACGTAAATAACTCTGAGGAGTTGTAAAGAATCGCTAATAGCATGATGCTCAGATTATCAATATCACTATTTACTTAAATCACCTTAATTTTGATATGTTTGTTTGTGTAGTATATTATTTTGATATACTTTGTGATGATACACGAAGTATCATCACAAAGTATAAAATAATAAATAAATAAATATTTCCATACAATCACACAAATTATATAGCCCACGTAGTACTATACTAGATAACGGTTATACATACTTATATATATTTTTTGTAAATACATACATATTATACATATTGCACACTCAGACCACGACAAATAGACATGTTCATGCACACAAATATTTGTCTTGTCCTGGGATCGAACCCGGGACCTCTGGCGCAGAAGGTGGGGTTATACCACTGAGCCAGGTCGTCAAAGTATAACCCCGTCCAAGCTTATTCAAGAACAAGTTAGCAAAATTGTCCACACTATTATAAAATTTCAATAACTGTTGATTAGATAATCCTGGTTTAAAACAATGTCCACAATAAAAATTACTAAAAGGCAATGACATGTAAATGATGCTTAGTTAATCAGTTGGTGAAAATTGTTCTTCGATTTTGTATTAAAACCAAACCTTGAAATTTATGACAGTAATTTTTTTTATGACATTTCTTTGATTATGGTTGACTTACGTTTAAAGATTTATATATCTTTGAAGTTAAATCAAAAAGCTAGTTTCATATACCAACATTCGGAGTTGACATACTGCTTCATCCAGTGTATATCATTAGGCTGTGGCCCTTTGTCGATGACAGTACCAGTTCTGTCGGTTTGTTTATTGTTGTTTGAATGGACCAGGTAACTTTAATATAAAACCGCTCAGTCAGCCTGCCCAAAACTTGTTTTGATGCATACCATTAAACTGTCCTTAGATATTGTCTTACAATGACAAAAGAGACTCTGTTTTGTTAACTGCTAAATGTTATGTTGATGACATAGGTACTTTTTAACCAACTTTACAAATATGATTATTAATTTAGTCAATAGGAGACCTGAGAGCTGGTGCCTATCTTGTCCAACGGCTGAGTCTTTGTATTCAGCGGGGCAACAGCGCCAGTGTCCTCGGTACTATGCCAGGCTGTGAGTTGGACGGCGTTTTTTGTTACTTATATTAAAATTCATTATATTTATCAGTTTATGGTTTTTTCTTATATTAGGTCTTTAACTATGAAATTTCCGATTTGTATGAAGATTTTCAAAGTTCGTTTTCCATACTAACAATTTTTGTTATAGTTACCGCAAGTACTAATGCCACAATTTTTTTATGTACAATCATTGTTTGAAGACTAAGCAATCTAATGCTATATTTTTATTTTAAAGATTATAAATAATTTATAAATTATATTAAATAAAGTAGTACATTTTTCTAACAAAAAAAGGAAAACCTTTCGAGGTATTTTTTATCGTACAAGATTAATTATTCTTGATCATTATGATCTTAATTTAATATAAAATCAAGCAATAGATGTACCTTTTAATCACATAAGTAGTGAGGTTCTCTAGAAGTAAAAGAAAACAATCGATAATTTTATGCTCTAACCCGTATTAATTTGTAAATATTAATCTAAATTTTGGCAACAGCAACTGTATACTTACTAATAAGTACGAAAATAACAATTGAAAAACACTTTTAGTCAAAATATGTATTGAAATGTAAATTGATTTTATTCTTCTTCCGATGTTGGTTGGTTGATGAATGGTTGGTGGTAGGACTTGTTGTAAGCCCGCCTGGCTAGTTACCACCATCTTATCTAAGCCTGACGCCATAACAACAATGTTTTCAGCATTGTTGTGTTCCGGCAGTTCGAGATAAGATAGCCAGTTCTCGGTGGTTGAGGATTCCGGGAGAGGATCTTCAGCCTTATTAATACTTAACATCATGTATGATGAAGGCTAAGAGTCTCCCCGTCATTCATAAAAATAAAAAAAATGTAATACATATAGTACATCAACAGCACATACGGCTTTACATTTGCACGTCAAGCCACTAGACGCGGCTACATATCTCCGCTACTACTTAGTAGCCCCTAGCTGAGTCAAGGTGCCTGATGAGCGGCCTCAAGTCTCAACTCAACTCAAGAAACCGTCTCGTATGGCCAAGTGTGTGCGCGAGGTGAGCCACAAACGCGGCCGCTAAGTATCGAGCGCGAGCGACTCGTATGAAAAAACTCGTCCGTAGCTTGTGGTCGCGTTTAGTGGCCGCGACTAGTGGCTCAATGTACGCTTGCTGTAAGTCTGCCAATCGGGCGGCGCCTCGTTTCTTACTTCTACTAATGGTGTGCCTAATTGGGTCATACTTTTCTAAAAAGGGGTAGCTGGTAACAATCTAGATATAGATATAGATTTGTGTTTGGCAACAACATGTTCCATTGTAAATGTTGTGTCTTTTAAGGCTGATAAGTTTCTTGCGGCCGTTCTTCTTATCAGTTAAAAGATGTCCTGAATGGCTGGTAGGGAAAAAAACTTTTGGACTATTCGAAAGTACTTCTATATATGTCTTTTTGAATAAAAATCTTTGACTTTGACTTTGACTATATCTTGCTCTAGCGTATAAAACTATAAAGTCAGCGTTGTTATATTTGCCGACTAGAAATGGCACGAAAATACCACCATAACTGCACCATATCTGCGCCATAACTCATTATTCGATTACTCGACTAGTTCGAATGCGAATGCATAAGGGCGAACTGTGACATAGTTGCTCTTCTCGACGCGGACGGGTCAACGCTCACTCGCATGATTTATTTAGCGGTTACGTTTTGATAACGCGTACATGAATCATAAAAGAATCTGAACGAACTACTTACATATCTCGAGGCGAGGTCAACGACCTATTTTGTTTAAAAGAAATTAAACAAGACATAAAAATAGTTGTATGCCATCAGTATCTGCCAACAATTTAAGATTTATCCATTTCTGAGTCATATTGAGTCACTGGGAGTTGACTTAATGTTCTTTAGGTATAATTTTCTTATTATTTCGTAATTTTTTTAACTTAACTCACAACTAATTGTACTAAAATTATAAAATGTTAAGATAGGGAATGGTGGAGCATAATTGCCGTGTAGTGACGGCCTAAGAATACAAGTGTCACCACTCCCTGACATACCTGGGATGTCGTAAGGGTCCACTAAGAGGCTCGACCACAGACATAGATCTAAATAGACGACGCAAGTACCGCGATTTGTATGAAAACCGAGCGTGCCACTTTTTATGTAGGTACTTATAATGACGTCTGCGCTAATAGTGATGGGAAATCTCTTTCCGTGCTAATGTTAAGTCGATCGACTAAAGTATTCTTTAGTCGATCTGCGTTGCAACATCCATGTATTATATTATTATGTATTATATTATATTATTCAGGTCATTAGTTGTAGTCCTTCACTTAAAATTTTAGGTACTGATATAGAATGTGTAGTGGAAGCCAGGAATCTGGGATTACTTTTTGACGACAAACTGCGTTTTGAGAAACATGTGCTCGGACTTGTCAAACAATGTTTTTTTAGATTAAAAATTCTATACAAAATCAGGGATTATCTCTCAGAAAAAACACGCATCATTTTGTGTGAGTCACTGATTTTGTCGGTGCTAAATTATGGCGATTTAGTATACGGACCCCGACTGCTTTCTGGTTCCCAAAGAATGATACAACGAGTTCAAAACGCTTGTGCCCGCTTTTGTTTTAATATTCCTCCCCGCACTCACGTATCACCCTTTTTGAATGACGCATCTATTTTAAATATGGAATCCCGTAGACGACTGCATTTAGCGGTTCTTATGTTTGATCTCCTTAAAACGAAAAGACCCGAATATCTATATGATAAGTTGAAATTTCGCACGTTTCAAAATCATTATGGATCAGGAATATGTAGATCAACACGGCCTTTACTAGCAGCTCACATACATAGGACTGCTGCATTCACGGGTTGTTTCCGCTACCAAGCGACCAAGTGTTGGAATAATATTCCTCCTCCAATGAGACAGATAACTTCGAAATTCACTTTTAAGAAACGAATAAAATTAGCCTTATTGGAAATTCAAAGTTTAGGCATACGCACCAACGATCGCTTTGGTGGCGGACCGTTTATTAATTAATTTTAGAAGCGATCCTCAATACAATTAATTCATTTGATTATTTGTTAAATCACAATAAAATTGTTATTATTTATTATTATATTATAGTTATCAATTATCATCTTAATTATTATCTTTATTGTTTTTTTTTTATTTTTGTTACAATGTTTTTTTTTATGTTAATTACTTTTAATGAATTTGATTTGATTTTAATTTTAATATAATATATTAGATTTTTGTCGCCAATGATGTATACACGTCCGCTATTGTTGCTCGTAGTTTAGCGCCCTTGATTTTTTTTTGGGCAATGGCTGAAAACCAGCGTTTTGCTCTAATTTAGGGCAAATATGTCGCTGAGCTTTTGCCTTTTTGCATCGCTGTGACACACATGTTAGTGTAATTTGTATGTATGTTTTTGTTTTTTTTATAATTGTTTGTTTTTAGGAGATCATTTTTTTTATGTAATTGTTTATTTATTTCATGTGTGTTAAAGATGCAAATAAATTTTTTATCTATCTATCTATCTATCTTATTCTCCGTTTATTCGGTTACTCACAGCTGTAGTGTTTTACAGTTTTTAATCGCACAATTAGGCGTTTTTTCAAATTTTAGATAGCGTTCCAGCTGTCTGTCACTGAGATAGCGGTCGGACGCGGACTGAGCCGTCATAAGTGTTTTTGGCTTATGCTGGGCACGCGAAGTAGATACAGTTGCGTCGTCTATTTAGATCTATGTCTGTGGGCTCGACGCATTGAAAACCTGTGCGAGAGAAGGAAAGCTTGAAACAAACCCTCTACCAACCCGTCTAGCCAGCGTGGTAGCAGTAGGCTAATAGCCTCCTATGAACGCCACAATAGGCGTGAGCTAGAAGAGGCCTATGTCCAGTAGTGGACGTCCACAGGCTGATGATGGATAGAGCATAATTAAGTTGAAAGATACCAGCTTATAAAAAAAAAACGAAAAAATTTACTTTATATTTGACTTACACTTTCAGAAACAGTTTGGAAGTAAAAAAATACGTAACATAGTTCTGCGAATTCTGTGCAATTTTAACAACGAAACTTATTTTTTTTTAATTCGGTTAAAAAGGGAATATCTTCTATAAAATATCTATAATGAATTGTCAAGTATACCGACAAAATTCGATATAAGTATTATCTGAAATCGAATCGTGTTTATTTATAAAAGAATAATTTCCACTCAATCTGGTGGGCAAATATTTGTTCGAGCTGCTAAGGGATGTGAGCACGTTAATACGGAAAATTGAAATGAAAATTGTACTTAATCATGTGGTGACCTGCGACTTCGTCCGCGAGAATTTCGTTTTTTATGAACCACGGGATACCTGATGTTAAGTATTGATAAGGCTGAAGATGGATGCGAGCCTCTCCCGGAATCCTCAGTCACTGAGGAACTGGGTATCTTATCTCTAACTGCCGGGAGACAACAATGCTGAAAACATTGTAGCTATGGCATCAGACTAAGTTAAGATGGTGGTGGCTAGCCAGGCAGACTTACAACAAATCCTTCCATCAAGCAAAAGCATTTTCCTTTGTACTACAGTTTTTTTAAGTATTCCAAAATGGAAATGAATTAGATTTGTTTAATGTCCCTCGGCTGTTACAAGGGCGCTACGTTCAAAGTGCTACGCTTCGCCACACAAAAGTGAACCTTGGGTTCGCAATATCATCCTACGGCGAGAGACCTTGTAACAAGAAGAACCACAAAGAAACTCGTCGAGGGCCGTTATATTTTTTATTTATTTTATTAATAGTTGAGGCGAATATTTAAAAGTATCTTAAGGCATATAATTGAATGGATTTCATGTTGGTTAGGTTTATAGAAAGGTGTTTACTTCATTAATTACATTAGCTTGCAACGAAAACGGGAAAAAGCTACAAAAATATAGATAGAAAAAATGAAATGAATGATGGTAATAAAGACAATATTTTTGTCTTGCTTTATATCTTTCACTATGCTCCAAGCTTTACCTGTACCGATATTAATCAAATTGGACTGTCAGTTCCCACCTTAGCTCAACACTCAACAGACGAACACAGCCTTTTTTATATCAGTGTAGACGTGTTTATACTTAAATCACAGTATGATTGACAGGTTCATCGCCGTGCCGAGTATTTTTCCTTTATGTTGTCGTTGAAAAGAATGTTCGGAAGTTTGAGGATGTTGAGTTAATTTTATTTTAAGTAAGGTGTCATTAAAATAAATTTCGTGTAAACTCTTAGTGCAGTATTGTTTAAGTCTTACAATGCTTTTTCGTACTACGAATCTCATAAAGTAAACTTATTTTTTGGCCTAAGTTTTGTGACATCATCGCTCAATTATCGCCTCCAAAGTGTGAAGTGTGTCAAAATGTGACAACTACAATGAAAAAACAACGCAAACAAAACGAACTTATGGCATGATGCTTTCTAATTGCTAAATAAGACCTATTACACAGTAAAAGAATATTTAAATGACAAAGAGTTAAAGAAATATAAAATATAATGATAATTTTGTTAATATAAATATGAAGGTTATTAATAAGACCACAAAATGCGTCATCCTCTCTTCTAAATTTGCTATGCCCAACAGGGTCCAAAATTGTGTCTTTTACTTATATACCATCTTTGTAACATTTTGGAACGCAAATAAATTGAAATTGAAATTGAAATTAATAGATGCTGGACTGCCAAACGCACAAATGTATCAATCCTCTCACAGCTGAAAAGAAAAGAACGTCTTTGGACAACATGCTATCAGCGTGCGCTCGGCTTCTTTGGACACATGATGAGACGCGGTGACCACAGCCTAGAATAGTTAGTCATCTTTTTAAGGCTGTCGTTGCAGCCTAGAATCAATCTTCTTCTTCTTATATATAATGGCGGTGCCCTTTTGGATTTCGCTAATATCCAGTTTTTAGTTAAATAAAACATTTTTATTTTTAAAATTTTACAGTAGATTAGTTTAAAATGGAGTCTCCTAACACGTGTTATTACGAAAAGAACTCGGGTGAAACTTCATCAAATCCTTATTTCCGTCCCGCATCTTAATGTCTGCTGTCATCTGTCAAGTGAATGTCACATCACTTAGACATTACCACATTCTAACCGAGAGATCTAGAACAGGCGCGCGCGCCCCCGTCCGTCGTGGAGTGGAAATCTACATGCAGCTTCCCAGTCCCCTTTTGTTTCTAGCGCTGTTTTCATAAAACCTTATTGAAATTGTGACGTAAGATAGGTAATGCGAAAACAATCCTAAATCTCATAAATGGAGGGATAAAGAAATTGCAACATCCAACATTAAATTTGCTGTCGTTGGGATCGCAGAGGGAAAAATATAACTATAAGTCGACTGGTAGAAAATGCCTATGGCATTAAGTCCGCCTATGTACATCCAATTTGTGCATGAAGTATTAAATAAATTAATAAATAAAAGATCCAGAGGCCGCTCACCAACTAGATGGTCCGTCCAACCCAATTTTACACTAAAACCAACATCCCAACTGACAAGAGTCGATTGAGACAGTTCTTCAGCTCCAGATTCGCATCCTATAATGACCACTATCTTCAGTAAAGAAGGATCGACCAGAGGGAGATAGAGAGACAGAAAATTAGCACTTGGTCTAGAAAATACGTAATAAATTTAAAAGGTTATTCGAGTCACTAAACCCATATTATACATATTGTAGACATAATACCACTGCTTTAACCACTGAGCTACCGAGCCTTGCGACCGACAATTGAAATTTTCCAATACTTTTTACATTTTATACGCTGTAGGCCAGCGTCGTAACATCAATCCAAGGAATATCCTTGCATTCGAAATAAATATTTTTACAAATGTTTAACGATCGATAAAGATGCAACCAGCCCTTTAATTTATGATTTTGAATGCAAAATGTTGAAAATTGAATTCAAATAAAAAAAAAATGCTATTTTTAAACTTATGATAAAATTTTAATTGAAAATTATTAAAAAAAAAAAACATTTTATAAAAAAAAATTCAAACCGACTTCAAAAAGTAAAAAATAAAACTTTTGGAGTCGGTGCCAGCCAAGGCATTCTACATTGCACTTCTATTAACTATATATTTTTTTGCCTTAGCTAGCTAGCACCGACTCCAAAAGTTTTATTTTTTACTTTTTGAAGTCGGTTTGAATTTTTTATAAAATGTTTTTATTTCAGATTTTTTAGTTACATCATGTGCCGTTACTTACACAAAAAATCAGCCCAACACAACAATGATGTCAGCTAGGTAAACGACTACTTGCCAAAACGTGATTGATATTTTTCAGGATTCTGAAAAAACTACTAGCCAGCTACTATCTCTGTAAAAATAATATGGGTCCACACACATAAAACTAAACCATTTTCTTTCAGATAAAAAAAGAATTATAAAAATCTGTTAACAACTGGCGAAGTTATGGTACAACATACATAAAAAAAAACAAAAAATCACCGTCGACTTGAGAACCTCCTCCTTTTTTTGAAGTCGGTTAAAAATTACTCGGCCCAGAGTTATGATTTTTCCAATATTTTTTCTAAACTTTATCTTTCGAAATTATCTGAAACCAGGAACACGTGAGAGCGTATTAGAAATTAATACAAGTATAATATTGGTGGGTTTTCTAATAATCTTTCAGCGAATGGATGGATTTCTCATTTGGAAGGATTAAGTACGTGTGCGAAAAAAAAATTACCCCAAAGCCCTTCCATTTCATTCTGGGCACGACTCTAGAATATTTTTAGGGATTAGAAAAAGCAAAAAACGAGAAATTATTATTATACGTATTATAGATAGCTAATAGTCTATTAGGCCGGCTTTATTAAATACTAGCTGTGCCCGCAACTTCGTTCGCGTGAGAACCGGAACATCGTTTGTCCTTCCCGACTATAAATTGTTGGTAAGGCGGTCATTTCAACCAACTTAAAAAAAGGAAGAGGCTATTGAGTCGCCTATATTCTTTACTTTTTGAAGAGAATGATACACTTAACACATGATACCATTTAATTACGTTCTTATCGTCTTATCGCCTTTAATAGAGAAGTTTATCAGTTCGTCAAATATTTAATAAGTACTTACGTTAGTAGGTAATAGTTAGTATTATTTGGTATTACCTACATTAATAATGTAAAATCCGTATAGTATAGCCGTTTTTTAAGTCTGACGCCATAACAACAATGTTTTCAGCATTGTTGTGTTCAGGTAGTTAGACCCATTTAGACCGATAATTTTTTGCGAGAAAATTGTGTTATTTAAGAAAACTTAGAGATGTCTCAAAATCATGAGAAAAATAATTATAAAAATATTTAATTAATGGGGAGGCTCTGGGGGGCCGTACCATATACGGTACAGTAGGACTGTATGCTTGCATAAAATACAAATCGTTATCAATTACAATTTTTAATCAGTGTCTCGTGTTTTATACATCTTACACATTCACATCTTGTAGGATATCGTCTGTATCATTCTCTACACCCAGTCCTTTTTCTCTTGATGAGCTCTAAAGTGGTCTTTGCCATCATAATACGAGTCAAAAGATGATGAAGATGGCCTACTAGGACAAAAAACCAGGGCTTTTGTACTTTGTTTATTATCATCTTAATACTTGAATTGACAATTATGGACATCTAGAAAATGGCAGCAGGTCTTTTATTTCACCATTATGTCTGTAGAGCAGCAAAGACTTTGATGCAGATATGTCCATGCACCTTATACTCACCTGGCAGTAAACGCTGACTAAGAAGATCCCAACTTAACATCTGATCTATTCAATCCTTACGCTATGTCAGCAGGAAGTTCTACATTCTACTAGAGATCTGTCAATTGGAACATCATGAAGTAGTTGACTGGATGGTAAACCAAGTTTTCTCTACCTATAACTTCATATGCAAGGGTTTTGGAGATTCACAAAGCTTCTGGCTCTCAGTTTCATGCTCTTCTGCAGACGGAAATTCTGCTGCTTGTGCTCGAAGTGAACTTGGGATAAATTATTTAGGCTGAGTATGGTCATCTGCTTATAACAGGCATCTTTCGAGACTTCACTTCAACTTCAAGTGGAAGTAAAAAAATATCATGCTGCTGGACTTGTCATCTTCTTCTAGAAGAAGAATAGTTGCGATAACATCAGTATCTGAAAAAATAAAGCCCAATAATTTATATAAACAAAAAGCCATTATTAATCGGATATTTGGCTCGGGTATTGACCTACTGTACCGTATATGGTATACTTTATGATTTATTATTTCTAAAATAAATAAGCTAAGTGAGATTTTTTTGTATTCATGTATCATTTGGAAGACAGCTTGCAGCAAGTCAAGTTGACTCGCCACTGTTCGATTGTTTACACTACTGTACTTACCAACTTCGCTAAAGACTTGACCCGTGTAAATCGGACTTTACGCATTAATGATACAAGTAGGTATATTATTTCTGCCTTTTGTTCCTTAGGTCAACAAATACAGAACCAGACTTTTTCAGTTCTTCTTAACTTACTTACATCTTTAATTTTGGAATATTTGCGTTTTCTATGCTATTTTTGATAAATTTTAAATATATAGAAAAATATTACAAAAATCGACAGTGCAACAAGTGAATTCTTAGATGGGACTCGAACCTGCGACCTTTGGGAATCTGGCCCACTGTTTTAACCACTGAGCTACCGAGACTTACTTCCATCTTACTACAAGACTTTTTTAACATAACATTGATTTTCAAACGTTAAGTACCTACATAATAGAAGTAACATAGACTGCTAGTACCTATTACCTAAATAATCTGTGGTTATGGTTACACTACAGGCATTCATGCACATGCACGACTTTAATACAAACGTACCTACCGAATACATACAATACCGAAATGTATTAGTAATTTAAACGTCAATACCAAACGAATCCTTCAAATATTCACGGTTCCATAATGGATATTCCATCAAAGGCTTTTAAATGGCGCATTAAAATAAATATGGCGGCCATGGCTGGGATTGTGATATTTATACTGTCGAATCCATTTGAATCCTCTCGGTTTTAGTGTAAACCACTTATTGAAAACCATTTTCCGGCAATTAAATGCGTATTTTTGTAAATGTATGTATATTTTTATTTTAGGGGATGTTTTTTTTATCTAATGTAGGTATGCTAACAAAATATAAAGAAAATGTAATAATTAAGTGCCACGCAGCCACGCTACGCGAAGCTCTGCGTTTTTCATATCGCAGGCTTCAAATCTTTAAACCAATTTTAATAAGAAAATGTTGTTTGTACATATAAGAAATAAGTTTCTCACAAACGATATCGCAGGCAACCGCTAGTTCTAATCCTTATGATTACTAATATTATAAAGTAGAAAGTGTGTTTGTTTGTGCCAGGGTTTAAGACACGTGAAGATAAGCTAAAAGAGGTTCCTTCTGCGTTTTTCATATCTCAAGCTATGCATCTTGAAATAATTGTTTACATTTAATGTTTCTCACGAACGATATCGCAGGGAACCGCTAGTGTTTAGAGGCAACCGCTAGTGAACGTTTGACATCAAAATTTCCGGATTGAAAACGCTTAACCAAATTTGTGCTACTCTGCACTAGGTCCATAAACATAGCAAATTAGCAAATTTTTTTCGCGGCTTATGTTGTATTTTTACCTTTTTTGTAGTAAAATTTTAAAATGTATCGAATTTCTTCATTAGATTCACTCATCTTGACAGTAAGAAAAACAAATGAAAATCACACATTTTCCTAATTTGAATTAGGAATTATCTTCTTTAAAATTTAAACTTTTAATGATACCAAAACCAAAGAGATTTTATTACAAGTTCATACTTTAATATTAGAGGCAAAAAGACTTTTTCTGCAACCTAATAGTAAATGCAGCAAAAAAAACTAACCTGGTCGGCTTCCGGTTCTCCCGGTATTTTTACTCAATTTAACTTTTCAACACACATTCATGCTTACGCTAAATTAAGTGCAGTGCAGCTGAACAGCGAACCGGTAAAACCGGTAATATCGGGAAAATCCAGTTGCGTCGCAAGCGGAATTAAATGGAGGTTTATTGTTAATGAAATCGCGAGATTTTAATATAGGCACTGATTAAAGTTTAATCAATCAATCAATCAATCAATCAATCAAAATTATTTATTTGCAAAATATGGGTACAATCATTAGGTCTGACAAGGTATTAGAACGCCACATTTAACCTTTCACGGTATGCAAATGTATTGTAAAATGGAAGACAAACATTAAATCAAATCAGTTAAATTAATCAATTAGCATTAATAAAATTAAAATAATTAAAATAATAATTAATGTCCAAACATGTCTCTAAATAAAATTTACAAAAATTATTAAACATTGATTACAATAAAATTTAAATATTAGGAAAAACGTCACAGTAAAATGTGGTCACTATCGGTCAATATGTTTGTCATTTAATAATTCATTGATTGTATAATAGGATTTTTCAATCAAAAATTTTTTTAGTCTATTTTTAAACGACATATAAGATTCGGCTTCTTTTACATTTTTCGGAAGATTGTTGTAAATGGTAACCTGCATAACAAACACACTTTTGCCGAATAAATTTGTTCTACATTGTTGTGCTCTTATTCTTTTATTTAGTCTGTTACTTTTTAACGTTCGGAAGTTTTTTATATTTTTTCTTACATTTAGAGATGCTTCTAAGATATACAGAGAAGGAAGTGTCAATAATTTTAATTTCTGAAAATGAGGCTTACAGGAATCTGTCGATTTTAAATTACACATAGCCCTAATGCATCTCTTCTGCGCTTTGAACGCTCTTTCCTTATCAGTGGCGTTTCCCCAAAATAAAACGCCATACTTAAGCAGAGAACCCGCATACGCATGATAGGCAGTCAAAAGCGCATCTATGTTAACAACTTTTCGCAGCTTATAGAGGGCATAGGAACATTGACTTAGTTTCGTACAAATATGGTCAATATGTTGTTTCCATGATAACTTGGTATCAATGAATAATCCCAAAAATTTTGTAGTTGATATTTCCTCTATTTTTTTGCCTGAATAGTTTATATTTAAATTATTATATATCATATTATTAAGTCTAAAGTTTATTACATTTGTTTTGTCAAGATTAATTCTAAGATTATTATTATTAAGCCAATCAACAATAGAAATTAAAGATTCATTTATGTCATTTTCATGTGAGCCTGATTTATCGTCAATAAATAAAACGGTACTATCATCTGCAAATAAGATCATAGGATGGTCAATTACTTTAGGAAAGTCATTTATGTAGATGAGGAAGAGCAAAGGCCCCAAAATGCTACCCTGCGGTACCCCATATGTTACATTTCTCCAGTCCGATAAATATTTACTTTTAATTTTAGTCTTTGGATCTATTCTGGTTATTTCAGTAACTTGCTTCCTGTTACTAAGATAAGACCGTACCAAGCTCAAAGGGGTGCCTCTTATCCCATATGATTCTATTATATCATATTATAGCGTAAAAGTAATTTATAAAGCTGGACTTTTGTTATTTGTTAGTTATTTTTAAAAGGGTAGTAATTAACTTAATTAAACAAAAATGATGGATTCGCACGTAGGTCCCTATTTCCAACACAATTTTTGCTCGACGACAACTGACCTACACTGGGCCTTTTACTATGAGGTATTTTAACTACTCAGTCCCCGCTCCATACTAATGACATGCCAAAAAAACCATTTCCCTAAAATTATGCTTTTCTTTAAAAATTTACAAGTTACCGTACATACCATATTTTTTCAATCGTTAACTGTATACGTACATCTTATGTTTTGGCGCGCACTGTTCATTGAAATAAAACAACTTTTACGGATATCAAACGCGCTATATTTCCACGAACTAAGTTGTATATTTAGTTAGCGCTATATTTCCACTGTTAACTGTATTTGATTTATGAATATTTTAACCATGTTCAGATAAAATAAAATAAAACTATAACATCAACAGTATATTAATTTTATGTGGTTAGAAATGGCAAAGAAAACACATAAATAAAAAAAAACAACCACAAAAAATCACGATTTTCGAAAATGTCAAATGTCACTTCAAACCAAAGAGTAGATTAATTTTTTTATCACAGATTGGAGTATATTTATCAGGCTTCGTTCTGAAATCAGGATAAACTCTAACTATTAGAAAATGATGGTTTTCCGCTGAAATACGGAGAGGACTCCGGTGTCCTGGCAGGGTTTGAGTATACAGGAGTTTATCATTTCGTCAGTACCTACGTACTTACCTATATTTTATAATAGAACTAAAAGTAAAAGTACTTACCTATTAAAACTAAAAGCAAAGTAGCATCTTTTTGAAGTCGTTTTTTTGTTGTGATGATAATAACTAGATAGCCGATGCTATGATTTAGTTTCATCAGTCATGTTCCAATGTGGCTTTGTAACGTCGTCTCAGCCACATGACACCCACTGCTGGGTATAGGCCTCCCACAAGGATCTTCACGACCACAGAACAAGGAAAGAGGTTTAATGTTCTGTGTTCACGACGATCGGTCCTGTGCTGCCCGCATCCATCGACTTCCCGCGACCTTCACCAGATCGTCGGTTCACATTGTGGGGGGCCTACCCAGGGTGCGTCGTCCGGTACGCGGTCGCCATTCCAGAACCATTCCGCCCCAACGGCCATCGGTTCTTCTCGCTATGTGTCCCGCCCACTGCCACTTCTGCTGAGCAATCCTTCGAGCGATGTCAGTAACTTTAGTTCTCCTGCGGATCTCCTTATTTGTGATTCGATCACGCAGGGAAACGCCGAGCATAGCTCTCCCTATTGCACGCTGAGTTACCTTGATCCTCCTTATCAGACCCATAGTTAGCGACCACGTTTGCCATAGTTAGCGACCACGTTTACGTATGTAATTATAAATATATATTTTCATATATATATAATAGAGTAGCTCAAGATAATTATTTTTAGTCACCCAACCCGCGACCGACCTTAGCGAAAGTTACCTTACGTAGGTTGCATAAAGCTGGTAAAATAGTATACATGTATAGATAAATAGGTAACACTCCATAACAAAGTCTACTGTTCGACTGAGCAGTTCCCCGACTGTATCTAAGTAATACTTAATAACTGCGCCTGTCTACTGGAGAGCATCTTTGAGTCATACCATCATAACAATCATGATTGGACAACATGAACCCATTCTTACCCCCTGTACCATTTGCTGTATCCACAGAACAAAACAACTTTACGAGCTGGTTTTACCACCTACTAATAAGTTCTGGATAGTTCAATTGACAGATCTTTTGACAGTTTGTTATATGAAAAAATGACAAATTATATGCCACATAAGCTATCCATAACATTAACATAACGTTTTAGTAAGAACAAAAAAGTCATGACGGCCATGTCAAAAAACACGCCAGAGTTGGTGCCAGTATGCTACTAACGTACCACCTAAGTAGTTAAAGTTAAGGTCAATCATTTTTAAGTTTATATTATTTTATAGAGCGAAATGGACAGTGTTTTCAAGATTTTCTGAAAACTATTGTAGGTACGGTATGAGGTGGTCTTAGTTGTGATTGCGAACCCTACCCCCCGTGACCAATGGCGGCCAGGAGGGCAAGTACTAGGAGATTTAGTTGGTAGTACCCAAGAGTCCAACATACGAATCGCCCCTGCACCTGGGGGCGAGGGATGCGTAAAAGCATTTCTCCTAGTACCATAAAAAAAAGGTACGGTATGAGGAGACGCAGTGGTTCGCGCACTCGGCGTACGATTTAGGGTTGATAACCCGAGAAAGAATCTTTCTATTTCAGGTATCAGCACGCCACAGTCTTCGTCATAATTAAATATTTCATTGTACTGTACTATATTTAAAATTGATTGTGGTGTGAAATAAATATTTATTATATTATATTATTATTATATCGACTTAGTCGCCAATGTTACTTATCCTAAACCTATTGTTTCCGCAACCCAACATAATTTTTTTATCGCTCAATTTAGTAATTTTTAGGCGAACGGTTTATTTTATTTCATCTTAAAACCAAACACCTATCATTAAGGCGCTACTCGGAAAAAGTATGGACTTTTTTATATAAAACTATAGCATGGTTACAGTTGTTACAAGTCTGGTAATAACATATATATTTCTTCATACCTTTAACTAGATTCGTATACTTTCAAAAACACGATTTTATGATTTTGCCTCGATACTTTTTCTTTTCGAAAAGACCTCAAAAAAATTCGAAAATTCAAGATTATTGTTAAATGGGGTTACTTACACTATTGGAAATTGGTTTAAAAAGTGGACACCAATAATATTTAGGATCGTATAGAAGCATTTTTTTTAAATCGCTGTAGTTTTTTAATACGAAGTGATTTTGGGTTATTTTTGCCTAATCTGCAAAATCGGTCTCGCTCCCGTACGCGTCGTTTTCTCATTGCTATTTGGCTTCAGCATATTTTTTTGAGTATCGCCTTAAAATGTGTGTTTAAAACGGTACAAAGCTTTGGTTCAATTTAAAAATTGTCTTTTTATTGACATAACACACCAACATTCGGATAAATTACGAACTAAAAGCATAGCTCTATCATTCTGATTAAAGAAAGTGATTTATTCGTAAAAATGTATATATTTTCCTTGGGGCCGAATTATTTTGTGACCATCCTGTCTCTTTATAGCCTGTCCCGGTTTTATTAGGGTCCCCATCCATTAGGCTGCCTGTTGCTTTCCACTTTATGACACCTTCGCCATAGCTAAAGCTGAAACGGTATGGACCTGTTTGGACAGGTGACTTTGATAAGGCAAGTCAGCAGGATTTTGAATTACTGTACAGTCAACATCATGACAGGCCTTACACTTGCCGCAAAACCACCGCTATTGCGAGTGACATAAGGGTGCTTTTAATGTAAAATTTTAAAGACTGAGGTGCTGTTGCTGTACAATATTGATCTCATACAAGAAGTTACTGTGTTTAGAAAGCAATATCGCTTTCATCTTCAGCCTTATCAATGACTTATAACATCAGGCCCCCTAGCATGAACACCGCTATATCACGCGATATGATATAGCGCATCATGCTGTCTTGCTTACTCCGCTAAGATGTGAGCGGGACAGCGGCACGTTATCGATTTATCGAGTCGATAAAAGCCGTTCATGCTAGGACTACAGGTATGATGAAGGCTAAGAGACTCGGGTTGCTAATAAAAATAAAAATGTTGGGTCTCTTTGTTACACCTTCGATAATCCCAGCAGGGTATCTCCCTCAAATACCTGTATTATTTGGTACTCCTGTAACGTTGTTGTTATACTTCTACTCTACCTATTCTATATTTTTATGCTATGTATTTTATAATCTATTTGTCAAAATTTTTAGGATAGTTTTTAAAAGAGATTAATGTAAATTTAATATAACACAGGAAAACCTGTAGATTCGTACAGGTTTTTCTATTTTACCAATAAAACATATTATACTAAACTGTGAAACCACATATCATTGCGACACTCCTACCAGCCTTTTTGGTACTCCTACCTAACCGCGTTGCTCTATGACCTCCCGTTAGGTATGGTCAATAGCAGGGTCAAATTTATCCAATCGACATTGATCTTTAAGACGTAAGCTGTTGAGTTCGGAATAGTCTGTAGAAAATGGTCATCTTAATCCTAATCTTAACTCATAATAAATGCGATAGTCTGTTTGTTTGTCCTTTCTTGACGCGTAGAGTTGAAAGGGTGGAGAGTAACTTAAGCTTCATTTTATCCCGATATTCCCACGGGAACGGGAACCACGCGGGCGGAAAGTAGTTTTGTATAAACCGCAATTGTCGTCGACTGTACACCAGCTGATTTCAGGGATGCTTTCAAACAAAACCGACTTCAAAAACTAAAAAGAAAAAAATAAGCCTTTTGGAGTCGGTGGCAGCCAAGACATTCTACTTTGAGCTCCTACTCTTTTATTTTTCTTGCCTTTGCTGGCACCGACTCCAAAAGGCTTATTTTTTGCTTTTTAGTTTTTGAAGTCGGTTTTTAAAGCAGTTTTTTTTACTTTTTAGTGTCTGTAATAGGCTGTTTTGTAAACTACAGCAGGGTTTTTTTTAAGATTAGATATGGTTTCTGTACATTATAAACAAAATTATCGTAAAAATTACATCGTCCAAGTTAAAACTGGAATGAAATATATAAAAATGCTCATAACATAAAAAGTACTGGGTCAAACGAAACCAAATTTTTATGGGACCAATTGGCAACTATTCTGCATCGAACAAAAAAGAATCACAGAAATCGGTTCAAAAATCTCGGCATTACGCCGACATTTTTTAACTGACTTCAAAAAAGGAGGAGGTTCTCAATTCGACTGTTTTTTTTTTTTTATGTATGTTCTACCATAACTTCGCCAGTTGTTAACAGATTTTTATAATTCTTTTTTTATCTGAAAGAAAATGGTTTATGTGTGGTCCCATATAATTTTTACGAAGATCTGGCTAGTAGTTTTTTCATAATCTTGAAAAATATCAATCACCTTTTGGCAAGTTGTCGTTTACCTAGTTGTCGTTTTTAGTGTAAGTAACGGCACATGATGTAACTAAATATTCTGAAACAAAAACATTTTATAAAAATAAATTCAAACCGACTTCAAAAAGTAAAAAATAAAACTTTTGGAGTCGGTGCTAGCTAGCTAAGGCCAAAAAATATATAGTTAATAGAAGTGCAATGTAGAATGCCCTGGCTGGCACCGACTCCAAAAGTTTTATTTTTTACTTTTTGAAGTCGGTTTGAATTTTTTTTATAAAATGTTTTTATTTTAATGTATGTACGGTGTACATACGTTAAAAAATAGTTCTACAGATAGTTTCGAAGTATTGAGTAAACATAGAATAAAGTCATACTGTTCCCTCATTCCACTATGCGTTTACCACCGAATCCGTTTACGAGCCAAGATACTGCCGTGATCCTCAGTGGCCGCATAATTTGATTAATTTAAGCCATCGGGACAACATCGGGATGACGCTGTAAACGGTAAAAGACCCAGAAAGCCATCAATGTGATTTAAGACAGATTCAGGTAAAGTCTTTGAAGACGAGAAAAATAAAAGGTGTTTTCGAAAGCACGTCGCAAAAGCTAAGATGTATTTTTATGTTGACGACCTTAGTACTAATAGCCTGCTGGATTATGATAGTCATTAGGTGTCTTCTCTTAGTAAGGAAGCCTGACATATCCAATTTGACTTCTGAAATTATGCGCGTACATACATTTCTGCGATTCATTTTTATTTATATCGGTGGAATATGATGAACAGATTAATTAATGTTTTTTCCATAAAGGCTCATTTCGGATATTATTATCATTTATATGCAATATCATTCATACCTTCGTTGGTTAATCGTATTCATTACAACCGCCTCTGTGGTCTAGTGGTAACAACTGTGGTCCAGGGGTCCCGGGTTCAATTCCCAATACATATTGTATTCGGTTTGGTTGGTGGTAGGACTTGTTGTAAGTCCGTCTGGCTAGCTACCACGATCTTATCTAAGCCTGACGCCATAACAACAATGTTTTCAGCATTGTTGTGTTCCGGCAATCAGAGATAAGATAGCCAGTTCCTCAGCGATGAGGATTCCGGGAGAGGCTCGCTTCCATCTTCGGCCTTATCAATACTTAACATCAAGTATGATGAAGGCCAAGAGTCTCCTCGTTCTTCATTAAAAAAAAAAAACATTTGACCGTTCATATTGTATGTCATTAGTGTCTAATACCATACAAATGCTGATCGAATACGATATGAACTATCAAATGAAAACGATTGACTTAACGCAATCGCATCTCTGTTTTTGATCTCCCTTTGCAAAGTTTTGGAATACTTTGAATTCTTAGTAGAAAACGATAAATATGTCGCGTAATTCCGCAAGAAAAATGCAGATGCAGCCCAGTGACACACCAACCACCTCCGAGTTTTCACTCGGTGCTGAGATTGGCACGGTGTAACAACTCCTGAGGATGCTCCGTGTGTGGGCGAAACACGTGTAGAGTAGTCGGTGAAGGTGCCAGGTGTGTCACTGGGCTGCATCTGCATTTTTTCTTGCGGAATTACGCGACATATTTTTCGTTTTCTACTAAGATATGGATTTCCGCCAAGTAACGCCTGATTCTATCAAATACTTTGAATTCGTTCTTGATACTTTATGAATTTATAGCGCCATCATGAGAATTAGAAACAATGCCTGAACATCGTCATTTAGTTTGCTGGACAATTTATAATTATTTTAATCACAGTAAAATTCACAATGCTGTTCCAAACGTGTTAAATACGCTGATTGCGCGGGAATCAGTTGACAATTCGGAACTATAATAGACAATTGACAAGAAATGTTCAATGAAGCTTGCAAAACCATTAAGCACTAACTAATCAATTTTTTTTTAAAAAAAAGGTAGGTTTTTTATTATTATTCTTCCCAGACCTTATCCCATTTTTTTATGAAAGACGGGGAGACTCTTAGCCTTGTTCATACCCGATGTTAAGTATTGATAAGGCTGAAGATGGAAGCGAGCCTCTCCCGGAATGCTCAGCCACTGAGGAACTGGCTATCTTACTGCCGGAACACAACAATGCTGAAAACATTGTTGTTATGGCGTCAGACTTAGATAAGATGGTGGTAGCTAGCTAACTTACAAGAAATCCTACCACCAATTAAACCGAATACAATATGTCCACCTTTGGGAATCGAACCTGGGACCCCTGGGTCTGATACCGGTGGTTGTACCACTACACCACCTTTTCTTTCACTCGGTACGATTTAGAGCTATATCTGGATCCAGACCAGCAGCTTTGGTAGGTTGGCAGGTAGGTTTTTAATTTAATAAGCCAAAACTCCCGAAACTCCTTGAGGAGCCTTTGATGACGGCCTCAATCTGCATGTGAGCCGATTTGCCCAACTTTTCCCAGAAGAGAAATTTTGATTAATAAATTAGACCTAAACTCTCCAGAGTTTTGAGATTTCCCCCTAAATTATTCCCTTGTATGAGCAGCGTGTAAAACAAAGTGAACTTAATCTTGCCTTATTTAAAGGCTAAACTTGTTTGCGGTTCGGAACAGGTATTAATTTCCAATCTACGTTTGATGTTGTTCTGTCTGTTTGAGTGGATTTCATATTTATATGTTAAGTGAAATCTGAATGATTTTCAAAAACAATTTGGATAGATCAAGGGGCTTCGTGAGGCCTCTTGTAAACCCTCCATATTTTATTTACATTATTTTGAATCTCCTTTTAAATGTATCGGTGTTGAATACTGATATTGAGAGAATCCATCAAAGTACAGTCAACAGCAATTCAAGATTTAAAAGCGACGCGAAAAAACAAAGAAACTATTTTATGTGATAAATTTTAAGCTATATTAAATTGCCGTCTCAATATCGTCCACCATCTGAGCGATATGACAGAAGTTGTTTTGCTAGTATACTTTCTCGTATATTAGGTATAAACTCGAAAGTGCTAAAACACAATAATTATAGTTGTTGAAAGGAGGTTAATGGAATACTGTCCATAAAGATGTTCTACAATCACACATACGTCATTTGTCAAAGCATGTTTACAAACAATGAATTGGCTTGGATTTCAGTTTCGAGATTTATACGGTTAAGATGTGAATTGTGTTTTTATAAAGTATATTATGGTTGTGAGTTCTCCTTATTGACAATAAATCAGTTTATAAGATTTTAAACTTTCGCATTGAGCCCCGATACTCTTGTCACTACATAGTATAAAACAAAGTCGCTTCCCGCTGTCTGTCCATATGTCTGCTTAGATCTTTGAAACTACGCAATGGATTTTGATGCGGTTTTTTTTAATAGATAGAGTGATTCGAGAGGGAGGTTTATATGTATAATACATGGTGTTGAATACCACATTACACCGAAGCGAAGCGAGGGCGGGTCGCTAGTTTCCAATAAATCAGTTTCACACACACACACACGCATGCTCGCACACCCACGCGCACACACTTATAGCGTTAGTTAATAGTCATAAAATATTCTTGTAGTACCTCTAAAAATGCAACTCCAAAAGTGTTTATTCTTTTGTAATGTACGATGTGGAAGAGCGAGGTCTCTTGGCACAAGTATATTTATACTTAAAAGGAGATCTCAGTGTAATTGTTTTGTAAACATTTGATATTACTGAATAAATATTTTTTGAATTTTTTAACTCCTAGTCTTTCAATAATTGTCATTGCTGCTGAATGTCACAGTCACATTATTTCCTTTTGGGTTTTAGAAAACTATTCGGAATATTGCGAGGGCGTTTGTATCAAAGACTGACCAAGTTCCGGGAAGATTCCGTTTATCGAAAATTACTGTGCCTGGTTAGAGATGAGAGTCGATAGAAAACTTTCGATATTTTTGACGATTTTATTATATTTTATCACTTAAAAAATAAAATATATCGTAATCTCACTCTCACAAAATGTATTAGCTTTTTTTTTATTTATTTAGAGCCTTTCATAGTCAGATATGTCAGTCCCATCATAATCTTACCCTGAAAAAAAAGCAAGGTATGCGCCTAATAGTTCGTGCCTTGTAAGTTTTATTACCAATTTTAGATAAGTCAGTTTCGAACTGCATAAATATCGATACTTCATCGATATCTAACAGCTATATCGACATCACTAGCTTCAACTATGCAACTATGTTGGCGCAATTAGCTATAACGTGGTACGGCAGCGCCCTCTACAATAGAGCAAATTATTTTCGGAGAGGAACATAAAGCTTTGTGAATTAACCCAAATTAGGCTTTTGGAGTATAATTAGGTTGGGTATAATCAGTAGTGGGAAATATATGGATGATTCATCGTAAGTTTCGGGTGTAGGATATAGAGTTGGTTCAACTACTTTGTGTAGTGAGAAATCTGTTTTGAATAATATGGGGATTTGTTTAGGAAACGGGATTGTTTCAACGGTATCACTACAATTCAACCTCCAGATAACTAAACATCGACAACTTAACCCCGTCAACTCGAATTCATGACAATTCAACCCTATGATAACTCAACCTCGGCAACACAACCACTCAACCCCGGTCACTCAACCCTGACAACTCAACCCGATAACTCGACCCTGACTACTGTCATTCAAGTTCCATAGAACTTTCAGTTCACTACTTTCTTCACATCATTAAACATAAAAATTTTGGAAGATTATTAAGGTCTTGCAAACACAACAAAGCATCAATGTCTATCTGGTCAACCTCCACCAAACAAAGAAAAGATTATAGGAATTGCTCGGACAAAATTGTTGACAACTATATAATTAATGTAATAAATAAAATTTGGTTACAGAACCGAATTAGGCAACTCTGATCCCACACGGTATGCTGTATTCTTAGAGTGTTTATAAAAGCCCGGAGGCGCGGAGGGAGAGCAGCCTCCGCCCGCTGTTACAAATTCCAGGCACCATGTGAGCCGAAGCGGCTGAGGCTGGTCAGAACCAAAAAGCCGAGTCTGCGTAGGCAAGCATGTAGTGCCTGGTGTTCATTACGCAAGGGTGGA
Source organism: Chrysoteuchia culmella (assembly GCA_910589605.1). NCBI lineage: Eukaryota > Metazoa > Arthropoda > Insecta > Lepidoptera > Crambidae > Chrysoteuchia > Chrysoteuchia culmella. Next base: position 17,921,590 of record OU342659.1, read on the forward strand.
GGGACTGCACTTCCCGGGAGCATTTAGTTTATTTTAAGTTTACAAACAAAATATTTACTCGAAAACTACGCATCTCCGGGTCATTGATTTGCCTGGGACCTGGTCGAGTCTAATTGTCACAGAGGTCGAGTTGTCGAAGTTGAGTTGTCGGGGTTAAGTTGCCGAAGTTAAGTTGTCAGGTTTGAGCTGTCTTGGTCGATCTGTCAGTGTCGAGTTGTCTCGGGGATGAGTTGTCGTAGTGTTAAGTTGTCCGGGTCGAGTTGTCGTAGATTTTTGTTGTTTTCTGTATGCCTAGCACGAGAAACTTTCGAGTGTATCGAAAAAGTATTGTCAACAAATGGATGATGTATTGAGCAGCGTTCCTACCGGACGTAAACGGAACTACATTTTCCTATGCATTTTTCACGTTAGATTAGAATACTTTTTAGATACTATTCCGAAAGTTTTTCGTCCTATTGTAATCGAAACTTTTCATTGTAGTAACTCCGAAAATTTAACAAGCAAATAGAACTACTGAATCTATATTTAGTGCTTCAAAATGTCTGAATTTCATTCAATCGAATTCCCCTTTCCTACTGATTAATTTGAAGCGACGAGGTCGATTCATCTCAATTGAATGTTCCCATTGGAAACTTTGACGAATAGATCGATGGTTCGGTAGTTGGGGCCTCACATGGCGGGTAAATAGCAAACTTTGGTCCCGTAGCTTAATTACATAAAGCCCAGATTCCAATAAGAGCGAATTTTCGCGAAAAAAGTCGTTTCGCGAATCGCGATACATGAACTCGTAACGGATTCGGGTAGCGATCGAAATCCAATCGACGTACAATGAAATAAAGAAATAAGTAATTTTATTATTACTTAAAATAAGTAAGTTTATAAACTACAAAAAACCTGTGATCAGTAAAGTTCAAGTAACTTTGAATTTACTCTGGAAATTGATTGTAACGTGCGCACTCAAAATCATCATTCATGCACACAATATTTGTCTTGTACGGGGATCAAACCCGAAACCTCTGGAGCAGAAGGCGGGATTAGTATCTCTGCGCCAAACAGGTCGTCATATCGTCGGTCGTCTAATGACTGACCATAAAGTTATTTAATAGTTAATAGCTCCTTAAGGCGCTACTCGGAAAAAGTATGGACTTTTTGATATAAAACTATAACACGGTTACAGTTGTTACAAATCTGGTAATAACATATATATTTCTTCAAACTTTATCTAGATTCCTATAGTTTCAAAAACACGATTTTTTGATTTTGACTCGACACTTTTTCTTTTCGAAAAGACCTCTAAAAAATTAAAAATTAAAGATTATTTTTAAATGGGGATACTTACACTTTTGGAAATTGGTTTAATAAGTGGACACCAATAATATTTAGGATCGTATAGAAGCATTCTTTTAAAATCGCTGTAGTTTTTTTAATACGAAGTGATTTTGTGTTTTTTTTGCCTAATCTGCAAAATCGGTCTCGCTCCCTTGCGCGTCGTTTTCTCATTGCTATCTCGCTTCAGCATATTTTTTTCGAGTATCGCCTTAACTCAGTACTGTAAGCGAAACTCACAGTTATCAATTGAAACTAAATTGAATGGAACCCAATACGCGGTCGAAGTTTTCTCAATAACTTTAGAGACAGATTGCAATTGCAACATATACTGCATTGCAGTCACCTAATTCTCTATTGAAATCGTACGCGACTATCGATGAACACAAAAAGTTCAAGCTTAAATCCTATACTATCTAATCCTAAGTACTAATATTACAAACTAGCTTTCACCCGCGGTTTCACTCGCGTGGTTCCCGTTCCCGTGGGAATATCGGGATAAAATGTAGCCTATGTTACTGTATGTCCTGTATGTCCTAAGGAAGGACAAACAAACACACTTTCGCATTTATAATCATATATTATATATTATATTATATTATATTATACAATATAAACTCATTTGCAAAAAAAACGGGCACCTAAGCGATGAACCATTTCAAATGTTAATATTGCTTTGTTTGATAATTATATGTAGTTTTATCCTCACAATTTGGTAAATTAATAAGAAAATAATAGTTTTCATCAGTATTTCATAAAATTGAGATACAATTTATGGGAAATAATGCTAAACCTCGCTAGTAGTGTATGTTCGCTTGTAGTGCATATACTCATGAAGTAAAAATAAAAAAGTTTTTTTGTTTGTTTTTCTTTAATAAAGTAAAAGCAGATAAATGTTTAGTATCGAGTGTGACCCCCTCTAGCTAAAATCACAGCTTGAATTCGTCTGGGCATGCTAGCGAGTATATCCCGGATACTTGCTTGCGGAATGCGTTCCCACTCCGCAGTAATCACATTCTTCAGCTCTCTGATGGTCTGCGGAGCCGGGTGTACTGATCTCACACGCCGTTTCAGAACGTCCCAGACATGCTCTATGGGATTGAGGTCGGGACTTGGAGCTGGCCAATCCAAACGACGAATGCCGACCTCTTGCACATACGCATTAACATCGCGGGATCGGTGGGCGCGAGCATTGTCGTCCATAAAAATCGAGTCTTCACCTAGAGCGGCCAATGCGGGTTGTGCATGAGGAATTAGAACTTCCGTTATGTATCGATGCCCAGTCAGTGAGCCGTTTTCAATGAAGACTAACTCTGTATGATCCATTGAATTTATTCCTGCCCAAAACATAACAGAGCCCCCACCATAAGGTGTGATTTCTTCGAAACATGCCTCTGCAAAGCGTTCTCCTTGTCTTCTTAGCACTCGCCGACGTCGATCTTCACCGAACAGAGATATCCTGGCTTCATCAGAGAACAAAACCCTATTCCAATCTTCTTGAGTCCATGATTCACAATTTCTAGCGAAACTAAGCCTGTGAACTCTGTGCTCACGGAGTAATTTGGGGCCGCGGGCCGGGCGGTGACTGCGTATATTGGCAGCGAGAAGCCTCCTCCTGACCGTCCATAGACTAATATGCACATTTCTTACTTCTTGGAGGTTGTTCTTAAGATCCACATACGAAGATTTGCGATTTCTCAATGCGCGACTCACAAGAAAACGATCATCCCGTGGTTGGGTACATGGTTTTCTTCCAGAACCAGGCATTCTCTCGACGGAACCAGTCTCCTGATATCGCTGCCAGGTCCATTGGACTGTCGAGCGACTAACATTTAGCCCCCTAGCCACGAAACATTGGCTGCAACCCTCTTCAAGCAGCGCGATAGTTTTGGTAGCTTTTACCACTTTATCTACCATTTTTGATACAGCCAAACAGCAATAAATAAAGCTTTGACAGTCAAGGATATGAAATTAATCGATAAAAATTTAATAAAAGTTATGAAAGTCGATGTTAACCTTTGGAACTTCGCGCCAAAAATGTAGGATAATAAGGGGTTTTCTGTAAAAATGAGCATCAAATGAAAATTTGAATTTAGAACGTCCTTTTTTAAATACTACAGCATTTTTAAAACCGGCCAGTAACGTGTACAAACGATTGAAACCTTTTTGGTATTGTATCTTTTTAAAGATGAATGAAAATCAAAACCGCCCGTTTTTTTTGCAAATGAGTGTATATATATATATATATATATATATATATATCTATATAATTATTACTAATTATATGTACTAATACTAATATATATTTAAATATTAGTATAAGTATAATTAGTAATTATACTAATTATTATTATAATTATTTTGACACTTTCGTATGGGTTAAATCTAGATTTAATTAAATCGAGAATAAACAAATTTTGCTGCCAACTCTTATACTGCTTACTTACTTTTCTTTTGTCGCATCAACCCAGGTCTTGGCGTCCAACACAAGAGATCGCCACATCCCGCCAATCCAATCCTCGGCGTCAAGCTTGCGCAGGTCAGCCAGAACTTGGTCTCGCCAGCGGTATTTGGGCCGGTCCACAGGGCGTCGTCCCTCTGTTCGGCCCAAATACGCTTTCTTGACTGCTCGATCCTCCCCCATCCTTTCGACGTGACCAAGCCACCGAAGGCGTTGATTTGGCTTTTATCTCTCCGACTATGTTGGGCTCGGCCACATGTTCTTGAATTTCGCAGTTGTTCAGGATTCTCCAGCCTCCATCCTCTCCTCTTACTGGGCCTAAGATCTTACTACTATCCTTATAATAATAGTTAGGTCCCTAGGAGCGAGACCGATTTTGCAAATTAGGCGAAAAGACGACCACAACTTCTAAAGTGTATATCATTCAAACGGTTGACTTTGAGAAAAAACTGTTTCAGAAACCTCGATGTAATTTTTAAAGACCTATCTGTAGATACACGTACAGTTTTGATGAAACTTTTTTTTTGTTTTAGTTCTATATTTCTAAAACTGCCAACTACATTTAGAGGTTGAAAATATTAAATTTAGGTTTAAATATTTGACATTTTTGTAGGGCTAAATCTAGATTTAACAAAATCGAGATATAGGCAATTTTCCTGCAAGTGGACCTAAGACAGTGGTTTTCAAACTTATTTCGTCTATCGCCCACTTTGAAAATCAATTATTTCTCAGCCACTCCATTTTTTTTCCTTGACTACATCTTAAAAACCACCATTTATCTGGGCCCTTTCCCGCCCCCTTAACCACCAGCGCCCACAAGGGTTATCGCCCACTTTGACAAAGACTGGTCTAAGATGTTATTTAGAAACAATAGTGTCAGGTAACCAGCCCGTTGCTTAAACTATGACACATAGGTAGTTTCCCTACGAATATGAGCGCTGATAGACTTTAATTTATTACGTTTCGATCCCAGTCGCATGGGAAATACAATGAAATGCACAAAACTCAACAATTTGTTGCTCACTCCATATAAAGTTGGCTCCACTTAAAAATATTTGTTGCTCCATTAATTACGTTCAACTTAATCGAAAACTTTTAAGCAATCCTCAGGGAAAATTGGTCAAATTTCCCACGTTCGGGACCCATAAGGAGCGAACTTCGTTAATAATAAGGTGCTGCAAATCGGATACGAGATCGCAAGTTCGCTCCCGAGTGTGGCTTCGACGGGCCTCTTGAATTATTAATCAAAACATTACCAAGTTTCTTCGGAACACCCTTTGGCGCAAGTTAGGAACTGATGGAAATAATTAAGTGTTTATGTCAGAAGCGGAAGCGTTTAGCGCGAAAAATGACCCATTAACATCATGGAATTTTTTAAATATGGTGTGAATGATTTGTGTAGATTTTTTTTTGCGTCAAGAATATTATAAAGCCCTTTCTAAAGTTTTGCTACTTTTAACCGACATTAAAATATGAGGAGGTTTTCAATTAGGTTGGTATGTTTTTTTATTATTTTTATGCTTTTATATTTTGGCACTTGGTTCCATAAAAAAAATGGTTCAGTTTGGTCCGGTAGTTTTTATTTTATGAGCATCTTTGTAAACTTGGACGATGTAATTTCCACGATACTCTTGTTTATAATGTATGAAACCTAATCTAATCTAGAAAAAAAATCTTCTGTAGTTTACAAAACAACCTATTGCAGACACTAAAAAGAAAAAAAAACTACGTTAAAAAGCCGACTTCAAAATTATAAAAAGCAAAAAAAAAATTTTTTTGAGACATTTTTTGCTTTTTAATTTTTGAACTTTTATGCTGTCGGTGCATCTAATTAGAAATTGAATTGTCGTTGCCACAAAGCATATTATATATAAAAAAATGTTTTACTTTTGTGTGAACTTCTATTATGTGATATGTACCTACTTCTGACACTCCTTTCTCTATTTGCGCTATCTTAATATATATAAATCTCCTGTCACGATGTTTGTCCGCGATGGACTCCTAAACTACTTAACCGATTTTAAATTAAATTGGCACACCGTGAGCAGTCTGGTCCAACTTAAGAGATAGGATAGCTTTGATCCCAAAATTCCCACGGGAACGGGAACCACGCGGGTGAAACCGCGCCCGGCCTCTAGTATATTTATAGATAAAATAACTTGTCTAGAATTTCTTGTGTGTACCAACATTCTCCAAAACTAGAGCGTATTGCTACCACATAATTACTTATATCTGTAACCGCTACATAAAGATATCTTAGAAAGAAACCGTGCAATACCAGCACCGAGACGGTGTAACAACTCCTGAGGATGCTCCGTGTGTGGACGAAACACGTGTAGAGTAGTCGGTGAAGGTGCAAGGTGTGTCACTGTGTTGCATCTGCATTTGGGCGGTACATCTTGCATGTAAGTTTTCTTGCGGAATTAAGCTACACATTTTTTGTTTTCTACTAAGATATGGATTTCAGCCAAGTAACGCCTGATTTTATGAAATAAAGAAATCTAATAAAAACGTACTCTTTATAAACCGCTAACTCTCATAACTTAAGCTACTCGTTAAACCAACGGAGCGTGCTTAAATCTTTAAGTTGAAACACAATAACTCAAGTTATGTTATACAGAGGACGTAAATTCACAGTTCATTACACAATAATAAACACTGCGAAATAACGCGGTGTGTGCGATTATTGTAACGAGTTATTTTAACTCGCTCTTGTTCTAAAGTAATCGAGTGAGCAGTTAGGACTAACTTAGTTATGAACCGGAATCGGGAAGGGAAATGGTTTTGTTTATTGAAATACTAGCGGCCGCCCGCGGTTTCACCTTGCGTGGTTCCCGTTCCTGTGGGAATATCGAGATAAAAAGTATTCTGTGTTCATAACCAGGATATCTACTATCTGTGTACAAAATTTCATCCAAATCCGTTCAGTAGTTTTTGGGTGTATTCGTTGTAAACAAACAAACAATAAAATCTTTCCTCTTTATAATAACAGTATACGAAACTATTGTTTAAGCATATCTTAAATTATTTTGTTACTAGGTACTGTTCATTGTACTGTATTTTTGGGTTTATTCGTTACAAACAAACAATCAGATTTTTCCTCTTTATAATATTAGTATACGAAACTATTTGTTTAAGCATAAATCTTAAATTATTTTGTTACTAGGTACTGTTCATTGAATAAAAAAAAAAAACCGAATGTAGGAGTTAAACGTAGCTTAGTTATCCGGTGACAACAGTCCCAAAAAAGGTGCCAAAACGTAGGGAAATAAAAAATAAAATAAACATGAAATGACACATTATTTTTCAAAAGCAAGTTTGAAACAATTTTATTAAATTAAATATTTTTTTGTAAGGTTTTCTATTGAGGTGCCGGAAAATCTATAAAATTTTACAGGTTTTTGTACACCGCTGAAAGAAATGTTACCTCGTACTTATGTATCAAAATAGTATCGACAAAGTATCGAGCACGTAATGTCAAAAAATGTATAGGAAAATGTAGTTCCGTTTACGTCCGGCAGGAACGCTGCTCAATATCATGATTATCATACATTTCTTTACTTTACTTCCTCGATACTTACTCGAAATTCAATTTCTGCTAAGCCTACAGCTTTGTGTTTCACGCAAAAGTGTTTGAGTAACAAATATCCGAACATCTACACATCCAAAGAATCATACAAACATTTGGTAAATTTTAAATTAAATAAATAAATAAATATTTCCATACAATCACACCAATTATCTAGCCCACGTTAAGTATCATGAAGAACTTGTGTTATGCATACTAGATAACGGATAAACATACTTATATACTTTTTTTTTGTAAATACATACATAATATACATATTAAACATCCAGTCCAAGACAAATAGACATGTTTATGCACACAAATATTTGTCTTGTCCGGGGATCGAACCCGGGACCTCTGGCGCAGAAGGTGGGGTTAGTACCCCTGCGCCAAACAGGTCGTCGATTATCATACATTTCTTTACTTTACTTCCTCGATACTTACTCGAAAGTCAATTTCTGCTAAGCCTACAGCTCTGTGTTTCACGCAAAAGTGTTTGAGTAACTATCCGAACATCTACACATCCAAAGAATCATACAAACATTTGGTAAATTTTAAATTGAAAAATATTGGTAAAAATCAACTCGACCACAAGTGAATTCTCAGATGGGGCTCGAACGCACGACCTTTGGAAACGTAGGTTCATTAAAATATTATAAGTATAAAAATAGCACTGAAAATGCAAAAATAAAAAAATCATAAAATACAAACATCTTTTGAATATCCAATCAAATCCGAATTTCCAACTTTCACATTTAAATTAGCAGTCCTCTCATTCTCTCTAAGGTAAAAAATTTCCTACTCACAACGAAAAAAAACGCGAAAATACGTTAAGGCGGTACCCTGACCGAAAGTGGCGCCGCGTTGAATTTTATTTATTATCGTAATTCTAATTCACAATTTTAATAAAATTACGTGGAATTTTTAGAGCCCATTGTCTTGTATTTTTTAGAAGGTATCGCTACATCTCGTCATAGTCATTCGTAGAAGTAGATAGCAAATGTGTCAAAAACGGCCACTTTAAGCAGTTTTGCTATCTACTTCTAGCAGTGACTACGAGGGATTGTAATGATACCGTCTAAAAATACTAGACTATGGGCTCTAAAAATTCCACGTAAAGTTTTATTAAAATTGTATTATTAAAATTCAACGCGGAGCTACTTTCGGTCAGGGTACCGCCTTAACTAACTATACGTTAAACGCCTTTATACTCTCGCAGACGAGTCGAGGTTAGTCGCTACTGAAATACCTGAATCCCATCATCATCATCAGCCTTTTTCTCCCCACTGCTGGGGCACTGGTTTTCCCTATTAATGAATACTGCCATGACTGACGCCCGGCTCAATGCGGCTTGGTTTTAACGACTGTAAATACAACAGAGGCCAACGGCTTACGTGCCTTCCGAAGCACGGGGGGAGCTTTAAATAATAAATTTTTGCTCACCGCATCCCGTAACCAATTATGGCGAAAGTTGCTTAACCTCCACTATCGCAGGTTGAATGCGCTACGAGCCCCTAACCTATATTTTTAAATTTGTATTTTAAAGATAAAACTATGAGTAAAAGTTTAATGCCCTCAGTTCATTCAACCTCACGGGACCACTTTTTGTTATCGGGCACTTAACCAGACCTTAATAATAGTCCAGATAAGGGAAGCCTTAAGAAACGGTTTGGGGTTAGCGTGTTTTATCAGTGGTACCATTCGGCGAACTTCCCGGTCGACCAGTCGAGTTTTTTTAGGGAGTGTTGTTTAAAAAAGTAATATTTATAAATAAAAAAAATTACAACCACTCATGAAACACGCTCACCCTTGACCATTTCTTAAAGCGAATACTAAAGTTTCTCGATTGCACCATCTCTATTTTTTTTTTCATTCAAGTATTGGGGTCAACAAATAGCTTCACAATGTATATGACATAAAGTGTATAAATACTTTCAAGGACTTAATGATTATGAAATCAGCACCGTTAACCACAAATTACATTTAAACAAGTTTAGAGTATGAGTTAATAAATAACTTAAAACTATGACTTAATTCGTGAATTTTTTTGAGATACGTTGTTTAATTTAGATAGATAATTTTTTAACAAAGAAAAGTAGGTAAGTATGTAAACTATGTTTCGATTGAACTAGCGGTTTTAGGAAGTTTTAAAGTTAGCTTTAGTTATAGTTAGATAGAAAATAATTATCTATACTAATATTATAGTAGCTGCGTAGTGTCGGCTTAGAATAGCACTACCCCCTCTCATCCCGTGGGTGTCGTAAAAGGCGACTAAGGGACTCAGCCTTCAGGAGACGGGCAGCAGCGTCTCCTACATTCTTGGCCATACTGCGATCGCTAACCCGCCTGCCAAGCGTGGCGATTATGGCAAACCCCCCCCTTTTGGGGGAGGCCTATACCCAGCAGTGGGTGTTATATGGCTGAGACGACGACGACGACGACTAATATTATAAAGCTGAAGAGTTTGTTTGTTTACGCGCTAATCTCAGGAACTACTGGACCGATTTAGAAAATTCTTAGACCATTAGAAAAGCTACGATTCTCTCGTGTGACATAGGCTATATTTTATCCCGATATTCCCACGGGAACGGGCACACCGCGAGTATCCGCTAGTATCACAAATAATAGAACATTAAGAGCGGATTCTACCAAACACAAAGTTACACGAGTGTTACTATAACGGGAATAATTTTACTCCTTGAATTTACTCTTGGGTATCTTCGTTTACGTTTTTCCAATGTACTCGAGGAGTACGTTATACTCGGTATTGTTATTCTACGTTTAAAAAGAATGATGAACGAATGTATAAACCGACAATAATCATTGTACTTTTGTTACATCTAGTTTACCTTGAAATGACACAACAATTGAATTTTGTAGGATAATACGTGAAATGTCAAATGTTGACAGCTTGTTATTTCTAGTTTCTAGGTTATGTTTGGTTGTGTTCGTTTGTCTCTGTGTTGTTTTCTATTATTTTGGACATTATTCTTACAAATTTGTTATTACAAATCAAAATGTGTGACGATAAACAAAAACGAAATTGAGCTTATTTTTAACCGACTTCAAAAAAGGAGGATGTTCTCAATTCGACGGTTTTTATTTTTTTTATTTTTTTATGTATGTTTTACCATAACTTCGCCAGTTGTTAACAGATCTTTTTTTATCTGAAAGAAAATGGTTTTACGAAGATCTGGCTAGTAGTTTTTTCATAATCTTGAAAAATATCAATCACCTTTTGGTAAGTAGTCGTTTACCTAGATGACATTGTTGTGTATGGGCTGATTTTTTGTGTAAGTATCGGCACATGATGTAACATATGTAAAAAATCTGAATTAAAAACATTTTATAAAAAAAAATCGAACCGACTTCAAAAAGTAAAAAATAAAACTTTTGGAGTCGGTGCTAGCTAGCTAAGGCCAAAAAAATATATAGTTAATAGAAGTGCAATGTAGAATACCCTGGCTGGCACCGACTCCAAAAGTTTTATTTTTTACTTTTTGAAGTCGGTTTGAATTTTTTTTATAAAATGTTTTTATATTTTCACAAGTGACACCTCTGCTCTGACAGCTATTTATTCTCAGATTAAACCTTTACTCGGCCAAAATTGCCCGTGTAAATATTTACTCGCGTGTAGTTACCTTATTCTTAGGTTAGTAGTTGGTAGAATTCAAAATTAGCCTACTCTTAGAATAAGCATTAGTTTACAAAACTTACTTAAGTTTGTTCGAATCCGCCCTACAGGTACTAACAGGTATTTCATTCGAATATTAAATTATTTCTCTCACCTTAGTACTTTCCTAGAAAACGTTTCGCAGAAAAAGTCTACTGGTCAACCGGGAAGTTCCCCGATTGTACCTATGCCCCAACCGAAACAATTTTATTGATTGTTTAAATAAATCAATCAATAAAATTAATTGATTTTATTGATTCGAGTCAGGTCGAAGTCAGAAGCGTGGTAAAATACACCGTTCCGTCAGGTAGCCTCTGTGGTCTAGTGATACAACCACCGATATCAGACCCAGGGGTCCCGGGTTCGATTCCCAGCGGGGATACATATAGCATTCGGTTTGGTTGGTGGTAGGACCTGTTGTAAGTCCGCCTGGCTAGCTACCACCATTTTATCTAAGTCTGACGCCATAACAACAATGTTTTCAGCATTGTTGTGTTCCGGCAGTTAAAGATAAGATAGCTAGTTCCTCAATAAGTGAGGATTCCGGGAGAGGCTCGCTTCCATCTTTAGCCTTATCAATATTTAACAGCAGGTATGATGAAGGCTAAAAGTATTACCGTCGTTCATAAAAAAAAAATATGAACATTAGGGTTTGTTTCGTGTCTGGATGTTATTTAAAATTCCTTGGATCTGATATTTGTAACACAAGTTATTAATTATAGTCAACCTTGTTGTGCTTTCGACGGTACATACAATTTTAAGACTAGAACGAAACATGAGTCATGTGTAAAGTGTACGCTAATTTCGTTGACCTTCGTATAGCCTCTTTAGCTCAGTGGTAGAGCACTGGTCTCGTAAACCAGGGGTCGTGAGTTCAATCCTCACAGGAGGCATTTACCTAACTTATTTTTTTAAGAAGTTTGTTTTATGTGTTAATTTTTAATTCGATATTTATAGCGTTACATTACAAACTAACATTATTTGCGTACATTAATTGTTTTACGTTAACTTCTTTCATTTTAATAATGATATATTACATTGATAGATATTTATTTAATGATAGAAAACGACAGATCTGGAACAGGACCTCTATTTTTGAGTCACTCGTCGCGCGAGTGGCAATGCGAACGAGGAGGCGATCAGGCGATTAGCGACCTTGCCAGCGTAGACATAGCTCGCTTTTCGCTTTTGCCACTCGCGCGCTCTCGTTTGGAGGCCGTATTACAGACGAAAAGCGAAGCTATGTATATACGTGCAAGGACGCTTTTACGGAATACGGAAACTCAGACGTCGCACGAAAATCAGTAGAATCCTCGAGACGAGTGAATCAAAAATAGAGCTCCAGAAATAATACTTATTCGTTAAGAGTTCAATGAACTCCCAATACATTTTCCTTCACTTATTATTTAATCATCTTATTGGGTAAACTTTGTAACAAAGTAAGATAAGAAAACAAAAACAAATAAATGTAATAAACCTTTTCTTTTGTTCCAGAACGAGCTGTTACCAACGCCAGTTTTTAAATTCGGAATGATTCTCATATAAAATTCGATTCCAAATACGAAAATTTAAACAGAAAGAGCGGTACGTTTTTTAAATTTAACGGCGCCGTCGTTTAGCTTTCTGCGGCAGTTTTATTTTTCAATTCTAGCAAACAGCCTCTTTTTAAATTAATAGCGCCGGATATTTCTTGTGCGGCCAGTACCAAAGAGCACTAGCTTTTATTTTTATTGACGGCACTGAACTTTAGCCTTTGAGACCTTTATTTCTGTGCGCGTTTTAATCTGCAAATTCGAAATGCTTCGCTACTGGTTGTGTTTCGCGAGTGCGGTTTGTTTGGCTGGGTACTGTGGTGCTAACTACTGCCGGGACTCGAACCTATGCTGTCCTGGGCGGGACAGTTCGTGTGTGGTGCAGAAGGCCCATCAGAATGCCATAATTGAAGACTTGACTGATAAGCCGTGTTACTGCGACCATGCTTGTTTGAAGCTTGGAGACTGCTGTCCTGACTTCAGAGAGACCTGTGGAGGTAAGGATGTTTGTTTTTTAAGTATACTAGATGTACAAGGCATGTGTGGCAATACCACGTGATGTATTAGTGTAAGAAATATATCGACCCAGTAACCCTCGCGAGTGTCCCCAGAACACCCTACCAAAGCTTCATCACAATCTGAAAGTTTCATAGTGGGCAACCGAGTTTGACATATGCTGCTACTTTTTTTAGATAATCATTACATTGGTTTTTAACTGTAAAAAACTGTAACAGCCCACGCAAGCTGTCTGTTGCAAAATAAGGGGCTGGTCAATGGTTTCGGAACGCATAGAAGGCAAGAATACGAACATTGATTTTTATTTATACCTATATAGATTTGTAGACACCTACATACTTTTATCAATAAGCGAGGGAAGTCGTAGACGGGCGTTAATACAAATGATCAGCCCTCAAACAACTCGCATCGAAAAACAAAGTGAAAATCCTTTTACTACTCGGTTTGCAGTTTAGGCTTTAGGTCATAAAATGTTTTGCTCCAAACTTTTCTAGCTCGAAATAGCTGGCTCCAAATTTCAGCAACGCACGATTTGTTTATTTAAGTCAGTTAAGCCTGAAAGTGTTTGTTGAAACTCCACCGTACTTAAAAAAGGACACTGGGGCGTTTTTTTTATTGTGAAACCTCATGAGATAATGAGCAACAGAAAATTTAAGCTGTGGAAATACAACAATGCTCTTTCATTTTGAGTTTTTTGCTTGTTAACTTTTAGGTGGACATGGTATTATAGAACAACACATTATTAAAAAGATCTCCGCCTAATATTTTGTTACATTGGGTGATTCTACCATTATTGAGATGTTTAGAAGTCGTCTTCATTGAAAATATAAAAGACAAAACCGGACAAGTGCGTGACGGATGCCCACCGAGGGTTCCGAACAAATTTGTAGGTAATATAATATTAAAGAAGTTTTCCAGAAATTCAGTAACCAAAACTAAAGACTATTATTTTTCCTGTACTTATAGTAAAAGACGATATTACTTGCCAAATTTCATAGTTCTATATCAACGGAAAGTACCCTGTGAATTTTGATATCCTTGAGTGTCGAAATATACTTTTTTGCGGCATAAAAGGCCTTTTCTTTTTTGTATGTTAATTTTGAAGGTTGATTTTTTCACAGTCACAAGAGATTGTTGACGTGAAAATATGGTTTTAATTTCAACTCGATACCTCCATGCGTTCCTGAGTTTTTCCCGAAATTCATTTTCCGAAACTAAAGATTTAATTATAAATGTATAGTGTTTAGACTTTTTCCTGTATTCGTAGTAAAAGACGATATTACTTGCCAAATTTCATAGTTCTAGAATTTTGATTCCCAAACATTTACATTGCATTTACAACTTTGATTTTTTTACACCGTCTACAGTCTGTAGACCTGAATATATAGTTTTAATTTCAACTCGATACCTCTACGCGTTCCCGAGATAAACGAAAACGAACGGACAGACGGACAACAAAGTGATCCTATAAGTGTTCCGTTTTTTACTTTTGAGGTTCGGAACTCTAAAAATTGTCAGTTAATGGACAGCTTTCTGTCCAAGATTGTATTTTTGAAGTGAAAACTTCTTTAGGGATGTTGTGCACATCAGAGTTTAAATTTTTTGGGATGGGTAAAAAATTTTAAAGTCGCGTCAGGACACGTGACCTGATCGAAAATTCGTAAGATGGAGGGAGAGTAGACCGCCGGCCGGCGCGGCGTAGGAGAGGAAGTATCTCTTTCTACCGCTATGACACACACACTACCGTCGCTATGACACACATGCACAGATATAGGTACTTATGAAATTAAACAATAGTTTGATTTTATGGGTAGGTCTCTATACGAACCTATGTGCCCGCTTATTTTTGTTAGTCCGTAAGTAGTTTGTTTATTTTTCTTTTCTTTTATTTTGTTTATGTGCATGTATGTTTGTGATGCGAATAAATGATTTTATCTCTATCTATCTACCGCGCGGCGAAAATGTATGCCTGCTCCTGCTGTTTCGTTTAAGCGGTTATTCACTTCTGCCGGCACTCCCGGAGTAGTGCAACCCGTTGTTTTTAATTAGGGGCAAAATTATTTTTTATTTTTTTGTAAATGATAAATTTCATACTAGGAAATATGCTAAAAATAAACAAGTAACGCTTCTTACGGATATTAGTTGCTTCTCCATAACGCTCAGACGAGGAAAATTCACAAGCAAAATGTTACCCTATTTCGCTAACCGTACCAACGATACTTTCCGACTAACCACTTTCCAAAACTCAGATTTCAAATGCCAAATCTAAAGTCAAATTAGAGATAGCAAAAACGTTTATTGACCCAATCCTCGGATCAATTACGAAAATTCTTCGTTATCTTTTATCCCTGAGGCCTCCTTTGTCAGTTTCCCATAGATTGTATAAAATGGACTTAACTTTTTGCAAGTTTGATCTTTTTGTTTATGGTTCTGTGGGTTTTAAGTTAACTCGCCAGATTAAATAGACCTATTTTTCAGATTTCCTTGTACAACCGTTAGCACAGATGAAAGGACATAGGATAATTTTAAGTGCGAGATTCCCATGGGATTGAGAATCCCGCGAAAATCAGCCAGTACCTACCTATCTCGTAACTTATAAGTAGGTACCACTGGCGAAATGTATATGCCAATTTCTATCGGCTTCCCTTTTAGATACAAATCCCACCCCAGCCATCCGCCATCCAAAATAATTATTAATTATACATTAATTAATTTACACAGATTACTTAGTTAATCCTAACTTTCTAACTATCCTTTCAACCGCCTCTGTGGTCTAGTGGTACAACCGCCGGTATCAGACCCAGGGGTCCCGGGTTCGATTCCCAGCGGGAGTACATATTGTATTCGGTTTGGTTGGTGGAAGGACTCGTTGTAAGTCCGCCTGGCTAGCTACCACCATTTTATCTAAGTCTGACGCCATAACAACAATGTTTTTAGTATTGTTGTGTTCCGGCAGTTAGAGATAAGATAGCCAGTTCCTCAGTGATTGAGGATTCCGGGAGAGGCTCGCTTCCATCTTCAGCCTTATCAATACTTAACATCAGGTATGATGAAGGCTAAGAGTCTCCCCGTCGTTCATAAAAAATAAATCCTAATCCTAGCTAGTACAAGTATTGCGAGTGTAATGCGAAAGTGTGCACTAAGCAACCAATCCACTTGATTTTTGCCATAGAGTTTGTTGAAAGGACGGACAGTAAATAGGCTAGGTACTTTTTAACCCGACGTTCGCACTGGTACGGGAACCACGCGGGTGAAACCGCGGGCTGAAGCTAGTTAACTATATGTGGATGCCAGGCAGTTGCAAAGTTTATTACCCAGGTAGCACAAAACAAGAAGTTGTATTTTTCGTATATATTTCGATGGCACTCGTCACTGGCAGGTCGGTGTCATTATTATTTTTAGTTTTCGCGCCAGATGGTCTTATTTTTTTATTCACTCCACAGTTAATACCGGCTCGGTGTCGCGGCTATTCGCCGACCCCAGACCCCGTAATCCAGAGTCGTAAAATTACATTTTTACTCTGTGGACTGGGATGAAAAATGAAATTTGGTAATTTACAAAATAACGCAGTGTGTGTTTTATCCTTTTATTATGGAGGTTCGTTGTTTATTAACTAACTGAGATTCAGGGCATGAAGAGGGGAAAGGTCAAAGTTTTTTTTTCTTGTGTGAACATTTCTTTTTTTTATTACTTGTACTTATGACTTTGTAGTTAAGCGCTGCTGGTTGTTTAAATTAATAAATAATTTTGATTAGAAGAAAAGTACCTGAGTACGGCTGTATTGTAACAACATAACCGAGACGTTTAGCTGTAAGTTAATAAGTGCTACTTAATAATCTATACTAATTATAAATTATAAAGCTGAAGAGTTTGTCTGTTTGAACGCGCTAATCTCAGGAACTACTGGACCGATTAAGAAAATTCTTAAACCATTAGAAAGCTACATTTCTCCCGAGTGACATAGGCTATATTTTATCCCGATATTCCCACGGGAACGGGCACCACGCGGGTAAAACCGCGAGGATCCGCTAGTTTGTAATAAATGTCGCGTTGGTTCCTGTTACTTTTGATTTATAATTATAACGGAACGCGAAAGTTTAAAATCTTTTATAAAGGAACTTGGCCACAAGTGAATTCTCAGATGGGACTCAAACCGAGACAAGTCTCTTGTCTCGGTAGCTCAGTGGTTAGAGCATTCGACCGGATTTCCAAAGGTCGTTCTGAGAATTAACTTGTGGGCGAGTTGATTTTTTTCCAATATTTTTCTATTTAATATTTATCATAAGTATAACAATAGCATTGAAAAATGCAAAAATTAAAAAAATCATAAATTATAAAAAGGAGCATTGGACCGGATTTCAAAAGGTCGTGGGTTCGAGTCCCATATGAGAATTCACTTGTGGCCGAGTTGATTTTATCCAATATTTTTCTATTTAAAATTTATCACAATTATATAAAGGAGTTAGGTGGCATGGTAGTTAGCAGTAACGAGATGGGTGACCGAAAATGTATTAGGAATCTTAAGACCTTTTACCCCTTTACTTCGTGTTTTGTCAGACACATTAAGTCGTTGATTCCGGTTGCATAAAGTAACTTAACTCCACCATTCGACGACCTGTTTGGCGCAGGGGTACTAACCCCACCTTCTGCGCCAAAGGGTCCCGGGTTCGATCCCCGGACAAGACACATATTTGTGTGCATGGACATGTCTGGATGTTTAATATGTATATTATGTATGTATTTACAAAAAAAAGTATATAAGTATGTTTATCCGTTATCTAGTATCCATAACACAAGTTCTTCATGATACTTAACGTGGGCTAGATAATTAGTGTGATTGTATGGAAATATTTTATTTTATTTATTCCACATTGGGCCCGCATGGTGTGTGGTGTCTGCCCCATTCTTCTTATCCTTCTATAGGGAAGCGCCTGTACATTTGATCACAATTTAGGTTCATTTAGGTTTGTGTGCCAGTTCAATTATATGGTTGGTTTGTTTGGTTTGAATGCGTGTTTTGACTATGTGTGTATTTTTTTTGTAAACAATCAGCCCATGCCAAAAAAAAAAGTATTGGAGAATTGGACCGGATTTTCAAAGGTCGTGGGTCCGAGTCCTATCTGAGAATTCACTTGTGGTCGAGTGTGTTGCAATATTTTTCTATTTAAAATTTATAATCAATTAACACATGGGTAAGAATATTGGCTAATTTTGTAAATTTATAGAAAATTAAAAATGACGGCCACTTACGGAGATAGGTAGTAATTTTTTTAAAAGAACATATTAAAAGACACAAACCTCATTATGGAACATTATATAGCTCAACTATAATATATAGCGATACGAGATTTCAGACGTTCATCGAAGTATTATTGTGGTAAAAAAATAAACAATTGAAAAACCATATTTCATCTCTGATACTTCTTACTTATGCCAAAGTTTATCACTCAAATATATTTCCTGATTGTGATACCTACAACATTGAGTGGCAGCTGAAAAAAAAATGGCGCCACAAGTCCATATAAAGTTGAAATAAAACAACTTTTGCGGAATATTTAGTGCGATTTATTTACCAGAAATATAGGTATATTTGGTACTATAATTTTTCGGTTTATTTGAGGTTTTTTGGTTTCCCGACGTTTCGGCACCTTTTCGGTTGCCGTGGTCACGGGTTGACTAGCTACTTATAAGTCTACCTTCACAAAGTTGATTTATTATTGCGTTCGGAAACGGTTAGATAATTACTAATTAAAAGTTAATAATTTTTAATATGGCAACAAATATTGAGTCTAATATTTTGATTTGTTTGTTGTAAAAGTTGTCGCAAAAGTTCTTTTATTTCAATTATGAGTGCGCGAAGAAACTTAAGATGTGCTTCCATATAAAGTTACCCAAAACCCCGTTGAAAATATCTCTAGGAAATACACGCGGACAAAGTCTAAAACAAATACCAGTTTTTTTAAGTCCAAGCTCAAAAGGCAAATATTCAAAACAAACAGCTGAAACGTTATGACAATTAAAACACTGTTTCACCAACTTGTCCCAACCGTAAGCTCCAAAAAGGTTGTATAACAGTAACAAAACGGAATACTTTTACCAACTCTTTTGTGGTTTTAATGAAAATACGCGTTGACGGGGCGGAAGCGAAAACTTGATCCGGTTTCAACTAAAGACTGTACAGGCTTTGGTGTCTGGCTGTTGGCACAGTAAAAGACATCAACCTTTTTGAAATGAAAACTTCTTTAGCTGCGTTGTGCACATCAATTTTAAATTTTTGTGATGGGTAAAAAATGTCATAGTCGCGTCAGGACACGTGGCCCTGATCGAAATTCGTAAGACCATTTACCGTTGACCTATTTCAAATTACATAAAGTCTCACACTTGAAAGATCTACGTATATTAGTTAACTTAAAAGATCTACGTATATTAGTTAATAACAACCATTATAGAAAGATCTCTCATTACTACCAAATTTCATATTGATGCCAGGTCAGTTTTAATGGATTTACGTGCCAAATCGAGTTGATCTCCGTTTTCATCAACTTTTTATGAAGTTGTGGTCAAGACGGTGGATTTGATCGTTATTTTCGTTTAAGCGGGTTTCACTTCGGCCGGCACTCCCAGAGTGCAACCCGTTGATTTTTTATATGCAGTTTGGCATACCTAGTTGCAAGTACTGTATATTTTAGTGTACAGCTATGAACCGTACGCTTATCTACCGAGAAAATAATTACAAACAACAAATACTATTTCACAAGATGTCTTAAATGATATACGTTTTTGAATATTTCACTTTGAATATTTCACTTTGAATATGTCACATTGAATAATAAATAAATAAATTTCATACAATCACACCAAATAGCTAACGTGGGCTATCTAGCCCACGTTAAGTTTCATGAAGAACTTGTGTTATGGATAGTTAACGGATAAACTTAAATACTTTTATTTTTGTAAATACATACATAATATACATATAAAACACCCAGACCAAGCCAAATAGACATGTTCATGCACACAAATATTTGTCTTGTCCAGGGATCGAACCCGGGACCTCTGGCATATAAGGCGGGTTTAGTACCCCTGCGTCAAACAGGTCGTCAATGTGTAATTATAATGATTTTATTTTACATCTCCAAACTTTTACGACATTTTATCGAACAGTTTTGCTGTTTGTCTCTCCTCTGTCGATTGGCGTATATCTCATACATGTACTAATGTCCATAATTAATAACCTATCTGTAGATATGGGATGGGCTATCCGAGATTGTTGCCTAGGAAACGGAGTTCGTTGCCTAGCAACCGTCGTTATTTTGATCATATTAACAAAAATATCCTAGGCTACTATCTCAGATAGCCCAATTCATATCTACAGATAGGTTATTGATTTCGGGCGTATGAAATACGATTATATTTAACTTTAGGTTTGCCTGTGCCAATAAGTTTCGATGTTATTTACAAGTAAGTAGTGGTTGCCCGTGGTTTCTGGTTTCCCGTTCCCGTTGGAATATCGGGATTAATAAGTATCCTATTATGTAAATGGCGCATGACATGCGGCGACAGCGGTTTCTTATTTTCAAAACCCCGTTTCATCACTGTTTTGTTTAGATTTAGAATAAAATCCTAAACCTAACTAATATTATGAATATGAAAGTGTGTTCGTTTGTCCTTTCTTCACGCTCGGCCTTAACTAAGCACCAATCGACTTGATTTTTGGCATAGCATACTGGAAAGGACGAAGAGTTTGCTTTTAACTGCCTCTGTGGTCTAGTGGTATCTGACCCAGGGGTCCCGGGTTCGATTCCCAGCGGGGGTAAGGTACATATTGTATTCGGTTTGGTTGGTGGTAGGACTTGTTGTAAGTCCGTCTGGCTAGCTACCACCATCTTGTCTAAGTCTGACGCCATAACAACAATGTTTTCAGCATTGTTGTGTTCCGGTAGTTAGAGATAAGATAGCCAGTCCCTCAGTGGTTGAGGATTTTATTTATTTATTTGTTGTAGGTTCACTTACAGATTAAAGTCATTACAAAACTTATAATCTATGCTAAATATATGAGACATGACTTTAATCCAATAATAGCGTACACAGCATACACAATTATTTTAAACTTATGCGAACCAAAACAATAATAATAAAATTACAAAACTAACTTTTTTTTTACATTTACAATTTCAATCTATGATGTTTCTGCTTCAAGAAGCTCGGACACAGTTTTCTTATAAAGAGAGAATTTGTTATTAAAGACATCAAGGCCATCACGGCTTATTTCATTATATGTACGACACATTCTAACGATAGGGTTGTAATAAGATGTATTATTTTTGTACACCTGAATCGAAAAAGAATTCGGGCAACATGACCGGTGCCTTTTTTTTTTTTTTTTTTTTGAGTGAGGGAAATGCATTTACGCATACCGAACGGTTATGCTGGGCTCATCTAGAACACCACCGCCCCCCGGCCCCCCACTCAGCCTCGAAAGGCCGAATGGGGAGGGCAGGGAGGGGGGGGGGGGGGGTACTACCAGCTAAACCCCTCACTACTTGCCCTCTCGCCGCCTTACGCCCTGGGGGACCCTTGTGGTAATCACCCCTATACATGACAAGTGCCTGGTGTAAAGCTCGACCGATTCAAGGATTCCGGGAGAGGCTCGCTTCCATCTTCAGCCTTATATCAATACTTAACATCAGGTATGTTGAAGGCTAAGAGTATCCACGTCGTAAATAAAAAAAAAATAAAAAAAAAATAGTCCCACGGGAACGGGAAGGACGCGGCTGAAACCTAGGGCGGAAGCTAGTACTTTCTATAATGTAGATTAATCAAAGGTATAAGAAGATAATTTAATTTACCAAAAATATTCCCTCGTAAAGGTCAGGAAAGTCACATTTTAATAATATTTTTAATATCCAGACCCTGCTGCCATCTTGGAATGGTCGTAAATAAATTCCTCTTCGATAATTACTTTGACTCTTAACACAATTTGACGATTTATCATATTTTATTAAAATTTGGCCCCGTGCCGCGATTATGAAACAAGATATTAGTTTCGGATGGATTCCGTTAATTGTTTTTGTAATAAAATATGTTAATGAACACAAATTTTCTGATATTATAAGATATTTTTTAAAACAACATAAACATGCAAGATGATGAAAGTGGATAAAAAAATCACCTGCCTTTGTGGTCTAACCGAACCACCGTATCAGATTCAGTGGTCCCAGGTTCGATTCCTGCTAGTGGTGAAACAAATAGTGTACTATCGATGAGGAGATTAAATAAAATACGTCTTTAGCACTTGGAGGTTTATTATTATAATTTTAGAAAATTATCTGTTCACATTGAGGTTCCAGGCAAAAGTGGCCTAGGTGACGCGTCACAATTGCAGATGTTACTTAATTAACTTGTTGACAGTCTGTAGTTAAAATGGAGCGAATTTCCATACATTTATAGGTTATATTAAATCTCATGCGAATAGTGACTCAAGTCATTTATGTTACTCTGTATTTACGTTTCGTTACACTCAATGCTATATATTACAAGTAGTGTTTGGTTTTGTTTGATAAATCTTGTGTTTACGATGCTGTATTTCTGTTTCCACTGTCTAGCTTCTAGCCACCACGGTTCTATAGAGTGATTACGACATTTTTTCAGCAACACCAAAAGGTATTTTTTTTACAATTTAATTAAACTTTTTTAGCGCTTTTTATGTTTTTTGGGAGTTTGTTGGCCATTTCAATTAATTTGATACATGACAGAAAATACGAAGGCTGATTGATAAGTTTCCGAAACGACAAAGAAAATCTTCAATAATCCATTAAAAATAAATTTATTTCTCAACCTAGTATCCAATGCCGTTACACCAGTTTGATAAAATGTTTTCTCCAACCCCTCAACATATTCATCTACGGCAACAATGACTTCATCATTTGTTGAAAATCTCTGGCCACCTTACCCTTTCTTCAAGTTTGGGAATAAGTGGAAGTCGCATGGGGCGATCTGGGGAATAGGGTGGATGCAGTAGCAATTCATTCTGGAGTTTGGCGACTGCAACCATAGACGAGTGTAGAGGTGCGTTCTTTCCATTGTTAAGAAAATTCACAACACAGGAAGTTTAAGGTCCTGTCATCCAAATTCCATAAGTTCTATCAAATCCAAATTTGGCGTTTTAGGAAATAAAGAAATAATAACATGTAATAATAATGACAGTCATCCCGTGACCACGGCAGCTGAAAAGGTGCCGAAACGTCGGGAAAATCAAAAAGCCCCTAAAAACCTAATTACAACTTAGTTCTTGAAATATAGCGCGTTTGATATCCGTTAAAGTTGTTTAATTTCAATGAACAGTAGCTCTATTACGAGTTTTGCAAACGAACCTCGCTAGCGTCTAACGTATAGACATTTGTATGAAAAACTGTTCAGAGCCCCATGCGCTGAGTAGCTGAACTAAAAATGGTATTATGAGTTGACAACGTTGAGATTAGGTGACTTAACAGCTCCTGTTACGTAAGCTTTACGATTCGCGGTCACGTTTTTCATACAATTTGGTATTATGAGTTACTAATTTGGCAGATGCTCCTGTAATTTACGTTTACAGGAGCTGTTACGGCACTCACGGCATTTCTTTGTGTGAGAAGGTATATTATTCAATTAAAATTAAATAATACGCGACATATTTTGAAAAAAATTGATGACAAGGCATATTTTTGGTTAGAAAATAAATTACGCGGCTGAACGAAACAAAGAACACAATAAATTAACTAAATTTGTATAGATGCAAAATTGCGAAAACGAAAAAAAAAACCTAACATTTATATGTATCCAAAAGTGCATTAAGGTGAATTGTGCCTGCTATTACAGCACACAACTTTAAAATAATAATAATACATATGTATTTATTTTGCAATAAATAATATGAAACTTCAGTAGTAAACGGCGCCAATCGGCTCATTAATTGAAGTGTGGACAACCAAGGTCCTTTTCGGGTCTTGGGATGTCGCTTGTCTTTAAAAAAGTTTCATAATGTAGCAATGAAAATATTTTTACAATATTTTAGATTGTGCAGAATTTATTGGATTATTTTTAGGTAAGCGGTCTATTTGTTTAAATGCAAAAGATATCAATGTATCGTCGGCGAAGTAATTTCATATTCTCAGCTGACAATGAGCAACTACATAAAGATCGACTGTTTATTTATCAACAATGATAATTTTCCTGTATATTAATACTCTGTGTCCTTGTACTATTATTTTATTCTGTGTCTTTGATGACATTTGACACTTGACTGACGCGGATATTATGATAAAATTCAAAGGGTATTTTTTGGATTATTTTTAGGTAAGCGGTATATTGTTTAAATGCACAAGATATCAATGTATCGTCGGCGAAGTAATTTCATATTCTCAGCTGACAATGAGCAACTACATAAAGATCGACTGTTTATTTTTCAACAATCATCATTTTCCTGTATATTAATACTCTGTGTCCTTGTACTATTATTTCATTCTGTGTCTTTGATGACATTTGACACTTGCTGAGTTTCATGTTAAATATGCGGAAGTGGTGGACAAGTGTAACCAAATGGAAGACTTTATTCTGTCATTTAGGGCTTGTTCTGACACTCATGAACAGGCATTGAGTCGCATAACGGAACTAGAAATAAGTTTGTCTATTTCTCAAAAGAGAGTTCTAAACTTAGAAAATTAAATTAAATGTATAACAGGAGAAAAGCATTCTCAGAGCCTTTTTAATGAGTTATTGCAATGTTCTGCAACACATGACAATTCAACTTTGGAATGTGTTAACTATGGTAGTAAACCATCTCAAAACAATAATAGTATTTTTCAGTTTAGTAGCGGTAAGAAATTAAAAAAATATATTAAAATTAATAGATACATAAGGAAAACACAGAAATTAATCAAAAGACAAAATTATTATAAAAAATATGGTAACTTAAAGAAAGAACGTACACTATTGTTAGAACAATTAAAAGTGATTACCAAAGAAACATGTAATGGGAATAAAGATAGTAAAATTGTAGGTATTGAATTAAGTGACAAAATTGATAATTTGGAACTTTCACTTCGGGAAATGAACACTAACTTTAGTGAATTCTCCCGCAAGCAGCTAAATTATCAAAAATTGGCTGCAAATGACATGATCGACCTTTGTAATTTTAATACCGACCGATTTGAGTCCCTAGGTAAGAAATGCAGATGTAGTTGTATGATTGACAGCAATCATTTAAGCAATAATCAGTCATTAAGCCAGGCTGCTCCGGAGGTTTGTTTGCCTGCCAGCCCTTCAGGGCTGGTAGGTAAACAAGCCTCCTTGACCTTGAGTGGTGCGCGGTCGGAGATGTTGGACACTTCAGTCTCTAATATTTCTGATTGTGTATTACTCAATAATTTAAACGAATCCCCTTCTAAAAATAGTGTGACTAAAACAATTATTTTCTGTGATGAGATTGGAAAAAACTTAGGCCAATTGTTCCAGAAACAATGTAAGGAAAATGTTATTAACTATTGTATGCCTGGATGTACTATAAATAGTATAATGAAATCAATAGTTAAGAAGTCTTATGATGACAATACAAATTTGGTAATTTTGATTGGGGATAGGGGTGATATTAATAAAAACCAATTAATATCATACTATAACTCAATATGCTCCTTAAATGTTAGGAAAGTAGTTATGTTTTACATTTCCCTATAGTCAAGGTTTCTCTCAATTGGAAAATAAAGTAAGATACAATTTAAATTTAACGTTAAGTACAATAGCTTATCATAATAGTAAACAACTACATTTGATTGACATAAATACATTGTTTAAGGATTTAAACTTGACCAAGGATAAATATTATCTGCCTATTTATTTTATGAGACAAATAGCGCTTTCGCTATCTTTTTATTTTAAACAATTAGCCAATAATCTGGCTAGTAGAACCTCTGCTTTTATTGAGCAGTTAAATTCAGACTTTTCTAATACAACCTTGGAATCTTTTCCAAGTAATTTGATTCTATTGAATCCCAATACTGACTTGGTTAATTTAAATTACCATTAGAGACAACAGAGGCGCCCTCTAGCCCAGTGTTGACAACAGGAAAGCCTAATTGTTTAAGAGTTGTACACCAAAATATACAAGGCTTTTCTGATAAAGATCTAGAAGTTAGTTTATTTATAAACTGTGAAAATGTTGATGTGTTGTGTATCACTGAGCATTGGTTAAAATGCACGAATTAATTTTAAATATCGATAATTATAGTATTGTAAGTTCATTTAGTAGGCAATCTGTTATTAGAGGAGGGTCTCTTATAATTTTACATAATAATTTTCAATACAAAGAGCGCAAAGATATATTATCCCTCTCAATTGAACGAATAATTGAATTGTCTTGTGTGGAACTTGACCAAATAATTGTAATATGTGTTTATAGGCCCCCTCAGAGTAATTACCTAGAGTTTGAGTCCACTATGGAGGAAGTTTTAAGAATAACTAGTAAAAGTAATAAAAAGGTTGTCATATGTGGGGATTTTAATGTTGACATTTTAGACCCAAAGTTGTCAAAGCTCTCAAGCAGATTTTTAAATTTATTTAAATCGTATAATTTATCACATACCTTTAATGAGCCTACACGAATAACACCCACATCTGCCACCTGCTTAGACAACATTTTTTCAAACTGTGTAGTCACTGAAAAATCTATAATAAATGTTATTAAATCTGACCATAGTGGACAACTAGCCTCTATAGAGCACCATCATGTCTGTCCTAAGCGGAAAATTGTATGTAGGCCAATAACTAAAAAGGGCATAGATGTATTTAGAAACAATGTGATTAATAAAATTGAGTCTTTACCAGTTCCCATTATGGAATCTAATTACCTTTATAATGATTTATTTCATGTGGTTGAAGGCGAATTTAGTAAAACGTTTAAGAAAAAAGTGATCAATGGTAATTCGGATAAAGTAAAGTTTAGTGATTGGGCCACACCGGGAATTTATACTAGTAGAAGGAAACTATATGACCTTTATGCGTCAAAGCATACTTCCTGTGACCCAAATTTTATTGAATATGTCAGGAAGTATTCTCAAATGTTTAGAAATGTATGTGTAGCTGCTAAGGCGATGTTCTTTTCAAATAAAATAAAATTAGCGGATAATAAAATAAAGGCTACTTGGAATATTATTAACCAAACAACTGGGAAAACTAAACATAATGTAAACTCCTTCTCCCTTAAAGTAGATAATAAATTAATTGAATCTGACGTTGAGGTTGCCCGTGTTTTTGAAGATTTCTTCTCTCGGGTACCCTTAGAAACTACCAGTAATTTAAATTCCTGTCCAAACGTTGCTGCTGCCCTCTTAGAGTCATGTGTTGATAAGTGTTATAAAGTTTTCAATTTTAAGCATATTAATAGTAAAGACATTTTAAAAGCTTTCAAGTCTATAAATATTAAAAAGACTGAAGATTTATGGGGCATATCAACCAGCGTTATTAAATCTATAATTGAAATAATAGCTCCATATTTAGCTTTCATTTTTAATCAATGCATAGATGAAGGTACTTTTCCCGATTTAATGAAATATAGTAAGCTTATTCCTCTTTTTAAATCAGGTGACAAAAGTGACCCCACAAATTTTAGGCCGATATCAGTCTTACCGGCACTTAGTAAAATTTTTGAAAAAATTATATACTCTCAATTATTAGACTATTTAACAGTAAATCAAATCCTTCATAATAATCAGTTCGGCTTTTCTAAAGGTAAAAATACTACAGATGCTGGAATAGCACTCCTCAAACATATTTTTGAGGCTTGGGAGGGCAAGCAAGACGTAATTGGTATATTTTGTGACCTGTCTAAAGCTTTCGATTGCGTTGATCACGTTACACTATTAAAGAAGCTAGAACATTATGGTGTCTCTAAAAAATCAGTTAGCCTTTTGCAGTCATACTTGCACAATAGATATCAAAAAGTAATTGTAAATAATACTGCTTCTACTGGAGCCCCCATTATTATGGGCGTGCCCCAAGGTTCAATATTGGGCCCTCTGCTGTTCTTAATATATAGGCAGGTCGACATGCACATCAATTTGAATGGGGATGTAGTAGAGTTAGTTGAGAGTACTAAATTTCTTGGTATTACATTAGATTCAAAACTACAATGGGATCCACATATTGAAACCTTGTCGAGTAGACTTAGTTCTGCGGCTTTCGCAATAAGGAAAATAAGGCTCCTAACTGATATTGAAACGGCAAGACTAGTTTACTTTAGTTATTTTCATAGTGTAATGTCCTATGGCCTGTTGTTGTAGGGCTCAGCAGCCAATATAGAAAATGTTTTTATACTTCAAAAAAGAGCTGTGCGCGCCATTTACAACCTTCGACAGAGAGATTCTCTTAAAGAATTGTTTAAAGAGATTAATATACTAACTTTGGCGGGACAATACATTTATGATAATATAGTATATGTAAGGGAACATCACGAATTATTTATTAAGCATAGCGATGTTCATAATTTTAATACTAGAAACAAGAATAAGCTTGCCGTTCCAAGATTTCGACTTGAAAAATGCCTTTTTTAATAAAGTTCCACAACAAGTGATTGAGCTGCCTTTGCATAAATTTAAAATACATGTTAAAAAAACGCTCTTAAGCAAAGGTTATTACAAGGTAGAAGATTATTTGAAAGACCAAAATGCATGGAAGTGATACTAACATAAAACATGACTATTGTAATTGTATAAAAGGAAAATATTCTAATAACTGAGTATAAGAAAATTTTCCTCTTATATTAAATATGTTTCAAGATTGTAGATTTGTGTTTGGCAACGACATGTTCCTTTGTAAATGTTGTTGCTTCTGTTAAAGCTGATAAGTTTCTTGCGGCCGTTCTTCTTATCAGTTAAAAGATGTCCTGAATGGCTGGTAGGAAAAAAAAATTGGACGATTCGAAAGCACTTATCTATAAGTCTATTTGAATAAAAATCTTTGACTTTGACTTTGACTTGACTGACGCGGATACTATGATAAAATTTAAACGGTAATTAACTTGTTGGATGTGGACCTTTACTTCACATTTCTTAATTTAGTAGGGCTATAGATGTCATAAAATAAATACTTTTTTAATTTCTCTTTTTTTGACTCGATGGTTAAGTCATCTTTCTGTCTTTATCCTCATCATATAGACAGAAAGAGATATTGACAATTTTACGTTACGTATTCAAATTCAAGCCTCGACGCTGCCTTCTCACGTATTTACGTACCAGCTAACGTAGCGTTTGCAAAAACTCATAATACCGATACGGTTGTCGGCGATTCGAGCAACGTATTTACGTTAACAGCTGCTGTCACGTCACTTACGTTTACAGGAACAACTCATAAAGAGCTACAGTGCGCGCCAAAACAAGATGTAATTGGCGTTTTTTTTTCCGAAAAGATGCCAGAATAAAATGCATTTTTTTTGCGTATCTTTTTTTTTTAAGTTCGTCGTTTCGGATACTTATCAATCAGCGCTCGTACATCTTATTTATTTGATGCTTGTCAGTAAAAACATAAAGTTGTTTATTTTTATACAACGAATTATCTTTATTTTATGGCTCGGAGTTTAAAAAGTTCAACCAAAGAGTTCTTGATCATTTTCTTTTGTGCTCTGGTGAACGAAGAGCGAGGCAATAGGTATAAATAAAATTAATTGACTATTATTTATATAATAAGCGAAATTTCAGTGCTTTTAGCGCTTTCAGCGGCCGGGTAATTGGGTTTGCTAACAAACTTGCTATAACGGTTAAGTGCCAAATAAATAACTGAACAATAGCTTTAGATAGTCTCACAAATAAGGCTATAAAGGACCAAAGGACATCAGGCAATCTTCATACAAAGTTAGTCCAAAAAAAAAAAAAGTAAGCGGCCAGACCCAAGATTATTTCTAATAGGTAGTTCATATTAGGACCTAAAAAAAATATATGGACTTAACCCTGTAACCGCGTGAACTGAGAAGCTATTTAAGATAAGGCATTCTGGGCAAAAACACAAATAACATTAGGCGGACAGACCCGGGATTATTTTTCATAGGTAGTTCCTATAAAGACCTAAAAAAAAATATATGGACTTAACCCTGTCACCGCATGAACCGAGTTGCTATTTCGAGTTCAAAAAACAGGACACACAGGACTTTAAAAAAGTGAGCGGCCAGACCCAAGATTATTTCTAATAGGTGGTTCATACTAAGGCCTAAAAAAAATTATATGAACTTAACCCTGTCACCGCATGAGGAGAGTTGCTATTTCAAGTCAAAAAAATCTGGACAAAAAAAAGTGAGCGGCCAGACCCAAGATTATTTTCAATAGGTAGTTCAAATAAAGGCCTAAGAAAAATTATACGGGCTTAACCCTGTCACCGCATGAACTGAGTCGCTATTTCGATTTACAAAATCTGTACAAAGTAAAAGTGAGCGGCCAGACCTAAGATTATTTCTAATAGGTAGTTCATACTAAGGCCTAAAAAAATTTATATGAACTTAACCCTGTTACCGCTTGAGGAGAGTTGCTATTTCAAGTCAAATAATCTGGACAAAAAAAAGTGAGCGGCCAGACCCCAGATTATTTTCAATAGGTAGTTCAAATAAAGGCCTAAGAAAAATTATACGGACTTAACCCTGTCACCGCATGAACTGAGTCGCTATTTCGATTTACAAAATCTGTACAAAATAAAAGTGAGCGGCCAGACCCAAGATTATTTCTAATAGGTAGTTCATATTAAGGCCTAAAAAAAATATGAACCAAACCCTGTCACCGCATGAGGAGAGTTGCTATTTCAAGTCAAAAAAATATGGAGAAAAAAAAGTGAGCGGCCAGACCCAAGATTATTTTCAATAGGTAGTTCAAATAAAGGCCTAAGAAAAAATATACGGACTTAACCCTGTCACCGCATGAACTGAGTCGCTATTTCGATTTAAAAAATCTGAACAAAATAAAAGTGAGCGGCCAGACTCAAGATTATTTCTAATAGGTAGTTCATACTAAGGCCTAAAAAATATTATATGGACTTAACCCTGTCACCACATGAAGAGAGTTGCTATTTCAAATCAAAAAAATCTGGACAATAAAAAGTGAGCGGCCAGACCCAAGATTATTTTCAATAGGTAGTTCAAATAAAGGCCTAAGAAAAATGATATGTACTTAACCCTGTCACCGCATGAACTGAGTCGCTATTTCGATTTACAAAGTCTGTACAAAATAAATCCAGATTTTTTAACTTGTAATAGCTACTCAGTTCATGTGGTGACAGGGTTAGGTCCATATAATTTTTTTTAGGCCTTAGTATTAACTACCTATTGGAAATAATCTGGGGTCTAGCCGCTCACTTTTTTTTGTCTAGATTTTTTAACTTGAAGTATCTACTTAGTTTATGTGGTAACAGGGTTAGGTCCATATATATATTTTTAGGCCTTAGTATTAACTACCTTTTGTAAATAATTTTGGGTCTGGCCGCTCTTTTTTATTTTTGTCCAGATTTTTAACTTTAAATAGCTACTCAGTTCAAGTGGTGACGGGGTTAGGTCCATATATTTTTTTTTAGGCCTTAGTATTAACTACCTATTGGAAATAATCTTGGGTCTGGCCGCTCACTTTTATTTGTCCACAATTTTTAACTCGAAATAGCTACTCAGTTCATGCGGTGACAGGGTTAAGTCCATATAATTTTTTTTAGGCCTTAATAGGAACTATCTATTAAAGTTAATCTCGGGTCTGGCCGCTCACTTTTTTTTTTTTGGACCAGAATGCCTGATGTCCTTTCAGTTACAAATCTTTCATACAAGTATTATCATCATAATCTCAGCCACATGTCACCCACTGCTGGGTACAGCTTCCCCCAAGAATCTCTACGACAATCGGTCTAGCGCTGTCCGCATTCAGCGGCTTCCCAACCTTCACTAGACCTTTACGCCTTAAAATGTCTTATCCAAATATTATCATTAGGTATCATCTCAGCCCAGTGTCTGTACACCCACTGCTGGGTAAAGGCCCACCCCAAGGATCTCCACGACGACTGGTCCAGCGGGCTTACCATCATCTAATAAAAATCATCATTATAATAAATTTTAAATAGAAAAATATTGGAAAAAATTAACTCGGTCACAAGTGAATTCTCAGATGGAACTCGAACCCACGACCTTTGGAAATCCGGTCCAATGCTCTAACCACTGAGCTATCGAGACTTGCGAACCACCGTCGCAATTCTCCAATACCTTTAGGTATATTTTTAATACGCTGCAGGCCAGCGTTGTCACATCAATGCTAGGAATATCCTTGCATTCGAAAGAAACAATTTCGACGGTGGTCCGCAAGTCTCGATAGCTCAGTGGTTAGAGCATTGGACCGGATTTCCAAAGGTCGTGGGTTCGAGTCCCATTTGAGAATTCACTTTTCGCCGAGTGAATTTTTCCAATATTTTTCTATTTAAAATGTATCATAGGTATAAAAATAGCATTGAAAAAATCATTATGTCATAAGAACGTTTTGTTTGCGTTCTATTTCATTAAGTTGTCACATTTTGACACACCTCACACTTTGGAGGTCATGATTGAGTAGGAAGAAGGTACCTTGGTTCGTTCTGATATATCAGTCACACAGGTGATTTAGCTACTTATCTCGGAATCAGTTGCGTTACTCAATACCTATCCATATTTTTTTCTAAAAAACTACCTCGGGCGTTTTAATATATTTAAATTAAAATAAACCGAATAGCTAAAAGAGAAAACCGTACAGCCCTAGAATAAAGTTTACTGAATCGAATAACCAAGATTGCCTCATTTCGTTAAGATTTAGGGGTGTGAAAACGTTTAAGTTTTTTTGCGCCCGATTTTTGTTGTCTGCTAAAAAAGTCTGAAACGGGTGGTAGGGAAAAACTGACAATTCAAAAATGCATGTAATATGCTCAATTGAATAAGGAATATTTTCATTTTCATTTATCGCCCGAAACAATATTTCAGAAGGAAAAAGTAGACAATCGCCTCTAGGACTGGCGACGCGTATCGCCAATATACAATTCTCTAAACCGCTAGGTGTCATCTATCCATCATCCATCATCAGCCTGTAGAAGTCCATTGCTGGACATAGGCCTCTCCTAGCTCACGCCTATTGTGGCGTTCATAGGAGGCTATTAGCCTACTGCTACCACGCTGGCCAGACGGGTTGGTAGAGGTTTGTTTCAAGTTTTCTTTCTCTCGCACAGGTTTTCAATGCGTCAGCCTCTTACGACATCCAAGGCATGTAAGGGAGTGGTGACACTTGAATTCTTAAGCCGTCACCACACCGCTAGGTGTACTTAGTGGTAATGTAACATACACCGGAATCAGCAAACGGATTCACAACCATTCGACCATGAAATCGGATTCAAATTCTGCGCTTTGTCTTTGTATCATTCCGCTCTTGGAAACGTTTCCGAACGTTTGTATATAAAGGGAGAGATCCAAAGCTGTACTACCACAATTTAGAAAACCGTTAAAGTTACCTATAATTGTACACTTAGAAAGAAAGCAAGAATAGCTATTTGATATGTAAGGCTGGAAAGTTGGATTTAACAGCGAGTTACCTCTATTGAAAACTGAGCAAGCGAGGCATGGTTCAAAGATTGAATCCAGAACGTAGCGACGGTTTCAAAGATACGAGACGCTAATAACTTTTCTACCGAGCGCAACACACAATTTTTCACATCACAATTTAATTAATTGTTATTCAATTAAATATTATTTTATTTGTTATAAGATTTTCAAATTTATGGCGGGTGAGATTTCACAACCTATGGCTGGATTTCGGAATCCTAGAATCCTTCGCTTGCTCAGGTTTCAATAGTGCTAACTCCTCGATAAATTCCATCTTTCCAGCCTTGCATAACAAATTACTATTATTCTGCTAACACATACATTAGTATGAGTTAGATGCATGCAAAAGTAGCATTCACTCTGAGTAAAATTTATGTATCAACCTAGCTTGGCGCAAGTGGGCCCTAGCAACATAAAACAAACAATAAATTACCTACCAGAAAACAATATAGCCGAAATGGACTCCGACCTGAGCTTCTGTCACATAAATGTGTCGCTGACTTTCAGACGGAGTCAAAGAGATAGATCCACTATTTTCACGATTCATTCCTTCTAAGGTAAGATTTATAATACTTATACACTCTTAAACTTTCGCGTTGCATTATAAATATTGAAAATTTAAACGGGTATTAACCGTGTAGAACGTGATGGCTATTTCACCTCCACGACCAACCATCCACCGTCCGGACGGTGGATGAAGACTCAACCTCGGACACCGGCGAGACGTAGCATCGCATCTCCAGTCAGCCCGTGACCACGGCCGATGTAACTTGGCCGAAACGTCGGGAAAATTAGGTAAGTGAAATACCTATCACGTTCTACGCGTTTCAATTTTCAAGATTTCTAAAGGAGTATAGAAAAACTTTATGTTTTTAAGAATAATTTGCTGTTAAAATGTAATCTAGTTAATACATTGACATCACCATTAAACGCCAGTTGCGTACCTTTTTAATAATTTTTCTGTAACGTCACAGGTAGACTATGGGTACAGGGTAATATTATGGCATCAGTTTATCAAAACCCGAAAGATGCCCTTCACCTAAATAAACAGTCTTAAGTTCTTTACTGATCGTGACGTGAATAGGAGGTAGCTTAAGTATTGTTGCAAGAGATTTGAGCAATAGGGTAGATATGTCCTACTATACTCCAGGAATTTTAATAAACCAAGACACTTTAGGATGCCAGCCCACCCAATTAACAAAAAAAATACGGAAGATCAGCGGCAGCGCTGGTTTTACAAGGTCACAGGGTGGATAACCAAAATTTATTATCTCGAGCTCCTCCGGGCTTTAGAAGAGACGTTAAGCTGTTGGTTGGTCCCAACTGTATTTGCAGTAGTTAAAAAAAAGCCTAGAATCCTTCGCTTGCTCAGGTTTCAATAGAGGTAACGTCGATAAATGCCATCTCTCCAGTCTTGCATAACAAATAACTATTAATCCTTTTCGTAATCTTTTTCTAATAATCGCAACTCCGTCAAGGGGTTTTAGGTTAAGGGGCCAAGACCGGCCTCTTGCAGGGTTGTTTATATTTAACTTTCCAGTGTGCGACGGCCCTTTGAAGTCCCGTTTGTCAACAACTATTCCAGGCCGACCTTATTTTACGGTTGCCCTTTACGGGAATAAAATTCATTCAATGGAGCCTTTGAAAAGGTTTTATACTTGATAAAGATTGCGGCTTTCTTTACTGCATTTGTTGGGGTGATTTATCACGTTTGAAAAGAAAATAGTTTATTTCTGAACGTATGAAGACTCTTTGGTTTGACGTATGAATAGTAAATTGGCTTGTTTTTCTTAGAAGAGGCAAGAGGTACTTCAAACAGAGAAGCTTTTCACGCAGAAAAGGCCTAGTTCAGAAACATGATTTTATGATTTTGCTTCGACACTTTTTCTTTTGCGAAAAGACCCCTTAAAATACGAAAATTCAAGATTATTATCAAATTAGTTACATAATACCATTCGAAATGGGTTTCATTATTGGACACCAATCATATTTAGGACCGTGTAGTTTAATTTCTCAATTAACCGCTATAGTTTACAGCATGTTCACAAAGTGACTACCTCTCTTTTCTCACCTGTACGTTGACAAGAGCATTAACCGAATATCGACATCAGCCTTCCTTATGGAAGGAGAACGGGTCATGACCCACCATGCGGGCCCAATGCGGATTGGTAGGTTTTAACGACTGCAAATGCAGCCGAGACCAACGGCTTGATATGCCTTCCGAAAGCACGGAGGAGCTCGAGATAGTAAATATTTGGTCACCCATCCCGTGACCGACCATTGCTAAAGTTGCTTAACCTCAACAATCTCAGGCCGAGCGCGTGAACCACTGCGCCACGGGCGCCATATTAACCGAATATGTCCTCTAAAAAATGTTTAAATTTCTATAGTGAAATCACTTATCAAAAAAATTGTTGTTAGACTACACAGAAACCGAAGACCTTTTTCCGTCTACTGGTTGACATTAGGCAGCATGCAAGGTCTTCGGTTTCTGTAAGTTAAGTACACTGATAACTTCACATCACTCACTCTCACACACTACTCAACTCACTACACACACACCCTCACTCACCTCTTGCAAAATTCAATATTTAGTTGATACATAATAATATTTAGAGTAAGTAATGTTTATTTTTTCATATCAAATCCATGCTTTTTTATCTTTCTTTTATAAAAATCAAACTTTAACCGCCTCTGTGGTCTAGTGGTACAACCACCGGCATCAGACCCAGGGGTCCCGCGCTCGATTCCCAGCGAGGGTATATATTGTATTCGGTTTGGTTGGTGGTAGGACTTGTTGTAAGTCCGCCTGGCTAGCTACCATCATCTAATCTAACTACGCTATAACAACAATGTTTTCAGCATTGTTGTGTTCCGGCAGTTCGAGATAAGTCAGCCAGTTTCTTCAGTGGGTGAGGATTCCGGGAGAGGCTCGCTTCCATCTTCAGCCTTATCAATACTTAACATCAGGTATCATGAACCGGATCAGTGATGATAGAACCGGATCTCCATAGAATTATGCATATTAAACAAATAATGAAAGTTAAGAAGAGAACCACTCCCTGGTTACTGCGATTCAGGCCTACGAGCCTTGTGCAGTGATCCTTGTTACATGTATTTGTTGTATAATCAATATCTGAAATAAACTTAAAACTTAAACTTAAAAACTTAAGTTATATTAATATTAATAAGTGATTTCCTTGTTTTTTCGCCATATCTGCAAAATCGTTTTCTAATTGCTATCTCGCTTCAGTCGTATCGTGCTGTAAGCTCATGTAAATCACATACATTGACTTATTTGTCTGGGATTGCCATTGGGACCAGCTTACATTGTGATTTCTTAGTTATAGTGTAGTGTTCAAGCGAAAAGAAAAATAGAAAAATAGCCAGAAAGAATAGTAGGTACGTAAAGATAAGTAGAAAACAGTTTCAGTAAGAATTTATACTTTTTTGGCATGTGATTTATTATAACCATGTGCACAAAATATCTGAAACATTTACAAGCGTTCCACGTTAAAGTATGTACTCACAAGTAAATCACGTGTAAGGTATGGTGAAACAGCGATCTTTAGGTTCCTGTTCCATTATAAGCGATAAGCGAGGAAAGCTACCAACGTCCTAGCAGTCCGTACATCGCAAACAGTCACTGTTGCTAATAGATAGTTATATAAGTAGATAAAATATTTATTCAGAAACCACTACAACACATAACAACCGAAATACATTTTTTAGGCATTACTTACAAAAGAGAGAACAAACAAAACTTAAAACTAAGACATTCAGCTAAAAAGTAATATACCGGAGTGTGCAGCAGCGGCAGTCTGAAAAGGAACTCAGGTCAATCTTGATGGTTTCAAGGAACTAGACACTGACTTTCAGCTGCGTCCCTGTCATCGGTCGCAAGCAAAGCAACAACACAATGCAAAAAGTGTACTTAAATACATAAGTATTATCTATACTTATAATATTATAAAGCTGAAGAGTTTGTTTGTTTGAACGCGCTAATCTCAGGAACTACTGGACCGATTTAGAAAATTCTTAGACCATTAGAAAGCTACATTTCTCCCGAGTGACATAGGCTAAATTTTATCCCGATATTCCCACGGGAACGGGCACCACGCGGGTAAAACCGCGAGGATCCGCTAGTATAGTATACATATAGCTTCATAGCTGGCATTGGATGCGGCCCTTTTCCCGCGTAAATAACCGCCCGCCATTTTTTTCACGACCGCAAATTGTGGCAAGAGGAGGGGAGACGTTCAGGAAATTGTTTCTTGTTTATTTCAGCCTGTAACAGCGGCAGGGTTGAATTCCACACCATGTAAGTGATATGCGTATGGTAATTTGAAAACCTATTTATGAGCAAGTCATTACCGGCAGCCCTGGTTGGTAATTGGATTTCGTGTAAATCGATCTTATCATCTTATGTAGCAACGTTTGGTTTGGTTGTTAGCGGATGGGTGATCGAATTACCCATGAGAGCTCTTTCCTACTTTTATCATGCTAACTTTACTGTAGGTAACACCTACAATCCGTGGGCCTACAGCAGTCTCTTTGCGCAGTATTGTTTCAATCTTACCATGCTATTTCTTACTACGAATCTCATAAATTAAGCTTGATTTTGATGGAAGTTTTGTGACGTCTTCGCTCAATCATTGCCTCCAGTGTGAAGTGTGACAAAGTGTGACAACTTCAATAAAAATAACGAAAACAAAAGAGAGAGAGAGAAACATTTTATGACATGATGGTTTCCAATAGATGATGATAGTCCAGCTGTGCTTTCCAAACGAATGTATTTTTTGTCATAATAACGATGATTAGAATATTTATTTAGCATCGACATACTTAAATCGGCCTTTTTTAAATCTTCTGTCTCTATGACACTTTTCCTTGTCCAGGAATTAAATTCATCCAGGCGCGTAAAAACTCGCAGCAAAATCGATTTTTGCTACGAGTGTGAGGCAAAATGCTATTTTAATTTCTTACACCACTTTTTCAAATAATTAAGAGAAAAAAAATAGAGTGACAAGTGACTTTTAAAATTAATATGTGCAAAAAGGATACATAGATAGCTTTATGTCGTCAGACATGAATTATAAAGCATAAAAAATAAAATACACGGATACCAAAGGTTCGAAATAAAGAGTATGCACAGAATGAGGTCGCATGCATGATATAAATATATAATAAGAAAAATTAATAAAATGTAATAACAAATTAGATAAATACGATTGTTTTTTATTAAAGACGTAATATTGTTAAATGTTGTCTTCAATGTTGTTTTTCTCACCTGTAACACTTTTCTCGCTGGTAGAGGTGAAAACACGATATTATATACAAGCCACATATATTCGCCTGGGAACAAAACATCATCCCCAGAATGCTACGTGAGGTTATTGAAATCACCAAAAATCCAAATTTCAATAGAGATGATGAGTGGAAGATACCACCAGCTTGGGACCCCATTGGTTCATAAAAGTTAAGAAGCAATGAAATTCTCGACCAAAACCTTAGTAACATTATGCAGAAAAGAAAAAATTTTTCATCGCAACTCAAAGTGCATTTGACAATCCAATTTTTTCATCTCATAAATAAAGTTTCACTTCTTAAATATTGCATTCATTTCAGGGCTTTCTGCCAAGTCGCGTTGAAATTGCGCTGTATTGAGTTGCGATGTCGAACTGAATAGCCTGTATTGGATCATTCAATAAAGTGGAGGAACTTGGAATATTTTTATTTTCAAGACTTGGAAGGCTTTCATTTGTCGTAACGAAATATTTCTGCATAAAGGTATTTGCGTGATTATTAAATAAAAAAATATTTCTTACACTCACACCAATTAACCTAGCCCCAATGTAAGCACTGTTCAGCTTGTGTTATGGCACAGAATACTTAATAGTAAAATTTGTCAGAGCTTCCTACCGCGGTTTCTTAATAATGTTAGGTGGTGATCATTATTATTGTAACCGCCTCTGTGGTCTAAAGGTACATA
This sequence comes from Chrysoteuchia culmella, assembly GCA_910589605.1. Taxonomy (NCBI): domain Eukaryota; kingdom Metazoa; phylum Arthropoda; class Insecta; order Lepidoptera; family Crambidae; genus Chrysoteuchia; species Chrysoteuchia culmella. The sequence continues at coordinate 17,961,260 of OU342659.1, forward strand.
GTGGTACAACCACCGGTATCAGACCCAGGGGTCCCGGGTTCGATACCCAGCGGGGGGTACATATTGTATTAAGATAAGATAATTATTTATTGAGTACTAAACACATACATCAAATAAAATTTGACACCGTGACCCGTGGTAGTAAAAACTGTGCTGTAGCCAGGGTACTCTCAGGTAGATTAACAAATTAATTTAAGTGTTTTTGAAAGTGTGGTCCTAATTAAAGTTATAATAGTACAGTAATATTGAATTAAAATGCTAACAAACAAATACTTGCTACTGTAACCTTACAAAGAGATTTTCTGTAGTTTCATAATCCAGTTCCTTAAGATTTCTTAAAATTATATTTTTAAACATGTTATTACTTAACTTTGAAATTTCTTTAACATTACGGTTAAGCATAGGTGCATAGCAATCATGGCTTTTCATTGCGAATACGGTTCTACATTTAGGTAGTGGTACTTTGCATACACGTCTATTAGGCAGAGTCAAAAAGGGAACAGTATTCGGTTTGGTTGGTTATAGGATTTGTTGTTAGTCCGCCTGGCTAGCTACCACCATCTTATCTAAGACTGACGCCATAACAACAATGTTTTCAGCATTGTTGGGTTCCGGCAGTTAAAGATTAGATAGCCAGTTCCTCAGTGATTGAGGATTCCGGGAGAAGCTCGCTTCCATCTTCAGCCTTATCAATACTTAACATCAGGTATGATGAAGGCTAAGAGCTTCCCCGTCGCTCATTAAAAAAAAACACCCTGTCGTGAGCCAAAAAGATCATTCTCGTGTAATGTTTTAAAAACAAATGCTGTGATTTGCGAAATTTTACAATCATTTCTGTAACAACCTTATGTGCCTAGACTGTAGACTGCCTAGATAAGGTCGTTACCTAATTACGCAGTTCAAAATTCTTTTCACGAACAAAATGTTCAATGTTACCAGTTTCCACCTTTAACTTCTTGTTGAGTAAGATATTCAAAGTTATATATTTCAGTTTAACTGAATAGCTAAAGCTCTATTTTTGAATCGCTCGCATGTTAACGTATACGACTTAAAGCGAGATAGCAATGAGAAAACGACGCGCGAGAGAGATATTTTGCAGATCAGGCGAAAAAACCACAAAATCGCTTCGTACTAAATAATTGTTAGCGATTAAAGAGAAATGAAACTACACGACGCTAATTAATACTGGTATCCACTAATTAAATCAATTTCCAATAGTATAAGTAGCCCCATTTGAAAATAATCTTGAATATTCGTATATTTGATATATTTGTAAAAGTGTTGAGGCAAAATCATAAAATCGTGTTCCTGAAACTTTACAAATCTAGATAAAGCTATTAAGAAATATATCTTAATCTCAATACCAGATTTGTAGCATCTCTTAAAGTTTTATAACAAAAAGTAAAAAAACTCTTATCTCTAACTGCCGGAACACAACAGTGCTGAAAACATTGTTGTTAAGGTGTCAGTCTTAGATACGATGGTGGTAGCTAGCCAGACGGACTCGCAACAAGTCCTACCACCAACCAAACCGAATGCAATGTGTACCCTCCCGCTGGGAATCGAACCCGGGACCCCTGCGTCATAAGATTCCTATGTTTACCAAGTCAATCGCTTCGTTCGCTCGACTGCAACGTGTGCGTGCGAAGTCGTTGCGGTCGACCAAAAAATATGGAAATTCAAATGTCGAACGAAAATCAGAAGAATCTAAGCGCTCGATTCGACACGAGTGAATCCAAAATAGAGCTCCAGAAGTTTATTTCTGAATTATCGGGACGGACCTTGTCAGGGATTTCGTTGGTTCTTGAGAATTGGGTATTGCTTGCTACGGACTTTTGGTAGGTTTAGGTACATTGTTGAGATAAGGTAAACGTGGGGAATGGAAATCTGGCAACTATCAAATACTAGCCTTCCGCCCGCGACTTTGTCTGCGAAGAATTATATAGATTACAATACTATACCGTTTTATTCTCTTTCCAATGGGAATATAAAAAATCCTCGCCTACATCGTTAAAGGATCCTGTCAGATTAATCGGTTCAGCTGTTTAGGCTGTGCGTAAGAGCGTTCAAAAATATTGGAAAAAGTCTTTAATATAAGCCAATATTAGATATAAGATAATTAATAACACGGAAAGCAAGTAAAACTCGAGACAGCCATTAACGCACTGACGTTTTGCGCTGTATTGAGTTGCGATGTCGAACTGAATAGCCTGTATTGGATCATTCAATAAAGTGGAGGAACTTGGAATATTTTTATTTTCAAGACTTGGAAGGCTTTCATTTGTCGTAACGAAATATTTCTGCATAAAGGTATTTGCGTGATTATTAAATAAAAAAATATTTCTTACACTCACACCAATTAACCTAGCCCCGATGTAAGCACTGTTCAGCTTGTGTTATGGCACAGAATACTTAATAGTAAAATTTGTCAGAGCTTCCTACCGCGGTTTCTTAATAATGTTAGGTGGTGATCATTATTATTGTAACCGCCTCTGTGGTCTAAAGGTACATAGTGGTACAACCACCGGTATCAGACCCAGGGGTCCCGGGTTCGATACCCAGCGGGGGGTACATATTGTATTAAGATAAGATAATTATTTATTGAGTACTAAACACATACATCAAATAAAATTTGACACCGTGACCCGTGGTAGTAAAAACTGTGCTGTAGCCAGGGTACTCTCAGGTAGATTAACAAATTAATTTAAGTGTTTTTGAAAGTGTGGTCCTAATTAAAGTTATAATAGTACAGTAATATTGAATTAAAATGCTAACAAACAAATACTTGCTACTGTAACCTTACAAAGAGATTTTCTGTAGTTTCATAATCCAGTTCCTTAAGATTTCTTAAAATTATATTTTTAAACATGTTATTACTTAACTTTGAAATTTCTTTAACATTACGGTTAAGCATAGGTGCATAGCAATCATGGCTTTTCATTGCGAATACGGTTCTACATTTAGGTAGTGGTACTTTGCATACACGTCTATTAGGCAGAGTCAAAAAGGGAACAGTATTCGGTTTGGTTGGTTATAGGATTTGTTGTTAGTCCGCCTGGCTAGCTACCACCATCTTATCTAAGACTGACGCCATAACAACAATGTTTTCAGCATTGTTGGGTTCCGGCAGTTAAAGATTAGATAGCCAGTTCCTCAGTGATTGAGGATTCCGGGAGAAGCTCGCTTCCATCTTCAGCCTTATCAATACTTAACATCAGGTATGATGAAGGCTAAGAGCTTCCCCGTCGCTCATTAAAAAAAAACACCCTGTCGTGAGCCAAAAAGATCATTCTCGTGTAATGTTTTAAAAACAAATGCTGTGATTTGCGAAATTTTACAATCATTTCTGTAACAACCTTATGTGCCTAGACTGTAGACTGCCTAGATAAGGTCGTTACCTAATTACGCAGTTCAAAATTCTTTTCACGAACAAAATGTTCAATGTTACCAGTTTCCACCTTTAACTTCTTGTTGAGTAAGATATTCAAAGTTATATATTTCAGTTTAACTGAATAGCTAAAGCTCTATTTTTGAATCGCTCGCATGTTAACGTATACGACTTAAAGCGAGATAGCAATGAGAAAACGACGCGCGAGAGAGATATTTTGCAGATCAGGCGAAAAAACCACAAAATCGCTTCGTACTAAATAATTGTTAGCGATTAAAGAGAAATGAAACTACACGACGCTAATTAATACTGGTATCCACTAATTAAATCAATTTCCAATAGTATAAGTAGCCCCATTTGAAAATAATCTTGAATATTCGTATATTTGATATATTTGTAAAAGTGTTGAGGCAAAATCATAAAATCGTGTTCCTGAAACTTTACAAATCTAGATAAAGCTATTAAGAAATATATCTTAATCTCAATACCAGATTTGTAGCATCTCTTAAAGTTTTATAACAAAAAGTAAAAAAACTCTTATCTCTAACTGCCGGAACACAACAGTGCTGAAAACATTGTTGTTAAGGTGTCAGTCTTAGATACGATGGTGGTAGCTAGCCAGACGGACTCGCAACAAGTCCTACCACCAACCAAACCGAATGCAATGTGTACCCTCCCGCTGGGAATCGAACCCGGGACCCCTGCGTCATAAGATTCCTATGTTTACCAAGTCAATCGCTTCGTTCGCTCGACTGCAACGTGTGCGTGCGAAGTCGTTGCGGTCGACCAAAAAATATGGAAATTCAAATGTCGAACGAAAATCAGAAGAATCTAAGCGCTCGATTCGACACGAGTGAATCCAAAATAGAGCTCCAGAAGTTTATTGCTGAATTATCGGGACGGACCTTGTCAGGGATTTCGTTGGTTCTTGAGAATTGGGTATTGCTTGCTACGGACTTTTGGTAGGTTTAGGTACATTGTTGAGATAAGGTAAACGTGGGGAATGGAAATCTGGCAACTATCAAATACTAGCCTTCCGCCCGCGACTTTGTCTGCGAAGAATTATATAGATTACAATACTATACCGTTTTATTCTCTTTCCAATGGGAATATAAAAAATCCTCGCCTACATCGTTAAAGGATCCTGTCAGATTAATCGGTTCAGCTGTTTAGGCTGTGCGTAAGAGCGTTCAAAAATATTGGAAAAAGTCTTTAATATAAGCCAATATTAGATATAAGATAATTAATAACACGGAAAGCAAGTAAAACTCGAGACAGCCATTAACGCACTGACGTTTTATTCAATGACACACACATGACAGATGACCAAAGAGTATACGCAACATTACCTTCCCCATTAGCTAAGGGCAAACTCTCTAAGCTACATTAAAAAAACTGACTATAATCAACCCTGGGACGCCGTCGCGTCACCACTCCTTGAGCGGGTTCCTCTGCTACACCTTCTGTGGCAAGTTCTTCTGCTACACCCTCAGTGGTTTCTGCGTCAACGAAATCTTCATCAGCCGGCGAGAACGGGCAGCGCTGTTCACGCCGCCGTACAGTCACGTAACTCGGCAAGCTCGACTGCTGAACACCTGATGATTTGTTCGCCCCATTTATGGGTAAATAAAACTAACTTACTAATTAAAACCTTTCCAATACAAAACTTTATTTTATTACTAACTAAAACGCCTCAATGGACCAAGTGTCATTGTGTATTATGGTGGCCTTTGTACTCGTGAAACAGTGTGTAACGACGTGTGTGCGATATTTTTTTTCGTTTCCAATTTATTAAAACGAGTGCGGCGGTTCCGACGTTCCGGCGACTGTAGTGCTGCCGGACTAGGAGCCCCGTCACAAGTGAACCTAAATTGTAATACCTAGAAATTTAGTACTCTCAATGAACTCAAATGCATTTCAGCATTTAGTATGCCAGCGTCGGATTTAACGATGAATTATTACCATTGACTAGTTGCGGAAACTTGATACGTATTCAAATCGACCGTCTCGTAATACTTAGTTGTATGTGATATTGAATTTCCTTTTTATTGGGAATACCTACTAACTATATTTAGCTGTGTAGTGTCGGCTTAGAATAGCACTACCCCCTCTCATCCCGTGGGTGTCGTAAAAGGCGACTAAGGGACTCAGCCTTCAGGAGACGGGCAGCAGCGTCTCCTACATACTTGGCCATACTGCGATCGCCAACCCGCCTGCCAAGCGTGGCGATTATGGCAACCCCCCCCCCCCCTTTTTGGGGGAGGCCTATACCCAGCAGTGGGTGTTATATGGCTGAGACGACGATATTTAAAGCAAAATTGGTTTTGATATTCATTCCATCATCCGGCTCGAAGGACCAATGTTTTGGTGCGAAATAAAACGTATAGTGGACTGTATTAATTGTTGATTGTTTTTACGCAACTATGCGCAAAAGATGTGCTTCACTGGTGCGCAGGGTGCGGGGGAGCCCCAATATCATCTTGAACATGCTTGCGAACAGACTTGACTGTTCATAAATCAACCGTTGCTGTGGCATATCAAGTGGCATATCAAAAACATAATGCATTTATGCAAAATACAGTTTTGCTTATGAACTATGTTAGTAACATAGTTCATAAGCAAAACTGCAACTAACAAAATGAGTTGTATTTTATTACTAACATATATATTAACAGGTTGTTAATGATGAAGTTCTAAAATAATTGTTACCAACAACGGTACAATAGACGCGACGTATGCGTGGCCGGTCGATCACGAAGTGCCGAGCGGGCGGCGGAATTCCCCGCTCGCCGCTCAGCTAGAGATGTGACGTTTGTGCGTTTGCGCATGAACAACGGTTCTGTAACTTTAAACGATAAATATTGACATTGATCCTCAATAAATCCTTAACTATCAGGGGGGCTACCATCAACTGTATTGCGATTCATTTAAGGTAATAATAGTGAGACGCCGCTATACGCGCCGTATGACAGCATCCCGCGCTCTCAACCTAAAAATAACCTTAAATGAATCGCATTACAGTTGATGGTTCCCAGATTTGGCTCCATACAAGAATATTATAGTAATGATGGGGAGAATACTTGATTTTCGTTTTCGTTATGGGTCTTTTAACACCCTGTATAGCACGAATAAGTATCGAGTAGATAAGTAGGAAGTAAAGTAAAAAAGCTATGTAGTGTCGGCTTAGAATAGCACTACCCCCTCTCGTCCCGTGGGTGTCGTAAAAGGCGACTAAGGGACTCAGCCTTCAGGAGACGGGCAGCAGCGTCTCCTACAAACTTGGCCATACTGCGATCGCCAACCCACCTGCCAAGCGTGGTGATTATGGCAAAGCCCCCTTTTGGAGGAGGCCTATACCCAGCAGTGGGTGTTATGTGGCTGAGACGACGAAAAAGTAAAAAAAAAGTTATGAGATATTGAGCAGCGTTCCTACCGGACGTAAACAGAACTACGGTACATTTTTTGATATTAAGTGCTCGATACTTACTCGATAATATTTCGATAGTTTCTCGTGCTAACTCCTTCCTCGAATACCTAATCAGTGAACTCGTAAAAAATATGCGCGACGACGTGATAGACTCCTTCTCTTTCTAAAGTCGGTTTAAAAGTCACGACGTTTGACATGATTAACTTTACTTAGTTCTAATTTACTGTAGCGGAAGTGTAAAATATTGTATTGGCATCATGATAAAATTTTGGTCACCCATCCCGTGATTGACCATTGCCAAAGTTGCTTAACCACCTCAATCGTAGGCCGACCGCGCCACAAATTCCTTCATGTTCTACAGTTAATTAAAAATATTACAACGTTAAAAAATAAGTGCTTACGTTTTATATAGAAGCTCTGTATTAGAGTTTTACAAAGCAATTTGCCGCCCCATGATGGCAAAGAAAGTTAGTTATCGAGCATAATAATGAAAGGCGGGATAGAAATAGAAGAAAAAATGTCTTGACCGTTACATACTTGCAAAAGAAACTTGTAAATAAAAAAATTGTAAGTACAAGTATTTTATGATTTTTGAATATTTCAATATTTCAATGCTATTTTTATACTTATGACAAATTTTAAATAGAAAAATATTGGAAAAGTCAACTCGGCCACAAGTGAATTCTCAGATGGGACACTAACCCACGACCTTTGGATATCCGGTCCAATGATTTAACCACTGAGCTACCGAGACTTGCGAACCACCGGCGAAATTCTCCAATACTTTTATATTTTTAATACGCTGTAGGCCAGCGTTGTCACATCAATGCTAGGAATATCCTTGTATTCGAAAAATACAACTTTTCAGGTGTTTCACGATCGATTAAGATGCCACAGCCAATCATTTATTAATTTGTAATTTTTGCATTTTTCAATGCTATTTTTATACTTACGACAAATTTTAAATCTGAGAATTCACTTGTGGCCGAGTTGACCTTTTCCAATATTTTTCTATTTAAAATTTGTCATAAGTTCAAGTACTTGTAAAGAAATAAATTAAAAACTATTATTAGTCGAATATAGTATGGGCTAGTCTAAGAACGAATTTCGTCAGCTATATACGCAGCAGAAATCACAAAGAAATGGGTACTTAGCTGTTTCATAAAATATTTTATTTGTGATTTCAGATTGATAAATGGTTTTGATGAAAATAAATATGAATAAGGATAAAACAACGTTGTTGTTTTAAAAATAAAATTTTCTGATATCTGCTTTATTATTATGATAAAGAAATACAATAAAATTGTAAAACGAAAAAGAGAGGTTAAATTTAACATGAATCTCAAAGAAATAAATGATGAATGATTTTAATAATAAATAATAATAATAAATTCATTTATTTCAGATTTCCAAGATCAATAGTATACATAACTTAACCTATATTAGTAACATTACATTTACTGACACAAATATCATCTGTATATAAGGCCCGTGTTATCCATTCTAATGTTCCCTCCAGCGCCATGAGTATAACACCTACAGCCTTCACTAATAGCTTCAAAAATCACAAAAAAATGGAGACGGCCGGAAAAATATAAATATTTTTTTAAATTGACCTTATCAAGGTCAAAGGTCACAAAAACTTCTTTCTCAAGAGCTGTTTACACACGTGCGAAGCACGCGCTTAAGTCTAGTAATAATAATAACACTAGGGCACAGTGCACAAAAAGGGACTGTCCCGTTTATTTGCAAAGACAGCCAATCAAATTTATTGCATCAATCTTCACTAAAACTGTTTTTTTTTCAGATCTAAGTAAAACATAAATCCAAGCATAGATTTACTATCGGTCTCCGCGTGACTACAACTAGGCACCGCCCTCGTTCATTTAACTCTTGACCGTTTTGCTCTTCCACAAACGGCATAGTCTACTGTGACAACGGCATACGGCATCAACAATCTTCCCTAGCAACCGAGTCAGTTGGTTGAACAAAAACGTCAAAATTTGTGGTTGCATAATTTGATCCGTTGTTTGTATGAAGCGCGGTATCTAGTTGTAGCAACGAGGAAACCTATGATAAATCTATGGATGCAAGTCTCTACCATTTTTTTTATTTACTTATCGCATTTGTTTTTGGCCGATTTAATATTATTTTAACACGACACTTATTCTTATCGTATGAGGATTAGTGGCCACCTATAGTGTCAGAGTTTATCAGGCCGCCTTTTTTGACGTGCCCTCCGAAGCACGGAAGCGCTCCGTTACAATGCCACTTTACGGTCACCCATCCGACACCTGACCGGGCCGAACGTTGCTTAACGAACGTGATCGAATACGATCAGTCTATCAAGCGGGGCCATGAGCGCTACAACACGAAACTGCGGCCCTACCGCGCAAGTGCCGTCGGTATCGACATCGACTTCATTAGACAGATGGTTGTGACATATTGCTCTTAGTCTTTGGTAAGTTTTTATTTGTGTCAAACAGAAGCAGCAATGTGTCGCATCCATCTGTCAAATGAAGCCGATTTTGATATCGACGCCACTTTTTTTTTTATCTGCGTCGGGGAGACTTAGCCTTCATCATACCTGATGTTAAGTATTGATAAGGCTGAAGATGGAAGCGAGCCTCTCCCGGAATCCTCAGCCACTGAAGAGGAACTGGCTATCTTATCTGAAAACATTGTTGTTATGGCGTCAGACTTAGATAAGATGGTGGAAGCTAGCCAGGCGGACTTACAACAAGTCCTACCACCAACCAAACCGAATACAAAATGTACCCCGCTGGGAATCGAACCCGGGACCCCTGGGTCTGATACCGGTGGTTGTACCACTAGACCACAGAGACGGTTAAAAGGCAGAGACACTTGCGCGGTACGGTCCCTGTTTGGTATCAACATTTATTGCAAGACCCATATTCGTGTTTTCACATACTGTATTGACAACGTCGAATGAATTTAATATAGGTAAACTGTTTATTCACGCTCATACAATATCACAATAGTATTTCGAGCGAGCAAATTGAAACCATAGGTACCACTATGAATACGCTCATTATAAATGGGTAACATTGTGTTTGATAGAATGATAAATTGGTGCCTACAGCAGGAATTAGTGAAATGAATATGTGAAGACTAGCTTTCGCCCGCGGTTTTACTCGTATGGCTCCCGTTCCCGTGGGAATATCGGGATAAAAATTAGCCTTTGTTACTCTCTGCCCTTTTAACTAAGTCTAGGCTAAAAATCAAATCGATTAATTGCTTAGTTAGGGCGTCAATAAAGGACGAACAAACACATTTTTGCAGTTATAATATTTGTTCACATTATTAGCGCTAATGGAATTTATAACTTGTACGGCGATGAGACAGGGAAGCCTTCTATTTTATGGGGTCTAATTTCTATATAAGACGAAAGTTTGTAGCCCTATCGGTTCCTTCACTTAATGAATGGTTCACACCGAACGGACGGTGTCGGCGCGCAGCGGAGCGCATTTTAGATTTGCTGAAGGAAATTGAACCATCCGTAAAGAAGTCAAGTCAATTTGAATGCACGTCAATTAACGTATCCGCCTCTGTGGTCTAGTGGTAACCACCATCGGTATGAGACCCAGGGGGACCCCAGGCCGACCCCGGGTTCGAGTCCCAGCGGGAGTACATATTGTATTCGGTTTGGTTGGTGACAGGACTTGTTGTAAGCCCGCCTGGCTAGCTACCACCATCTTATCTAAGTCTGACCCCATAAGAATAATGTTTTCAGCATAGTTGTGTTCCGGCAGTTAAAGATAAGGTAGCCAGTTCCTCAGTGATGAGAATTCCGGTAGAGGCTCGCTTCCATCTTCAGCTTTATCTATACTTAACATCAGGTATGATGAAGGCTAAGAGTATACCCGTTGTTCATAAAAAAAAACCTTGAAACAGACCGGCGCGGCGCGGTGGCGCGCGGATGCCGCGGCTGCCGAGACGGCTCTGTCCAGCTATTGTCGCGGGCTCAGATGACGTATGCCTAGGGATGATAGATATTCATCGATGTTTAGCATAAACACCTTTGATGTATGTCCTCGAATAATCGATCGGCATATCAATGTGTCGAATATCAAACATTGATATGTTATACGAAGATAATATTGGAACATACTCGTACTTATAGCTTTTATTCTGTCTGTCCACTGAAACGAGCGAAAACTAACTGTACCTTATCAATCAATGAGAGTTTTTTACTACACCCCGGCACGGCAGCATATTTATAACTAATAAATACTCGCCGCGTTAGCTCAACAGGACTTAGAACAATTTTGTCAAAAAAAATCTTTATTACATTTTTTTCTCAAACATGCATGGAAATGTTGTCATTATTTTCGAAAAAAGAACACGCGAAGTATCGAATTTAAGGACAAAGAAAATCAAATCCATTGCAGGAGCGTTTTTTGAATTTGGAACATTACAAAGAGTAATTAACAACTCCAGCACGCCGTTTCATACAACATTGCTGGAGCGCTGTAATGTTCCAAATTCAAAAAACGCTCCTGCAATGGATTTGATTTTCTTTTAGTAATTATTAAATGTATAATATAAAAAGTATGTTTTATTTCCCTACATTCTTTTGAGAAAAGCACTATTATGCCACGGCGGAAATGGCAATTGCCTGTCTCGTATTAGTGAAGTCCTCGCCTACGGCTCGGCCTTCAAACTCATACTCGACCTGCAATTGCCTATTTCACGGCCTTTGCAATAATGTACTATTTTATTATTATTAAGTATTTCCTTTTTCTAATGCAACTGCCAAACATCCGTCAGCAGCCGTAGCCGGTCGGCGGCCCGCGCGTGACCGAGCATTTGCTGCTCTGCGCGCCGACTCCGGTCGTCCGGTCGTTTGGTGTGTATCATACATTAGTCGTCAGACACACAATAAAAAAATCATTACTAAGGGTCGCCCGGGGTTTCACGCGCGTGGTTAAAAAGTTATAAGTAGATGGCAGTTTCATCTTAATCGATAGTCAAACATCTGTAAAGATGTTTCTTTCGAATGCGAGGATATTTCTCTCATTGATGAAACGACGGTGGCCAACACCGTAGAAAAAAGGTGAATATACTAGAGAATTTCAACGTGTTCTCGTAGGTCTCTGTAGCATAATTGGTCAGTGCATTGGGCCGGATTCCCAAGGATGCGTTCGAGTCCCATCAGGGTGACATGAGACAAGTTGCTTTTTTCTAGTATATTTACTTGATTAAAAATTATCATCCGTCTAACCTTCGAAACACAAACTTTTGCATTGATAATATTAGTAGGATAGGATAGGATTTGTGAGACCGAGCCGCTGGGATCCTGACGAGACACTTTGTAACAGCTGACAAAATCACGTAGTGGCTATGTCATATTTTTGTACCTACAGTTCTAAATATTCCACTGAATTACCTCATTACCTTTGTTTTGTTCTAAAGACAAAGTACCTAGTTAATAATAAAAACAAAACGCGAACAAAGTCAGTGTTAAATTATGAGATAATCAAATCCCGAAAAGAATTCAACAATGACGTCGCTTAAAAGACACACAGTCACGCTCAAATGTACCTACAATATAATCAAAACATGTCTTCGCCGTCTCATAAAAAATCATGAGATATAAGCAACAGAGCTCCCAAGAACATCAAAATAAATGGCGCACATTGCACAAAATGAGATAAAACACTTCTAAGGGGATAAGGAGATATTTTATAAGCGGCATAATATTATGTTTCCCGAGAAACATATTTATGTTTCGGGAACATGTAACGAGTTGGCGCGTGCGTTTTATTGTGTCTTCTGTTTCGGTTGCCAGGATTTTAGGGTAGCTTTTTAATGTCGTAGGAAAAGGAAAAAATGGGGTAGAAAATGTTGGGAGTAAAATATAATAGGGTAATATTATATGCTAGAAAAGCCACCAACAGAATAATTCCGAAATAAGTAGCTTATGTTACTGTATTGTAAAGTATAGCTGTACTTTCTACTAATATTATAAATGCGCAAGTATGGCGGTTTGTTTGTTTATTTGAAAGCAAGTTAATAGAAAAGTAAATTTGTTACAAATACAAATAATTTTATTTCCTGTAAATAGGGTACAATTTTGGTGTTATAAATATAAAAATGCGTGTTAACCTATTTAGCTATTCGTTTTACATAGCATGCAAATATTTTGGATGTTATAGTAGCAGTTACAACAATTAATTCTAATTCCTAATAGATAATTAAATCTCAAATATAATAATAACCACAATAATCAATCAAATAAGTTTAAAAAAAATGCAATCTACAATGTCAACAAAATTCACATTGTAATATTTGAATGTATAATCATAATAATTCATGTCAAAAAATATTAATAGCGTAAGTATAATTCAATCTCAAAAATGCAATCTACAATGTCAACAAAATTCACATTGTAATATTTGGATGTATAATCGTATTAATTCATGTCAAAAAATAATAATAGCGCAAGTATAATTCAATGTCAAAAAAAAATTACAATAAAATCAACAATCAATAAAATAAAATAAAAATACAAAAAACCCAATCTATTATGTTACTCTTTCACCCTAAAACTGAACGAATTTTGATGAAATTGGAACAGATATAGTGTACAGGATAAAGTAAAGGGCGCTCTTAGGCGCCTACATAATCAATACTGTTGATATGCCTTTTCTCTGCGATTTTTCTTGCTGGGCACTCAGCATCTCCAGTCGATAGTGTACAGGATGGAAAAAGACGGTAGCTGGAGGGAAATTGATGTAAGCAAATTTTATTCCAACGAAACATTCCTTTACTTTCAAAAATAAGTTAAACTGCATTCACAGATTTTTCCCAAGTCACTTACCTGTACCGGGAAACGAAAGTACTAACTAATAAACGAAAGTAATAAGAAATAACTTTTTTATCAGTAATTTCTTTGATTGCACTCGGTTGACGGACCACATATATTTGAAGCTGCCCAGCCGCTCTTCTCGCATACGTAATTCCCGTATTCATGGTGTTTTTTCACATAAATGTAGGACCATAGCGGGGCAACGTGCTCCGCTGAAATATTATGTACTCATACAACGTCAATTTTTCTGTCAAAGATCTTATGGTAAATTTTAAATAGAAAAATATTGGAAAAAATTTACTCGCCACAAGTGAATTCTCAGACGGGAAACGAACCCGCGACCTTTGGAAATCCGGTCCAATGCTCTAACCGCTGAGCTACCGAGACTTGCGAACCACCGTCGAAATTCTCCAATACTTTTATATTTTTAATACGCTGTAGGCTGTAGGCCAGCGTTGTCACATCAATGCTAGGAATATCCTCGCATTCGAAAGAAACCTCTTTTCAGGTGTTTAACGATCGATTAAGATGCAACTGCCAATAACTTATGATTTTGTAAAAATTACAAAATCATGACATAGATCTGTTTAATATGTCTATTGGTAGATTTAATAATAATGTACTGTCAAAATAACAAACGAATGATAGCTAAATCACTGTAACTTACATTTAATGCAAGTATAAGTGAATGTATTGTGTTATAAAGTCAAAAGTCAAGTCAAAAGTCAATATCATTTATTCAGTCTAGGCTGTTACAAGCACTTTGAACGTCAAAGAAGCTACGCCATCGGTTCACAAACCCTACGGCGGGAGACCTTGTAACGAGAAGAACCGGCAAGAAACTCGTCAAGGGCTGTTTTTTTCTCCCTCTTTTATTTCATACAAAGTCGTCAAATTGAAAAGTGACCTTAACATATCAGTAAGGTTAATTTCCATCACAAAAGGAAAATACTAATTAAAATATTACATTTTATGGTTATTGTAACCGTAAACAATTTTTAACTGGCAAAGAAAGACTTGACTTGTCTATCATACATTACAACATTTCTCGCATTACAAGATTACTTAGCCTTAGCCTTCATCATACCGGATGGTAAGTATTGATAAGGCTGACGATAGAAGCGAGCCTCTCCCGGAATCCTCAATCACTGAGGAACTGGCTATCTTATCTCTCTGCCGGAACACAACAATGCTGAAAACATTGTTGTTATGACGTCAGATTTAGATAAAATGGTGGTAGCTAGCCAGACGGACTTACAAGAAATACAATATGTACCCCCTCTGGGAATCGAACCCGTGATCCGTGGGTCTGATACCGGTGGTTGTACCACTAGACCACAGAGGTGGTTAACTATACTGCAAGTTGGTGGTAACTACCATCGTTATCAAAAACAATTGTTCATGTCGGTAAAGAAGTCGATAGATATGAAACAGAGCGATAGTTTTGGATAACAATTATAGTTTGCTAAGTAAAGTAACTGACATCTCTCGAAGGATTGCTCAGCTAAAGTGGAAGTGGGCGGGACACATAGCGAGAAGAACCGATGGCCGTTGGGGCGGAAAGGTTCTGGAATGGCGACCGCGCACAGGACGACGCTCCATGGGTAGGCCCCCGACAAGGTGGACGATCTGGTGAAGGTCGCGGGAAGCCGCTGGATGCGGGCAGCGCAGGACCGATCGTCGTGGAGATCCTTGGGGGAGGCCTATACCCAGCAGTGGGTGTCATGTGGCTGAGACGATGACGACGAAACCATAATAAGAAAAAATAGTTTTTGACGAGTTTCTTGCTACCGTAGGGGTTGATAACCGATGGCGTAGCTTCTTTGACGTTCATAAGTGCTTGTAACAGCCTAGACTTAATAAACGATATTGAATTTCATACTCGTACTAGGGGTACCTACACGGTAAAATAAATGGAGGGTCCGATGGCGCAATGGTATCGATCCTGCTTTCCAAAGCCAGGGTTATTGATTCGATTCCCACTCGGAACAAATATATTATGTTGTGATCATTTTTCATTGTCTGTGTTTGGGCGATATGAATGCTAATCCTATCCTAACTAATAATATTATAAATGCGACAGTGTGTTTGTTTGTCCTTCCTTCACGCCTTTACTAAGCAACCAATAGACTTTAGTATTGGCATAGAGCTTTTGAAAAGATGAAGTGTAACATTGGCATCTTTTTATGCCGTACTTCCCACGGGAGCCCGTGCCGCAGTGGTTCGCGCGCTAGGCCTTTTTTTTTTTTTGTAAGCAGAGTGAGGGGAATGCATTTACACATACCAAACGGTTATGCTGGGCTCGCCTAGAATACCGGATTCGCAAATCCGGCACCCTATCCCCCGTCGCCCCCCGACACCCCGTCGAGCCTAGTAGGCCCAGTGGGGGCCCGAGAGAGAAGGGAGGGACCACCACGTTCCGGTTCCGGTCCCCCACTCAGCCTCATAAGGCTGAATGGGGGCCGGAAGAGGGGGGGGCACTACCAGCTAAACCCCTCACTACTTGCCCTCTCACCGCCGAAGGTCATGGAGGGCCATTTGTGATCGCGCGCTAGGCCTGCAATTGTTGTTAAGCAAGGTTAAGGAACTTTCGCAATGGTTGGCGCAACTATTTAGCAAATAAGAGCGAAATAAATAAACATATTTTTTGCAACAGGGACTTCTTCTTCTTCTTATCGAGTGAGGATTAGTGGCCACCTCTGGTGTCAGAGTTTATCAAGCCGCCTATAAGGCCTCTGACTTGGCTTAACGACTGTAATCAAATGACAACAGCCGGGACCGACAGTTTAACGTGCCCTCCGAAGCACGGAAGCGCTCAGTTATAATGCCACTTTACGGTCACACATCCGACACCTGACCGTGCCGAACTTTGCTTAACAAACGTGATCGAATACGATCAGTCTATCAAGCTCGGCCATTTTTCGACGACCGAGCCGCGCCGCCGCAATGTGCGTGCGGCTCCTGATATAATTTAAGATAAAATGCATTAACCGCAGCTTCAATTAACTATAAACTATGTAATAAGTGATTCAGTGTTCTAAAGTGTGTGGAACTTAGTCGGCCGGCAGAGTGACCTAGGCCTAGGGTTCCTGTCCATCCGGCATGTGTGAGACAGTGAGTGGTGTTTCCTAAAGGCAAGATACTCCAGAAGCTGAATCGAATCGCGCTCGGTGAGTCCCCTTCCCTCGTCATAACATCTATAAGGTCCACATTTTTTTTTTCTGAACCACAAATCACAAACCGCCCCGCTAGCCGCTATACAGTCCACTTATATTACCGCCATACCATTATGTTGGTCGCAATAGGGACTGAAAGGCTACTAATAAATTCAAAGTGGTGCTACTAGAGTATGTGGGGTATCATAAGAAAGAGCGCTGCTTGCACATTCTCAAAAAAAAGATTTTTTAGGTCGCATAGTTTTCGACTTTTGATGAAAATTGAGAAAAAATACCGTTCCCCCATCTTACCTATCTCCGAAGTTTACATGAAAAATCTGAAATTATTCTACGTGATAGAAGTTTGTAAAGAAGAAGAAAAAGAAAATAAAACGATGTCTCAAAATAGCATATAATTTCAGAAATGTTAAAAAGAACTTGCGGCTCGCTCTTGACCGGTTTTTTTTTATATTCGTAACACAAGCAGCACGTAGCTAAAGCTATTTATTTCGGAATCCCAAATGTTCATTAAACTCATGTTTGTTCAAATTTGGGATCAAATCCACGACCTCTAGCTCAGCAGGCAGGATTAGTACCATTTCCCCATCGAGTCTGTCAAAAATTAGATTTGTCCCGGCTCTTTCTAATTATTAAACTTAATTGAAGTTTGTCCGATGTTCCGAATGCTGTGTTCCGCTTCGGTCCCGAACGAAGGGTCACCGGAATTATTTAGCAGGTTCACTTCGAAGGGTCGCGTTGAAATGGGAAAAAAATGAGTTTCGATTTTCTAATGCTTTGTTTGGGTTGAATCCGTGCTTTCAATAACAAACATTGTTGATGGGGTACACACCTCTTGTTTGTGGAGTTTTATTTTGGATCTTTAATAATAGCTCAGCCGGAAGCGGAGGAGTAATAGATTTAAAATATTTAGATCTGGTTTTTGTTTGCACAAAATCAGATAAAAACAAATGTATCGAAATTACATTAATGTGTGGCATGTGCGTCTTTTACAAATGCCATCCTCGAAATAAAATAGAATTATAGCGATAAATTAAGTTAATTTCAAACTTTATCTTAATATGTACTAAATATTTCATTATAATAACGCGGAGTATGAAAATAAAGTCTATTCTTTCACATAGAAAAATGATCTTACCGGTGGCAATTTTCAAATAAAAAAATATCGAAATATTTATTTTGACTATTTATTCAATAATTTCACAGTCAAGTAAACAAGGCTATATATTTCACAAGCGGTCGATTGAACATAAAAGGAAGATCCATATTTGAGAAGTTCCAATTTCGCCGAAAATAGAATATGAATGAAGGCATCTGCGCCGATACTTTTTCCAAATATTTGGCTACTCAATAATTAATGTAGGTAAGCAGTCCTTTCCGGGAACGCCCCTGGAGTTGAAAGTGGAATAGACCTTTTTAAATAAGCGTAGTACAAGTATTTACATTGCTAATTTCAGCAAATCCTGTAATTTCAATGCAATGCGATGGTGAACATTTAAATGGCTAATTAAATGTACGCGGGAAATTCTAATTTATGTCGAAAATACCTTTTAGAGAAGTCTTGTGTTTCTATGGTATTACAAATGGCTGTACTTAACCAAACCTTGTATTTTGTTTTTTGACACAAACTCCAGTGCCCTTCGACACACCTAAAATAAATTAATCTCGCCGCATTTCTTTGGCCTAAAATTCTTAAGCACAAGTATTGTTTAGCATATTAGATTATTTCGCATATCGCAGTTTCGCCTAAACGCTAAAATCCTTAAAATAAAAACCAATAATATTCGGTGCCCTAAAATTTATTAGCAGCCGGAAATATTATTTATGCGCCATTTAGTTCGTTAACCATAGTAGATGAAAAACGTATTGTATTGAATTAATATGTTTCGTGCTTATTGTTTACCTAATCGTCTTAAATACTTTGAGTTCCGTCCATATAGTTCCGTATATCACGTGAGTACTTGCCATTCAATCAAATCAAGGTGCGAATACACCTGAGTACTTAGCAAACACTTGTTAGTCTATCAGTGCATTGTTTGCGGTTATTCATAAGCACATAGTTGGATACTGCGCGGACGAGCAACTTTTGTCTCCGCAAATAATAGCTCTGTCGCCATCTTCTTGCTGAGATTTCAAAGTAGCGCACACGAGAGCGACAGCAACACAACTTTTTCAGTATAATTTTCCGCATTCAGCAACTTTTTTGTTGCATTGAAGCCATTTTTTTTATTTATTTATCAAGTGGTAAGTATGTTACAATTATTGCTTTGATAATTTCCCGCCAAACTATGAACATAGTTTGTTGGCGGGATATGCGCTCTTTTACAAGTATTTACACATACCTACCTCACCAAACATGCAATTTAATAATAAACGTGGGTATTATTTTTTTCAGTTAAGACAAAAATATTTTTCACCTCACACGCTCTGAAAAGGAGGTTTTGTCAATCAGTTTAGGCTTAGAAAGTCGCTTTTTGCGGCCTAGCGCGGCAAAGTACTTTTTTTAATTTAATACCTAAAAATATGTCATAATGCGTTCCGAAGCGGACTATTGACTTTTTTGTTATATTTAATTCTTATTTTAAATAGCTTTAAATTATTTATAATACTCCGTTTTGGTTTTATTATATTATTTTAGTTCATTGAATCATAAAAACAATAACAATAAGATTAAACTTTTTGTTACAAGAATTTTATATTAGGCTGGGTGAGATTTCACAACCTATAATTGGATTTCGGACTGTGACATAAATATTTCTTTTTAAACTGTCTTTGTCTTGTACCTCATGTCAGTGTCAACATTTACGGAATCGTTTTGATTCTTATTAATAAGTAACAATATATTCCTACTTAAAATAACTTTAAACTAACTATAATACTCCCTTTTTTATTATTTTAGTTTTTTATATCATTAAAACAACGAGAATATTTTGATTAAACTTTATGTTTAAAGAATTTTTTACCGGAAGTTGACCGCGGAAACAACCATAAAATGTTCCTCGCTGTTGTGTGGTGAAAAATTGTGTGTTGCGCTCGGCAGCAAAGTTTTTAGCGTCTTGTACCTTTGAAATCCTCGCTTCGCTCAGGATTCAATCTTTGAACCACTCGCTACGCTCGTGGTTAAATCCTAGAATCCTTCACTTGCTCAGATTTCAATAGAGGTAACTGGCCGTTAAATAACCAACTTTCCAGCCTTGCATAACAAATAACTATTAGTTATACGATAACTTTTGCGTCACCAAGTTGCGTCCAGAGAGCTGCCAGAGACAAAATACACACTTCAAAAGTGTGTACGGATCAAGTACGTTTTAGAGTATCGCCGTTATAGATGATTATTATTTTAACTTTTTTTTCATTGCTAATGATTCTATTTTGTAAAATTCTCTATTTGAATAAGGACAATTTTTAAGTGAAAAGCCAGTCCGCAAAAGTACATTTGGTAAATATACATTGGTTTTTTTATACGAAACTAAGTACTTGATCCCTAGACAATTTTGCTGAATAGTTGGGAGGATTTGAATGGAAGGGTCCTGACGATGCTAGTGTCTGCCTTAATTGCTTACTTGTGTTTTGACTAGTGGCTGTACCGACTTTGTCCACGCGGAGAAGCAGTGCCAAACAACTTCCAACAAACACCCAGCAGCAAAGTAGAAATCATTTTGTAGATTTAGTATGTACTGTTTCTGGAGGAGCCCGTGGCACAGTGGATCGCGCGCTCGGCCTACGATTGTTGAGGTTAAGCATCTTCCATAATGGTCGGTCACGGGATTGGTGACCCAAAATTTCTATCTAGAGCTCCTCCGTGCTTCGGAAGGCACGTTGAGCCGTTGGTCCCGTCTGCATTTGCAGTCGTTGAAACCCACCAATCCGCAATCCGGGGACATTAAAAATGGCTGATGACGATGTAACTTCCGTAATTCCCCTATGACTCAGTCTACGTAGTAAATTTATAGAGGTAAAAATACGGATTTTCACCATCATCAAACTTGTAATGTCATGATAGAAGTAGCATGCTTAATATTTGTCGTGAAAAGGTAGCTGATTCTCTAACAAAAAATCACTTAGCAACCAGTTTCGTTGCTGTCATTACTGTCATATTTTCATACTGTATGACAGCCATAACAGCTACGAAACTGGAACATCCTACCATCAACTGTACCTAATGCGATTCATTTTAGGTAGTAAGAGTGAGACACCGCTATACGCTCCGTATGACAGCATCCCGCGCTCTTAACCTAAAAATAACCTAAAATGAATCGCATTACAGTTGATGGTAAGGCCCCTGAACCGAGTTTTCGTTAGATAATCTCGCAGCCCTCCGGCCGCCTAAAAAACAGGTGAGTTGCCATGACAACGCGAATTTTTTTTTACAAATGAAATTCATGGATGGTAGTTGGTGAAAGAGTGGTGACCCATAGCCACAGACTTATATCGAGATAGACGAAAAGAGCGCTTCAAACTGTATGAGAACCTAGCGTGTCGAATTTTTCGTATGTATAATACAATGACGTCCCGAGCGATATTTAGTGATGTTATGATTGCAAGAAAACACTGCACAATTAACCATTTTCGTTTCTAAGTGACGCGTGTTTTCATGACAATGGTCTCAAGCGGACTGACCTGATCGCAAAACTTTGACTATGGATCAAACTTTGGCACGCAAGGTAGGTACATTTTTACCATCTATCTCGATATAGGTCTGTGCCCATAGCCCGTAGCCAACTTGCTACTTCTAATCTCTAATCTTTACTTCTGTGGCCTGAGGGCCTGCCGCCATCTCTTAGCGCAATGTTGTTTCAATCTTACAATGCTATTTCGTACTACAAATCTCTTGAAGTAAGCTTGTTTTTTTATGGAATATTTGTGACGTCTTCGCTCAATCATCGCCTCCAATGGCTGAAGTATGACTTTATGTGACAACTGCAGTAAAAACAAGACGCAAACAAAACGTTCATAAGACATGATGGTGTCTAACAGATGATGGTAGGCCCACTGAACCAACCACGCAGGTCCAACCTGAATAGTAGGAACAAAAATTTACTTCAGGAGGAGCTCTCCTTAATAATTTTTGGTCACCCATCCCATCACTGACCATAGTAAATATCGCTTAACGTTAACGTAACATTTATTCCACTTAATGAATATAATAACCCCGTATATCATCGTTCAACCTATTAAGCCGTACTTATGAATGGTTCATTCGACCGGTAACATTATAATTCGGTCATAAGTGATTCATTTATTCATACATTAATTCAGGAGCTTCGATTAATAGTGTACGCCTATAATGGTTGACTACTGAAGGGACGACCTCAAACTGGGTGATATAGGTACTTATATGTCGCAGGTATAATGTAAAAGCGGTGAAATTAATGTTTTCACAACCACAGACCTATATCGAGATTGACACTAAGGCTCAATTTACACCGCCGCGGAATGGAATGGAAGCGACTTTTTGCAACGAAACTGCACATAGCATAATGAATTTTATATCAACTGTATAACGCACAAAATAAATACGAGCCTAAAAATTGGACGAGCGTCTTCCGCGGAATCCTCGCGCATTCTCGAGAATTCTAATTTTTAGGCTCGTATTTATTTTGTGCGTTATACAGTTGATATAAAATTCATTATGCTATGTGCAGTTTCGTTGCAAAAAGTTGCTTCCATTCCATTCCGCGGCGGTGTACATTGAGCCTAAGAGTTGCGACGACGGATAACGGAGGACTTTTTGTCCGCGACACGTCTTTATTGTTAACCAAATAAGAATGAACTTAGATCGCGAATATCCATAAAAAGTACGCTATAGTCTGCGTTATATATTCAACTTTATATTCTTAGTAATAAGGTCGTATCGCGGACAAAAAGTCCTCCAACGTCCGTCGTCTGCGGAGGCCTTAAAAGTGTACCCACCTTGCGTGCCAAAAGTTTGATCCACCACGGTCAAAGTTTTACGACTTATGTTGAGACCATTACCATGAAAATACGCGTCAATCAGAAACGAAAATGGCTAGGTTAGGTTAGGTTAATTGTGCAGTGCTTTCTTGCAAGAGCTCGTTAATAACATTTCCACTTCACTAAATCTCGCTCGTGACGTCATCGTAGGTAAGAAAAACTGGACTCTCTAGATTCTCATAAAGTTAGAAGCGCTCTTTTCGTCTATCTTGATATAAGGTCTGCGTTCACAACGATAACCACAGCAACAATGTTTCAACATTGTTGTGTTCTGCCAGTTATGTCAGGTTGACACGATGCGAGATTTCACGCGCGAGGAGCACGCTCCCTTCTCGTACGAGACGACTAGCATTCGTGAATTATCATTATACAGACACAACATAATTGAAAAAAGAAACTACCATAACCGTAGGTACCACAAAGAAAATCAAGGTATAAACTTTGAAAACGTGCTTTTTTCATCGGGCAAATTCTCTATAAACCGTGTCTCTTTCACTACGGGACGTTGGCGGAATTTCTGTGGAAAACGGAAGAAGCCAAAACTAAAAAAAAAAAAACTACCATAGTGTGAAACGTATAAAGTATACGTAAAAAAACAGGTATTTTGGTACAAACGGCCGTAAGCGAATCTAGGTAAGATTTAAATATATTTTTTTTACCGTAAAACTAAAAAAGGTGGTACAAAAAGGAATCATTAATAATAAAAGCACTAAAAGTTAGGTATATTCTTATATATTTTATTTTTAGGTCAGACCTTTTACCCCCTTATCCAGGACCCTCGTCTCACGGAAATAAAACCAAACGTAGAACCCAGCGTTTCGATAACATCTAAATCCAAGTTAGACATTTTCTTTTGTAACTGTCCGTTGTAATCTGGCTCCAAACAAATTAAAAGAAATGTGATTAGCATGAAAGTATAGGTATAAATGGAGCTAACATTCCAAACAACTACTTGAAGCAAAATTCTGTGTAGCGTTATCTCACTCTGTAGAGAATTCTCTCTCTTTCTAAATAATTTGGTAGTTAGCATCTTGGCCTCCACTTACATCCTACACCACGTAGAATAAGTAAAATGTTATTGATTTCATAACCAAAAATTCTTAAGTAGTTTGTGTTAGTAAAAAAAATATGTTGTTAAATCAATACAAATCGTGCATTTATATGTTCTACGTGGTGGTGGAAGTAATGAGAATCCGAGATACTAACATATCCACTAATAGAATTAAAAAAAGGAAACAAAATTAAATAGAAAGAGAGAGAATTCTTAAGAGACTGAGATAACGCTACATAAAATTTTGCTTCAAGTAGGTGTACAGAATGTTAGCTCCACTTATACACCTTCATGGTGATTAGAGATCATACTTTTTTATTCTAATTGGTTTTTAGTTGGTGGTAGGACTTGTTCGTCCGCCTGGCTAGCTACCATTCTAACTTATATTTATGTGTTCTTAAAGCGTGTTTGTTTGTTTGTTATGCCTTCACCCCCTAAGCAACCAATCGAATTAATTTTTGGCATAGACTTAGTTGAATGAACGGAGAGTAACATAAGCTCCTTTTTATCCCGATATTTCCACGGGAACGGGAACCACGCGGGGAAACCGCGGGCAGCCGCTAGTCTTATCTAAGTCTGAGACGCCATAACAACAATGAGAACAGCATTGTTGTGTTCCGGCAGTTAGACATAAGATAGCTAGTTCCTCAGTGGTTGAGGATTTTGAGGATTACGGGAGAGTCGCGCTTCCACCTTCAGCCTTTATCAATACTTAACATCGCAGGTATGATGAAGGCTAAGAGTCTCACAGTAGTGTATAAAAAAATTGCACGCCTTCTCAAGCTTTGTCTGACAATAAAAGGATGACTCACATCACATCACAGTACCTACACCGTGATGGGTGCGACGAACTGTGCGAGACGAGCCCACTCAGTCGCACGGTCGCACCGTAGGCCTAGGGCAACCGAGCCCTGTCCGAGCAAAATGTATTAACCTAATATATAAACTGCGGCTTGCGCTCGGTACGGTGTAACGCGAGTCATCCTAAACACGAAATTCTAAATTCAGACACAAACCAATACTTCCGTATTTTTAACAAAAGTTTGACATCGTTTTGGTTTCTTACTAATCGAATATAAATTCCCGTCTACTTATTAATTACTTTTATGCGCAGATATTTCAGAATAAATTCAAAGAGACAGCAATATTCTGCCTTTCATTAATTAACGTGGCATGACATCTCAAACTGTGAGATTCTGTCGTTATTTCGACGAGTTCTTAACGTGGTAACTCGAACTAATCTCGCTATTTATATTTTGAATACTGAATAGTGATTCAGGGGTCGAGCTCGCGGGATCAACAACTTAGAAAAAAGAATTATCATCATCATAATCATTCAGCCAATTCGAGTCCACAAGACACGATCTCCCACCATTTCAACCAACCACTACCCGCCACCTTTCTCATCCCATCCCCCCTACTAGATCCCATCCCATCTAGCAGGGAGCGTCCTACTCTACGTTTGCCGAGACGTGGTCTCCATTCAAGAACTCGTCTGCTCCAACGCTCGTCGGTTCTACGACAGATGTGCACAGCCCATAGCCACTTCAGCTTGCTATATTGACGGACTAACTCCGTCACATTGGTCGTCTAACGGCTGACCTCATTCCGGATTATATCCCATAACGAGACCAGCATCGACCTACCATCACTCGCTCACCATCACTCGACCCTACCATCAATCTGTGGGCCAGTTTCACCGTCATGTTCCACGTTTCCACTGGGTCTGATACCGGTGGTTGTACCACTAGACCACAGGCCTCTGTGGTCTAGTGGTACAAACACCGGTTTAATCATATTTTCTGCAAGAGCATTCGCCCGGACTTCTACGTGATAAGATTCGATTCTCGCATGCTTCTGGCCATAGCAGACAAGTTGTATTTTCCTGTAGGCCTACCAATTTGTTTTTGCCTCTTTTTTAGTTCATACATAGTTTTTGTTTTTTGTTCCCTAAATAATGAAAATAATTCGTGGTAAGATACTTCCATAACGCTCTGATGAAATTATGAGCAGTTAATTAATTACCGAGCAGATTATATTCCGTACAATTTCCACTTAAAATGTTGATAGCTAAATTTAACGAACATAAATTAAAAAGGTTTAAGCTAAGACTATAATGACTGGTACATAAACAGATACTTCCTGTAGAAGAAATATTATTTAATAGGTACAAAACAGATCGTTTGTTCCCAACGAATCACACATGGGAAAAAAATCCCATCGCGTCATTGTTACTCGATGGGAGAACAGTTTATTAAAAATCCAACGAGTCACACTTCAATATATTATATAATTTTTAGGGTTCCGTACCTCAAAAGGAAAAAACGGAACCCTTATAGATCACTTCGTTGTCCGTCCGTCCGTCTGTCAAGACCGTTTTTATCAGGAACGGGTGGAGGTATCAAACCGAAATTTATTTCTAATACTCAGGTCTACTGTTCCTTGGAGCTGTGAAAAAATCATACTTCTAAGCCAAAGCAATCAAAAGGTACAGCCGTTTATGCCGCAAATTTCCGCAAATTTTCGAAACACGCATGGGAATCAAAACCTACAGTGTACTTCCCGTGAACTTAGAATCTTGAAATTTGGTACGAAGTAACGTCTTATAGTACAGATAAAGGAAAAATTGCGAAAACCGTAATTTTTTTGTTACATCATTATAATAAAAAATATTAAAAAAAAAACAGGTTTGTACTTAACCCTCGGTGCGCGAGTCCGACTCGCACTTGACCGGTTTTTTTTTTTTATTAAGGATTGCGTTCGCTTTATAGTAGTTACCTAATTAAAATGTTTTATATAACTAAATATAATGTAAACTCTACAATCAATACCGACATAGTCACCACATAACATGACCCATGACCATGAATATTCTAGCGATTTCATTCTAACCCCCATATTCTAATTCGTTCCTCCAAAACTTTTTACACTCCACTCAACCTCGTCGTGGGTAAAAATGGTAGTGTGCGCTAGATCTAACACGGAGTGGCTACGTACTCTTTGGCTCCTCCAGGTCCTTACGGAGTTATGACTTAGAATACCGATTTCGAGGAGTATTTCGAAGACGTTTTCAATGAGGTTTCGTTAAGTCGAGTATGAGTAAGTTTTGGAGGAACGACTTAGAATATGGGTGTAAGTCTCAATATTTGTAAAGCTCCCAGCTGCAAATAAGTAGATGATCTTTCAAAAGCAGCAATATTTCGTGGCACCCCTTACTCTGAACCAAAGTAAGATTGGGACAGCCCTATTGAAGTTGACGTAATGCGAAAAATAATGACAGAAATTTCCTGAACGCCAACTTTTGACAAATTTGAGGAATGAATGATATTGATTATAACATGTTTCTTCTTTTTTATGAACGACGGCGAGACTATTAGCCTTCATCATACCTGATGTTAAGTATTGATAAAGCTGAAGATGGAAGCGCGCCTCTACCGGAATCCTCAGCCACTGAGGAACTGGCTATGTTATCTCTAACTGCCGGAACACAACAATGCTGAAAACATTATTGTTATGGCTTCAGACTTAGTTAAGATGGTGGTAGCTAGCCAGGCGGACTTACAACGAGTCCTACCACCTACCAAAATCTCTTTATAAAGGTGCGTACGGATAGCGCGTTCCTGTATTACGCGTAGTTGGGAAACACTGTCCACGCGTACATTGTATACGCGTACAGCTCCTGTACGGACCGCCGCGAACTTGTACGCGAGGCCAATCGATCCAGAGCGCTAGGCGAGCCCCAGCCATTCGCCATGCCTCGGCCAAACTTAGCGGTTGCGTGCACCACCACTGCTGCGGCATTACTCATTATTCAACACATTTTAAATAAAAAAAAGATAAATAAACGGAAACCTAGATGGTGGATGAAAAAATTGTATCGTGAAAGATTAGGGTGTGGAAATAGGCTTATGGAATATATAAACTCGTAGAACACGCGTGTCTATTCATTTTGTCGTCCAAATATAGCGTACCCGGTCGTGTGCGTCCTCTTTCATGCGCGAACAAAAACCGACTAGCGGCGGCTCGCGTTGCGAGCTAGCTCGCACGGTACGCGTTCCCCAAGAGTGTACGCGTAGCTGCAAGTATGGACATGACGTTCCGGACACGCGTAAACTGACTACGCGTACCAGTGTACGCGCTATCCGTACGCACCTTTACATTCTTTAGATTTTTTGTGTTTCTTATTAGAACTTACTTTACTTTAATAAAAATACGATTAAGTAGTTCACAGTTTTGCCCGCGTGGTACCCGCCCCCGTCGTAAAATCAAGACCTAGGGCTACGCACAAAATGTCCTATGCTAGCTTAAGATCTAACTTTATGCAATACAAGCGGCTGCCCGCGGTTTCATCCGCGTGGTACCCGTTACCGTGACATTATCTGGATAAAAATTATCCTTTGTTTATAAATTTTTAATTTTGCATTTTACAATGCTATTTTTGTGTGATAAATATAAAACAAGAAAATATACTAGAAAAAAGCAACTAGTCTCATGTCGCCCTGACGGGATTCGAACCCGCATCCTTGGGAGTCCGGCCCAATGCACTAACCGATTATGCTGCAGAGACCTATGAGGACACGTCGAGTTTCTCTAGTATATTCACCGTTCTACAGTGTTGGCCACCGTCGTTTCATCAATGAGAGAAATGTCCTCGCATTCGAAAGAAACATCTTTACAGATGTTTGACTATCGATTTAGGCGACATGAGACTAGTTGCTTTTTTCTAGTATATTTTCTTGTTTAATATATAGCACACAAAAATAGTATTGTAAAATGCAAAATTAAAAATTTATAATGAAATGGCTGTTTCATCTTATACGATAGTCAAACATCTAAAGATGTTTCTTTCGAATGCGAGGATATTTCTCATTGATGAAACGATGGTGGCCAACACCGTAGAAAGGTGAATATACTAGAGAAACTCGACGTGTCCTCATAGGTCTCTGTAGCATAATTGGTTAGTGCATTGGGCCGGACTCCCAAGGATGCGGGTTCGAATCCCGTAGACCGTAGGCCAACACCGTAGAAAAGTGAATATAAGTAACCTTTGTGTTATTGTCCGTCCTTTCGACTAACTCTATGCCAAACGGTACCGACGGAAGACCAGCGCTGGCCAAAAAGCCAAGCATTATGCTGAGTCGGTACCGTTTTGGGACATACCTGTGCCTTTTTGTATTATTTTTATGTATCATTATCGTGTTGGTCTCAAACAAATATAATTTTCTTTCTTTCTTTCAAAAATAAGTCGATTGGTAGCCTAGCTAACCTGAAGGAAGGACATACAAACGCACTTCCGCATTTATAATATTATACTAGCGGCCACTCGCGGTTTCACCCCCGTGTTCCCATTCCCGTGGGAATATCGGGATAAAATGTAACTAAAGTTACTCGGGGATAGAGCAGCTTCTTAACGGTAAAAGATTTTTTCAGATCGGTCCGGTAGTTTCGGAGCTTATTCAATTCAAACAATCAATCAATTCTTTCTATTTATAATATTAGTCTCTCTTTAAAATAAATCTAAAGTGCAAATAGTGCACTATAATGCAACTAGTGCAATATTTCATTTAAAACCGCTGAGCTGTTTACTTGTGATTGAAACTTTTGTGAAGTGTTAAAAAGATAAATCGATACATTCCTCATTATACTCGTAATAAATTAATTTCAGAATATTCACATTGTAGTGTTATATTTTACCGTTTCATTTTATCGGAAATGTGTACCTACATAATTCTAAATACTTACTCAAATAGATATTTCATTTAGGCTGATTACTCGTAATAAATTAATTTCAGAATATTCACATTGTAAGGTATTATTTTACCGTTTCATTTTATCGGAAATATGTACCTACATAATTCTAAATACTTACTCAAATAGATATTTCGTTTAGGCCGATTATGAAATGCTCAGATAAAACGTTATTCCAATTTAAATTGTCATCAATATATAAGTAGGTAATATAGGTAGGTATATTTAATTTTGTGATCGTCATTTATTGTGGTTGGTCATGATTATGAATTAAACTGATCGATGTTGCCTTTGATGATTGAATAACTAATGTTCTTTCAATAATATTGTAGATACTGTATTGGCCTCTGTATCATACTTTGTATAGGTACAACATTATGTGCTGTTTGTTTCTTAAATCGTTTAATAAAACAAAATAAAATATGTAAGATAAGAAATACCTACGCTTTAAAACTTTAGATGACCACAATTTCATATTTTTTATTATTTAATGGTATTGGAACATTATTTACTTATCTTATCTTTTACTTC
This sequence comes from Chrysoteuchia culmella, assembly GCA_910589605.1. Lineage (NCBI taxonomy): Eukaryota > Metazoa > Arthropoda > Insecta > Lepidoptera > Crambidae > Chrysoteuchia > Chrysoteuchia culmella. The sequence goes on from OU342659.1 coordinate 17,991,365, forward strand.
TCCAAAATCCACTTGAAAACTAATCAATAGTTTTATGAAATATTGGACTTAATACAGGCTAAGAAATATTTAAAGATATAAAGATAATTTAATAAAATAACCATAAGTGACTCGTAAATTTTAATTCAATTATGCCTGAAAGCTCCAAACGAATTTCTTAATAGAAATTACACAAATAAACATCTCTGATATTCTTTAATACTTACAAAAGAAACGGTCTGCCAAAGGGAAAATATTTCACGAGACAACGACACAAATTCTTGGAGATTTAACCCAAATTATAATGTTATAAGTATTTAAACATTACATTGGAATTTCTCATAAAATTCCGCTCGTAATTTCAGTTTATTAATTTTATATAGGTTTTTTTTATATAGAACGTAGAGAAAATCCTTAGTGTTACCTATAAAGTTACAACAGTTACAAACATTTTATTTCAACCTTTGAGTAACCTTCGATTTTGGTTTGTCAAAAATTTACCGTAACTTGGGAGATCTCGTATCTACCGCAAAAAAGTCCTAACTCATATTATAAATTATAACTGTAAAAGTTATTTAACGTCTCATAAAAAAAATATGTATATATTAATGGAGTACGGGGAAACTCTTAGCCTTCATCATACCTGATGTTAAGTATTGATAAGGCTGAAGATGGAAGCGAGCCTTTCCCGGAATCCCCAATCACTGAGGAACTGGCTATCTTATCTTTAACTGCCGGAACACAACAATGCTGAAAACATTGTTGTTATGGCGTCAGACTTAAATAAGATGGTGGTAGCTAGCCAGGCGGACTTACAACAAGTCCTACCACCAACCAAACCGAATACAATATGTACCCCCGCTGGGAATCGAACCCGGCACCCCTGGGTCTGATACCGGTGGTTGTACCACTAGACCACGGAGGCGGTTAAAATACACATCGCAGTCTTCTCCTATTAATTTTTCAATTAATTATTTTTATTTATTTATTTTGCGCGCGCTGTCTGTGATTGGACACGTTAAAATATCGTTTCGGAAGAAGTTAGAAAGTATTTTTTTATAAAAAGGCGCAAGAACTGTCATAAGACATCCAAAAGTTTTATCAAATGGAGGCTGACATAGAACACGATTTATTGTGTAACTTGCAGTAGGCATACTTTCCGAAACATTATTGAGGTTACAAGCATAACGCTTTTTATTAAAATAAAATAAACAAAAAATAAATATGTGATAATTTTTAATCAAGTAAATATACTAGAAAAAAGCAACTTGTCTCATGTCAAAAAGAAAAAAAATAAAAAAAAATTGTTAATAGAATATCAACATACACAATTTATTTTACAATACAGTAAAGACGCAGAAGTCATTATAATAATAAAATCCTCACACGCTCGGAAATGGAGGATTTGGCATTTATATAGTTTCCGCGTGGAAAATTGCGCATTTTGCGGCCTAGCGCGGTAAAGTACGTTTTTAATTTAATAAGTAGGTACCTAAAAATATGTAATAATGTGTTCCGGATCGCACTATTGTCTTTTTTTTGTTACATTTTATACATATTTTAAATAGCTTTGAATTAATTATAATACTCCGTTTTGGTTTTATTATATTATTTTAATTCATTAAATCATAAAAACAATAACATTAAGAATAAACTATTTGTTATAAGAATTTTATATTAGGCTGGCTGAGATTTCACAACCTATGATTGGATTTGGGAACGTGGCATAAACCTTTATTTTTAAATTGTCTTTGTCTTGTACCTCATGTCAATGTCAACATTTACCGTATCGTTATTATGTTATTTATAAGTAACAATGTATTCCTACTTCAAATAACTTTGAATTAACTATACTCCCTTTTTTATATTTTAGTTTTTTTTTATAATTTTTTACCGGAAGTTGACCGCGGAAACTACCATAAAATGTTCTTCACTGTTGTGAGGTGAAAAATTGTGTGTTGCGCTCGGCAGAAAAGTTTTTAGCGTCTTGTATCTTTGAAATCCTCGCTTCGCTCAGGATTCAATCTTTGAACCACTCGCTACGCTCGTGCTCGTTCACTTGCTCAGCTTTCAATAGAGGTAACTCGCCGTTAAATAACCATTTTTTAATAGAGGTAACTCGCCGCTTATAACTAACTTTCCAGCCTTGCATAACAAATAACTATTAATTAAAAAGGAAAGCGCTCGTGAGCGCGCTTGACAGAGTGATGGTAATCGATCATGATTGTTAAGATGGCGCAACCCCTTGTTTTCTAAAATCGTCAATTTCGTGATTTTTCGGATGAGGTGATTGCTATAATCAATGCTTTTTTGTATGAAAGTTACTGATTTAGAAGCATAGTATCCTAACGAATTGCATGTACCTAAGACGTAAAATTTTAATTTTAATCATATTTTTTGAAATATAAGTATAAAAACTTTACACGCCATTTTTCAAAAATACGCTTCAGAGTAACGTATCAAGTTAGCAAAAACAGATGTTTTGCCTCAGAGTTATTTAAAAAAGCTTGTTTGTTGATTGATCATGATCACACATATAGGAATGAGTGCATGTAGGACACCGAATTTTGAAAATATTTTTTTGTCATACGAAAAACGCTTACGAAAATCACGAAAATTTGTCTTATTCGACTATATATTGCTCGTTTTTTTATTATTTAACATTAAATTTACATTTCTATTTCTCATGTTATGTAGTGTAACAGAAACCAGAAAGGTTTATTCGTACATGAATAGATGAGATCTTCCGTTTTCACAGACATGCGACTTAAATCACGCGTCGCACGCTTGTTTCGCTCGACTGCAAAAGGCACTTGTTGCGGTCAAGCGATAAAAAAAAGAGCAATTCGAGTATGTCGAACGAATCAGGGACCGTACCGAGCGCTACTCGCACGGACCCACCACAACCACAAAGTTATCGGCTCTAACCAAGCCATAAGTTTGTAAACCACGGCGTACTCCCAACTAATCTTGGAGATTAGTTCTTCGGAGTACGCCGCCAAACAACAGCCCTTTTCAGGGCTTACGTTTGCGCTCGTCAATTGTCTATCTGCTGCAGGGTGAGTTCTCCACCCAGGGTCGCGTGCGCTCGAGCCACGCACACCACGTTAGGCCGGCTGAGTCATCGCCGCCGCGTGCTGTGCCCTGCCGCACCCCCGCTCTCTCTGCTGTAAGTATGGCGGACAACGCCGCCCCGGCGCCCGCCGCCGCCTCCACCTCTTCTGCCGCCACCGCCACCGCTGCCACTGCCTCAACGGCGCACTCGCTCCCTACCCCGTCGCCGCGTACGGAACCATCCAGCCGGTCACGCCTGATCGCCCAGTCCACATCGCCCAGGGTCAGATATGAATCTGACTCGGTGATGCTGGCCAGGCTCATCGGCGCCGGCTTCCTGTCGGATCGGATGATCCGCTGGATGGGGGCGTACCTGCGGCTCGCGGAGTTTGAGCTGGGTGACGCCCCGGCCCTCGCCCCGTCGGACGAGCTCGCACTCCAGGCGCTCCGCGCCATGGAGGACGTGCCACTGCCGCTTCCCCCGCCCGTGCGCAGCCAGATTAAGCGGAAGCGCTCCGCTATCGGCCCGCGGGAGGAAAAGCGCCCCTGCGCCACGCCACACCCCCGGGACCCGCGCGGTAAGCACCGGTCGCGCTCAATCGGTGACCCCACCAGCCCGGAGGCTGGCGAAAGATCCGCCGCCCCCGCACCTGAACCTACACCGCAGCCGACACCAACTCCGCCGCAACCGCTGCACACTCCGGCGCCAGCACCCCAGCGCGAACAACGCCCCCGCCGCGTGATCGCGGACACGACCCCCGCGCCGCCACCAGCCCCTGCAAAGGGTGTAAGTTTCGCGCAGGCCGCGGCATCAACCGCCGCCCGCGCAACCGCCGGTCAGTCTGAGAAAACTTTTTCTCAGACTACCCGCACTGGCGCTCCATCAACAACGGAGGCGGCCCCCACCGCTGCCCCCTCCACCTCGACCGCTGCCCCCTCCACATCGACCGCCGCCACCTCCACCTCGTCGGCTGCCCCTACCACCGCGGCGCCAAAGGACCGTAGGTACCCGCCGCTCATTGTCGAACGGCTCAACAATTGGCCTACTCACCTGCGCACTCTCCGAGACCAACTGGGCCGCGCGCCAAACGCGCGCCCGTTCGGCCAAGGCGTCCGTTTTTCTCCGGCCGACGGCAACGAGTACCGCTTAGTCCAAGCGTACCTCTCCAACCTGGAGACGACAGAGGACCTGAGCTGGTACTCGTACGCCCTCCCGGAGGAACGCAGCACCAAGGTCGTTATCCGCGGCCTGCCCTTCAACACCCAGCCTGACGATATCCGGGACGCGCTCGCCGAGTTGGGCTATATAGTCGAACACTCTAAGCAGATTAGAGCTCGAGCCGGCCGACCGGGCTGCATTTTCTTCGCCTCGATAAGCCGCAGCTCACCAGCCACCGCCCCCATTTTTGAGGTAACCGAGCTATTCAGCATGCCTGGCGTGCTGATTGAGGCCTGGCGGGGCAGGAAAGGCCCCGCCCAATGTCACCGCTGCCAGGGCTTCAGACACTCCTCAAAGGGGTGCCACCGCGCGCTCGCCTGCGTACGCTGCGGAGGCCCGCACGCCGCCGCCGACTGCCAACGCCCACGCACCGACCCCGCAACGTGCGTTAACTGCGGGGGCGCGCACCCGGCCAACTCGACCGCGTGCCCGTCGCTCAAGACGGAGGTACGCAACCGACGAGCTGGCCCCGTCGCCCGAACCGGCCCGCCAACTAGGCCCGGCCCCGACACCCGTGCTTCCGTCGGCACCACACAGGTAGCCACCGACGCAGCCCAGGCCACCCTTATGGCCCCCGCCAACCCGCCTACCATCCGCGGGGACCCAGCAGCGCCACCTACGGGTCGTAGGCGCAATAGGAGGAAGGGGCGTGGCCCCGCCCCTCCCCCGCCGACCGGCGACGCTAGCGCCACCAACTCGGCCCCCACCACGGCGGCGCACACCGCGCCCGCCACACAAACCCCACTCCCGGCAGGCTTCCAAACGCCGCCGGAGTTGATGCAACTGTTCGCTGGCCTACTCCATACCATGGCCACGCAGCTCCAGACAGGCAGCCTTACCCTACCGCCACGTTTAGGGCCTTAAAGGTACTTCACTGGAACGCGCAGTCGCTCACGGGCAAGCGTCGCGCGCTCGCTCACTTCCTACGCGAGCACGACATCGACGTTGCGCTCGTGAGCGAAACGTGGCTCCGACCGTCGGCCACCTTCAGGGTGGCAAACTACACCGCATACCGCCAGGACGAGGTCTCGCCCACCAGCGGCCAGGCCTATCGGGGACTATTAGTCCTCGTCCACCGCCGCCTTCTACACCAGCCAGCGCCGCCGGCCTCCACTACCAGCTTTAGCGCCCTCGGCGTGGACATCCGCCTGGGCGACACCGACGTTCGACTGTACGCTGTGTACAAGCCGCCCACTCAACTACTTAACGTCTCAGAGGTGAGGCAACTGCTCCGCCCCCTCCCTACCCTCCTGGCGGGTGACTTTAACAGTAAGCACCCGCTATGGAACTCAACCGCCAGCAACGACGCGGGCCGCGCGCTGTACCAAGACGCCGCGGCCCACAACTACACCGTCGACGGCCCAGATGAACCGACGAGATACGACGCGTCCGGGAACGGAGAGGTCTTGGACATTGTTGTCCACTCCGGCATCCCCACCACCTTCACCCAGGAGGTCCACCCAGACCTACCATCCGACCACCGCCCGGTAGTACTAAATTTTACTCATCTACCCACACGAATCTCCCCCCCCACACCGCGCACTCGTGTGGACTGGGAGAAGTTCGCAGCCGCAACGGAGCAACTTATCACCACCCGCCGCATCGTAAGCCCTGAGGACGTCGAGGAGGCAGCCTCGGACATAGCCACTGCCATCCGATCTGCGCTCACATCATCTTCGCACACACTCTCGGGCGGCGCGCGTAAAAACGCCCTTCCCCGCCGAGTATCAGACCTTATCGCTGAAAAGCGCAGAACGCAACGGCTGTGGCAGCAAACCGGCTGCCCCATCACCAAACGGCGCCTTAACAGCCTCAATGCCCGCGTCAAGGTAGCCCTTGACGATTACGCCGCCGACACCTGGGGGCGGCACATCGATTCTATCCACGACGACATGCCATCTGTCCACCGCCTCTGCAAGCAGCTCTCGAATGCCGCCCCCGCACCACGACCGCTCCTCGACGGTAACAATCAGCCCCGGTACAAGGCCGAGGACCGTGCCGAGCTCCTGGCCCAACACCTGGCCGACGTGTTTGTGCCCAACCCGGCGACCGACATCGAGCACACCGCGACTGTACAGTCGCACGTGATTAGATGTCTGGCCGCCGCCCCCGCACCCGAGGTGGACCCCTCCTTCGTGTCACCAACCCAGGTCCGTAAGGAAATTGCCAAAACCAAGCCCCGAAAAGCGCCGGGACTAGACGGCATTACCAACACCGCGCTGCGCCACCTGCCACCGAAAGCCATCGCCGCCGTCACGCGGCTGTTCAATGGCATCCTACGGACCGGTCATTACCCTACCGACTGGAAGAAGGGTAAGGTCATTATGATCCCGAAGCCTGGGAAGGACCCCACCCGCCCCGCCAACCACCGGCCCATCACGCTCCTGCCCTGCACCTCAAAAGTGTTCGAGCGAATCTTCCTCGAGCTACTGACACCACACCTCAAGCCGCGCCCGGAACAGTTCGGCTTCCGAGCCGCCCACTCAACCACGCTGCAGCTCACCAGGGTCCTCCACCACCTCGCCACCTGCGTAAACAAGCGCGAGTTCTGCGCGGTGGTGATGCTCGACATGGAAAAGGCGTTCGACCGAGTATGGCACGAGGGCCTGCTGTACAAGCTCCTCCAGTCAAACGCCCCCACCCGGTTAGTTCGCATCATCGCCTCGTTTCTCCAAGGCCGCACCGTGCAGGTGGCCGTGGAGAACGCACTGTCAACACCACGACCCGTCAAGGCCGGGGTCCCACAGGGCAGTTGCCTGTCGCCGGCCCTGTACCTCGCCTACACCGACGACATCCCGGTGCTAGACCATACAAAGCTCGCACTATACGCAGACGACACGGCGTACATCGCTTCGTCCATCCGCCAACACCACGCCGCCGCCAAACTCCAACGCACACTGGACGCGCTCCCCGACTGGCTCAGCAAATGGCGTCTAACACTCAACGTGAGTAAAACTCAGGCGATGCTAGTCGGCCGTCAAAAGTACAACTCCCCGCCGCCACTTACCATCCAAGGCCAACAGGTGCCATGGAGCCGCACCGCGACGTACCTGGGCGTCATAGTAGACAACCGCCTTACAATGCGCCAACACGTCGACATTACCATCGCCCGCACGAAGGCTGCCCGAGCACGACTACAGTCGGTGCTGTCGAGCCGCCTCCAACTCCGAATCAAGATAAACCTCTATAAAACATACATCCGCCCCATTCTCACGTACGCGGCCCCGGCTTGGTTCGCACTCACCGCGGAGACCCATAAGCGCCGCCTCCGCGCCCAGCAGAGCCTCGCCCTACGCACCGTCACCGACGCCGGCCGCTACGTGAGAAACGACACCATCCTTAGGGACTTGAAAACGGAAACGCTCGACGAGTTTGTCCGCAGGCTCGCCACCGCCATGTTCGCTCGCAGCGACGAGTCGACACTCGAGCATCTGGCCACCATCGCACCAGCACACGAGCGGCCCCAGCGCGGCCGGCCCCTACCCAGGGAGCTGCTTACCGCGCCCGCCGCGCCCACCGTGCCCGCCCCCGCCGCACCTCTAACCCGGACCACAACAAACACAGCGCCCGCCCCCGCCCGCAACCTCCGCGCGCGGTCGAGCGACGCAGAGCCCGAGTGACGTAATCCCCTCCTCTGCCACCGCAGAGGGGGCACCCCCACCACTACGCCACAACAAAACCACAACATATAAAATGGAAATTAAAAAATTCGCAACTACCCACATCAGGTACTCCCCCCTCACGATAAGTCCACCGCCCGCTCGCAGGTCGCTCGCTGGGCCTCCCGCAAGGGTCTCACCCGGCAGGGCTTGACCGCGCTGAGGGCGGTCGGTGAAGAAACTTAGGGAGGGGGGAAAGCCTACTGACCAGCCTGCTAGTAGGCAGGCCGCGAAATCGAAACACCTGCAGTGGCTAACGCCAAGATCGGGCCACCCGCGCGCCTACGGCGCGCGAGAAGAAGAAGATGATGTGTGAACGAATCAGTAGAAACGAAGCGCTCGAGACGCGACGAGTGAATCGAAAATAGAGCGCCTGCTGTTGGATGGGTGACCGTAAACTGGCATTACAACTGAGTGCTTCCGTGCTTCGTAAGGCACGTTAAACCGTGTCGGTATCGGCTATTTTCATCTGATAACAGCCGATAAGGCAAGTGAAACGCCTTATAGGCTTAATAAACTCTGATACCAGCATGCGTAGCATGCGCACCTCGACAAATCTTTCTCGACATTTTTCTCGCGCGAGCGTATTGTCTGTCCCACTCACACCGTACTGATATGAGCGGGTTAGACATCGCGAGATAAGCGTCGACAGCGAGTCGCGGTGCGCATGCTACGCTGGCAGAGGTAGCCGCTAATCCTCATACGATAAGAGAAGAGAGATAATTAAGAATGGACTCCTTCCTACACCAAAACAACGTTACTGAAAATCATGTTTCTTAGACACAATAAACAATAGATACTTATATATTGTAACCAAAGTTTTTACAATAATATTTTTTAAAACTGTCGAAAAAATTTATTGCACAGAAAAGCACAGATTTAGGACGAAATCCATACAAAATCTTAAATGAAAACTAACAAATAAGTAAACTGCATAAAAACACAAAAATGCCGTAAATACTTATTGAAAAACTGGCAACATACAAAATGTATCATTAAAAAGAGCAAGTTTCTCATGTAACACATTTTCCGCGAATTTACTTTTCAGAGGAAAATTAAGCCCAACATTTATTATCGTATGGATATGAAAATAAGTTTCCGCAAGCCTATCAAAACATCATATGTTATCGAAAACAAATTTTGCTAATGGAATTTATTAAGCAAACATGTTGAAAAATAATATTCGTAAAATTGTTTATGAAAAAAGGAAAGATTATTGAGATAACCTTGCGTGGTTCCCGTTCCGTGGGGATATCGGGAATCGGGATAAAGTATTTGATAGAATCAGGCGTTACTTGGCGGAAATCCATATCTTAGTAGAAAACGAAAAATATGTCGCGTAATTCCGCAAGAACAAATGCAGATGCAGCCCAGTGACACACCTTGCACCTTCACCGACTACGACTCGGTGCTGAGATTGGCACGGTCTAACCAACTCCTGAGGATGCTCCGTGTGTGGGCGAAACACGTGTAGAGTAGTCGGTGAAGGTGCAAGGTGTGTCACTGGGCTGCATCTGCATTTTTTCTTGCGGAATTATGCGACATATTTTTCGTTTTCTACTCGGGATAAAGTGTTTAATGTTTTTATCCAGACACTATCCTCCAAATCGTGCCAAAGTTAATTCGATTTCTTTTAGCCGTTTTCGCGTGATGGAGTAACAACTAATGTGTTATCCACACCGAACGGACGAAGCCGGTGCGCACTTTAAACGTACGCACGGCTGCCGACGGCTACGTCCGGCTATTGTCGCGGGCACAGGTGACCTACGCCTTTTTTTATATACTAGGAGAAATGCTTTTACGCATCCCTCGCCCCCAGGTGTAGGGGCGATTCGAAATGTAGGACTCACCTGGAGGACTCACGGCTTATATAAACATTTATAGGCCACGCACTTCACCCCACGCCCCTCCCGTGCCACCACCCAGCATGTAAGCTCAAAAGGGGTATCTATCTATCCCCGCCTTCCCATCCTAATGATGAGAAAGTGGGAAGGGGGGACACCCGCATCCCACTCCCCCATCGAGTCCTAAGGCTCGATGGGAAGACGGGAGGCGGGCGGGTACTACCAACTAGGTGACCTACGCCTAGGGATAATCGATATTCGATAGGTAAACATTGATGTTTAGTGGCAAAACATTTAACGTGATGTCCTTGAAAACATTTGACACATTTTGATGTTATACGAGAATAATATCGGAACATACTTATAGCTTACAGACTGTCCACTGAAACGAACTAGTTATAGAAAGAAAGAAATGACAAAGTACGAAAACTAACTGTACTTTATCAATCAATGGAGGTTTTTACTGGTTTACATTTAAATTGACATTTACAACATTTAAATGACGAAGAGATTTGGAAAGAGAGCGTCGGGCACTTGCAGTGCGCTGTAGTATGCTTGCAAGGCGCTTCGCCAGATGTGCGGAGACGTCAATTTTATGTTATTACGTCGTCGTCGTCGTCTCAGCCATATAACACCCACTGCTGGGTCTATGTATAGGACTCCCCCAAAAAGGAGGGGGGGTTTGCCATAATCGCCACGCTTGGCAGGCGGGTTGGCGATCGCAGTATCGCCAAGTTTGTAGGAAACGCTGCTGCCCATCTCCTGAAGGCTGAGTTCCTTAGTCGCTTTTTACGACACCCTCGGGTTGAGAGGGGGTAGTGCTATTCTAAGCCGACATTACACAGCTAGCATACTATCATATTGCAGCAACTAAAACTATAGGTATATATCCAGCCAGCCACAGCCATTTTAATAGCTCCACTGCTTGGGCACTGACCTTATGGACGGATAAGGAAAATGACCCATGATGATCAACCACGCGGGCCAAATGTGAATTAGTGTATTTTAACAACTATAAATACAACCCAGTGGCTTAACGTGGCTTCCGTAGCACGGAGGAGCTCGAGATGAATAATTTTTGGTCACCCATCGCGAGACCGACCATTGCTCATGTTGCTTAAGGAATTCTCTTTTTTAATCTATTTTGACGGTTTTTTTTTGTTGGTTTTCCAGCAGTAAACATTTCCAGCACTGATTGCTTCGAGCAACGACGTGCCACGGAGTTAGATTAATGATGATTGCTACTACTACTAATTGAAAGATTTCCAGGTGTGACCTGGAAAGGTTCCAATGACATTAGTTTTAAATTTTAAAGAAACCGTTTTAGTGTGAGAAAGATCTGCACCAACCAGCCAATTTTTTCTCATTCATAACGCGTAATTGACAATTATATAAATAAAATAAATAAACATTTACTATAATTACGAAAGCAGGTATTATATGAAAACCATTAAGTGATTATAAACTTTTTTTGATGTGTCTATGCAACTTTTACTATGGTCGCCCATGGATAACCAAAAAGTTATTATATCCATCGAAGATCCATGCTGATCCACCCTCCTTAGTAATTCTTAAAGGGGACGTTAAAACATGATTGATTATTGCATAGAGCAACGTGGCTTTCGTACCGGAAGGAGTAGCTTTAATACAAAAAAAATGTTCTGGCGTTTTTGATGAGCACGCATTTACAGAAAATGTGCACACAATTGCAGTTCTGTATATTTACATACTAAACAACACTATAGTTGCCAACATAAAAAAAGAAAAAAAAAGCAAACATTTGTGTCATACGAATTATTTTGAATAGAGAATCAATAAGGGCTGGACTCAACTGTCGATGCAGCAATATCGATAAATTTCAGAAGAAGGAAGAAAAGTACCTAACAAACTGTAGGAAATGATTGTAACGTAGAAAATATTGTCTTTATTTAAAACATTTACAAGAAAACATGTTGTAATAATTATATAGTCCGGCCGCTGAGAGGATGACCAATAGCTCTCGATAGAAACTGCCAAATATACATTAATTCTCTCAGTTGCCGCATTATACGTTTACAACGTTTTCTTGTAAATGTTTCGCCAGTGGAAACGAGGGGTTACATATAGATAAACCTAATTATTGATTAATCGATTTATTTTAATATTTTACTTCTGTCAACTGGGCCCACTTTCGAGTCACCGGAAGACTCGGATTAACAATGAATTGGAGAATACCTAGTTCTCTATCTCTCTGCGTGTTTGTTTAATGAAAACAAAATGTTTTAATTATTCATTAATCAAATTGGCCACCGTAGTCGTTATCGATCGGGCAGGCTTATATTATTTTATTTTGTATCAAAAAGAGTTGGAAGCGAATATTACGGAAATAAATAGATATTAAAATATTGCTCTAAAAAAAAATCTTACTTTATTATGAATAATTGGCTACATGTGATTAATAACATTGGCAGGCGCCCCACCCAAATTTATCGATAAACATTATGAACGGTAACATCACTAAGTTGCCCATCGGCAAGAAGCGTTCGCTTGCGCGACTGGACTCGGTCTGCCGAAAAAATCCGAGCGCAACTTCTTTTTATGAACCGGTATGCCCAAAAAGCATACCCCTTTGACAGAGCCGCGTTGCTCTATGGATTATTGTCTTACTCACTTATCAAAGAAAATGGGTTAGAAGGTGGCGACGCGTGGCCCACAAACTTTCTCGAACTCGAGAAAACTCGAGAAAGAATTTATTCGAGAATTTATTCTCGCGTTTAGTATTTGAATCGCACCAGACTACGAAATTATAAGAAACCGACTTTCGGACGAGACACTTGCTGCTTTGATGTTCGTGAAAGCCTATTTTTTAAGACAGAAGTAAGTTTCCTAAATTATTTAACAGATTAACTCTGGTTCTGGCTTCTGGCTTTTCCTAGACTTACCAGACCAGTCTTGTCTGGCAAGTCTAGGAATAGCCAAATTTAAGTTTAAGTGGTTTGATTTGTAAGTAATGATTTTAGTAAAAACTAATAAGTACCTACACTTAAGCTATGTTATATTTGATTAACTGATTCAGCAGAAATCATTGATCATTCATCAGGAATTATTGATGAAAGTTATTCTTCATCTAATTTTATATTCACGCAATATAATGTATTATTAGAGTAGAATACTTATAACATTATAGATAAATTCGTCATCAGCCATTTCAATGTCTCCACTGCTGGGGCTTTCCTTATGGATAGATAAGGAGAATAGATAGATTACTTTACAAGAATGTGATACAAACGCAACAACAAACAGTATTATAATTTCATTAGTAATGCCAGCCACATTCTACGAGTTGGGGCGATCGATAAAATAATACTTAACACAATCAATTCAAACTGACTTAATAGGGATATTTTATAATCAAAAAAATCATAAATCAATAGTTAATGACTAAGTTTTGATAACTAAGTAAACTAAGTATGTAAAAAACACACGACAAGCTTAATAGTACCTCTAGTCACTACAAATATTTATTGCGTATAAACCTCATAGATGATTATAAAAAAAACAGAAAGTCACTATAAAAACGCCTACAAAAGCACTTGCGTGGTACATCTTTTTGACGTAAATGATAGCGGAAACGTATTAAATTTATGATTTTTGAATTTTTGCATTTTTCAATGCGATTTTTATATTTATGATAATTTTTTAAATAGAAAAATATTGGAAAAAAAACAGCTCTGCCACAAGTGAATTCTCAGATGGGACTCGAAGCCACGACCTTTGGAAATCCGGTCCAATGCTCTAACCACTGAGGTACAGAGACTTCATCTCCGTCTCAAACCGGTTGGTCGGTCGGTCGGTTCAAAGTCTCGGTACAGAGAAGTTGCTTAAATGATTAATTTGGTGATTTTTATTCAAGGAAGATTATTATGATGCAAATAACAACGTAAACCATCGAAACAAGCTATTTTCCTTACTCTTTACATGTAAAGAAAAAGAGAGACGACCGCAAGTTTTAATTAGCGTAACCAAACCTTAATTTTTGTTCATTTCCTGAACAATATAAGGGGTAAGGACCAAATTCTACTAAATACTACTGCGTCCACACTGTTATACATCAAGGGCATGCCTCACATCACAGTCACATCGCAGTCACCAGATTTCAATAGTTTCAATACAAAGACTCGAGACCCGAGAAAACTCGAAAAATTAGCCTAGAGAATTCCCGAAACTCGAGAAAAAAAATTGGCCTAGAAATCAAAAACCCTAGTGTCGAAATATCTAATTTCTTCCAAAAGAAACTGACAATATTATTTTCTTTCACAGTGATCGACTGCGTGGTTTCCAGCTGGGGTCCATGGTCAGAGTGCGACACCAGTTGCGGGTCCGGCAGCATGATGAGAAGCCGCAAGATCCTGCAGACACCAGCACGAGGGGGGAGGCACTGCCCCTCACTGGTACAAAGAAGAGCCTGCCAGGAGCACCACGGCTGTTCTGCTGATAGCAACGTGCCGTTGAAAGGTACTCAAAGGAAAGAATTATGGCAGTTATCCTTTTAGTCACGTCACCAACCTGTAGGTGGATGTATTATTTATCGTTATGAGAGTCTGCCACTTGCTCCTACAGCTTTTGTCTTTGAAAAATAGGCAAAAGTTGGTGATTACATCAGTTGTCTTTTAGTCATGAGCTTGTGCAGTCCCTGGGGAGAGGCACTGCCCTTCACTGGTGCAGAAAAGAGCCTGCCAGGAGCACCACGGCTGTTCTGCTGATAGCAATGTGCTGTTGAAAGGTACGCAAAAAATGGAATTTTGACAGTTGTTTTTCAATACTTTCCCTGGTGTAGGGAAAAGCCTGCCAGGAACACCATATGTATTCTGCTGACGGCGACGTTCCATTATAGGTTTGAATAGTCCCTTATAAACATTACCTACTGAGCACAGCCATACAAGGAACCTGCTGTAACTGCGGCTACTGCCTTTGCTGCTGCAACTGCTAACCAAAATGTATTATCTTTAGTTCCGTGTTCCAGAAGGCACGATAAAACTTTGGTTACATTTCGTCGTACATACCGACCCATCTTTAATCGACCCGCATGCCTCATTTTCCTTGCCAATCCATAAAGATTGCCTTGTTCAGTTAGAAACTTTACATTATAATATTTAATGGTATAACGCTTGCTCACCCAGCGGAGACCGCGATGATCCTGCCGGGCGAGCTGTCGGTGAGCCGGCACTCCAATGACACCGTGGACATTCGCAAGAACCTGCGTTTGCGCAACCCCGACGACCCGGAGTCCAACTCGCATAGAGAGTGAGTAAACCCGTTTACTCGAAGACCAGGAGCTCTATTTTTGATTCACTCGTTGCGCGTCGAGCGTTTCGTTTCTACTGATTTTCGTTCGACATACGAATTTCTGTATTTTTGAATCGCTTGACCACAACGAGTGTCCTCACCCACTCATTGCAGTCGAGCTTGCTTGCATGCTTGTTTGGATGCTTGCTTAGATGCTTGCTTGCTTGCATGCTTTCTTGCTTGCTTGCATGCTTGTTTGGATGCTTGCTTAGATGCTTGCTTGCTTGCATACTTGCTTGCATGCTTTCTTGCTTGCTTGCATGCTTGCTTGCATGCTTGCTTGCATGCTTGCTTGCATGTTTGTTTGCATGCTTGCTTGCATGCTTACTTACTTGCATGCTTGCTTGCTTGCATGCTTGCTTGACTACCCCTATAATATCCCTGCATGATTGTCTCTCCAGGTGGAGCTCAAAATTATCATTCTGTATAAATTAGTAAGCAGTAATTGACAAATAAATTAAAACTAAAAGTTTAATATTATAACAAGAGCTACAAGAAATAAACATTGACGACCTCCGTGGTAGAGCGGTACGTACACCGGTTTCAAGTTGTTGCCTTCTCTGAGGTCCCGGGTTCGAATCCCGGTAGGGGCGAATGTTTGTATGATGAATACGATCATTTGTACCTGAGTCATGGACGTTTATAATATATATTTCTACATAGAAATACTTATATATGTAAAATTATAATAATATGTATTTTATCCGTTACTCTAGTATCCCATAACACAAGCCTTACAGTGCCTACTTTGGGGCTAGGTTAATTGGTGTGAGTTTAAGAAATATTATTATGCCTTGCTTTCAGTCGCGTGCCGCACGACCCGAATTGGGACGTTTCAAAAATATGCGGACGTGCCGGAAGCCCACTTTGGGACGATTACGTCACGAAATTTTAGAATGCATTTTTTAAAAAAACTATTCGATAGATTTTTTTGAAATTTTTACTGAGTATCTAGAAGGCCGAAAACTAAAGACGTACAGAAACAGATTTTTAAAAAAGTGAATAAAAAAATAATTAAAAATAAATACCTATTCAGTAAATAAATAAATAAATAGCGTATTTTCACAAATGTTTGAACAGTGTTAGTTTATGTTTTAAATGATAAAATGAGATAAAAAAAGAGATGATATTATATAATTAAATGTTATTAACCGTTTTAAATCGATAAATAGTGTATTTAAGTGATAATTAAAAAAAAAATACGAAAAATCGTCTTTACGCGCAAAATTACGCGACAATTTTGCGCGTGCGCATGGTTATTAATTTATTACCACGTTATTTTTAATTATTTCTAAAATATTATTGTTTTAATAATTTTATTAAAGTATTAGTTTTATGTGAAAAATATTTATTTTATTCGTACCTTCGACTATTTTCCTTATTTAACATTATTTGTAACAAGGGGAAGTTGGGCAAAAAAAAAAAAAATATTTGATGATTAATTAATAAAATATTTTGTGTCAAAGGGGGTATTTTTTTTTATTGACACCTATAGCAAATTTCCCGAATTTTTTGGATCAATAATTAGCTTTTGGATAAACCTAAAAGTTTTCTTTGTACAATCCAAAGTTTGAGTCACCGATTTTTCAGTATTATTTTTTTAGTTAAGTGTGGTTTTACCCATATTTCTCGTAAACTAAATGTTTTTAATACTTGAAAATTTGTACATTTAAAGAAGAAGATCTAAGCTACAAAATAAATCTAATTTCTAAGCATTTGGTTCAGTAGAAGCTAAGAAATAAGATTTTAAACATATACGGCGCTTCAGAACGCTAGCGTTTTTTTACGCGTCAGCTTAGGCGTAATTTAGGTGCACCTTCGTTTAGCTATGGTATAAATAAAATATATGGGGGAGGTTGAGTTTTTTTATTGATTATTGTGAGATATAATATCCTTTTGCAAATAAAATAAAAATATGTACAATTTGAGGCTTTATTTCACAATAATAACACTTTTTGTACCAGTACGCGCGGAAAAACGCGCGAACTCAACTTTGACTATAAATTACAACTCAATTATTAATTAAATATCGAAAAATGAAACATAGAAAAATCGCAAAGGGTCTAAGGATTCCAAAAATGTATAATACATAGTATAGTTTCCATACAAGTTTCTAGAGAAATCGCAGTTATAAGGCTGCGCGGCGGAAAATTGCTGACAAGCGGAAAATGCTGCGGCACGTGCGCACATTTTGCAAAAAAGAGTGCGGCACGCGACTGGATAAGCAGTGCTTCAGATAATTAATGTCAACTCGTACCTACTAGGAGAATTGTACCACTGCGCCATTTTTCTACAAAATATTGTTCTTCCTGGTGTCGGTCCAAGAATCGCGGCTATATTTTTGAGTGGAATCTCGTTCAATCTCGAATCGCGAACAAAGAACGCACCTGTTCGCTCCCACATTCCAATTCACAGTTTAAACTTCTTTGTCGTGGCACTTTCAATTTGTGGTGGCCGAGAAAAAGGGAACACCGACCATTATTTTAGTTGTTCCGTCTGCATTCTGTTGTTTTTGTTACCCCTCTGTGTTTTCTTGGTCTACAGTTCATTTAATAGGAAAAAAAGTAGGAATGTCAATTTTGTAAAATAAATTAATAGGAATGTATCATGGATGATATATTTTATTTTTTATTAATTTTGACGACATTGACACTAAGAGCCCGTGGCACAGTGCGCTCGGTCTGCGATTGTTGAGGTTAAGCAACTTTTGCAATGGTCGGTCACGGGATGGGTGACCAAAAATTTACTACCTCGGACTCCTCCGTGCTTCTTTCGCCTTCTAATTTTTTTTTTTTTTTTTTTTATATATAACGTACAATATTTAGTTCCTTTTTTTTTTCACTCATTCATACTGTTGGAAACGTAGACAGCATGCCACAGCCATAAAATGAAATTAAAAACCTACATTGTTCCACCAACCTACTATAGACGGCGCCACTTCCTTCCCTCCCGAAAACGTTCGCGGTTACAGTGCATTTATAGACTCTTGTATTTTCTATAGTAATATAATTGTTATTGAAGCTAGATAGCATTTTTATTCATTTCAACAGGTTATGGGCCCAGCCCAGCCTATTTAGCGTTAATAACTGTTTGATAATTACCGAGAAAAAAAGTCTAAAAACCGGCACGCGGCATGGCTTCGAATAACCTCCAAATCGAAAAATTATTAGGAAGAGACAATTACAATACTTGGAAGTTTGCCGTGAAAACCTATTTAGAACACGAGGAACTGTGGGAGTGTGTTGATCCAAGCACCGTAACAATAGATGTCAAAAAGGATTTAAAGGCAAAGTCGAAAATAATTTTGTTAGTTGAGCCCATAAATTATGTTCACATTGAAAATGCCAAAACGGCTCGAGAAGTATGGGAAAAGCTACAGAAAGTATTTGAAGACTCCGGCCTATCAAGAAAAGTTGGCCTGCTCAGAGATCTTATCAACACGTCCCTGGATAGTTGTGCAAATGTCGAGGATTATGTAAATAAAATCATGAGCACAGCACACAAGCTGAGAAACATTGGTTTCAATGTGGAAGATGAGTGGTTAGGAACTCTAATGCTAGCGGGTCTACCAGACCACTACAAACCCATGATTATGGGAATTGAGAGCTCGGGAGTTCATATATCGTCCGATTTCATAAAAACAAAACTTTTACAGGAAGTAAAAGTGTCAGAGTCATCAGTCTTTTATACAAAGCATAAGTATAATAATCAAAGTCAGAATAGCCAGCCTAAGCCAAAGGGAAAAGGACCTAGATGCTTTAATTGCAACAAATATGGGCACTACAAGTCTCAGTGCACTGCGAAGAAAAATACTAATAATAATGTTTTTTCAGCCATTTTTTCAGCCTATAGTAGATTAAATCAAGATGACTGGTACATAGATTCAGGCGCAACAATGCATATGACGAGGCGCTCCGAGTGGATATATGACCCACAACCACCTCCGATCAAAGAGATAATGGTGGCCAATAGTGACTCTGTCTCCGTGAAGCAGATAGGTAAAGTAAACATTCAAACCGTTACAGGAAATGATGAACATCAAATACAAGTAAGAAATGTTTTACTAATACCTGAACTGAGTGCAAATTTATTATCAGTCAGTCAGTTGACAAAGAATGGTTGTAAAGTACAGTTCACTGATGCAGGTTGTTCCATATACAATCCAAGCAATAAACTTGTTGCAACGGCAAGATTGTCTAACAATATGTATAAACTAAATACTAGTACTGACAATACATGTGCACTTCTTACTCATGAAAGCAATACTGACATTGAAACTTGGCATAGGAGAATGGCGCACCTAAATTTCACAGATGTTAAAAAGTTAGAAATTCATGCTGAAGGTATAAAAATAAAAAAAGGCTCTGAAGAAAAAAAGGATGTTTGTATTCCATGCTGTGAGGGTAAACAGACTAGACTTCCGTTCCCACAGTCTGGTTCTAGAGCTAATGCCTTGCTGGAAATTATACATTCTGATCTTTGTGGTCCGATGGAGACCTTGTCCGCTGGGGGGGCAAGATACTTCATAACCTTTGTTGATGATTATTCACGAAAAATATATGTATATTTCCTGAAGAATAAGTTGGATATAAAGTCTATATTTGAGAAATTCAAAAATGAAGTTGAGAATGAAACTAATATGAAAATAAAAATACTTAGAACTGATAATGGAAAAGAATATTGCAATAATACATTTTTAAAATTTCTAGCAAGTTCCGGCATCAAACACCAAACCACCACACCGTACACCCCAGAGCAAAATGGTCTGGCTGAACGGAGGAACAGAACACTGCTGGAACGAGCCAAAGCAATGCTGTTTGATGCTAAACTTGACAAGTGTTATTGGGCTGAGGCAGTGGCTACTGCAGCTTATATAGTCAACCGGTCACCAACGAGGGTCCTTGAGGAGGTAACACCATATGAAAAATGGTCCGGTAAGAAACCCAATATATCTCACTTAAAAATTTTTGGCTCTAAAGCTATGGTGCACATACCAAAACAAAATCGTTTGAAATGGGATAGAAAATCTAGGGAATTAATATTTACTGGTTATTGTGAGAACACAAAAGGGTACCGACTATATGATCCTCATAGTAAACAGACTATAATTAGCCGAGATGTAGTTTTTATTGAAGATTTTGTAAAAAAGCCCCCGGAATCTACTCCATCACCTCAGTTCATTACAATACCAATAAGTACACAAAATAGTACTTCCGAGGAAGGCAATAATGACCAGGAGAATGAGGAGACAACGAGTGTCACTATGTCTCCTAACAGTTCTGATGATAATTCATTTGACAGTTGCGTCATGAACAGAGATGATAATGATGAGACTTATCATCCTGATACTAGTGATGAGTTCAACAGTGACGAGATTTTCTCAAGAAACATAACATTGAGACCACGTCATAATTTGGGAAATAATAATAATTTCTTATGTGTTGCACAGATTACAGATCCACAAACAATAGAAGAAGCCCTGTCTAGTAATGAAGCCCAAAAATGGAGGGATGCTATGGATGATGAGTACAAATCATTATTGGATAATAATACATGGGAGCTGACTACCTTACCACCTAATAAACGTGCCATTCCATGTAAGTGGGTTTTTAAAACTAAAACAAACGAAAAGGGCGAAATAGTGAAATACAAAGCACGGTTGGTTGTGAAAGGATGCTCACAAAGAAGGGGTATTGATTACAATGAAGTATTCTCACCTGTGGTACGATTTTCCTCTCTACGATACTTATTGGCACTCGCAGCAAAATATGATCTGGACATTTTCCAGATGGACGCTGTTTCAGCATTTCTTCAAGGGGAGATAGAGGAAGAAATATACATGTTACAACCCCCTCAGTATAAAGAAGGAGAGCAGGTATGTTTACTGCGCAAATCTTTATATGGCCTAAAGCAAGCGAGTCGCCAATGGAATAAAAAATTAGATTGTACATTGAAAGCTATGGGTCTCAAACGATCAAACTTAGATCCATGCATTTATTATAAAATTGTAGATGAGAAAGATATATTATTTGTTGCAACGTATGTTGATGATTTAATCTTATTTACTAATAATCAAAATTCAAGAGATCATATAAGAAGTGAATTAAATAAAAAATTTAAAATAAAGGATTTGGGAGAGTTACGTTACTGCATAGGAATTCATGTAGAAAGAGATAGAGATAAAGGAATAATTTATTTAGATCAAAAGAAATACATTCAAGAAGTGTTGAATAAGTTTGGAATGTCTGAATGCAAACCTGCAAAAACACCCTTAGATATGAATTCAAAATTACAAGGAAATACAGAAGAAAGTAAAATCCTACATAATATTCCTTATCAAGAGGCAATTGGGTGTCTTTTATACATCTCACAAATAACACGACCAGACATATGCTATGTTATTAACTTATTGAGCAGGTATAACAATAAACCAGAAATGCATCACTGGTTGGCACTCAAGCGAGTCATGAGGTACCTAAAGGGTACACAGGATTATAGACTCACATATAAGCAAAATTCAGATGAATTATTGACCTGTGGCTACTGTGATGCTGATTGGGCCAATTCAGAAAATGATAGGCGGTCATGCACTGGCTATGTATTCCTGTTTCAGGGAGGATCCATTTCCTGGAACTCTAGACGTCAACCTACTGTGGCTCTCTCTACAACTGAAGCAGAGTACATGTCGCTATCAGCATGTGTACAAGAAGCTTTATGGCTTAAACAGTTTCAAGAAGATATATGGCAGCATTTGAAGGGAAATCCCTTGATAATTTATAGTGATAATCAAAGTTCAATTAAACTTTCAGGTAATGATGGCTACCATTCCAGGACCAAGCACATAGATGTGAGGCATCACTTTGTGCGTGACAAAATACTTGGTGGCTCAATTCAAGTCCGTTACATTCAAACTGATTTGATGGTTGCGGATACACTGACGAAGGCCACATCACAGCACAAGATGCAATTCTGTTCGTCCATGATGGGAATTTGTCTAAGGGAGGATGTTGGAAACGTAGACAGCATGCCACAGCCATAAAATGAAATTAAAAACCTACATTGTTCCACCAACCTACTATAGACGGCGCCACTTCCTTCCCTCCCGAAAACGTTCGCGGTTACAGTGCATTTATAGACTCTTGTATTTTCTATAGTAATATAATTGTTATTGAAGCTAGATAGCATTTTTATTCATTTCAACACATACAAATGCAAATTCTGTAAGTTATAATTAACTAATTGGTGTCCCGAGACAGGCTCTGCCTAGTTCGGGTACCCTGTTATCTCTGTAATATGTACAATATTGCTTTGTCATGACCACCTTATTTATTACTACGAGTACCACTGTTTGCACACTAAGAACAACAATAACTGTTTTATGGTTTAGACTTAACTTTTATAACAATTATTGTACAACTTTTCTCAGTTATTTAATAAATTTTAGTTATTTATTATTATTTATGTAAGTATTTAATTGTTTAACTTCTGAGCTCGCAGTCAAACCTATTAACAGGTTTTGCGAGACTTTTGCTATATAATGTACTCGTAATACTTGTATGTTACATGTTACATAAATAAATTTACAAATTGGATGGCTATCAAGCTGAAATTTAAATTGATCGTTGTGTAGAGCCAAGTATCCCATCACATAACAGCCCAACATTTAGCATGATTCTAACTGTGGTACCTACTACTCGTATATTCCTACACAACAGTCTAATAAATAAAATAAATAAAATAAATAAAATAATATAAATAATATAAATAAAATAAATAAAATAAATAAAATAAATAAAATAAATAAAATAAATAAAATAAATAAAATAAATAAAATAAATAAAATAAATAAAATAAATAAAATAAATAAAATAAATAAAATAAATAAAATAAATAAAATAAATAAAATAAACAAAATAAATAAAATAAATAAAATAAATAAAATAAATAAAATAAATAAAATAAATAAAATAAATAAAATAAATAAAATAAATAAAATAAATAAAATAAATAAAATAAACAAAATAAATAAAATAAATAAAATAAATAAATAAACAGAGGCACAGTTTAAACATAATAATAGCCAATAACCACTAAGCGGTCTCCGGTGACCGCGCTCGATTTTACGTGCTATGCGACTTTCCACTTGTGAAACTTCAATTCCAAATTGTTTTATGGCTTAGAGTCGATTTTGTTTATGCTATGAAAAAAAAACAAAATTCAAAAGATGTGATGTTGCACTTGGCCGATACGACACGCTCACAAACACGAGCCGGTCACTATCGCTACACGGATCTCACTGGTTTTCGCTGTAGTCCGAGCCTAAAACAGAAACAAGCGCGCGTGTAGTGAAGCGTAGCTGTGCGAGTGCGGTATTTCGTTTTTTTTTTATGGATAACTGGAAGACTCTTAGCCTTCATCATACCTGATGTAAAGTATTGATATGGCTTAAGGTGGAAGCGAGCCCCTCCCGGAATCCTCAGCCACTGAGCAACTGGCTGTCTTATCTCGAACTGCCGGAACACAACAATGCTGAAAACATTGTTAGTAGAAAAACGAAGAATATGTAGCATAATAGGCTATTGACAGGTTTTGAAAATCCATTTTATATTATGAAGTGGAGTTTAAGGAACCCAGTAAAAGTTGTTTTTTAATCATTCTGGTACATATTTGCTGAAAAATATCAAATGAAAAATTCAATATTTAAATAGCGCGCCAAAACGCTACTTTGACAATATGGCGCTGCAATGGGTTCGGTGACGTCACTTGCCTGTATTCTGCATATCATCCACATACGTAGGCAAACGAGGTTTACAATCAGGTGACGTCATTATAAACTCGATTTTGTGTCACGTGACAAAACGTTTAAAAAATGCATTTTTATTTACGTATTTTTAAATTGTAAATGTATAATTATTTTCAACTTACGTTAATAATAAGCCATTTTTAAACTCCTAATTTATACTGATAACAGTAATTGACACTTTATTTTTCGTATTGTCAAATAGCCTATTCCGGCGGCATTCCAGCACCTCGGTGCTGGTATTGCCCGGTCTAACAACTCCTGAGGATGTTCTGTGTGTGGGCGAAACACGTGTAGAGTAGTCGGTGAAAGCGCAAGGTGTGTCACTGTGCTGCATCTGCATTTATTTGCGGGCGGGCAGGCATCTTGCATGTTAGTTTTTCTTGCGGAATTATGCTACATATTTTTCGTTTTTCTACTAAGATATGGATTTCCGCCAAGTAATGCCTGATTCTATCAAAAGAAAACATTGTTGTTATGGCGTCAGGCTTAGATAAGATGGTGGTAGCTAGCCAGGCGGACTTACAACAAGTCCTACCACCAACCATACCGATTACAATATGTACCCCCACTTGGAATCGAACCCGGGACCCCTGGGTCTGATACCGGTGGTTGCACCACTAGACCACAGAGGCGGATATAAAACTGTTTGGACTGTGCTGTGACAGAGCTGATCTAATTCTATGCCCATTTTCGCAGGTATTGTGTCCAGTTCGAGGTCACCAAGGTGTCCAAGGCGTGCCACACAGATTCAGATTACAAATCGTTGAGAGAAGGTGTGTTTAATTTTCTTTGTATGTTTAAGAAGAAAAATAGTGTGTGTGTTAACAATGGAAAAATAAATCGTAAATATAAAAGGTTTTTTTAATCATCCTGATTTCTGAGTTTCTGTAAGAAACTTATCCCTCTGACGGGACTTGAGCCCTTTCTCTTTCAGGCTAAGGCTACTATATTTTTCGCATGTTCTATGGTTTCTGCCGACGTTTATTGATAGAACTTCATAACACTGTTCTCGTTTATAATATTTCGCTCTTATTTCAAAGATAAAATGAATACTTGTCTTGTTGATTATATTTGCGTAAAACTTTAATTATTCAGTATTGTTTTCGTTTAAAATTGATAAAATTGTCCATCATTTGATAAGTTTCATCAATATTTTCGTAACAAAATTGAATATTTTACAGCAATCGTAAATAAAAATATGCATGTAAGAGATAAAGTTTTGTTTTTACGGTCGTAAAAGCGATTGGGCTCTTCACATCAACGTGTAGTCTTTATAAAACTTCCAGAATACTAAACCAACTCCTTTTTCAGGTAACACAGTATGCGTAATGTGTGAGACCGCAGCCCTCCGTCGGGACCTGAACTGGCGTTGTGACGGCCACGGAGTCCCCGGCCACACCACGCGGTTCTTCGCGATGGTGGCGCCACTCTGCCACGGCAAGTGGGTCCGGGCAGAGCAGACCCCCGACAAGCACAACGACTGCTGCTTGAAACCCAACTTTATATTTATCTAGATTTGGTTGAGATAAGGATTTGTGACAAGACTTGCATATATATATATATATTAGTTGTTAAATTTTAATTACAGTAGATGACTTGGTTGTCGCCACTCTTAAGCTCGGATTGCCACTCTAAGAACCGGTTATGATACCGGGTCTTAGAGTGGCCACTTTAATTTGGTCTTTTAGTATATAGTGTTGAGGTTTTAAGTGGTCAAAACTGGGACTTCTACCCATTTTGTTTTATTCTGGATAGAGATGTAGAGACTTGAGAATCCGTTTCCGTCAGTTCGTCAGAATTTATGTTAATGCAAGGGTCCTATTCAGAGCGGAGCTAAACGAAAAGGGGTTCGTTTCGCTCTACACACATTAAAAAAAGTCTGCGATCATTCAATGATTGACATACAAAAATGTCTGTTTTCGTAGAGGGTTTATTATTTAAACCGTGGCTGATATTTTTTCAATTAGGCACCTTTCAAAAGCTGAATATTCAAGCGAAAGCGGGGCTAACTCTATTTTCGTTTAGCTTCCCATAGGGTCTCCGTTTTTAATTTTACGTTACATACAAATACTCGTATTGTTTCAGTTCATTTAGATATTAACAAAATAGTTTTATCATAATTATTACAGGTAATTTGCATTTACAATTTGCTGTAAAACTAATTCTATGAAAGTTTTTTTAGAAAACGTTGTATTTTTATTTTTAAGAATGATCAAGAATATTTAATAACATCGACGAAACAATACTTAGTAGAAAATGAAAAATTTAGTACAAAAAATATGCCGAGTCTCGGCACTCGGTGCTGGTATTGCACGGTCTAACAACTCCTGAGGATGCTCCGTGTGTGGGCGAAACACGTGTAGAGTAGTCGGTGAAGGTGCAAGGTGTGTCACTGTGTTGCATCTGCATATATTTGGGAGCGGGCGGGCGGTGCATCTTGCATGTAAGTTTTCTTGCGAAATTAAGCTACATATTTTTCGTTTTCTACTAAGATATCCCCCAAGTAACGCCTGATTCTAGCAAATAATATTTACTTATTTAATTCAGATAGATATAATAGCTATTATTATGTATCGGTCCAATATTATTTAGCATTACATTTTTAAAATGTGAATGAAAGTAATGTCTATAATTTAATCACAGATCACAAGAAAGGGTTTCGAAGTAAAGTTGGTTGTCACCGTCGCCACCTTTATGCGCAAAACACAGAACAGTAGTTTGTACTTTGTGTTGTCATGGCAACGCCACAGTCTAAACATAAACGGTCGTTGCACTGGGCCGCGCCCCTCGATCTCACTGGTTTTCACTGGTAAAACAGTAGCGAGCGCGCGTGTAGCGGCGCGTATCTGTGTGAGTGCTTCATGTGGCCGCACCTACCTGACGCCGCACATACTACTACACACGGAATTTACCTACCGTGACAACAGATGGCGCTGACAGCAACTCAGAATGGGATACGAAGAACATGTATGGAGACCTACATCTCGCTAGCAAAGTTACAACAGCTACCTAGCGTATATACAACATCCGACGATCATCTGTTGGACCGCGGTCCCCGGACTACAGACACCCAGTCCGGAGGAAGAGCTCGTTATACGACCTTCCTACTAGTAGCTTATCATCTACCACCCTTTTCCATACCTCCACCAACATTCCCTACATTGGTGACCCCTAACGGAGCACATCGAAGCACCTTCAACCCAGCAGCGCAGCAATGCAGCAGATTTTTATTCAAATAGACTTATAGATAAGTGCTTTCGAATCGTCCAATTTTTTTTTCCTACCAGCCATTCAGGACATCTTTTAACTGATAAGAACGGCCGCAAGAAACTTATCAGCTTTAACAGAAGCAACAACATTTACAAAGGAACATGTCGTTGCCAAACACAAATCTACAATCTTGAAACATATTTAATATAAGAGGAAAATTTTCTTATACTCAGTTATTAGAATATTTTCCTTTTATACAATTACAATAGTCATGTTTTATTTTAGTATCACTTTGGTGCATGCATTTTGGTCTTTCAAATAATCTTCTACCTTGTAATAACCTTTGCTTAAGAGCGTTTTTTTAACATGTATTTTAAATTTATGTAAAGGCAGCTCAATCACTTGTTGTGGAACTTTATTAAAAAAGGCTATGCCTTTCCCCAAAAACGAGCGACTGCATTTTTCAAGTCGAAATCTTGGTTGACGAAATCAAGTCAATCACTCCTCATACCCTTATTTCAGCCGTTTGTAGACAGTGCAAAGAATGTTTATATAGACTGTGGCACCGTGTCTGTTTTCTAGGCGACACTTATCTTGTTTCCACACTAAGGACGACTATCACCAACCGTCAATAAACACAATAACCGCTAAACATATTTAAATTGAAATAAAACAACTTTTGCGGAAATTTATTGCGATTTATTTACCCGAAATATATATTTGGTACTATAATTTCAAGTCAACCCGTGACCACGGCAACTGAAAAGGTGCCGAAACGTCGGGAAACCAAAAAACCTCAAATAAACCGAAAAATTATAGTACCAAATATATATTTCGGGTAAATAAATCGCACTAAATTTCCGCAAAAGTTGTTTTATTTCAATTATGAGTGCGCGAAGAAACTTAAGATGTGCTTATATTTAAATTGACATTGCATTTCAGTCATTCGTTTGAAGTCAAAAGTGCGTGAATCTACAGGTGTTTTGAACGCCGTCATTGTCCTCAACATATTTTCATAAAAAAATATATTATAAAATTTTGTCCTCGTGTCCAGTTATGAATATAGGTCCCAGACGAGTAGCGGTTAGTAGCATAACCTTTATTATTTTCGCACTTTTGCATGGCACTTTATATGTTGAGGACAATGACGGCGTTCAAACCGCCCGTAGTTATATTTGTTTAGCGCTCAACGTATTTAAAGTCAGTTGCTAAAAATCTGCCGAAAAACATATCTGACTCTCTCTTGTGAACTATAATCACGACCTATTCCGCATTTAGTAATATTTCTTTAATATTAAGGTTAATTAATAATTAGTATCCTCATGTAAAATTAAAATAAAATGGCAAAATCTTCCAACAATATTATATTTAATAAATACAGTATGATATTCGAAAGTTTTGTAAATAATGTTAATGAAGTAATTAAAATAACCAAGTTTTAATTTTTTCCGATTATAAAACTTTAATCTTATATTAATAATTTTAGTACAATTACATTTAAGATTAGTTTTGATAATAATAGGACAATATCTATATTAGTGTAATATTATGTGAATACATATCCATAATAAACGACTTATGTAAATATTTTGTTCAATAAAGCAATCATAAATCATTAATTTTGTATTTAATGACTTCTCCTCTATTGAGCAATCCCATTTCTTATTAACCAACTTCAAAAAAAGCGGTTGTTATCAATTCGTTGCGGGAAAAAAAAATTGTATGTGGGGTATCATATGAAAGAGCGCTGCTTTCATTCTTATCCTTTTTAAGCAACATAGTTTCGACTTTTAATGAAGTTGAAAAAAAAACCGACTATTAAATAATTAATTTTATAAAATAACGTTATTATTCTTTTATCAGTATTCTCCGCTATCAGGACCCTGGAACTGCACTAGTATGACTAGGTATGTCGCGACACTGCCAGCTATCTGCGAAACATAAAAAAGCCTTTTTGAAAATACAAAATCATCACTGAACGACACTGAACGGCGCCGGTGACGATTTTTTTACCCACGACGTGGTACGGAGACGATATTATGCTTTTGGGGTGAGAGGATGTTCGTTTGTTTGTGCAAACAAATGTTGCCAATTATCTCCAAAGTTTTCAGTGACTAGTTCCGGTTTGATTGATGCATGTTCTTAGGTTGTTGTTACGGTGACAACTCACCAGGGGGTGCTGCAGTAAACATTTTGCGAACAATTTATTTCCATTTATCTCCAAAACTAATAGTCCGATTTTGATGCGGTTTTCAGTAATAGGTTTTGGTATGATTTGTGAATGTTGTTAATAAATTTTACGGTAACAACTCACCAGGGGGCGCTGCAGTATACATTTGTTTGAGCAAACCAAAACTACTAGTCCAATTTTGATGCGGTTTTCAGTAATGGGTTTGGATTTGATTGGTGAATATTCATGAATGTTTATGTAGTACAATGTACATAATATCTATGCTCTCTAAAAACTTTGAAATAAAAAGCAAAATATTTTTTGAATTTCTCTCATTGATGAAGCGACGGTGGCCAACACCGTAGAACGGTGAATATACTAGAAAAATTCGACGTGTCCTCATAGGTCGCTGTAGCATAATTGGTTAGTGCATTGGGCCGGACTCCCAAGGATGCGGGTTCGAATCCCGTCCGGGCGACATGAGACTAGTTGCTTTTTACTAGTATATTTTCTTGTTTAATATTTATCACATAAAAAATAGCATTGTAAAATGCAAAAAATAAAAAGTTATAATTAGATGGCTGTTTCATCTTAATCGATAGTCAAACATCTGTAAAGATGTTTCTTTCGAATGCGAGGACATTTCTCTCATTGATGAAGCGACGGTGGCCAACACCGTAGAACGGTGAATATACTAGAAAAATTCGACGTGTCCTCATAGGTCTCTGTAGCATAATTGGTTAGTGCATTGAGCCGGACTCCCAAGGATGCGGGTTCGAATCCCGTCAGGGCGACATGAGACTAGTTGTTTTTTTCTAGTATATTTTCTTGTTTAATATTTATCACATAAAAATAGCATTGTTAAATGCAAAAATTAAAAAGTTATAATTAGATGGCTGTTTCATCTTAATCGATAGTCAAACATCTGTAAAGATGTTTCTTTCGAATGCGAGGACATTTCTCTCATTGATGAAGCGACGATGGCCAAGACCGTAGAACGGTGAACGTACTAGAAAAATTCGACGTGTCCTCATATGTCTCTGTAGCATAATTAGTTAGTGCATTGGGCCGGACTCCCAAGGTTGCGGGTTCGAATCTCGTCAGGGCGACATGAGACATGATTGCTATTTTCTAGTATATTTTCTTGTTTAATA
Organism: Chrysoteuchia culmella; assembly: GCA_910589605.1. Classification (NCBI taxonomy): domain Eukaryota; kingdom Metazoa; phylum Arthropoda; class Insecta; order Lepidoptera; family Crambidae; genus Chrysoteuchia; species Chrysoteuchia culmella. The sequence continues at coordinate 18,021,782 of OU342659.1, forward strand.
TTTATCACATAAAAAATAGCATTGTAAAATGCAAAAATTAAAAAGTTATAGCTATTATTATACTTTTTTTAATGCTATTTTTATGCTCAGTGGTTAGAGCATTAGGCCGGATTTCCAAAGGTCGTGGGTTCGAGACCCATCTGAGAATTCACTTGTGGCCGAGTTGATTTTTTCCAATATTTTTCTATTTAAAAATTATCACGAGTATAAGTTTTAACTGTCATGAGTTTAACAAAAAAGTTTTCTGTAGGTAAGTTTCGATAAAAACTTTCATTCAACCGCGGGAATAATGATTTATTTTACCTAAAAAAGATTCAACGTGTTTTACTTAGACAATTTCATGTCGCTCCCTAAGGAAGAGGAAGCAAACCCATATGGACTTCCACGATTGTAGGTACTTACCTATAGAGGAGGAGGTAGGAATATTTGTTTTCTGCTCAAAAGTCGTGGGTTTGGATTCCACGCATTTTTTATGTAGATTATGTCCATTTATTTAAAATAATAAAGTATTTACAAATTTAACCACCTCTGTGGTCTAGTGGTACAACCACCGGTAAAAGACCCAGGGGTCCCGGGTTCGATTCCCAGCGGGGTACATATTGTATTCGGTTTCGTTGGTGAAAGGACTTTTTGTAAGTCCGCCAGGCTAGCTACCACCATCTTATCTAAATCTGACGAAATAACAACAATGTGTTCAGCATTGTTGTGTTCCGGCAGTTAAAGATAAGATAGCCAGTTCCTCAGTGGTTGAGGATTCCGGAGCTCACTTCCATCTTCAGCCTTATCAATACTTAACAGCAGGTATGATAAAGGCTAAGAGTCTCCCCGTCGTTTATAAAAAAAAAACAAAGTATCTAACTATTTTTTCGTCATCTAAGTCGTATCTATACATTTCAAGATCTCCTGAAGCCTAAGGCTCGCTCAAGCTGTAAATTATTGTTTTATATAAGTAAGTAATTTATTTTTGTTTGAAACACAGACCTATATCGAAATAGACAGTTAAAGTTTACCTACCTTGCGTGTAAAAAGTTTGATCCACGGTCAAAGTTTTCTGACCTAAGTCCGCTTGAGACCATTGCCATGAAAACAGGCGTCACTCAGAAACGAAAATGGTTAGTTGTGCATTGCTTTCTTGCAAGAGCTCGTCAATAACATTTCCACATCACTAAATCTCGCTTGTGACGTCATCGTAGGTACGAAAAAGTCGACACGCTAGGTTCTTATACAGTTTGAAGCGCTTTTTTCGTCTATCTCGATAAAGGTATGTGGTTTGAAACTTACCTTAGCAATCAAAGGACGAGATATAGTACAAATTCCGAATGGTGCATACGCCACCTCGTTGAGAGTCAGAAATCTGAAGAACTTCTCCAACTCGGCAGACATCCGGTCATCGGAAGAGCTTATGATGAACTTACTCACGAGGAGTTTCACGAGTTTGATCTGAACAAAATAAAAACAATTTTAGTCGATAACTATTTAATTTTGCATTTTACAATGCAATTTTTATGTGATAATTTTTAAACAAGTAAATATACTAGAAAAAGCAACTTGTCTCATGTCGCCCTGACGGAGCTCGAACCCGCATCCTTGGGAATCCGGCCCGATCATAATCATAATCATAATCTTTATTTCCCAGAATATGGTATACAATTTAAGCTGATAAATAATATAAGTTCGGCATATTCTGCCTTAGTTCGGCGTGGAAATCAGTAAATATTTAACATTAAAATAAAATTAAACATTATAAAATTAAATATTATAAACCAACCACAAAATTAAACATTAATTATAACCATTCATTCATACATTGACCAATGAAAAAGAACCTCAGTATCTCTTCAGCAAGAATTATTATAAGTAATGGTGATGCGAAAAGCCAAATCAGATTTCAGTAACACTGTTCTCAATCATATTATCAAAGGCAATTTAATAAATTAAGTTCGTATTGAGTAGTTGCCCCGTGCACGCTATATCGCTAATGAAACGTTAGTATTGGTTGTCGATAACAATGATGCTTCTATGACAAATGCAATGTTGAGGCGCCCCCTAGACGCTCAGTTAATAATGACATCAATCATTATTTATTTTATTTTGTGATATATACTGAGTGTACGTGAGTGTAGTGTAGTGTCAATACACTACACTACACTCGTCGTCACTAGTCGTCAATACGACTGTCAGTATTTATTGCGTGTTCTCTTATTTCTTAATTCCGTATTGGCAGACTGTGATAAATACTGACGGGTTAAGTAATACTCCTAATTAAAATTGGAAAAACGTTTTATCGCATAATTTTGAAATCGCATACATTATTCTGCTAAACTGAATACGTATAACTATAATTATTGTCATAATGATGACTTGGGATAAATGTAATAAACATAGCGTTACTTTGCACAATTATTAAATGGTCTAAATACGCGTATGTTAGTCAAATTAATAACAAGTACTTCTGTTGTCTGAAAAAAAAACACGAAATTTAAGCAATTTAAATAACACTATTTCATACCTATCACGTGACCTACAGGAATAAAACAAACTAGGCGATTTATTTTATAAATTCAAATACGTAGGTGAGAAGTTAAAGTTAATAATGTTAAGCATATTTTAATTACACGAATTGATTATTATGCGCAATAAGTGTTATGTTTTTTATTATTATTATTATGTTCAATGTTATACACAGTTATGTTATACCAAATCTGTTATACGAATTCATATTAACACAATTAATATTAGGCGTAATAAAGGGCACCTGATAGCCACACTAGCTGTGGTTGCCACATTCATTTCACGCGTGTGAACTGTATGAAAATCTTTGCAATACCGACGTGATAAATACTAAATGTGTAGGCTTTGTTGTTCACTCCGATAGTGAAATAAAATTTATCAGTATTTATCATAATGATGGATCACATTATTTACTGAGCGTCTAGGGGGCGCCTAATGAATTAGAATTTAGAATGCCACATGTGATGTGACATTAATTTGTTTTAGGTATTCTGTTGCATCTGTTTTAATAAATTTATATCCTTATTAATTAATTACATTTTGAGTCGTAAGTATAAGTAGAAATCCTATGAATCGCTTTTGATTTTTTTATAAAAGTTTTTAAAACTGACTTCTATATGTAAAAATTAAGAAAAAATGCCCAAGAAGGCATATGTGGATACTACAATCTTGTCGACAATATTTTCAAGTTTTCTTAAAAACTAGTTTTATAATTTAAAAAAATGGAACTGCTTGGGGTCAATTCTGATGCAAACACTTTTTTGGGCAGTCGTGTAAAAACGTTTGAATCATTTGAGTCACCACAGCCGTTTTGAGTAGGTAACTAATCAGTAAACATACATAAAGTCGTAGTGTATCCACTAAAATTTACCGAATTTGGTAACTTTTGTCATCAACACGGGTTGGTAACACAAAACACAGTCTGAAACTCTAAACATAATAAACATTCGTTGCACTTGTTAGTATTATTAAATTTTTAGTTTAAATTTGTTTGTCAATTATTGTTTATAAAGTCATTAAATTAATATTAGAATACATACTCATTACCATTCTACATCATTTAACCAAATTCTGTTAAAAAAATTGTGTGATTAATATTAAACAAGAAAATATACTAGAAAACAGCAACTAGTGTCATGTCGCCCTGACGGGATCATGGAACATCATGGGACATGAGACTAGTTGTTTTTTTCTAGTATATTATATTCTTGTTTAATATATATAAAAATAGCATTGTAAAATGCAAAATTAATAAGTTATAAAAAAATGTGATTTGATTATCTGATAAAGACGACCATTCATAAGTTTGTTATTTCCTGTTTAGTAGATATTAAATTAATAATTATTATGTAAGCTCACAGCGCACTAACTAACAAATAACTAAAACTAAAAACAAAACATAACATCAAAATAACTAAAAACAATAACTAACTTAAGAATGGTTGTCTTTATCAGAGAATGAAATCACATTTTTTTAACAGAATCTGGTTAAATGAAGGAGCAAGAAAAAGAAGAATGTTAATGAGTATGTATTCTAATATTAATCCTTGCAGGTTGAGCATCGCTTAACTTGTCATTCGAAACATTAATATACCTAACAGATTTTCAATAATGAAAAACCCACTGATCCACATTAGACCTTCGTGATGGATATTGACTATTCTTCTTTTTTTTATTAACTATGGGGAGACTCTTAGCCTTCATCATACTTGATGTTAGGTATTGATAAGGCTGAAGATGGAAGCGAGCCTCTCCCGGAGTCCTCAATCACTGAGGAACTGGCTATCTTATCTCTAACTGCCGGAACACAACAATGCTGAAAACATTTTGCTATGGCATCAGACTTAGGACGGTGGTAGCTAGCCAGACGGACTTAGAACAAGTCCCACCACCAAGCAAACCGATTACGATATGTACCCCCGCTGGGAATTGAACCCGGGACCCCTGGGTCTGATACCGGTGGTTGTACTGCTGACCACAGAGGCGGTTGAACTATTTACTATACTCTTTTCATTCATGAGGAAAGAGAGAGTAACCTGACTTTAAGTGTTCAGTGATGATGATCTTACCTCCTGATGCGTTCTATGGCAAGGCTCCACGATCGCTGCGATAGTTACACCGCCAATCAACATCCAAACTAACTGCACCACCAGTAATGGAAGATGCACCGTTTGCCTTTCTGATGAAGAAGACACAACAAAATAAAGACTCACGATTTCTGTCATCCAACTTTCGGAGAATTCAACATAACGGGAATTCAACTTAATGGTCTTGAGAGGTAAGGTGCTGATGTCAAAAACGCCCACCTAACTCTGAACCTGAATATATATGGAAAATAAAATATAAAATTGAAGAAAACAGCACGCGTGAAAGCATGTTTTTATTGTGAAATGATATATCTTGGAAATTATAGTAACTACTTATAATAAAATTTTACAAAATAAGGACCTAATACCAAAAACAGCTGTTGGCAATATATTACTATAACAGCTTAATTCCGCCTTTTTTTTTTCTTTTTTCTATGAACAACGGGGAGACTCTTAGTCTTCATCATACCTGATGTTAAGTATTGATAAGGCTGAAGATGGAAGCGTACCTCTCCCAGAATCCTCATCACTGAGGAACTGGCTATCTTATTTCTAACTGCCGGAACACAACAATGCTGAAAACATTGCTGTTATGGCGTCAGACTTAGATAAGATGGTGGTAGCTAGCCAGACGGACTTACAACAAGTATATATATGAGTATATTCATACAGTAACTGGTATTATAATCTCTCTTAATTTTTTTTTAAATAGACACGGAATCAGTGTTTGTAATACTATTTTAAATTGTAATTGCAAAAAAAAAATCGAATTTAGGTAACTAGGCAGGCTAGGTAACGTAGTGATGTAAGAGTTTCGTAAAAAAAAAATCTGCAAATATCGATGGTACTTAGGAAAAACTTTTTATAAAACACTATGATAAAGACCCCTAACGACAGATGCGCGACCACTGGCGATGACGCTTGGAGCGGAAGGAGTACTTGCAGCGACCAGCATTGATCTTACGGTGAGAGACTTTAGCGTATAGGTAATAAGGGTGAATTTTTAAGTAGTTTTAAAAGGATTTTCAGGGCATAGGCCGTAATTGTCACCAGGCGTTATTTGACATCAGTACTTTAACTAATATTATTTATTTGCACACACACAGACAGAACATGCGTACGAAACATGGAAACATTGACTAAAAATAGGTGTAAGTAAAAATATTTCTTCCAGACAACCACACTTAATAAAACTGGAGCCTATATAAAAAGCAAATAAAAGACATTATTTTATAATTTTTTGAAAATTGCATTTTCAATGCATCATAATGAAATAAATTTGAATTGGAAAAATACTAGTAAAAAAATCCCGCCTGAGAATACCTTGTGAGTCGAGTCGATTTTTTCTAGTATTGTTTCTATTAAAATGTTACTAGGTGAGCGATGGACATGAACTTTGATGAATAAGAAGAAATGAAAAATAGATTGATTGTTTGCGTGATTATATAAAAAAGCGATAAGAAAATAAGGATGTGACTATTGAAAGATTTATGTAGACGAGAGTCTTATTGCACTAAAATAATGATAAGCCACAATTATTTAATTGGACTTAAAAATCATGTTTTAATGACAAGCTAATAAAAGAAATCTCAAAGCAACATACCCAAATTGACGATAAAATTATATGGCGTTAGGATCAGTTGCCAGAAAGTGGCGCAAAGCATTATTATAACCTCTAGCTCATAGGTTATGTTAATATCTCTTATAATGTCAAACACTTTGTCGTACATTGAAGCAATTTGGCGAATACAATCATGGTTTGGCTTGGTGTTAGATTGGGCACCTGAAAATGGCACAGTAATTAAGCAAACTAAGGCTGAGTTGAACCAGTTAACTTTAACCGAACCGAATGCTGTCAAATCCTATATATTTTCCCCCTGTTAAAGTTATAGCTATAGTTAAAGTAAAATAGTGCAATAAAGCAGTTGTTATCTAACCACAAATAATTTCCACAAACATACACACGTTGTTTCACCTCTCGATAAGATTCAAGATCACGATTTATTTGTACCGGGTTTGACGTTGACGCTCTTATTAATATATAGCTTATTAAATACTTTAAAGTGGATCGCCGATAACGTGGATCCTACGTGTTGGATCCCAAAGTCAGAGTAGCGTTCTAAATAATATTTGCATCCCATAGCTTAATTTTACTTGCCTTATTTCACAAAATTTTAGTTACTTATATTATGTCCCGTAGTTACACTAAAAATCTACCCATACACAACAATGATGTCATCTACATAAATAACGACTGTTTGACAAACCGTAATTCATATTTTTCAGGATTATGAAAAAACTACCATCCAGATCTTCGTAAAAAATTTATGGAACCACACTTGAACTATGTTCTATTAAGATAAAAAAAGAATTATAGAATCGGTTGACAATTGACGACGCTATGTTAAAACATACAGTAAACAAAATCGATTTGAGTTGAAGCAATACTATGAATATATTTACAGTGGCAGCTTATGTTTTTCAACATCCTTCTCTACGTATTCGTATACGTTTTTATGAATTTGATTTGGAAAAACCTTATCTCTGCCATTTAGATGAAGATGAATTTTAATAAGATGAAGATGATAAAGAAAGTGAAGACGAAAATGCTAAAGTTGATAAAGGTCATGAAAAAAGGAAAGACAATAAACTTTATAAAAATGAAGATGAATCTGTCGCGCTTCAAGAATTTATTAAGTTGCCAAAATATACCTATGTTTACAATAAAATAGGTTTCCAATTGTTAATTCTATAGTGATAAGATAAGGTTTAAAAAGAGGCTTATAATATTTTTCTCAAACTTACATTGCAGTAACGAGATATTTTTCAATCGTTTGGTCAACAGTGAAACTGTTTTTCGACCCTCTAGAACAACTATTGTAAACTGCACCTTCATGAAATGCAATGGCCAACAGCCCACGTAGTAAAAGAAGTATAATGCTGCAGAATATACTGAAAAAAGCACTTTGTGTGAAATAAATGGTAATTCTAAAGTTCTTATTTACAATTTATTATACGTAAGTAGTAGACCTGTCGATTCTAATCAGCGGATTCAGGGGTTTATTCTCTGCAAACATCGACACTGTTGTCATGACCGAATGTCACATGATCTCCGATGTTTCAGACGTTATTATCAGGAATGTTTGCTTAGAAAATCGCATATCTGTTCTATCTATTGATCAGCCCCCTAATTGTCTTATTTCAAAATCTATCACAATGCCTTTCAAAGGTATTGTGTTTGTGATAGTGATTTATGAAATTGTGTAAGTTCTGAAGTATGTTAATATCTTTTAAATGACGAATGGAAAGGCATTGCGATAGATTTAAAAAATAGACAATTAGCACCCAGATTAGCAATACAAAATGCGCCACCACCGCTGAAAAAAATGTGTTAACTGATTAATGAAGAATACTTAAGAATATCATGTTTTGACTTGACTTATACCAAACAACAGATTTTTAGTCCAGCAGAGATGGTGCCATTAGTTTGAGTGCATAGATTTATCATGATCTCCGCGTTACTACAACTAGATACCGCGCTTCATACAAATAATGGCTTAAAAATGTGACCACGAATTTTGACGTTTTTCTTCAACCAACTGACTCGGTTGCCAGGAATGATTGTTGATGCCATATGCCGTTGTCACAGTAGACTGTGCCGTTTGTGGCAGAGTGAAACGGTCAAGAGCTAAATGAACAAGGGCGGTGCCTATTTGTAGTCACGCGGAGACCAATAATAAATCTATGTATGAGTGTGTTTCACATATAACAATACTTACGATCACGTCCATTTTCAATAACCGAATGCATAAATATACAATAACTCACACTAACTATAATAAAAAAACACGATATTGAAAATATTATCAGTGTATTTTTTATCCACTCCAATTCAATTTCATTATTATCAAGCAGGGCATTTATCTGAAAAAGAGTTGTAAAAGAAATCATTAAATATAAAAAAATATATAAATGAATATCAGACATTGATGGGCTTGCTAAATAGATTTAAGTTTAATTAAAATCGCGAAAAACGATTTTATTCTTGAATACATGAACATCCATCCTGCTTTTATGAAAGAAAAATAATTGACAGCATCTATAGATAATGTGACATCAACTTTGTTCGGTACTAGCATGGCAAACATTATTTTTCGTAACAAAATATAATTTACAGACATAAAAAATGATGACTGGTGGAATACACTTGTTGTCAAGTTTCTTTTAACTTCGTCTGAAAGTAAAATAAAGAAAACCATGAACCTGTTGCAACTGATAATGACACCTAATCGTTCTCTTGGTCCTTCGCATCCCTCCATACACCATTACGCTGCATGCCAATATCGTAATCAGGAGTTCACAGAACCAAACAATTTGCCTGGTGGAAGTTTTAGCTCTAGTGGACCGTTCAGGTTCTACATTCAGATCAAGGACGAGTCCCACTACGGCTAACACACCTGGAGAAGAATATAAATTCTAAAGTATTATTCTTAAGGTTTTTAATTTTAACACTTACAATCTTATTTTCGCGTTTTTTAAACTAGACGGCGCACCCTAGGCCACTGGGCCTGTAGACAAATTAACATCGTTATGTAACGACAAATTATTTCGTTATCGTCTATATGCGCCAATCAACTTGCGGTAAGACTAGGTGATTTAGCGCGGCTTAAGCCAATCCGCCAATCCCGTACATTTAATTATTTTCTAACTTCGTTATCATTTTCGATTTGTTACTTTGTCTAGTCTACCTGGACACATAGTTCTCGGTAACGCAGAGTCTAGCTGACAATTTTTTTCACCGCGGTGATTCCATGCAATAAATTCAGAAAAAGATGCACCTAACTTACCGAATACAGTTATGATCAAACAGCTTAAAGTCCAGTAGACTGACGACGTTGTCATCGTGCACTTGTTTCGTTTGCACTCAAACTGCACTGGAGACACACCGCTGAAGCGAACTAGCTGGTACATCAGACGTAAAGACCCTGATACAGAGCAGCTCAGCGGTTTTTCTTGTCTGAGTAGATTCGATTTCATAGTTATTTTCGATTGGGGATTGATTTTTGTCAGGTTATTTATCATGGCTGTCAATGAAAATATGATACTGGTGAAATAATAAGTACGATATTTTTTTTTTTTGTTGATACGGTATATTAATATACTTTTTAAAATAGAAAAACAATAACTCCATTCATTTTCAACAATAAAACCTTAAAAACCAGTTAGATTTTAGTTACACTCGACAGAAAAAGAGTTTGACGAATAAGATAATAAAAGACGTAAAAGGGGAAATAAACCAATGATTTTTATAAAAGATTGTTGATCACACTCTGTGCCATTGCGTTGTGCCAACAAACAACAGTAATTAGTATGTCAATGTCAGCAAATTTTAAAGACTCGCTACAGATTAAATAAGTTCCTCGCTCAGCTTCTTTAACCCTTTTCCAAATAATATTATTCCATTATCACGTAAGTTGAAGAATCCTTCTGACCAACGCAGAAAGGAAAACACGTGTAGGGTTCGTTATTAATCTTAATGCCAGATGCGCCAAGCGTTTTCTGACAAATGATCACGTCAGATGAGCGGTAATTTAGTGGCAGGAGTCACGAACTGAATGCTGAACAACGAGTGAGGTGAAACTTGAATTATTGTTACTTGGCGCCCAACGTGTGACTCGATTACTTAGAGTACTCTGTTCAATTACAACACTCATAATGACGAGAGTCGAGACAGCATGTAAATTTAATGTTGCTCATAGCTATTATTAATTTACATATAAAATAGAAACGTCAAAGGTACTTGGCGCTCAGTTAAGTTTACTCAACCACAACCAATACACTTAATTTGGTAATTGATTATAAAAATAATTGATATGATAAATATATGCTTTGTTTTGTTAAGCTTATTTTTATTCCCATTTTTCGGAAACGAAGAGAACAATAATATTTTATTTAACAGATAGTCAAAACCGCTTCGAAGATCTTGAGAACAGCATCGATGTGGACGATGTACACAACACGGTGGTGGATACTGTCCGTACGGTAGGGTCCAAGTACTTTAACACCCGCCGTCCCAAATTGAAGAAACCCTCTGACCACACACTCCTACTCATGGATCAGAGACGCGAAATGAGGCTTCAGAAATCAGCGGATGCTCATCGTTCGTAGTCTCAGCCACATAACACCCACTGCTGGGTATTATTATTATTTGGAAGGAGGGACGCCGGCAAAGCCGGACGGGCGATCAGTCACCATATATGGAACCATTTCGCCCAGTTCCCCAAAGTCCCCTAAAGACAAGTCCCTGGGGGGAAGGCGAGTTATTATTTACCCCACCGGCGTCGGGACCTCGAACCTACCTGTGCGCTTACAATACCTATTAAGTAAAGCTTATCGTAAGCTGCTTTAGATCCTCTTCTTTCAGCTTGTCTGCTTCAAAGAGCCCCCAGCGCAGCGATGCGCACATCGGGCATTCTGCCATGAAGTGATAGCTAGTTTCTTCTTTTTCTCTACATTGTGGATAAATAGGGTCCTCTGCTCTATTGATCACTGACAGGTGTCTGTTTAGATGACAGTGTCCTGTCAATACTCCTACAATGTTTCTTATGTCTCTCCTAGTAGCTGCTAGCAGCTATGCTGCTAGTATTATATTAAAGTAAAACACACGCGATGCCTCATCCAATTTTTACAATGTCATGGTTTACTCCCAGTTGCTGAATTTGTCTATGAAAATCTTATTAACCGGTATGATGATGTTATTTGTCATACGGAAAGTTATTTTCTACTGATTAGATTATTGTACCAATAAAAAGATTACAGACGGACCGTAGCTGGCCGTGATGGGTTTGTTAAAGATTAGGTTTGTGGAATAAGTTTGTGTTTAAGATAAACATGTAATTTTGTTCCAGTGGAAATAGCGAAATAAAATGTATCGTACCTATGTCTTATTCCCGTTATTTTAACCGCCTCTGTGGTCTAGTGGTACAACCACCGGCATCAGACCCAGGGGTCCCGGGTTCCATTCATACATATTGTATTCGGTTTGGTTGGTGGTAGGACTTGTTGTAAGTCCGCCTGGCTAGCTACCACCATCTTATCCAAGTCTGACACCATAACAACAATGTTTTCAGCGTTGTTGTGTTCCGGCTGTTAAATATAAGATAGCCAGTTCCTCAGTCGTTGAGGATTCCGGGAGAGGCTCGCTTCCATCTTCAGCCTGATCAATAATTAACATTAGGTATGGTGAAGGCTAACACCCATATTCTAAGTCGTTCCTCCAAAACTTACTCGTCCTCGACTTAACGAAACCTTATTGAAAACCTCTTCAAAATACTCCTCTAAATCGGTATTCTAAGTCATAACTCCGTAAGGACCTGAAGGAGCCAAAGAGTACGTAGCCACTCCGTGTTAGGCCTAGCGCACACTACCATTTTTACCCACGATGAGGTTGAGTGGAGTGTAAAAAGTTTTGGAGGAACGACTCAGAATATGGGGGTAAGAGTCTCCCCGTCATTAATAAAAAAAAAGATATTTATTTATTCAAGTAATTAATAAATACATTAAGCATTGGACCGGATTTCCAAAGGTCGCGGGTTCGATTCCCGTCTGAGAATTCACTTGTGGCCGAGTTAATTTTTTCCAATATTTTTCTATTTAAAATTTACCCTAATTAAATACAACTAATTATATTATTTTATACCAGTGGATGTCCGCGGTTTTACCCGCGTAGTACCTGTTCCAGTGGAAATAGCGAGCTAAAATGTATCGTTCCTATGTCTTGTTCCCGACTATAAGACTGATCTGCCACTGTCCCACATAGGCACCGAATAGAAGACACGAATGTAACGGTTCTAAAAACCTTACGCTCGTAAATAGTAATAATAATTAATAATAATTTATTTTTATTGACACATTTTTCTTACAAAAATATAGATCAATTTTCTTATCTTAAGTATCTGAATCTCAGGTGCAGCGCTCTTTATTGGATACAAAAATATAGATGTAAAAAAAGCATTTCAACCTTAAAAAAATAAAAAGTAAAATAATAATATATGTTTAAATCTGCCAAAAAGGTATGTGTGGAGTATGTCCTCTCATGGTGTGTTAACTGAGTATGTGTGAGTGTGTGTGGAGAGGGTGTGTATTATTTCATAACATATTATATTATGGAAATCTAAATCTACTACTTACTTTTAACTAAATTAAATAAAACACCATTCACTTCACCATTATATCTTGTTTGTTTACATTGTTTTGATTTATAAAAAAATATAAGTCGTTAATTCGTAAAATTTTATTGATTACCCTCGATATTGCTAACTTCACGGCTGGGAGATTTCTTATTTTGTCCAATTTAATTAAACTACGAACATTATTTCCTATTTTTATGAACTAATTATATATAGAAATAATCTATATATTTTTCTATGTACTTAAAGTTATCATGTTTTTATAACTTTAATATTCCGTACTTCTTCGGCCATAGACAAAACACCATATTGTGAACACTTAAAATCATATTGTCTATAATAATGATAGAAACATATTGGCCTACAGAATTTGTGATTCGTCTCCCACTTATAAAAACTTTGAACATTCTAGAAATTTAAGACTATATAACACCCCTCTGCTGAAAATTCCTTTTTTCTTTTGCTTTGTCACCGTCTCTGCGTGGTAGATACAGTAAATACTTTGTATCTTGGTGAGTTCGCGATCCCCGTACTAGGGGGCGTATCTACGTGTCGTGTCTACGATTCGTAAAAAACTAAATATTACATGAATTAAATTTGTAGAACTGGTACATACTGGTCAGTTTATTTTTACCGACTTCAACAAAAAAGGAAGGTACTCAATTCAACACGTTTTTTTTTTTTTTTTTTTTGTCCGATGTATGAATACCGTTTACTCCGGTGTTGGTGATCCGATTTTAATAGTTGTTTTTTTGTTCGATCCGGTACACTGTCAATTTGGTCCCATATAAGTCTCATTGAGATCCGATGATAATCTTCGGAGATATGGGGCCTAATGTCATGGAAGTCATGAAACAATTATATCATCCAGGTAATTGTTAGATTCTTGTTCGAGCTGAAGTTTCACGCAATAACTGCCGAGCGGATTTTGATGAAACTTTAAATAGCTATTGGTCCTCGCCAACATACCTATAGGCTATAAACCCTCAATAAGTGACGTCCCTGCACCGGGAAAAGCAGCTTTGTAAAAGGTAATGAGGAGTTAACATAAGGTTATTAGCGTAGGTACGGGACCTGTTCTACCTTTAAAAATTGTGAAATAAAAAACTTTTTAAAAAAAAATTAAAACCGACTTAAAAAAAAAAAAAGCAAAAAATAAACCTGGCACCGACTCTAAAAGGTTTATTTTTTGCTTTTTAGTTTTATTTTGAAGTAAGTTTTAATTTTTTTTTTTTAGTTTTTTATATAGTATAATTATTTCCATCCTTAATGTTAATTTATTGTATAGAAACAATGCTCCAGCAACTATTCTGTTATGTTTTACAAAACAACTGGAATGGCAAATTCTTTATTACGTTTGGTAATTTATAATAATAATTGCTTCAACGTAAACCTTTTTCTTGAACATTTATAGCTTACATTTTGGCAAATACAATCTCCCGTTATGTCTAGTTTGTCGTACTAACACATATGAATGTTTAGGGAAATAATCTGGATTTTGCCTTACAAATATGCAAATTGTTCATATACATACACGCTAAGGATAGTATTTTTAAGTATCTTGAATAGCGGCTTACAGCTATTACTGCTCCAAGCGCTAGATATGACCCTGACACACTTTTTTGTAATCTGAAAGCTAGTAATATGTCTACTTAGTTACCCCACAACAATAATCCGTAGTTCAGTAGTGATGTGGCATTAGCATGATATGCACTAATTGCTGCTTCTATTGTTATATAAGCGCAAACATTTATATGTTTAATTTAGAGCAAATACTTTGTCAATATGTGCCAATTACAGTGCCTGTCGATTGTAATGAATAAAAAGTTAACTGTTTCTACGTCACAAATTGGTTCATTATTGCAAGTTATGTTCAATTTAATTTTGCTTGTATGTCCTAAATTTTATCATTTTAGTCTACTATACGTTTATATAAAAAATATTTTAATTCAACCATTTCATTGTATCGTCTAAGCATTTATTTACTTTATTTTGTAATGTAACTTTATTTTTGTCTTTAATAATATTGTTGTATCATCAGCGAATAAAAAGCATTTTTCAGGTGTAGCATTGGCAATGTCATTTATGTAAGCTAAAAATAAAAGTGGGCCGAGGATGCTGCCTTGTGGCACTCCACACCCATTAATTGTATGGTATTTTTTGGTGTTCTGTTATTTTAGAAACTTCTACACAATTCTACACAACTTCTACACCATACTTATCAAAAGTATGTAGCAGAATAGAATGATCAACAAAATCAAAAGCTTTGATTTTGATTTTGTTGATCAAAAAACAACAGGAGTTTTTCATTTCGGCTTTCAGTAACAACTTTCATTAAATAAAAACAAGCTAATGTAGTCGATTTTCCTTTTCGAAAGCCAAACTGAGGTTAATAAAGTTCATCATGTTTCTAACAAAAAACATTACTACGTAAAAACATACATTAATACGTATAGAAACCGCCTTTTCAACATTTTTACAGGTCTAAAGTTATTAATGTCTTTTGTATTTCCCTTCTTAAATAAAGGTAAAGCTGAAACTATCGAAAGTTTCAGTGCAGTCGGAAAAGTCCCTGTCTCAAATTATACATTGATTAAGTAGCTTAATGGTTTACTAATATTTTTTGCACATGCTTTTAAAAAAGCTGTATTAATGTCATCAAACACCACTGATTATTTATTATTCAATGACAATATCAATTTATAGACTGACTCCCTGTTCGTCTGTGGGGTACAGAAAAATAGTGCTTGGATTTTCCTGTACTTGATGTCTAATCCCTGATTGTTTTATTTACGTGTTTTTGTCATATTTATAAAAAAGTCGTTATTTTTTTTGGATCCGTGTATGTTAAATTATTAAAATTTACTATGTCAATGTTGTGTGATAAAGGTTTATCATTATTTTTTTTATTAATAACATTCCAAATCACTTTGCATTTGTTTATATGAGACCGTATGTACTTGCTGTTTCGTATTTTCTGAGATTTGTTGTGCATTTATTTTAAATATTTGAGTAATTTTTATATGTAGTCTTGTTTAGTTCTTTGTTTGCTTTTTTGTAATTGTATTTTATGAATAGTTTTCTTATTTTATGCAGGATTTTTTAATTCCCTTATTTAACCAACTTACTTTCTGACCTTTGTTCTGAAACCTTAATTATAGGAAAGCATAAATCATAAAATAATGTATGTCTCATGAAAACGCTGAAAAAAATTTCTTTGATGCTGATAAAGTCTACGAACGTTTGTCCGATTTTCTTGTTTGGTTTTCGGAAAAGACCCCTCAATTATGTGCCCATTTCTGCTTTATCCCAATTTCAAAGTACTTTTTAATTAATTAAATTTATATAAAGATAGATAGATGTAATGAATAGATAATAAAATTATGAGCTCCTACTTCAATTTGATTAGTTTTCCAACAATGATTGTTATAGCTACATAATTTTACCGTTACATTATAAGCTTCAGTAGTGTTGTGAGTGACAAAAAAAAACATAAATAAATTTCAAGTGACAAGTTCTTATTTTCAAATCAACAAGATATTAAAAGCATGTACTATACTAGGCGATATTGACTTTCTGGCTTATTTTATTGACTTAGGATTGAACAGAAAAACAAGCTACCAATTAATTAGATAGCTTCACAAGTACTCGAGTTGTTATTAGAGAAGTAATAGTTCCCTGTATATATTCATACAATCATGTCTAAGAACGAGGAACTAGCATGTTCAGTACCAAAAACATTCTATTTCATGTTTCAATTGGCTAAGCTCCACGGCATAGCTCCCATTAGCGCTGAGAAAACCACCAATGGATATCGAATTACTGTGTCTCATGTCTCAATCGCTATCAGCTATGTGGTCATCACTATATTTAGTAAGTAAAGTCAACAGTGCCCTTATTCACTAAGACCACTTGGCGATTCCTTGCTCAAACCACGCCAATGTCGTACTTGGTTTTGACATTTTCAAAATTAATTTTCTCCATGAATTTCACAAACTATAGAGTTATTGTACAAGTACATGACAGTCACAAATTTTGTAGTTATTAAACAAGTAAAATAACATTAAAATTTGTTAGTATCATAGAGAAAACGATTTTTGAAAATGTCAAAACCATATACGACATTGGCGTGGTTTCAGCAAGGAATCGGTAAGTGGTCATAGTGAATACGGGCCCAGGATTTTTTAACGACTTTGCTAATTTAAGCTTTGAAAAAGTACCGCATCGTCTCGTGCGGATAGTATTATGTATATACTAGTAGCTGCCCACGGTTTCACCTGCGTGGTTCCCGTTCCCGTAGGGATGATGGGATAAAAAGCTCTCTAATCGACATCAGCTATATTAATGTCTCCACTTGGGGCACTGGATTCTTGATTCTGGATTGAAAGTCCATCAGTTTTGAAGTTATGATCTTCAAACTTTGTATTTAGGTTGACGATTGAAAATAAATATTTATCTGTGAGTACTAGATGTGGACACTCATTTACTAAAAATCTTTGAATGCATAATTTTTTACTTGCGTGTTTTTTTCAGACATCCTTTCGGTATTAGCACTGATAAGGGATATGAATATTGACCCTGAAAAGTCAGCTAGATACCACGCGGGTATTCGGAGTTTAGTTTGGATCACAGAACTATTTGGGTGCATGGGCATCGCTGGGATTGCCGTGTACGGCGGACCAGAGAGGACCAGGGAGGACATTAGGAATATTTCGAGGATACACAAGGTTTTTAACAGTGACATACCGTATTTTGACAGTCCCCCCAATTCGAAAACTCGCTAACTACAACGAGTCATTACTTCCATTATATGTTGAACCCAGGTTTTAATATAGGCAATTATTATAATAAAATGGAAAACCTGTATCTTCAACACGATTACTATAAGTAGAAAGAGGACACCAACGATGTGTATGAGAGCAAAAAGGGCATAATATTTAAATGGTACCTTTGTCCATAATGATGTTGTAGCGACAGCTCGGACTTTGTATTTATAGAACCAACAACAGCCGTTTCACTTTCAGCTAATTGTAAAGTCAACTAGGTCATTGCAGACTCGTTATCATACCAAAATGACACACTTGTATGAGCTCATTTAACATAAGAATTAAATTAACAAATATTTTCAGATCAATCGAGAGCTGCGTAAGTTCGCAACAAAGGACCATACCAAAGAAGTCGGCGAAAACGCTACATTGATAAAATGGGGCTTACTCATTCTCACGTATACTATCGGCTGCATAATTGATAGTGCTTACTTTATGTACTTCTGTTTCAAACATGACCGTGATGGTATGTACTAGCCGACCACCACAATTAGGCGCATGACAGCAATGCGGTTTGCACCTGCAGCCCACTTCTATCACCACACTTCTTCGATTATCTGATAAATTAGCGCTACTATGATAAACTGGTTGATTATCGCTTCTTGAATTTTGGGTATTTCAGTTAGTTTTTTTTAGTTTTTCTCAGCTGTCATGTGCCTAATAGTTTTGTCGGATAGTAATAGTTATTTTTATACCTATCCTCATTCATCATTTCAAGACATAAGATGCTTGTTGTCATCTCTATCTTTAGCTATGTTTTTGATTCCACGTCACTGGCCAAACCAGCACAGCTCTTTTTGTTATACTAGGAGAAATGCTTTTACGCACCCATTGTCCCTGGGTGTAGGGGCGATTCGAAATATTTTACTCACCTGGAATACTCGGCCCATATAATATAAAATATGGGCCACGCACTCCATCCCCACGCCCCTCCCGTGCCCCCGCGCAGCGATGGAGGCTTGGAAGGGGTATCTATCCCCTTGTATCTTCCCATCTTAATGATGAGAAAGCGACAGGGGGGGGGGGAGAGGGCCACGCACATCTCTACCCCCTATCGAGTCCTAAGGCTCGATGGGGGGAAAGGAGGCGAGCGTGTACTACAAACTAAAATACCTAGTACTTGCCCTCCAGGCCGCCATTGGTCATGGGGGGGTAGGGTTCGCAATCACCCCTAAGACCAGGCGGCCGTGGCCCCATCGGGCCCCCTGGCGGAAAGGAGATGGCCGAGCAAGTTTGACCATCCTCCCAACAGGTGGAACCGTGCAATGCAGACGATGGCAGACCCGCCACCGCCCACTGCTCCCACCAAGTGGAGTGCGTTTGCACCCTTCTGTTCGCGAGATGCGCATCCCGGACGTCTCACTCGTGAGACCGGTAGAGAGCGCCCGCGGTCGTCTGCGGCACGTGGAGAGGATCGACCTTAATCGGACATCCTCTCCACTCCGGGCGCGCAGGCCTCTGCCCGCACCTCAACCCTTGGCCCGTAGCCATAAGGATGGATAAGGAGGATAGGCCATGAACCACTGCCCGAGCCGTCTTCGAATTGACAGGTGTATCCTGGAACACGACTTAAAGTACGCAGGATTCAGTGATAATAAAATTTTGGCCTCGCATTCTATGACCGACAATAGGGAAGTTGTATAACAGCCTGAATAACCTCAGCAATATTTTCCTAAATGATCTAGGTCTGCACAGATAATAAGCATGCTTGTTGATGAAATCGCGGTTTCGTTTTTACGACGATTTTTAAAGAAATTTAAGTAGCTACAAATACTCCCGTACCAAGTGTTTTCGTTTTGACTGTTTTTAAATGACTATTTTCATATTTACAGTGGCAACAATGTGTCTATACATACCTTATATGTTATATAACAACATAAAGAACTGCTTGCTATTTCAATTATCGTTCACCACATTTGAAATATGTCATAGCTTGGTGACTTTTAATGATATACTTGAAGAAATTAATTCGGAAAGACAGGGTTAGTACTTATTGATTTATATTGGTGTAAAAATGCTTTTTGATAGAGTCGAAAGCACATCAACCTTAACAGCTGCGCCTTGTAAAACGCTTTAATCGATTAAATTGTAAAGACGCACTAAAGATAATTATAAAGTTTAGGTAAAATGCTCTTTTGACCCTACCACAGAACTTATGTAGGCCTAGCACGAAAAACTTTAGAGTAAGTATTGAGGAAGTAAAGTAAAAATTTCATTTAAAACATCATTCGTTCCGAAACGGATCCGACAGCAATGTGTCACATCCATCTGTCAAATGAAGCCGATTTCGATGCCGACGCCACTTGCGCGGTACGGCCCCAGGCTATCTACTATCTGTGTACCAAATTTCATTCAAATTCGTTCAGTAGTTAGCCTATTCAATGCAAACAAACAAACAAACAATCAAATCTTTCCTCTGTATAATACTAGTATAGAATAACCAACGGATACCATTTGGTAAGCTTTCAGAGCAATGGAACTAAAACTTTTCAGATTTCAACATATCCACTGTCTTGCCTGGCTTATCTCCGATGAAAGATAAATTAATAAATAAAGCTATAAAAATTAAAGTCAAGCCAATGGAATTCATTAAAAGTAAGTTCCTGTTCAGAATATAAAATGACATAAATTATTTTTAACTAAAACAATTACTATTGATGTATAAAATCATTTTGATTATTTCACAACTCCTAACTGCCTCAAATGATTTTAAGCCATACTTTGTCAGTGGAAATTCAATTTGTTTAACTTGCCTTGCTTTGTGTCCCAATGCTCTTTGGTGTGTTTTTGTTTTTGTTTCCACATTGTATTTTCGAGAATTGCTTCGGTTTGAACTGTCGCCTGTAGTTTATAGAACCTGCTTCAGCCTAGCTTAAGTTATAATCATGCTATATTGTTGTGTTGGGATCGTTTTGTTTTGTAAATTAATTTTTTTTCTGTCTCTTTTTTATTATTTCACTTGTCTGTTTAAATCGTAATTTAGTGTGTTGTTTTGGAGTTGTTTTTATTGTCCGGAACGTCATCAAACCGGTCACGACGGAAGACCAGCGCGGGTCGCAAGACCATGCATTATGCTGAGTCGTGACCGTTTTGGGACTAATTTTAATGTTCTCTGTGTGTACTGGCCTTCGTTATCGTGTAATTTGTTTCAAATAAATTGATTTTCTTTCTTTCTTTCTTTTTTTCCATAACACATTCAATACGTCGGTGTTTTGTGACAAACCGAAAGCTGAAAGTAGTTCAAATCCACTACTCGAGTAGCTCTAAAGAAATCTAGACTAAACTATATAAATGGTTGATGATAATTTAGTTCTGATTTATATTTTAACCAGGTACTACCAAGCCGCCCCAGCAACCCCACGAGACCATTCGCTATCTCGCTTCAATTCACGACAGCATCTGTGACGTCATACGAAGGACCAACGACAACTACGCCTTCGGGCATCTGATGCTGGTCTTGATTATTCTGCTGGGTCTGGTGATGACTCCTTATAACCTGATCGTCAATATTAGTAAGTTACACGGACATGACAATGACAGCGAATCAATGATACTGTAAAAACCATTCTCCATGCTGAACTGGGGGAGAAAAAAACATTACTAACTAGAATGCACCAGCTAACTAAACCAGTTGTAGACGATGGCCTAACAACCCATCACTAATGATTCCGGAGAATATCTTAGACTGCCAAATATAACATTGTTGAGGTGTAGCAACGAGAGTGATGCTTATACGTTTTTTTTTTATGAACAACGGGGAGACTCTGAGCCTTCATCATATCTGATGTTAAGTATTTTTAAGGCTGAAGATGGAAGCGAGCCTCTCCCGGAATCCTCAATCACTGAGGAACGTGCTATCTTATCTATAACTGCCGGAACACAACAATTCTGAAAACATTGTTGTTGCCGAGTCAGACTTAGATAAGATAGTGGAAGCTACCTAGCTAGGCGTACTTACAACAAGTCTTATCACCAACCAAAACCAATATGTATCCCCTCTGACAATCGAACCCGGGACCTCAGGGTCTGATACCAGTGATTGTTACCACTAGACCACAGAGATGGTTTTCACTCTCAAGCTACGTCTTTGAAGCTCTTCGAACCCCTGAAGGGATATATGGCGCGAGGGTATGTATGAAGGGATGTATGGGTATGTATGTAAAACTAACACGTCTTTGATTAACCACGGGGTCACTCCATACTTGGTATTAATAACAATAACAAGTGCTCATGATCATGATGCTTTGTCAGAGGCAAAATTAGTGTCGTCGTCGTCGTCTCAGCCACATCACACCCACTGCTGAGTATATAGGCCTCCCCCAAGGATCTCCACAACGATCGGTCCTGCGCTGCCTGCATCGAGCGGCGCGTGTGTGTGTTAGCGCGTCGTATCGGCCGAGTGCAACGACTGCTTATGTTTAGACTGACTGAGAGTGAAATATAAATATCGCTCTCATATACGGAACTCAACGACGCCATATTTGCGGGACTAAGATGTTGACATGTGCCGTGTGGTGACGGCCTAAGAATACAAGTGTCACCACTCCCTTACATGCCTGGGATGTCGTAAGAGTCGACTAAGAGGCTCGAAGCATTGGACACCTGTGCGAGAGAAGGAACACTTGAAACCAACCCTCTACCAACCCGTCTGGCCAGCGTTGTGGCAGTAGGCTAATATCCTCATGAACGTCAGAATAGGCGTGAGGGGAGGCCTATGTCCAGCAGTGAAAGTCCACAGGCTGATGATGAAGATGTTGTCCTGAACTGACTGACGGACTTAATTAAATTCCCTTAGGTACTGAGGGCTTAGTGTGAGTTTGCAAATGTCCAAACGTTACGATCGCGTGAGAGTAAAATTGTGACAGATAGCGTTAATGCAATGGGAATAAGGTTGAGAGTCAAACTCTATTCCCAAACTGCGGCGTAAGCGAGTAAAGTGAGAAAACTCACACTTAGCACTCTGCACTCGTGATAAACTCTGTTTCATTACCAGCTGGAGAGAAGGTCAACATTGCTCTGTTAGCACTGCAGATACTCTGGACGGTCTTGTTAGCGGCGTCCATGATAATCTTGATCGAACCCTGCCATAAAACGCAGGATGAGGTATGTCCTTTATTATTAATGTAAGAACCAATGTCAGATTGACCCGATGCAAGAATTCACGCACGAGAAGCATGCCGCTTTCTCGAATGAGACAAAAAGCGCTCGCGCTGCGTTCGTTTGCGTTATGTTCGTGCACGCATGCGAGCTTTCGAGAATCAGCTAGAAGCATTTCTCGTGCGTGAACTCGCATCGTGTCAACCAATCATGATCAAGGCGGATAAACTTTGGTGTCGCGTCGCAAATATAATATAAATACTGCTTCCGTTTCATTGAGCTACCTATATTAGTACAATAATACTTCAATACAGCGACGAAACTGCAAACTGACACGATTTTTATTTAGATAAATAATAATCTTCCGGTCGACCACCTTAAACCGATATTCATCGGAATAGCAGGTCTACCACCATCTCTTAGCTAGGTTTCAGTTTCTAGGCGACTCCCACCATCGTGAACTTCGCTCCAGCAGCATACTTCTCTTGAAAACTCTCACACTCCTTTTCCCTTACGGTAGTACGTCTCTGGAACGCTTTAAAGACTTTCTCTGTTCTGTGCTATTTGTTGTATACTAGTAGAAATGCTTTTACGCATCCCTCGCCCCTGCACCTGGGGGCGAGGGATGGGACTACCAACTAAAACTCTTGCACCCATATTCTAAGTCGTTCGTAAATTCTAAATCGTAAACGAAACCTCATTGAAAACCTCTTCGAAATACTCCTCGAAATCGGTATTCTAAGTCATAACTCCGTAAGGACCTGGAGGAGCCAAAGAGTACGTAGCCACTCCGTGTTAGGTCTAGCGCATACTACCATTTTTACCCACGACGAGGTTGAGTGGAGTGTAAAAAGTTTTGGAGGAACGACTTAGAATATGGGGGTTAGTATATTATGTTGAATTACCTATTTATTATTAATTTTTGTTCAACAGTTCTCTACTTCTACTTGTCATCGTGATTTCTTCTCCACACTCTTTCCGGTTGACTAGTAGAGAATGCCGAAGGGCATTAAGTCCGCCTTTTGCTGTTTGTACAGTAAAGTGTTAGTAAATAAATAATATTTGCGTGCGCTCGATTTGGACAGTCATATAGGCTTACAGAGAGCGTCAACGGCTATTAGTTCAAGGGACTTTTCACAGCAAGATCGCTACCGGGAATATCTACGATTGCACATCTCGGAATTCTTCACTTCATTTAACTTAAAATCGCCTATATGCTTCCTCATGATCTTTCTCACCAGATAGACCGCACCAACCTGCTGGTCGGGAAGCTGTCTATTAGGTGTACCGATCAGCTAGTCTGCGAAGAGCTGGAGAAGTTCTCCAGATACCTCGCCTTGAATAAGGTGGCTTATACACCATATGGGATATATGCTATTTCAAGATGCCTCATTGCTTCGGTAAGCCAGTGCTCTTTTAAAATCAGCCATTTGAATGTTCCCGTTGTTGGGAGTTAGGCATTTGTGAAATTTGTAAGGTGGAAGATCTATATCTTTACGATATTTTTTTTTTTTACTTACGTAAGTACTATATTTTTATGTACTTACTTTAACTCCCACGCTGGACTGGGTTTGAAAGAAAATCATAGAGTGTGTCAGCAGCTAGTTTTTCGGTGCAGATAGTAAATTAAAAGCGTATCAGTGGACATGACATATTCCCTAGCAGTTCCCCTATTATTCCCTGTTATACGCTAGCAGGGTTCATGTTAATGGTACAGGAGACATATTTTTGAATCATTCGAAATTCTTAAGCAAATACAATCTGCGTGCGAATTGAAATTCACCGACTTCCATTTTGTCACGTTTTTAAATCACTCGAATACTGTGTTGCCTTTTTCTTAAACTCCTTTGACATTATTTCAATTTACACAGAGTATTTTAAAACCGGAAACTTAACTCTTCATAGATTTAAAAAAACCGATACTGGATCGGACTTGAATCACGTGAAATGACACGTTTTTAGGTGGTTAAACTATCCGTCACGTCAAAGTCAATTTGAAAATGACAGTGCTCACCGTCAAGCTTTCTAGAGTGCGTTTCATCCTATATTCCCTTTTTTGTTAGGTTCATACCCCTGTATGTCAAGAAGGTATTACAACTTTTTAATTTGAATGTACGAGTATATATGTATAGTTTTACAGAGTCAATGGTGGTAATGGTGGTAATCCTTCGGTGGCACGAGAGCTTTTTACGCGCGTTATTTCTACCTTTCGAATCCTACTAATATAATAAATGTGAAACTTTCTATGTTTGTTACTCAATCATGCAAAAATGGCTGAATGGATTTTGATGAAATTTGGGATACAGATACTTGAAAGCCTGGAAAGGAACATAGCATACTTTTTATCCCGATATTCCCGTGGAAATGGGAAACACGAGGGTGAAACCGCAGGCGGCAGCTAGTAGATCATTTATGACTTCTCGACGTGTGTTCAGTTCACACGCGGGCGCTTTTTGCGCCCGGAGTTCACATACAAAGTTCCCAACTCCGAACGCTTTTTAAAGTTCCCGTACGAACGAGGGCTAAGAAAAATTTTTGTTTTCAGGTTGCCAGCAGTGTCTGCACTTATTTGGTTATTATATTACAATTTCAAGTTCCTGACAATGGCGAATATTACTAATTAAACACAAATAATTAAACCACGTTTGTCTAGGGTAATATTTGACACAGTGAAAGAATAAAAATACATAAAATTTTATTCATTGATTGAATTAAAAATAAAACAAATATAACAACATAAACTGCGCATTTTATTTACACCTTTACAATATTGCGTGCTATTTTATGTTTTTATACATACAACGGCAACAGCGACTTATTCAAAGAAAAGTACATCAAACATAGCCGCAGACGGGCAAATAAATTTGACAATCTCGAAAATTTGACACAAAGGGGTTTAAACATTTGTTGTATGGAGACTGTATGGAGGAGCCTCGTCTTAGTCCGGAGTAGGCATTATAGCGAGACGCCATTTTTTTTTATTTTTTTTTAAATTACAAAATGGCGTCGCATGATAATACTTATATGAATGTACAGGGGGCCTACCATCAACGGTAATGCGATTCATTTTAGGCTACTTTCAGGTAGTAAGTGCGGAACGCCGCTAGACGCGCCATATGGCAGCATCCCACTCTCACAACCTACAATGAATTGCATTACAGTTGGTAGTAAGGCCCCTGGTCACACATAGTAACAAAATTGATTAATCTAATTACACTGGACCACAAAGAAAAAGGGTCGGATAGAAAATCTTTAATACCTATCTTCAAAAGCATTTTTCTAGTATATTCACCTTTCTACGGTGTTGGCCACCGTCGTTTCATCAATGAGAGAATAATATCCTCGCATTCGAAAGAAACTTTTTTACAAATGTTTGACTATCGATTAAGATGAAACAGCCATCTATTTATAACTTTTTAATTTTGCATTTTACAATGCTATTTTTATGTGATAAACATTAAACAAGAAAATATACTAGAAAAAGCAACTTGTTTCATGTCGCCCTGACGGGATTCGAACCCGCATCCTTGGGAATCCGGCCCAATGAACTAGCCAATTATGCTACAGAGACCTATGAGGACATGTCGATTTTTCCTAGTATATTCACCTTTCACGGTGTTGGCCACCGTCGTTTGATCAATCATCCATCATCCATCATCAGCCTTTGCACGTCCACTGCCACACTTCATCTGCCTGGACATAAGCCTCTCCTAGCTCACGCCCATTGTGGCGTTCATAGGAGGCTATTAGCCTACTGCTACCACGCTGGCCAGATGGGTTGGTAGAGGGTTTGTTTCAAGTTTTCCTTCTCTCGCACAGGTGTTCAATGCGTCGAGCCTCTTAGTCGACTCTTACGATATCCCAGGCATGTAAGGGAGTGGTGACACCTGTATTCTTAGGCCGTCACCACACGGCACATTTGATCAATAAGAGAATAATATCCTCGCATTCGAAAGAAACATTTTTACCTCATCCAGACGCACTGCGGGCTACCACCCTTTCTCGGTTGATATTCCTAAATGTCGCACCAAGCGCTTCTCAACAGCTTTTATTTTGAGCGGAACTCCCTCCCTGCGTCTGTATTTCCGAGTACTTATAATCCGAACGAACCCATTCATACTTACTTACTTACTCCGATGGCGCGATGACCCCGAAGTGGATCTTGGCCTCCGACAACAAAAGGCGCCACTTCTCCCTGTGTAGCGCGACCTCCTCCCAGTCGGGCAGCAGTAGCTTCCGTAGGTCTTTGGCTGCTTCGTCAGCCCAGCGGTACCTAGGTCGACCGACTGGCCTGCGCCCTACTGGCCGGCCCAGGTATGCTCGTTTGACTGCGCGACCGTCCTCCATTCGCACGACGTGGCCTAACCATCGAAGCCTCTGTGCTTTGACCTCACCAAGGATATTTGGCTCGGCGTACAGCTCCTCTACTTCAGCGTTCTTTCGGATTCTCCATTCATAATAATAATAAAAAAATGTGCAAGTCTAGCGCCTGCCGCACTTATGTATATAGTCCATGGTGCTAAAGCTTTTACAGCTGGCTTACCGCGCAAGTGGCATCGGCATCGCAATCGGCTTCATTTGACAGATGGATGTGACATATTGCTCTTAGTCTTTGGTAAGTTTTCATTTGTGTGAAAAAGAAGCAGCAATGTGTCACATGCATCTGTCAAATGAAGCCGATTGTGATGCTGATGCCATTTGCGCGATAGGGCCCCAGGTTCGGGAGGTTGAGGCCTGCGAGCCGAATTATAGCCTTATCACTCTCGAAAACAATAGCCATGACTCAAAAGTGAGATAGGTTAGTAATTCTAAGAGGGTTTTGTCATCCTTTTTCAATGAGAATCAGCTCACTTGCTCCATGCCTTCGGAGTTTTGCCCTCGATCGATGATGGAGCTGAAAAACTTATGGAGGACTTTAAGTATTGATTTCCGTACCACCATTTCGACGCAGGGTATTTTTTTTAATGCTCATAGTTGGTAAATGGTATATTTAGAAGTCCGAGTTCCGCATTGAACTTTTTTGTGGTGTTAAGATTAAAATAAAACCTCCAAGAGAGGCGTAATAGGTAATAGGTAATTAAAGAAATTAAAAACACTAAAATTAGTTGTAAGGTATCTGCAAACATTCACTTATGCTTGTACTTACGTTGATTAGTGCCATTATAACAACTTAGGTTTTTATGATTCTGCTTACACTCTCCTGTATTAGCACTTTACCAAAATGATGGTTGGGTTTATTACTCGCTCTCAAAATACCTTAGGCGACTACAGCGCTTCTCTCAAAATCCATATTTCGTGAGAAAGACTCTGATGTCTCTGATGAACAAAAAAGGCACAGACAGTACATACCCATCTTCGGTATATCAGTCTCATCATTGAAATTGTAAAGAAGATCAACGCTGATGTCCAAAGACGTCCTAAATGGCTGGTAGGGAAAAAAAAATTTGGACTATTCGACAGTACTTATCTATAAGTCTATTTGAATAAAAATATTTGACTTTGAGTTTGACGCAAGGGATTGCAATCCGGGAAACTGGATCTCTGGTATCCTAGTAGATACAGTAATTCTAGTACGAATCATTTAAGACTCGGCACTAATATATTCGACTCTGTAATTCCATAATAATCCATTCGTTCGAGCTGAATTGACCCTCGGTTAACTCTTGACCACTGCTCCCACAGCACCACACAGGTTTCGAATAAAAGCAAAGCGAACTACGAAAGACAGATGGAGAGAGCCGTACGATTTTGGCCATACTATTACCAAATATTGAACCTAATTTTACCTAATTTTAAATTCAATAAAGTCTATTACTAAATTGTACGAACGATCGTCTGATTTATCTGTTTTGTTTTCGGAATATACCCATTAATTACGTACCCGTCCACATCAAAGAATAATCTATTTCCTCGCAACTTCAAATAATTAATTTTATATGCACCTACTTCAATTTCATTAGTGTTCTTACAATTATTGTCATGGACTTCTAATGGACCTACCATTAGTTTGATGTTTGCTTAATAAAATGGAATTATCTAACTTCATTTCATCAAGTAACACGTCTTGACAAAGTCCTAACTTAAAAGTAATTGACTAAATTTATTATAAAGTTCAACTTTTGAAATCGACAATAGATTTAAGATTCGCCAGTATAAGTTGATACTGACTTTCTGGCCTCCAGAAATTCTCATTGGCAAACAGTAGTGTTGAGATTTGAACAGAAAAACAATCTCCATATAATTTGGATCGTGTGACAAGCACCCGCATCGCTATTATAGAAGCCCAAGTCCTCTGTAGATTTCAGACATTCATGTCTAAAAACATGGAACTAGCATGTTCAGTACCAAAAACATTATATTTCATATTCCGATTGGCTAAGCTGCACATCATAGCGCCTATCAACGCTGAGAAAACAACCAATGGATATCGAATTACTGTGTCTCAAATCTCAATCGTTATCAACTATGTAGTCATCACTATACTCAGTAAGTAAATATCATCAGGAATTTTTACCATCTTTGCTTGTTTAAGTTATCAACCAGCACCGCATCATCTCGAATCGTGTGTTAAGTAACTATTATTTATCGGACCGACCGAGTATAGCGAAAGCATCTCAGTTTCAAGATTGGCTAAAAAATGCTTTTGTCCCTCTGTCGCCAAGGGAGAACTGTCTTCTCCTCCTCAACATACTTCACCGCATTTCGTTTACATGAGTACATATGTGTCAAACGAGACGATGCGGAGGGCTCGGTTCGGTTTCAGCTTTGTCGCTATTTTGGCTGTCATACAGTATGAAATGTGACACCATAATCAGCCTGCAGGAGTGGCCAGTTGTCGGGTGGCTGAAATGACCTGTGACATTAATGACTTACAAAAGAAAAGACTGCTAATACTTGGACAAATTGCTTAACGTGTCTCCCGTAAAGGAGTAATGATCCTGAAATGATCCTGGATGAAGATGCTCAATAGCCGCAATCACATGATTTTTTCAGACGTCCTTTCGATACTAGCTCTGATAAGGGATATGAATCTTGACCCTGAGAAGTCATCGAGATACCACGCAGGTATTCGGAGTCTGGTTTGGATCACAGAACTATTTGGGAGTATGGGCATCGCCGGGATTGCCGTGTACGGAGGACCAATGAGAACCAGGGAGGACATCAGAATCATTTCGAGGATACACAAGGTTTTTTACAATGACATACTAGATTTTGACAACCCACTAATTCGAAAACTCCTACATCCTTTAATTTTAATTCAAAAAAACATTACTTCCACTTTAGGTAGAACTAATGTCTCGTCTAAAATAATTAATTATTCGACAGCTAATACATTTGAAAAGATCATTAGTCCGATAGTACTTACACAGTTTTGCTATTGCAGTAATAAGAATAACCAACGTATCTTTACGATTATTATCAATTGAGAGAGTAGAAACCAAGAGTTGCCAAAAGTGCCATTTTTTTTTCTCAAATATGCATGGAAATATTGTCATTATTTTCGAAAAAAGAACACGCGAAGTATCGAATTTATCGACGAAATTAAATACTCTTTAATTTGATTTTCAGCCATCTACCACTACATCCAATACCTGCAAACCTCATCAGAAGTTCAACAAACAAACATAAATGTACCGGGGAAATCAATAACATTTTCTTTTAGTCCATCATCCATCATCAGCCTGTGGACGTCCACTGCTGGACATAGGCCTCTCCTAGCTCACGCATATTGTGGCGTTCATAGGAGGCTATTAGCCTAATGCTACCACGCTGGCCAGACGGGTTGGTAGAGGGTTTGTTTCAAGTTTTCCTTCTCTCGCACAGTTGTTCAATGCGTCGAGCCTCTTAGTCGACTCTTACGACATCCCAGACATGTAAGGGAATGGTGAAACTTGTATTCTTAGGCCGTCACTACACGGCTTCTTTTTTCTTTTAGTAATTGCCCCAATATGACTAATGTAAATTTAATTTTAATATTAATGTATAATATAAAAATATGTTTTATTTCCCTGCATTATTTTGAGAAAAGCACTATATATGCCTCGGCGGAAATGGTAATTGCCTGTCTCGTATTAGTGAAGTCCTCGCCTACGGCTCGGCCTTCAAACTCATACTCGACCTGCAACTGCCTATTTTACTGCCTTTGCAATAATGTACTATTTCTCAAACATGCTTGAAAATATAAGTATTATTTTAACAACCTTCTTCGAGATAAATTGATATTGCTGTACTGGCCACATACATGCGAGCAGCGGCCGGCAAAAGTGGTATGAAAATCCATCCTGTCGTCTTCAGCGGCTAAATAAAATAACATACTAAACTCATATCTGTCGTGTAATTTAAAAATGGAATGATCTTTTACTCCGAATATGGCAACCAAGGAGGTATTATCAAAGGTTTATTTAAATTTCGAACTGGCTTGCATTTATAGAAAGCTGATTTAGAAAAAAACAACAAATGAACACTTTAACGCGGGATAAAATATTGTTGTTCGTTGTTCGTCTGATTTCGAAAAGTAGTTTTAATTTCCGCGCATTATTTGAGAAAAGTACTATACAAGCCTTGGCCCGAACTAGGTATCACTACTTACGTATGTGTGCCACGGCGTCCATCAATGCCTCTTTTGCTGGCCGCTGCAGTAATGTACTATTCCATCCTGAGAGCAAATAAGTACATAACAATATGGTACCTATATCTGTAATAAATAAATAAAATAAATGATTGCATACAATCACACCAATTATCTAGCCCACGTTAAGTATCATGAAGAACTTGTGTTATGGATACTAGATAACGGATAAACATACTTATTTACTTTTTTTTTGTAAATACATACATAATATACATATTAAACACCCAGACCAAGACAAATAGACATGTTCATGCACACAAATATTTCCGAACCCGGGACCTCTGGCGCAGAAGGTGGGTTCAGTACCCCTGCGCTAAACAGGTCGTCAAATAAAGGCGGCAGCTCGGACTTTGTATACAGAGTGTTAAAAGACTCATACCGAAGCCGTAATATAATGCGTAGTGTACATCAAACTAAATAAGAATATACGTACATCTTATGTTTTGGCGCGCACTGTTCATTGAAATAAAACAACTTTTACGGATATCAAACTCGCTATATTTCCACTGGTCCACTTTCCACTGGTCCACTTTCCACGTGGTCACTGGATGACTATCATCCCGTAACCACGGCAGCTGTAAAGGTGCCGAAACGTCGGGCAAATCAAAAAACCTCTAAAAAACCTAAAATACGGACAATTAAATTACAACTTAGTTCGTGGAAATATAGCGCGTTTGATATCCGTAAAAGTTGTTTTATTTCAATAAATAAGAATATGTAAAAATAATTGCTGGGAAACGACTTTTTTCGTTTTCAGAAAAATGGGTATTATTTTTCACGCAAAAAATCGCGTGCAAAAACGTTTGCGTGTGCCTAGACCTAGAGCGTTAGAGTAGACCGCCGGAATCCAGTTTCTTTGATTAGTTTTGATATTCATTGCAGTTTTGTTACTTTAAACAATAATCTCTAAAAATAAATACTGATTTTGATCCTTGATAACTCCTTAACTCTCAAATTCCCAGATGTGGCCCTTTAAAATAAAATGATAATATCGACGAATACGTTCTTTTTCGGTATAGGTCCGTTAACGCCCTGTATAAAAACCAACAACAGTTTCACTTACAGCTAACTCTAAATTCAACTATGTCATTGCAGACTCGTAATCATATCGTGTGGTGACGGCCTAAGAATACAAGTGTCATCACTCCCTTACATGCCTGGGATGTCGTAAGAGTCGACTAAGAGGCTCGACGCATTGAACACCTGTGCGAGAGAAGGAAAACTTGAAACAAACCCTCTACCAACCCGTCTGGCCAGCGTGGTAGCAGTAGGCTAATAGCCTCCTATGAACGCCACAATAGACGTGAGCTAGGAGAGGCTTATGTCCAGCAGTGGACGTCTACATGATGGATGAATCATACCAGAATGACACAATAGTATGAAAGCATTTAAATTGAGAGTTGAATTACATATTTTTTCCAGATCAATCGAGAGCTGCATAAGTTCGCAACAAAGTACCATACCGAAGAGGTCTCCGAAAGAGTGAAACTAATGAAATGGGGCGCACTCATACTCACGTATACTGCCGGCTCCATAGTTGATAACTCATACTTTATGTACTTCTGTTTCAAACATGACCGTGATAGTATGTTTCTGAGTTAATTTAAGTTAAGTTAATTTTAAGAGCAAGATGCTTTTTTCTGATATTAACAACATCATCAACCATGTTTTTTAATAACCCCATTGGTCGGGTCAGTTCAGCTCTATCATTCGAAATTGCATCTGGGACCACTGCAACGACTTAATGTGCCTTTTCAAGCACGGAGGATCCGATAATAATGCATTTTTGGCCACCCATCGCATGACCGACCATGGAGATGGTTTTTAAACAGACACAATCGATGGCTAAATAACCTCAGTGACATCAACTCAACAGCTAGCTCTTTTGGGGTTTCTGTGTTGTTGTACGTCTGTCTGTACAGATACAGTACTACTTGCTGAGACTAATCAAAATCGTGGTTAAGCTACTGAACAGCTACGAAACCCCCGAAACCAAGTGACCGTTATGTCCCGGCTAAACGCACCGTCTTACCTGAGAGCATGCCTGCACAAACCGGTTTGCGCAGATAAGACGTAGGGGATTGTCCTGGCTACACACTCCTTCTTGACTGCGCATACTGGTTTTTGCAAGCATGCTTTCAGTTATGACGGTGTGTGTAGCCGGGACATTATACTCTTACATCTATTTACAGTGACAACGGCGTATCTATACATACCTTATGCGTTATATTATGGCCTAGCTCACTTCTTTCTATTTCAAATATCGTATAACACGTTCGAAGTATGTAATAGTTTGGCGACTTTTAATGATATACTCGAAGAAATTTGTTCGGGAAAACTAGGTTAGTATTTTTTTTATTGCTATACAAATAGGTTTTGATACGGTTCAAAGCACATCAACTAAACAGTTGTCCCAGAAAACGCTCTTTTTATTTAAATGCTATTTAATATTGGTCATATACCAAGATCCGTTGATACCACAGAACTCAAAAAAGATGAAAAGTAGTAAGATGTGTAATTACTGGTTGAAATGATGCGATTTCACGCACGTGAAATGCTTCTAAATGATTCTCGAAGGCTCGCGTACAAAAATGAGCGCAGCGCGACCTCTTTACGAAGGCTAGTTGTCTGGTTCGAGAAGCCGGCATGCTCCTCGTGCGCTTTGCATGCTTTTGCGCTCAAAAGAAACAGCCAATCTACATCTTGGCGTGTCGACTCTGACTATAGGCTATATTTGTGAGGACCAAAATCCTTGCCATTGGACGATTTTATATTCTTTCACATTGTCATGGCATATCGCGCCTATTTTCGAGGCAACACTTATTTTAGTACCTACCAAATGCATAACAATTATGGTCCGTCTAAGTTATTTCTTGTGTTCTGTGAGTCTTTGACAATACCCAACGTAAGCTTTTTGAACAGCGGAATCTAAATTTTTCAGGTTTCAATATGTCCACTGGCATGCCTCATTTGTCTCCAAAGAAAGATATATCGATAAATCAAACTTTAAAAATTAAAGTCAAGCCAATGGAATTCATTAAAAGTAAGTTCAAGTTCAGAATAAAATATAGTTAATAAGAAAATATAGCAATATGTGGGGACAGTCAACAGCGCTTGGAGTTTTACAAAACTGTTTCAACGTTAGCTAATAGCTGAAAATAGTTTAGAGCCACTCCTCTGCTCACTCACAAAAAGACCTAGACTTACACCCATATTCTAAGTCGTTTCTCCAAAACTTACTCGTCCTCGACTTAACGAACCTCATTGAAAACCTCTTCGAAATACTCCTCGAAATCGATATTCTAAGTCATAACTCCGTAAGGACCTGGAGGAGCCAAAGAGTACGTAGCCACTCCGTGTAAGGCCTAGCGCATTTTTACCCACGACGAGGTTGAGTGGAGTGTAAAAAGTTTTGGAGGAACGACTTAGAATATGGGTGTAAGGGTAATTATGATACTTTTTTGTTTTAACCAGGCACTACAAATCCACCACAGCAACCCCACGAGACCATTCGCTATCTCGCTTCAATCCACGACAGCATCTGCGATGTCATACGAAGGACTAACGACAACTACGCCTTCGGGCATCTGATGCTAGTCTTGATTAACCTGCTGCGTCTGGTGATGACTCCTTACAACCTGATCGTCAATATTAGTAAGTTATACAATGTCAGACTAGGTATTTTCGTCTTGAAAAACACGATGACACTGAAAATCCTTTCTCCCAAGCTGGACTCTGAGCAAAAAAAACATAGAATGCGCCAGCTGCTATGTCATCAGCCATTCTTATGTCCCCACTGCTGGGGCACTGGCCTGGACGGATAAGGAGAATGGGCCATGATACGCGGGCCCAATGCAGGTTGGTGGGTTTTAACGACTGCAAATGGAACCAGGACCAACTGCTTAACGTGCCTTCCGAAGCACGGAGGAGTTCGAGATAGTAAACTTCTGGTCACCCATCCTGTGACCGACCATTGCGAAAGTTGCTTCACCTCAACAATCGCAAGCCGAGCGATTACTTTACAATTAGTGTAATGTAAGTATGTATTTGTATTGACATTGTTGTAATTGTAGACTGACATGAGAATTTAATTGTATATTGAAATTAATTTATTTTATTTCTTTTTTGACATTTATTATCATACATTTTTTTTTTAAATTTTTTTCTCGATTTTATTTTATGACATTTCGATCAGTTTCTTAATGTTAATCTAATTTAAATCATTGTATTGTATATTTGCATGCTATATAAAATGGCTAAATAGGTTAAGCTCCATTTTGTTTTCACAATTGTACTAAACAACATTACTGTAACCCTATTTAGAGCAAATAAAAATATTTGTATTTGTATTTGTATTTGACAAAACAGTGCAAAAATAGCCATCAACGAATCTTTGCAATGGACTTTAATGGATCGAGAGATTGGTGTATCCATTCTAATTCAGCGAATGGGACGAAAATAAAAAATCTTAAAATATTGCCTACATTATTTAATTATATACTACTACACCTATGATTTTCATTACGTGATTGATTGATTTTCATTTTATTACCAGCTGGAGAGAATGTCAACGTCCCTCTGTTGGCACTGCAGATCATCTGGGCGCTCTTGCAAGCATTATCTTTGATAATCCTGATAGAACCATGCCATAAAACGCAGGATGAGGTATGTCCCTTAAATTTTCAGGACGACTATCACCAACTGTCACAAATCACATTTTTACGCTAAACCATGGACTTGGACGAATTAATGGAATTATTAAGTGTTGTACGTAGTACTAAGGTCTACTTTAGGTTGAAGCGCTCATGGCCGCGCTAGACAGACTGATCGTATTCGATCACGTTGGTTAAGCAAAGTTCGGCCCGGTCGGGTGTCGGATGGGTGACCGTAAAGTGGCATTACAACTGGGCGCTTCCGTGCTTCGGAGGGCACGTTAAACCGTCGGTCCCGGCTGTTGTCATTTGATTACAGTCGTTAAGCCAAGTCAGAGGCCTTATAGGCGGCTTGATAAACTCTGACACCAGAGGTGGCCACTAATCCTCATTCGATAAGAAGAAGAAGGTCTACTTTCACGTTAGTAAAGCAGTTATGCTACAAAATACGTTTACCGTTATACATATTTTCACACTGCCACTTTGACTTGAAATAAATGAGTGACAATATCACACGCGGTCTCCGGTGACCGCGCTAGACTTTAGGCGCTACTCGTTAAAATCGTTTAAAATTGTATAAATTCAAATTCCAAATTGATTTATTGCTTAAAGTCGATTTTAATTGTGCTAAGAAAAAAACAAAAGACAAAAGATGTTGTGATGGGTTAATATAATAATTCCATGCGCTAAACATAATTATTTAAATTGGCTATTGCATTTCAGTCATTCGTTTGAAGTCAAAAGTGACAGAGCGTGAGAACGTGTCATGTTCGGGACGGACGCCGGTGACGGCAATCAAAGACGGTGGTCGAGCTAAGACTGATTTTATTAATTCATGTGAAGCACACCCTCATTATAGTTTTCTACTACCCCCATTACCTGACAATCCCCTTTTACAAAAAAAAAAAACTTATTAGCATAACATGCACGTATAATATCCGCACGTACCAAATCATAATAGCACAATATCCTTAGATTAAAACTTAAATATTACAAACAGATTATTTTATAAAAGTTGAATTTACCTACATATATAATGATTTACAACATATTTTAACAACAGCACAATCAAGTCTAAATGATCAATAAATAATTACAATTGACAATTAATTAATTCCTAGTAAAATTTTAATAAAAGTACTAACAAAAGAAATAAGTAATAATAACAATAATTTAACAAATAAAGTATAAGTTCAATTTGTATTTTTTTTTTATAATGTAAAATTTTATTTTATGAATACATTTCAAGTTGAAAATCATTAAAACTTAATTTTGTATAAGTACTAAATTAAATAACCGATCTGACAAATAATTGTATACTTAGGTTTAATAATTTCATTACATTACAATTAAAAAATTTATTATTATAATTTTGTAAAAAATATCTATTTACATAAAAAAAATGGTATCTGTTTATACAAATAAGCTGATATATTTCCTAAATTTCATTATTACATTCAAATTTGAAATATTGTTTTGATTTAATATTCATTAATTCTCCGTTTTACTATTCGGTAATAGTTAACGTACAAATTAAAACAGCTGTATTCAATGATTATAATATTATTAATTAAGATGACATAAAATTTGTTATTGTATAGTAATATTATTTATAACATTAACATATATTTAATTCATGCATTTGTATATAATATTAATTTAATTGGGTTTTAACTTTCTTAATTTCTAAATTAGCGTAACCGACTCACTGAAAGGATGGCGGTGGCGCTGTGGCCGCAGCTGTGGTGGTGTAACCCCACCGATCAGGAGGTCGCACTATCCTGCCAAAACGAGTACGATAATAATCAGTTGAACCTGAACCCGTGTTGTCATTATGTAGTTGTACCGGTATGCTGGAGCTGATGGATTTCTTCTGTAATAAATCGTCGTAACAGCCTCTCATCGGTGACTCATCGGGACTATTGTCCATTAATAAATGTTTCCTATTGCGTCTAAGAATATTTCCCGAATGAAACATAGCAACCAAATAAGATCGTGGACCTTTGAAACCGATTACTTTACCAGGTACCCAATCTTTGTTTATTCTGACCCTGACTTTTTGTCCCTTATGTAAAGCTTTCAAATTTTTCGCACCTTTGTCATAATACCGTTTCATTTGTTGTTGGCGCAATTGTAACTTATGATGAGTATTTTGTTTAATATTAGGTTTAAACAAAGACGGTTTGCATGGTAAAATACTACGTAATTTTCTATTGTATAACAATTCAGACGGGGAACCTAATTCGTTACTTATCGGGGTATTCAGGTATTCTAACATTGCCAGATCGAAATCTGTGTTATCATAGGCTGTTTTCTTCATTATGTTTTTTACAATTTGTACAGCTCGTTCGACCTGACCATTCGACTGCGGGTACCTTGGCGATGACGTCACATGCTGAAATTTCCACTGCTGTGAGAATTCATAGAAACTATTTGAAGAAAATTCAGGACCATTATCAGATACGATAATTTCTGGAATTCCCTGCCGACTAAAAATAAGTTTAAGTGCGTTAACAACGCTTTGGGACGTTAAAGAATTTAATTTAGATATTTCGATAAATTTACTAAAATAATCAATTATTATTATATAAGAATTGTTTCCATAGTGAAAAATATCTATCCCTACCTTACACCACGCTCTATTTGGAATCTCATGCGGTATTAAGGTCTCTTTTGTGTTTTGTTTTTTATACGTTAAACATGCTTGACATCGTGACAAATAATCCCCTAACTGTGAATTCATGTTTGGCCAAAACATTATCTCGCGGGCCCTAAGATTGCATTTTTCAATACCGAGATGTCCTATGTGAATTTTTCTTATCATATCTTTTCGCATACATTTCGGAATTAAAACCCTATTGCCCTTCCAAATAATACCAAAATTGACCGTTAGTTCATCTCGATTATCCCAGTAACATTTAATTTTATCGCTCACTTTCGTTTTTTCTATTGGCCAACCCCGCTTTATTACCCTCATTAATTCTTGTAGTTCGTCATCCTGTTTAGTACATTTTTG
Organism: Chrysoteuchia culmella; assembly: GCA_910589605.1. Taxonomy (NCBI): domain Eukaryota; kingdom Metazoa; phylum Arthropoda; class Insecta; order Lepidoptera; family Crambidae; genus Chrysoteuchia; species Chrysoteuchia culmella. The sequence continues at coordinate 18,060,792 of OU342659.1, forward strand.
TATTTCAAGAAAATGCGAATCAGACAATGGATTTACCGCAGTCAACGCACACACTTGTGCCTGCGCATCGAGATGATCTCGTGGCTGGCTCGCTACACACGCATCGGGGGCGACTGCGCGCGACAAAGTGTCTGCGATAAACAAATACTTTCCCGGTTTGTATACAAGTTTAAAAGAATAAGGTTGCAATCGCATTAACATGCGTTGTAATCGCGCCGGTGCGTTCGCTAAAGGTTTGTTTATAATACTGACTAACGGCTTATGATCGGTTTCGATTGTTATGTCCGATCGTCCGTATATATAGGTATAGAATCTCTCGCAGGCGAAAACGCACGCATACAGTTCTTTCTCGATTTGCGCGTAAGATTGTTCAGTCTTTGTAAGTGATTTTGATGCATAACAGACAGGTAAATTATTTTGCATTAAGCAAGCGCCCAGCCCATTTTTGCTGGCGTCTACTGATATAACAATAGGTTTATTTAGGTCATAATATTGTAATATCGGCGGGCTAATTAAAAACTTTTTGATATTATTAAAACAATGTTCGTGTCTTTCGTCCCAATGCCATTCCACGTCTTTTTTCAATAATTCTCGCAATAAAAATGTTTTATCCGATAAATTTGGTATAAAAGTACTAACGTATGTTACCATACCGAGGAACCTTTCAATATCTTTGACACACTGAGGCTTTTGAATGTTTTTTATGGCTATTAAATGTGAGTCATCTGGATAAATGCCATTTTTTGTAATCTTATGACCGAGATATTTAATTTCAGTTAGGCCGATTCTACACTTATCCCTATTAAGTTTTATATTTATTTCTCTACACCTTTTTAATACTAATCTCAAGCGCTCATCATGTACTTTTTTACTAGGGCCGTGAATTAATAAATCGTCTACAAATAGAACGACACCTTCTATATCATCAAAATGTTCATATAACCGTTTATGAAAAATTTCTGAAGCTGAAGTTATTCCGTATGGCATTCTTAAAAATTTATACCTGCCAAAAACTGAATTAAACGTACACAAATCCGTAGAATGCAACTTAACTTGCCAAAAACCTTGCTTAGCATCTAAAGTGCTGAAGTACTTTGAACCTGAAAGATTGGCCGTTATTTCCTCAAAAGAGGGTAATTTAAAATGTTCTCGCTTAATAGCTTTGTTTAAATCACGGGGGTCAAGACAAATGCGCAAATCTCCATTAGGTTTCTTTACCACTAACATGCTATTTACCCAATCCGTTGGGCCCTCAACTTTTGCAATTATACCATCACGCTCCATTTCCAATAATTTATTTTTTACTTGGTCTCTTAAGGCTATAGGTAATTTTCTAGGTGCGTGAATTAATGGCTGTGCATCCTCCCTCAATTGTATTTTGTACTCACCGGGAAGGCAGCCCATGCCCGCAAAGACGTCCGAAAATTCATCCAAAATGGCCTCACTACTATTACTCGTGCTAACAGTCATAATCCTTTTTATTAATTGTAACTCTTCACAGGATTGTCTACCTAATACGGGCGGTGATGAAACATCAACAACAACAAACTTAATAAAATATATATTATTCTTGTATGACGTTTTTAAATAACATTTTCCTATAACTGGAATGCTATTACCTGAATAGCCCCGTAGTTTCACCGATGAACTTGTAAGCTCTTGTTCTGATAAATTGATTTTATGTAAGACACTTTTTGGTAATACGTTCACATCAGCTCCAGTATCCAGTTTAAAACTGACTTGGGAATTATTTATACATAACTCAACCAACCAATCCTCCTTTGAATTACGGGTATTAATATTATGAATTACCTGATCGGTGGAATCCTCCTCCACTGCGTACACGCGACCGGCCCTACACATTCTTGAAAAAGATTTACGCGATTACACCTGTTACACCTTTGTCCGTAAGCCGAACACTCATATCTTCGGTGAACTTTACCACAGTTTCTACATATATTGTCCACAACACGCTGCGCCGGGTTACGTTGATAACGAAATGCATTCGAGTTTTGGTAAACAATACGCCGACCCGATGGATTCGTCGCCGGTGTGTGACTCCCGCGCATCCCGCGCGAGCCGCTCGCCCGCTGCTGCTCCTGGGGCGGGGCGGGTGACCTTCGCCGTGACATTGACGCTCGCTCGTTTGTGTAACGGTTTGTTATTAAATGTATGTCATTTTCATTGTCTTTCGAAGCTCGACTAATTTCGTGAACATGCTGATTATAATTCTCCGACTTGATGTTTAATGCTTGCATATGTGACATCTCGGCCAAACTGCAAATATCTAAAGCTTTAGACAACTTTATGTCCGGTTCCCGTAATAGACGCTCAGACAGCGCGACGTCTTTTATTCCGCATATAAGTCTACTGCACACAAGATCGTCTTTCAAATCCTTAAACTCACATTTTGCAGCTATTTTATTCAATTCAAATACGTATTGCTCCACTGATTCTTCATCTCGTTGATCTCTTTTAAAAAATTTTTGTCTTTCCACCGCCAAATTCTTTTTCGGTATGAAAAATGTATCAAATCTGTTCAGTAACTGTTTCACACTCGTAAAATTTTCTTGAAATTGATCATACACTTCGCGACAATTTTCTCCAATGACGTGTAATAAAATGTTAATTTGCACTTTGGGATCCTTTTTCGAAAATTCACATGCTTCATAGTACACATTAAATGCTTTTTTCCACTTTTCCCACTCCGTACACAAATTTCCCGAGGTAATATTTGTTAAATTGTTTTCAAAATTAAATGGTCGCGGCGGTTGTAGTACTGACTCCATTTTGTGCGATTCACTTTATAATCCTACCGACTGCGCCATGTCATGTTCGGGACGGACGCCGGTGACGGCAATCAAAGACGGTGGTCGAGCTAAGACTGATTTTATTAATTCATGTGAAGCACACCCTCATTATAGTTTTCTACTACCCCCATTACCTGACAATATTTTTAGTACATTATGGTACAAGTGTGTAATGTTGGTGATTGCCGCTTTTTTAAGAACAAAGCAACTTGTCTGTGAACTCAACTAATAAAAAAAAAATCTATAACTCACTTGTGAATAATAGTAATGAAAAAGTCGCAGTTTGATTATAGGTGTCATTATGTGCCTAATTGCAGTGAAATTATAACCACTTTATGAGCAAGTGTGTTGAAAAAATATTTTTAGCGCTAAACGTATTTAATTTCAGTTGGTGTAAGTCCGCCTCAGTGAAATAACATATTTAGACGGATAAAACACGCACTGGATTACGCGATTTGTGGCCCTACCGTGTAAGTGTCGTCGATTTGTCGAATATTGGCGCGACTATTCACACACGAGCACTGATGCTATAGCGCTGTCTCGGTCGCACATTTAGTATTAACTGACTATGGAAAAGATATCTTATTATTAGGACGATAACGTTGAAATTGCGTTGTACGAAAACGCCGTCGGCTGTCAAAGTGAAGTTGACAGCGATGCCGACGACACTTACACCGTAGGGCCACTGGCCCCTAGCATGAACACTGCTTTACAAATACAAATATTTTATTTGCAATATTATATGACATACATGTGCATGTGTTTAGACAGCTCGCAACATGCAAAATTTTAAAATTGGTTGTACATTGAATCATTTGTAAGTAAGACTACTAAATTCAGCTAATTTTGCCAATCCAAATATTCTCTTGAACTATACATTTTTTTTTTATTGGCCATTTAGTAATTTTTTTTTTAAATAAGACTCCATTTAACTTTTTGATCACGTGATATGATCTTGCGCAATGCTGTCTTGCTTACCACTGCTGTCTTGGTTAAAAACAGTTAGTTCAATTCACGTATTTTGTAATAGTCAAAATGTTGCTAACGCTTAGAAGTCTTTTTTTTTAATAGTTTTGGCTTTTACCGTTTTCCACAGAAATTCCGCCAACGTCCCCTAGTGAAAGAGACACGGTTTATAGAGAATTTGCCCGGTGAAAAAAGCACGTTTTCAAGTTTATACCTTGATTTTCTTTGTGGTACCTACGGACAAACACAAAACGATACTCACAACACAACAATAGAACATATTATGTACAATAATATCACAAAGAGGATTACACAAATATCTACATTATATTTTTAAAAACTTAGAAGTCGTCGTATTGAAAAACAGTAATTTCACCTGTCATTTCGATAGAACGATTACTCGATAGGATCGTAAACTCAGCGATTTGTCAACTATTTAAACTTAATGATCACTTTCTTAGTGGTCTTTTTCAAGAACAGTAAGAAGAAAAGACTTGAAAATTGTATAAATTGACGATCAAGCTAAAAGTCAAATAATAGGTGAGTAATAGCGGAGACAACGATCGAACTTTGATTAATGCACGTGAATACGCATATACCAAATCGACTTAAATAAAATCGTGCGATTGATACGTGTATACGAAAAATGACTTCAGCGATCAAATCGCTTGCATGTCGTTGAAGTTTTGTTACGTGAATTAGGCTACAGGAGCCGTACCGCGCCAGTGGCGTCGGCATCGAAATCGGCTTCTTTTGACAGATGGATGCGACACATTGCTGCTTCATTTGACACAAATGAAAACTTACCAAAGATTAAGAGCAATATGTCACATCCATCTGTCAAATGAAGTCGATGTCGATGCCGATGACACTTGCGAGGTAGGGGCCAAGCCCCCTAATTGTCTAATTTAAAATCTATCACAAATCCTTTCAGAGGTATTGTGATTGTGATATTTTCGTCTGTCATATTGCTTAGACAGTTCAATTTCGTTTATTCCATACCTTTTAAAACGCGTCCCGATCACATTCCCTTTCAAATGTTAAATAGTGATGGCCTGAACATCTTTCAAATTACGAATTGAAAGGGATTGCGATAGATTTAAAAATTAGACAATTAGCCCGCTGGTATCGCCACAGCATTCATATAAACAATTGTTGCACTCGGCCGCCGATATCACGCGCTCACACACACACGCGCCGCTTGCTATCGCTACATCATAATCATTATCATTATCATAATAATCATAATCATTTTTATTTGAGAATAAACACGGTCTAAAAAAGATGTAACAGTTTAAAAAATGAATCCATACATGTTTAGCCAAAAGTAATTAGCATGCAAATATAATATTTTTACATTTTACAGTATTATATAAACCAGGACAACTTTCGTTCAAAGAGATTATTTCATTTGGAAAAATTCTTTCAAATCATAAAAAACATAAAGACTTGGTCTTAACATAAAGAAGTCTTTAAATGTCTATTAAACTTATAAAGATTTAATGTTTTTAACTCTTTAGGCAATTTGTAAAAAAAATCTACAGACATAGTCAGGTTGCTACTATTGTATTGCAATGTTTTTGGTGTGACATGAAGTACCAATCTATTTGGATCTCTCGTATTACGTGGATAAATATCATCGTTCTCTATTTGGTCAAACGCAGTTATTGACTCTGACATCTCTTTATATTTTCGATGTATGCGTATTTGTAATGCAGAATAAGCATTACTAGATATTATTACCCAAGAAATACTAGACATCCGAATAGGTTAGTACTTCGGTAATGCCTAAAACGATGCAGTATAACAAAAGTTGTATGGCCATGTCTATAACAATCTTTAATAAAATACCCGAGGAATTTAGGACTCTAAATATTATTAAATTTAAAAGACAATTGGGGACATGGCTAGGCTTGCATACCTACTTTCTATGATCTAAAAGATTTTTTGAAGTTAATACTTTTTAAACTAATTCAATTATTAATATTAATTATTGTTATAATATTTTAAGTGAACTATTTAATAAATTGTACCTTTATTTTGCTTGCTAATTAATTTTGGCTAGACATGTTTTAGTGCTAATTATTATCTGTGACATCTGTTATATACCATATTTAATTGCAAATAAAGATTATTCTTATGATTATTATGATTACACGGCCGGCCCCTCAATCTCACTGGTTTTCACTGGTAAAACAATAGCAAGCGCGCGTGTAGCGGCGCGTAGCGTAGTAGCGAGTCATTTTGGAGACTGCGGTCTCGCGCCCCATAGTTTTGCGAACTGGTGGTTGGCGCAGCTTCTTTGACGTACATTTCCTCTTTTTAAATCAGGTGACAAAAGTGACCCCACAAATTTTAGGCCGATATCAGTCTTACCGGCACTTAGTAAAATTTTTGAAAAAATTATATACTCTCAATTATTAGACTATTTAACAGTAAATCAAATCCTTCATAATAATCAGTTCGGCTTTTCTAAAGGTAAAAATACTACAGATGCTGGAATAGCACTCCTCAAACATATTTTTGAGGCTTGGGAGGGCAAGCAAGACGTAATTGGTATATTTTGTGACCTGTCTAAAGCTTTCGATTGCGTTGATCACGTTACACTTTTAAAGAAGCTAGAACATTATGGTGTCTCTAAAAAATCAGTTAGCCTTTTGCAGTCATACTTGCACAATAGATATCAAAAAGTAATTGTAAATAATACTGCTTCTACTGGAGCCCCCATTATTATGGGCGTGCCCCAAGGTTCAATATTGGGCCCTCTGCTGTTCTTAATATATATTAACGATCTCCCTAACTACGCGAGTAATTTATGTGAGACAGTACTATTTGCAGATGATACATCTTTAATTTTTAAAATTGATAGAGGAAACAATTGTTCTGACGAAGTAAATAGTGCTCTCTCTCAAGTCGCACACTGGTTCAACAGTAATAATTTGTCTCTTAACCCTACCAAAACGAAATTTGTTAAATTCACATTACCTAATGTAGGGCAGGTCGACATGCACATCAATTTGAATGGGGATGTAGTAGAGTTAGTTGAGAGTACTAAATTTCTTGGTATTACATTAGATTCAAAACTACAATGGGATCCACATATTGAAACCTTGTCGAGTAGACTTAGTTCTGCGGCTTTCGCAATAAGGAAAATAAGGCTCCTAACTGATATTGAAACGGCAAGACTAGTTTACTTTAGTTATTTTCATAGTGTAATGTCCTATGGCCTGTTGTTGTGGGGCTCAGCAGCCAATATAGAAAATGTTTTTATACTTCAAAAAAGAGCTGTGCGCGCCATTTACAACCTTCGACAGAGAGATTCTCTTAAAGAATTGTTTAAAGAGATTAATATACTAACTTTGGCGGGACAATACATTTATGATAATATAGTATATGTAAGGAAACATCACGATTTATTTATTAAGCATAGCGATGTTCATAATTTTAATACTAGAAACAAGAATAAGCTTGCCGTTCCAAGATTTCGACTTGAAAAATGCAGTCGCTCGTTTTTGGGGAAAGGCATAGCCTTTTTTAATAAAGTTCCACAACAATTGATTGAGCTGCCTTTGCATAAATTTAAAATACATGTTAAAAAAACGCTCTTAAGCAAAGGTTATTACAAGGTAGAAGATTATTTGAAAGACAAAAATGCATGGAAGTGATACTAACATAAAACATGACTATTGTAATTGTATAAAAGGAAAATATTCTAATAACTGAGTATAAGAAAATTTTCCTCTTATATTAAATATGTTTCAAGATTGTAGATTTGTGTTTGGCAACGACATGTTCCTTTGTAAATGTTGTTGCTTTTGTTAAAGCTGATAAGTTTCTTGCGGCCGTTCTTCTTATCAGTTAAAAGATGTCCTGAATGGCTGGTAGGAAAAAAAAAATTGGACGATTCGAAAGCACTTATCTATAAGTCTATTTGAATAAAAATCTTTGACTTTGACTTTGACTTTGACTACATAGGTGCATGTACTTACATGCTCTTATAAACGTCAAAGAAGCTGCTTAATTTTCACATAAAAAAATATACTTACCTTCGATGTGCAGGTCACACGCGCGAAAAGACGCGTGAACTTATTTTTGCATATCTAGGTATGATGAATATGCAAAATCTCATAAAATTACGAAATAAGATTTTGCGATAATTTTATTATAATAAATTTATTTACATTTTCCACGAAACTTTATTACACCTAACTTCCGTCTTCAGTAAAAAAAACCTAAAACTCTGATGCTTGCTCTTGATCTTTCTCCTGGTTTCGTCAGGTAAACCGCACCAACCTGCTGGTTGGGAAGCTGTCCATCAGGTGCACCGACCAGCTCGTCTGCGAAGAGCTGAAGAAGTTTTACAGATACCTTTCCTTGAATAAGGTGGCTTATTCACCGTTTGGGATATATGGTACTTCAAGATGCCTCATTGCTTCGGTAAGGCCGTGTTCTTTTAAAATGAGCCATTTGATGTTCCGCATGTTTGTTTTTTTTTATTCATTCATTTAAGGACAACCAACAAGTTGTACACCACATACATGATTAGAAATACAGTTGCAACTTAATGTAGGCACAGAGTCACCTTAATTAAAGGTTGCCACGGCATGCAATACAGATGGAACAGTCTGATTGTAACTTAAAATTAATACTTATCCAAAATAATAATATAGTGAGTAAGATTAGCTAAAAATGTGCATTAAATAAACATCTCTTTTTTCTATTTTGTTATATTTTTCAATATTGTTGTGCGATAGGCTTTTCTTATATAATGGGAGCTATTATCTTCATGAAAATAATTGTTTTTTATAATATACATAATATTATATTATATATGGTATACAGAAGTATACCTACCTAGTATAATTTTATTTATTTTGTCTCGTTGACATTCCAAGGGTCCGTACCAAGCGCTATGCTGACACATTTCTTATTCCAACCGCTAAAGAATGGAATGCGCTGCCTGCTCTTGTATTCCCCGATTCCTACAACCTTGGCCTCTTCAAGGCGAGAGTGAATAGGTACTTCCTGGGCAAGCATGTTACACCTTAGACCGCATCCTGTTTATTAAGCACGATGGTGGTAAAATGTTAATGCCTGCCCAGTTAAAAGTGCAAAACTTGGACTTGGTAGAATGTGCCGCTGTTAGCTTTCCGGCGCAGATAATAAAAGTCTTCAATGAACAGAGCAGTTATTCGAGAATTAATATAAAGCGCACTAAGCTAGCAATCTGATACTATTTCCGGATAAAAGGTAAGTATCTTAGTCCAAAGCATAACATTCAATATGTAAATATTATGCTATTTAATCCAAAGCTGCACTTTTGAGATTTTGCCAACCCCGCACGGAAGTTATGGCGGGACGTGAGGGCATATATGTTTTGTGTTTGGGCTACCATTCTTTCCCACGTTCTCATTTTCCAACACCTAGCGCCATCTGTGGCGCGTTGACGAAAACTGAGTGCGCTATAATCGCGAAGATTTTTTTAAGATTAAAATTTTGAATGTTGGTTTTCCGAAACTTCATTTAAAAAGAAAACCGTATAAAATATGGAATAAACTAATAAACTTTTTCCGAAAATCGCCTTTACTTTATCCCCTTGTGTAGGTATGTACTCGGCGAGGAAATCAAGGAGATATCCAATCTATTTCATTATGTGTGTTTAGTTTTACATAGTCAACGGTGGTAACTGGTAGTTGATTGATTAGTAGTAGTATGTACCCAAGATTTGTACAAGTTTTTTTTTGTTTTCAGATTGCCAGCAGCGTCTGCACTTATTTAGTGATTATAATACAATTTAAAGTGCCTGACGATGGCGAATATAAATAGAAGTTACGTAACTGAATTACAAAATTGATAAAGGGGTTGAACCTTTTGGCCTCGTCCCCAGTCCGCCATTTTTATTTTTTTTCCAAATGGCGCCGCACGATAACGCCTGTATAAATGGATAGGGAACAAAAATATCATACAACATAATGCCCTAAACTGTCAGGTTAGTGAGATAATTAGAGTTAAGGATACAAAGGTGATAATTTGGGTCGGCATTATTAATGTTTAACTCAAATTAACTGGCTAACGTGACACTTTAGGTTTAAATAATTTATTTCTCAAAAGAACATTACAATATTAGTAAGTACAATATTATAATTATAGTTAATAATAAATTACAGTTAATAATAATAAATAAAAAAATAGTTCACTTAAAATAAGACCTATAACTACGTATATCACGTACACAATATGTAATTGTTATGCACAGCGCAGCAAGTTACAAAACTTAATTTGACGATAACATTATCAAGCACAATATAAACATGCAAATTCACGCCATTCTAAGTAACAAACAAGCGGTCACTTTTTTATTTTGCTACCTTCCCTTTAAAAACATTAGTCTAGTTCTCCGGAGCGAAATAGTAGTACTAAGCATACAAGGCAGGCAGGCATTCATTCGATACAGCCGAACGGAAAACCATGGAGGCGCTAACACAAATTGCATTTTTTTTTAGTTTTCTTTTTTATAGTTATATATACATAATTGTTTTATACTTTAGGACATTATATATTATATCAATAGTATAACATTTTGTTCCTCCTTGTGACCCTTGTTCATTTATATAGGTGTTATCGAGCGACGCCATTTTGAAAAAAATCTAAATGGCGTGTCATAGAAATACCTACTGCGGACTCGGAAGAGGCCAGCCTTCATTTAATTTATTTCTTGATTGAATTTGAAATAAAAGAAACCTAATTAAAACACCTAGCCTTTGGTTTGGTTTTGTATTGCGTGGTGTTCCATGTTTTTGTAAGACAATAAAAACATTGCTTCAATATCTAGATTTGTTATTTTCACTCTACCTATAAGATATTGTGTTTTCTATGTAAGAAATTATTGACTTTTAGATATAGTCCTAGCGGTACACCCCGAAATCATACAACAGTGAAATCCTGCAAATGGTTTTAAAAGCATGGGAATCGGTGCGATTGATCTTTTAGCCATATTAATGGATTTGACCCGTAGCACCATAAAAAATATATTTTAGAAGACAAGTAATGGCGTGAAACCTCAAGTAGAGTCGATCTATACTAGAGTGAATCGTTTTGTATTTGCTATGCATCGAATCACACATCTATGTGTCCTAAAAACTGCTTAAATGGCTTACATAAACTCCAATTTTAGGTATGGACTAATTATCAGGGAAAACTGTGTTGATGTAAATCGTTTCGTGTAAATTTCTTATACAGAAAAAAAATTATTAGGCCAATACGTAAATTTGGCCCCTCGAATCATGCCGACTACTTTAAAAAAACTCGGGCTTCTGACGCTTCCCGCTTTGACGTATTTGAGGTTTACATGATCATTAGAGTTACGTTTCATCGTATATTCCCTTTTTTGTTAGGTTGATACCCTTGTCGATTTCTGTCAAATGGTTAGGTTAATTTAGGCTAAGAATTCAATGCAGACTTTTTAAGATTTGGATTCTGTTTTCAAATCATGCTGGAAACATTAGAAAGTGGTGAAAGTAAAATGGTTTTGAAATGATGTTTCTAACACGTACGCGCCATCTTGACATACAGGGGTAACAAAAAAGGGAATATAGCATGAAACGCACTCTAAAAAGAATTGAAACTTATTTACTAAAAAACACGAAGTGTGTTCCTTTCGGACAAGTTATTCAAACCGTTTGGCGATCCCATCACATAACAAAAAATAACTCGCTTTGCAAAAAACTGCTTTTATATTGCTATTAGGTTGTACAATGCTTTGCCAGCGGCTATCGTTGAATTGCCTTTGAATAAATTTAAGAATAAACTGACTTGCTTTGTATTCAATGTCCTTAAAAAATTTATGTTCTTTTTTGTATTAAATAAAATTATCTTTTTGATCTTATTCTGGACATCAATATGTGACATTGCTATTTCATGAAATTTGTTATTTAGTATTAGATTTTAATTTTAGATTATTTGACATCTCAATGAGCTTGCTTTTGATGACATTTACTTTTAATGGTTATATATTATTTGACATTGTTTAAATCTTCATTATAATTATTAGTGCTCACTTTGACATTAATAATGATTTTATGTTATCAAAACTTAATAAGTAATTAACCGTAAGTAAAGCCGCAAAATGCTATTTTCCACGCAGAAATTGAATGACAAAACCTCCTTTTCCAAGCATGTGTGGTAAAAATTTATATTAAAATACCTAATGGTTGTAATACACTCACCGGCACTATTAATGGCCCACCTCCTCATTTTCATACAAACATATGCTCACTTTGCGACTATATACATAAAAATGTTTTGCTAATGTTTGGGTTAAGCATTTGACTGTCCAATGAGCACTATAAAGTGTTTTAAAAATCCTCCCGTTACCATGGCTACGTCTAAGCAAATCATTACTTATAAGCATGTTTATCACATAAAAAACCATTGTAAAATGCAAAATTAAGATATATCATTGGATGACTGTTTCATCTTAATCGATAGTCAAACATTTGTAAAACATATTTCTTTCGAATGCGAGGATATTTCTCTCATTGATGAAGCGACGGTGGCCAACACCGTAGTAAAGTCACAGATTAATTAATAGTTACTTGTAAGGTGAATATATTAGAAAATATTGACGTGTTCTCATAGGTCTCTGTAGCATAACTATGGCCCGGATTCCCAAGGATGCGGGTTCGAATCCCGTCAGGGTGACATGAGACATGTTGCTTTTTTCTAGTATATTTTCTTGTTTAATATTTAAAGCATTACTATATGGTCACATCACATTGTATGGAATCTGATGAAGCACTCATTGAATTATTGTTTAATTCAATGAGTGCTTCACGTTTATAGGTGCACTATAGTGCATTATAACGTTTATAGGTGCACTATAGTGCATTATAATCAAAGTCAGAGATTTTGATTCAAATAGACATATAGATAAGTGCTTTCGAATAGTCCTTTTTTTTCTACCAGCCATTTAGGAAATCTGTTAGGAAATTTAACTGATAAGAAGAACGGCCGCAAGAAACTTATTATCTTTAACAGAAACAACAACATTTACAAAGAAATATGTCGTTGCTAAACACAAATCTACAATACTGAATATGTATAATTTAAGAGGAACATTTTCTCATACTCAGTCTATAGAATATTTTCCTTTTATACAATTACACTGTTCTATGTTAGTATCACGTCCATGCATTTTGGTCTTTTAAATAATTTTAAATAAATTAATTTATTTATTATTAATGAATAAATTTTTAATAAGCATCTACCTCGTAACAACCTTTGCTTAAGAGCGCCTTTTTAACATATATTTTAAAGGTCCAAAGTAAATTCCAAAGATCGTGGGTTCGAGTCCCATCTGATAATTAACTTGTGGCCGAGTTGATTTTTCCAGTATTTTTCTATTTGAAATTTATCATAAATATATTTTAAATTTATGCAAAGGCAGCTCAATTTTTGTTGTGGAAGTTTATTAAAAAGGCTATGCCTTTCCCCAAAAACGTGCGTCTAAATTTTTGAAGTCGAAATCTTGGAACGGTAAGCTTATTCTTATTTCTAGTATTGAAATTATGAACATAGCTATGCTTTATAAATAAATAGTGATGTTTCCTTACATATATATACTATATTATCATAGATGTATTGTCCTGCCAAAGTTAGAATATAGAGAATAGAGAATCTCTCCGTTGAAGTTGTAAATGGCGCGCACAGCTCTTTTTTGAAGTACCTGTTAGCGACGCGCTCATTAGTATTTGAATTTTTATAAAATTATAGTAGGTACTTGTAACTTTTTTATGTAACGATCATTGTATGAAATCGACGCTAAGGCAGTCTGCTACTGTCCGCGCCTATTGTTAGTCGACATATCGTGTTCTCTTTTTATTTTGCTGCAAAAGTGATTAAAAGCGTGTTTTATCTTCGATTTGTGCGTATTATTTACGAACGAGAGTCCTACAGTGTACAAAGTGGTCTTCGAGCCGGACAGTTATGTTTAATACGCCGCCGCCGAAGATGGTTCATACACGCAGTCAGTCGAAAAAAGTCGAAATGGATCGCCAACCTGAGCACAAACAAGCGTTTTCTGAGCCTACTGGTGGTTTTAGAAAAGATGATAAACGGATTTTTGAAAATTTCAAGCAATCGCGAGTTATCGAGGCCACCATTTTGAAACACGAAACCGCCCAACCATCCGCGTCCGTTACAAGTAAAAAATCCACTTCGTCATCCTTGTTAGCTAGAAGAAAACAGCTCGAGTTGGAAGCAGCGCGTGAAAAAGCTAGAATTCAAATGGAATTGATCGACAAAAAGCTGGAAGCGGACCTCGCAGAACTAGAGGATGAGAAATACAGTTCACACTTAGAGAAACGCACTTGTACCGATGTTGAAGTGGAAAAATGGCTAGATCGCAGCCAGGCAGAACTGGAACAGACACATTCAGCCCCTAATCATGGTCTAATAATGGATGAAGTGTGTCCGCCGCCGGCGCTCGGTAACGTCGCTGGTACCTCCGATGGGACAATCCAGATGCTCGCCGCTGCACTTAAGGAAATGGCCGTTTCTGCATATCGTGTAAAAAGTGACTCAGATACTAACCTGTTAAGCCGTATTTGTACGCCGAAGGAATTACCAATCTTCGCCGGCGACCCTATGGATTGGCTGCTATTTAAACAGGCTTATGAAGAGTCCACACAGGTGTGTAACTTTACCCCTAGAGAAAACCTTTGGAGATTACGTAAATGTTTGCGTGGCCCAGCCAAGGATGCCATAGCATCGCTGCTCATCACCGCCACAAACCCTAATAGAATAATGTCAACGTTGGAACTACGCTTTGGAAACCCTGATACTATTATATCCAGGATTATGTATGACATCAAGAAAATTCCTCCCGTGTCGCCAGATTACCACAAAGATATTGTGTTATTCTCAGTTAAAATTCAAAATTTTGTTGCTGCAGTTCAAGCCGTTAATCGCAACGAATACCTACAAGGAATGAACTTAGTGTCTATAATTTTGTCAAAATTGCCAGCCGTGCTCATATCAAAATGGTCTGACTACAGTTACCCGCTTATTTCTAAAAACAAGAAGTCACGTATGGAAATTTTATCAGATTTTTTACAAGAAGAAGCTGTGAAAATAACTACTACTGCTAACAGCTGTATTGTGGGCGCGCGAATGGATTACCAAAAATATAAACAACAAGATTATAACCCCACTAAATCACAGACAGTACTAGTTCAACAAACGGACTACAGTGGCAAATGTTTATTCTGCTGTGTATCAAAACACAAGCTTACTGAGTGCAAGAAATTCAAACGGTCGTTGAATAAAATTAGATGGCAGTTTGTTAAACGAAGCGGCCTATGCTTTAAATGTTTACTATCACGCCACGATCGGCAAAGTTGCACCGCACCTCTGTGTGATAAAGATAATTGTGGCCAGGCGCATCATAAGTTACTTCATTACGTCGTGAGCGGACACAGCAACAATAACGGTAACATCGAACAGCTGGCGTGTGCGGAGGACTCCCCCCTCCCTGCACCGCCGGCGCCGCCACCGCCGTCTTCCCCGCTCCCTTCGTCTTCGTCCTCTGAACTTATTACTCATATCAGTGGTAGTGAAAGTGAATGCAAAGTTTTATTAAAAGTGGTGCCAATTCGTATACATGGACCTAACGGTATAATTAATTCGAGTGCGTTGCTCGATGATGGTTCAACAGTGACACTGATAAGCGCGAGCCTAGCGGATCGCGCTGGGCTGCGCGGCCGCCGGGAGAGAATGCACGTCCGCGGCGCGTGGCTCGATAACAAACTGGTTTGTGACACGACGGTTATGACGGTGCATCTATCTGGTAAGGACAATAAGATTTATTCCGTGCGCGCGCGCAGTGTTTCTGAACTAGACTTACCTGTACAAAATTTATCTATTGTTAACTTAAGTAAATGTGTTGGTTTAATTAATTTGAAAGATAAATTGTGTAATTTAGATTTGAAACCTGAAATGTTGATAGGTCAAGATAATTATCATCTTTTGTATCCAATTGAAGTGCAGTTAGGTAGTAAAAATGAGCCGTCCGCTACACTTACCCCCCTCGGTTGGTGCCTTCATGGCAATGCGCGCGTAACGCAGCGCGTACAGCAGACCGCTAGCCGCCACTCCGCCACCTTGGAACACACTACATTGGCTATGTCAACCTTTGAGAATTTTAAGCTGAATCGCCTGCATGACGAGGTAAAAATGTACTTTTCTTTAGAAGCTATGGGAATCTCAGGTAAATGTCGGGAGAACGTGAATGACGTTCGCGCTGTCACTCAACTCGATCAGTCCGCTAAGTTGGTGGATGGTCGATGGCAGGTGGGCTTACCTTGGAAGGACGAGAACTGCACGATGCCTGACTCCTTCCCGAACGTACTGAAAAGGCTTAAAGGGGTAGAAAGGAAAATGGTAAGGGATAAAGGATACGCTGAAAGGTATGAGGAAAGGGTTGATCATTTATTTCAAAACGATTTTGCAAAAGAAATCATTAATACGGAGGTCACTCCGAGAACGTGGTATTTACCACATTTTGGGGTGGACAACCCAAACAAAAGAAAGTTGCGTCTTGTTTTTGACGCGGCTGACACATGTAATGGTAAGTGTTTGAATGACTATTTATTAAAGGGACCTGACCTACTGTCGTCACTATTGGGTATTATGCTGCGCTTTAGGGAACATAAAATAGCAGTGACAGGCGACATCAAGGATATGTTTCTTCGTGTGAAAATACACCCTGAAGATCAAAACGCCCTGCGGTTTTTATGGCGTAATAGTCAGTCGCCCGATGAACCTGTAAAAACATTTGTAATGACTTCTCTTATATTTGGTGCCAACTGTTCGCCTTTTGTGGCACAGTTTGTGAAAAATAAAAATGCACAGCGTTTTCAGTCATCAATGCCGGACGCTGTTGATGCTATACATAATTCTCATTATGTCGACGATTACATACAAAGCTTACCGGACGAGGAAACTGCGATCAAAATGGTAAAAGATATTGCTTTCATTTATAGGGCGGGTGGCTTTGAGATGTGCAACTGGACTAGCAACAGCGTCGCCGTGTTGAACAGCATACCAAATGATGACTTAGGTACCGCTGCAGTAAAATTTAAAATAGATAAACAATTTCAAGGAGAACGCACGCTGGGCCTTATTTGGTATCCCGGCGACGATGAGCTCGGATTTGATTTGTCCATGAAAAAAATTCCCGACAGCGTTATTCAAGGCAAGGAAAGGCCGACGAAACGATTAATGTTACGAATTATTATGTCAATTTTTGATGTGTTTGGATTTTTAGCGCCTTTCACAATCCAAGGACGTATAATGTTGCAAGATACTTGGCGGTTAAATATCGGTTGGGACGATGTTATTCCCGACGATATTTATAAAAAATGGTGCGAGTGGATCGATCTTCTAACGGTAATTAACCACATACGTATACCTAGATGCTATAACAATAGTAGCTCGGTGTCCGAACATCTGACTTCCCCCGCCGCGCGCCACGTAGTGTCCCCGCCACCGCAAGCGTCTACGCAGCCTACTACGAGCAGCTACGCGGCTACGGAATTGGTCAGTGCTACGGTAAACTATAATGATTCCCAATTGCATATTTTTTGTGACGCGTCATCGAAAGCAATGTGTGCGGTTGCTTATTGGCGTTGGATTTATAATGATGGTACGATTCGCATAGCATTTATTTCTAGTAAGTGTCGTGTATTACCGGTCAAACCTATAACCGTGCCGCGAGGAGAATTGCAGGCAGCTTTGTTGGCCGCAAGACTAGCTGATACGATCGCTAAGGAGCACAGAGTAAAAGCCGTACGGCGTTATTTCTGGTGTGACTCCACAACTGTTTTACAGTGGATAAGAAACAACACGCGCTCGTACAAAGTATTCGTAGCAAACCGGTTAGGTGAGATTGACGAGTTAACTCGAGCGCACGAGTGGCGTTATATACCTACCGCGATTAACGTTGCCGACTTAGCTACAAGGGACACCTTTGACGTTGATGTTTTTAACAAAGAGTGGCTTAATGGTCCGCGGTTTTTATACAGTGATGAACAATCGTGGCCGGTAGATTTAACATTAAATAAAAATTTTGAAACATGTACCGAAAGTGTGAGTCTGTTGAGCGGTGACATTCCTCCTGGATTACCTGTTCCTGATGCTTGTAGATTTTCGTCATTTCTTAGACTACAGCGTGCTACTGCTATTTTCCTGAAATCAGTAAAGAAATTTCAAGGACTTACCGTCAAAGTCGACTGCTCACTGATGGAACGCGCTGAACGTCTGTTGTTAATACAGGCGCAAGAAGATTCTTTCCACTTGGATATCGCTGAAATAAAAAAAGGTAAACCCTTACCGTCTACTAGCAGGCTCCTCACTTTGTCTCCATATTTAGATGAACACGGAATTCTTCGTGTCGGCGGGCGCATCGATGCTGCTTCCGAAGTTGGACCGGAAGTGAAGCGACCTATAATACTGGATGGTCGTCATCCAGTAGCTCGTCTTCTTGTTCGTCGATACCACATTTTAGCCGCCCACGGTAATCAGGAAACCGTGGTGAACGAAGTGAAGCAAAAATATTGGCTTATTCTTTTACGGCCTACGGTGAAGTACGTGGTGCAAAAATGTATGTTGTGTAGGTTGAGGAGAGGTAAGCCGTTGGTCCCGAGGATGGGTGACCTTCCCTCAGCTCGTATGGCTCACCATCAGCGATCTTTTACCCACTGCGGGTTAGATTTGTTCGGCCCAATGGAAGTGGCAGTTGGGAGGCAAAGGGCGAAAAGGTATGGCGTCCTATTCACATGTCTCACGGTTCGCGCCGTGCACATCGAACTGGTGAGTTCTCTTTCGTCTGACTCCCTCATCATGGCGTTACGTCGGATGGCGGCTCGGCGCGGTTGGCCGAGCCACCTTTACTCGGATAATGGAACCAACCTACGAGGCTCGGATACGGAATTACGGAAGTCCATCAAAGAAATAGACTTTGAACCGTTGGAAAATGTAGCTGCTAACAATGCTGTTCAGTGGAATTTCATCCCGCCCGCCAGTCCTCACTGGGGTGGGGCGTGGGAACGACTTATTCGTTCTGTTAAATCGTCGCTGCGAGTTATTCTTAAAGAACGTGCGCCCAGGGAAGAAGTGTTGATCACCCTGATGGCTGAAGTGGAAAATATAGTTAATAGTCGTCCCTTGACGCACGTCTCTGTTGATCCGGGAGACCATGAAACTTTAACGCCGAACCATTTTCTTCTTGGTAGCTCCTCAAACTTGCCCACACTTGGGAAATTCGATGACTCTGACCTTTACCTTAAGAAGCTGTGGCGAAAGTCGCAGAGATTAGCCGATTTGTATTGGCAGAGGTGGGTAAAAGAAATATTACCGGAGCTGCGACCACGGAAAAAGTGGAATGAGGAGCAGAAGCCCATCCAAGTTGGTGAGTTAGTTTTAATAGCCGATCCTAATGGCCCTCGCAACTTGTGGCAGAAAGGTCTCATCGAACGAGTGTATCCGGGTAAGGATGGCAGAATTCGTGTCGTTGACGTGAAAACGAAAACTGACACCCTGCGGCGGTCTGTGGCACGCGTTGTACCCATTTCTCTTGTGGAGTAGTGCTGCTTCAGCACTAGGGGTGGGGAATGTTAGCGACGCGCTCATTAGTATTTGAATTTTTATAAAATTATAGTAGGTACTTGTAACTTTTTTATGTAACGATCATTGTATGAAATCGACGCTAAGGCAGTCTGCTACTGTCCGCGCCTATTGTTAGTCGACATATCGTGTTCTCTTTTTATTTTGCTGCAAAAGTGATTAAAAGCGTGTTTTATCTTCGATTTGTGCGTATTATTTACGAACGAGAGTCCTACAGTGTACAGTACCTATTAAAACATTTTGTATAATGGCTGCTGAGCCCCACAACAACAGGCCATAGGACATTACACTAGTCAAAGTAAACTAGTCTTGCCGTTTCAATATCATTCAAGAACCTAACTTATTGCCAAAGCGGCAGAACTAAGTCTACTCGACAAGGTTTCAATATGTGGATCCTTAGTAGTCTTGAATCTAATGTAATGCCAAGAAATGTTGTACTTTCAACTAACTCTACTACATCCCCATTCAAGTTGATATGCAAATCGACCTGCCATACATTAGGTAATGAGAATTAACAAACTTGGTTTTAGTAGGGTTACGAGACCAATTATTACTGTTCAACCAGTGTGCGACTTGAAAGAGAGCACTATTTTCTTCGTCAAAACAATTGTTTCCTCTATCCATTTTAAAAATTAAAAACGCATCAACTGCTAATAGTACTGTCTCACATAAACTACTCGCGTAATAAGGGAAATCGTTAATATATATTTAAAATAACAGAGGGCCCAATATTAAACCTTGGGGCACGCCCATAATAATGGGGGCTCCAGAAGAAGCAGAACTATTGACAATTACTTTTTGATTTCTATTGTGCAAGTATGACTGCAAAAGGCTAACTGATTTTATAGAGACACCATAATGTTCTAGCTTCTTTAAAAGTGTAAGGTGATCAACGCAATCGAAAGCTTTAGACAGGTCACAGAATATACCAATTACGTCTTGCTTGCCCTCCCAAGCCTCAAAAATATGTTTGAAGAGTGCAATTCCAGCATCAGTAGTATTTTTACCTCTAAAATAGCCGAACTGATTATAATGAAGGATTTGATTTACTGTTAAATAGTCTAATAAGAGTGAGAGAGACTGAGAGTATAATTTTTTTTTTAAAATTTAACAAAGTGCCGGTAAGACTAATATCGAGCTAAAATTTGTGGGATCATTTTTGTCACACGTCCATAGTGTACTCAAACTCTGAGTAGTTACTCTTTTAAAATAGACACATATTACAATTTATTTGGTGTAGTTCCACACAAGACAATTCAATGATTCATTAAATTGAGAGGGATATCATATCTTTGCGCTCTTTGTATTGAAAATTATTATGTAAAATTATAAGATACCCTCCTTAAATAGCAGATTGCCTACTAAATGAACTTACAATTCTCTAATAAATTTACGACAAACAATGAGTTACGACGAAATTGAGGCTTTATGCCGTTAAGTTAATTAATATTACTCTGCACAAATTAACATAGAACATAGACAGGCATATACACTCTCTCTCTCTCACACACACACACACACTCACACACACACACACACACACACACACACACACACACACACACACACATACACATACACTCATCTCTACTACATAAACCCCCCGTTTTTATTTTTATTTAATTATTGTTTGAATTTAATTTTCAACTTGTCAGTTTGTTTCTTATTTTTGTTATTTTTTGTATAGTACCCTGGAGAACTAACTTTGTATCATAATAGTTATGGAAGAGCGGGATTTCCTAACACAGCTGCTTCGCACTTAACTGGCGATCCCAATATTAATTAAGTTTATGTAATCTCCTGTAACTGAATAAAGAATATTTTCATATTTTTCATATTTATCTAGATTAAAAATCAATTCGTGACATTTTAACCAATGCTCACACAACACATCAACATTATCACAGTTTAAAAGTAAACTTACTTCTAGGTCTTTGTAGTACACTTAAATCAGTAAAACTTTTTTATTCTAATAATGAGTCGCAAAGTGAGCATGTTTGTATGAAAATAACGGGGTGGGCCATTCAATGTGCCGGTGAGTGTAGATACCAAAAAGTAAACAAAACGCCATTTCATTTTCACGTGCTTCAGGAAATAATTATATTGCATCAAGTAATTTGAGATAAGGATAGGATCATCAGAGTTAGCAGCATGCATATCTGCTAGGGCTGTCGACTTTGAAATAAATAAATAAATAAATATAAATAAATAAAATAAATATTTCAGGTCAGTTTAGTTGAACTATACCTACTGCAATATTTGCACGCTGTTCATACACATACATATTCTAAAATACATACAAATGTATGTATCAAACCTGTTACCGCATTTTGAGAAAATAAAGAACTATAAACTTTGACCCAAACTGAACAGAGCTTACAAGACAATGGATATAATAGGTACTTTTTTGTAGGTACCTAATATAAAAATAGTGCGTAATAAACACCAGATACAAGAAACACAAGTGACAATATATGTGAAAACTGAACCAAAAACATAATGATCGTCATCTAGTGTAGTAAATCAGCGTAGAATCCCAAGTTTAATATTTAAAACACGGCTACATTCGGAACTCGTACAATTATTATGGCAAAAACTATTAATAGAAGCCGTTAATTCAGTTTGCCAAACCTTTTCCCTCGCCACACAGGCACTCTAAAACTAATTTTGGCACCCCTGCCCGCAGTCAAAAGCGGGAACGAGGAATTTTAAATATATGCAAAATAAATCTTTGTTGTGGAGTGGAATTTGTAGCATAAACCTCGGGGCAATTTCCACTTGGCCGTGTAAAAAGTTCCGCCGCCTTATTACAAGAGCAATGAGATGCGATAGCAAAATTTGTGCGATAATTGCTTTACGTCACATATCACTAAAGCAACCGAACTGTGATTACAGTGCAGTGAACTAGAATGTGAATTTAAGTTCCTGTTATTGCTAACAATTTTTTTTGGCGCTAGTGTCATAGCAACGCGGCGGCTTACTCTCGAACTCAAGCGCGAAGAAGTGAGACGCCGTTTATATTTGCTCGCTGTACCATTTTTTGACGTTCTGCGTCGATCGCGCGATGACTGCGCGATAATTGTTAATTTTTAGGTAATAACACCACCGGTATCCTGGAGACCGAATATTCGCCGAATGATTCGGGATAAGTTGACGAAACAATCTGACTTATTGCTCGAGGGTGGTGGATATGAATTCTAATTTGGCAGGTGTGCTGGATAATAACGAATTGGCTTAAGAATGTTGCGTGGTACATTTGAAAAATTTACGAGACGACGGTGCTTTAATTTTTTTTATGATATCCTTCTACGCCATAGGTCCTGGGTTCGATCCCCGGACAAGTCAAATATTTGTGTGCATGAACAAGTCTACTTGTCTTGGTCTGGGTGTTTAATATGTATATTATGTATATATTTACAAAAAAATATATATAAGTATGTTTATCCGTTACCTACTATCCATAACACAAGTTCATTATGAAACTTAACGTGGGCTAGATAATTGGTATGATTGTATGCAATTATTTATTTACTTATGAGTAATAAATTTCTAATTCCTTTCTCACCCTTACCTATAGGGAACCTACTTTAATTATTTAGGTACAGTCAACTACAAATACAGCATATATAATAATTTCAAAATTCAACGGCTTACGTCCAATCGATTGAGAACCCTGACCAGAGGCCTACTCTACTCTCTAAGCCCGTCAACTAAGATAACCCCGTCCGTAAGTTTCCCGAAACTACGGATGGAGCCTACTCTCTATTGATTTTGGATGTACTAGTTTTGGACAAACGGCACAAAACCCTTTGGGAGTAGAGACAATGTCAAAACGTATTCTCATACATTCTTAGTTTGGTAGGCCTAGCACGAATAACTTTCGAGTAAGTATCGAGGAAGTAAAGTAATAAAAATGTATAACACATTGAGCAGCGTTCCTACCGGACGTAAACGGAACTACATTTTCCTATGCGTTTTTTGACATTACGTGCTCGATACTTACTCGATATCGATACTATTTCGATAGTTTTTCGTGCTTGCCCTACGGGTCTATCAACTAATAAGCTGTTCGTAGGTTCGTGGGTGGTGGTAGGGTAGGAAACATCCGTAACTTAGGCCAAAACTACTTTTCGTGATAAGAGAGTAGACCTCCCCTGTACCCTTAGTACGCTTTTGGCTAACTACTTATAATCATTTTCGAAAACTATCGCTTTACTAACTTATACTACTTTACCAACACGAGTAGAGCATCCGATACTAACCCCCATATTCTAAGTCGTTGCTCCAAAACTTTTTACACTCCACTCAACCTCGTCGTGGGTAAAAATGGTAGTGTGCGCTAGGCCTAACACGGAGTGGCTACGTACTCTTTGGCTCCTCCAGGTCCTTACGGAGTTATGACTTAGAATACCGATTTCGAGGAGTATTTCGAAGAGGTTTTCAATGAGGTTTCGTTAAGTCGAGGACGAGTAAGTTTTGGAGGAACGACTTAGAATATGGGTGTTAATTGTCAAAAACGTTGACAGTAAATTAAGGTCAACTCGTACTAAAGGTTCTGCTGTTGACCGTAGTCTATACATCAGTCGCTTGATTTTATAATAATATCAATAAATAAATAAATTTCATACAATCACAACAATTATCTAGCCCACGTTAAGTTTCATGAAGAACTTTTGTTGTGGATACTAGATAACGGATAAACATACTTATATACATATTATTTTTGTAAATACATACATTAAACACCCAGACCAAAACAAATAGACATGTTCATGCACACAAATATTTGTCTTGTCCGGGGATCGAAGCCGGGACCTCTGGCGTAGAAGGTGGGTTTGGTACCCCTGCGCCAAACAGGTCGTCAATAATAATGATAATAATAATAATGAACTAGAAGTCTGCGGTTTCAACCGCGTAACTCCCGTTCCCGTGGGAATATCGGTGGAAATTATCGTTGGATATACCGCGGGGTATATCGTTTCATTTTAAATCACACGTAAGTAAAACCACCGAAAAGTGCCATCTATCGGATCTTATCAGACGCGGCTGAGCCAATATACATGCAAATTCAGCTGAGACGAGGCAAATTGTATTGCAGGGGAAAATAGACAACATCAACGGAAATATATTATAGACTAGCTGGTGCCCGCGACTACGTACGCATGGACTTTTATGTAGTACTTACATTTGTTAATTTGACGTTAAAGATCGACCATTAAATCGTGATACTTACAACAAAAAAATATTATTAAATGCCGTATACCGACGGAAATTTATTTTACTAATGTAGCTGTAATATGAATAGACCCGCAGCTCTACTGACCCGCGAAAAAGCAACATAGAGCTATAGCTCGCTAGCTAACAGAGAGCTAGAGCATAGGCCGTGGGAAAAACAATCAGACCTTAGTGCGACACATCGGATTTCAGCGTTTGTCACTGCTACTTATTTATAGTCATTGCAAAGCACGGGGCCACCCGGAAAACTGTGTGCGCTTGAACTCGAACGGAAAATTGTTAAGGATGAGCGGTATACGCGTTATAAACTCAGTTTCACCGGCAGACAATATTTCTTTGCAAAGCTCTTTCTTTAAGTCGGGTCCCGTTGCATAATTTTCGCAAAAGCATTATCAGAATACCGACTTTAAGATTGATCTTGTGAGCAGGGAGACCACTCGCTGGAAGTGAATTTAAAAATTCAATTGGGTAATTTGAAGTCGTCCTAATCAACTACATTGTTAAAGCAAGTGTAAACTTCTTCATCCGGAACAATTTCCGCTATTCTTTTAAATTTTGCATTTGCTTGGTCATTTTTGGGTGTTAGTATGGCGCGTTCACATAACCAAGAATTTTCCTAACTTGAGATACACTGGAGGTCCCCGAATATTTAGTGTATAAGTTCCTCTTCTGAGGCAACGACTTTTCTCAGTATTTGGGGAAGACTTACCTACCTGACCATGATCTACAGGGGACTCCTTTTTCTCTATTTTTTGATAATATGCTGAAAATTCTTGGGCATGTGAATGACCGCCAAGCTGCGCTTTTATATTGGTTGTCAATCCTAGCTTATGTATCTGAGGCCTTATGGTACTTATATGAGCTTAGAATATCTTAATGAGGCGTTAATCTCATCGGCTCTTGTGCCCCGACTTATAATAGGAAGGGTCTGTCTAAAATATCCCGAGAACACGGATGTGTCGTTACCCATGGGTCTGTTATATCAAAGTCTTCAGAGAGGAATGTTTTGTATTTTTTCCACAATACTAAAGTATGTTTAATGTCCCAAATTATAAAAAAATAAAAAAAATAAAGTATCCAAAAAACCACAAAATACAAACATAATTGCGAACAAATGTCATAAGCCGCGGGGGCTAGTAGCTGCCACTGACACAGGCCTCCTCGAGAGTCTTGTCCCAGTGATGATCATCGTCATGTAGATGAAGTGCCCTACAGGTTGCTTTCAACGCAGGAAGCTCTACAGCATCAACTGTCTTTAAAAAACTAAATAAGTCGTTCCTCGAATAATATGGAGCAACAGGTGCAATAATTAGCATTCTTTTTTGTGTAATAAAAAAACGTGTGCTTGGTTTTTATATTTCAACAGACAATGCCCAAACAAATTTGCTAGGCTAGGCGGCATTTCCAATCTCCTACATTGGGTTATAATACCATTGATTCTAATTTCAACAGAAAATACCCATCACGTTAAACAACTTTTGCTAAGGAGTCATTCCCATATCTCTAATAGTTTAGCTGGTCTATTTCTTTCTGCCATTTCCATTTTTCAAATCCTTTTAATAATAAATATTCAAATCCGTTCAGTACTTTCGGAGATTAGCGTGTACATACAAACAGACAGATTTTTTTAAAAAAAATCGTCTTAACGTATTCTATTACTGTTTTTACGTCGTCCCCAATTGGTTTTTGATAAATATATTCAATGTACAGAAATTATAATTTTACAGTTTTATTATATGTATAGACATGCATATATTATATTCATAGGTAAGTTTTTTTTTTTTTGTGTTTGCAATAAATAGACCTTTGTGGCCCTTGACCCGGTTGTAGCCACTACAATCGAATAAACGTCCACACTGCCTCTTACGTACCCTAAATTGCTTATAACAAAAGTCATTAGATTCTCAATATCCATATTTTTACGGTTCTAATTTCCAAATTAAGTCTGAATTACTAAAATCTGAAATAAAAATAAAAATAAAAATAATCTTTATTCATCTCATTAAATACTGCTGTGTAGTGTCTTAGAATAGCAATACCCCCTCTCATCCCGTGGGTGTCGTAAAAGGCGACTAAGGGACTCAGCCTTCAGGAGACGGGCAGCAGCGTCTCCTACATACTTTGCCATACTGCGATCGCCAACCCGCCTGCCAAGCGTGCCGATTATGGCAAAACCCCCCTTTTGGGGGAGGCCTATACCAAGTAGTGGGTGTTATATGGCTGAGACGACGAAGTCTGAATTTAGGGAAATGGGTGTGAGGGGGATGGGGGGACACCCCCCTCCATGTCCCACCAAAGCATTTGACGCGGAAACGCATACTGTTTTTAATTTTTAAAGTTTCTAAATATGTATGAGAAAAAGTAAATTTTACATAAAAAATTTAGTACTTCCTAAAAAAATGTTTCTGGCGCTTCGCCGGCCACTGCCGCGGCACGCTCTCTGCGCTCGCTTGGCTCGCGTGTTTTTTGGTCGCGATTTTAACATAACCTAACCTTAAAATTTGTGAATAAAGAATTGCGTTTCCGCTTAAAATGCTTAATAGTGCTCACACCCACTTCCCTAAATTCAGACTCAACTAAAGTAAATATGAGCCTTTTTTACTATAAACCTACGTCAAGCGTTTCAATTTAGTTTTAAGCGTTTTAAGCGTTAAAAAGTAGACAGTCGTCTCTAGGACTCGCGACGCATATCTGCAATACACAATTTTCTCTTAAAGCCTACATACACCTACACACTAAAATTCGCAATGTTGTCCTCTGTGCCACCATTTCCAACGTCTCCTCATTGCTCTTTGTCCACGTCCGACTAATATTCTCCATCATACGCTAGAGAGGAGTGGGAGAGACTTCACCGACAAAGCTGAGAACCTGCAAAGAGTATGTAATCACTATGAGAACCTGATTATGTAACAAAAACTTGGTTCAGTTTCGTCGTTATTTTGGCTGTCATACATTATGAAAATGTGACAGTAATGACAGCGAAGAAACTGGTTGCTAGGTTATGTTTTGTTAGTCAGCCTGCCGAGCTAAAGCGTTACTGTCGTATCTCCCGTAATAGTTTCGAACGACTTGGCGAACTCACACGGAGCGGAGCTCTTATATAGAAAAAAAAAAGTAGATATTAAACATTTAAAGGTTCTATTTCTCTTATTTAAATTCAGATCCAACAAATAACCATTACTTTATTAAACATCAGTAGCATTTCACTAATTGCATTCGTAACAACATTAATTTCGTATGTCAATTATCAATGACAGTTTGTTTATTTCCAACAGTCCTTCTTTCCACATTAATAAGGTTTAATTTCCCCTATTTAAATTGACATCCGAATAAACTGCCGTTAATTTACTAAACAGCAGTAACATTCTACTAATTGCGGTGCGAGATTGGGCTGGCCTCCTTATTAGGAGCACAGAATAAACATACATACAGTAATGTGATGCGGGCGTAGCTTACTGGTAGCGTACTGTTACTAAATGAGAACTCGCTCATTGATAAATCTTTCTACATTTCATTTCTAATTGATCTATAACACATTTTTTTTATAGTATTATATTTTTTTATGAATCTGCGGCCGTCTATCATAAGGCAAATAACGGGCGTCTTTTTCTTAATTTTATTAAAAGCAAAACCAGCCAGCAACTGCGGTGTGTCGACCTGCTTGGAGTGCGGAAACATATACGATATCCACAGTACTATATCTTCCTACAAAGTCCTTCCTTCCTTTGTTCGGTCCTTAGCTTCTTCGCCAATAATACCCGACGCGCCTCGTCTCGGTGAAAGCTCGTGAAGCTACCAGCCTCGAAAGCGCCGCCCACAGTGGTGAAAGCACGCCGTGAAAATTCTGTAGGCAGTAAGCTTGCGGTAATGGCTAATCTATTTTGACGGGCAGCCCTATTGCGTATTGCGCATTGCGTACTGCGCGGCTGCAATAATAATAATTAACTTTTATCAAGAAAAGGCTAAGATAACGTACTGTATGTATGGTGTATACTGTGTTAGGAGGTTCGGGAAAAATAATGGCCGCCATTCACTCGTAGTCGTCTCAACTCTTCATTCCTTTCCTTTTGTTACTTATCGTCGGGTTGAACGATAAAGTTGTAGTACGTAGTATGAGTTTAACAAACTTTATTCGTCATCGAAAACGTTGCTTTGTCTTTTTCATATATTTGCCTTATGTGGGAATCGACCCCACGACCTCTGCTCAAAAGGCAAGTACTCTTACATCACTACTGCTTCTGTTAAAGCTGATAAGTTTCTTGCGGCCGTTCTTCTTATCAGTTCACAAAATCACAAAAATCACATGATTGTAACTATAATTTTTAGTGTATAAAAAAAAATAATCTTCCAATCAAAATTCCTTTACTAACTACAAAATGTGTTTCTTATTAAGTTATAATACTTAAAAAAAACATGTACTTATATTTTCTAACAATTTACTAACATTTTAAATTTGTTGTATTTGCTGAACTCCTCCGCCACAGTTAAAACCGAAACGGCTTTTGTAGCGGTGTGTAAATTAAATATCATGTATTTTGTAATACTTTTGGTCAATAAATGAAAAAAAAAAAAAAAAGTTAAAAGATGTCCTGTATGGCTGGTAGGAAAAAAATTGGACGATTCGAAAGCACTTATCTATAAGTCTATTTGAATAAAAATCTTTGACTTTGACTTTGACCACCATCATCTTCTAGAAAAAAACATGTTTGATGACCTGTTTGTTTGCTACTAAGTCCGCCTTCTGCACCAGAAGTCCCGGATTCGATCCCCGGACAAGACAAATATGTTGTGTGCATGAACATATCTATTTATCGTCGTCGTCTCAGCCACATAACATTTACTGCTAGCATAGGCCTCCCCCAAAAAGGGAGGGGGGGTACATGTATTCAGTATATATAAAAAAATTTAAAGTATGTTTATCCGTTTTCTAGTATCCATAACACAAGTTCTTCATGATACTTAACGTGGGCTAGATAAATGGTGTGTTTGTATCCAATATTTATTTATTCAATATTCGTATCATTCGCACGTACCATGACCTTCACAAAGCATTTGTTATTCCTGCCAAGGAACAAATTGAAGTTGTCAAATGACTTACTTCATACTGTTAAGGCGATGATTGAGCGAACACGTCACAAAAGATAAGATAAATTTATCTATACTATTATATATTATATATATTATATTATATATAATATATAATCTATATTATAATATTATAAAGCTGAAGAGTTTGTTTGTTTAAACGCAATAATCTCAGGAACTACTGAACCGATTTAGAAAACTCTTAGACCATTAGAAAGCTACATTTCTCCCGAGTGACATAGGCTACATTTTACACCGATATTCTCACGGGAACGGGCACCACGCGGGTAAAACCGCAAGGATCCGCTAGTAATATTATAAAGCTGAAGAGTTTGTTTAAACGCGTTAATCTCAGGAACTACTGGACCGATTTAGAAAATTCTTAGACCATTAGAAAGCTACATTTCTCCCGAGTGACATAGGCTATATTTTATTCCAATAATCCCACGAAAACGGGCACCACGCGGGTAAATCCGCGAGGATCCGCTAGTTTGTAATAAATGTGGTACATTGCATAGATGGAAAGTAAAATTGAGAAACACACATTTACCGGACATGTCAGCATACAAATTTTTTACTAATTACTAATAAAAATTATACAAAAATTACAAATATTCCTATTAATTTTATATCTTATGTAATAGTTACATCAGACCTGTTTTTCATAATAAAACTATATGTAACCGCCTCTGTGGTCTAGTGGTTCAACCACAGGTATCAGACCCAGGGGTCCCGGGTTCGATTCCCAGCAGCGGGGGTACATATTGTATTCGGTTTGGTTGGTGATAGGACTTGTAGTAAGTCCGCCTGGCTAGCTACCACCATCTTACCTAAGTCTGACGCCATAACAACAATGTTTTCAGCATTGTTGTGTTCCGTCAGTTAGAGATAAGATAGCCAGTTCCTCGGAGAGACTCGCTTCCATCTTCAGCCTTATCAATACTTAACATCAGGTATGATGAATGCTAAGTCTCCCCGTCGTTCATAAAAAATATATATATATATACCGTGCAATTTTTTTATTGACCTAAGCTTAAGGGGAAGGTCATGTTAAGTGTTTAGAATAAAAGGAACAAGGAATTTTATTTTTTAAAAATATTTTAATTTTTTAATAATTTTTATTTTTATATTTTATCGACAATCATTCGGATATAATACCCAAACAACACCAAAAATAAAAAAAATAAAAGCAAAAAACAAATTAAATAAGTAAAAATACTAAAACAGCTGATCGTCGGCGCGGTAGGTGCTCGCGCGGTCACTAGCCCGCGACGCGACCTGTGTCGACCCCGCACAACCACACGCTCGCATTCTGACAACCGATCCATTTCTACAACTGAGACGAACCCCGTAAAAGTTCAAACGTTTGTTTATAAAATAAATTTTATAAAAAAAACCTGAATGTAAGTACTTACAAGCAGCTAACCTGGTGTTTAAGGTAAACAAACAGTGTATGTAAACTGTCCATCAATTTCGGCATTATTCTCAAAATCCTATATTTTTTTTTTATTTACTCTTGATGTGCTTAGAAGTTACGCACAGGAATCTGGGATGCATACAAGCAAGCGCCAGCGACGGACGCGAGTACATAAATCGTATCGTGCCGCTCCGTTTCTTAGCAATTCTTCCGCTCAAATGGTACACCTACAGACTATTGTAACATTTAATAAATACATTTCGCCCTTTTTTACTATAAACTAATAGTACCTAGGCAGGCAGCTGCGATACTGAAATAAAATTACTGTTACGGATTAAAATGCTCACAGGTTTATAATACATTTAAATAGCAAATTGGTGTTTTAGAGTTTGGATACATGTTTTTATTCAAAGTAATAATAAAAGACTATTCAACGATTTGTATAAACGATAAGCCTACCCTTCAATAGCTATGTGACACGTCGTCAGATACTTCTTTTAGAGTGTATTAAACATTATACTACGCTTAGTGTTATTTCATAAAATAACAAAAACCTGGATTCTTTAGTAGTAGTTTAAAAGTAAGATTTAAATAAAACCAAAGACATACAAAACGAATAATCTAGCATACCCAGTGCAGAATTGTTGTCTAAATTGACGGTCCACAAATACCTGATGAGTGTGATTGAGACTTGCGCTTGTGTGTACAAAGTTCCAATAAACTGACATGCTTAATAAATAATAAATTTGAACGGACTAAGATTTGGAACTTAGCAGAAGAACTTAGTAACTTTCATAACAAAATTATTTGTTATGAAAGCCCACAGCCCGTATATTACCCACGTAGCTGTTTGAGGGTGGGTCCAAAACTAAGTTCATCCTATTCAATAAAAAAGGGTGGGTCCAGAATTGGCACCATCCTTCCAAGGAATAATTTAAATAAGTTTAATTTAATTTGAATTCATCAACAAAAATAGGTACAGCATTTAAACACACTGTTTTTTTAAACAAAACGCGATTAATTACTTAAATAATGTTTTATTTTAATAATGGTACGCACAAAAAAAAATATAAGTAAGATGCATTCTTGTTCTCTTATAAAAGTCATAGCGAAATTAAAACTTTCAATCGTTAATCATAATGCAGTGTAGGTGTACTGATTCTTTGCGTTTTGCCGGTGCGCCTGCCGAAAGGCGGCACGGGG
This sequence comes from Chrysoteuchia culmella, assembly GCA_910589605.1. Classification (NCBI taxonomy): domain Eukaryota; kingdom Metazoa; phylum Arthropoda; class Insecta; order Lepidoptera; family Crambidae; genus Chrysoteuchia; species Chrysoteuchia culmella. The sequence goes on from OU342659.1 coordinate 18,093,189, forward strand.
CGGCGGCATGGCTTTGTGTCAAAGTACCACAGTGATCAAAAATGACCGTTCTAATAAGGGTGCATACATACTTTTCGATGAACTGTGTAAATTCTGTAATTCAACTTTACTTACTAAAGTTCAATCTCGAAAATAAAATAATTTATTGATAGACATTATTAGACACAAGCGGCCGCCCGCGGTTTCATATGCGTCGTTTTCGTTCCCGTGCAAATATCGGGATAAAAAGTATCCTATGTTCTACTATCTCTGTGCCAAATTTAACTTTTGTTACTCTTTCACGCTTAAAGAAATTTTAGCGTGAAATAGTAACAAACCAACAAACTGACATACTTTTGCATTTATAATATTAGTAGGATTTAAGCAAAAGTAATGGTACGGGTTTGTTTTTGTTGCTCAATTTGCAATTTGCAGACCATTATCCAAAGTCGGACTAGGGACAAAGAATACTTTCCCCCATTGATACAGAACCACGTGGACACAGCCACTGGATGAAATATCTAATAATAATAATTTTCGTTTAAAAAAACATGTGAGTATATCGCAATGCTATCTGCATTTAGTAAATTTTTGATAGTTGTTTTTTTTACTTTTCTTAGGTACCTATTTTACTTATCACTATCCGGCTATCCGCCCTAGAGAATCATAGTTAAAGAAGAATACGATACTAGTAGAAGAACTAAAACTCTGCCCTTAAAAGTTAATTTCTATTCGTAGTAAGCAATAAATTTTTTACTGATAAAAAAAATACTTTGTTGATTTGATATTTATTCAATTCGATATGAGTTGAATGAACAGTGCGGGCCAAAACTTAAGATGTACTTAGTGTGAACTAGGCCTAAAGCACAGAATAAAAATAATTATATCGCGCTCTGATTTTATTTATTCAGTTTGCATTTGCATGTTGCTCTTGCTTGTCGCGCGCGTTTGCAAACATAAACATGCCTCGTCGGTATACCAACCAGGAGTACCTGGAGATGGTCATTTGTTATCGGGAAAGCAATGAAGTGCTTAGAGCTGCGGTGCACCTCTATCATGAAAGGTTTGGTTTTGTGTACGAGTCGAGCATCGCACAATTTTGAGAGCCGTTTAATTATTTCGTGTTTTAACTACTTATTTCAAGATAACCTAAGAATTCTAAAATGATAACGTTATTCAGGAAAAAAAAGTCATGATTTAGTTATTATTGCATTATTTCGTCATTCCAAAGCCTGTTAAGTGTGATGGAAAGTTATCACCTTTCTAGTGTTATTAATGAAGGAAGTGTTGAAAGAGACTCGTTCGACATTAAGTATGTAAGTATTTAAACTGAACCTACACAGTTTAGATTTTAAATTGGTATTTCTATTTTATCTCAAAAGTCGTTTGTAATTATGAATTTTTTTGCTGATGTTGGTTTAAGATAAAACGCAACTTTCCCGCGTAAGTAACAGTAGGTAGGCAGTGAGATCGTTAAGTTAGAAGTTGCAAACAGTGGTTTGTTTGACTATTTGGGTTACGTTTTAATTTAATAAGTATCCGAAAAATCAGCGATCACATTGTTTTGACAAAATTGGTAATAACTTTCCGAGAAAATAACAGTAGGTAGTACAGTTGGTACTGTGATGTGACCGTAATCGTAAGTTGGTTTTATCAACAGACGTTTATTTATTCATTAACTCATTTGAAAAATTCTTTCATTTTGCTTGTTTCGTCTCAGTTGTAGCAATGGATCGGTAATCAGAGGGCATAGGAGAGCGTGTGGTTGTGCGGGGTCAACACAGGTCGCGCCGTGGGCTAATGACCGCCCGAGCACCTACCGCGCCGGCGATCAGCTGTTTTAGTATTTTTACTTATTTAATTTATTTCTGCTATTATTTTTTTATTTTTGCCTTTGTTTGGGCTTTATATCCGAATGATTGACGATAAGTTATAAAAACAAAAATTATTCAAAAATAAAAGTATTTTTAAAAAATAAAATTCCTTATGCATTTTATTCTTAACACTTAACATGACCTTCCCCTTAAGCTTGGGTCAATAAAAAAATTGCACGGTATATATATAATATATACATAAAAAAAAATTACAAAATAGCATGGTAAGATTGAAACCGCCTCTGTGGTCTAGTGGTACAACCACTGGTATCAGACCCTGGGGTCCCGGGTTCGATTCCCAGCGGTGGTAGGACTTGTAGTACGTCCGCCTGGCTAGCTACCACCATCTTATCTAAGTCTGACGCCATAACAACAATGATTTTAGCATTGTTGTGTTCCGGCAGTTAGAGAAAAGATAGCTAGTTCCTTAGTGATTGAGGATTCCGGGAGAGGCTCGCTTTCATCTTCAGCCTTATCAATACTTAACATAGGTATGATGAAGGCTAAGAGTCTCCCCGTCATTCATAAAAAAAAAACAAAACGATAATTGTTTAATTTTAAAATCTTTCGTAATCCCTTTCAATTCGTCATTTGAAAGATATTTAAATACTTCAGGGCGACAATATTTGACATTTCATAAGAATTGTAATCGGGACGCGTTTTGAAAGGTATTGAATGAACGAAATTGAATTGTCTAAGCAAAGTGACAGACGAAAATGCCTTTACCTTAATATATGGAGAAGTGTGAAATGAAATGTCATTTAAAACGTCATTCGATCCGAAAGGGATTTCGACTATAAGTTAAACGATTCCATAAATCAGTATCACAATCACAATACCTTTGAAAGGGATTGTGATAGATTTTGAAAATAGACAATTAGGGGGCCGGTCGTCCCGGACCTAAACACATGGTACTTAGTAAGTACTTTACTTTAGTAACAATTAAAGTCGGGTTTATTCAGAAGAATAATTTGAGAGATGTCAATGTCACTTTGTAAAAATATTTTTGCTTTAAACTGCTTTTCGTAATTATTTGCTCAGATCCAGTTCAAGTTCAATAAGTATTTATTCCACTACCGTACACAAATTTAATATTAATGTAATAGCTACATTTTAATTCAGCATTATTGTTACAAAGTGAAATTGACAACCGGTCTAATTAGTCATTTGCCATTTTTAATTTCCTCACTGCTGGGGCACTGGCCTTCCTTATGGGTGGATAAGGAGAACGGGCCATGACCCTCCACGCGGGCCCAATGCGTATGGTGGGTTTTAACGACTGCAAATGCAGCCGGGACCAACGGCTTAACGTGCCTTCCGAAGTACAAAGGAGATTACGATAATAAATTTTTGGTCACCCATCCCGTGACCGACCATCGCGAAAGTTGCTTAACCTCAACAATCGCAGGCCGAGCGCGCGAACCACTGCGCCACGGGCTCCTCAAGCGGCTACCTGTCTAATTACTGCAATAAATAAAAAATCTGACTTTAGTTACGAGTATGTTCCTATAATAATTATATATCTCTACAAGAAGTACCTATACGTTATATCGTTAAACACCTGAAAAGATGTTTCTTTCGAATGCAAGGATATTCCTAGCATTGATGTAGCAACGCTGGCCTACAGCGTATTAAAAATATAAAAGTATTGGAGAATTTCGACGGTGGTTCGCAAGTCTCGGTAGCTCAGCGGTTAGAGCATTGGACCGGATTTCCAAAGGTCACGGGTTCGATTCCCGTCTGAGAATTCACTTGTGGCCTAGTAATTTTTTTCCAATATTTTTCTATTTAAAATTTACCATAAGTATAAAAATAGCATTGAAAAATGCAGAATTACAAAATCATAAAGTACCTATAAGATAGATAATGCTTAAGCTAAAATTCACTAACTGGAGCCCGAGAATTGTCTCCACTTTCCTAAAACATGCCAACAATTACCTAAATAGGTACCTCTGTAACAAATTAAGGGGAAGACATCGCAGCTTTATTAGCTGGTCCATTCTAGAAGAATAATGGCATGTGTTACTCACAGCTTCACTTGTGAAATAACTTTGAGGGTTGCTAAAAATTCACGATGGTAAGAATAAATTAACTTTTTTTATAGAACGTTATAATAATTTATAAGTTTTACTCAAATCAACTTCAAGTTGTGTGCCGTGTGGTGACGGCCTAAGAATACAAATGTCACCACTCCCTTACATGCCGGGGATGTCGTAAGAGTCGACTAAGAGGCTCGGCGCTTTGAAAACCTGTGCGAGAGAAGGAAAACTTGAAACAAACCCTCTACCAACCCGTCTGGCCAGCGTGGTAGCAGTAGGCTAATAGCCTCCTATGAACGCCACAACAGACGTGAGCTAGGAGGAGAGGAGTGGACGTCCACAGGCTGACGAGGGATGATGCACGCAAATCAAAATCTTTCGTAGAACTTTTTTTTTATTTAACCGCCTCTGTGGTCTAGTAGTACAACCACCGGTATCAGACCCAGGGGTCCGGGTCCGATTCCCAGCGGGGGTACATATTGTATTCGGTTTGGTTGGTGGTAGGATTTGTTGTAAGTCCGCCTGGCTAGCTACCACCATCCTATCTTAGTCTGACGCCATAACAACAACGTTTTCAGCATTTATTTTATTGATTTTTTATTTATAACACTTTATTTGCACACATACAGACAGAAAATACATGTATATAAAAAACTTTTTATAAAAAAATTAAAACCGACTTCAAAAAACTAAAAAGCAAAAAATAACCTTTTGGAGTCGGTGCCAGCCAAGGCAAGAAAAATAAAATAGTTGGACCGCAAAGTAGAATAATAGAATAATAGAATAAGTATAAAAAGTTTTTTATTTCACAATTTTTAAAGGTAGAACAGGGGGCCTACCATCAACTGTAATGAGATTCATTTTAGGTTACTTTCAGGTAGTAATTACTACTTAGAGCGGGACGCCTCTAGATGCGCCATATGGCAGCATCCCACTCTCACAACCTACAATGAATTGCATTTCAGTTGATGGTAAGGCCCCAGGTCTCGTACCTACGCTAATAACCTTATGTCAACTCCTCATTACCTTTTACAAAGCTGCTTTTCCCGGTGCAGGGACGTTACTTATTGAAGGTTTATAGCCTATAGGTATGTTGGCGAGGACCAATAGCTATTTAACAAAAAAGTTTCATCAAAATCCGCTCAGTAGTTATTGCGTGAAACTTCAGCTCGAACAAGAATCTAACAATTACCTGGATGATATAATTGTTTTCATGACTTCCATGACATTAGGCCCCATATCTCCGAAGATTATCATCGGATCTCAATGAGACTTATATGGGACCAAATTGACAGTGTACCCGATCGAACAAAAAAACAACTATTAAAATCGGATCACCAACACCGGAGTAATCGGTACACATACATCGGACAAAAAAAAAAAAACGGCTTGAATTGAGTACCTTCCTCCTTTTTTGTTGAAGTCGGTAAAAAGAAAAAACATTGAACAAGATTTGTTGTACAAAGGGCGGCCTTATCAACCCATATGACACAAAAACTGGTAGAAGGGATGAGGGTAGTTGGTGCGCAACAAACAAATTAAAAGAAAATAACATATCATCTAATATATAGATATTGTTGTGTTATAATAGATATTGTTGTGTTCCGGCAGTTAAAGATAAGATAGCCAATTCCTCAGTGATTGAGGATTCCGGGAGAGGCTCGCTTCCATCTTCAGCCTTATCAACACTTAACATCAGTTATGATGAAGGCTAAGAATCTCCCCGTTCGTTCATAAAAAAAAAGTTAAATAAATTGAACAACTGAACTTTTTCGTCAACCTAAATCTATTTTGATATTTGTTTCGCTTTCTCATTTTTAATGTACCTACACCATTATTCCGTGAATTTTATTCAATAGGCAAGAGGAGCTCGGTGAATTACAGAAAAAACCATTTTCTCAAATCGTATTACCTCTTAACTCAGCATTATAAATGCTAAAACAACAAAATTTAAGATAACTCGGTTAAAAACACCTGAATATCCGATCCCTTTTTCCTACATAAACACGGAAAGATTTCTAAAACAGCTACCGAAGATAAGATAATTAGCAAAAGCTTCCTAATTAGGGAGGTCTCCCTTAATAGCTTCGTATTTCCACCTGATACTTGGAAAACTCAGTTACTACACGCATCATTTAGTTATCCATCTCTAAATGGACTGGTAATGTTTATCTAGGACTAAGGGATAAATATATACCGGAGTATCTTTTACATGGAATAATACAGAACAGATGGAAAAGTAGGACCAATGTTGTTTTGACCTTTTTAACAGAATTTGATCTTTTTTATGAAGGTCTTAATCTGATTACAGTATTAGCACAAACTATTAAGCTTACAGAAGTGCTAATCAGAAGAAATATTGTAGGTGTTTACCTACGTATGTACACACTAGGTCCTTCAACTTGTTATTGAGAAAATAGAGATCTGTCTTTAGAGAGGCAAAAAAATTATGGGTGAATAAATATAAGTAAATAAATATATAAAACAAATTTGACACGAAAATTTAATAGCAAAAGAACAATTTGTCTCATATGCTCAGATGGGACTCGAATCCGCAACCTTTGAGTATTCTGTCCATTGAGTTACAGAGACTTAAGTATGATTATTATTGTATTTTAAAATTACCTTTTCACCTCACACGCTCTGAAAAGGAGGTTTTGTCAATCAGTTTAGGCGTAGAAAATCGCTTTTTGCGGCCTAGCGCGGCAAAGTACTTTTTTAATTTAATACTTACCTAAAAGTATGTCTTAATGCGTTCCGAATCGTACTATTGACTTTTTGTTATATTTGATTCTTATTTTTTTTTTTTTAATAATTATAATACTCCGTTTTGGTTTCATTATATTATTTTAGTTCATTGAATCATAAAAACAATAACAATAAGATTAAACTATTTGTTATAAGAATTTTATATTAGACTGGGTGAGATTTCACAACCTATAATTTGATTTCGGACTGTGACATAAATCTTTTTTTTTTATTTTAATTGTCTTTGTCTTGTACCTCATGTCAGTGTCAACATTTACATTGATTTTTTTAAATCGTTTTTATTCTTATTAATAAGTAACAATATATTCCTACTTTAAATAACTTTTAATTAACTATAATACTCCCTTTTTTAATGTTTTAGTTTTTTATATCATTAAAACAACGAGAATAAGGTGTATTTAGATTTAGATTTTTTTACCGGAAGTTGACCGGAAGTTGTTCCTCGCTGTTTTGAGGTGAAAAATTGTGTGTTGCGCTCGGCAGAAAAGTTTTTAGCGTCTTGTACCTTTGAAATCCTCGCTTCACTCAGGATTCAATCTTTGAATCCTTCACTTGCTCAGATTTCAATAGAGGTAACTCGCCGCTAAATAACCAACTTTCCAGCCTTGCATAACAAATAACTATTTTTATTATCAGGCTACAAATGGTCCAAAGATACAAATATATAATATAATATAGCCTTAAAAACTAAACATATCGATATTAAATTAAATATGAAAAAAAAACAATTTGACAGCTTAGCTCTGTCGAGTCGGGTCAGAGGGCAGCGCAGCGCCCCTCTGAAGCGTCTGTTTATGAGACGCCCTGCGGCCAGAAGTCTTCCTTCATGAAAGTTCCAGCCTAGCAGCTGTCGGTTTCGTCATCAGCCATTTTTAATGTTCCCACTGCTGGGACACTGGCCTTCCTTATGGATGGATAAGGAGAACGGGCCATGACCCACCACGCGGGCCAAATGCGGATTGGTGGGTTTTAACGACTGCAAACGCAGACGGGACCAACAGCTTAACGTGCCTTACGAAGCACGGAGGAGCTCGAGATAGTAAATTTTTGGTCACCCATCCCGTGACCGACCATTGCGAAAGTTGCTTAACCTTAACAATCGCAGGTCGAGCGCGCGAACCACTGCGCTACGGGCTCCTGTCAGCTGTCGGTATGCGCACCACAAACGCCTTAAAATAAGTGTTATGGCGCGACTCCAGAGGCTGAACTCTCAGACAGATGTTGGTCTTTATCTTGATGTACTCTATCAAGTCCTGCGCAGTGGTGGTGTAGTGCAGGCGGGATAGGTACACAGCCGTAGTCGTCATGGCCCGGTGCGTCAAAATTTTGAGATGGAGCTTTTCTTTGACTTTGACTTTTGACTGCTGAGTCTGCGAACGTGCGTTAGTGTCAGCAACAGCAGCAAATGCTTATGAGGACATGTCGAATACTTCTAATATGACAAAATAAACAAAAACTGATCTTGATGACCCAGTAGTCAGCAAGAGCAACATTAACCACCAACCAAGTCTCATAAGAGAGTAGTTCACAGGCATTATTATTTATCTTCTTTCTTTTTTTTATGTAACAACTTTGATTTCTTCGGACAAACAATGATACGGTCCGAATCAAACTTGCAGTAGTAATTTCGTTGGCGCGGGTTCCCGAGGGAAATGAACAATGAGAAAATAAGTTGTTCCGAACTATAGTTTCAGAGGGTGATATTCGTTATGAAACAGTTACTTCTACAATCATAAAAAATATTATGAAAAAATATGAAGATGATTTGTAGGATAGACTCACCCCGGCTTCTAACGCAAAAGATGTTATTTTTGCAGAAACTGTAAACGTTTTATTGTTACGTTTTCTTTATGTACTCGCATAAGTGATTAGATGACAATTCTCGCGCTGAGATAATGTCGAATTGGTCATTTTTTTAGACCATAATTTATTTGTTGAAACCTTAAGTCTCCCTTCTTTCACCTTCTCCCTTCCTCCATCGGACAACCAGACATACAAATATGCGCCACCGCTTTATGGTTGAGATCCCAAAGATTCGCACTAAACGTTTCACGTCAAATTTTATCATCCGTATTGCCAGAAAGTGGAATGCTTTGCCTGTCTTTCCTGATACTTACAATTTGAGGGTCTTACAATTTGAGGGTCTTCAAGTCGCATGTAAATAGGTTTCATCCTAGATCGCATCATCGCTTACCATCAGGCGAGATAGCGGTCAAGCGCTTTACTACACGGTCAAAATACTTTAGTTTCAATGATTTTTGACAATTCTATAATGTTGTAGATTGTTTTCAACGGGAACAGGAAGCTAGTATAATATTATAAAGCTGAAGAGTTTGTTTGTTTGAACGCGCTAATCTCAGGAACTACTGGACCGATTTAGAAAATTCTTAGACCATTAGAAAGCTAAATTTTTTCCGAGTGACATAGGCTTTATTTTATCATGATATTCCCACGGGAACGGGCACCACGCGGGTAAATCCGCGAGGATCAGCTAGTTAAATTACAAATAGGCGCATGACATGATTAAATGACATAAAGGGAGTCTTTGTGAGTCTTTTAATGATCATAACTGAAAAATCTGACGCGCTATCGCATGTACATTTTTGAACATTAAAACCTAATTTCACTATGAGATAAATAGATAAATAAATATATAAATAATTGCAAACAAATACACCAATTATCTAGCCCACGTTAAGTTCTTAAGAACTTGTGTTATGGCTACTAGATAACGGATAAACATACTTATATACTTTTTTTTTGTAAATACATACATAATATACATATTAAACACCCAGACCAAGACAAATAGACATGATCATGTGCACAAATATTAGTCTTGTCCGGGGATCGAACCCGGCACCTCCGACGCAGAACATGGGTTTAGTAACCCTGCACCAAACAGATCGTAAATTAAAGATAGAATAGAATAGCTTTCAATTCAATTCAATTCAATTAATTTATTTCAGGCAGTGCCCATAAAATGTGTTAGTAACAATAACCTTACAACTAGGGTTAATAACTTTACAACTACACAGAAATACACTTAAAAACATAACACACACACGTTAATCAGTTTGTGTGCATCTGCACCCAACCCTGTAGAATAGGTCATCTATCAATGATGATGGATATACCTGGATGGATATTTGCTTTACCTCTGCAAATCTCATTTGTGAAACAATTAGGTATTTCCCAACACACATTAACATTATAGTCAAACAGTATACCAAATTAATTTCAAAGCAGTTAATATGATTTTCGAAGAGGCTTTTCATTGCGTATTCGAAAGCTTTCCCGTTCCCGAACTTTACTATTACAAGCAATAAATTTTGAATTAGCACTAAACCTTTTAGCATTCTGTTTAATTAATTATTATACGAATATTTCAGGGGAAATCCAATGAGGAACATTTGTTTCTCATTAACGAATTAAGTTGTATAGACCGCTTTTCTTGTCGGCTAAAGAAGTCTCAAAAAGGAAGTGGTAGGAAAATTTTGATGATTCAAAATTGATTGTCTCTTGTTCTTATCTTGTCAATTCTTATGTTTAGTGAAAATGGGGATTTTCACTAAACATAAGAATTGCCTAAGGTTATTCTTAGCTTTCTTAGTTCATAATTCATTTATAATTATTATAATTTATTCTTAACTAATTCATAATCTAATCATAATTTTAATTGTTATATTCTCATTTTATTTTAATACTATTATCGATATTTTTTTGTTATTGCATGTTTTATCTAATGTTTTTGTATTGAATTTAATAATGAACGTCCATTAATTATTCATATATTTTTAGTTATCGCATACGATACGTCTGTGTCGTAGACGTGGATTCGCGCTTGCTCTAGGCATAAACTGAGAATCAGTGCTTTGCTGTGAAGTAAAGGTATCACTGAGTTTATGCCTCTTTCTATCGATGCGGCACACATATTGAGATGATACAATCTTATTTATTACATAGTTCTTGTGTTTTATTCTTGTTTGCATGAATGTGTGTGCTGTATATGATAGAAATAAACATTTATCTTATCTTATCTTATTTATTCTCACCATAACCCATTTGAATAAAATTACATAAAGATGAACTTAGGTGCTGTATGCTTAACTTAAAAATATAGGACCTAAGATAGTAAATGACATTAGTTTATCAAATAGGGTTACGGCGGGCTAACACCTAAAGTAGGAAAATCCTGTCTCAGGTTTTTTTTTATGCTGCTGTTAAGTAGATGGAAGCGAGCCTCTCCCGGAATCCTCAACCATTGAGGAACTGGCTATCTTATCTCTAACTGCCGGTACATCACAATACTGAAAACATACCACGAACCAAACCGAATACAAGAGGTACCCCCGCTGGGAATCGAACCCGGGACCTAAAGGTTGTACCACTAGACCACAGAGGCGGTTAAATAAAGGCCGTTCGTATCGCGTGATACAGCGGTTTTCAGCTAGGAGGTCTGTGGTACCAAGGGGCTGAGGCGTGAGCTGTATGTATGTGATAAGTAGTTAATCCCATACAATATTAATAACACTCAAATTAATCTCAACAAAAGCGTCCAACATCTCAAACGGAGACAAAACATGGCGACGGCTCGCCCGGAATCACGTGGCTTCCCCTCCGACAATTAATAAACTGAACTGAACTGAACTATTCAGAACAATAAATTCCCGAACGGTCCAGAACGGTCCCGACCCTTGTAGAAATTAGTCTTCGTGACCCTTAAGCGTTTTGTACACGAGCGGTAAAATCGCGGCAACTCCGCCCTACTAACGTCGGGCAATCTCCAAAAGCACAAGACCGCGACTGTGAATTGTCTCAGTCTCGGTCACACATCGTCACACATTCGTAAGCGACATATCGATGTCGCGTGTCGCGTTCGATAAGTTGACATTTCGCCCAAAATCAAACTCGTCCTGATTTTATTTATCCAACTTTTCTCAATTGCCATTATTTAACTAATACAAACTAAGGGTCTAGATTGGGTGCCGGTAGAAAATATCTAGGATTTGACAGCTTTGACAACCATAAACCGGTTAAATTTAGCTGGTGCAATTTAGAATTAAAGTCAATTGTTTTGGTTGGGTTAGAAATAAGACCAGAGGGCCAAGTGTGAGTTTGAATATGTTCAAACGTTACCATCGTGTGAGAGTGAAATTTTGACAGATAGCCTTAATGCAATGGGAATAAGGTTGAGAATTAAACTCTATTCGCAAACTGCGGCGTAAGCGAGTAAGATGAGACAACTCACAAAAAGCACACTGAAAACCATTAAAAAAACTCGCGTTTTTGTGCTAAGGCATAACTATGACCAGCCAGCAAAACATAGGACATACTGGTTAAGATTTGAAATGGACGAAAGGTAAACTTAACTTGTCACGACCGAAAACGACGGTTTGATATTCACGGCTAGCCTCATGCGCAGCAGGAGCAGTGTGAATCGTTAATTTTGATGCGAAATAAAACTTTTAGCTTTATAAATTATAGCAAAGTAGGTACAATTTAAGAACTTTCACATTTGGACAAAGAGAGTATACTCTTTTTGTCCAAATGCGAAAGTTACATCTGTGTTACAGGTCATCAGGCACCTGCTACCTCGATACACTAACTACAAGAATGACATGATGAGTAACAGCCAATATTGTCATTAATTATTTATTTTTATATACTTATGTGATTAATAACTAATGTAAGACGACCTCAAATAAAACTACAACAATTACACTCTCAGCACACTTTTATTGTTCGTAACTCGACACTACAATATAGTTTAAACTTAGAAGCACTGCAAAAACACTTTTTCAGACTACCACTCGCTACTTTGATCGTACCAACACTGATTCAATTTTCCGCCACTCGCCATAAGAAAAACAAGGCGCCATCTTTTTTCTTTTCCGGAAGTTACCATTTTGTAATAACATTAACTACTCTCGTAGTCAATTGGTGGTATTATAATTTTAATGAATAACATTAAATATATAAAATATGTTTTGATTTTGCTTATGAATTGTAAAAATTAGAAAATAATACGAGAACCTTACACTAAGTACTTCACAACCATAATATATATAATTTAGCTTTATAAATTAAAGCAAAGTAGGTACGATTTAACAACTTTCAAATTTGGACAAAAAGTGTATAGGCCCTCGGGCTGCGTCACGAGAACGCGATGCGATGCGAGACTCAACGAACGCATGCCAGTCTGTTGACGTTGCGCGAATTTAGTAGCAATAATCGTCGCGATTTACCCGCTCGTGGAGACAGCGCCTTATGACCGGTCGAAAGGTAATATTTTTGAGCCGGCTAATTGCCCGAGGCAAGGCTAAGCCGAGATGTCAACGCGGCTTAGTTCAAACTTGATTGAAATATAAGGGTTCGAAGGTGTTTGTAAACTACTAAGCATTAATTACTCAGAAACTGAATAGGTGGTAATAGTACCTACTTTTCTTACGAAAATAAGGCTGACACTGGTGGTATGTAATAAATATTAAACAAGAAAATATACTAGAATTTTTTTTTGCAATTAATTAGAGAAATACGTAAATTGATCAATGACTGAATTAAAGATTAAAACAAGTGAAAACATGACGTTTAACTCGCAATTTATTTATAGAATAGATTTAAAATTAGTTAGTAATCTTTGTTTAAAATCACGTATCGAGGTTTCGCCCGCGTGGTTCCCGTTCCCGTGGGAATATCGGGTTAAAGAGGTAGCCTATTTATGGATGCGGGTTCGAATCCCGCCAAGGCGACTTGAGACTAGTTGCTTTTTTCTAGTATATTTTCTTGTACAATATTTATCACATTAAAATAGCATTGTAAAATGCAAAATGAAAAATTTAAAATTAGATGGCTGTTTCATCTTAATCGATAGTCAAACATTTGTAAAAATGTTTCTTTCGAATGCGAGGATATATCTCTCATTGATGAAACGCGCGCCGTTTGTATTTTTCTCACAGACCTATGTCGAGATACACGTAAAAAGCTATTCAAACTGTATGAGAACATAGCGTGTCGAACTTTTCGTACCTACGATGACTTTATGAGCTAGATTAAGTTATGTTAAACATTTAAATGTTATTAAGGAGCTCTTGCAAGAAAGCACTGCACAATTAACCATTTTCGTTTCTGAGTGACACGTGTTTTCATGGCAATGGTCTCAAGTGGACTGATTTAGGTCGTAAAACTTTGACCGTTAATCAAACTTTTGGCACGCAAGCTAGGTACACTCTTACCGTCTATCTCGCTATAGGTCTGTGTTTTTCTAGTATATTTCCTTGTTTAATATTTATCACATAACGTAGTGTATATTCAAGGCCGTGTCAACCACAAAAAGGTTATAACTTTTAATTATTTCGAGAGGGTTGCAATTCTCATTGTTGAGGGTCGACATTCGAACCTCGTCTCGCTCCAGGAATTTATTATCCCAAATAGTTTCACCCTCTCGGTCTGTATACAGTCGCCATTTACAAAAAGGTATTTGGAATAAAGATTATTTTTAACAACTAAAATAATTGAGGTAATCGCTTATTAAATTGATGACGACCTCCGTGGGTGGTAGACTGATACGTACACCGGTTTCAAGGTGACAAGGTCCTACTCTGAGGTCCCGGGTTCGAATCCCGGTAGGGGCAAATTCCCGTGATTCTCGTTCCCGTGGGAATATCGGGATAAAAAGTATTCTATGTTCATAACCAGGCTATCTACTATCTGTGTACGAAATTTCATCCAAATCCTTTCAGTAGTTTCAGAGCCTATTCAAATCAAACAAACAAACAATTAAATTTTTCCTCTTTATAATATTTTCTTTTTATACAATTCGTAATGCGTAAATAAACATAGTAATTTTTTCAAATAAGCATTTCCGCCGTGAAATACAGAAAAAAAAATGTGAAAAAATATGATACTTTCCGTACACTATGTGACAACCTGTTTGGCGCAGGGGTACTAACCCCACCTTCTGCGCCAGAGGTCCCGGGTTCGATCCCCGGACAAGACAAATATTTGTGTGCATGAACATGTCTATTTTTCTTGGTCTGGATGTTTAATATGTATATACTTAACGTGGGCTAGATAATTGGTGTGATTGTATGGAAATATTTATTATTATTTATAACTAGAGGCCGGGCGCGGTTTCACCCGCGTGGTTCCCGTTCCCGTGGGAATTTTGGGATTATTTATAGCCTATGTTACTACTTGGTGTCTAAGGATTCTCTATACCAAATTTCGTCAAAATCGGTCCAGTAGTTTTTGAGTTTATTACTTACTTAAAAAAAAAAACATCAATCGCCTCCAGTGAATGAGAGTTAATTTAGTTTTTTTTATTTTTGTAAGGAGGTTCTGTTTGTCCATTGTAAGATATGATATTATAGACAGAAACTCAATTAAATAAAACAAATCGGGGAGTGTGCAGCAGAATTGCACAGCCTCATTCCACTATCCTCATTTTTTCATCTGACAACCAGACGTACAAATAGGTGACACAATTGTATTGTTGATTGATATATCGCACAAAGCGTTTTGACTCGAAATTTATCATCCGTACCGCCAAAGAATGAAACTCCTTGCCTGAGACTGTGTTTCTTGACACTTACAATTTGGGGGTCTCCAAGTCACGAGTAAATAGGTATCTTTGGCCTCTGCCTCGAATCTAGCGGGCAGCGGGGCGACGCCGACGGCGGCGCGACTATCGTAAACGGCGGTGCGCGGGTGGTGCGGGGCGAGCGTTTCCACAGTCGCGCCGCCGCCGCCCCGCTGCCCGCTAGATTCGAGGCAGAGGCCTTAGGCAAGCGCGGTACATCCTAAATCGCATCTTCGCTTTCCATCACACAGGATCCGGTTGACAGCTTCAAGCGCTTTACCTAACTACAATTCAAACAAAACAACTTTTTATATATTAAAACAACGGGACTAAAACGCGCAATTTTTTTAGTACTACAACTATGTACTTACAGTTTAACGTTTCGGGTATGTTGGAATAGCCGTGGTCACAAGCAGACTCAGCATTGTGACCACGGCTATTGCAACATAGCCGAAACGTCAAGCTGTAAGTACATAGTTGTAGTACATAAAAAATGTCGCGTTTTAGTCCCGTTGTTTTAATATATAATTATAATGGAACGCGAAAGTTTAAAATCTTATAAAACAACTTTTCATTTTCTTCGGATTTCCCGGCGACGCGACGTTTCTTTTGAAAAGCATTGAAACTTTGGAATATAAAAATACGGAAAAAAATATTAATTAGTTGTATCTTTTTTAAATTCGATAATGGTGTTATGCTTGTGATAGGTTTTAGGTTTATAATGAGCCTGAAAATTTAATTAGATGCTGTACACACGCACACACACACACACACACATACACACACACACACACACACACACACAAACATTAACACACACACATTTATCAAATGATATGTTCAATAATTAGACTGCGAACAGTATTAACCAGCCAGTTTGTTTTGTTTGAGAATATAATGTTTTGCTTTTGGAGGAATCACCAGCTCCTAAGATACAGGATTAGTCCTAGTTTAGGAGTTGGAACCTGAATTGTTAACGTTGTAATTGTGACTTTTCTCAATAATGAGTACATTGTTTTAGTTCTACAATGTTATTATTTGTTGTTTAATAAAGTTTTATTATTATTATGTAAGACATGTACAATATAAAGTTGTCGTGTGCTCCGTAAGCCTAGCACAAAAAACTATCGATATAGTTTTTTTTTTTATACAATCACACCAATTATCTAGCCCACGTTAAGTATCATGAAGAACTTGTGTTATGGATACTAGATAACGGATAAACATACTTATATATATTTTTTTCTAAATACATACATAATATACATAAAACATCCAGACCAAGACAAATAGACATGTTCATGCACACAAATATTTGTCTTGTCCGGGGATCGAACCCGGGACCTCTGGCGCAGAAGGTGGGGTTAGTACCCCTGCGCCAAACAGGTCGTCAGGTAGTATTGAGTAAGTATAGAGCACGTAATGTCAAAAAATGTAGTTCCGTTTCTTCTTCTTCTTCTTTCTTAATTAATGGCGTGCTCGCGTTAAATACGCGAATTTTGCCAATGTCAAGTAAATATATTTTGTAATATATAAGAATTGTACGGTAGATCGAGTTAAAAATGGAGCCTCACAACACGTGTTATTACGAAAAGAAAACGGGTGAAACTCCTGTAGTTCCGTTTACGTCCGGTAGAAAAAAAATATGACATATTAAACAGCTTTTGATATGTCAAATTTTTTTCTTATTTTACTTCCTTGATACTTACTCGAAAGTTTTTCGTGCTAGGCCTGCTCAACACAAAAAAGGCTAGAAGATTTTTTTTTTTTTTTTATGATTTTGTAATTTTTGCATTTTTCAATGCTATTTTAATACTTATGGTAAATTTTAAATAGAAAAATATTGGAAAAAATTAACTCGGCCAACCCGCGACCTTTGGAAATCCGGTCCAATGCTCTCAAAGAGCATTGGACCGGATTTCCAAAGGTCGCGGGTTCGATTCCCGTCTATGAATTCACTTGTGGCCGAGTTAATAAGAGCATTTGACCGGATTTCCAAAGATCGCGGGTTCGATTCCCGTCTGAGAATTCACTTGTGGTCGAGTTAATTTTTTCCAATATTTTTCTATTTAAAATTTACCATAAGGCTAGAAGTAGTAAGTTAGTTGTCACGCTTTTTGCACAGAATACAGGAGCCATAGCCGTCTTTACATTTTCCTCTACCATCTATTTATTGCAATTAAGGTGACCGAATTAGACGCAGTATAAAAAGGGAATCGTTCTAAATTGTTAAGCCAATAAGGTCACTTCCGACGCCTAATTTAGGTGACAATGCGACCAAACAATCGCAGGGATCATCCACGTAGGTATAGAGTTAGTCTCGTTATTGATAACGCATTCGATCTCTGCAAAAAAGGTCAATGAGTAAATAGGTACGTACGAAAATAAATATAGCACTATGCTCATGTATATAACCACTAAATCAATGGATACTCGTAAAACAAATAGTTTTTTCTTTGCATTTTACAGTAATTTTAATATGTTTTGATGTTCCTAGTGACTCTTTATTTATGTTGCCGTAATTCGAAAGTCGGCAAACCACATCATATTTCTGGGAGGAAAATATTTAGGTCACTTCTTCTAAAAAAAAACCCATATAAAAGTTCCTTGTCAAATAATAGGAAACGCTCCTATTTATAATTTTTGGGACTCAAAATAAAAACAAACAAAAATTAAGTTTGAATCCAGGTACATTAACGGGAGCAGCCTGGACGGCTTTCGCCCTTTATAGGTTAATCGTCCTTGGTTCGTTGGCGTCCTTTGATTGGATTTATCTGGTAGTAGTCGAAGATCAGAAGCAGGTTCTAATTAGGGAAGTACCTTTTATGTTATACAGTGGACAGCTCGTGATCGTTGAGTTTTATTTATTCACATTTAGTACTATTAGTTCGTAAGAACGTGCGTTTTTGCAGTAAGATTTGAACACCGTGCTCACTTTGGATGCGTTTTTCGTGCGAATTTTATTCGTACGCACCCATATCGTCGTCGTCGTCGTCGTCATCAGCCATTTTTAATGTCCCCACAGCTGGGGCACTGGCGTTCCTTATGGATGGATAAGGAGAACGGGCCATGGCCCACCAGGCGGGCCCAATGCGGATTGGTGGGTTTTAACGACTGCAAATGCAGCCGGGACCAACGGCTTAACGTATCTTCCGAAGCAAGGAGGAGCTCGAGATAGTTAATTTTTGGTCAACTATCCCGTGACCGACCATTGCAAAAGTCGCTTAACCTCAACACTTAAGTCACGAACCCATATACAGGATGGAAATAAAGACGGGCATCGGAGGGAAAGTACCCTAAATATTGATGTAAGCTAATTTTACCCAAAGGAAACATTTCTTCATTTTCAAAAAAAAATTAAACAAAATTCAAAGTTTTTTTTTGAAAATTACATATTAGCACCGGGAATCGAACCATCAGCCTTATCAATACTTAACTTAAGGTATGATGAAGGATAAGAGCCTCGTCGTTGTTCATAAAAAAAAACATTTGATTGCTGTATAATCTCTCATTCCCTTGTGAATATAGGTATAAGTATACGCAGACACGTAGTTAAGAATACAACAAAATCCGGAACATTTCCGTAAATGACAGCGCGTTAGAACGACTTGATCAAAGCGTATAGTTATTACGCCGCGCCACGCACTCGCATTAACGCGTGCGTCGTTCACTTTTATTGGTTTTCCCCTGAGCATATCAGGGGGTGTACTCAGAAGACCCAACATGAAAAGTAATTTGACGAACGTTTGTTGTGTTTCGTGACTATGTCAGTGTCATATCATCATTATCATTAATAAACAAAATACCAGCTTTGGATCGCAGAGCTAAAAAACTCGCCAACAAGCAAAATCAGTTCATATAAAAAATATGGTTGAGCGAAGCGATGGCTAGTTTATGCGTCATGCTCGTGAGCGGGTGCTGCCAGTGGGATAGGTCTGCTGTCTGATTGTGTTAAAATATGTTGAGGTATTTATATTTTTGTTTAAATTTCATGTTATTTAAAATGTTTTGAGTTGAGAGCGTGACACTGCTTTATCAGAATAAATAAAAATTTGGAATGTTTTCCAATTTTTCTAGCAATATGAAAGTATTTTTTTTTATTTACTTTAAATACCTACGCTTTATGATTATGACCCAGCTGTTGCGTCTTCCAGTAACATTGTAAGTTGCGTCTTACATTAATGCACTTTTATCTTTCATTTTTTTGTTGTTGCCATTGTACTTTTTATATTGATACACTTTAACATAAGTACCAGAAGTACGTCATGGTCACTCAAACGTTTCTTTGGCGATGTCGTGAGAGGGGGGTCGTTACGTTCCCTAAAATATGGTTGAGCGAAGCGATGGAGGGTTCATGCGTCATACTTGTGAACGGGTGCCGCCAGCAGAAATGGGTTTACTTCAGTCTGCTTGTCTTAACTTTGTGCTAAGAGCTTAAATATTTTCATCTCAAATAAATTGCTATTTACCTGTATGCACGTCACAACTTGCAGTACAGTAATATTGTAATGCTAGAAATGTTATAATGTATGGTAAGTCCTTCCTTGCGAGTTAAAAAACGTTGACGGTTAGTATAACCTTAAAATGTACTTCTATTTTAGTATTTTTTTATGATGAAAATTGATCGCACCCATGTGTTAAAGGTCAGTTTTAAATTTGAAGACTCTGTATGAAATAAAACAGAGAGAAAAAAATTACCCTTGAGAAAGAATAAAAATCCTATAATTGTTTACAGAAAGATTAAATAGTCTTCAAAAATCTTTTGATCCTATAGTAGTATTTTGTAAGAGAACAAGTTATTATAATACACTAAGCTGAAATCATAATAAGTTTGCATTGGATTAGTCTTGTTCGAGGTTATTTTAAATGCAGTTCTACTTACGTACCTACATCTTAAGTTTTGGCGCGCACTGTTCGTTGAAATAAAATAACTTTTCCGGATATTCAACGCGCTATATTTCACGAACTAAGTTGCAATTGTCCGCATTTTTAGGTTTTTTGGTTTTTTTTAGGGGCAGTTCTACTTAATTAGAGCGATATTAGATCCAACAACCGTATAAGCTACTAGATCAATTACTTTTTAGTAGGTTAACCTCAGCCATTTTGTTCTGATTCCATTGGTCCAATTCGATGTGATAAAATTGTTTAATAAAAATTTTCTTTGTCATGGATGTCAGGAAGAAGTTATTTAAGATTCCTAAGATTTATCGAAATATTTTTTTTACCATATATGTAATGCACTATTTTTGAAAGGGCCTTGTGAAATTAACCAAATTTTCGTAGACATTTACAATGAAAATGACTTCCCCGGCGTTCACACACTACATTTACAATATTTTGTGGTACTAATGTCCTACAATTACACCAAATTATATATATATATATATATATATATATATATATATATATATTATACCTATGTTTATTAGGAATCATACGAGCGTTTTTAAATATTATTTTTTTAAGAGAAAACAACTGCATCAACCAGGCAAAACAACAAAAACGTACTTATAACTAATAATTTAGTACATTACAAGTGCATTATAAACATGATTGCTTTAGTAGGTTATGTTAGTTACTAATAAGAGTGTTTTTGTTTAAAATGTGTGTTGGGGATGATAAAGTAGTGATACATACTATTATATATGCGGACAAGGAGGCAAGTGACAAGACCGACGATTAGAAACACACTGCTTTTAATCGTACAACGTAATACAGTAGTGACGCAGTCACATACATAATTATAACTATAGTTCATACATAACACATACATAAGCCCATTTCGCCAGCTCCGTTTTACTATTGAGAATCCGGACGTACTGCAAGTTACACTGCTATCTGGTTCATATTCCACCCTCCATCCAAAGCCTTTCCCATATCTTATATTAAACACAGCCAAGGAGTTGAATTTCCTGCCAGAGTCTCTATTACCGGGAGCCTATAACCCTAATATATTTAGGCTCGAATAAATTAGCTTTTTCAAGGCAACCTTTTCTTAATAACTAGTATAACTATTCAGAATGAGTTATGTAGCCTATTTCATGAAAAAAAAATAAGGTCCATATCAATAAATGTATGCCATATATCGGTCGCCTATCGCGGTTTGTCTTTCGTAGTAGACCCTCAGTTTAGACAGAAATGCTTTTGATGCGTTTATGACATTATAAACGCATTCAAGTTGTCGGCTGATGTAACAAAAAACCGACTTCAAAAATCAAAAAGTAAAAAATAAACCTTTTGTTGGAGTCGTTGCCAGGCTGCCAGCCAGAGAATTCTACATCGAACTTCGATTACTTTTATTTTTCTTAACATAACTCCATAAAACTCAAACTAGTAGTGTAGGCACTAGTTTGAGTCAAAACGCTTGACCGATAACCAGCACCATCTAGTTAACTTTATTACCATCGAGTTTGAGTCAAACCGATTGACCGATAAGCAGCGCCATCTAGTGAACTTTATTGCCATCTTGCGGTTTTTACAACAATATTTTTGAGATTTCCTGAAAAATACTGAACTGATTTCGAAAATTTTTAAAATGAGACCCACTTGTGAACACACCTGATCCAATAACGTTTGAATTATTACAATCGGTCCAGCCGTCTTCGAGTATTCGCTGCGACGAATTCTCGAACCACCTTCTTTTTTGAAATCGGTTAAAAACTGAAATATTTAGGCGGCAAGATCTTACAAACCAGATTAACACATATTTGTAATGCACTAAAAGTTTTGTTAATAAGTGCCTATAGGTGCCAAATGAGGGTCATTTCTGCTAACGTTAAACGTATTTCAATTATTGTGTTTCATTGTAGTCATCTTTTATATACTTAGTTTTTAATACTCGTCGTCGTCGTCGTCTCAGCCATATAACACCCACTGCTGGGTATAGGCCTCCCCGAAAAAGGGGGGTTTGCCATAATCGCCACGCTTGGCAGGCGGGTTGGCGATCGCAGTATGGCCAAGTTTGTAGGAGACGCTGCTGCCCGTCTTCTGAAGCCTGAGTCCCTTAGTCGCCTAAGTAGTAAGTAGTCGCCTGTAGTTTTTAATACTACAGTGTAAAAAGACACTAAAATTGATAAATTACTGAGATACGATTAGGAATTAGCCTAAGGTAAGGTATTTGTCTGTCTAGGCATTTTCGATCCATATAGGTATTATGTTTATTTGCAAAAAAATAATATTTAATCATGAATAAACTATTAAAGAAAATTACCGTAGCTAACCTTTTCTTAAAACAGTTACTTTACGTCCGTGAGTTACGTAGAACCTCAGGAAAAATTAGACCGTTGTGAACAGCCGTGTCCGTCCAGATTTCAGCGGTGATACAAATTTTTCGCCGCAACGTCGATCATACGTCGGATTTCCGAGCAGTTGCTGTGTTTCACACAACTTGTGCATAGTGAAGATAAAAGCAGTGATGAAGGTTTGACTTTGATGCTTAAATAAAACTTTAAGGCAGGAGCTCGTCCGGCAGCGTGTTTTTTAAACTTTTATTTTTTACGTTAGTGTTAAAGTGCATGAGTTACTGATCAACAGTGTTTTACTAAGGCAGTATCTAACCGTAAAAAAATGTTAAATTCGCGTCAGGACACGTGACCCTAATCGAAAATTCGTAAGACTATTTACCGTTGATATATTTCAAATTACATAAAGTCTCACTCTTCAAAGATCTACGTATATTAGTTAATATCAACCATTATATAAAGATGATTCTAAAAAACAAAGACCTGCCAAATCAAGTAGGTAAGTCTCCGTTTTCATCAACTTTTTATGAAGTTGTGGTCAAGATAATAAAAGATTTTGATCGTTATTTTCGTTTAAGCGGTTTTCACTTCTGCCGGCACTCCCATAGTGTATGTTTTTGTTTAAGAGAGCTAAAATACCGTAAGTTATAAACTTGCAACTTATTGCCACTTACTTGTTATAAACAGAGTATACTGCGTCCAACTTGACTATAAGAAATTCTATCCAATTTTACCGGTGAAACGAAAATTGGGGTGGACTATTCAAGCCGTACTTGTCATTGAAGAGCTGACGTTCATCCAGCTTTCGGTAAATTGCTTTAAGGTTCATTTTACAACGGCTACTTCGGTGTTTTGCTCATTGTACATAGTGATGTTGATGGGTGTTGACGTGTCTGCAGCTAGTGGCGTAGATCCGTGATTAATGGAATTAATCAACTTTGTTTCAGCTAAGGAAGATAATAAGCGAAGTAAATTCTTTAAGAAGGTACCTGATTAATGGAAGCAAATAATCTTCTTTGAGCTACAAACTATCAAAAGAAAAAGATGAAAAAACGATGTAGAAAGATGAATACCTATAAGAAGTAGAAAATATTTTGACCTATCCTCATAAATCTCGGTAGCTCAATGGACTTCCAAACGTCGCGGGTTCGAGTACCTACCTATATCTAAGTATTTTCGCAAAAAAGATTAACATTATAAATAAAAAATCCTAAAAAAATTAAAAGCTTACAAATTTGATAATGTCGGTTATAGTGACCAAAAATTATAAAACATTAAGCACCACTACATTGATTTGATTTGATTTCAAGACACTTTCAATCCACATAGATTTTTTGGCTGTCAAATCGTAAAAAAAAAAGACTTTTTCAAATATCTTGGAGTCTTTTTACTCTTCTTATTTACGTCTGGAATCACACAACAACTTTAACGTGAAATTCTCCGCTAAAATCGGTAACATTTTTGTAAGTGAAGAATGTGGCGTATGACAGCGGTACTCTCGATTTGAGGGGTGGTCTCTGAAATACCGAATGTCTGAAATTGTTGCCTGTAGGAGTATTTTTAGAAATGGTAGTGAAGTGGAGATCGCGTGGATATGGCTAATGTGCTGTTTCTCAATATTAGGTACTACAAATCGGATTTTAATTAAATAAATATTTGAAGCCCCAAAACATTTATACTAATATTATAAAGAGGAAAGATTTGATTGTTTGTTTGTTTGCATTGAATAGGCTCCGAAACTACTGAACGGATTTGGATGAAATTTGGTGGACATGTAGTAGATAGCCTGGTTATGAACATAGGATACTTTTTATCCCGATATTCCCACGGGAAGGGGAACCACGCGGGTGTAACCGCGAGCGGCCGCTAGTCTATACTAATATTATAAAGAGGAAAGATTTTACTGTTTGTTTGTTTGTTTGCATTGAAAAGGCTCCGAAACTACTGAACGGATTTGGATGAAATTTGGTGCACAGGTAGTAGATAGCCTGGTTATGAACATAGGATACTTTTTATCCCGATATTCCCACGGGAACGGGAACCACGCGGGTGAAACCGCGAGCGGCCGCTAGTCGATAATAAAATTGCTTGCTTCAAAATTACGATGATAGCAGCTGGTTGTAGGGATTCTAATCCCTGGTAGCCTGGCCACTTTTTATCAACCCTCGTAGCTCGATGATGTGTCACTGTCTCGCTCACATCATAACAGGATATCATATCACGTGATATAAGCCGGTGACATCATGCGCCGTATCATACCGCGTGATACAATTGTGTTCCTGCTGAGGGCCTTGAGACGTATTTTTGAATCATTCGAAACTCTCAAGGTGTTGATTATAGCAAATCTACGGGATTGCGATTCTTTGAAGTGATAGTCGCATAGCAGACGGTCGCATCACTCAAATTGCTTGTAATTTCGTTTCGTTTTTTTTATAATTTCTTGTAAATTATCATCGTTCTTTTTAATCAATAAATTAAGTGATTTTCATAAAGCTGCTAAACCAAAAAAGCCTATTCTGCGAGTAGGCATCTTTTTTACTATTACTTTCGGTAAGAGTAGCTTTAATTCCCAGATTGAGCTTCGGAGCCCTCATGCTAGGGCAGTATGTTTTTATTAATTCTAATCGGTTTTCTTTGGACAATTAGCAAAATCAGTTTACTACATGCCGCTAGGTTCGCTGCTTGCTTAGATGCCAGAGTTCTTCCGAAGCTGTATCAATATTAACTCGCTGGAGTTACATCTAAATACACTGATTAATAACAGTATTTTCATATCGTTGCTTAAGTTCTGAGACCACGTAAGTCACTGTATCTAACAGAACAAATAAACAAATAGAAAAAAACACCTATTTGCATCACAATAAAGCACACATCAAATAACAAAAAAAGCAATGAAATCACTACATCTATTACAAACGAAGTTGCGGGTGATACCTAGTTACTAAATAAACAAGAAAATTACTTCTCTAACTCGGAGTTAAATTAATCATGGAGACATGAATGACAATAACGTTGAATCATTTCTATGGTGTTGTGAAATTAATTGATGACATCTTATGTTGTTCTAGAACGCTGACGTTCGTTGCAATTCACTCTACGAATCTGTTTCTCAAAGTTTGGAGTCGAGAAACCTCTAGAACAAGTAAGAGAGAGAAGAGTCTATCTAATGGTATTTCGTACTTGAATTAAATTATCTGAATGAAAATTTGTATATTTTTAGCTAAACGAGAGTCAGTAGAAACGTGTTCTCACGTTTATATTGACAAGCAGTCAAATATGGTTTTGTTTTTTATAGTCGTTTATGTGGCTTTGAGCGGGGACTTATACGTCCAGCAGGGAATTGCAACCAGTAAATGAAATAGCAGGAAATGATTATAAAATATGAAAACCGACTTCAAAAAACTAAAAAGCAAAAATAAACCATTCTTTTATTTTTCTTGCCTTGGCAGGCACCGACTAGACCGATTATTTTTTGCTTTTTAATAGAAGAGGTCTCGTGCCTACGCTAATAACCTTATGTCAACTGCTCATCACTTTACAAAATGCTGCTTTTTCCGGTGCAGGGACGATACTTATTAAGGAATTCTCCTCTACTTCATCATCAGCTCCACTTTATCACTTGGATTGAGTCGAGCGTAAATTGCTTATGAACCACATTAAAGAAATCGTATCGGTTTCGTGAAATGCTAAGTATTTAATAGTTCCGATGACCATTTCTGGTCTTCATCATCAATACCACTTTACCAAATGATGCTTTTCGGAAGCATATGCATGAGTTTCTATAGAAAACACCGATATCGCTATAGTAGTGCCTATAATATAGCCATCAGATCCTGACATGATGACAATGAGACCACATGACAATTAAAAAGTTATAATTAGATGGCTGTTTCATCTTAATCGATAGTCAAACATCTGTAAAGATGTTTCTTTCGAATGCGAGAATATTTCTCTCATTGATGAAGCGACGGTGGCCAACACCGTAGAACGGTGAATATACTAGAAAAATTCGACGTGTCATAGGTCTCTGTAGCATAATTGGTTAGTGCATTGGGCCGGACTTCCAAGGATGCGGTCCAGCCGTCTTCGAGTAATAGAGTAACATACAAGAAAAAAGATTCCGTCGTATTAAGAAGAACCTCCTCCTTTTTTTAGTCGGCTAATAAAAAATATCAACTAATCATATTATGCATCATAATTTATCAGTCACTGATTGACCACTGCTGGTATAGGACTGTCAAAATTATCTCTACATCGATTGGTCCTGCGCTGCCCACATCCAGCAGTTTCCCGTTTCACCTTAGCTGCGAGACTGGTACAGCACAGAACGGACATATTTTAATATTGATGCGTACAAGACAAATATGACTTGTATACGATTTCCTCCTTAGGTGGCATCTACGACACGTTGTTACGTGTACTGGACGCGGCTGTGTGCTGTTACGAATATAAAACTTTAGGGGACAGTAAGCATTGGTTGAGGACCTTTGTCCTCCTTAGGCGGCGTCTACGATATCGTTACGTGTACTTACGCGGCTCTGTGCTCTTAAGCATATAAAACTTTAGGGGACATTGGTTGAGGACCTCAGTCCTCCTTAGGCGGTTTCTACGACATACTTTGCGTGTACTGAGTCGACTCTGTGCTGTTAAGAATATAAAACTTTAGGGGACAGTAAGCATTGGTTGAGGACCTGTCCTCCTTAGGCAGCGTCTACGACATACGTTACGTGTACTGAGTCGGCTCTGTGTTGTTAAGAATAAAGCGCATGATTTATATTACGGTATGATGTGGCAAGGGCCTAACCGCTACTACATCCAAACGAGTTAAGAGGAAGTAGAGTTATGGTGGTTTTTATTTAAATTCATTTTAAGTAAGTATTTATTATCATTTATTTTTTTGATTTCTTTATGGACAACCAACAAGGCATACACAAAAAACTTGGCTTAAAACACACACAGTTCACCTTAATGTAGACATAGTGTTGCCCTACTGAGAGGCTGCCACGGCATGCATTAAATAGAATAGTATACACAGTAATTTACTAAACTAAAACCTAATTATGACTAATTAAAAAATATTAAATTTAAATAGGACGCATAACCAAAATATGTGCAATATTATACTACGCAAAAAAATATATTAACCTAATATTCTTAAAAGTTCTTTTTTAAACTTATCTAGTTTAAGATGGAAAATATCTAAACAGCCTCTTTTACAGATGCGGTTTTGCGATGACAGTGTTTAGTTACTTTAAGTGTTAATT
This sequence comes from Chrysoteuchia culmella, assembly GCA_910589605.1. NCBI lineage: Eukaryota > Metazoa > Arthropoda > Insecta > Lepidoptera > Crambidae > Chrysoteuchia > Chrysoteuchia culmella. The sequence goes on from OU342659.1 coordinate 18,120,936, forward strand.
TAACACATAGACCTAGTGATATCATAAGTAGTCACAGTAGGTACCTCCTCTTCACGCCCAAACTAATGAACCAATATTGAAGAATTTTGGCACAGAAATAAATTAGACCTATAGACTTTTACCTACTTTTAACAAAAAAAAACCACGGTACGACGCAACTGGAACATCATTCATATCAACATTTCCGATTACCGCAATAAAAAGTATAACAGTTCTTATGTATTGCAGAACTGCCAGATTTCAGTAAATTCTCCGAGAAAAAGATAAAAATTAACATACACTTAATATTTTCGATTCGTTTCTAAATATTTCTTACCAAGATTTTATTCTACTTATCGTATGAGGATTAGTGCGTTTGAGGGCAGTAGTACCATTGATCAGTACCATTTATGGTACTAGTGATGGCCACCACGTGTGTCAGAGTTTATCAAGCCGCCTATAAGGCCTCTGACTTGACTTGATGAACTTGACAACAGCCGGGACCGACGGTTTACCCACTCAGGACCCTATGAGAATGATACACAATAGATCCTGGGTTCTCAATTTTTTACACTATGCGGCTCATCCGACGTTTTGCAAATATACTACGCCCCTATGGGTCGAAATGGGGTTTCTAGCGTGAGAATACGAACGACTTAATAAATGTTACAGTTATTTTAATAAAAAGTAACATACAGGTGAAACTGCCGCGCCCCCTTTAATCATTCTACGCCTCCCAAGTGGGGCGCGCCCCACCTTTTGGGAATCCCTGCGTAGATACTCTATTGTTCGGTGTCCTGCTAGCAAACGATGAATTAACATGCCCTCCGCTCCGATGCACTTAAGCGATCAGTTGTAATGCCACTTTACAGCCTCCGATCCGATTCCTGGCCGGACCGAGCTTTGCCTAATAAACGTGATCAATTCAAGATTTTATTTAAGTGTTCATATAGAAGTTTATTAAAGACTAGCGGCCGTTCGCGGTTTCTCCCGCGTGGTTCCCGTTCCCGTAGGAATATCGGGATAAAAAGTATCCTATATTCATAACCAGGCTATCTGTGTAGGTACCAAATTTCATCCAAATTTGTTCAGTAGTTTCGGAGCCTATTCAATGCAAACAAACAAACAATAAAATCTTTCCTCTTTATAATATTAGTCTCTTCAGCTATCTTCCCCTTAAATGCCGACGATTAGTTACTATGAGCGCGCTTGTTCTTGGCTCCTTCATACGTAAATACATCTAAGTTATTTACCAAGCTCCAAAGCGGTGGCGTGTGTGCATCGTTCTGACGAGTTGCCTTGTCAACAACATTATTAAGTATTAAATTGAAATATGAATAATTAATTAGCTGTTAGTACCTAATTCATTATTTAAAAATGGTAAAAGATAAACATTTATTTTTTGGGTTCTTTACTGTAAATAGTAAATTTTACGAAACAAAAAATTTACTAGTTTACTTTTTTTACGTGAGAAATAGTATTTTTGCTGTAATAGTTTATTTATTTAGTTTATTTGGGAAACAAACAATACATTTTTTTTATTATTTATCAAGTAAAATAATAACTAAATATATCTTAAATCAGCAAAGTTTCCACTTATTACTAAAACATATGTTTGAGCAATGGACAAAGGTAACAATCAGATCTTACAAAAAAAAAACGATGGGTATTATCTGTACTTACAACAAAAAGAACAAACCTAGGGGGGGTACTGCCATTACAGTCTAATAATTTAGGGGAGACAAAAATAAAAAATTATTAAAAAAAAACTTTGTATGGAAAAGAAAACATTTATCCTAACTACTCTATTATGTAAAAAAAAACTCAAAAGAATTTAGTATCTTAGTTTTTTTTTTGGGAAGTACGGGGAGACTCTTAGCCTTCATTATACCGGATGTTAAGTATTGATAAGGCTGAAGATGGAAGCGAGCCTCTCCCGGAATCCTCAATCACTGAGGAACTGGCTATCTTATCTTTAGTAGTACTTATAATACCTATTTAAGTCGTAAACAAGAACGTATGTTGTTAATACTATCCTAAAGGAAGCTACGTACATCTTATATTTTGGCGCGCACTGTTCATGGAAATAAAACAACTTTTACAGATATCAAACGCGCAGTATTTCACGAACTAAGTTGTAATTGTCCGTATTTATAGGTTATTAGGGGTTTTTTGATTTTCTCGACGTCTCGGCACCTTTCACCACCGGGGTCACACACCGAGGCCGTAACCCACGAAACCAATAGTTTAATGCACATGCTGTCACTATTCCTCGTAAAACAAGTTGTAGCTGATGGTGGTATACGGAAATTGCATTTTTCTTGTTTTGTTGGTAATAGATTGGCGTTCTTCAACAAATACTAAATTTGTGTGTGTTGTCGTGTTGTAACGTGGTGTCGCTGTAACGTGTCGTCGCATTTAGCGTGGTGTCGTAATAAATTGTTGTCGCAATAGCGTGGTGTCGCTGTAACGTGTTGTCGCAATAACGTGGTGTCGCAGTAACGTGTTGTCGCAGTTAGCGTGGTGTCGTAATAAAGTGTTGTCGCAGTAGCGTGGTGTCGCAGTAACGTATTGTCGCAGTAACGTGTTGTCGCAGTAGCGCGTGTCGCAGTTCCGTTTTAACATCAAATACTACACATACAGCAAATAACGGATTTTACAACTATTGTGGCTAACTACGGATACGCTCTTGGCCAATTAATTTTATACTAACGATATCCTATCATACAAACCTAACATACGATTTTTTAAGTTTTGACTAATATTATAAATGCGAAAGTTTGTTTGACCTTCCTTTACGCACTAACTAAGCAAGTAAGCAACCTATCGACTTGATGATAAATTTTAAATAGAAAAATATTGGAAAAAATTAACTCGGCCACAAGTGAATTCTCAGATGGGAATCGAACCCATGACCTTTGGAAATCCAGTCCGATGCTCTATCGACTTGATTTTTGACATAGAGTAAAAGGACGGAGAGTAGCTTAGGCTACTTTTTAACCCGATATTCCCACGGGAACGGGAACAACGCAGTTAAAATGTCGCTAGTATTATGATAGATGTTAATATTTTGTGATTCCGTTTTTTGTATTGTATGTGTGCAATAGAGTGTTTATATATAAGATAAGATAAATGTTTATTTCTATCATATTCAGCACACACATTCAATACACAAGAATAAAACACAAAAACTAAGCCATTGTACCACTTGCCATTGTATTTTTTTATATTTATACAGCTTAACATAAGTACCTGAAGTACGTCATTACAATACATTTTTTTTATTATTTATCAAGTAAAATAATAACTAAATATATCTTAAATCAGCAAAGTTTCCACTTATTACTAAAACATATGTTTGAGCAATGGACAAAGGTAACAATCTTACAAATATCTTACAAAAAATAAAAAAAGAATTGGTATTATCTGTGCTAACTACAAAAAGGACAAAGGCATTACAGTCTAATAACTAAAAGGGAACCAAAAAGAATAGAATTACATTTAAAAAAAACAATAATAATAACAGCCTTCTTTTTGCGTGGGGGCTAAAAAAAAAAACTTAATACTGTGGAACATACTTCCTAACGCTTCGCTTCACAGAAGCGATCGTGCTATTGAACATGTCTATTTCAAGAGGAAGCTTATTAAAAGATTGACACGCTCGGTAAATGAAGGTGTTAGACAAATGTTTAGTCTTAGTAAAAGGTATACAAAACAGATCCTTCTTTCGTGAGCCTGATCGGGGGCACCTAAACTTCAAACAATTTAAGAGGAAAGGGGAGTCAATATAATTGTTAACGATTTTATACAATAGTAAAATATCACGCTGAGTACGCCGCTGAGACAAGTTAAGTTGGACAGGATGGTTAACTATATAGGTAACTAAGTAGTTCCTTTAAACTTCCTTGTGGACGGAAATTAAAAAGAGTACACTAATCCCGACGTCGGGAAGCCAGACCCCTCCAGTTGCACTAATTAACGCTTCTAAAGGAAAGAAATATTGAATGTGTTTTCAAAACGAGAGCGAAAGGAACAGAATTGCCGCACAGACCGGCCTCGCTGCCTGCGTCAATTAGATCCACGGTAAATTCTTTGATTAAGTTCATTTCTGCAACGTGTAAAACAGGGTTTGAAAAGCATTTTTAGAGCATTGCATTGGTCTGATTTTGAACAGTTTAAACAGCCTAATTGTGTCTCAAATTAGAATATTGTAGTCTCTTATTTAAACTGTAGACTTCTCCCATGCTCGACTGGAAACAAAAAAAACTTAGGATTCCCCAGCCCCCAGCTGCAAGCTGTCCTGGGGCTCTTATTTTTGAGTCACTCGTCGCGTCGAGAGCTTAGCTTCTACTGATTTTCGTTCGATATATTCTGTTCCGTATTTTTGAATCGCTCGACCGCTCCGAGTGCCTTCACCCACTCGTTGCAGTTATCAAGCAAAACAAGCGTGCGACGCGTGACATAGGTCGCATGCTGTAACTTAAGTCATAAGAGCGATTCAAAATATGGCTCCTGTGCAGATAATGTCAAAAATGAATACACAGTAAAACTATTGTGATAGGTGCCAACCTGTTACTAAATTGTTTTCGGAAAACATCTTAGACTGAACCAATGCTAAATACGACGTCGTTGAGGTCGAAATGATATGGGTAGACGTGAGGGTAGGATGTATAATGTAAGATTATAGGTGTAGTTGGAACGAAGTTCCTTATCGCGCGTTGCGAAAGGGTGCGAAAGGACGGAAAAAATTAAGACCAAAAGTTGTAACGACACTTTTTGTTATAGTTGCGGCGTGCGCGTGTTTTTCCATGAATTCTGGATGGATGGATGGATGGATGGACGGACGGACGGACGGACGAACTGATTGATTGATTGATTGAATGAATGATTGATTGATTGATTGATTGATTGATTGATTGATTGATTGATTGATTGATTGGTTGATTGAGTGATTGATTGATTGATTGATTGATTGATTGATTTGAATATGGTAGGTATAGATGTATGGAAATTAAGACCAACAGTTGTACCGACACTTTTTTGCCATAGTTGTAAGCCGTGCGGCGTGCGCGTGTTTCTCTGTCTGTCTCTCTCTCTCTCTCTCTCTCTCTCTCATAGAAAGCGAGAACTTCGTCCCATCCGGGTGTCACTTGACACCTCTCATGTTTTTTTTTCACAGTCGTACCAATCATCTAGCCCAAGTTAAGTGTCACGAAGAACTTGTTTTATGGACACTAGATAACGGATAAACAGATGTGCAGAAGGCGGGTTTAGTGCGCCAAACAGGTCATCGAAGTCGTAGGTGTGTAATGTAACCGAATATTCTATAATATCTTATGTTCAAAATGGCTTTAAAATATCGGAGTATATCACGTAGACACGCGTTAACCACGTATTGTTTCGAACTGCGTAACTTGCTATTAGGAGATTTATACGATGCTAGAAAGTAGGACATGGGACACACAGGCGTGCCCAACTGTCGTACACCTTCCAAATAAAAAATTGGAAGAAATTAGTTATTTCAGAACCAATTAAGACAACACAACATCACAATTTAAAACAGACCAAACAAACTGTAACATTGTGTATCGTTGCGTGATGCCAAGAGTGTGTGCAGAGCTGCTCAGTATATAAGCAGCAAGCTGAGCTTGCGCTGTTGGTCACATGACACATGTGTTTAGTTTGATACATTTATTTAGTTCGCATACGTGTCAAGAGATGGTGCTGTACGCCACTGAATCGCGGTATGAGCCTACATTGTTAATTTGCATAGGTGCAATTAAATCGAGTTTTTCTGTGAGTACTAATTGTTTGATTCGTAACAACATGTCTGTTGGACAAGACAAGGAGCTGCCATAGAAGTCGGATTGGAGTAGAGATGTGCTTATTTGCTCTTTTGCCATTCCAAACTTTGTTCTAAACACCTTATTTCAGAGGGAACGTTGTGTTTTTAAATAAAGAATTTTCACTTCATACGCTCGGAAAAGGATGTTTTGTCTTTCAGAAATTGAATTTGAAGCCGCATTTTGCGGCCTAGCGTAAATGTAAAAAAGTACTTTTTAATTCAAAATCTAAAAATGACTTTTTATATTACATTTTATCATTATTTTAAATAACTTTGAATTAATTATAATACTCCGTTTTGGTGTTATTATACTATTTTAGTTCCTTGAATCATAAAAACAATAACAATAAGATTAAATTTCCAACTTTTCTTTCAGTATCCTTATTTTTCCTTTTAACCTGTTGATTGATTTTGAGAAACTCCTATTTATTTATCTAGATGGCGTTGATGTAAGTGATTTGAACTCGGCCTTCATAATAGAAAATTCGTCAAAGGAATTTTATATTGAAATATTATACTTATGTTTATTTCGCCGAGTAATATTATCGCAGTCTTATACTAAACTATTCGCCGGAGATGCGATGTCTACATAAATTTGTGTTCGTGGAGGATTCTAGTTTAGAAACACAAATGTTACATTCGTACGCTTTTTTGTTAGCCTGGGTCATAATACTAACGAAATTTTTGGAATGAGTCGTCAGTGCAGTCCGGATGAAAGTTGTATTTATAGTTAGTAATATAAATATAACATGTAAATAGTTGAGGCAATCGAGATCAAAAGATGTAATGGATAACTGGTAGACTTAAAACTATAATTATAAGTAGGAACATTATTATGCATTGTAGTATTATATAGGATGGAATTTATTTATTTATTCTACCGAAGAGTGAGGCCGATTCTTCTCTACCTATGGCGCATCGAAGTGTAACTATCTTAGTTCGGCTATCTAGAACGGCTAGTAAACTGATTTAATGTGTTGTCTGAAACGACGGCGTATGTGTCCCCATAATAAGGTAGACCACGCCATTTTGGTTGTAGGGGGTGCCTAACCACCGAAGTTCGATTAACAAATGGGCAACCCACATTAGTTCTCTATTGGGGTCATTACAGCGCCTTGGGCCGAGTAGGAAACTTTCATTATTCTCATTTGCAGGTATTCGATTGTGAGTATATTAGTTTACTAGCTTCCGCCTGCGGTTTCACCCGCGTGGTTCCTGTTCCCGTGGGAATATCAGGATAAAATTAGCCTATGTTACTACGTTCGCCGCCAAATACGCTTTCTACGGATAACAATAACAGTGATAAGAAATCTGAATCTAACAAATGTGTGACGTGTGGACGCGTGTGGTACTAAATGAACTATTTGCTTTTATGGTTCTATTTTCATATTCATATTCATATTCATATATTTATTGCAAGTCACTCACAACATGTTTAACAATATTACATAATATTAGGAGAACTAAAGTTCCGCAGGAGAACTAAAGTTACTGACATCGCTCGAAGGATTGCTCAGCTGAAATGGCAGTGGGCGGGACACATAGCGAGAAGAACCGATGGCCGTTGGGGCGGAAAGGTTCTGGAATGGCGACCGCGTACCGGACGACGCTCCGTGGGTAGGCCCCCCACAAGGTGGCCCGACGATCTAGTGAAGGCCGCGGGAAGCCGCTGGATGCGGGCAGCACAGGACCGATCGTCGGATCCGACCGATCGGACTAAATTATTATTATTAAACTAAAATTACTTACTATATTTTATTTCCATTAGTTGAGTCCGAATTTAGGGAAATGGGTGTGAGGGGAATTCAGGGGCGTATCCCCCCACCAAAGCATTTGACGCGGAAACGCATTCTATTATTAACGAATTTTTATAGTTTCTAAAAATGTTTGCGATAAAGTGGTATTAACGAGGGTAAATCAAAAAGTTCTTAGAATCGCCAATAAAGCACCAATTAAATGTCAAAAAAATAATTTATTTTTTACGTTATCTCCTTCTTACTCTATACATTTGGGTGATTATAACGCTTCTCAAACTTTTTTATTCCTTCCGAAAAAAAAAAATTCCTTGACTCTCGAAAATTTCTCTACCGCGGCCATTATCGCGTCATTGTCGTGCAATCTTGTTCCATGGACATGCTCTTTCAATAAGTGGAAATCATTAGGGGTTAAGTCCAGTAAATGTGGCGGGTTATATTAAATTTCAAAGCAATTACGGATTGCCGTGAGTGCAACGTCGGAGCGATGAGCTGAAGCGTTACCATGGTGAAACAAGACCCATTTTTTTTATGAAAATGGATTGAAACTTACCGAATGAAATCTTTAGGATATCTGCAGGTTATTTTAGAGAGTCATCAAGTACCATTCTTTACATTTGAGTTCGACCAGAACGAGAATCATCTTCGTAGCTCGATTTTCCTCCTTTAACGTCGGCAATTGTCGGCTAACCAGTAAGCGAACATGGAATAAGGTACAGCATCAGTCCCTAATGACTGCTGAATATCCGAATAAATATCCGTAGTTGACAATTTCACAACATTCACAAAAACATAAACTTAGTTTCCATTTCAAAGTTCACCCTCGTAAGTTAATTTTATGAGATTTTGCGAATATGTATGCATTTGTGAGTAACTAAATTGAAGATGCGCGTTATAATTGTACTTATACCTTTTTTCTCATTGCTAACAAGATAGTGATACGTATTATCTAGATTAATCAAGTGCTTTTTATGTAATTAAGTATCTGAGTGATTTCAGTAAGAGCTTCAAAAATAAGAAAGATATGGCAAGGCCGAGTTTTTTGATTTTAATATCTTAATGGACTTGCTTTAATACAATATACAATCGACTTCTTTGTTTTGGCTTCGAGACAATACTACAGTTTACTATTAAAATCATTTTGTTTGATTGCGAAATCATACGTAATTCTGTCCTTTTTTTGTTGTGTTGTAGTTGAGACAGGGTTTTATAGTGACTGCTCCACTATTAATGAGACTATTTTTAGTGTTTTATTAAGTATAGGTTTTTTTTTTATGAACGACGCGACGGTGAGACTCTTACCCCCATATTCTAAGTCGTTCCTCCAAAATTTTTTACACTCTACTCAAACTCATTCGACAAATTTGGTATTCATAGTTGCAAAAAATCTCCTCCACACAAATTATTCCTCACTTGAGTGTAATAATTACAGAGTTACGACTTAGAATACCGATTTCGTGGAGTATTTCGAAGAGGTTTTCAGTGCGGTTTCATTAAGTCGAGGACGAGTAAGTTTTGGAGGAACGACTTAGAATATGGGTGTTAGCCTTCATCATACCTGATCTTAAATATTGATAAGGCTGAAGATGGAAGCGAGTCTCTCCCGGAATCCTCAGCCACTGAGGAACTGGCTATCTTATATCTAACTGGCGGAACACAACAATGCTGAAAACATTGTTGTTATGGCGTCAGGCTTAGAAAAGATGGTGGTAGCTAGCCAGCTAGACTTGTTGTAAGTCCACAACAAGTCCTACCACCAACTAAACCGAATTCAATATGTGCCCTCGCTGGGAATCGAACCCGGGACCCCTGGGTCTGATACCGGTGGTTGTTACCACTAGACCATAGAGGCGGTAATTTTTGGTGTCATTATTTTACTGGTACTTACGCGACCCTGGGTTTCCGAGCTGAGCTACTACCACTTATTAGTCCAAAAGAACTTAAAATTAAGTTTCAGGCGTTTTTCAAAGTGATTTCCTATATACACGCCTTCCTTCATTACCGTAAACTCAATAGATTAAGTTTAATTTAAAACCTCAATAAGTTGATTTTAATTAAAGCGGGTTCTTCGCAGTTTCTTAATTAAACAACATTCGATGGTGTGGGTACGTCCATGTAGGGTTGGTGTTGTATTATTATCGATAAAAATCTTTTAAAATAGAATTTTATAAGTAATTTATTGATGATTAATAGGTATTACATTAGGTTACAGCAATACTCCAGGAGCTCGGCATCATGCAGCGTTTATCGGCCGTAGTACAGTCGCGCATATTGCAATACTTTGGCCATGTCTCTAGGCGGGATAACGACTCCATAGAGCGATTGGTCGTACATGGCAAAGTAGAGGGTACCAGATCACGTGGCAGGTGAACTGACCAAGTGAAATCCGCTGTGGGTAACCGCGTGTCTGACTGCGCCAGACAGTCTACCAACCGGGAGAGATGGCGGGAGATTGTGCGGCAAGCTGTGTCCACCTCTACCACCGACGTGGACGCCTCAACGGGACCACGACCGCTCTGCCAAGAGCGAAACGACAAAGAAGAAGAAGAGACAGCAATATAAAAAATATTACTTAGTCTATTAGTCTAATAGACCGCCCCGAGTAGTCCCCGGTGCAAATGTGCCCATAACGCTGGCCGCGTTGCCGCGTTTGAAGGCAATAGACAACCTCTGCACCAGAAACGACCCAGAGCGAGGGTCACAATTTTTCTGTCTAAGCCGACGCCCCAAGTCCTTGATAAATTGTATTGCCTCTGCCCCCCAGATGGATGAAAATGTAGCCTTGTTCCAGCGGGGCATATTTCTGGTGCTTCGCGACCGCCTGGTATTCCGCCGCCGCCCCGGCTGCGCGTGAGGTACGACAGATATTTTATAAGTTAACAATGTTCTTATTATAACTATTATATCATCCTATCCTATCCTACTAATTTTTAGATGTTTAGATGTTTGGATTTTGTTCCTCTTTCGCGAGAAAACCACTCAATCGATTTGGATGAAATTTGGCACACAGGTAGAAGATAGCCTGGATTAAAAAAATAAAACATAGGCTCCTTTTAATCTGATATTCCCACGGTGATGGGGACTACGCGGGTGAAACCGCATGCAGCCGCTAGTAATACATAATCTAAGCCTAAGACCAGTAGAAATGCTTTTACGGATCCTTCGCCCCCAGGTACAGGGGCGTTTCGTATGTTGGACTCTTGGGTACTACCAACTAAAACTCCTAGTACTTGCCCTCCTGGTCGCCATTGGTCACGGTGGGTAGGGTTCGCAAACACCCCTAAGACCAGCACATAATGTAAGCCTATGGTTTTTTATAGTTTTCATAAAAAAAAATACTAATAATACTTCGGTAGTACTAGTGGTCGCCCACGGTCACACCCTAAATGATAAAAGTACCCTGTGGTTGAATTTCAACAAAGTTGTTTTTTCTTATCATTTCAGTGTGATTGATTATTAAAGGTTTTTTAAAAAATTGGCTTTGTTTGTATTATTTAATTCCTGATATCGTTCATTCTTATACTTAATGAGATCAAAATATCTAAAAAAACGAATGCAAAATCAGTATTTAAAATTTTAATGGCACTGAAATGATACAATCGCACACCAAAATGAAATAACTACCCACCGAAATGAAATGATAAAGCACGGAAATATGGACCAAGATGTCGGTTAATACAAATAGCCCACGGACCCTCGATATCCTATTATTTCACCGAAACGCACCAACATGATAAAAGTTTCATTTCAGTAAGTTTTTTATCATATCGGTGGTCATTTTAGGGCACCGAATCAACCAAAATGAGAACACCGAAGTTAGAATTTATTACAAAAATGATCACTAACAGAAAACTATTTATTATAAGACCTAATGAACACTACAAAAATAAACGTAGTACAATTAACGACATCACAAATACTTAATAAACTGCAATAACTCATTCGAAGTCAAGTTATAACAATACACGGAAATGATAAAAAAAAATCCAATGTCCACCGAAGCAACATACTTACGTTTTTTTTGTTCTTTGAATGACGGGGAGACTCTTAGCCTTCATCATAGATGATGTTAAGTATTGATAGGCTGAAGATGGAAGCGAGCCTCTCCCGGAACCCTCAACCACTGAGGAACTGGCTATCTTATTTCGAACTACCGGAACACAACAATTCTGAAAACATTGTTGTTATGGCGTCAGGCTTAGACAAGATGGTGGTAGCTAGCCAGGCGGGCTTACAACAAGTCCTACCACCAACCAAACCGAATACAATATGTACCCCCGCTGGGAATAGAACCCGGGACCCCTGGGTCTGATACCGGTGGTTGTACCACTAGACCACAGAAGCGGTTTATGGCGGGAACATGCAGCAAGCGACGAACGTCCTTCCACGATTAGCGCTTAGGCGGCACTGATTCGTAATATCTAAGCGCGTCATTTTAAAAATATACTTGTTTAAAGTTACGGCACTGAAATGAAAGATTTTTTTGGTACAAAAGCATTTTACTGGGTAAATATTATTATACAATTGCTTTTGTGAATACTATCACTATTAAAGATTCAAATAATAGCAGCCATAAACCATAATAAGTTATAGTTTTTGTAGTATGACAAAATTAAATTGGTACATGTTATGGGGACAGGCACCGAAATGCTAAATTTGGGGCTTTGCCTTTTTTATCTAATTAACTATAATCCTAATCAATAAATATTTTGTGCCTCGTATACGGTATAGGTAACAACCTCTTCTACCTAGAAAATATATATTAGAACCGTATAGTAACGTTCTGCACTAGCAGTTGCATCGGTGCCGCACAAATTTTGCTGCTGGGAAATCCACCCCTATGTTTTAATCCACGCTATATTTTATCTGTGTGCAAAATTTCATCTAAATCCGTTCATTAGTTTTTGCGTGAAAGAGTAACAAATATCCATCTAACCATCCATCCTCATAAAGTTTTGCATTTATAATATTAGTAGGAAAGTATAATCTGTGTTATTATGTAGATACATTGTCTAGCAATGTTGATCTATTGACTTTTAATTGGTATTTTACAGGTTTTTTTTTTTATTTCCTACATACTGTTGTATAGAACTGTCATATTTACTTTAACTCGTTGGGCTCAATGTGAATTTTCGAAAAAAAAAAACATATCAACGGAACCTTTTCATCAAACCTCTAAAATACTGCTTCAAGCAACCTACATAATGCATGTCAATATTTTACTCTACACAATAAGAAATATCGATAACTTAATATCGATAGCTGCAACCCCTAGCTTTGTAAGAATTGTTCGACAATTGTGCTTGTTTCGGTATGTAATGTTCGTTAATCACTTCTAATGTCTTACAACTTCTGCTCTCATTGTTGGAGTATGTGGGCGACTGTTACAAATTAAAAGTACGTTCACAATCTCTGGTAATCATTTGTAGACAATATAAAGTTACTAGCGGTTCACCCACGACTTCTTCCGCGTTGGTTTTTGTTATATCTTGTACTTTAGGGGTAAGTCAGAGACGAAAAGAAGCCCTTCCTTCTCATAGATCTTATTTATATTTATTTAAATTCAGTGTTTACGCCATTTCCGGCTTCCCTATTTTAAATTCGCGAGCTTCATGATGTGGTTCCTTACTCCTAGCCCTTTCCTACTCACACCATCGTGCGCAGATTGAGAGAGCTAATCAAGCAAGTGCAGAGTGCATCGTGATTCGTCGCGTGAGTCCTTCCGTCTTCGACGACCGAGCCGCGCCGCCGCAATGTGCGTGCAGCTCCTGATATAATTTAAGATAAAATGCATTAACCGCAGCCTCAATTAACTATAAACTATGTAATAAGTGATTCAGTGTTCTAAAGTGTGTGGAACTTAGCCGGCCGGCAGAGTGACCTAGGCCTAGGGTTCCTGTCCATCCGGCATGTGTGAGACAGTGAGTGGCGTTTCCTGAAGGCAAGATACTCCAGAAGCTGAATCGAAGCGCGCTCGGTGAGTCCCCTTCCCTCGTCATAATATCTTTAAGGTCCACATCATTTTTTTTTCTGAACCACAAATCAAAAACCGCCCCGCTACCCCGTATTCGTGTGATAATTATTTGTTTAAATGAATTAGGGGACAAAATAAAAGAGTCTTTAAAAAAAGCATAAAAATATATTGTCTTTGCATGATTTAAATATTACCTCTAAATGAATCAAACGCTCAATCTAAATACAAAAATACCAATATTAAGGAACACCTACCTACGTTAACTCTTTACCCCCTTTTACCCCCCAGGAATAACTTAAGTAATGATTATTTATTGGTACTGGTGTCTGTAAGACAACTTAATAAATAACTATTATCTAGACTTATATGCAAAGTTTATCACTAAGTTCGGCCACTTATTACTATTACTTAATAACTTATAAGCAAACAACAAAAATCAACACTAATTATTATAAAACTTCCCTTTTAGTTTAGTAACATCAAAAAACATCCAATCACAAAATATACCTATTCTTTGGATTACAAACATAGAAATTCCCATAAATTATTAAGATCCTTGCACTTATTAAAAAAAAATCCCATATTTTATACCTCGACTTGACGTGGGTTCTCTACCATACTTGTTACAACATTTTCCGTTGGCTTCGCTTTCTGCGAGTCATTCTCCAGAAGTGTTCTATTAATGATGTTGGCAACATCCTTGTTTTCAACGATGGTGATATGGTTTCCTTCCAAGTAGTGGATGGTGACACCTTGTTCAGTGAACTTATCAAGGCCATAATTTTCTTCGACGACGACATCAGGTGGGTTGTCCTTGGGACGAAGAAGGATGATTGGAGATTTAAGTTTCTTAATGTTTTTATTGTCGAAGTTCAAGACAGCTTTAAGTCTGTCAAGGCTGCAAGCAGCGATTGAGGCAATAAACTTCTTGGAATATTTGCTTTGGACGGGAGACGCCTCTATGGCGTACAAAACCCTTTCTTCGTACGATTCTATTTCGTTGAGTTTCTCCATCAAAGTCTTGGTGACGTCATTGTTGGGGGCTATGACGTCAATAGTATGGCAAATGAGGCTGTTCTGGAGTTGGAACTCGTTTTTAAAGCTAATGGCCATGGTTAAGATGGCGTAGAGGAAGTCGGGAGCTCCGTCGAGACAGAAGACAGTGCCTCTGTTGCCTTCGCTTTCGAGTTTAGCGGCTAGTTCTAGCGCTAGTAAGGAACCGAAACTGTAGCCGAGGATCCAGAAGTTCGCGCCAGGCGCCAATCTTGAACGGACGGTCTGGGAAAGATGAGATAAAATTAGATGTTGTCGTAAGCTTGTAAACATTGTGCCCAAACATGCTAAAATAGATAGATAGATAAAAAGTTTTATTTGCTAAGACACACACATACATTCATCATATTACACACACAGAAATAAAAAGAAATTAATTATATGAAAACGACAAAAAACATATAAAAAATACGAACAAGAAAATTAACATATCGACGGTGGAAAACAGAAAGGTCGTATCTCGAAAAAGGTCGTAACTCAACTAAGCATAAGGTAATAATCAGCTTTTTTTTCTGCGTCGATTGGTCTGGGTCTCATTGCTCTAGGACGACATAAAATCTGAAAATTGGGGAGTGTTTTTAAAAAGTCTGCAATTTTTTTTGGCGTAACTGCCAATAAAACAGCAAATTTGAACTTTTTAGAGTTACGCAAAGTATAAGTTTGTGTTTAAAAAATAAAGACAGTTACGCGGTCACTGTTTCTATCCACGATATCAGATACGACCTTTTTGCGGGATGCGTTTTAAAAACTTCTCTATTTACGATAAGATACGACCTTCTTAAAGTTAGTATTCTTCAAAGGACAACGAATAATCTCTAAGATACTACAATTTCGTGGGTGGCTTATATCAATCCAAACGCTGTTATGACAATATTACTGGAATCAATATTAAGTAAATTAGGTAGTTACAACGAATCGTCGGGCAGTTAATTCGGGAATATTCGATTTGTCTCGGTCACGCCCCAATAAACTACCTTAGTTGCTGCGCGGGCGCTGTGGTGAAAGGTTGTCTGTGTTGTTCCAGTAAAATCGTCTTGTGAAAACGTTACTGTTTTATTCTAATAATCTAAACTAAGGTATGAAAAATTTTAATAATCAACTCATTATTTCATAATACAGTAATTTCATCAGCAAAATAAAATCCGTTTCCCTATAAAGTGAAATCCATGGAATTAAACCATTTTATGGGTTTTGAGGCTATCACAAATGGCACATTAAAAAAGCTCAGAAACTTATGATTTCGACAATAAAATTGGCAACTTTAAAAAAAAATAACTGAACAAAATGTTTATAAAACGCTCTATGTTTCCAAGGCTAAATATACAGAGGTGACTTTACTTGCACTGGAAAAATTAATGTCGCCAAAATATCACCTGTACCCAAATAAATTGCCAATATCATCTCAAAAATATAACGATCTAAAAAAACTTACAAAATCTGTCATACCGGCAGCATACGCCGATGAATATTTAAGTCTAAAATTTAACAGTAAGGTTGTCGATAACCTCCCTGATACTGATGAAGAAGATGTTGTGTGATGATGTGCTTAATTTTCTATTGATTTAATTTTGATTAAATTTCTGATCTCATTTAATTTTAATACTTATTATAATTTTAACACTTATAATGTGTCCCTTTCTGATCTTTTTTCTCTTTGAAATGTCTCTCTTTATCTCTTTGAAACTTCCGATCTCATTTATTTTTAATACTTCTTATAATTTTAACACTTAATTTTAATTGGTACAATGATTGGGTATGAATCTGACCCATAATACGAAATTTAATGTGATTATGCGAAAGTTAATCTGATTATAACTTTTAATTTAATGATTATGTGCAATAATTATAATTGTACAAATTAAATGTACAAAAAAGAAAAAAAGATTTTTCGTTTTTGTGTGTTTAGAATATCTTGTATTTTTTTTACCAATAAATATACGTTTGAAGGTTCGAGGAGCCCGTGGCGCAGTGGTTCGCGCGCTTGGCCTGCGATTGTTGAGGTTAAGCAACTTTCGCATAGTCGGTCACGGGATGGGCGACCAAAAATTTACTATCTCGAGCTCCTCCGTGCTTCGGAAGGCACGTTAAGCCGTTGGTCTCGGATGCATTTGCAGTCCTTAAAACCCACCAATCCCCATTGGGCCCGCGTGGTGGGTCATGGCCCGTTCTCCTTATCCATCCATAAGGAAGTCCCAGTGCCCCAGCAGTGGGGACATTAAAAATGGCTGATGACGAATACGTTTGAAAAAGCTTGAGACTTTTTATTAAGATCATTAAATTGAAAGAGGTTTATATTACGCCCTATTTTCTAGCCATTGTCTGCATTTTTTACGTACTTACACCCCGTCATTTACAGGTCATTAAAAACAAAAAGCAATTACGTCCTTTCTGAGGTCAGTGAATTTATTATAATTTACTGGTTTAGTACAAATATGATAGCAAGATACGACGTTTTTGAGGTATGAAATTTCTATTGACGAAGGTCGTAACTAAAAAAAAACCGACTTCCGGCAATAGGAAATTGTTGGTTGGTAGACAATTTTATTCAGGTTAGAATTATATAGTTATGGTTAGAAAATTACGTTCATACGACGTACCGTTAAAAAGATATCACCGAATTCCCATTTTTTTTTTCGGTTTTTTGGCTCTGGTCTAAAGTTGTGTTTTTCGAGATACGACTTTTCTGTTTTCTGCCGTCGATATATTATACACTATTAACAAGAAAAGAAGACAAAAAGGGAATGCACGTGTGTGAATCAGCAAGAAGGGTTCAGGCTCGTTGTGTGGCTGTTTCCGGTCAGCAAAAACACCGATTTTCAGATCTAGGAAGATTTTAAACATCTTGAAAGACTGCAGGCTAAAAGAGATACGTTTCGATAGTTTTTCAAGTCGTTGGGACTACAGACTCAACAGTACTGAAAAACCGAATATTCATACAACGGTACGATTGTAGACGCATATTTCACAAGTCTCTTTAAGTTTCAAGCAACAACGACAAACCAATAGATTACTCTTTAGCAGGGTAACGCGTTCGCTAAGATTAGGTAGTGAAACAGCACAAGATGGCTCATTCAATTGGTTTAAAAGGTTTTTATTTTTTGGCTAATTTAAACTCTTTTCCCGCCAATATTTAGCGGTATTGCTTTCGTATCTACTAAAGTTGATTGAAGCTAAGTAACTAAGTAAAGTGGGGTACCTGGTGCAGACGGTCGACCATCTGCTGTAGCGAATCTCCACGGTTGTCAACGCCGAGCTGTAGGCCGCATACCTTGATCTAGAGCCAAATACTATACTACTGGGAACCGAGTTTGATCTGTCACCGTTGGTGTTACTAGTAGACCAGAGAGGCGATAGATATAATAATATCAATCATTTACCTGGTGTAATCGGTCGACCATCTGTTGCAACGAGTCGCCGCGGTTCTCAACGCCGAGCTGCAGACCGCACACCTTGATCTTGATCCGGATATTATATCCTACTGAGAATCGAGCCTGATCTGATACCGGTGGTGTGACCTAATAATAGTTATAATGATAATCTTGGTCACATACCTGGTGCAGTCTTTCGACCATCTGCTGTAGCGAGTCGCCTCGGTTCTCAACGCCGAGCTGCAGACCGCACACCTTGATCTTGAGCCGCCGACATAGTGGTTCCATCATGGCTGCTGCCCCCTCTAACCCAGGTAGGACGAACATCACGTTCTCCATAACGTGGATCGCTTCGTCACCCTGAAAGAAGAAAGGAAGAAATAGTTTGTTTTCCACAAACATGGGGGCTCGGAGACTATGTTCTCGTTTTCGAAATTGCGTTATTCAATTTTATATTTTATGGTTAATATATCGAATCAACCAATATACACGTGCACTCACCTCCACAGCATCGCTGACCATAGTGGGCATATACACGAGCGGCTCGGAGACCAGGTTTTCATCTCCAAAGTTCCGCATGAGGACACGCAGACCAGCACCGCCGTCGACAGTGCCGGCGCGCGCCGCTGACGTTGAAGCGGCTGCCTCACGTGCCGCTGTTAGTTCTACTAGCCTGGTGAAGGAGTTGCAATGTTAGTGTGTAATATAGTTTCTAGAGGGGCTATTATATACAGGGTGTTAAAAGACCCATACCAAAGCCGTGATATATGCGTAGTGTAGATCAAACTTAATAAGATTATGTAAAAATAATTGCTGGGAAACGACTTTTATTTTTAGTAAAAATAATGGGTGTTATTTTTTACTCGCAATGGAACATGTGCAACAACGTTTGCGTGTGTCCATAGAGTACGAGTAGGTGACAGGGGTGACCCCATATTATTCAGTGGTTTTGATATTCATTACTTTACTTTTGTTACTTTAAGCGATCGACTTTAGAAAAAAATAATGAATTTAATCTTCAATAACTCCTTAACTATCAGTTTCCCAGGTTTGGATCCATACAAGAAAATGATAGTAACGATGGGTAGAATACGTTTTTTTCGTTTTCGTTTTGGGTCTTTTAACACCCTGTATATTTTAGCTCAAACGTGTGGCCGGCAACAATATGCATTTTCCGTATAAAGTCAGCGTGACACAGCAATAGATGCCGCCCAGAAGTTGAAGGAAAATATGGCCCATCTAGAAGCGTTGAAGGAGTGGCGTATTTACACCATGGAATTATTAAGTACCATAGTACTTATTAATTCCATGATTACACTATATATTGAGCGTAGCGAGCGTTTCAAAGGTACGAGACGCTTAAAAACTTTTCTGACGAGCGCAACACACAATGTTTCATCTCGCAACAGCGAGGAAAATTTTTAGGTTGTTATCGCGGTCAACTTTCGGTAAAAAATTCTTTTGACGAAAAGTTTAATCTAAATGTACCTTATTCCTGTTATTTTAATAATATAAAAAAGACTAAAATAGTAAATAAAAAAGGGAGTATTATAGTTAATTCAAAGTTATTTGAAATAGGAATAAATTGTTTCTTTAAATATACAATAAAACGATTCGGTAAATGTTGACATTGACATGAGGTGCAAGACAGACAATTTAAAAGTAAAGGCTTATGTCACGTTTCGAAATCCAATCATATATTATATATATTTATTCTAGTACTCAAAATAGTCTATGTACCTGTCGGTGTCCGCTTCCGTCTGCGCACCTTTGCTACACGCAAAGGTGCGCGGCGAAAGTGGGGATCGGATACCGGCATGTGCATCACACAATGCACATTATACTGTCTCAAAGGGCCTCTACGTGTTGGACCTCCCCACATGGGGACATCCCCACGCAAGCCTGGCAAAAGGACCGGGCTTTGGCCGTGATACGATGCCGAGATGCATAGTAATATTAATAATAAATCATTTAATCCTCACCATAATCATTACAATTAACAAAATACCATTTTTTACAGTGACCTTTAGTTAACAGATTATGGTGGACTGATACCCTGATCTAGGATACCTGTGTCTCAGGTTATCAGCCCTCCATCTATAATTACTTAGTAACAAACATTTTCTGAGATCTTAGATAGCGTTCACATTCCCGTATTTGCCGTTCAATTACCCAATTACCCGTTCTTCGATGAGCGCGGAATTTAGTAATTTACAACTGAGTTGTAACTTCCAGATGGGTCTTTCAAAAAGGCCCGGCGGGCGGCAGGTTGATAGGTGTTGGTATAGCTGGTCTAAACGATTCGAGATATAAATGTATCGGACCTAACAAATTGTGCTGGTCTGATTTTACTGTTTTTACTTATTCTCATTTTGAAAACGTTACACGAAATTGACGGTAACCTTTTGATAAGAAATATTGATGGAAATTTATCCTCGTGAAAGATCACCAAACTACTCCACCGACCTGGCGAAAGTAAGCGTCCTGATGTCCTGCGCTGTGAGGAAGATCTCGAACTCCCTCTCCAGGGTCTGCTTGATCTCCACCGCCATCATGCTGTCCATGCCCAGCTCGGCTAAAGACACCTGCTGCGACACCGTCTTCAGGTCCTTGATGCCTGATAAGAAGGGGGGTAATCAGAGACTCAGTTAGAATATTTATGGTCGATACTACTGTCTATGGTCGGAATACTTAGACCGCCAGAATACTAGTCGACTGCCCGAGATACACAAGGCTAGTTTTTCAAGCTAGGACCTTGGTATACTATCCTGGCTTGCTGTCCTGACCTGGCCCATACTAGAAATGAAGCTAGTTATGTTCACACGAAGCCAGAATGACTAGCTTGCTAGCTCACTATCCTTACACTAGCTTGAAAAAGTAGCCATTTCTATCTCGGGTATCGTGTATGATATATATGAACATTTTGCTTAGAGTCGAGTTTGATACTTGCTCAACTTAAAATTCCCACTGGAAAAATTCGACGTGTCCTCATAGGTCTCTGTAGCACAATTGGCTAGTGCATTGGGCCGGAATCCCAAGGATGCGGGTTCGAATCCCGTCAGGGCGACATGAGACTAGTTGCTTTTTTCTAGTATATTTTCTTGTTTAATAATTATCACATAAAAATAGCATTGTAAAATGCAAAATTAAAAAGTTATAATTAAAATTCCCAATTCAGACTTATTATATTACTCTTATTCTGGACTTAAATTGCCGCTCTCTTTTAATTAACGACCTGTTTGGCGCAGGGGTACTAACCCCGCCTTCTGCGCCAGAGGTCCCGGTTCGATCCCCGGACAAGACAAATATTTGTGTGCATGAACATGTCTATTTGTCTTGGTCTATATTAGGCATATATTTACAAATAAAAAGTATATAAGTATGTTTATCCGTTATCTAGTATCCATAACACAAGTTATTCGTGAAACTTAACGGGGGCTAGATAATTGGTGTGATTATATGCAATTTTTTTATTTATTTTTTTGTTTAATTAAATGTTTGTCTCGATAACTTCTGCGTTTGAGTAAAAAATTTGTCGTATTTGTTGTAAGCCATATTTAACGTTTGATATTACTGGAACACACCACATAATATTCAGTCTGCCGAACACAGTTCCCTTTCGCCACAGAGGTGGCTACGTAGCTCTTTAGTTTTTCATCAAAATAATTCAAATTGGAAGTGACATATTTCAATATTGCTGAAAGAGAGCCAGGGACACGTGTAACCCTCAAGATAATTATGTCGCTACATTCAGTCTAGAAATAAAACGTCTATGTATTCCCTTCGGAGACTAGGCAACTAAATTAATATTGAAAGCCGGAGCCAAATTGGAAAGCAATAGAACGGGATGATTACAGTTTTTTTAGTGACACTTTCCCGTCCCTTGGGGGTTGAAATAAATTGTGGGTATCAATCGGTGGAAGTTTATTTTCATAGAGGGTTTGGAAAGGTTTTTGTTTTTCTAAAATTTGGTTGTTACCTAAACGCTAATAAAAAATATTTTACTTAATATTTTGGTTAGATTTGAATATAAACAGCTGCCGTACTGTATGTACTTGTATAATTTATAATATTTGTAGACGAAATTCTCTTATTTTCAGTAATGGTATTGTTAGCATCGTTTAAATTTAAAATAGTTTCTATCGTTTTCAACCTTAATGCCTATAGAGCAAACCTAAATACTGAAGATCCAGTGATTGTGGAGGTTAAACAACTTCCGCAATGGCCACTAATGGGATTTGTGACCAAAACTTGTTTATAACGAAATGCAAGTTAGGCTGCTTCCGGTGACATTTGCAGTCGCTTAAATCGCACCAATCTGCTTTTGGCGGGTTCGCCCATTTCCTTTATGGGGCATTGAAAACCTGGGTGATGATGATTTTAAGACGGCCCTGGTCAATGCGAACAGCCTGTACCCTGTACGAACAGTACAGGCTCTTCGCCTTCGTAAAACTCTATAATATCACAATGCCACTTCCATGTACTTTATAGAGGATGTAATAAAACTAGCGTTTTAGGGCCTATTTCACAATATAATGGTAAGTTCTGTTTTGTAGCTTACTTTTCAGATAATTTGACAGTGATATGAAAAATATGTCAAATCATCTTCAAAGTAAGCCACTCAGAACTTATTTTTAGATTGTGATACAGGCCCTTAGTGTACTCTATCAAAATGGTCACAACCACATGCTTACATAATTTCAATCTAAAAAGTAAATGGTGACGATAATAATGACTCACTCATGATCTGCGCAACCGCATCAACTATATTCCTACAACCAGATCTACCAGCCTTCTTCTTCGCGACCACTATAGACGATACTACGGGCACATCTTGCTTCAAGAACTTGTCAAATGATAGAGGGCAAGAGGATATCCTCTGTTGGAGGGTTTCACCGATCTCTGGCTGGCCGTCGTCGTCTTGCATATCAGCTAATAAATTTATATCTAAATTTTAAAATAAAGAGGACTTACCCATAATCTGTGCAACCGCATCAACGATATTTCCGCAACCAGATCCACCAGCCTTCTTCTCTGCGACCACTATGGACGATACTATGGGCGCATCTTGCTTCAAGAACTTGTCCAATGAAAGTAGGCAAGACGATATCCTCTGTTGGAGGGTTCCTCCAATTTCTAGCTGGACGTCGTCGTCTTGCATGTCAGCTACCAGACCGACCTGGTGAATTGTTTTAGTTATAAGAATAGGAAATTAAGTGATAGTGACATTCTCGATAGACTAATTATTTTAGACAATGGCAAGCTTATCACAAAATGTCCCAAAAAGCTGAAACTTACTTAATACTAAACATCATATCCCATTTTTTATTAGCGATAAATTATAATAAATAATAAGTATTGAGCCTCAGAGTAATCATTCTAAGTGCAATGCTACTCTTCTGTCTTTTTAGTGTAAAATCAATGAAAATTTTGATCCTGTGTGAGTATGACTATCATCGTGTCGATAATTTTCGATGTAATTTTTTTATCATGGTTGAATTTAATCTTACATCTCCAACAGCACCCCACTGCACGGCCAGGGCTGGCAGCCCCAACTTCTTCCTCCACTCGCAGATCCTCTCCATCACGGAGTTGGAGAAGCCGTAGTTGGTCTGACCGGCGTTACCACGACCGCACGATACGGAGGAGAAGACCACGAAGTTTCTAGAAGATAAGAAATATATCGTTGTAGGTTAAAGATACCGACGACCTATTTGGTGCAGGGGTACTAAACCCGCCTTCTGCGCCAGAGGTCCCGGGTTCGATACCCGGACAAGACAAATATTTGTGTGCATGCACATGTCTATTTGTCTTGGTCTGGGTGTTTAATATGTATATTATGTATGTATTTACAAAAAAAGTATATAAGTATGTTTATCCGTTATCTAGTATCCAGATCACAAGTTCTCATGAAACTTACATAAACATGAAGGTATGCCTTGGGTTAGATAATTGGTGTGATGGTATGAAAATATTTATTTATATTTATATACAGCTACATGGGATAGTAAGGTATAGGATATTATTCCGACAAGGGATAGCAAGCGGCATAGTTGACTTTACCATCCTATTTAAAACTAGGCCTATTATTATATTTACAATATGTTTGGAGCATTTATTTTTAGAGAGAAATATTAAGGACAAAAATTAAGGTCCAGTCTGCCAAAAAAAAAACAGAGCTGCTAACGATTTTGAAAATTCTGCAAAAATAGGTTGAAAATTTGATTAGAGTAAAATAGACAGAGCTATTAATTCGAGTAAAGTTAGTAATTATACCTAATTTAAATGGGAAAGAATCTGTAATATTAAGCTTAGCGAGTAATTTAGATATCCAAATGACATCTCTATTTCTATACCAATAATTTTTCCCTCACCTCAGTCCTGGGCAATGCTTCTTAGAGAACTTATCCAAGTGCATAGTAGCTAGAGCTTTTGGCGCAAACGAAGTCTTGAAGGTTTCAGGCGTTTGGTTCTGGAAGATGGAGTCCTTGAGAATGACAGCGAGATTGAAGATGGCTTCCACATGTCCCATGGATTTGGCCATCAGAAGCATTTCCTCGCAGCCCTTCTCTGTGGTCACGTCGTGGGTGGAGATTCTGACATCAGCGCCATAACCAGCCCATGCCCTGAGGGAAATGATACAGTTGAAATAATCTTAGAAGGAGTAACGAAAACTTAAGTACCTTTAAAATGGTGAAACCTGCCTGACTACCTAACATACCTGATTCTGCTGGACAGGTATCCGTTGGTGACACCCCTGCGGGAAGTGAAGAGCACCTTCCTGGCACCCCTTCAGGATCAGCCAATCCGCCAGCTCCAGCCGGAAACCTTAGCATTTTGGTATTCTCACAGTTATTATAATCTTCTGCTCTCTCAACGACGTACCTGAGTCTGCTGGACTGGTACCCGTTGGTGACACTCCTGGGTGTAGTGAGGAGCACCTTCTGGCTCCCCTTAGTATCAGCCAGTCAGCCTGCTCCAAAACCTTCACATCTTTACAGTTATTTTAATTCTTCTGTACTCTCAACATACCTGAGTCTGCTGGACTGGTATCCGTTGGTGACACCTCTACGAGAAGTGAGGAGTACCTTCCTGGCACCCCTGAGGATCAGCCAATCGGCCAGCTCCAGTCCAAAACCTCCCAGACCGCCTACTATAACGTATACGTAGTCTTCATGGCAGGTATACCTGGGAAGGGAATTTTGTCTGAGAAAAAGTAGGAAAGCCTCTTCTAGAAGATAATAAATATCAATCGATTCGATTTGACTTCCTATAAAAGACTCCCAATATATTTACCAACTCACACGCTCAGAAAATTTAGTTTTGTCATTTAATTTCTGCGTGGAAAATCGCGTTTTGCGGCCTAGCGTGGAAAATAGTTTAGTGTAATTTAAGATCAATAAAATTAGAACCTCTCTATTCAAAGGAAACAACACGTGGTACAGTCAGGAAACTTCTCGGTTGATCCGTAGCGTTTTTTTGAAAAATGATATTTCAATACTCAATACTCAATAGTTTATTGCAAAACCATAATGTACATGTAGATGTTATAAAATAATGTAAGACCATATGGACCCGGTTGGGCACGCAATTAGGGCTAGAAGAGAGAGGGGCCGTATTTCATCTGAGAAATTATATGATGATAATTATCATTTTGCAGAACCAATATATCGATACCTTGGGGCTCAAAGGGCGTAACCACCAAAACACGACTTTTCAGGAGAGCCAAAAAACTAAAATTAAAATTTTGTAATTATCACAACTTTGTTGTTATTGATCCTATAAATATGATTCTTACACCAAAAGTCGTTAATTTTTTATGTGCATAATGTTAAAACATAACATTTTAAGAAATATTTGTAATTAAAAAGTTAGCTAGTGAATACGCCCCACAAAATCCAACATGAATGTCTTTTATGCCCCATAAAATGACTGCTGCGTTAGTAACGCTGTCTTTTATGCCCCATAAAATGAGTGCTGCGTTAGTAACGCAGAGTGTAACCACCAACTTTCAAAATGAAAACTGTAGTTTTTATCGATCTGTTATTAGTTATTCAACTGTTTTTAGTAAAATAGTTCAATTTGGCAACCCTTAGTCCATCAGAGGCTTGTATTCTATTCTGATATTTATAGGTAGGGAAGTTTTTTTTTTACTTTTGGGATGACAAAATAAATTTAGTATTTTATAGTTAGTTACTAGAAGGAAGATAAGAGTAAAAGGCTACTATTGCAAAACAATCTTGATTGTTGGCTAGTTCTGACGAAGATAATAAATATTAAGACAAATTAATTGGAACTACAAATTATTTTAATGATTATTTTTAACAATTTGCTACACAGCCAGTAAGGTTTAACTAACCTTAAGCTACAAAATTTGCAAAGCTTCACAGCTTTGTCAAATGTTAGGCACATTAAAGCAATGATTGTAGCTTTAAAATTAAACCTAGTTTTGGAGGGCCTTAACATGGGTTATAACTAAACTTTTTAAGAGGAATGTGTAGCAAACGGTCTCCATACAAACGGCGATAACGTTTCCACCCTCTAAACCTTAACATACAACAATAAATTATGATGAAATATATTAAATATATTCTTTATGGCTTTAAGTCGTACAGATATACGCCCTACATTTTCATTTGAGATTGTCGTTTACGCCCAGTACTTTGATGATGCCTAATAATTATTGCTTTTACGTCCAAAAATACAAAAAAATCTGCATTACCAGCCTTGAAATTTGGGGTCGTATTCACCATTGTTTTCCGAATTTGAGAACTTTAAAAATACAGTTCGATAGCGCAGAAAAAACTGAATAAGATGGCATTTAAAACTCATTTTGACCAAAATGGTGGTTACGCCCTTTGAGCCCCAAGGTATCGATATGTATGATCAATAAAATATTCATTAACACTATAGTAACATTTACTAATTAGTAGCTCTTTTAATTTTCGCATAAATATAGCATCACTGTTTTCATTTTTTATTATATCGGGTAATTTATTATATATTTTTATAGAGGAACTGAAGGAAAGTAGTAAAGGTCAAAGAAATAATTTATTTATAAAATGAAAAACCTATTTAAGCTCTATTATTCGGGATTTTATATAACATTTTATTTTGTTTTGAAGTAGACCGCGGAAACGACCTAATTTTTTTTCTCGTGAGGTGAAAAATCATGTTTCGCACGGCAGCTAAGTATTTAGTGCCTCGTACATTTTAAACCCAGGATTCAATCCTAGATTCATTTGGTTGCTCAGTTTCAATAGAGGTAACTCGCCGCCAAATCCAACTTTCCAACCTTGCATAACAAAAACTATTTTATGCCATTTGTCGTTTGTTGTATTATTAACAAAAGTTAGTTTATTGTGATAGTTTCCGTCCAATTAGAAACAGGCCTAACAACAACTCTATGCTCTATGCGATTTTTTTAGGCTATTTTAGGTTGTGAAAGTGGGACGCTGCCACACGGCGCGTATATCGGCGTCTCGCTCTTACCATCTAAAAATAACCTAAAAAGAATCGCACAAGAGTTGATGGTAGGCCCCAGTGATTTAGGAATTAAAAGTATTTTTTTTATGAACGACGGGGAGACTCTAAGTCTTAATCATACCTATTGTTAAGTATTGATAAGGCTGAAGATGGAAGCAAGCCTCTCCCGGACTCCTCAATCACTGAGGAACTGGCTATCTTATCTCTAAATGCCGGAACACAACAAAGCTAACATTGTTGTTATGGAGTCAGTCTTAGATAAGATGGTGGTAGGTAGCCAGGCGGACTTACAACAAGTCCTTCCACCGACCAAACCGAATACAATATGTACCCCCGCTGGGAATCGAACCCGGGACCCCTGGGTCTGATACCAGTGGTTGTACCATTAGACCACAGAGGCGGTTAAAAAGATTAATAGAGCTGTTGAATGATTTAATTATTTGCTCAGTTCTAACATTTATGATTTTACTAGCGGATCCTCGCGGTTTTACCCGCGTGGTGCCCTTTCCCGTGGCAATGTCGGGATAAAATATAGCCTATGTCACTCGGGAGAAATGTAGCTTTCTAATGGTCTAAGAATTTTCTAAATCGGTCCAGTAGTTCGTGAGATTAGCGCGTTCAAACAAACAAACTCTTCAGCTTTATAATATTAGTAAAGATTAGACTTATTTGAATTTGATTGCCTTTGTTACTTACACTAATGGGTAAAACGACTACTACAACTAGTAAAACGACTAGTAAAACGAACACTTAATGGGTTAAACGACTATCGTTCCGGTCGTATCGGTTATTCATATTCAGATAAAATCAATTTAAAAATCAGTTTATAGAAAGGCCAATAAACTTTTGGCCAGCCTTGCTATTCATCACTTTCTAATTCTCACGTGAAATGTGAGTTACAAAACTTGAAACTTTGAATGCGAATTTGAAAGTGTTTTTCAAAAGACTTATCAGAATAGCAAGGCGGGTCTAATTTCCATATAAGTAGGTAGCAAAGGGTTATCCACAACACTATCGCTCAAAATAACCGCAGCCGAATTATTGTCCAAACTTCCATTGAAAAACACCCCACGTCCTCCAACGTTATACGTACAAGTGCTTCCACCTTCAATTACCACATACCAAACCTTACTAGATTTAGACCTCATGAGTTAGAAAATAAGGCTGAAAATCCGCTGGAGATTTATCAGTCCAGTGTGTTGCCAAGTGTACTACGCAAAGGAATTCCTACGGTCACTATTCTCTCTTGCGGTTTTTAACGAAATTGAGAACTTCCGATGAAATTGCCAACTTGTTGTGGGACTGGAAATGGGGAAGCAATCTGCGTAATGAAGGCGGAAACGGATTTTAAATATCTAGACGATAATAATATTATGTTTTTGTTTGTTCGGAAATTATCTATTTTAATACAAACTTTTAACGAAGTTGATGAGTTTGTTTGCACGCGCTAATTTCGAACCGTGAACAATACGAAAAGAGTGTCTGTAAACAAACCGAACCTCAAAAGTAGGGACTTTAGCAATTTACACGTTTCAGAAATATGTGCACCTCATTAATAGCTAAGTTATGTTCGTATTTACATATTTTTGATTATTTTTTTATGAACGACTGGGAGACTCTTAGCCTTCATCATACCTGATGTTAAGTATTGATAAGGCTGAAGATGGAAGTGAGTCTCTCCCTGAATCCCCAGCCACTGAGGAACTGGCTATCTTATCTCGAACTGCCGGAACACAACAATGCTGAGAACATTATTGTTATGGCGTCAGACAGATAAGATGGTGTTAGCTAGCAAGGCGGACTTACAACAAGTCCTACCACCATCCAAACCGAATACAATATGTACCCCCGCTGAGAATCGAACCCGGGAACCCTCGATACCGGTGGATTTACGACTAGACCACAAAGACGGTTAAAATCACATACATGTTAAAATATATTGGCAATAGTTAACTGAAATTTATTGCATGTGTGAAATAATTACGAAAAATGCACAAATAATATGTATGTTTACAAATAATCGTTCTTCAAGATGGCTGCAGTAAAGTTAAATATTGCTTTATCTTTCCCGCAATAATTTTGACGTTAAGAAGAGGCCTCAAGCTTGCTGGTATCTTCTGTGCATGTACAAACTATATTTTAAGCTTTTATATTAAGTCTGATTTTACATTTTGCTTAAGTACTGTTTATCGGATTACTGTAATCCTGTAAGCGCTCCTGAAATGGTGCTAAAAGCGCGTGTATTTGTAGAATGTTTTATTTCAGTTGCAAAAAAAACAGAATTTATTTATAATAATAGTAATGCTTTGTAGCAAATTAATACATTTGGGAGATGGCTCAGAATGCAAGTAGGAGCCCGTGGTGCAGCTCGCGCGCTCAGCCTGCGATTTTTGAGGTTAAGCAACTTTCGCAATGGTCGGTAATGGTATGGGTGACCAAAAATGTTCTATCTCGCGCTCCTCCGTGCTTCGGAAGGCACGTGAAGCCGTTGGCCCCGGCTGCATTTGCAGTCGTTAAAACCCACCAATCCGCATTGGGCCCGCGTGGTGGGTCAAGGCCAATTCTCCTTATCCATCCATAAGGAAGGCCAGTGCCCCAGTAGTGGGGACATTAAAAATGGCTGATGACGACGACAGAATACATGAAATATGTATAATTAAATTATCCTTCTATCTGAGGGGTCCCACTCCGCACTTATAGACTCTAATTAGAATAGAATAGAATAGAGACCATTTATTAACAACACACACAAAAAAACAATAATACAATGAGACAAGTAGGCACTTAATTAAGACAAAAAGACAAGAATTATATTAGATTACTAGACAACAAAACAAAATGACGAACAGAGACAGACAAAGAACAATATGTGTGCTACTAATAGGCCCTGTCTCAGCAAAATTAACTTCTGGGTCATTCGTTGATGGTAAGAATAACCCAGAACCACTGATATTCTGACAGGGTCAATTAAATATATTTCAAGATTGTAGATTTGTGTTTGGCAACAACATGTTCCATTGTAAATGTTGTTGTTTCTTTTAAAGCTGATAAGTTTCTTGCAGCCGTTCTTCTTATCAGTTAAAAGATGTCCTGAATGGCTGGTAGGGAAAAAACATTGTTGGACTATTCGAAAGTACTTATCTATAAGTCTATTTGAATAAAAATCTTTGACTTTGACTTTGACTAATCGTACAATTAGCCTACAGCTCGCAGCCTACTAGGAAGGCCAGTTTACGAGGGAACAGTCAGTAGCCTGACGTTTATTTAAGGACAACCAACATAACAAACGATATTCACATTTACAATAATGCACATTCTATAAACATTTCAAATCGTTGTCATACTTAAAGGCTGCCACAACATGCGCCAATTTTTACTATTAGAAAGCAAACAAAAAACAACTTAATTTAAACACTTTGATATCATGAAAGGATAAGAACTACGCGCTACAAAGAGAGGCAATGAATTGGTGAAATAACGTTTAGACGGGAAGAGAGCGCAGTGCGACCTGACATGAACTTTATGGTATGGGAGCAAGAGCCGCTTTTCCATTAAATGATTTTACGAAGTGCAACTTCTGTACGTAGTGCTTATAAATTCTGTGCCAATGCTTCAGGTAAATGCGTTACATGCTACTTCTAGTGTTCTATGGCTGAACAATTCACGTGCTACAAAAGTCTCTCATCAACATTAAATAGCTGAAAGACTGATTATTACTATCGGAGTTATAAAATAATACTAGGGCAAGCTTCAATCTGAATTGTGCCTTATGTCTGAGGAATGTGGTGTACATTACCTCGGCGCGGCGTCGACGGGCAAGTGCGTGGGCTTCACCGGCCGGTGGGAGCGCTCTTCTTCCCGAATCTTTATGATCACCTGTTGAACAAAGGCTAGTTATCATCGTCTTTCTACATGCTATTTTCAATGACTAAATCGGCCGCACACATCTTCCAGATCATAAGACCTGCAGTGTACCCTATATCAAACGCATATATAGTACATTACTCCAGCGGCCAGCAAAAGAGGCATTGATGGGCGAACGTGTAAATGCGCACACATACGTAATTCCATCAATGCTTATAGTTGTGGCCAAGGCTTGTATAGTACTTTTCTCAAATAATGCGCAGGAAATTTGAATTTTCAAAATCAATAACTAACAACAATATTTTTGCCGCGTTAAAGTGTTCATTTATTAATTTTTTTCAATATACAACTTTCTATTTGCAAGCCAGTTCGAAATCTAAATAAAGCTTTTGATAAGTTACCTCCTTGGTTGCCATGTTTCGGAGTAGAAGATTGTTCCATTTTTAAATTACACGACAGATATGAGTTTACTATATAATTTATTTGGCCTATAAACACGACAGATATGGATTTTCATACAACTTTTGCCGGCCGCTGCTCGCATGTATGTCGCCAATACAGCAATTTCGATTTATCTCAAAGAAGGTTGTCAAAATAATGCTCAAATTTCCAAGCATGTTTGAGAAAAAATATTAGTCTTCTTCCATATATTATTAAGATTAGTGTCTAGAAGAGGGAAAATCAAATGTCTTCTACAATGCTTTCAGCGTTATTGGGTTATTGGGTTCCTGCAGTTCACAGATAAGATAGCCAGATCCTCAGTGGTTGAAGTTTCCGGCATAAGTGCGATTCCACCCTTAACCTTATCTTTACTTAACATCAGATACCTATTTTGAAGCATTGTAAAAAATACTGAAGTCACTGAGAAGCAATGATACCTGAGTTTAATTTCGTGTCTACTCATGATAAAGCTTAAAACACACAGACGTTAACAACCACCAATAGGCACTAGATCAGAGTGGTAGTTCATGGCCATTCTCCTTATGCATACTCGAGGGAAGGCAGTGAGGACATTAAATGTCTGAGGACAATGATAATGGATCTTTAACCTTGAACACACATATGCAACTTCAAGGTCTCAAGCTCTAAGCAATGCTAAATAAAACAAAATTTTATTATACCAGTCTCCACCCGTGACTCATCCCCATGAACATTAGGGAAATACCTAGAGAACATTTGACCAGGAAAAAATCTGTGTTTATGCCGTTTTACCTGATTGTGTAACAAACAAGCACCAGTATCAGACCCAGGGGTCCCAAGTTTGTATTATTTGTATACCACCTTATTAAAGCCTGACGCAATAACGACAATGTTTTTAGCATTGTTGTGTTCCGGCAGTTAGAGATAAGATAGCTAGTTCCTCAGTGATGAGGATTCCGGGAAAGGCTCGCTTTCATCTTCAGTCTTATAAATACTAAACATCAGGTATGATGAAGGCTAAGAGTCACCCCGTTGTTCATAAAAAAAAACTAGATTTTCGCATTTATAATTTTAGTAGAATTACCTTTCCGATGTGCTTGCCAGCCGCCATGTATCGGAAGGCAGTTTCCACTTCGTTCTTCTCGAAGGTGCAGTAGGTGAGAGGACGGACCGCTCCACTCTCTATACCCGACAGCAAGAGATCTTGCAGCCTCTGAGGAATGCGATTAGTGTGAGTAATAACAACGATGATATCGACCTGGAAATGGGTCGAATCGTTGAAACAAAAAAAAAACAACAAAATAACACCAGATCCAAAAGTGATGTGTTATATGTGTCAATAGATTCACCGATGGATCCTTGTCGGTGGATTCAAGTGGAACGAGGGCACTGGAGCACATCTACCTGTGAAAGTTGTTTTATTTCACGAACAGTTCACACAGTTCAAAATCATAAACAACGCACTGTTAGTACCTATAGTTGCATTAACAGCTGAAATCAATAACCTATCTGTAGATATGGATAAGGCTATCTCAGATAGTTCCTAGAAAACCGGCTTCGTGGATAGGGCTATCTCAGATAGTTCCTAGAAAACTGGCTTCGTTTAAGTAAAATCTTTCTCAGGGGTGTATATAAATAATATATATTATTCAGCATTTTTACTATTGGTTCGTTTAATAAAGTAAAATTAAAGGGTCTAGTGATGGCATGGATAAATAAAATAAAAAAATGGCATGAAATGCAAAATTTTGAAATCCTCCATGAATCTAAAGTGGCTAACTGAATTTGAATCGATCTCAATTTAAAAAAAACGGTGTCGGCATGGTTGCATAGCTTAAGTTATGATTCCACTGAAAACTTACTTTCGGTCTTAGCATAAGCGAATTTTAGTTATCACCACACTATTGGTGTATTTGTAATATTTATTGTAACTATAACTTGTTGGTCCATCGCATGCTTCATCTTAAATTTTAATTTTACATGTGTCTATCAAATACATTAGTTAGACTAATTTGTGTCAATTTGAGGGGAGCAGCTGACCTCTGTCATACAGATTTTTGAAAATCTAGCACGGAGGTCAGAGGCCTTATGTGAGATAATTTCGGTCTTTCTGTTGTAATTTCATCACCAAATTGTAATTGTGTTTTTTGTTCTAATAAATTTTTATTTATTTATTTATTTACTGAATGTAATTCAAATAACTCAACAGTCTTTTTATTTGCTTGAATGTTTGCTGTCAATCAATGATGATTAATCGTTTAGTTGTGATATTGGCACTGACCTTCCTAAACTCGGCGCTCTGGTTGAAGATGTAGTCCAGCATGATGCCGTGGAATGAGGTCTCCTTGAGGAAGAAGTACATGCCGATGGGCGTGTTGTTGCTGATGTCGAACTTGCCTATCTCGAGGAAACGCCCGCGGTAGCATAGGCAGCGGACTGAGGCCTGGGTAACGAAGACATCACAATAAAAATTAATGGAAATAAAATTCATTACTCCCAAGACTATTAGTAGTTAATGATTCAAATAATCGATTTGCCAAATTGTTTTTCTTTCTCCCTGTCAGCAGATACTCTGTAGTTTGTATGTACCATCAACACAAAAGAAGAATAATAGTAATTTAAGCGTTTCGAAAGAACAAGAGTCAAGACTATGATGCGGTAAATTATGTTATTTGTTAAATCAGAAGATGACGTACTACCTAGTAGTATCAAATTCTAAAAACGATAACAAATGAAATGAGAGAATAACCTCTGTCGGATAAGCACCAAATTTATGTATTTCTTTTCAGACACAATCACTTAAATGTTTAATTTTCTTAAATTTGCCTACTAGAAAACGATGAATCTGCTCAAGTATCGGTGCTCAATCAAAGGAGCTGGAAGTTGGAAAACAATGTTATTTTCAATGAGAATTGAGTATTATGGTTTCAAAAAAGAGATTGATTCTTACGTGTAGTTTCTCGTCGGAGAGGGAGTTGAGGACCAGGTCGACCCCCTTGCCCTTGGTCTCGCGGCGGATCATGTCCTCGAAGGAAGTGTCACGTGAGTTGCCGATGTGACTGTCTGTGGTGCAAATATTATGGAACAATTGAGTTTATCTGAATAAGAAACTCTTAAAATAACTATATTGTAGGTACAATCCAACCTGACTAACCTGAAATAATTGGGGAACAAAT
Source organism: Chrysoteuchia culmella (assembly GCA_910589605.1). Lineage (NCBI taxonomy): Eukaryota > Metazoa > Arthropoda > Insecta > Lepidoptera > Crambidae > Chrysoteuchia > Chrysoteuchia culmella. The sequence goes on from OU342659.1 coordinate 18,155,855, forward strand.
ACTCGTTCTTAAGTCCTACCCGAAATCGAATCAATAGAGGTACAATGGGATATGTTGAATAAAGTTGATACGTTCGGATGGTGAGTTTAGCTGTTGATGACGTCACCGTCATGACGTCGGCAGCTGCTATTGTAACATAATTGTCCGTACATTAACTTTGACCTGCGTGAACAGCTTCTTGATGAAGGCCCTCTTCTCAGCAGTCTCGACGGTGGTGAACACCTCGCAGCCGTAGTGCAGCGCTACGTAGATGGCGTCATCACTGTGACTTCACACAGCTGGCACTATCCTTTTACCTTTGAGCTGTGGGAATAGTTTCTTGATGAAGGCCCTCTTCTCGGCAGTGCCGACGGTGGTGAACACCTCGCAGCCGTAGTGCAGCGCCACGTTGATGGCCGCCTGCCCGACGCCGCCCGAGCCCGCGTGAATTAGCACAGACTCGCCGCGTTGCATTTGGCCCATCATCACCTGTTGATTAATATTTTAGTTTCAGCATAGCTGATTCATACCAGCAAAAAATTTACTCTATTTAGGTGTCTGTATACTATAACGGAGTCTAATGTAAAGGATGACTGACGCTTCACCGTGCCGGGCCCGGGCCGAGCCTTAGCCGAGGTTTCATTAATACATTTTCGGACACTCGGTTACCTCACGGTGCAATCGAGTGTTGGCCGTGTTGACCATACAAAAAATATCGGTTCGGGCTCACTCGTAAACGGCACGGTGTACAGTGAGTCATCCCTATATATTGGTAATTTCTTGCTGATGCCATCAAGACCTGGCTGGCTCGCTTCCCGGGCGCAGCCGTCCCTGAGAACCCTGAATTCCAACGCTCATGGGACGACGTCGCCTGCAAAGCCATCCTCGACCGAATCACTGACGGGGCTGAGGCGGTGGATCTCGCGAGACTCTTGGCGGTGTCACGGCCGGAGTCCGGTGCGTGGCTGCAGGCACTACCTTCGCCTCACATAGGCACTTTGCTCGACGCCGACTCTCTGCGGGTGGCGGTCGCCCTCCGCTTGGGCTGCGATGTATGCGAACCACACATATGCATCTGCGGCACTATGGTGGGGGCCTATGGCCATCACGCGTTGAGCTGTCGTCGTTGCACAGGAAGGCATCCTCGCCACCATGCCCTCAACGACATCCTGCAGCGGGCTCTCACGTCGGCCGGCATCCCCTCCGTCCTTGAGTCGACGGGTCTCAGCCGCACCGACGGTAAGCGGCCTGATGGCCTAACGCTAGTGCCGTGGGAAAAGGGGCGGTGCTTGGTGTGGGACGCGACTTGTGTCAGCACCTTCGCTGCTACCTACATATGTCGTACCTCACGCGCAGCCGGGGCGGCGGCTGAATACCAGGCGGTCGCGAAGCACCAGAAATATGCCCCGCTGGAACAGGGCTACATTTTCATCCCTCTGGCGGTAGAAACGGCGGTTTGTTGGGGGGCAGAGGCAATACAGTTTATCAAGGACTTGGGGCGTCGGCTTAGACAGAAAAATTGTGACCCTCGCTCTGGGTCGTTTCTGGTGCAGAGGTTGTCTATTGCCATCCAACGCGGTAACGCGGCCAGCGTTATGGGCACATTTGCACCGGGGACTACTCGGGGCGGTCTATTAGACTAATAGACTTTGTAATATTTTTTATATTGCTGTAACCTAATATTCAAATTTTATTTGATAGTTTGTATATCAATTGATTTCATTTGTTTTTTTAAATAAATATTTTTTATTAAGTGTGTATTACGTTACGATAAGAAGCTAAGAATCGCGAGAAGTTTCTGACAAAGATTGACCCTTACGAGAAGAAGATATAAAGGCTGTTGTCGCAAATTTTTTTGGAATTCAACTACTATACTATACGTACTAATAAACCATTTATTAATTGTTTTATTGTTTCACGGTTATTGGTATATTTTGGGAAAGCAAGAAGAACATTTACCTACTAGCCTGCGGGAGAAAGATAAAGATAAAGAGACAGTTAAAAAGATGAAGAAAAAATTTTATGTAGGTAATGCTTATTGATGAATGATGGTAATTGGTTGGTTGGTAGTAGTGAAGGCGCACTATGGCGTAGTAAACATTGCCGTAGGCACCCGACAAAGTGGGCCGATGATCTGGTGCGCGGTCGCGGGATGCAGCTGGATGCGGGCATCCTGCGACCGATGGTCGTGGAGATCCTTGATCGAGGCCTATACTCAGCAGTGCGTGTCAGTGGCTGAGATGATGATGGTAATATAGTTAGTGTTGCCTGAAAAAAAAAAAATGAAGTAATTTGGCTCACCATGGCGTAGTAAACAGTGCCGTAGGCGACGGGTATGGTTGCGGCCTCCTCGAAGCTCCACTCGTCGGGGATGCTCCACATCAGCATGCGGTCGCCTTCCACCACGTTGGCCAGACCGCGGTTGCTGACCATCGCCATTACGCGGGAACCACTGTTGAGGTTTATTATTATGAAAAAATGTGTCATATGTGCAAGGCTTATTCTGAACTAGCAGCCGCCCCTGATTTCACCCGCGTGGTTCCCGTTCTCGTGGGAATATTGGGGTAGAAAGTATTTTTATGTTTTAATCCAGGCTATCTGCTAGCTCTGTGCCAAATTTTATCCAAATCTATGCGTGGACGAGTTAACAAACAAACAGACTGTCATACTTTCGTATTTACAATACTTATTAATAGTAGGGTAAGTAAGATTTCTTTTTTATTAACAAAGTCTAGAAACTTAGCCTTCATCATCAGACGTTATGTTAAGTAATGATAAGGCTGTGATAAAAGCGCGCCTCTCCCGAAATCCTCAACCACAAAGGAACTGTAGGAATGATAGTGGAGGTATGGAAAGGGTGGTAGATGGTAATCCACTGATGAGGAAGGTCAAATAGTGAACTCTTCCTCCGAACTGGGTGTTGTTAGCTCGGGGACCGCGGGCGGTCGAACTGATGAATGTCGGACTTGGTATATATTGTTTTTTACTGGTAAAACTTCAGTAGGCGCGATGTAGGTATATTGTTGATGTAATCTGATCTGTGGTTGATTATGTATCTGTACTCTAGTCTGTACAACTCTGCTGGACTGGTCGATGGATATTGATCGCTCTCTTCCAAGATGGACACCTTGGTGCTATTAGGTACAAACGTGGTTTCCTATATAAAGTAGACATTACTCGGTGCTCATGTTCCCACCCACTCCCAAGCTTCCAACTCTACAGTAGGTTCCCATACAGATGATTCGTTCCGTACTTAGTTGTTGTCAGCGCCATCTATTAGATGCACGGTGGATACATGTGCTAACACCATGTGTAGTTGTGTAGTAGTAGTATGTGCGGCGTCAGGTAGGTGCCGCCACTGAACTAGCTAACTTATCTCTAACTGCCGGAACTCAACAATGCAGGAAACTTACTTGGGCGATCTCCCAACGATTTCGAATCCCTGCACGCACTCTTGCGCGAGTCGCCCGCGCGCTACTGCGTCTACCGTCACGCGGCCCATCGCTGTCATCACATCACGGAAATTCAGCGCCGAGCAATATACCTGGGTAGAGAAATATAGGTTGAAATATATTGCTCTGTCGGTATTTAAATTTAAAAAAAAACCCAATAAACCAATGCGTTCTGTTTAGTAATAGTGGCACAGTACCAATAATTCACCAACATACTGATTAATCGATTAATGTAAATATATCATTGCATTTCAGTCGTTTGTTTGAAGTTAGAAGGGAGAGAACGAAGATTTAAACCACGATTATCACAAACACAAAACATCAAAATCTAAACGTGATAGTAAACAGTGTGCCTTGTTATCTATAAAAGTTGTTATATGTATTTCAATGAAAAATAAGGTGTAATGATAATCTACTTCTTTTTTGAAGTCGGTTAAAATGTGCATTCAACGTTGTTGGTTGGATTTAACGATGAGAAAATGTAAAGGATCTGACAGCTTTGACAATCAGAAATCTTTTAAAGTTATGGTGGAACTCACATAATCATTAGGCGCCCCTCGACGTAGCATAGTTAACGCGAAGATATAAATCGCAAAATCAAATTAAATATGAAACTCAAAGTTAATGTTTAAGTTGGTCCACTCACCTGTATTAAAACGCTGTCAGGATTCTTGAACACCTGGTTAGGTCTGATCTGTCCTTCGAGCCACTTGAGGGTGGACAAGTCGCCAATAGTGGTGGTGTTGACGTACGCGTGGTTGACGCGTACGGTGTCCAAGTCGCCAATCAGGAGGTGGCGGTAAGTTCCCCATTGACCCTGCATTAGGAGATAAAGTTAGGAAGAACTAAAGAATTTTAAATTCCACTAAGCCTGATATGATGATCTAAAGTTTCATCATCAGCGATTTGAATATCCCCACAGCTGGAAAACTGGCCATCCTTATGGACGGATGAAGAGAAAATGTTGTTGATGAAATATATTTTTCTCTAGATATAAACCTTAAAAAACCGTGAGCAGGTTTTAAAAAATATTACTTTATAAATTTGCAAATGTGAAAAGTGATTCGATATAATTGAAAAAAAAAACCTGCAGGTTTAAGTTTTTGTAGTAGGATCATGATGAAGAATGCACAAATCTGTTGATTGAGTTACTAGCATTTTACACAAACTTGATTGTACTTCAGATTTGAACGTTATTAGCAAATTTGTTATTGGCAAAGAAATCGAAAATGATGCTGAATTGTGAGAATTATGGACTTTAGGCGTAAACTTTTTACTTTAGCGGTATGTACGTCAAGTTTATACTTACGTCTTGGAAAATATTGATAGCCAAGTCCTTATCCAGCTGTTCTTCGTACATTTCCAAGTCAGGGTTGAAAGGTGGTGCCGAAGGGTCAGCGATGAGCATTCCGTAAACAATTTCGCCACCAGGCTCCCTTCTCAAGCAATTCACTAGACCAAGAAGACCGTTGATATGTTCATCTTCTGTATAAAGGACCACTTTCCTTCCTTCTTTCAGTTCTTCTTTAACTTTTTCGACCCAGGCAAAAGTATCATCGGTAGTGGCGATTTTTACGAACTTAGCAGGTCTCGCACCTACTCTCTTCCTCAAAAGAACTATGTATTCGACTCCTGTGTCGTGAATACAGATGATGTCGTATTTGTCTGAGAAACGCTTTGGATCCGGACGGTCCTTCTCTCTGCTTATGATGAAACATTTGTCACGGAGTGTCGCTATGCCTTGTTGTAAAACCTGATAATATAACATATTCATGTAGACTAGTTAAATGCTAAGATTGCAAGCAATAGAGAATTTAGCCTTTAGACTATTTGCAAAGAATGTAACAACTAAAGAAATCCTATACCTATTTCTATTTTTATGATTTACAAAGTAATAAAGTAGAAATATTTTTTTATATTTAATTGAAATTAATGTTGTAGTATGCTTACATCGACTCTCTTCAAAAGGTTGGCTCCAATAAACACCACAGCATTAGATTCTCCAGTCAACTTCTTGTTCTCCACGGTGATATTGGTAGGTAAATTTTCAATCGGATCCTCAGACACGACTAATAGTTCCGCTTGCATCAATGGCATGTCTCCTAACACATCTGCTACTGTCTCTATAATCGGTTCCAAGTTGTTTCGCTTGTATTCTTCGTCTACGTACTCAATACTCTTGACTTTGAAGGTTTGGATGTTTTCTAGGATCGTTTGGAGGTCTGCTCGAAGAATATCTTCGATCTGTTTGAATTAAAACAAATATTAGGTTACAATATGTTTTATATTTACAGAGCAGTTTCAATGAAACATCTAGGAATTGCAAAGTTGGGATTTTGTTAGCAAATAATATAGAGCATTGATCCTTACCTTCATTTTATTGGTTTCAAAGTTGGGAATGAAGACGTTCTTCTCGAGAACGGGCACGCCAAGTGGATTCCTCTTCGATATGGGAGTAGCGTGAAGGCCACGGATTTCAACACCTCCAGCTCTGTTAACCAAAAAAGGTATTAGTACCTCTAAGATTTTTATACCAGATGATTTTTATAGCATCAAAATAATTAGTATCTCGACTGTTGATTAGGCAATTCTTACTAGTAGGAGCATAACGAGGTATTCTTGCTGAGCCTAATGGCTAAAAATAATCATAATAATGGTTAAAAAGTTTATATCAATGTAATTGTCACTTCAAATAATCAGTAAAAAAAAATGGGCCAAGTCCGTGTAGGACCACGCGCAGTAGGGTTCCGTTGTTAGCCTTTACAATAGTTTTAAATGGTTAAACTTATATTAATACCCCTATTTTTGACACTACTATCGACTATATATCTGTCTATTCAATGGAATTTCTACCTATGACAACTTTAAAAAAAACAAAAATTAATCGACTATTACTCGTTAACTTGTAAAGTCTCTCTGACAGTGATAGTTTTCGTTTGAACTTCATTAAATAAATTATTCTCCTGAATTTTTTCACGTATCTATAAGCTACCGTTTAAATTTTAGATAGGGGGGAAGGAGGTGGGACCGACCCATTTAAACAAAATGTTGCACTTTAAATCTTAATATTTCGAAAACGGATCGAAAAGTGTTTTTTTTAAACCTATATTATTTTTAAAAAACCTATCCAACGACACCTCACACTATAAGATTAATGAGAAAAAAAATATACATCCCCAAGATACATGTAGGGAAGGTGCACTTAAAAAAAATATTTTAAGATTGTATTCTAGAACTTTTTTGGCATAATTAATTTTCAAATTCTAGCTCAATTACAGCTCTCTAGAAGTAAGGACCTCTGAGCTAAGCCGCGGACGAACAGACAGAGAGACAGACGGAGAGTGCTAAATTATAAGGATTCCTTGTTGGTTTTACTAAGGAACCCTAAAAATGGCATTTTGACGCTCTGTATGAAAGAACAAACTTGTTTCGTATATTGTATTGCGAAGTGTTATCCGTGCTTACCTGATAACATCAACATCAGGATATACCCTGATTTCGAAGGAATGTTTGTTGGAATCCGTGCTCATTTTAGAGATAGCATTATAATGCATGTTAGCATCGATGGAGAGTGTCTCGATCCTGGTGGGGACGAAGAGGCCCCTGGTGTCCTGGCCGATGATCTTGAGCTGGAGCATGCAGTCCATGAAGGTGACCCAGTTGTTGACCCAAGAGAGGCGGCCGCGGGTGCCTTCGACGTTGCAGCCGATTACACCTCGGAAGAGACCACTGTTGAGAATAAATAAGATTTTCATAAGCTACGAAGAATGTGGACCCATCATTAATGTATAAGGATTTAGTTACAAACGCTGTACGCTTGCTTCTGAATAAATAGTAGTTCAGGTATAGGTAAGTAGATATTCATGGATGGGTATAATTATCTACTGTAAGCAGTATAATGCAGTATGCCTTTTTTTTTTTTTTTTTTTTTTTTTTTTTTTTTTTTTTTCGTCAGGAAAATGCGTTACGCATACCCCAGCACCGGGAGCTTGCCGGGGGTATGTTCGATGGGGGGCCGGAGGGGGGGGCCTACCCACTAAAAACCTGACGACGTCCCCTCTCATCACCTTGGTGCCAATGACTCGTCGAACCATTCGTCATCACCAGACGACAAATCGTTCAACGAGTGATTGCCACCAGGCGGAGTCACGGGAACCCTTGCGGACATGGCAGACCCGTCGGTCATCCCCGAAACCCAGGGATAGCAAAGGGTGTCCCGGGACGTATGGGACACCCTGAGTCATTGAAAGCCTGTGCAAGGCAGGGGAGGGCTCTCCCAAGCCCATTCCCCGCTGGCTTCCATGAGAAGGCGACAGGGCAACCCCTCCACCTCCTCTATGGTTCTGTACGGCACGGCGATTGCGATGGTGTCGTCGGCCTCTGCCTCTGCCTGTGCGGCGCTGTCGACGTTGACTCGCCTGGGGGTCGTTCTCCCTGGCTCGCTCTGACGTTTCTTTGGCCGTCATGACTATGTCGCAGAACTTGTCAACAGCCTCCCATCCCCTTTTGCTCTCAATCATTGCGGCTACGACTGCAGGAAGTGTGAGATCGCGGCCGATGACAGATTTAAGGTCGTGGCGTTGCGAAGTCCAGGTAGGGCACAACTCTAGAGTAGTATAATGCAGTATGCCTAGTATAACCTGGTATAACCTGGGCCAGCATATAATTCGGCCAGAGGAACTAAAATCTCTCAAAGCTAGGAAGATTTTAGGCTTCCTGGAGGCAGCTAGGCTAAAAGAGATCAAGGCGGCTAAATAGATCTTATAGGTCGCAGTGACTACAGTTCTAACTGGAGCTGCATAGCCCCTATCCATCATCAGCCTGTGGACGTCCACTGCTGGACATAGGCCTCTCCTAGCTCACGCCTATTGTGGCGTTCATAGGAGGCTATTAGCCTACTGCTACCACGCTGACCAGACGGGTTGGCAGAGGGCTTGTTTCAAGTTTCCTTCTCTCGCACAGGTTTTCAATGCGTCGAGCTTCTTAGTCGACTCTTACGACATCCCAGGCATGTAAGGGAGTGGTGACACTTGTATTCTATAGCCCCTATATCCTACAATTAATTAAAGGTATATAATTTAGAATGATATGCTGCAATTTATAAAGTAATTTTCAAAATGAGTAGCGATTTGATACGAATTATTGATTTAGAGCTAAACGAATGCATCTCATTATAAAACTCAGCACAGCAGCAGCAGATGAAAAAGTGACTAGGTAGCTATATAATTTTGTGCAATAGCTAATCTTAAAACTCTGAGGTCCTGGGGTTCGAATCCCGGTAGGGGCAAATATTTGTACGATGAATACGAGCATTTGTACCCGAGTTATGGACGTTTATGTATATTTCTACACATAAATACTTATATATGTATAATTATATGTATTTATATTCGTTACCATAGTATCCCATAACACAAGCCTTACAGTGCTTCCTTTGGGGCTTGGTTAACGGGTATAAAAAAAAGGAACAAATATTTTGTCTCTTTTAAAGTAACTCGGGGTTTCGATCAGATTAGTTCGAAAGTAAAACATGCAACAATTTTCAACTATGAAACGACCGTCCATATTCGTTAAATGATATTAGGTAGTTAATGACAGTTTATTGCAGTTGTATCCTTAGTCCTTACTTGTACTGGTATCCCCTGAGCCTAAGTTCCTTGTAGAAGTCTTTCGTAAGCATGTGCTTGATATTGGGCCCGGTGGATTCAGGCATCGGAGGCAGCACGCGGTAGTCTTGGCCTACGTTCTTCTTGGCGTATATGCGGCCGGTTACGATGGACGCTCCACTTTCAACGATCTAAGACGAATTATTAGAAAACAAAACTTATCAAATTTTAAAGGTATGTATTCATATAGATATTCATATACAATCGGCAACATACAAACTACGACAATGCTACAATCTACAGATTAGTACATTAGATACAATTTTTTTTCATTCATAAACTGGAACAACAGTATTTACAGTATTATTTCTGTTATAATTTTATCTAATCATCAAAATTTGTTATTCCTTTGCTTGCGACCAAACGATGACAGGGACGCAGCTGAAAATCAGTGTCTGGTTCCTTAGAACCATCAACACTGAGCTGAGTTCCTTTTCAGACTGCCGCTGCTGCACACCCCGGTATATTACTTTTAAGCTGAATGTCTTAGTTTTAAGTTTAGTTTGTTTTCTCTTTTGTTTCTAAGTAATGCCTCAAAAATGTATTTTGGTTGTTTATTTTAGTGGTTTCTGAATAAATATTTTATCTATCTATCTATCTAAAATCCTGTGATGTTGATGATGAGAAAAATATTACAAGACAAGTCAAGCACAATTAACTAAAGATTTGTTGAGTTTTGTAACATTACATTACATTACTCTGGAGCTTAATGATGATAAAACTCACCTCGAAGTTCCCGCTGCCCTTTTGGATCATCACGATAAACTCCAGGTTTCCGTCCTTAGGAATGTTGGTGGCCCTCTGGAATCGAACGTTCTCGAACACCACGGATACTTCTGTGTAAAGCTCTCCCATCATCATGCCCAATGTCTCCCACACGAGGACCAGGTAACCAGTGGCTGGGTAGAGGTTACGGCCTACGATAATTTAAAAATTGTATTATTTCAACAGTTCTGAGTAGAAAGAATTCAAGAGTATGTGAATGATACTGGAATGTTGAGACAATGGTGGCAAGTCGGTAGCTTCTAAGTTTAAACGACTACATTTCCTGACTTGGAACGCTAACGTTTCGCGATAATCATATCGAATACAATTTGTTAAAATTTATTTTTTTAATATAAAAAATAATAATAACGACTGAGATTTGATTTTTCTTTCTGAATAGGTATTTGTAAATGCATGAAATCCAGATACATAATTTTCTCTTTAGTCTTACTACGAGTGGCTTTTATCAACACTAGTAGCTCGATAACGTGTTACTGTGTCACTCACATCTTGGAGGAGTAAGCAAGACAGCATCAGCTATATTATTTATTTGATAATATTATATCGCGTGATAGCTTTGTTTACGCTAGGATGTATGGGAGTCCGAAAATGTTTAAGTTATAAGACTTGCCGTCGACGACGTGGCCAGCCATGTACTCGCTGTCCTCGTCCACTATGGACATTCTCACAGTCCTTTCACCAGACTTCATCTTCTCTTGAGCTCTGTACGATGTCACATACCTGGATGATGAAAAATAAAATTGCATTTTTATTTATTATATTATATTATTATTATTTTACTTTCAGTGGTTTCAAAGCCTTGATAAACATAAATGTTATTTTATTTTCATTTATTTATTTATATTATAAATTTATGCCACATTCAATACATAGGGTTAATAATTGGTTGATATGCCTTATTGTTTCTTTAAAAAATGGTCTTTGCCTACGATCCCCCCTTCATATTGATTCCACTCCAGAGGATGTTTTGTGCCTTTTCAGGTTTTACGGGCAAGATATTTGTGCCGGACTTGAAAACAATAGGTATTGCTTTGTTGATGAAGATGAAGAAAGCACTATTTTCATATTTCAATCACAGAGAGAGAGTTTCGTAATGCATTTGTTAAATCTAGTGAGCTGTCCTAACACAAACTAGTTATGTCGCTCACAAACACAACGTATGACAGAATAATTTAAGTAGCTAATATAAGTACTAAAGAACTTCACTCTACACAATATAGAAGACACTTGGAACCACAGACCTATATTGAGATAGACGAAAAGAGCGCTTCAAACTGTATGAAAATTTAGCGTGTCGACTTCTTCGTACCTAGATTTAGTTATGTGTAAATATTATTGACAAGCTCTTGCAAGAAAGCACTGCACAATTAACCGTTTTTGTTTCTGTGCAGGCGTGTTTTCATGGCAATGGTCTCATTAGGTCGTAAAACTTTGACCGTGGATCAAACTTTTGGCACGCAAGGTAGCTACACTTTTACCGTCTATCTCGATATAGGTCTGTGCTTGGAACAAACTATTCCAGAATCTGCTACATTGGCACGACATATTGAATAACTATGTTACGTTTTCTATTTCAGAAATTGTTTTTTGTATTTGTAGGACAACATAATGTGTCATGACGTGTTCTTACGAGCGAGGGACTGATTATTACTTTTGAAGTTGAAAGCTCGCAGTAAAATATTATTGTGCAAAGAAACTTGAAAAAGAAGAAATAAATGTTATGTTGTTATACTCATACACACACACACACACACACACGTGCATTATTATTATGTACTTAGTTGCCTTTATGTTATTGTTGCTTGTTTTTGAGTGTGTTTTTATCCTTTTTTTCTATCTTTTTTCACTGTATTGTATAATGTATGTGCGTTATTAAATGTGTTTTCTCTCTTTCTTTCTTTACGGTTTCGACCCTATAAAAAAGATATTAATTTAAAGGACTTTGAAATTAAATTATAAAGTTCAAAGGATTATTGTGTCATTTTAGTTAACATTTTATTAAGTTATCATTCACATAATTATACATTTAGAGGATATTGATTTAGTCTAATAACTGAATGTCTATAGGATCCTTTTTTTTATTTTTTTGTATACTAGGAGAAAATGCTTTTACGCATCCCTCGCCCGCACGTGTAGGGGCGATTCGAAATGTTGGACTCACCTGGAGTACACGGCCTATACAAACATATAGGCCTCGCACTCCATAGGGTACTACCAACTAAAACTCCTAGTACTTGCCCTAGGGGGGCCTCACGGGGGGTAGGGTTATGTCTATAGGATCCTAAAGGAAACTCGAACTCCGAATAAAGTTATTTTATTATATTTTCTTCTTCTTATCATACCACCTCTAGTGTCAGGGTTTATCAGGCCGCCTTAAGGCCCCTGACTTGGCTTAACGACTGACAACAGCCGGGAACGACGGTTTAAAGTGCTCCCTAAAGTACGGAAGCGCTCGGTTATAATGCCACTTTACGGTCACCCATCCGACACCTGACCGGGCCGAACGTTGCTTAACGAACGAATCGAATACGATCAGTCTGTCAAGCGCGGCCATGAGCGCTACATTTATTTTATGAAAAGCGCGTGTTTATTTTATGAAATGCCGGTCGACATCGGACTGTCTTCCGTTACATTACACTGCATACATACTGTAGTACCAAACATTTTTTAAATTTGATTTTTGTTAAGAATCATGGTCGTATCTATAAAAATGTCTTAATTTATTATCCAAATTGCATTTAAGCATTTTATTAAAAAAAAGCACTGCAGCAGATTTAAGGTGAGGATTGAAAAGACTTTAATAATTTTATTATTCAGTTGTTCAAAGTCTGGCATTTTATTTTGGGAGGGGAGAGAAAAAAACTCTTTAAGAACTTAAACTTAGTAGGTTGAAAGCTTTTAATGAGCTTTGATATAAAGTGCAAACAGTGTAACTACTAAACATACTTAAATAAATAATATACTAGAAAAAAAAACCACTGGTATCATGTAGCTTAGAGAACTATAACTACTATTTTTACATAATGATCCTACATATCAAGCTATATGCATATCTGAAACGTGGTTGACGGAAGAAAAGTTAAATTTAATACATTTTAATGGATACAAAATAGCAGCCTCATTTTGCAGAAAAAATCGAATTGGAGGAGGTGTATGCATTCTCTTACAAGAGCATATAGAATACATAGAGAAGAAAGATATCACAAGCATGTCCTTAGAGTATATTTTAGAAATAACTGCAGTGGAGTTATGTAAAGGAAATATGTTAATTGTAGTAATGTACTGGAATAGAAGAGAGGAGAACGTATTTTTAAACCAATTACAAACAATTTTAAGATATTTAAATAATAAATATAGTAAATACAATATTGTCATAGGCGGAGATTTCAACATGGATATGTTGAAACCTAACAATAAAACCTCTGAGTTTCTCAACTTAATGTCAGAATACAAATTCAGTCAACATATCAAAACACCAACTCATATAACAGGATTTTCAGCTACGTGCCTAGATCTCATCTTTACGAACTTTAATAATAAATATTTAAGCACTACCGTAAAAGAATTAGGATTTTCTTTTCATTCGGCAACAATTCTTCATCTGAAATTATCTCAACAAAGTAAACAACAACAAATTTGGCATACAGAAAAACGAACTTATAACAAAACTGCAATCGCTAAGTTTAAATTACAGTTACAGCTAATAGATTGGAACGAAATAATAGACGAACACAAGAATATTAATGAAAACTACGATAAGTTCCATAATAGATTATTATTATTACTAAACCAAATTATACCAAAACGAAGAATTAAAATAAAACCAAAACCAAAGAAATATTGGTTAACAGTGGGAATAAGAAAATCGTGTAAAAATAAAAGATTATTAAAAATACTTACAACAAAAACAAATAACGAAATATTAAAACTCCACTATAAAAAATACTCTAAAACACTGAAAAAAGCTATAAATAGTGCAAAAAAAATCCAATACATTCATAAATTAAAACATTCAAATAATAAAATAAAAACTATGTGGCAAATAATAAATGAAAGAACAAATAAAACAAATGCAAAGGAAAAAATAAACATAAAGTTAAAAATAAATAACGTATTAAACTCAGATCCAAAAGTAGTCGCTAACTCATTCAATAACTTCTTCGCGTCGATTGGTGAACTGCAGGCGGCGCCGGCGACAGACGGTGGCAGCGCTACTGTGCGCGGCACTCGCGGACGCCCTGTTCTCCAACCAACACAAAACACCATGTATCTGACCTCAGTCGACTGTCCCGAAGTGTATAAAATTATAAAAAGCTTAAAGAATAAAAAAAGCCATGGCATAGACGAACTCCCACCTAATCTATTAAAAGAATGCGCAGAAGAACTGACATTACCGTTTACAAAACTAATAAACCAATCATTTAACGAAGGCTCTTTTCCGTTGCAATTAAAAAAGACAATTATAAAACCCATCTACAAAAAAGATAAAAAAACTGATCCAAGCAATTATCGCCCTATTGCTCTTTTGCCTACTGCATCAAAAATCTTCGAAAAGGCCATTAATAGTCGCGTTACTAAGTTTTGTGAAAAATACAAAATATTTGATGATTGCCAAAATGGCTTCCGGAAAAACCGCTCCACAGTTCTAGCAGTGTATAAATATATAAACAAAGTTGTCGAAATATTAGATAAAAAACAATATGGTGTCGGCATATTACTAGATATGACGAAGGCATATGATAGGGTGCAGCATAATATATTACTTAATAAATTGTACGGGATAGGTATTCGCGGTTCCGCCCATAAATGGTTTGCTTCGTACTTAAGGGATAGAGAGCAATTCGTTGAGATCGAACACTTTGATACCGCTAATAAGAACATCTCATACGTACGCTCTGATTGCAAGGTAATAAATGCATCCATACCTCAAGGAAGCGTAGTCGGAAGTCTTCTATTTTTGATTTACATCAATGATCTTCCTAAATCAACAGAGGAAACGTGTGTCTTATTTGCTGACGATATATCCTTATTAACTTCTTGCCATAACAATACAGATATTTATGAAAAACTTAATCTACTCCTTACCAAAATTTCGGACTGGTTACTCGATCATAATTTAAAAATAAATTTTTCTAAATCTAAAATACTAACTTTTCATCCCCATCAGAAAAGTGAATTAAATTTAAAATTTGATTTCAATGGCACAATCGTAGAATCAGTAAAAGAATTTAGATTACTCGGTATAGATATAGACACCCACCTAAATTGGAAAGCTCATGTCCATAGAATGATGTCTAAACTGTCTGGCTTCTCATATGCACTGCGCGAAATTAAAAAGACTACAAACTTAGAAACTGCAATAACAACTTACTATGCGTACGCGCACGCCTGGCTAAGCTACGGTATCATTTTATGGGGCAACAGCACAGATGCAGGATCTCTTTTCATTCTTCAAAAAAAACTTGTCCGTATAATAGCTAATATAGAACAGACTGAAAGTTGCAGACCATACTTTATAAAATATAAAATATTAACCCTACCCAGCTTATATATTTTGGAGATATGCAAATTTGTTAGAAAATATAAACAATTTTATACAAAACGCGAAGATATACCCTGCAAGTACACGTTACGACATAAAAATAAATTAATATTACCAAATTTCCGATTAAAACTAACATCTTCAAGTACCTTCAGTTCCTCTATAAAAATATATAATAAATTACCCGATATAATAAAAAATGAAAACAGTGATGCTATATTTATGCGAAAATTAAAAGAGCTACTAACTAGTAAATGTTACTATAGTGTTAATGAATATTTTATTGATCATACATATATTGGTTCTGCAAAATGATAATTATAATTCTAATTATCATCATATAATTTCTCAGATGAAATACGGCCCCTCTCTCTTCTAGCCCTAATTGCGTGCCCAACCGGGTCCATAACAATGGTCTTACATTATTTTATAACATCTACATGTACATTATGGTTTTGCAATAAACTATTGAGTATTGAGTGTTTTTATGCAAAACGGTTGTTTTCCATAAACCGTCCGTTTCTAAAATCCGTTTAATAAGTTTTTGCATGAAAAGATAAACGTGCGAACTGCGATTATTGATAAATTTTAAATAGAAAACTATTGGGAAAAATTAACTCGGCCACAAGTGAATTCTCAGATGGGACTTGAGAGATAGTGGGAGAGCATTGGACCGGATTTCGGAAGGTCTTGGGTTCGAGTCCCATCTGAGAATTTACACAAGTGAATTCTCCACAAGGCCGAGTTAATTTTTTCCAATATTTTTCTATTTAAAATTTCAAAGTATAAAAATATAATTGAAAAATGCAAAAATTCAAAAATCATATAAATGCGATTATTGATTTGGTTTCTAAATGTACTCTGCCTACAATACTCGTAAATAGCAATTATTGTCTTTTAAAAGTCATGAAAAGAATCGGCTCCAACAACTATTTTAAAACAAAATGACAAAACAGAAACAGTCAAGTGAAAAGTACAAAAGCTGACAGCGGTTCCGAAGACGCCATTACTCAACGGAGTTACTTCGGCAGGAAGTTACGTAGGCTGAAAAATGTGTTGCCAGCGGTGTATCGGCGATCAGTCTGCGGTCGGCAGACGGATGTCGGCCGATTAATAAGGCTTGCTTATTGGCGATCGAAGTTTCCGGAAGTTTCTCAAGTAGGCTTGAGAAGGGTACATCTGGGTCTCAAATTGCTGGTCCTGGAGTGGAATTTAAATATACAAGGAGAAGGTTAAAAATGTTGCTATTTCCATATTAGTCTTGTTTGCAATATGACTTTAGGACACACTGAAATAAAACAACTTTTACGGATTAAGTGCACTGTTTATTACTACTACTAAATATATATATTTAGTAGTATAGTTTAGGTGTTTTCTAGGGTTTTTTGGTTTTCCGACGTTTCGGCACCTTTTCAGCTGCCGTGGTCACGGGTTGACTCAAACTTCAGATGTGCTTTTAAGACACATATTTACTTACTTCACATAGTTAAATATTACGGAATAGCCTAATTGAATGTGCGAGAGTACTTATCTTTTTATTATTACTTCCTTATCTTATTTTTATCGATATAAACCTTAATTAAACTTTTAACATGAAGTATTTATGCTTGAATCAATAGTCGTAAGTATTAGAAATACACTTATGGTAAATTTTAAATAGAAAAATATTGTCGGTAGCTCAAATAGTCTCGGTAGCTCAGCGGTTAGAGCATTGGACCGGATTTCCAAAGGTCGCGGGTTCGATTCCCGTCTGAGAATTCACTTGTGGCCGAGTTAATTTTTTCCCATATTTTTCTATTTTAAATTCACCATAAGTATAAAAATAGCATTGAAAAATGCAAAAATTACAAAATCATATATTAGGAATACGACAAATACTTCGTAAATCTATCTTGTTTCTTGTTCACGCCTGAACCGAAATTTCATAAAGAGAAACACCTCGGGGCCTTCCCAAGATCGATGTCCTTACATATCAATTTGTCTCGAATATAAATCTTTAGGGTGTCAAACAGGGGATGAAAGTGTGTTCCCATAATTTTTCAAGTAAAGGATTAGAAAGTTCCTACGTAAGTTTCTTTTAAATAAATGAAACATACCAACAAAACTAATATCTTTTTTTTACTAATAACTGAACTGGGCTGGCATTTGACCACCATCGTGCATAGTAAACAGGATGTGGTCTAAGGTGTAACATGCTTGCCCAGGAAATGCCTATTCACTCTCGCCTTGAGGAGACCAATGTTGTAGGAATCGGGGAACACTTGAGCAGGAATCGCTATCCATTCTTTAGCGGTTCGCATAAGAAATGTCTCAGCAAAGCGCTTGGTACGGACTGTTAAAATGTCAACGACGTACGGGTGATAAGCTAACCTGCGTCTGGTACCCCGATGGTGGAAAGGGGCTGGAGCAACAAAGTCGTGCAGTTCTCTCGCACACTCTCCAAGTGGTACGTACAGTCGTACACAGGTACAAATGTGCTTAATATCACATGCCCGATGATCGATGTTGGCAAGACAGTCGGACTATAAAAATTAAACCAAATCATGTATTACTCTGTTTTCCGTGAATAAATAATTTCTTTCTTTCTTTATTTACACAGGTAACTTTCCGTTTGTAAGAAAATATTTTCTTACAGACCTCTTTTTCATTTATTTATTGATATCGGTTGTATTTTTTAAGAAATTGCCTGTCCCGAAGTCAGAAAAGTTTTTATTGACTTCCAAAGGGTTCGTTATACATAAAGCTATTGCTTTGAACGAAGTAAGAGTTTGATTAATACGCCAAAATAAATAGGCTATGAACACATAATATCTCGTAACTCGAGTGGAGTTGTTCGAAAAGTTGTCGTAGGAATAATCGTGAAAGGGTAAACTTTAACCATACGGGGTACGAAATTAATGGGACTTTATGTGATTGTGCGAAACTTATATGGTTAAGGGACAATTATATAAGAAGGGATACTCAGCCAGTTTAATTTGATTTCGACACCTCTTTAGAATCTTCTCGTCTTTATTCGCTTTAACTTATTTCATTCGGTGGTGATTATATTAATTGTTTAGGCTTAAGTTACCAACTACTGCCCGGTCACATTATCTCGAGACCGGGGGGGTTACTCTTGACGGGATCGCGTTGAAATCGAGATTGAATGTCAATAATTATTACTGATTTTCGACGTTGATTCAATTTTGATTAGCGCTACAATCGTTTTCTAGACTACAACATTACTTTATTTACTAATTTCAAGTAATAATTTTTAGTTTAATTACCAATTTTAAGCCATAATTACTGACATTTGACGTTAATTCAAACTCGATCTCAATGCGATCGTGTCACGAGTAAGGGGACTAGCCCCCTTACTCTTGTCGACTCTCTCGTCGATGACGTCACGTCGCGTCGGCGTTCTGACAAGCATCCTCTAGTATGATATTATTATAAACAATAAGATTTCCAAAAAACAAATATTGTGTTAATTAATTTCATGTAGGTAATATTATTAAGGAATGAAAGGAGAACGGGGCGAGAGGTTCGCATTCCAGCGAGGTCTCGAGATAATGTGACCGGGTAGTACCTTAGACAGAAGCAAATTATCTCTGTTCGTCGTGATCGGATTTTAAAAGAGATTGTTCAACTTGATAATAACCAATATAATGAATATAGTTTAATTGAAACAACGACGAACAATACTTAAAAAATAAACGAGGCATAATTTATGCTAAATTTTAAATAGAAAAATATTGGAAAAAATTAACTCGGTCGATTCCCGTCTGAGAATTCACTTGTGGCCGAGTTAATTTTTTCCAATATTTTTATATTTAAAATTTACCATAAGTATAAAAATAGCATTGAAATAATGCAAAAAATACAAAATCATAAAAAAGAGGCATAATTTGTTTTTGGCATCCTCATCACAGTTATAACGTCTATTGTAGAGGATTCTCAGTAAGTAATCTAAGACTTCAGTCGGTATGTGTTGTAAAATCTATTAAATGTTTATTTATATCCCAGCTGCATTTTGGAACTTATTCCTAAACTGTGACACAGGCAATGACTAAGATAAAACTTACACCGATATACAAACGGAAACAAGTAATTTTTTTAAGTAATTTTCTTAAATTTTCTTATTCTATAGCATCACATATAAATTTTCAGACATAAGAGTAGGGACTATTTTAGAATAAAACTCACCAGCCTTCGCTGTACTCCTACTCCAAGAGGTGCAATATCATGGGAGTCCCGTTGGACACCGGAAACGGCACGTGTGAGTAAATGTTGGCGAGGTTCGGGTCCAATCCGGCCTCGTACAATTTACCATCTTTCTTTCTTTAACCGTTTAACCAATGACTTGGTTTATGCCTCCTTCAAATGTTTCCATCTTTCCCTGTTTTAGGCAGTTAGAGTTCAGTTGCTGCGCGCCACCTTCTTGATGTCATTCTTCCATCGCATTTGTGGCATTCCTCGTGATCTTTTTAGTCACACAGTCTCCAATCTAGGCGTCGTTTGGAAGAGGATTCATGCTTGCGGGTAATGAGGTCAGCCCATTTCAACTTGATTCTCGCAATTCTCCTTAGAGTGGTGGACAATCTACTCTATAAGGAGGTAATAAAATCTAATTTACAACGAAACTCACCAGTCTTCGCTGTGCTCCCACTCCACGAGGTGAGATATCATGGGAGTCCCGTTGGACACCGGGAACGCCACGTGTGGGTAGATGTTGGCCAAGTGCGGGTTCAATCCGGCCTCGTACAATCTACGAACAAGGATTAATGTTAGTACTGTGTCATTGTTTATAATCAGGTGCCCAGCTGAAGACTTTCATATATACAATACAATATACAATATAATTTATTCAGTCTCGGCTGTTACAAGCATAAATTTGTGAATGTCAAAGAAGTCATCGGTTCACAAATTATACGGCGGGAGACTTGACGACCTAACAAGAATCTTCATTCTGAGATTCTAAAAGATTTTGAGGTATTTTTGTAGAGGAACGGTTATAGGTTTGATGATATGATACTTTGTGCAAAGAATATGTTAAAAAATGAGATTCTGACTTTAATATGCAAGGAATATTCGTGGTTAAAAACTGTCGTTTGCTATGGTTTGCTTACATCGATTGTTTTACTACTATAACCGCTGATCCTGGTTTATGTGATTATTTCAATATCGTTGACAGTTAAGTAAAGATACTGCTAAGAGTATAGGGAAGTGTGGGCGACAAAACTACTTACTTTCCCAAGGTATTGAAGAGCACTTGCAAATATTTTTTTCCTTGCTGTTCCTCTGCGTCAGGGGAATGTTGACGACATACTCTTCAGCGATCGTCGCAGGATCGCCACCGGTATTTCTAAAGTATACTTTTTCGTGGTTCAAATCTTTCGTTTTGTCTCTTTCACCCGCATCGACTGTTTTACGTCTATAACCGTTTTTGTCCGATACTTTTGAATATCCAATCTCCTGCTAAGAGTAAAGGTATAAAGTTACATTGTCCTTGCTGTTCCTCTGCGTTAGTGGAATATTGACGACGTCCTTCTTCAGCGATCGCCGTAAGATTGCCGTGGCCGTGATAATAGGCCGTGTGGCGCGATCTCGATCGTGATCGCGTTGTGGTTGTGTCTCATCGAATAGTACCGGTATTCATAAAGTATATTCGTATCCCTCCAGAATACCAGCGTTGCAGTGGCAGTCTCCTGGCGCTGTAACATTATGCTGAGGCAGGGACCTAGTTGGAGGCATACTTTTAACACGGTTTTGTTTGTTACCTACCTAGTTTAATGTTTATTTGTATGCGTCAATAAATATTTTTCTTTCTTTCTTTCTTTCTTTCTTTCTTTCTTTCTTTCTTTCTTTCTTTCTTTCTTTCTTTCTTTCTTTCTCTTATTGAAATCTGTAGTTTTGTCTCTTTCACCCACATTGATTGTTTTACCACTATACTATAACTGTTTATCCGATACTTTTGAATATCCACGACAATTGATTCAAGCTCCTGTTAAGAGTATAGGGAATTGTTGTCAATATAGGAAATGTCAATAAAGTTACTTACTTCCCCAAGGCATTGAAGAGCACTTGCACATTGTCTTTGCTGTTCCTCTGCGTTAGTGGAATGTTGACGACGTCCTTCTTCAGCGATCGTCGTAAAATCGCCTGTAAGAGACCGTGTGGCGCGATCTCGATCGTGATCGCATTGTGGTGGATTAGGCGGGATGTCTCTTCAAATAGTACTGGGCTCTGTTGGACAATCATTGTTCATTTAATCATTTGCTCAATGGGTTTTAAAAATGCTTAAATTCCGAAATTAATTTCTCTTCGAATATTGGAACCGCACCTGCCTCTAATACCAGACCAAGTAATAATGTCCCTTTATGAGATAGCTATTCTAAAGATTTGTGGCAGATTTCTTGTTCATGATCAACAAATGTCAACAACATAGTTGCATAATTAGTACCTAATTAATTCCTGAAGACAGATTTATTCATTTGTTTATTTATTTATTATAGGGATAGTACACAGCATTAGAAACATTCAAATAATTTTTTTTTGACTTAAATAAATTGTAGGCCAATTACGACTATCCTGCGGTTTACAGTTCAGCTTGCTCGAGATACGGATGCCGGATGTTATTTAATGAGAAAAAATAATAATAATATACTCCTATTAAGAGAAGTAGTATAAAAAAAAAAGCCAAGTAACAAAAACAAGTGGAGAAAAAAAAATACTTTAGACAAATTAAGACCATAAGTATAAAAATATGTATATACCCAAGGGAAGGGAAGATTATTCATTATGAACGTTGGTACGCAGTGTTTATTTTCCGACTTACCAGTAAATTGTTAGTATGGTATTCCGCTGAGGAATACTCTGCTTTAGCGTCCTTCCACATCGCTTGCGGCAAGGATGTGCACATCCAGCGTTCTGATCGCTTTTTGGGCGTTGGGATCACTTCCCTCAGGTACTTCAAAAGCCTGGGACCTGAACAAGGTAAATAATACCAAGTTAATAATAATAATAATAATAAATTATTTTTGGAATGTTTTAACTCCTAAGAAATTAAAGAAGCTGAAGATCAGCCTTGCTATTCTGAAAACGGTAAATCACTTCGAAAGTCATCTCGCAAATCATCTCACCTGTCATTGTTTTGGTATAAAAAGGATGGAAGAAGAAGAATGAGTGAAAAAAGGGCAGATAGAATACTAAATATTTTTAAAGGAGGTCGAACATGATTTAAAAAAGTTTAAAAAAATATTTATAGTAAGTGGATGAAAATAGATTAATTATGGAATTAAAAACAAAATCACTTAAAATAACTTTGTGACGATTTTAACCCTCTTTTGTGAATTGAAAAAAAATCCCATTTTGGCTATTGTCACAGTTATAGCCACTCTGAATCGTTATGTTAATAAATAAGGATTAAATTAAAGTAGCCACGATGAGGCTTCGAGTGGGCAAAATCAGGTATACCCTATATGCTTTTGTATCGAAACTCACCAGCGTCAGCTATATATTTGGAGTGGTACGCGATGTTAGAGCAAGGCACTTCCTTGGCGAAGATGCCCTGAGCAGTCAGCTTGGCCACGAAGCTCTTCATGATGTCAGCTGGTCCTGAGATGGTGCTGGAGTCGGGGCCGTTGCGACAGGCTACTTCGATCTCGGGCGGGCACATGGTTTTGATCTGAGAGGAAAATTATCTTTTAAGAATGCTTCTGATAAGGATTAAAAGTTTGAGATTGTTTTGTAGAAATCTTTGTAGGAAATGTATTGAATGTAAGAACATACATGATAAAGAGCAAATTTCACCAACTGTCACAATAACAATTAAATGTAATTGTGTTTTTAAAACATTGTTCCGTCTCTTTAAATTTAAAACAAACGACGAATGTATTGTCACTTTTGAATCATGTTTAGCGTTAATCGTAATTAATAGAGGATTGGGTCTATGAAACTTTCTAGCATCAAGTTTGTTTGAATAAAGACATTTGGATTATAAAGAAGAATTTTTAGGAGACCGTTTTAAACCAGCTACTAACTAACCAACCAACCAATTATTACCATTCGCCAAACTTTGTTGAGGGCAAGAAAAAACTAATTTGAAAAGATCACAGATTTAAGTATTTTTAATTGGTCCGACTAGCTGATATTATTATTATTAATAGGCAGGCAGGCAGCTGAAACAACTGATGATAGCCTGGATCCTGTTAGCCAATGTTTATTTTTCCTTTCATGTAGGTATTTGTCTGTTTTTAAATTTTTATTAGTCTGTGCTGACACCACATCTGCTGGTAACTTGTTCCATGCCTCGACTACTCTATTGCTGAAGAAGTGCTTGTGCGGGTTATTAAATGAGTGGGTTAACAATTTAAGGTGATGTCCTCTTAAGTGTGTGTTTTGGGAGAACTGGAACAAATCTTGATCGAAATTTTTGAGGTCGTAATCCATCGATAGTTACGTCCATATGATATTCAAGATAATTAGTGAGTTTTTTGTTTGTACTTGTTTTATAGTTGTTTTTACTCCTTTTTAAATAACGTTTACGACGGTATTTCTTTTATTGGTATATCATCGCTATTTATCCTGCTATAATTATTTTCACGGACACATGATTTGACAATTGACATTTTGCAAAAAAAGGGTGAACAATTAAGGGGAGTCTAAATTTGACATTTGGACAGATAGGGACTGTCTAAAGTTATACTTGTACTTGTACTTTAATGATAAAAAAAGTCATTCAACCAACAGTGGAAGTAAAGATAGGCATTATAAAAAACCCTAAAAAAAGCAAACAAAACAACTAACCTGGGAGTACCCCAGCCCCACTGCAGCCATGGATCCCTTGATAAATGGCGTCTCGATAGAGGCCAGCCCGCGACTGTACGCGGACAAGATCATTTGCTCGGCGGTGAAGCAGCCGTCGGCGTATGCACATCCTAACTCACCGACGCTGTGACCTGAATGAAATAGTTAAAAAATTATACGAAGCTCGTTAAAATGTAACTAACTAACTTGTTAAAAGTTTTAGATATGCAAAAAGATTTTCATGAACTGTTTCATATACTGCTTTTTGTGAACCTAACATGCCGTGGCAGTTTGTAACTAAGGCCACACTACGTGTCTTTTGTACTCGATCATGTTTTTCACTTATGTATAAGTGTGAGTCTTGTAAACTGTCCTTTTCTTAAAAAAATTATAAAAATAAAAGACATGGAAAGAAAGACACATAAATATGAAACAGGAGATTAGTAAAATTTATTATACAGGGATTTAAGAATATCTGATTACTGACTACACAAGCGTCTTGGATATTTTACTGGTGATTCCATCAAAGAAAGATGAAGATGAAGATTTGATTTCCTTACCAATAATATAATCAGGCTCAATGCCCACAGTCTTAAGGACATCGGTGAGACCGATCTGGACAGCAGCAATCCCGATGAAAGAGTTGAGGATGTTGTCGTAGATCTTGGGGTCGGGGTCCGTCACGAGCTTGGTGAGGTTGATGCCTTTGGGTTCGAGGGCTTTGTGGCACCTGGCGAAATGGGGAAAATATCAACAGCTGTTAATCGCCAGTTCGTCGGTGGTTGAGGATTTCAAGAGAGCCGCGATTGGTTCCTATCGTTAGTTAAAACATAAGGTATGTTCAGGATTTAAAGCGTTTTCCCGTTGTGGATAAAAAAGAAAAATACAATATACATTTAAATCTGAATACTTAACACTAGTTATTTAGTCCAACCTTAATTAAAACTTTTGAACAACAACAACACTGAGAAAGAAGATAAGAGTAGATTTGACTGTTGTAGTCAACACTATAATTACTACAAACAACAAAGACTTTTTGCAGAATTTTCTAAATAGTCATATAATCAATCTTTTAATTTTTTGCCAATTGGCCATTTTTGGATAAACAATATACTGTCTCATACATAACTTTAAAAATGTTTCCAGCTATTGTGATTAGAGTCGGGGTTCCTTTTCATAAAAAAAAAAACAATGTGTGTGGAGTGCCGGCAGAAGTGAAAACCGCTTAAACGAAAATAACGATCAATATCCACTATACCTATCTTGACCACAACTTCATAAAAAGTTGATGAAAACGGAGACAACTTGATTTGGTAGGTAAATCCATTAAAACTGACCTGACATCAATATGAAAGTTGGTGTAATGAGAGATCTTTATATAATGGTTGTTATTAACTAATATGCGTAGATCTTTCAAGTGTGAGACTTTATGTAATTTGAAATAGGTTAACGGTAAATGGTCTTACGAATTTTAGATCAGGGTCACGTGTAACTCTGATGTGCACAACGCCGCTAAAGAAGTTTTCACTTCAAAAATTAAGAGCGTAGGTACTCCTAAATAGGTGATCTTAATACTAACTAAGATATTATATCTTCTACTAGCGCGTCACCCGCGTGGTACCCGTTCCCGTGGGAATAAAAAGTTTATCCCGATATATATATAGGATAGGCTATTTACTATCTGTGTACCAAATTTCATCCAAATCCGTTTAGTAGTTTCGGAGCCTATTCAATGCAAACAAACAATCAAATCTCTCCTCTTTATAATATTAATATAGAAGACTTACTTTTCAATAGCCGCAGCAAAGACTGGTATCCTCATGAGCTCGGTGGCCATGCCGGCCCATTGCGAGCCCATTCCCGAGTACACGAACCAGACGGGCCTCTTAACTCCAGAGAAGTATTGCATCTCACGAGCGAGGGATACTGCCTTGGTTGGAGTAGACTCTGGTAGAGAAAAAAAGTAGGTAAGTGGATTTTGATTGAAGGTCAAATAACTGCGGTATAGGTAAAATAATAACTTTTTTGCATTTTACAATGCTATATTTATGTGGTAAATATTAAACAAGAAAATATACTAGAAAAAAGCAACTGGTCTCATGTCGCCCTGACGGGATAAAAAAAACCTGCTTCGCATTCAAAGATTCCCCTTTTTTTTGGTTCACAAGTGCAAGTATAAAGTCTACACATCTCACGTTGGGAGTATTGTGGAGACCCCGAATAAAAAAGTAATAATAATATCATAGATTTTATAAATATTTTATCTGACAAGGCGACCATCCATATCTCCGCACGACGAGCCTCTCCTTTCTTAATTTTTATAAAAGCAAAACCAGCCAGCAACAGCTTCATGCTTGTAGTGCAGAAACATATAGGATCTCCACAGAACCTATCATAGTTTGTCTGATAAAAACAAAGTGCATGATATTGGCCAATTCTGCCAAATGCAATTAATGAAACAGATAGTTGTTACTAATTATTTAAAAAAAAGTTTAATCTCTTATGTCGTAATTAATTAAGGAGATGACAATTTGTAGAAAGTTGTTTAGAGAGGAGTGGAGAAGACTTCACCGACAAGAGCTAAGCTCTTAAATGGATAGAAAGAGAATGTCGTAATTACGCGAAACAGATTAAAATTTTTAACATACCTAACAGAGTGTATCCTCTCACAACATGTCCAATAATATCCTCGTCGTGCACAGCGTGGTAGAGTCTGACCAGCTCAGAGTCGAGTGGCCTCGACTCCAAGTCGTCTAGAATCTTAGCTACAGCTGATTCCGTGCGGCCTGACGCGCAAACGAGGCGCGGCAGGGCGTCGGTTGGTATACCGGAGTTCACCTGATAAAAATTAAAATAAATTTAGTATATTTAATTCAGGCTGTTAAAAATTATTGGATTGCAAGATCACATGAGAGACAGTTCACCTGATGAAGATAAAAATGAAATTGAACCAATTTTAGATTTAAGAATGTAGATGTACGAGTAAGAAAGTAATCCATCGGTTCGCAAAATCCTACGCCACTTTGCATAGAACCGGATAGAAAACTTTAAAGGGCAGTTTCTTTTTCTTTTAATGGGCAAGATGCAGTTTATACTGAATTATTAGGGCTTTTCAAAGGGCTTTTAAGAACTCATTGTAAGTGCTTACGTAGTAAGAAATAATAATAGTTAGTATTTTTTGGCAACAGTCTACTTATTATATTTAATTCATTACCAGCGTCTCTACCATCACTTATCAATTATCTTTTTTATGTATTTGGATATTCGAGATACCTACTCTGGCGAAATTGGCTGTAATCATATTCTTAAATTCACCTTCTCCCTAGCAACATTCTTCAGCAGCACGTGAGCGTTGGCACCACCAAAACCGAAGCTGTTGATGCCGGTCATTCCCTTGTTCCAGGGCGTCTTCTCTGTGACCACCTTTAGGCGTCCGTCCGCTAAAGCCGCCACGCCGTCACGCGGGGTTGTGTAGTTCAGGTTCGGAGGTATGAGGCCTGTTCCGTAGGCTATGCACATCTGGGAGGGAATTTTGATATACTGAACTCAAAAACATTCATTTGACGCAGACAGTGGATTCGATGTACCAATTACACTTATTTATGTATATTTTAACAACTAGCTAGACCCTCTGGCATTAACACCGCTATGATGTTAATGCATAATGCTGTCTCGCTTACCCCGCTAAGAATTAAGGGAGATAATGACACATTATCGAGCTACGATTGTGGATAAAAGCTGTTCATGCTACCGGCTACAAGTATTGACCCTTTGTTCAACTTTTGTTCTTTAAAGGGAACAATATTATAAGGAGTTGATTTATCAAGTGCCGATCGAGCAGGGGCTGCTCAGGTCAATGATATATCATTTCTATAGAACACAATTTGTATTAATAAAAAAAAAAAGAAAAAAACAATATTTTAGAATTTATTTTTTGAGCATTATATACCTATTTTCAGCATAGGCAAAACCAAACGTAAAACAAAATTTGTTCTAAGGAGTAGGCGGTCGAAATCAGGAAATGACCATGACCAGCAGGCATGATTGGTCCATTCGCCACCATACCTGGCTATATCTGGGTGTTTTGTTACTTTTTCACATTGCCATTTCTAACTTACCTTCGCAATGGAGCAGAGTCCAGAAGCAGGTTCCGTATGACCCAAGTTAGACTTGACGGATCCAATGAGCAGAGGCTCTGATCTCCCCGTGCAGAAGATTTCGTCGATCGCCACCAGCTCCTCAGGGTCTCCGACACGTGTACCTGGGCACAAAGAAGTATAATTTGTGGAAGTACAATGAAGAACTGTTTTTGTGTAAGGCCTGACAATAGGAAAAACGAGGAAATCGTTGAAGGTGGAATCTTGCTTCTCTCGGTATTCTCAACTATTGAGAAACAATCAATCTCACAGCTGATAGCACAACATCTTGCTGTTATGGCATGAAAACATGACAGACATTTACATACTATTATTATAATCAATTAATTTGCAATCAATTTATTAATTCAAGCAGTAGTACTTAGTCTCTGTCGTATATCGCGACCGAGGCTTCCGGGCAAACGCTGAAAATCAGTGCTTTGCTTATTTGAGCAAATATATCTGAGCATTTGCCCTTTTGCATCGCTGCGGCACACATGTTTATGTTGACAAAAATATTTTACTTATTTCTGTAATTTGTGAAAGTACATTATTATCATGTGTGTTTTGTGATGTGAATAAATAAATAAAACATGGTTAAGATGTTAGTAGCTAGCCAGGTGGACTTATAAGCAAGTCCTTTGATACGTCCTAAGTAGTAAGAATTGTTATATGTGTGTATGTGTATTAAGACGCTATATCTGTATAATTACACATTGACTGACAAAAGTAACAAACTTTTTATTCTAAGTGTTTTATTTTAACCGCCTCTGTGGTCTAGTGGTACAACCACCGGTATCAGACCCAGGGGTCCTGGGTTCGATTCCCAGCGGGGGTACATATTGTATTCGGTTTGGTTGGTGGTAGGACTTGCTGTAAGTCCGCCTGACTAGCTAACACCATCTTATATAAGTCTGACGCCATAAAAGCAATGTTTTCAGCATTGTTGTGTTCCGGCAGTTAAATATTAGATAGCAAGTTCCTCAGTGATTGAGGATTCCGGGAGAGGCTCGCTTCCATCTTCAGCCTTATCAATACTTAACATCAGGTATGATGAAGGCTAAGAGCTTCCCCGTTGCTCATAAAAAAAAGAACAAACCGAAACAACTTCCCTTATTATTCCATCTGTAAATCGTACCCTCGTTACTGCAAACGAAATCTAAAACTCTAACGACCAAAGCGAACAGTAAAACTGGTACCAGTCATTGCAAACGAGGCAAACCGCAAACTAGTGCAGTACCACTTAAAAAAAAAGAGATTTTTCTTTTATTTTCGCTGCTCCATTATGGAGTAACCACAGAGTACCTAGCTTTTGTTCTGCCGTAATCACCCGAGTACATTTAATTTGCGCTGAGTGGAAAGAAAGGTTTGCGGTGCGACAGTACTGCATTCAAACTGTGTTGGTGTGAACTCTATTTTTTGCAGCATTATTTTCTTAGAATAGGACAGGACTGTATTGTCATAAATTCTTAGATTTTTAGTTTGAAGCGCAGCAAAATGGAAGCATTTGTGCAATTTTTGAATTTCTGAACTATGTATATTTATACGAGTATCATCAATCCATATTGCCTTAGCAATTTCCTAATAGTATTACTAATATATTACTTACATATTGTAAAGTTCGAATAATGAACCTCAAAACGAGTTCATGACTTGATAATCATTATGATTATGAATACAATGACCACATACATTAAATTAAAAGAATTGTTTTGAAACAATTTTTGATATGAATAATTAATATCAAAAATTGTTTCACATAAAATTATTTATCATTCTTTTTTTATGAACGGCGGGAAGACCCTTAGCCTTCATCATACCTGATGTTAAGTATTCATAAGGCTGAAGATGGAAGCGAGCCTCTCCCGGAATCCTCAATCACTGAGGAACTGGCTATCTCATCTGTAACTGACGGAACACAACAATGCTGAAAACATTGTTGCTATGGCGTCAGACTTAGATAAGATGGTGGTAGCTAGCCAGACGGACTTAGAACAAGTCCTACCATCAACCAAACTGAATACAATATGTACCCCAGCTGGGAATCGAACCCAGGACCCCTGTGTCTGATACCGGTGGTTGTACCACTAGATCACAGAGGCGGTTAAAATTTATAACTTTCTATTACTATTCTCATTTATAACTTTCCACAGGTTAACAGGGGTAGTAGTCAGAGTCGAGTCCAAATATCATAAAATACCACGCAAAATATTACGATGTACAATTCTGCCGTGCTATTTAAAAACGCAGTAAGGAATATTTTTCAAGTATAGGTTTACATATAGATTCGGAATCCTCGCGAAGAGCTGAGCACTTTGATTCTCATTTCTATAGCTATACGGAACGTTATACTTGAATATTGCGTAAATGTATTATGTATATTTTTATTATTTTTTAAATTCAACCAATATTTTCTTGAAATTTGTCTAATCTTCCTTACTGCGTTTTAAATAAGCACGGCAGAATTTAAAAGCGTAGTTTTGTTATTAAGCTTTTAATTTCCTAGCACCCCTAATTACGAAGCATGACTGCTTAAAAAAACAATTGTAGCTGGTTGCTGTCTTATTAGAATACGTGCCACCAGTCACCACTGTTCAGCTTTTATGACTAAAAATGCAGCCATGGACGCAGCTAGAAAGCGCAGTCATTTTCACGGCGTTCTCTTTGAATATGATATTGTACTACACGAAAACTTCTCGTGTTTTTCAAAGAGGGCTTGAATAAATGTTCGTAGTTTTTATTATTTAGTTACTACTTTTATAATAAATGAGAAAGGATGTGTGTTAGTCAATTACACAAAAGACAACAAATTTGGATGAATGGCACACACAGTTTCTAGCTTTTACTTAAGAAAATATAGTTTTATTCCGGTTGAATGTTCCGTGGGACAAGGTAGTAGAAAATTAATACTTATAAAGCTTATGTAAGTACCTAAGTATCTTAAACACGACGTATTTTTTTTTATACTAGCTGAACTCTATATATTTTTACATTAGAGAGTGCTGGATAGGTACGTGTGGCGTCGCCGTAGGCCGCTGCTGCTGGCCGCACGGCCGCACCGACCTACTCGGCAAGACGCCGTTGACACAGTCCTTAACCACTCTGAATCAGATTGCAGATAAAATTGATTTGTTTCCGAATCCCTCACAAAGATATCATTATTCGTGTTATGCTACAATTCGTCGATTATTTTTGGTATGAGAAACAGTTACACTATTGTATTAGGTTGAGAACCTGTAAAGATAGTTAGTTGTAAGAGTTGAAATAAATAAATAAATTTAGTTACCTACAATGCAAATAACAACTTGTACAAAAGTATTACCTATATTATCCGTATTATGTAACTAAATCTGTAACTAAGTAAAGTCGTAAATAATTTAAACTTGAATGCTGAAAAGTATATGTTTCAGCCGGAATACAAAAAATTGTGTTAAACGGGATGTCAGGCACAGCCTGAAATTCAGACCGGGCACATTTTACCGTTCACTGGATCTGAAACCGTCTCGTGCAATATAAAATATACAATTTTAAGTTTCCATTTTTGGTCACAGAAAACAGGGCCTAAAAAGAGTTTTGTTTGAAACGTCTTTCTTCGTGATAGTTTTATAAATATTCTCATTTGGTTAACCGTTATAAAAAAAATCGGTCTGTCTATTCGTTTTTACGCAAAAAAATATATTTTTTGATCACCAATAAGTTTACCAACCAATACACCAATAGATTTTTGCGATCAAATCTGAGATTTAAGTCCAAATTATAAGGTCTACCGCCCGTAGGGTTTGTGAACTAATAGCGTAGCTTCTTTGACGTTCATAAGTGCTTGTAACAGCCTAGACTGATTGAATTTGAATTTGAAATGCTAAACTGGTTCAAAATTAACAAAATTAAGAACTATCAGATAACGTTTTTCTTTCTACATATCTACAAGCGCACACAGTTCGTTGCACAAGCTGTCTGTTCAAAGACTTGTAAGGACGCTCGCTTTTAAAAAAAAAACCCTAGTATATTTTTCTCTGTCTGGGTTGCATTTTGGGGGAATTTCTTAAACACCAAAATTAAATATATAAAAAGAGTGAGATCTTTGGAAACGCCAACTTGTTCACGTAACAGTCATACCCTGGTGTTACTAGAAATCGTGGTCTAAAGTTTTGTAGAAACGTACTACAAATCCCGGCTTGCGAATGCAAAAATTGAATAAAATTTACTACTATTATACTATTAATCATTTGAGAGTTTACAGAACGAAAGTTTACCTAGAAAAATATCTACGCGGGCGAAGTCGCACGCAGTCTCTAGTCAAGCAAACCATTTAGAAATTCACCTTTCAATTACGATGCGACTATACCAGTTTTTGTTTTCCCATCAAAAGAGAGGTTTATCACAATTCTTTGTGACTCAAACAATGGCGCTTACTCGGAGATAAAAGCTGAACATTTTAATTTTATGTCGTCGACCGTTCTTCAGGTAAGTTCGTTTATCTATTTTTAACGATTCCCTTCAGTTTTGTTTTCGTTTTATGGGAACAACAATGATTGTAAAGGACAAGGTCTTTAAGACTTTACTAGAGTAGAAGTTAACTGCTGTCTGAAGTTTAAATGGCCGTTTTGTGATATTTAAATTACTTTTAGACAGTGTAATGAGCCAATTGGGTTCCAACGTTATCTTTAAAACGACTTAGGTTTCTTTTGTAAAATCATCAACTTTAGGTATGCCAGTTAGGACAAAAAGTAATTTGTAAATAACTAGAAATTGACGACCTGTTTGGCGCAGGGGTACTAACGCCACCTTCTGCGCCAGAGGTCCGGGTTCGATCCCCGGACAAGACAAATATTTGTGTGCATGAACATGTCTATTTGTCTCGGTCTGGGTGTTTAATATGTATATTACGTATGTATTTACAAAAAAAAACAATATAAGTATGCTTATCCGTTATCTAGTATCCATAACACAAGTTCTTCATGATACTTAATGTGGGATAGATAATTGGTGTGATAGTATTGTATTATTATTATTATTAACTACTTTTCATTTTATGATTACGTCAATATAGTTACAATAGAAACCACAATCAATGTTGATTTAACGCTTTGTTAACGAAGATTGTATCAAGTCTACATACCTGTCCTACCAGTAGAACACCATTGGGATATGATTATTGCATTAACATTAGCAGGGCTCTTATTCACTATGACAATTTAGCGATACCTCGCTCAAACCAAACCTCGTACTTGTTACGAAATTGTCAAAATTATCTTAGGTGCTCACTAATTATATTGTTATTGTACAAATACATGACATTCACAAATTATTGGTTATTGTACAATAACCATGTAATAAGTTTCGAAACTACGGATGGATCTATTGATTTCGGATGTACTAGTTTTGGACAAACGGCGCAAACACATTGGGAGTAGGGACAATGTCAAAACGTATTGTCATTCATTCTTAGTTCGGGTCTCCGAACTAATAAGCTGTTCGTAGGTGATACGGAGTAGGAAACGTCCGTAACTTAGGCCGAAACTACGGGTTTCGTGCTTAGAGGGTAGACCTCCAGAATTGTAACTCAGGCGTAGCACCATCACCGCCATATCACGCGATATCATATGAAGCAGGATGCTGTCTTGCTTAGCCCACTAAGATGTGAGGGGGACAGTGAAACGTTATTGTGCTACGAGAAGACGCTGAGTGAGGTTACTTGGGCAAAGGATATTTCTTTTAAACCCTTGTCGTTTTTTAAGTCAACATACCTGTTCCGTGGGCTTCGACGAACTCCAAGCTAGAAGGAGGGATGGAGCACTCCTCATAGAACTCCCTGAGGAGAAGCTTCTGTATGTGCCCGGCTGGGTACGTGATGCCCTGCTCTTTGTACCCGTCGCAGTTCGTCTTGGCGTGTAAGAGCTGGGCGTAGACCCTTCAGGAAGACCGTGAAGAGTGAAAAAGACATCAAGAATACAACAACTAGAAAAAAAATTGTCTTCAATTTGCTTGGGTAGGATTCGAAACAGCGATCTTGACAATGTACGCGTCGTGGTAATTTGTGTAAGGTAGAGTTTTTTTAACATTGAGATTTGTTCTGTTCCTTACTAAAATCAGTTTTTATTGACAATTTAATGGATATTGTAGCTAGAGATCTTAAAGCAAGTTGATATATAGTGATGAGATTTGACAATACCTAATCAGATCAACCTACCAAATGATTCACCTAATACGAATTACTAGCTCTTGGGATACCTACTGTAAAGAATGCGTTTGTTTTTGTGCCTACCTCCTGGAATCCTTAGCTTTCTGCAGGAAACAGACCGCGACAGCCTCAGATCGTGCATAACCGTTGGCGCTGGCGTCGAAACTCTTGCATCTTCCATCAGGAGACAGCACACCCAATCTAAGAACATAATTGGTTACTTATGATAATTTTAAATAAAAAAAGTTAGAAAAATTAAATGATTTTAATATATAAGCCAATGGAAAAATTCAACTCGGCCACTAGTGAATTCTCAGATGGAATTCACTTGTGGCCTTTATCATAAGTATAAAAATAGCATTGAAAAATGTAAAAAATCGAAAATCCCAGGTTTGGTTACTTTAATGGCTTAAAACTGCGTAGCTGCTAGGTAATGTTAGATTTAGTCACTTCAATCTAGATATGCCAGGTATATGACAATGAGCAAAGTAACGAATGCTATGAACTGCTATGAGACCTTGATTATGCGGTATCTAGTTGTAGGAACGCGGAGACCAATGTTAAATCTATGACTAATGCGTTGTTTCATACCATTTTGCTTTCACGATAGTTTATTTTATTTTATCATAAAGTAGCAGTGGGTTTGTTACTGGCCTTTGAAGAAGATTTTTCTTACATAACATTTGAAGATAATGCCAAAATCCTAACTTCAATTGCTATAGTATTTGAAACTGATCTTAACACCAAGCGTTGAAATCAAGCCCTATGTGGAGGCACGTTCGACTATTCTTTTACGAAAAGTAAAAGACCTAAAAGAGACCTTACCTAGAAAATTGTAGTGACATACAAGGACGTAGGCACAGGTTGGACTCTCCAACGATGGTGGCGTCGCAGTGGCCATCACTGATGGCTCTGAAAGCGTGGTCCAAGGCATAGAGTGACCTGGGAATCCTTACCTAGACAACTGCAGCGACACAAGGATGTAGACACAGGTTGGAACCGCCAGCGATGGCGGCGTCGCAGTGGCCATCTCTGATAGCTCCGAAGGCCTGCTCCAAGGAATAGAGGGAGTTGGAGAGGAGAAGAGAGCTAGATTAGGATGTCTTGCCTAGAGAACTGCAGCGACACATAAGGATACAGGCACGGGTTGGACCCTCCAACGATGGCGGCATCACAGTGGCCATCTCTGATAGCTCCGAAGGCCTGCTTCAAGGAATAGAGGGATTTGGAGTGGAGAGAGGGGTAGAGTAGGATGTCTCACCTAGAAAACTGCAGAGACACATAAGGATGCAGGCACAAGTTGGACCCTCCAACGATGGCGGCGTCGCAGTGGCCATCTCTGATGGCTCGGAAGGCGTGCTCCAAGGCGTAGAGCGAACTGGAGCAGGCTGAGTCCACGGTGTAGGACGGACCGGTGACGCCCAGCCAGTAGGAGATGCGGTTGGCAAGCATAGCTCGGGAGCAGCTGAAATTGAAAGGGTTCTTAGAAACAATGACAATTTATTCATTATGAAGTCACAATAACTGCCTTCAGACAGAAATCTTTTTTTATATATGTAGAGCATGATGGTGTCCTGATACAGTTGTGAAAGAAAAATTTACAGATTTATTGCTGTCATGCCAACTTTATAGAATATCCATGCTGCAGTTTTTACCTGGTATGAAGTTCAAAATAAATGTCTGTGTCGATCCTAATGAAAATCGATTATTATTTTAAGTCTCGTAGCTTAAATATGTGCCAATTGCTGTGTCTTTCAGTTGTGAACAAAATTTTGACAGTTTTATTTGCAGTTATATCATTGTCAACTGCATAAAACGTCCATTGCAGTTTTGTAGCTGGCATACAGTTCAAATGCACTCAATCTGTGGAGACCCTTAGCTTAGACTTTTTGTCTCGTAGCTTATGCTACGTCGTAGCTGGCAAATATAGTTTATTATGTATATGTTTGTACTTTTTACCTGCAAACGAATAGTTATGTTTTTGGCGCGTATCTTGTATGTATGTATGTTTATATGTAATACTTATTCTTTATTACCTTAAACGGCTGAACGGATTTTTAAAATTAAGAAGTCGTTAGGTTTGTTTCGACAGCCCAAGTGTTTTAAGGTAGTGATGTTAATAAAAAAAAAACTAAGCAGCCGTAAGGTGCTATTATTTTAAGTGTAAAATGAAATATATTTTTAGAATAATCCAGTGTGGGTATCAAATTAAAGGGATGATTTTGAGGATTTCAAGAAGATTTATACAAAATATATAAATTTAAATACTAAAAAACTCACCTTCATCAAAAGACAAGCCAACTGAAAAGATGAAAATAAGATCAATTATAAAAATATTTGTACAACATAATGTAAACATGCAGTTGGAGGCAAAGAGTTTAATAATAAGTAGAATTATCATAATGTCATGCCTCCGAATGCAAGTTATTATGTCGAATAAAATATTTTTACATATTTGCCTTTTATAAATTGATCTTGTTTCCATCTTTTCACTGGCTTGTGTAGGCGGATGTAGGTAGGTTTATTAGTTTTTTTTTTCTAATTTTGTACCTTACTTTTGAATTAATTTCAATCATATTTCTTTCCTTAAGTAAAAAGGTAACCGACGTTGGCTAACCTCAATACTAATTTAATGCAAAACAATGTTTTTTTATCAGACTTCTAGATTTAGAGATTAGCAGTTTCTAAGAAAATATTCAGTTTTGATATCGATTTGAATGAATGATTCAATAGCGTTATTAATTTAACTATATTTACGCCGTATCCCCATTTAATTTGGTGTTAAGTGTATCCACTTGTTTACAGTAACAAGACTTTCGAGACAATAGTTTAAATACAGCACTTAATAAAGCAGGCCAAGTGCAAATTCAAGTTTTTGATGAAAGCGCAAAGTTGGTTTATTTAGTTACGACTCGACTCCCACCTTTCAAAGGCGGTTCGCTCTTATTTGAGTTTAATAATGTATTCTTTTAAAAGCACTTAAATGCCAACTCGTTAATTGAGTTCAACTTCTATTAACTATGTAATTAATTGGGTTTCAGATTTTAACTATTAATTTGGGCTTTTAAATCTAATTTGTTTACAAAAGTTTGATTTGCTGAAGCTGAAGAAATAATTGAGTGATGTTGGAAGTAAGTTAATCTATACTTAATAATATTATAAAGCTGAAGAGTTTGTTTGTTTGAACGCGCTAATCTCAGGAACTACTGGACTGATTTAGAAAATTCTTAGACCATTAGAAAGCTACATTTCTCCCGAGTGACATAGGCTATATTTTATCCCGACATTCCCACGGGAACAGGCACCACGCGAGTAAAACCGCGAGGATCCGCTAGTTAATAATAAGTATATTTTATATAATATCTAAGTGCAACAGTAACTTTTCCTTATAAAAAAACATAATTATGATGCTTGGAGAGCGACATGCTACATTTTATCGCGAAAATACATTTTACCCCACGATGTAACCTATTGGTAAAAAAAAATCGAATTTTTTTGTTACCTACCACAAAATCTTTAGGGGGTGGTATCACCATTATCACCAGTAACTAGCTTTCGCCCGCGGTTTAGCCTATGTCACTCTCTGTCGTCACAGCTAACTATATGCCAAAAATCAAGTCTATTGGTTGTTTATTTAGGGCATGAAGAAGGACAAACAAACATACTTTCGCATTTAAAATAGTAGTTAGAATTAGGATTATACTTATGGTAAATTTTGAATAGAAAAATATTGGAAAAAATTTACTCGGCTACAAGTGAATTCTCAGACGGGAATCGAACCCGCGACCTTTGGAAATCCGGTCCAATGCTCTCTCGGATTTGTAGCCGAGTAAATTTTTTCCAATATTTTTCTATTTAAAATTTACCGTAAGTATAAAAATAGCATTGAAAAATGCAAAAATTACAAAATCATAAATTAGGATTCTAGTTAGGATTCCACTGCCTCATGAACGATGGTGAAAGTTAAAATCACTAAAAAGCAGAAAAGGACTATTTGGCGC
The DNA here is from genome assembly GCA_910589605.1 of Chrysoteuchia culmella. Lineage (NCBI taxonomy): Eukaryota > Metazoa > Arthropoda > Insecta > Lepidoptera > Crambidae > Chrysoteuchia > Chrysoteuchia culmella. Next base: position 18,194,385 of record OU342659.1, read on the forward strand.
AGGGGTACTAAACCCGCCTTTTACGCCAAAGGTCCCAGGTACGATCCCCGGACAAGACAAATATTTGTGTGCATGAACATGTCTATTTGTTTATTACTTTTTAATTTTGCATTTTACAATGCTATTTTTATGTGGTAAATATTAAACAAGAAAATATACTAGAAAATAGCAACTAGCCTCATGTCCCCGTCCCGTCAGGGCGACATGAGACTAGTTGCTTTATTCTAGTGTATTTTCTTGTTTAATATTTATATTTATTTGTCTTGGTCTGGGTGTTTATATGTATATTATGTATGTATTTACAAAAAAAGTATATAACTGTTAAAGTAATAACTAAACGTACATAATAATATGATAGAATTAAACGCATACAATTTTTTATGTCACTGTCACTAATGTCAATGTCTTTCTCTTTTGCTCCCTCCGTGTCTGTGTAAACATCTCGCTTGTAGAATCATATAAAGTTATCGTAATATATCTCTGTCAATCCTGAAGTTTCCAGCACGCTTCCACTGCGATTATATATACTTATCCGTTATCTAGTATCCATAACACATGTTCTTCATAAAACTTAACGTGGGCTAGACAATTGGTGTGATTGTATGCAATTATTTATTTATCTTATTTATTTACAGCTGTAATCAATGGAACAATTAATTATAAAAAAAAGTTGGAAGATGGTAGTATCCACCAATACGAATAACTTTTAGTTTGGAATCAGCAACGAAATTGCGAAAGAAACAACTGTTTCATGGAAAAGTACACTACTTAATGCCCTATATATAATGATTTGAAATAAAACAACTTTTACGGATATCAAACGCGCTATATTTCCACGAACTAAGTTGTAATTGTCCGTATTTTTAGGTTTTTTAGGGGTTTTTTGATTTTCCCGACGTTTCGGCACCTTTACAGCTGCCGTGGTCACGGGACCCGTTTATTTCAATGAACAGTGCGCGCCAAAACATAAGATGTACGTATATAATGATTTGTTAGCTCCGTACTTACCTAGTAATACCGAAATCGTTGTCAAAACCGACGGACTTTCATACAAACTTTCATCCCTTATTTCACCCCCTTAGGGGTAGAATTTCGAAAAATCCTTTCTTAGTGCACCCCTAGACCTCACAAGGAACCTGTGGTTAATTTGGAGTCTCTAGACGTAGCGGTTTGGGCTGTGCGTTGATATTATGTCAGTCAGCTTGTTAGCTTCGTACATACCCAGTAATACCGAAGCCATTGACTTGCATTTTCTCGTAGAACCATGTTTTTTCCGACTCGGAGAAGCAAGCACCGACAAACACGCCAGTTTTTGTGTCTCGAAGCTCCTTAGGGTTTAAACCTGAAACAAAAGAAATTTTAAAAAAAAATGGAACAAAAATACATGTGATTTTATTTGTAATTTAAATGTTGAAGCCAGTGGACATTGGAATTATTCGTATAACTTGTTGGAATAAACTTAATAAATTATTAAAAAACTTATTTTATTTAAAAAGTTTAAACATGGAGTTTGCATGGAGTACGAAAACTTGACAGGATATAATTATTGTTGAGATATGTTTATATCCTTTTTTAAATAATAACCTGTAAAGCACCATTTGGAACAAACCATTTGGACTTAAGCGCGTGAGCAATCCGTCGAATAAGTTTTTCTGACCTTTGACCTTGATAAGGTAAATTTAAAAAAATATAATTTGCCGGCCGTCTACATTTTTTTGTGATTTTCGAAGCTATTAGTGAAGTCTGTAGGTGTTTGACGACCTGTTTGGCGCAGGGGTACTAAACCCGCCTTCTACGCCAGAGGTCCCGGTTCGATCCCCCGACGGGACAAATATTTGTGTGCATGAACATGTCTATTTGTCTTGGTCTGGGTGTTTAATATGTATATTATGTATGTATTTACAAAAAAAAAGTATATAAGTATGTTTATCCGTTATCTAGTATCCATAACACAAGTTCCTGGAACTTAGCGTAGGCTAGATAATAGGTGTGATGGTATGGAATTTATTTATTATTTATTTATTATTATACTCATGGCGCTTGAGGGAACATTAGAATGGATAACACGGGCCTTATATATATAGAAGATGAACTATCATAATAATAATAATAATTTATTGAACCAAAAAGATTTACATTTAGGTACTTAAGCCTATACATAATGTATTGTCACATTTAAGTAGAAATGTAGCATCTGTTGCCGAACTAGGTATTAGACCTGTATTTCAGCATCCAGCGCCTCTTGCCTCAGAGAAGATTAGATACGAGTACATTAAGTTATAAGCTGCAATAGTACATAGTTTAATTTACTTATCATAGTTTACAAGCATTTTTTTAAATAGTTTTATAATATTTATAAATAATGATAATTTGCTTAAGAGTTCTTTTTAATAGTCGACTTACTTACAATTTACATTTTTAATTTTATATCTATACCACTACTTGAAGCACATAACAATAATTACATTTCGTTTAAACTAAACAGTTATAAATTATGTAGGTACCTATATATTCCTATACCGTCTGGGGCCTAGAACCGGGGATAATATTAAAAACGGAGGCTCTTTATGTCACTAGTGATTGAATCATTACGGTCCTAACTAATTTAAACCTAATCTTGAATTTTTGATTTTTTCTAACAAACTTAATCGTGAATTCAATATAATGCAAACAACAGTACCGCTCAACTTTTATGAGCTACTCGGAACGTCTTTTTGACAATTTATGTATCGGCAGATAGAAAAATAATACTGTCTGACTTACTATCGTAATTCATGAATCCACGTAGGTATTGTTTTCTTTCTGGAGTGTTTTGGCACTCAAAGCCATTTTCACATAAATTGTGTAAATGAATCCAATTCGATTACTTAAATTGAAATCAATTTAAACTGAAATCAAAGAAATTCCCATGACAATATTCTGACTTTACTAATCAAAATTATTCTTTTGAATTTACACTCTTTTAACACTATGATCTTCTTTATAAAAAGATCATAATGTAAAAGCGTAGAATCCATGGAATTAGCAGGTACTACGTACTAGTACTTAATAATTCCATGGCTGAATCTACTTGGTACAAAGAGTATACTTGGTATTGATTGACATGACATGTCATGCATGATGGATAAAATTATAAACAGATAACTGTCATTGCGATATTTAATATTAAACTAATTTTAATTAATTTGAAACAGAGATTTAAACTGTGGGAAGTAGCAGGGGCTGTTGCTATTCAATGAGATAAAGGTAAATTTTCTAATGGATAGTGATATCGTGATTTTTTGCGATAAGTTTTTGTTGTCCCTTGTACCACGATTAGTTCGCAACGTTAGCGATAATATCGTTTTGCAATACTACACTGATTATGAATCGTAACTTTAAATTCTTATTGTGAGTAATGCATTTTGATTAGCTGAAATCTTTTCAGAATAAAAACTAATACTCTAGAGAATCTCTATTTTCAATATTTTCCCCGATTATAGGCCCCACGCGGTATATTCGATGCTTCTTTATTTTGAATCCGAATTAAATCTAATAAAACACTCAACAAAACAATGCACACGAAACTATACGAAACGTGAAAGTGGAAATCAAACAAAAGAATATCACTAAAATAATTTATTTGAAATTGGAAAAGCGCGCCTGAGAGCTAAAGCATAAATGGCGGTTCTAGTGGCCAGTGCGGAACTGCGGAATACTCGCGCCGAATAGAAAAAAAAATACCATTGCTTTATTATTCTTTTTGACTGTGGGATTTGACCAAGTAGTTTGTTATACCGACGCCGTTCTTAAATATTGTATAACTATTTATATATTTTTTTAAATTCAAATATACTTTATATCTTGTTTCAGCGGTATGTTACATTTACCCATGTAACAGTTATCAAAGTAGAGAAATTTATTTTAATTTAGGAATACAAAAGTAGCTCTGTCTGTCTGTTAACATTTTATGCGTAAACCGTTGAACTGATTTTAATCATATTTGGTATGGAGATAAATTGAAGACAAAGTGGATATATGACTTTTAAGTTTTTGCATTTTCAATGCTATTTTTATACCGGATACCCAAAGGTCGCAGATTCGAGTCCTGACTAAGAATAGCTTGTGGCTGAGTCGATTTTTTTAAATATAAAAAAATTAATCATGGACTTTACTGACTTCCACTTTTCAATATCGGTTCGCCCTTATTCAAGTTTATTGTTGTATCCACTTGCCGTAGAAAATCCTTTGAACGGCTAATGACGTCAAAGTGAAGTGGATGACGTTGTAAGCCTTATACAACTGTCCAAATCGAGCTCACGCGAATATCGCCTAAAAGTGGTCGACCGGGAATTTCCGGGACTGCACTCATACTCACTAGTCGTGTAAATAAGAGCATCGTATCGTGTGTAAAATCCCCTTACATTTCAGTCGTCAGTTCGTACCGAACGGGAATCGCTCGACAGTCGATATCTCATCAACACCTGGGGTTCAATTCTGGTAATGTTCACTCATAATTGTTCAGTTGTAGTGCTTTTTTTTTACACTGCGGTACAGTCGGGGAACATCTCGGTTGAACAGTAGAGTTTTAAGGAGCTTTTTTTTTAAAGTAACAGATATAGAAAAGGTTGATATCACAAATAATAGAACATTAATAGGTATTTCATTTGAATTATAAATTATTTCTTTTATCTTACCTTAGTACTTTCCCCGATTGAACCTAACAAGAACTGTGTAGGATTGGGACAAAGTCAAAGTCAAAGATTTTTATTCAAATAGACTTATAGATAAGTGCTTTCGAATCGTCGATTTTTTTTGCCTACCAGCCATTCAGGACATCTTTTAACTGATAAGAAGAACGGCCGCAAGAAACTTATCAGCTTTAACAGAAGCAACAACATTTACAAAGGAACATGTCGTTGCCAAACACAAATCTACAATCTTGAAACATATTTAATATAAGAGTCATTTGCTAGAGGGAAAATGAGAGTGGGAATGCGGCGGCCATGATGGCAGATGCTGCCACATGCGTGACCCTTACAACACTATAATTTGGAACACGATAGAAATACGATTGTGACTAAAAGTTACCAGGATAAGGACTCTGATATCATACGTTCCCGTTGAATTATTCAACGCGACAATATCTATTACCTTACCTATCATGTTTTTTTATCAATTCCCTGAATGTATTTCAATTTGGAATGGGTGTCGTGCGCGAACTATGATCTCGATTGGTTGTGTAGGTACTGTAAATTATGTTTACCAATATTTTTCATTAGGACGCGTACAGATGTACAGTCGGGGAACCCGGTGGATCAGTAGAGTTACTTCAGTAGAGTTAATAATATCAAAAAGTAATATATTAAAAAAAAACTTTTATATCAAAAATAAATAATAGTACTTACATTAATAGTTATTTCATTTGAATAGTAAATATTGTATGATTTTTGAATTTTTGCATTTTTCATTGCTAATTTATTACTGAAGATAAAATTTAAATAGAAAAATATTGGAAAAAATCATCTCGGCCACAAGTGAATTGGAAATCCGGTCCAATGCTTTGCAATGGATTACGAAAGGTCGTGGGTTCGAGTCCCATCTGAGAATTCACTTGCGGCCGAGTTGTTTTTTTCCAATATTTTTCTATTTAAAATTTATCATAAATTAATTATTTCTTTAAACTTATTGGGTACTTTTAGATAAAACGATCAGAAACTTGTTAATCTATCACGTTTTAGGGGCTTGTAGTCTACAAGGAAGGTACTTAGTATAAAGCACTAACTTTTGTCCGCGGTTTCACTCGCGTAGTTCCCGTTCCCGTGGGAATATCGGGATAAAAAGGAGCTTGTTACTCTCCGTCTTTTCAACTAAATCTATGCCAAAAATCAATTCGATTGGTTGCTTAGTTATTCGCATTTATAATGTATAATATCTGAATGGCTGGTAGGGAAAACATTTTTGGACTATTCGAAAGTACTTATCTATAAGTCTATTTGAATAAAAATCTTTGACTTTGACTTTGACTTTAATATTAGTTAGAATTTGGATTAGGATTCAAGTCCCGTCTGAGCAAGTGACAAGTTAATTTTCAGAGGCGGTTAAATAATGGTCTTCGCTCATCAGCCACGCACCGCTTTCGTGTGTTTCGGCGTTAAAATATGCTAAAAGCAGTGATCGTTGATTGAAAGCAAAGTTCCGTTCCTTGCGCAATTATACAAGAAGGTACGGCTGTTATTGAAGTTAGCGAATTTGACCGATAAAGCAAAAGTTTTTGGGCGAAACCGGAGACGAGACCGTAACCCAAATATTTTCGTTGTAAAATTTTAATGAACGGAGTAAGACGAGTTTTCCTAACTTCTCTATTCGGTTGAATGCAATAAAAAATACAGATAGCGACACATGATGATAATCATCAGCTATTTTTAATGTTCCTCTGTTTGGCCATAGACCTGCCTCATGGAAAGATTAAGGCTCCAGTTAGACGACGCTATAACTTTCTTGCGGCCGCCGCGCGATAGCCGCGTATTAAAATTAAAACTTTATTGACTAGTCCACAACATATACATTCTTAGCAGTTATCAAACCGCGCGGCAGCCTCATGTCGCCCGCGCGACGTTGACACGTCAATTTTGCTCCGACTTTCGTAGTTACATATGAAGCTTGATTTACTAAAACAGCACCACCGCGCTGCGGCCGCCGTGATGAAATTCGTGTCATATAAACGAGAATGGGATATGAACTACAACGCAGCCTCAAAATGCATCTGGGACCAACTACTTAACTTACTTCTGGAGATCACGGAGAAGCTCGGCCTGTAGACAAAGTAACATCGTTATGTAGCGAAACGACAAATAATTTCGCTATCATCTTTATGCGCCAATCAATTTGCGTTAAGACCACGTGCGCGTTTAGCGCGTCTTATGCCAATCCGCCAATCCCACACATTTAATTATTTTCGAACTTTGTTATCGTTTTCGAATAGTTACTTTATCTAGCGTACCTCGAGAGTAATATTTCATCAAATGAAATGCAAAGTTGTTTAGCGCTAGCGCTGTCGTAGTCGCTGTCATGGTAGTATTGTTATTGCATTTTTGTATTTCATTATGATTATTGTTATTCGTCAAATTAATAACCTGTTTCTAGCTGCGGTATCAAGTAGCAAATCTGATTTGGAGCCGCTATAACAATAATATTATCCTAATGATTTTATAATCACATTAATATGGGGTGCGATTGCGTAAGATAATCGTATTCATTTGACAGTTCATATTGTATTCAATCGGCTGCAATTTGTATGAAATGACATACGATATGATAAAATATGAACTGTCAAATGAATACGATTGACTTTACGCAATCGCCTAGCTGGTCTCTAGTTTCAATTGAAGTGAGCAAATCTGAGTTTGGGCCGCGCGTAGCCACGACAACATTGAGTTATAATTACTCGACGAAGTTTTAATGAATTCCGAGATAAGCGACCAATCAGCGATTGCAGAGTTTGGTCAGGTGAGCCTTGTGATAATTAAATTGGGTTTTTTTTCGAGGAAATACTGCCACGTTATCTTAACTTTACTAAAAGACTCAAAGTTAATTTCGAAAAGAAAATTCTATGGAAACAAACCTGCCCTCTTGCTCATGACGCGATCGTATTCAGATCGAAATTGAATTTATGTTAAACCTATAGAAGACGTCAGTTGATAAAGGCACTATGTAACATTTATGCAAAAACTAATTTTATTATCTGGATAAAGGTGTTAAGGGCTGTTGTAACATATGACCTTTTCCATTTTATTGTTTCAATGCTCTCTGAATATCAAAAGCAATGTTCATATGTTACAACAGCCCTTAACACCTTTATCCAGATAATAAAATTAGTTTTTCATAAATGTTACATAGTGCCTTTATCAAGTGACGTCTTCTTATGACTTAAAATAAGTTATTATATTAAAAATTAATGAAAGAAAAAATCTTTTATCGATGTGAAACGCTCTATATTTCGAAGTTTCGGCACCTTGTATTTGTATGAAACATTTGAGTTTCATTTTCGTAATTTTGTATTTGATTCAATAAAAATAAAATGGCTGTTAATAATGATAGTAGGTTGTGGTGGTGGTTTTGATGGTTTTAGACTTTAGTTCGGAAGTCGAGCTTTGACCAGGGGCAGGGGACTAATTTGTCTAATTTTAAACACCATCGCAATCCCTTTCAATTCGTCATTTGAAAGATTTTTACATACTTCAAACCGTCAGTATTTGACATTTAATAGGGATTGTGATCGGAACGCGTTTCAAAAGGTATTGAATGAACGAAATTGAACTGTATAAGTCAAAGTCAAAGTCAAAGATTTTTATTCAAATAGACTTATAGATAAGTGCTTTCGAATCGTCCAATTTTGTTTTCCTACCAGCCATTCAGGACGTCTTTTAACTGATAAGAAGAACGGCCGCAAGAAACTTATCAGCTTTAACAGAAGCAACAACATTTACAAAGGAACATGTCGTTGCCAAACACAAATCTACAATCTTGAAACATATTTAATATAAGAGGAAAATAAAAAGCAAAATGACACTCAGAAAGATCTTTCAAATGTATGGAGATGTGTCATTTAAAATATCATTCGTTCTGAAAGGGATTGCGACTATAAGTTTCACAATTCCATAAATCACTATCACAATCACAATACCTTCGAAAGGGGTTGTGATAGATTTTTAAATTAGACAATTAAGGGGCCGTACAGCTCTACCGGATAATGGCCTGCGCAGACGACGGACATTGAAGGACTTTTTGTCCGCGACACGACCTTATTACTAAGAACATAAAGTTGAATAAATAACGAGGACTATCGCGTACTTTTCGCGGACATACGCGGTCTAAGTTGAATCTTATTTGGTTAACAATAAAGACGTGTCGCGGACAAAAAGTCCTCCGTTATCCGTCGTCTGCGCTAGCTCTAATAGTTCAAACCCCGTCTGAGAATCTAGGAGACTAGTTATTTTTCAGGTTTATTCAAATACTAGCTTCTGCACGCGTGGTTCCCGTTCCCGTGGAAAATTCGGGATGAAAATTAGTCTTTGTTACTCTTCGTCCTATCAACTAACTGCCATTCCCAATAACCTATCCGCAGTAAGAGGTAAGCCTACTGTGGTTGAGTTGCTAGGCAATATTTGTTATTTGCCATCATTTAACAGAAATAACTAAGCAACAAAACTATAGTAGCCCTATCTGTTAGTATGGGTAAGTTATTGGGAACGACTGTAACTCTATACCAAAAATTAAGCCGATTGGTTGCTTAGGGCTGTGGTTAGAGGGTGAAGGAAGGACAATTCACGCAATTTCACATTATAATATTAGTAATGATTATGATACATTTTAAATAGAAAAATATTGGAAAAAATAAATTGGGCCACAAGTGAATTCTCAGATGGGATTCGAACCCGGTCCAATGCTCTAACCGCTGAGCTACCGAGACTTGCGAACCACCGTCGAAATTCCCCAATACTTTTATATTTTTAATACGCTGTAGGCCAGCGTTGTCACATCAATGCTAGGAATATCCTTGCATTCGAAAGAAACAACTTTTCAGTGGGCCTACCATGAGTTTTTCTTACCGTTTACTGTACAGTAAACGGGAGACATTTTGTATGCGAATCTATATAGCGCCTCTAGTGGGCAGTATCAGAACTACAGATTCTCATACTAAATGTCTCCCGTTTACTGTACAGTAAATGGTAAGAAAAACTCATGGTAGGCCGCCGCCCACAGGTGTTATAAACACCTGAAAAGTTGTTTCTTTCGAATGCAAGGATATTCCTAGCATTGATGTGACAACGCTGGCCTACAGCGTATTAAAAATATAAAAGTATTGGAGAATTTCGACGGTGGTTCGCAAGTCTCGGTAGCTCAGCGGTTAGAGCATTGGACCGGATTTCCAAAGGTCATGGGTTCGATTCCCATCTGAGAATTCACTTGTGGCCGAGTTAATTTTTTCCAATATTTTTCTATTTAAAATTTTTCATAAGTATAAAAATAGCATTGAAAAATGCAAAAATCATAAATTAGTAATGATTTTGTTTTTATGCTGTGTTTTAATTAGTACAGTCAATAGCAGCTACGTAGGGTTGCCAGATGCCCCGTATTTTACGGGTTACCCCGTTTTTCAGGCATTCATAATACAGAAACCCGTAATTGAGAAAACAAAATACGGGGTAAGTAAAGCTCTCGTATTTTTACTAATTCAGCCAAGAGCTGGCTGGCGAAACCAAATGCTGACGTGTTGTGAGGCTGGCTGGCGCACAATGAGGTGGTTTAAAATCGCCATGTTGAATTTTTTTGAACTTGCAAATATTTTTTTACATTTGCTATTTAAAATTAAGAGTGTTTAAAAGCTGTTTATTTAAACAATAAGTATAAGGGCGAAAAAGATATACCTTCCTAAAGCACTACTGTTTTAATTGTCTCCCGTAAAAAAATCAAAACCCCGTATTTTAAACGTTGGTAGCCCTTAAGTCAGAGGCTGGTGGCAACCCTACAGTTACGGCTTTACATTTGCACTACGAAAACCGCCGCTATTACGAGCGACGTAAGGGCGCTCTCAAGGTCAAAGTGTAAAGACGTAGTTGCTGTTGACTGTACTACAATTAAGCTTTCTAAACGTATCTTGTATCATTCAAAACAATCTTTTGATTTGATCTTTCTCTCTTTCAGGAAGTACTTCGCTCCTTTTAATATAGAAATTGCCCTTCACTTTTCTACCAAAGCATATGATTTTAATTGCACGGGTCCAATTTACAGATATGATCTCCAACAAATTTATGGGAGACGAATGACATGGCTGAAAGGCGGAGAAAACATTCCTTTGTGAGACTTCCTGTTCCATTCCATTTTAATAATTATATGTGGAATTGGGACGAAAAAGGAATTAAAATGGGGAAAATATTCTTATTGCTGGCGACGACATTGAACTTATTTGTGACCGACATGATAGAGAATTGAGACATGATAAAGAAACATATCCTTTATTTTCTAATTATTTGTCTTATTATTTTTCTCCTGATGTTAGTTTTATTTTATCTTTAATAATTTGAATAATAATTCCTTATTATTTTAATTTAATTAATTTTAATTTGGGGGTGTTATTTTTTTTATGCTGTACTAGAATAGGAGTTTATACTGTTATAATTGCTGGTTGATTTTCTTTCTAATTATTCTTTATTAGGTGGGTTACGTGCAGTAGCTCAAACTATTTGCTATTATTATTTAAATAGTAGGTAGATAGGTTCCTAAGTTATGATTTGATTGATTTCTGAGAAAAGAATTTGAAGCTATAGTCGGATTAATTCAGTAGAGTGATTTGACAGGTTGTCAATGTCACTTTGTAAAAATAATGCTGACTTAAAATGTAGCTAAACCTAATGATAATATTCAATTTGTGTGTGTGAATGGAATCAATAGGCACAGACACGTGCAATAACATACAAACAATAAGCAACCTTGATATATATTAAACGCTGCTAATATGTGTGACTGTATGTGTGACTGTACTTACTGAACTGGAACTGGATCTGCGCAAATCATTGCGATAAATAGTTTAAAACAGAATTATATTTACAAAGTGACATGGGCACCTGTCAAATTACTCTACTGAATAAAAAAATCTACTATAGACTAGAGGGATTATAATTAATATTATGTGCGCGAAGTCAAAAAGCTTACTGAAATCGCCAACTTTCGGTCTTTCAAATTCAAATTCTTAAAGGCTCTTAACATTTCTTTCTCTTCGTAATTCAAAAACAAACGTTTTTCAGATAATGAAGTTTAGATTGCCTACATACTAAATAGGTTACTGAAAAAGTGAAAAATAAAATCATGAATGTGAGTTACTAAAATGGATTGCTTATAATATCATGTACAACGAGTAGGTACAGTCACGAGCAATAACATGTATACACTTTACAACATTATCGCATAGCGCACACGAAAACAAAGCTCTCTCTGTCAAATGTCATACAATATTGTAATGTGACAAGGTTTCATAGTATTTCTATGTCGTGACTATACTTCAAAAATAACCCTTCAGGACTTCGTCCACTTTCCTATCTCGTCCACTACCTAACTCGTACCCCTACAATTCCTATCTTGTCTACCTTTACTGATAAAGGTAGATGACAGCGACTAGTAGTAGTTAGTTTCTAGTGAACGACTTAGGAAAGTGGATGAGATAGGAAGTGGACGAGATAGAAAGTGGACAATATAGACAAGTGGATGAGATAGGAATTGGACGAGTAAGGAAGTTGACGAGATAGGAAAGTGGACAAGCGAGGAAGTAGACGAGAAAGGAAATGGACGAATTAGAAAGTGGACGACATACGATAGTAGTTAGGAAGCGGACGAGATAGGAAAGTGGACGAAGTCGTCCTGAAGGAAAATAACAACCCCATTAATCTTACCATGGTTTATCAGACAGTTTCCCTAATTTATGTTAAAGAGGGGGGGAATTCGGAAGAACACCATCGAATTGTAAATCGGCTCGACCAATGACCGAAACGGATTCAATTGTTCCGAGAGCTTCCGAGTTTCGATCAGACAAATTGGGCTCATTATTAACAAAGAGGTTGCGTCGCCGAGGAGACGCATCATGAAGTGTAACTTTTTACACGGGCGTGTAACAAAAGGATCGTCTTGTTATACCTTATCATTTTACATTGCTTTTACTTACTATGTGTTTGCGCAATATTGTTCGAAAATTTCTTTTTATGTCTAACTTTAGTTTTGTTTTGTCACAAAGTGTCTCAATGTGCCAGTGGATTATTACATCATCAACCACCTCTGTGGTCTAATGGTACAACCACCGGTATCAGACCCAGGGGTCCCGGGTTCGATTCCCAGCGGGGGTACATATTGTATTCGGTTTGGTTGGTGGTAGGACTTGTTGTAAGCCCGTCTGGCTAGCTACCACCATCTTATCTAAGCCTGACGCCATTGACGGCAGTTCGAGATATGATAGCAGTTCCTCAGTGTTTGAGGATTCCGGGAGAGGCTCGATTCCATCTTCAGCCTTATCAATACTTAACATCATGTATGATGAAGGCTAAGAGCCTCCCCGTCACTCATAAAAAAAACCGTTATCTCAGCTGTAGTGTGTTGATATGTCGAGTACGGGAGGACATTTTTCTTCCTTTTTATATATTCTCTTATTGTAGAGATTTAGTTGAAAAATTTAGTTGAAACGGATTTAGTTGAAAATTTACAAGGCAAGGTACAAATACTCGTGAGAAGGTTTACTTTTAATTTGATTTTGCTTTGGGCGATACCTCTTAATGAAATAATTTCATTTCATTCTTTTGCCGCTAGGAAGATATAAAAAACGCGTTTTCAAGTTAAACATTTTGGTAATAATTCGACGACTTCCGTGGTAGAGTGGTACGTACACCGGTTTCAAGGTATCGCAAGGTATACTCTGACGTCCTGGGTTCGAATCCCGGTAGGGGCAAATGTTTGTTAGATGAATACAGGCATTTGTACCTGAGTCATGAACGTTTATATAATATATTTCTTCACATAAATACTTATACATATGCCTACACAAGCCTTACAGTGCTTACTTTAGGTCTAGGTTAATTGGTGTTTAATTTTTTTTTATAAAACTTAATAAATTTAATATCAGCCAAATGTTAAATGTAAACGTAACGGTGTGACAGTCGGCCCAGTTAAGTAATACCGATGGCACTTATCAAATCGGGTAGGCCACCCGGTAGATGTCGTTTTTCTTCTGATCCACTTTCATTCGGTGGTTCATTCTACGCCGTAACTCGTCGGTTACGGGTATAAACGACCCCGTACGGGGTTCGTTTACAAAGAAGTTGGAAGTGCTTCTCCTGGCTTTTAAGAGCTGAGTTTGCCTTCGAATGAGAGTTGAAGGTTTGGTTTGGATGATTATTGCGTTTTCTTTTCCTTTGGAATTGTAAATACCTACGTGTTGAGACTGGAGCTCAATTGCGCTTATTTCGAATCAGAAAATCAAGACTAAATTGTTACTGTTTCATATTAAAAAAAAAACAATTTATTCAAAGTAAATAATAATAGCGTTTTGAAGCGACAAATTTGACCTCTTTTTTAAAGACTGAACATTCAAGAAACATTTTAACTGACAAGAAGAATGGGGAACTTTCCAGCATGCGTAGCATGAGCACCTCGACAAAGCTATCTCGACACTTTTCTCGCGCGAGCGTATAGTCTTTCCCGCTCACACCGCACTGTGACCTTAGCCAAAGTAATAATTCAAAAACGATAACGATGTTCGAAAAGAATTAAACGTATGGGATTGGCGGATTGGATTAAGCCGCGCTAAATCACGTGGTCTAACCGCAAGTTAATTGGCGAATATAGACAATAACGAATCGAATTATCGTTTCGCTATATAACGATAAATAAATAAATAATAAATAATAATAATAATAAATATTTCCATACAATCACACCAATTATCTAGCCCACGTTAAGTATCATGAAGAACTTGTGTTATGGATACTAGATAACGGATAAACATACTTATATACTTTTGTTTTTGTAAATACATACATAATATACATATTAAACATCCAGACCAAGACAAATAGACATGTTCATTCACACAAATATTTGCCTTGTCCGGGGATCGAACCCGGGACCTCTGGCGCAGAAGGTGGGGTTAGTACCCCTGCGCCAAACAGGTCGTCAAATAAATAAATAAATAACGATGTTACTTTGTCTACGGGCCCTGCTATGAGCTGGACAGACATCGGGAGATAAGCGTCGACAGCGAGTCGCGCTGCGCATGCTACGCTGGCTGGTTCCAACAATGGAAAACAGTAACGATGTTATCGTACCGATATTAAGCGCGTGCTGTTATGATATTCGTGTTGTGCATGTTTTTTTTTAATTACGTTTATTTATTTATTGGCACATACAACAGATTATAATAATAAAAAAACAAACGATATTACATTTAAATTAGGTATAGAACTAGATCATAATCCGAGCTTATGCATACCTCGTAACTTCAAAAAAAAATGATACCTACGTGGTCATAGTATGTAACGCGACTGTTTTAGCGTTTAAACATATTTCATATTGCTTTTTTTATGAACGACGGTGAGATTCTTAGCCTTCATCATACCTGATGTTAAGTATTGATAAGGCTGAAGATGGAAGCGAGCCTCTCCCGGAATCCTCAGCCACTTAGGAACTGGCTATCTTATCTCAAACTGCCGGATCACAACAATGCTGAAAACATTGTTGTTATGGCGTCAGGCTTAGATAAGATGGTGGTAGCTAGCCAGGTGGACTTACAACAAGTCCTACCACTAACCAAACCGAATTCTATATGTACCACCGCTGGGAATCGAACCGCCTGTGTGGTCTAGTGGTATAACTACCGGTATCAGACGTTGTACCACTAGACCACAGTGGCGGTTAAAAGTTGCTAAGAAAGATAAGAGTCAAAGTATATAAGTCTGTTCCGTTTGAAAACTAGGTACACAATTTCCTAACAAACGCGACTATCTGAGCCATCAAAAAAATATATCCCATGCTAGAATGTGAGTGAAAGAAAAAACATGAAACAGAATGTTCCAGCTACTACTTTTCAAGATAGTAAACGCAAAAGTTATACCGGGTGCTATGAGACCCATACCGAAGCCGTAATAATATGCGTAGTGTACATCAGACTTAATAAGAATATTGCTATGAAACTTTTATTGTAGGTTTTAAAAAAAAAAATGTTTTTAAACGCAATGGAACGCGTGCAACATCTTGTGCGTGTGTCTAGAGGGTACGAGTAGGCGACCGGGACCTTGTTTCATTAATAGGTTATGAAATTCATTGCGGTTTTGTAACTTTAAACGACAATCTATAAAAATAAATTTTGACTTTGATCCTCAATAACTCCTTAACTATCAGTTTCCGAGATTTGGCTCCCATATAAGCAAATGATAGTAACGATGAAGAGAATACGTGGTTTTCGTTTTCGTTATGGGTCTTTTAACACCCTGTATAGTCTGTGGTATAAGTCTATCAACGGACATATTCGATTCTATAATCGAAAAACTTTGTATGCTGGTAACCTCTTGTTTCCAGAAAACATCTAGACTTAACCAATGCCCAACGTGGTATTGTTGAGGCCTACGCACGGATCGTCGCCCAATGCGCGGTCGCCATTCCAGAACCTTGCCACCCCAATGGCCATCGGTTCTTCTCGCTATGTTTCTACTCACCAGCATCAATGACAGCTTCATAAGCCTTCTCCAGCAGAATCCTGCACATGGGGTCCATAGTGTGAACCTGCTCGTAGTGCAACCGGAAGGAGGACGAGTAATACACATCTTAGGACTCTGTCAAGTCTCATCAATATCATATCAGCCGCACAACATCCACTGCTGGGTATATGCCTCCCCCAAAACTCTCCTCGACGATCGGTCCTGCGCTGCCCGCATCTAGCAGCTTCATGCGACCGCCTAATTCGCACCAGATCGTCAATCCACCTGGTTGGGCTACCTACTTGGGCACCTACCCACTGAGCGTCGTCCGTTGCGCGGTCGCCATTCCAGAACGTTACTGCCCGAACGGCCATCGGTTCTTCTCGCTATGTGTCTACTTACCAGCATCAATGACAGCTTCATAAGCCTTCTCCAGCAGGATCCTGCACATGGGGTCCATGGTGTGAGCCTGCTTGTAGTGCACCCCGAAGAATGACGCATCGAACTTGTTCACGTTGTTGATCTTGCCGGTCCGCTGTGGGATCTCAGGATGGGCCAGCTTCCAGCGACGATCGTCACCAGAGATCAGGTCCACCTGGGTATCAAGGAGTTGGGTTATACGATTGAGTTGTACATCTTTAACCTACTTGACACGCTTGAGAAGTACTTATGCCTTATGTAACTTATGTTACCCTTTGAACCTGTGTCGGTTATAGCTTCTTAATCGTGAATATGAGCTTTTAACAATTTGATAAATCAATTAAATTTTAATATATCGATTTTTTTAATGATGTTCATTGAAATCAATGTTATAAGCAACCAATTGGTCGATTGATAATATAGGTTAAAATGTTAAAATTGCGCAAATACATTGAAAATTGCTAATGACGCGTATCATATTAGCGATTGCAATTAATCATCTCGGGATTCGAAAGGGCCCGACAAAAAGTACCAGAGGTATATCTTACATGGATCTTAAGTCCTTATATCAAAGTGTGCAAACTAGTGTGCAGATCAAAGGGGTTACTCTTGACGGAATTGAGTTCACATCAGCAGGCCTACTCTCTAAGCCTGTCAACTAAGATACGGGCCTCCGTCCGTAAGTTTCCCGAAACTACGGATGGAGCCTATTCTCTATTGATTTCGAATGTACTAGTTTTAAACAAACGGCACAAACACAAACACGTAGGGACAATGCCAAAACATATTCTCATTCATTCTTAATTCGGGGCTCTGAACTAATAAGCTGTGCGTAGGTGATACGGAGTAGGAAACGTCCGTAACTTAGGCCGAAACTACGGGTTTCGTGCTCAGAGAGTAGACCTCCAGGATAGAATTGATGTCAAAACGGTTCTATGGAAACCATAACAACCGCTTTCAAAGTACCAAAATAACCGATTTTTGACGTTGATTCGATCCTAATGTGAACTCGATTACGTTCAGAGCAAGGGGCTGTTTGCAGTGTCTTTCCCACAATCATACCTTATTGAACAGGTTCTCCTGCAGATGCATGACAGAGTCGGAATCGGGGAAGTACCCGGACATCCCGGTGATGTAGATCTCATCTCCGGGGGCAGGGTGGGAGAGCCGGTGTCCGGACGTCAGCCTGTCTTCAGCTACTGTCGTTGGCGCCATCTGTTGGAGAGAGAGGGAGTTACTTTGGAATTGACAAAGAAGATATACACGGCTATTTTTAAACAGTATCTAAAATTTTTAAGTTCCACTCAGAATCGGTCAGTGAACAACTTTCTCCTAGAAACATGGGTTGAAATACGAGAACAATTTTTGGACTTCCCATACTAAATCGATCACGTGATCAGTCTGATTTGTATGAAGAATCGTTTTTTTTTTCATATTTCGGGCCGAGTTTCTAGGAGAAAGTTGTTTAATTACCGATTCTGAGTAGAAATTAAAAAAAATAGATACTGTTTAAAAACAACCCTGTATATTTTAAAGCCGGTTCTTAGCCGGTTTCACAAAGTAAGTTCTGGATAGCTTATCTCGCAGATAGTTTGTAATTTTTTTGATACAACAACAGCCAAATTATCTGCCAGATAAGCTGTCAAAACTTATAGATAAGTTCTGGATATATAAATCTGTCTTTGGTGAAACCGAATTAAGACCGCGGTTATAGCCACTAAACCTATTACGTAACGTACGTACAGCAAGGAATTAGTAGAGTTTTTTGAGAAACGATATTTCGGAAAGTATTAAGGTTAATGAAATGATTTATTTATACAATGAAATACCTATTAAAGCTCCCATTATTTGTGATATAAACGTTTTCTATAAGTCTATTACTTTTTGAGATAACTTTCTTCAAAAAAACTGTACTGATCAAACGGGAAGTTCCACGATTATATGTAGTAAAAAGTTTGAAACTATTGTAATGTCGTTACTTGTATAAGGCAGTATGCCTGCAGACTTCGGTCATTTTAAAATTTCCTTTCATTAAGATATATATGTAGATATAAATATATAGTAGGTGAGGTGGATAGGTAGGTACGATGGGTGGGAGCGAGTAGAAAAAGAATGTAAAGGAAAAGAGATGCTTAATTCGGTGAATGACTGTATGTAAATGTTTTGTTGTGGTGGACGAAACGGCTCTTCGAACCTTGTTAACTTTAGAGGTTTTCATTGTTCAGAGGTAGCATCAGCCTTGGCTTTTAATTTTGGCCATAGTACTTTTTTTTTTTTTTAAAACTACTTTTTCGCTAGGTACTTTTTCGGCCACAACAACAAAACATTTACATACAGTCATTCACCGAATTAAGCATCTCTTTTCCTTTACATTCTTTTTCTACTCGCTCCCACCCATCGTACCTACCTATCCACCTCACCTACTATATATTTATATCTATATATATATATATCTTAATGAAAGGAAATTTTAAAATGACCGAAGTCTGCAGGCATACTGCCTTATACAAGAAACGACATTACACTATGCGCTAATTGTAAAGGAATGAAAATGACCACAAAAAGGTCATCGGGGTAAGTGGACTACTATCATAATAGTTCAAGCTTAGTTTAGTTTATTTTATTTGTTTTATTATCAACGGGGAGACTCTTATTTATTTATTTATTATTTATTACACAAAACAGAGGGCTAATTGTCTTATTTTTTAATTCAATTCGTCATTTGAAAGATATTCACATACTTCAGGCCGTCAATATTTGACGTTTGATAGGGATTGTGATCGGGAAGCGTTTTGAAAGGTATTGAATGAACTGTTTAAGCAAAGTGACACACGAAAATATCTTTCAAATGTATGGAGAAGTGTCAAATGAAGTGTCATTTAAAACATCCAAAAGGGATTGCGACTATATATTACACAATTCCTCATATCACTATCACAATCATAATACTTTTGAAAAGGATTGTGATAGATTTTGAAATTAGACAATTAGTGGGCAGATTACAATTAATGCTACAACATATTACTATTAGTACAGTTCTCAGCCTTAGCCTTCATCATACCTGATGTTAAGTATTGATAAGGCTGAAGATGGAAGCGAGCCTCTCCCGGAACCCTCAATCACTGAGGAGCTGGCTATCTTATCTCTAACTGCCGGAACACAACAATGCTGAAAACATTGTTGTTATGGCGTCAGACTTAGATAAGATGGTGGTAGCTAGCCAGGCGGACTTACAACAAGTCCTACCACCAACCAAACCGAATACAATATGTACGCGCTGGGAATCGAACCACTAGACCACAGAGGCGGGTAACGGTTTGGTAGGAACTAGATGGTGCCATGTAAAATATCCCAAATAATAATTAGATTTAGGGTAGAAGTAGTGTGTGGCCACTTCGAACCATAATGCAAATAATGATGAAAGTATTTGCAGTTGCATACGTCTAGTCTATGTAATAAGTATTATATGTTATTGTAAAATACTGATGTACGTTTATATATCAATGTTAACAAATCGCATTTTGTACCGCTTTCGCTGCTCTCTGTTTCCCTAAAGGTTGACTGGTAGGGAATACTTTTAGTATTAAGTCCGCCTTTTGTACCTAACTTTGTGTTTATAGTACAATAAACATTTAAATAAATTCTTAAATTAACAAATTTTAATCAACTTGCGTTGGTAAATGTAACAGGACTAGATTTAGACTTTGGACTAGATTAACGCGTTTATTCGAAGATTTACCAATGCTCGGGGCCAATACAGCAACATTTTTAACAGTAATACATTCGTTGAAACTGCTATCCTTAACCCAAGACTTTAAATAAGTAGGTAAGTATTCAGACATTATTTCAATTCAATACTTATTAATTTCACTGAAAATAACCTTGAACTCTTAAGTTCAATAATAACTAATTAATATGGCTCATGTAATATAATAAAAAATAAATAAAAAAAAAGATATAAATATTTTTTGTGACATGTGTTTGTAATTTGATTTATTTTGTTTTTATTTAATTTATTTTGTTTTAATTAAATTGATTGTGTTTTAATTAAATTTATTTTGTTTAAATTTAGTTTATTTTGTTTTAATTTAATTTATTTTGTATTAATTTTCAATTTATTATTTTATTCCTATTTTGACATGTATTTTAATTAGTATAGAAAATGTATGTGAACTATGTAAACTATGGAACTTGTCTTCTGAAATAAATGATAATAATAATAAAAATAAAAATAATATGTACATTTACACCAATTCAATTTGTTTTATAGACCAAAGTCAAAGCCAGCGTGGTTTGATTTGACTTGCTAATATCAACTTGCGACCTAACGGCATGCGGCAAGCTGATATTTAAATGTACATTTTCATTTATAAACTATTATCCGTGCTTCGGAAGGTACGGTAGGTAAGTTGTTTATCGGCCAACAATGTTATGAGTGTGTACTTGAAGCAGATACTGACGACATCCGAACTCAAATTGTGAAAAATTGGGGAAATCCTATATGGAGTCCGATTCAAATTGCTATCTCCTTTATTTCGAGAGAAAAAACAGCCTTTGACGAGTTTCTTGCCGGTTCTTCTCGTTACCAATGTCTCCCGCCGTAGGGTTTGTGAACCGATGGCGTAGCTTCTTTGAAGTTCATAAGTGCTTGTTACAGACTAGACTGAATGAATTATATTGACCTATGAATTTTAGAGGAGCCCGTGGCGCAGTGGTTCGCGCACTCGGCCTGCGATTGTCGAGGTTAAGCAACTTTCGCAATGGTCGGTCACGGGATGGGTGACCCAAAATTTACTATCTCGAGCTCCTCCGTGCCGTTAAGCCGTTGGCCTCGGCTGCATTTGCAGTCGTTAAAAGCCACCAATCCGCATTGGGCCCGCGTGGTTGGTAATGGCCCGTTCTCCTTATCCATCCATAAAGAAGGCCAGTGCAGCAGCAGTGGGGGTAAATGGCTGATGATGACTTTGAATGTTCTAGCGTGACTTGGTTTGACTGCATTCTTAATAGGTCAAAAGTACAAAAATAAGCCTTTCGGAGCCGGTGTCAGCCAAGGCATCGATGGTGTATGTATTCCACATTGCTTTTAGTCTTCTATTTTTCTTGCCTTAGCTGAAACTTGACTGATTCCAAAACGCATTTTTTTTACTTTTTTAAGTAGGTTTTTATTTTTTACAAAATGTTTTTTTTTCTCAATTTTTGAAGTGAGAATAACTCATACAATTTACCAAGCGCTTTTCAGACTACGCTTTAATATAATAGCATACCTATAGCTCATAGCACAACGATATCGCTCACCATACATTTACTTAGATAGCGTATAGTAAGCCAATAATATATATTATAGCTAAGTGTGAACGTGTTCTAAGTAAATGTATGGTGAGCGATATCGTTGTGCTATGAGCTATAAGCTATATGCTATTATATATATTATATCGTAATTTCAAAATTTAAAAAATGGGACCAGCTTGGGTTAGGTATAGGTATAGGACAGCTGTTAGCTGATTTTTTTTAACTCACACCAGTTAACCTAGCCCCAAAGTAAGCACTGTAAGGCTTGTGTTATGGGACACCAGGGTAACGAATATAAATACATATACATATATAAGTATTTCTGTGTAGAAATATATATATATAAACGTTCAAGACTCAGGTACAAATGTTAGTATTCATCATACAAACATTTGCCCTTACTGTGATTCGAACCCAGAACCATAGAGTAGGTGACACCATGAAATCGGTATACCTACCACTCTATCACGGAGGTCGTCGAATGTAACTATGTTGCTAACAGATTTTGATTCTCCTCTCTTTTGCTATCTTATGAGGATAGTGGCCAGTTGTAATGCCACTTTACGTTCACCCATCCGGCACCGGTCGGACCGAACGTTACACAAATAAAAATCTACATGCAGATGAACATAGAAAGAACCTCCTCCATTTGTGAAGTCGGCTAAAAAGGATAAGATAGTATTGAGATAGTAGGTTATACCCGAGATCTGGGTTGGCAAGGTTAGTCGATTTTTTTAATTTTGAACGACGGGGAGACTCTTTGCCTTCAACATACCTGATGTTAAGTATTGATAAGACTGAAGATGGAAGCGAGCCTCTCCCGGAATCCTCAACCACTGAGGAACTAGCTATCTTATCTCTAACTGTCGGAACACAACAACGCTGTAAACATTGTTGATATGCCATATATGATATAACAACATAAAATTGTTCTTTAGTTTGTTAGTTTAAGTTTAAGCATTGATATATGTAAATTATGCATGAACAATGTTGTTATTCGGTGACCTGCCCCGATCACAATGATCGGAAGTTGCAACTTTGAATATTAAAGGGAAATAATTTATTTATTTATTTTTAAATACCAAATGAACGACTTCTTTTACAATCTTCGGATAAAAGTTCGTTTAAAAGTTATGAGTTAATTTATTTAAATAATAACCAGCTAAATTATTTTTAAAAAACAATAACTCTCTATATTTTTAACTTTCTCGTCTTCGGATTCGATTAATGTGTTTTATCACTCATGTTATGAACTTCTACTATTCGATATTAAGGTACTTTGTGTTTCCTAGTGCAAGAAACAGTGAAAATACTTTTAAATTCATCCATATCTTATGATACATTTTTAAAAGAAAAATATTACAAAAAAGTCGAATAGACTCATAAGTTATTCTCAAACGGGACGTGAACCTGTGACCTTTGGGTATCCGGCCCGCTGCTCTGTGAATAACTTGTGAGCCGCGTCGACTATTTCTAATATTTTTCTATTAAAAAATTATCATAAGTATAAAAATAACATTGATAATGGAAAAACATGAAAATCATAAAATCATTTATTTCTTTTGTCAAAGCATAAATTTAATCGCGCAAACTTGTAATTAGAAAAATTCTGAGATATACAAAGCATGTCATATTTATTCTTCTTTTTATCTTCATTGATATAAGTAACAATCGAGTAAGTACAATCAGTTAACGAAATCAGCAAACGTTGAAATTAGATATATTGGTTGTAACTTGTAACAAATATTTTTATATTGTACAGTCGGCAGCACATAATGCAGAATAGTTACAAAAAACTTCCAATTTGTAAACTTGTATTTATTTTTTACTAGCAGTCACCCCTGGTTTTACGCTCGTGGTTCCCGTCCCCGTGAGAATATCAAAAAACCCTTTCTTTCGCGATTAAAACAAAAAATAACGAGAATTAACCCTTAAATTCAACCCTTATGTATTCCGCAAGCTATTCCAAGAGGCAATGAACCATTAGGGGGTCAAAATGCTTGTCTCCAAGATGCAAAGAACCGTCGTAGGTTAAGTGCTATGAGTGGTTAAAGGATCCTGTATGCAAAATTTCAGCTTAATTGGCAACCGTTTTGGCTGTGTGTTGTCTGTCAGTCACGGTATTTTGTTAGCTTAAATAGATAGAAGATTAATCTTCGCGTTTTTGCTACAGCTGGATACACAGCTGCACTATTCGGCAATTTATAAATATTTAAAATTAAACGCGTAGAACGTAAATGAGAGGTATTTAACACCTTGTACTAATCAAAGTAAGTAATTGATTGATTGATGTTTCCTGATTGTAGCTACGAAAAAGTAAGTGGATAAGTACACATGTGGGGCGAATCGGTAATATGAAATGGGGCGAAGCAGGAATAAAATATTAATATTTACTCTATTGCATCTAGAGCATTGGACCGGATTTCCAAAGGTCGCTGGTTCGATTCCAGCCTGAGAATTCACTTGTGGCCGAGTTAATTTTTTCCAATATTTTTTTATTTAAAATTTACCATAAGTATAAAAATAGCATTGAAAAATGCAAAAATTACAAAATCATAAAATATTAATATTTTTAATAATTTCAGTTATGGGGCGAAGGGGCATACTTTTTAGGGCGAATCGAGATTTTTTTAATGTGGGGTGAATGGGGAACAAATAACTGCACTAGTGTGCTGGCATAAACGCGTCACACCGAGAACTCCCACAAAAAAATGCAATAGGCAACAATTACAAAGTTGCTGAATTTTGGAAACAGTTGTTTTCGGAAAGCGCATAGTATCTAGTAGCGAGAGTATCTATAGTATTTGCCAGTAGTATCGAATACGGAGACCGATCGTAAATCTACGTACAATCAACAGCAGCTACGCCTTTACACTTTGACATTGAGAGCACCCTTTCATCGCTCGTAATAGCGGCCGTTTTCGAAGTACAAATTTAAAGCCGATCTAGTTACAAAATAAGCAGAGTTTGTACAATGGGTAGGAATTTTTGGAAATACATAAGTAGATACCATTCAAAAATACACCTAAAACAAACAGTTATAATGCATCATATTATAAAATATTTATGCCCTGCGGTAATCAAACCTACGACATCATGATCTGCAATCCTATTTTAAACACTATACCGATATGTCGTCGTTAGTTGGTAGCAGTTTTAAACTCGGTGCTCCGAGTGTGAGATTCGCTATAGTTACTCACTTTATATTGAGAAGCAATTTAGAACTATAGTTTTTTATATGCTATAATCCATATTTAGGACAGTTTTCTGGGACAACAATAATTTTCAAAAAAGTTATATTAACATAGATACTGTCCACCTTCAACTAATATTTTTAACGTTTTTTGTTATTTTTAACTAAAAAGTTAAACTTGGTTTAAAGCTGAAGCATTCGCTTATAGGAAAACAGAACTTTATACCACGATCACAAAATCTTCACTTTACCAATGACAAAAAAAAATACTTCTATAGTAAAAAATAAGAAACTCCATTCACAATCCCCGCACTCTAATCCCAGAAATTAATTAAAAAAGTTTTTCTATAAAAAAACAGCTTTCCTCTTACCTTGGATGTTTTAACGATGGTAACTTTTAACGCGTATCTCGGGAATCGAACCGTGGACACCAGCCGGTACCCACACACCGTCTGTGCTGTGTACGCGCCGAACAATCTTTATAAAATGGACAATTAAAAAAATTACCAACAGGGTGATTCCATTTTACAGTGAAACTTTTTAATGGACCGATGGTCTTTTGAGTGTTTTCCGTATGGCGTGGCCATTATTTTTTAATGGGTGGGTTTAGCTTTTTAAGGTTTAAGCAACTTTTATATATATTTATGTTTCTTTTTTTATTTGACTTTGATGAAAGTTAATTTTATTTGCCCGCCAATATTTAGATACGTTTGGCTATATTGTATATTTTTTCTTTATGATTGAAACACTAGCCTTTCTATGGGTTCCTCTTCTAGAATATATTAGTTTCGTTACCACGACTTAGGTTCGTTAACCAACTGCTGCAACCAAATATTTATTTGAAATTTAATTTTATTGTATTTCAGTAATTTTCAATTCAATTCAATTCAATTTTATTGCAATCCACAAATGGTAACAAGATGGTAGCATAAAGAGGGTAAGTACATTGTGGACCCTGATAGAGCACAGCAAATAGGTTATTTTATAGAGGACGACTTATTTTTTTTACAATTTTGTATATATTTCTTGAAATTTTAAATCGTCATCATTTCATCATCATCTATTCTGAAACACTATAATAGCACTTTTTTAAGAGCCGTGTTTTCACTATGTTCTGTGCCAAAATATCAAGAAACTAATTAATCTGTACTTATATAATATTATAAAGCTGAAGAGTTTGTTTGTTTGAACGCGCTAATCTCAGGAACTACTGGACCGATTTAGAAAATTCTTAGACCATTAGAAAGCTACATTTCTCCCGAGTGACATAGGCTATATTTTATCCCGACATTCCCACGGGAACGGGCACCACGCGAGTAAAACCGTGAGGATCAGCTAGTAGCAAATAAAATAATAATTATCTTTATTGAAATACTAGCGGCAGCGCGCGGTTTCCCCCGCGTGGTTTCCGTTCCCGTGGGAATATCGGGATTAAAATATCCTATGTTCATAGCCAGGCTATCTACTATTTGTGTACCAATCTACTATTTGTGTACCAAATTTCATCCAAATCCGTTCAGTAGTTTTAGAGTTTATTCATTGCAAACAAACAATTTTAACAGATAAACAAACAAACAAACAATGATATCTTTCCTCTATAGAATATGAGTAGAGACATAGATAGCTATATTTCCTCTTTATAACATTAGTAGATATAGATTGCTATATCTCTAGTCTATACTAATATTATAAAGAGGAAATATTTGTATTTTTGTATGTAACGAATAAACTCAAAAACTACCGGACTGATTTTGACGAAATTTGGTATAGAGAATCCTTAGACCCCAAGTAGTAACATAGGCTATAAATGATCCCAAATTTCCCTCGGGAACGGGAACCACGCGGGTGAAACCGCGCCCGGCCTCTAGTAATATTATAAAGAGGAAAGATTTCATTGTTTGTTTGTTTATCTGTTCGGATTAAATCTGAGGATACTTTTTACCCCGCCGTTTCACCGTCGTGAGAATATCGGGATAAAAAATATCCTTAGTTTTAATCCAGAGTATCTACTATCTCTGTGCCGAATTACATCCAAATCTGTTCAGTAGTTTTAGCGTGACAATCTAATTGATATGTTTTCGTATTTTCAATATTAAAGGTATATTAGTAGGGTAATTGAAAGCGCTTTAGAATCGTCGAATAATTCCAACACCCCATTCAAGACTTATCATTTACAAATATAATAAACAACGAGTTTGACACCAACCTTCACATACCTACATTACTAGGATTTTTTCCCTTTTCTCGGAATGTTTCACACTATCTTCTCTATCCGAGTGACACAGAAACTTTTCTATCCCGATGAAAGAACTCCGAGTTCCATTGGGAACGTGATCTTTGAAACTAGTGAATCTGAAAATTCGTCCGCAGACGTCCCGAGGGAAGCATAAAAGTTTTTATTTCGGTAAAACTGACAAACTTTTCTTTTCCTAGGCACTGATTGTATGAGATACTACTTTTAGTGCACACTACCCGTTTATTTAAAGCATTCATAAACAGTAAAAGGTATATAAACAAATACATACATAAAAAGGTTCTTTTCTGCTTTTTAAATACATTAAATTATGATGAAACAGAAGATCTTCTGCGCACTTGCACTTAAACACAAATACACAAACACACTCACACACACACACATACGCACACACACACACTCACTCACACACACACTCACTCACACACACACACACACACATACACACAGACATCCTTCCATGTAAACAGACAATGATTCCATCGTACTATATATAACCTAACTTGTATATACCCACTACATACTTACTTACCTATTTTGTTATTATTTCTACTCAATAACGTAAATTTTTGATATTAAAAACATGTTAATGTGATTAAAGTCCCCGTGGTTAAGAGGGGAGAGTACTGGTTCTCTGAGATACAGGCCACGGCTTAGTTCAGATACCAGTCTCTCCACAATCTTATGTATGTGACTTAATTTTCATGTAATTTTTGTAAACTTATTTTGTAAACGATGAGATTGTGTAGAGAAGAAATAAACAGTTATTTATTTTATTTATTATTTATACATACACTCAGTGGCGAGAGGACGAAATATTGCGAAGGTAAGCTGAACCAAGAAAATTCCACAAATCGGACACTAAATTAACATGGAAATAAAAAGTTTTAACTAGTCGGCGACGTAAATTAATGTCATAATAGGCTATTTGACAATGCGAAAAATAAAGCGTCAGTTACTGTTATCAGTATAAATTAAGAGTTTAAAAATGGTTATTTATTAACGTAAGTTGAAAATAATAATAAATTTATTTATAAAATCTGTAAATAAAAATGCATTTTTTAAACGTTTGTCACGTGACACAAAACGCTTTTGATTCGTCGAGTATATGATGAAGTCACCTGCTTGTAAACCTCGTTAGCCTACGTATGTGGATGATATGTCCCTCAGATCAGAATACAGGCAAGTGACGTCACCGACCCCATTGCAGCGCCATATTGTCAAAGTAGCGTTTTGGCACGCTATTTAAGAAGCACTGCGTTCTTGCGCTCAGCCTGCGACTGTTGAGGTTAAGCAACTTTCGCAATGGTTGATCACGGGATGGGTGACCCAAATTTACTATCTCGAGCTCCTCCGTGCTTCGGAAAGCACGTTAAGTCGTTAGTCCCGGCTGCATTTGCAGTGCTAAAACCCACCAAGCCGCATTGGGCCCGCGTGGTATGTCATGGCCCGTTCTCCTTATCCATAAGGAAGGCCAGTCCCCCAGCAGTGGAAACATAAAAAATGGCTGGTGACGAGAGGTCTGCGATGGGGTTCAGAAACAACAGCGACAGTGAAAGTCTATGCCTATATTTGTCTAGGCTAACTTGCGCATTTTACCGCCTCGGTTGTTCAGTGGTACCAACAACCTGTATCAGACCCAGGGGTCCCGGGTTCGATTCCCAGCGGCGATATATATTGCATTCAGTTTGTTTGGTGGCCTGCGATTTTTGAGGTTAACTTTCACAATGGTCGGTCACGGGATAGGTGACCAAAAATATACTATCTTGAGCTCCTCCGTCCTTAGGAAGGCACGTTAAGCCGTTGATCCCGGCTGCATTTGTTGTCGTTAAAACCCACCAATCCGTATTGGGCCCGGCGTGGTGGGTCATGGCCCGTTCTCCTTATCCATCCATAAGGAAGGCCAGAGCCCCAGCAGTGAGGACATTAAAAATGACTGATGACGATGACGATCTGTGATTTAATTTTCGATTCGTTCCTCGCTAATTTTCCTTTACGAAATTTTCTATTTGGAAATCGACTTATTTATTTCCCTCATTAGTATTTTGAAGCTCTACATTTTAGGTACTATTTAACATTTTTCGATAAAGTTCTTACTTATTATATTTTCAACTAGTGCTGAACAAAAGTGAAACCTACACTCTTCATAGTAGCTTAAAGAAAGAAAGCCATCGCCTCAGTAGTGGGGACATTAGGAATGGCTTGCTTACTGTTTATATTTTTCCTTTCAAACTTTAGAAAATGCACACGAAGATTTTTCTAATGTTAGTCTAAGTTTTACTAACGCCAAGATCCTCATAACTTTTACTTAAGCTCTATTAAGCTCTATGGCGTCGGAAATGTCACGTACTATAATAACCGGAAACTTAAAACAACTTAGATTTAACTTAATAAAGCTGACGTACTTGAGTTTGAGCCATTCTATCAAAGTCGGATACAGATTTTGGATAAACTTAGTTCTAAAGCAGACGTATATAATAAACTTTTAGTTCTTGAAATTGAAACAAGTTTTTGGTATTGAACGTGCACTGTTTATTGATTATTTTTTGGGTTTTAAGTTTGTTTCTGGGGTTTTTTTGCATATCCACGTTTCGACATACTTATTAACAAAATATTTAATTATTTCGTGGGGATTCGGCTAGACATACATATATTTTTTTTAATTTAAAGTTAATTGAGTTCACTAGGGTAACTCGATATAGTTGGTTATAAAATAATTATCATTGAACTTCATAATCAATCAGATTTATACCAAAAGATTTTTATTCCAAAAAATATTTTTAAAATAACAAAATCCCTTACTACCATCCGTTCAATGTGAGTTTTGTGAACACCCTCTATTTTATTAAAAGCGATGTTGCAGTAAAAGTATTAAAAGGAACAGTAGAAAACTTTATTGATAAAATCGTCACTCGAAAAATAAATGCAAGCATTGTGATTTTTTATGTCATTTATTTCACTTGAAAATTTAGAGTACCTTTGATTGGTTTTCTGAGTCAATTAAATAAGTAAATAAACATTACAATATGCTTACAATGTAAAAACGAGATCAAATTATCATTAAAAAAAAAAATATTTTAAATTTTTTATTGTTTGTTTAAAACATAAATTCTTATTAATCACGAGTCCACCGGCGGCAGTCACACAACAATGAAATATTAATTATGTCTGATTTTGTAGAATGTCACTATACGAATGTTATAAAATGACTAATGACAAATAATCAACTTTAGTTACTGTAACTTATTGTCCGAGACAATTTTTGAAACAACCAAAAATGGTAGTCAACTCGCAAAATGTCTTAATTCACAAACTAACTACAACGTTTACGAGCTCAAGTTAATTGTTTGTAAATGAGTTGTTTTCAGCGGTGTTCTACGGTACCCGTGACCTCATGTCAATATGCTCTAACTGACGTCAGTTTTAGCAATGGATTTCAGTTTAATTAGTATATTTACTATGATTTTATAAGGGCAACTCCTCCCGTGATTTCATTGGTAACTTTATGACTGAAAATGTACTTAAAGTTAAATCCTCAATGTTATTTTATAAAATATGCTAGAAAATAGTTTCTGCCTGTGACTAGTACGCGTGGACGGTCTGAAAGTGCTTAAAAAACATCTGACCGAAATAAAAACTGTCCGTCGTAAACAGGCATTTTGGGGTTGCACGCCGGGAGTGCCGGCAGAAGTGAAAACCGCTTAAACGAAACAGCAGGAGCAGGCATACATTTTCGCCGCGCGGTAGAAAGACCCTCTCTTTCTTCCTACTTATATTACTTCCTCTTCTACGCCGCGCCGGGGCGGTCTGCTCTTCCTCAGTCTTACGACTTTAACATTTTTTACCCATCCCAAAAATTTTAAACTCTGACATACACAACGCCGCTAAAGAAATAACTATTATTTTTCACTTAAAAAAAATAATAGTTATTTCTTATGCAAGGCTGAAAAGTTGGATTTAGCGGCGAGTTACCTCTATTAAAACCTGAGCAAGAAAGGATACTAGGATTGAACTTCGAGTGGTTCAAATATTGAATCCTGAACCCTCAAAATCCCTTGCACCCGTTTTTTACCTAGTTATTCAATAATTATTGATATAACATTAAAATTCAAAATGGCCCCAAAGGGGGCAGTGATAGTTTAATATGGTTCAGATATTCTATAACAAAATGTCTATTCAACACCTCACCCAATATGTAAAACAGCGCCATCTAACGAATAGCTTGCTCAACGTCGTAATTTTTCCTAACGCTAAATACTTACAGGTAGGCAGGCTCTGGATTGCCTATTCGAAGCAAGAGCGTTTCATACAACATAAATTATAAAAAAATATTGGTCAAGGTAATACGACCGCGTATAAAATTTACCGAAAATGTGAACGTCTTCGTCCTAAGACATGACGTTCTCAATTTAACTGGGTCAGGTAAGCACGCTTACTCGGCGGCCGAATGAACTTGTCGCGAGATAAACCGACGACCCCCGACCCCATATCTGTCACTCGCTCCCATAGCTCGCTCTGCAAGTAGTTGAACGAGTTTCAACATTATTGCGCTGCCTTAAGAGTGTTTGTTGACATTTTCAACAACACTTTTTAATACGAATAGAAAAGTTTTGCAACAAGAGTGCTGCCGTGCCGGCCATGTTTTTATTTTTAGTGTGTTTGTTGACATTACGCCCGCACGAGTTAATTCGATAATTACATTAATATTTACTTGTTTTGTTAATTTCCTTCCGTGTTTAGTATTAGTGCTATGAAAAAAGGAGTTGGTGTGTGTGTTTGTGTATAAAATAATTATTATGCAATTAAAATTTAATTGAAAAATTAGAGTGTGCCGTTTGTGCTGAGGATTGGATTTGTTTACAGAAATTACGTACGTAACCTTTCGAACAGTTGTTATTTTGCTCGTATATTAAACCTGCTAATTCGTATAATTACCATTTTTGAGATATCTGTAATGAAAAATTCGTTCGACCGCCAGGTGCCTATGAAAATTATCCATTTATACCTAGGAAGCATGTTCACATAACATTATTTACAGCCTCAAGAATACGGAAAAAAAGTGGTAAGCGAATTTATATCATTACTAGCGGCTGCCCGCTGTTCCACCCGTTCCCGCGGGAATATCTTTAATTCAGGCTATCTACTATCTTTGTGTCAAGTTTCATCCAAATCCATTCAGTAATTTTAGCGTGAAACAGTAACAAACAAACTGACACACTTTCGCATTTATATTATTAGTAAGCTAACCTCTTATTTTCAAAATGATAATCGCAACTACGACTAGTTAAAATCTATAGTGCCTACCTAGCTGGAAAACCAATGCACGCCCCTGCATAGTGACTACAAACAGGCGCCGTACCGCACAAGTGGCGTCGCATCAAAATCGGCTTCATTTGACAGATGGATGTAACACATTGCTGCTTCTTTTTGACACAAATGAAAACTTACTAAAGACTAAGAGCAATATGTCACATCCATTTGTCAAATGAGGTCGATTTCGATGCCGACGCCACTTGCGCGGTACTGCCCCAGGGCTTCTGCCGTTCTGCCTTAAATGACATGAAAATCATCCGACAGACTAATAGTTCATTTAGGAGCATTTCATTTAATTCGCTAATTAGCTATCAGTCATCATAATTCATATTTCATTACATGGAGCACTGTGGTACAAAAATCGCAGTCTGTAAAATTTCACAGGTGAAATCCTATAAAAAAAACAATCATTTCATTGAATGAAAATAAACGATTTCCATGTCTAATGTATATTCATTTACTTTTTTATTTTATGTATACAGCGTGTTCCCTAACAATAAATAAATAGGCTTTGTTTTTGTGTGATACCACGTGACAACTTTGATCCAGGACCTCTATTTTTGAATCACTCGTCGCGCGAGTGGCGAGGCGAATGGGGAGGCGATCAGGCGAAAAGCGACCTTGCTTGCAAAGACATAGGTCGCTTTTCGCTTTGCCCCTCGCGCGCTCGCGTAGGGAGGCGCTATTACAGGCGAGAAGCGAAGCTATGTATATATGTGCAAGGTCGCTATTACGGAAGTACAGAAAATACGGAAACTCAAACGTCGCACAAAAATCAGTAAAAACTTTGAGACGAGTGAATCAAAAATAGAGCTCCTGAGCTCTAAACATCTTACTTATCACGGCAGATTAATGCACCTATGTTATGTTGATCCGATTTTTTATAAATTTAGTACATATTAAAAGAGACTGTGCGGGCTACTTATATTTGTAAATAAATAGTTAAATAACATACTTTGAATGAGATAGATTATAAGATAGTTTGTAGTAAGTAATAAATATTATGATGTTCGTGTGTTTTATTTTTTTCTTAGGTAGGAAGTTTTTAAGTAGTTAAGTAAATAATTTAATTAAGTTGTAAGACCAAAGGGCTCTCCTTTCGGTATTGCCGCGACTGAGTGACCCGCGCGATGCCAGCGCCTCTAGTGGCGGAATTAGAAACTAAAAGACAAGCGAATTTTGTAAGTGTTATACTACCGAAAAACAAACTCACCGATTAGGTTGTTAATAACCAAGCCTTACGATTGGTCAGAGGCGATAATAAAAGGCGAGCCCCTAAGTCATAAAATGTATTCACGATCCGGCTTTCTACCTATGAAGAATAAAGAAGTAACTCTGCCTCAGCTCCTGTTGTTTTCTTCAATACAAGAACCCCTTCAAGTATATGTACATCGGGACTATCGTCGCTCCTAAACGACCGGTCCCGTACAGAGACTCTTAGCTTCTTTCCTAAGTTCTGTTGATATGTAGCTTATACATATTATGTAGAAAGTTAGCATAAAATGCGTTTAACAATCGTTTACGCGGCGTTACTGCGGCTCGTATTCCCGTAAGTAGGCTACGCGGGTTATCTTGGGGGAAGCAGCTATCGCAGACACCTGATCTCAGCGTGGCGCATGTGAGCAGATAGGGCTGGTCAAAATAAAAAGTGGCAAAGGGATGAAGGATAAAGGAAAATATTTGTTTTGTATCAACGACACAGTTCAAATAACTAAACCTATGCCCTTACTAATTTGAACAAAATTGGTAAGAAAGCTTTTGTACTTACCTATTATCCTCTTTTGGGCAAAACACAGAAGCAGTTCGTAAGTTTCTTTCCGTGTAATTTTGAATTTTTATTTTCAACCTGTTTGGCGCAGGAGTACTAAGCCCGCCTTCTGCGCCAGAGGTCCCGGGTTCGATCCCCGGACAAGACAAATATTTGTGTGCATGAACATTATTTGTCTTGGTCTGGGTGTTTAATATGTATAATAAGTATGTATTTACAAAAAAAAAGTATATAATTATGTTTATCCGTTAACTAGTATCCATAACACAAGTTCTTCATGAAACTTAACGTGGGCTAGATAATCGGTGTGTTGTATGCAATTATTTATTTATTTTATTTATTAATTTCATCTAGGCCTAGCACGAATGACTTTCGTGTAAGTATCGAGGAAGTAAAGTAAAAATGTATGAGATATTGAGAAGCGTTCCTACCGGACGTAAACAGAACTACATTTTTTGACATTACGTGCTCGATACTATTTCGATAGCTTTTCGTGCTAGCCCGACTATTACCGTGCCATTTTTCGATATCGAATCCCTTTCAAAGGCATTGTGATTGTGATTTATGGAATTGTGTAACTTATAGTCGCAATCCCTTTCAGAACAAATGATGATGTTTAAATGACACTTCATTTGACACTTCTCCATACATTTGAAAGATATATTCGTCTGTCACTTTCCTTAGAGACAGTTCAATTTCGTTCATCCAATACCTTTCAAAACGCGTCACGATCACAATCCCTTTCAAATGTCAAATAGTGACGGCCTGAAGTATGTGAATAACTTTCAAATGACGAATTGAAATTGCGATAGGTTTTTAAATTTGACAATTAGCCCCCGGCGACCTGATTATGTAATTTGTTTCTATCAACGTTTGATTGAAAGTGCAGTCACATTGCACTTTCATTAGTAAAAATCTATGTGACAACTATCTTACTAAAGCAGCAATGTAACTGCATTTTCAACCAATTTCAATCAAAATCTGATAGCAACAGAATTAGATAATCAACTATCGGATCTGGGCGTGGCGCATGTGAGCATTGGCCAAAACTAGATACTTAACCTTTCAGGCTGTGGATTATGAGACACAATAGATATTTTATTGATCTCTGGACACCGATCCGGTCTGGTGGGGGATTGCTGGATTAAAAGGAAAAGGATATTTTGGAAAAAAAATGTAAAGTTAATAAATTTCACTAAGTCCAGCCAAGCCAACGGTTTAGCAATAACCGATCTTGGTATGAACATTGATAAGACAAAAATCATGTATAACAGCCTTATAGACCCAAGACCGGTTAATGTAAATGGTGTACCTGTCCAAGTTGTTCAATTTGTTTAACTTGGGCAAACCGTGCCAATAAGTTAAAATAACTTTGAGAGCGAAACAAATAGAAGAATTTAGCTGAGATGGGCAGTATTCAGCAAATTTCGTCATGTCTTCTCGTCGTCGACACCACAAAGCCTAAAAATGAAAGTCGGGATCAGTGCCTCCTACCCGTAATGACTTACGGAGCCGAAACATGGACATGGACACTCACGGTGGGACTAGTCCACAAATTCATAGTCGTTCAGCGAGCTAAGGAGAGGGCTGTGTTCGGTGATTCTCTGAAAAATATAATTAGAAATGAAGTTATCCGACAGAGAACCAAGGTGACCGGCATAGCTCAAAGAGTAAGCAGGCATCAACCTAATAGTGCTAAGTTTTGACTTAGAGTGAAAGAGTTTTGGATGGTTGTCTTCAAGATCTTTTTACAAGTGTTATAGCCAATTAGGCACATTTGTGCTCCGGTGTCTAAATTGAAGAAGATATGTTTTCTGATGGTTATTTACCTCAACTTGCATTTCTCCATGGACTGTAACGCTTCTGTAACGTCAAGATTGTGAAACTCGTAATAAAGCGTACTATACTGGGCCTGTGGACAAAGTAACATTTTCTTTTCATGAACGACGGGGAGACACTTAGCCTTCATCATACCTGATGTTAAGTATTGATAAGGCTGAAGATGGAAGAGAGCCTCTTCAGGAATCCTCAATCACTGAGGAACTGGCTATCTTATCTTTAACTGCTGGAACACAACAATGCTGAAAACATTGTTGCTATGGCGTCAGAATTAGATAAGGTAGCTAGCCAGGCGGACTTACAACAAGTCCTACCACCAACCAAACCGAATACAATATGTACCCCTGCTGCTGGGACTATGCTGGGAATCGAACCTAGGACCCCTGGGTCTGATACCGGTGGTTGTACCACTAGACCACAGAGGCGGTTAAATCGTTATGTAGCGAAACGATAATTCGTTTCTTTATTGACTATATTGCCAATCCGCCAATCCCATACATTTAGTTCTTTACGAACTTCGTTTTCGTTTTTAATTTGGCTAGCCCTGGAAAGTTTGCAGCTAGCACATTCTATGTTTTCTTTCACTTCCTGTCATGGGAATGGTTTAAATAAATAAATAAAAAAGAAACGAACTAATCTTTTTTCAAAATAACATTTTCTTTGTGTAGACAACCCTAGCGTCTACGTAAATTTAGTGACGAAGTGAGACGTTCGAGTAGAAATATCACTTTGCTCTTCACAGTTGATAATATAGTGATATAAGTTGTCACTTACACGCCGGCAGGCAAATTCTCTTTTAAGGAGCTATTGTTAAATATTATATAACATGTCATGATACTAGTTGGCGTTAATATCTACCTGTCAGCAACCTCATTTTAGCTGTGTAAAGCAAATCATTGGCAATCAAAATAATAGGTGTTTACCTATGAAATTGACGTTTTTTTTAGCGGATACACATAACTATGAAGGTTTGTGTTGCAGCTTTTATAGTCTGTCCACGCGATCGCTAGCCTTGCACCTGCCTTTAGACAACAAGTCATTTAATGGAGTATTCGTTTCAAACAATATGTCCGAAGTATTTGAGATTTCGTAAAATATTGCACAGTCGACAATAATATTTCTTTAATTTTTAATTCTAAACGTTAGACCTAAATGTAGTCCAGGGGATACGTAGCAGTCGTCGCCAGCACCACATCTCATGGTTGATATACTCAGAGGCTATCCATTGCTAGGCATTGGATATGGGACCGAGCCTTGGATGGATTGGACTTGGTTTTGGAGAGAGATTACTGAGCACCTGCATTATCATAGTCCCTAGGCCAGTGGTTCTCAAAGTTGTCTGGGCTACGACCCATCTAATACGAGTTTCCAAACTCGGGACCCACCTCTAGGCAAAAGATGGCGTAAAATTAGTAATTTTCAGATACCCTAGTGTGTAATAAAATCTCCCAATAATTTAAACTAATAAATAATATTGATAGATTTAAATAACTACAAAAAAAAGATTTAATAGATAAAACCTTTTACACTTTGCAAGAGTTTTATGAACATAATTAGGTCTAGCCTCTCTGTATTTAAATAATTCAATGATTGTGTAATTAGGCACAGTATTAATTTAATTACTTAATGTTTGTCTCTTTAAGTTTTATTTTATTAATGTGTTTAATTATTATTTAAGCTCAATGTTTGTTTAATACCCAAAGAATTCGTTTTGTTTTATTGTTACTTTTCATTGAAAATTTAAAAAAATGTTTTCTTTGAATTTTTTAGATTAAGCTAAATTGCGATACCCTAGCCTTTTGTTATATACCACCATTGTAACCACATGATTGCAATAAACTCTTTGAATTGAATTGAATTGAATTAGGGCCTTGTCTAGGACTTCGTCCCTAAGGCCCCATGACGAGTTCCAAGACTACTTAATGCAGTCCTGTTAGTTATTGGAATGTAAATGTCCGTTGGTGTGTGGTTACAGGGCCCACTCACTTTTCGATCGCGACCCTCCAGTGAGTCGCGATCCATAGTTTGGGAAGCCCTGCCTTAGGCTAAGAAATCCGCAAGCAGTGACTGACCAAAAACTAAATGGATTCTCCAAAAATAGTTGCTTCAGAAGCAGGGTGTCTAGAGGTACGTACGACACTACCCACAGTAGGTACAGGAAGTTTTTTACAGGTGACGAACACTTATACCAAGCAGTGGGCGTCGAACGGCCATAAGTGTTAGAGCTACATAGTTAAGTCCGCCATTACAAAGATCATCGAGTGTAGATAAGCACGTTTTTTTGTAGGTAATTCATAGTATATTTTATTTAATTACCTATGTAGTTTAGGCATGAGCCGTGTGGTGACGGCCTAAGAATACAAGTGTCACCACTCCCTTACATGCCTGGGATGTCGTAAGAGTCGACTAAGAAGCTCGACGCATTGATCAGCTGAGCGAGAGAAGGAAAACTTGAAACAAACCCTCTACCAACCCGTCTGGCCAGCGTGGTAGCAGTAGGCTAATATCCTCCTATGAACGCAACAATAGGCGTGAGCTAGAAGAGGGCTTTGTCCAGCAGTAGACGTCCACAGGCTGATGATGATGATGTCATTTGAAGAGCATTGAAAACAAAACGCAAACAAAACTTGTGAGACATGATGGTTTCTATTAGATGATGGTATATTTATTTTATTTATTTATTTATTTATGGTATACACAACAGATAACAGTCAATAACAACATGAAATGAGAGCAATGCAAGTTTCGAACAAGACTGACATCCAAATACGTGTACACACAGAAAATCATGCGATACGAAAACATAAGAAGAAAAAAAAATACTACAATTAACATTGACAATAAATTTCCTTTAAATGATAAATATTAAACAAGAAAATTATACAAGAAAAGTATTCCTATAAATGCAATAGAATTTACATTAATCAAATAACATAAGATTATAGAATTACGGTAAAAATAAATTAACATACAGTGATTATCTATGATTATTAGATTACATTATACAATTATAGGATACATATAATTTATAAAAAAATAATTTATACAGTGATCGGAAACATAAACTTGATTGAAATAAGTTATTAAATAATTAAGGAATTTGAATATTATTAATATGAAGTTAAAAAAATATATTTTTTGCTTGAGTCTTAAACACAGTGTGCTTTGTAGTGTAGATATCGAGTTGTTTATTTGACATGATTGGATCATTATTTAAATCATTATATTGCCGGCACATTCTTGCTATGGGGTTATAATACAAAGTGTTATTTTTAAATGTTTGTAAGACAAATATGTTTTTTTTTTCTGTTTCTAATCAATAGCCTATATATATGATCTTGTCTGAAGTTTTTATTTTTTGTAGCTGTTAACAGAACGATATAGTGAATTGACAGTTAAGTGTTCACACAGTACGCTATAATTATACTACCAAATAAGCTGTCACTTAGCATTTATATTAAAGATCGTGCGCACATTAACATTTAGACAATGGCATAATCTGTCAACGGACTAGGTAAGTTTCAGTTATTTAATACATAGTAGGGAGGAAAAGTTAGTTATACTGCGGTAATAGTATAAGTCGTGGTGCAGTGGTTTGCGCGTTCGGTCTGCGATTGTTGAGGTTAAGCAACTTTCTCAATGGTCGGTCACGGGATGGGTGACCAAAAATTTAATATCTCGAGCTCCTCCGTGCTTCGGAAGGCACGTTAAGCCAATTATTATATATGCTGTATTTGTAGTTGACTGTACCTAAATCATAAAAGTAGGTTCCCTATATAGGTAACGGTGAGAAAGGAATCAGAAATTTAATACTCATAAATAAATAAATAATTGCATACACTCACACGTTAAGTTTCATGATGAACTTGTGTTATGGATACTAGATACCGGATAAACATACTATACTTTTGTAAATACATACATAATATACATATTATACACCCAGACCAAGACAAATAGACATGTTCATGCACACAAATATTTGTCTTGTCCGGGGATTGAACCCGGGACCTCTGGCGCAGAAGGTGGGTTTAGTACCCCTGCGCCAACAGGTCGACAAATTGATTTAAAATAAGACTTTCTTCGTTACTTTTGCTGCGCAAATTATTTTATGTAGGTATTAAAACTTACCTACATTAAAATGTAGCATAATCCACCCTAACTCGAGGACGACACGACGACCTCCGTGGTAGAGAACTACGTACACCGGTTCCAAGATGGCGCTTACTCTGAGGTCCGAATCCCGGTAGGGGCAATTGTTTGTATGAAGAATACGAGCATTTGTACCTGAGTCATGGGCGTTTATATATATTTCTACACATAAATACTTATATATGTGTAATTAAATGTATTTATATCCGTTACCCTAGTATCCCATAATACAAGCCTTACAGTTGATACTTTGGGGCTAGGTTAATTGGTGTGAGTGTAAGAAATATTTATTTATTTATTTATATTTAACATTGCAAGCGCCGTCTACTGTTCTCTCAGAAATTTCTTGCAACAAAATCAAGCAACATGTTTCCCGTACAAGCCTAGAGTAACAATAACTTGCAAATCCACAAGCTGGTATGGGCAATTAATCTGTACAACAGTATTTCTTATCCAAAGCATTAATTAGGTTCCTTTCCTGTCGACGGAATTGAATTATTACGACCTCCACTCAACGGGAAAAACGGAGCAACTTGGGTAAGCGCAACGCGCAATTGGAATATGGTTCCGTATTAACACTCACTGTTGAACTGAACACACGAATTCGAGAGGTGATATGTAGTATGCGCTACATTATCGCACACTAAAAGATAATAAACAATTACTTTATGTAAAAGAAAATAAGTTATTCGGTAATGGGTGCACAAGAAAAACTATACTTGGAAAGAGACAAAAACATAATAATCTAATTAAGAAGGAAGAGATAGTATTTGAAGCAGTGTTCGCGGCTACATACATAAATTATGCATTTTTCTGCACAGTTGCTTCAGTATATCCAGAATTAAAAAAAAAAAAATTACATTGTACAAGCAAACATATTTTTTAAACAATGTTTACGTAACATGGTTGTGATAAGCACATAATATTGCATATTTTTTTCTACTTATCTGTATTTTTTGTTTAGTCCTATAATCTTATATCCCGTGATGGATTAACAGCATTCTCAATTCCCACTTAATTCAATCCAACCTATCTTTCCATACAGTTAAAACACAGTCCACGCTCCTGCGGAACCCTAAGAAAGACCGTCTAAACTCAAGACTCGCAAAGCGCCTCTTAATAAGCTCTAGTTTTAATTTTGTCAGACACTTATTTACAATATCGCACTTGAGAGATATAAATTGAATACATTTAGGAGAATTATCGAAGGGTATAAAATTCTCGTTGTGAAATTATAACTCTTGACTTTGAATTCGGTTTGACCATGTAGAAACACAAAAAAGGAACGAACTAAGAAGTAAGATGTCAGGCGTCGTTAGCTTTTTGTGCGAAACACAGAAGTTCTACCCTTTGTACGACTGAATTAGATGTGCCTGTTATCGCGGTTACACTTCTTCCTTTCAGTAGGTTCTAAATGCGTAACATGTTCCTTTTATATAAATTAAGAGAAACTAACCATAGCCCAGATTTCCTAGATTATTCCAAGAAGAATAGTTATTTGTTATGCAAGGCTGGAAAGTTGGTTATTTAACGGCAAGTTACCTCTGTTGAATCCTGAGCGAAGCGAGGATTTCAAATGTACAAGACGCTAAAAACTTTTCTGCCGAGCGCAACGCACAATTTTTCACCTCACAACAGCGAGGAATATTTTATAGTTGTTTCCGCGGTCAACTTCCCCACCCAGCCTAATATAATTTCTTTATAACAAATAGTTTAATCTTATTGTTATTGTTTTTATGGTTCCATGAACTAAAATAATATTATAACACCAAAATTTAAAATAATAATAAAATGTAACAAAAAAGTCAATAGTGCGATTCGGAACGCATTATGACATATTTTAGGTAATTAATTAAAAAAGTACTTTGCCGCGCTAGGCCGCAAAAAGCGATTTTCTACGCCTAAACTGATTGACAAAACCTCCTTTTCAGAGCGTGTGAAGAGAAAAAGTCCATTATTTTCAAAGTAAAAGTCACTTATTTTTTATTAGGCTTATGATTAGAACTTAAATACAATCCCCCTCTCGAAAAATCAACCCCTAAGGGGTTAAAAAGGGGTAAACAATGTTTGGGTGTCGTTATTTAGGTTTTATGGGATGAAGGAAAATGTCATCAATTTTGAAATTCGATGCGGTGGACATGAATCAACCCTATTGAGGGTAAGAAAAGGGTTCAAATTTTGTATAGATAAGTAATGTAAAATAGACATAGACATAACGACTTTGATCGCGATTTTCTACTACTTTTCTATTCATCCATGCTCTTATATTATAAAAGCTCAAGAGAGACTGCACGTCTGTCTGGCTGTTCCTTTTCACGCGTAAACCGCTGAATTGATTTTAGTGAAATTTGACATGGACTTAACTTGAACCGTGGAGATGGACATAAGATACTTTTTAATCTGATAAATGGGGGTTCTATAATCGCCACGCTTGGCAGGCGGGTTAGCGATCGCAGTATGGCCAAGTTTGTAGGAGACGCTGCTGCCCGTCTCCTGAAGGCTGAGTCCCTTTGTCGCCTTTTACATGACACGACACCCACGGGTTGAGAGGGGGTAGTGCTATTCTAAGCCGATTTGTACTACACAGATTATTATTTTCATTATTTTCCTACCACCTGAAAAATAATAATATTCTAGAAAATGTCGGCGAGTCTTCTACTGTCTCGTAAGTATTGACCTAGCTAAACAACTGGTTGTGGATTTGCCTCGTTCGTCTGAGCGAGGTGAAGACAAGCACTTTTTTTCTAAAATAATAAACGTTAATTTGCTGAGCTAATTTTACTGCAAATTTATTTTAAAGCGATGTAAAACCCGGTTTACTATCCGCAAGTAGTTATATTTTGATAGCTGCACTTTTATATACCTATTCGGAATATTACCTCTCTAATTTTGTAGCCATGTCTGAACAAAATATTCCTTAGGCTTTACGACAAGTCATAAAATTGTAATAAACGTATCAACAAAACGCTGAGCGCTGTAAAATGAACGATCATTCATTCACGCGGCTCAAAAAACACCGCGTTCTAACCGCTACTAACGTTACGTTACGTTTGATGTCCATTCTTTCCTACTTTTCATGCTAATATTTTAAAGAGGAAAGATTTGTATGTTTGTAACGAATAAATTAAAAAACTATTGAATGAATTTGGATGAAATTTGGTAAGAGGTAGTAGACAGCCTGGACAATTTTATCCCGATATTCCCACGGGAGCGGGAAATCGTATCACAAAGAGAAAATAAATGCCGATCAACGGTGACGAGTATAGATATCACACGTTTATATATTTTTTTTTAATTCCATCCTGTCACACCAAATTAACACAGACGAAGGAATTATCCTTCTTCTTCTTTTTAAGTAGTGGCGGCAATATTGTTCTGTGAGTGGCGGTACCCTCTTGGATTTCGCAAATGTCAAGTGAATATTATCAAATAGAAATTATACGGTAGACTGTGTTAAAATGGAGTCTCACAACACGTGTTGTGAACAAAAGAACTCGGGTGAAACTCCAAATTGTAATTATAATTAGAATGGAACGCATAATTTCTTCTCGTCGTCGACACCACAAAGCCTAAAAATGAAAGTCCTCGATCAGTGACTCCTACCCGTAATGACTTACGGTGCCGAAACATGGACATGGACACCCACGGTGGGACTAGTCCACAAATTCATAGTCGCTCAGCGAGCTAAGGAGAGGGCTGTGTTCGGTGATTCTCTGAAAAATATAATTGGAAATGAAGTTATCCGACAGAGAACCA
Organism: Chrysoteuchia culmella; assembly: GCA_910589605.1. Classification (NCBI taxonomy): domain Eukaryota; kingdom Metazoa; phylum Arthropoda; class Insecta; order Lepidoptera; family Crambidae; genus Chrysoteuchia; species Chrysoteuchia culmella. The sequence continues at coordinate 18,238,583 of OU342659.1, forward strand.
AGGTGACCGGCATAGCTCAAAGAGTAAGCAGGCATCAACCTAATAGTGTTAAGTTTTGACTTAGAGTGCAAAAGTTTTGGATGGTTTGTCTTCAAGATCTTTTTACAAGTGTACAAGCCAATTAGGCACATTTGTGCTCCGGTGTCTAATTGAAGAAGATATGTTTTCTGATGGTTATTTACCTCAACTTGCATTTCTCCATGCACTGTACCGCTATCATTGCTTCTAATCACTTTTCCAATCTGAAGGTTTTCACTGGACAAGAAGCTGTTATCTTTTTCCTTGACTTTTTTTTTACGGCAATGTGCTGGTCACATTGCAAGAAGAACCAACAGCCGTTGGGGCAAACGAGTTCTGGAGCGGAGACCGCGTTAGGGAGAGAGACGACCTTCGAAAGATGGCAGGCAGGAGCTATATGCGAAGAGCTCAGGATCGGGCTCAATGGCGTTATTTAGGAGAGACCCATGTCCAGCAGTGGACGTCTACGGGCTAACGATGATGCCAATAAACAGTAAAGTCAAGAACAACAATCATTTTCTTAATTATATATTTTTTTATAAAATACCCAAATAACTTATTTAAATCTATAATGAACCCACTATCGCGCTCGGCGTTATATTATACAACACACAGCTATAATATATATATATAAAGGTTTAAAGTCTATATTTTACCTCCATGTTGCTTCCGGATCTATTTATGAACTCAAATATAAATATTTGTCTGATTCCGATATTACGATATTGGATCACTCAAGATTCCGATATTCCGAGATTCCGGTTCCGATTCATGCCCTAGTTCATGCACACAAATACTTGTCTTGTCCGGGGATCGAACCCGGGACCTCTGCACAGAAGGCGGGCTTGAGAACCCCTGCGCCAAACAGGTCGGTAACATCAGGTCTAACTCAAGCTGTGTGACATGTATGAACATCACACTCATCCACACCTCAACGCCATCACACCACGTAGTGATTACTAGCTCAGTGCATCACACGCATTTGGCATTGTTTGAATCTTTAGATGTTGTCCGGAAAAAATAGTTACGTGACCAGCCCATCTCCTTACCCCGTTCGTTGATAGACTTTTACTAATCTGTACCCATATTCTATCTCATACAGATCATGACCTGCTAGTTGATTAGCTAACTGTGTTGCTAACAGATTTTGATTGAAATTGATTGAAAGTGCAGTTACATTGCTGCTTTAGTAAGATAGTTGTCACATTGATTTTTACTAAAGCAACAATGTGACTGAACTTTCAATCAAACGTTGGTAGAAACAAGTTACATAATCAGGGAGCTGGTAGAGATCATGGGTTAATATTACGTAGGTACTACAAAAAATATAACATAGTTTATTCACTTTAGCTAATTGAATTTTCATTACATTTTTACTAAAGCAACAATGTGACTGAACTTTCAATCAAACGTTGGTAGAAACAAGTTACATAATCAGGGAGCTGGTAGAGATCATGGGTTAATATTACGTAGGTACTACAAAAAATATAACATAGTTTATTCACTTTAGCTAATTGAATTTTCATTACTAGCCTATTGACCAAAATTGTTTAGGTTTTAAGATAAACGCGCGTTTCCGAATACCGGTGCGTGGAACCTTTAATTTAACGTTTACGCTGGTTTCTTTCATTACACTCATTTAATTAAACTCCGGGATTATATTTTGTGATGGATGCATGTTGGAATAACTTTTGGAACAGTGTAATATTTAAACAGAAGACACCTTTTAAAAATTATTTTCTTTCAAACTTTGTCTTTTAAATAAAGTTCTGGATAAAAAAAGAAATTATATCGAAGTAATAACTTGAGGTTCGTAGTTATTTCTTAATAAACAGACTAACTATAAAATGATTTTTATGATTAAGTACCTGCTTGGCAAAAAGCTTCCAATCATAATTATTTTATTTTATTATTTTATCTATTAAGGTCTGTCAACGGCTGCTACCCCGTTCTTAGTCTAAATTAGTAACAGTATTTATTAAACAAAGCAAGCCAGTTATAGACGGACACCGCATGCAAATATACAAAAATGCAATTTATTTATTTATTCTTTATTGCAATATAATAAATACAGCAAATGGCGGACTAAAGCCATCAGGCATTCTCTACCAGTCAACCAGTAAAAGGTGTTAGACCTACCGTATCGGCAATAAAGTAGAACTATAAAACATAAATTCAGAATATTGTAACAAAAGTGGGAATAGCTAATTAAAGGTATTTTAATTAACAAATAATATACATACTACATAATATAAATATTTAATATACATACATAAATACATACATATAAAATATATAAGGACTCATTATGTCAGAGATGAAGGGGATCAGCGTAGGGATTTAAGATAGTGTTCACGGACCAGTTTCTTAAATACAAACTTGCTGGGGGCTTTTCGAATGTCCAAGGGTAGGGCGTTCCAGAGTCGAATTGCAATATAATAAAATACAAAAAAAAAACTTTTAAATAACTAATTTAGAGAACTTAATACATTACATAACAAAAATCTTACTTCTGATTAATAAAAGCATAGAATATAAAAAAAAAACTATACTAGATAAAAGATAAAAGTCTATCGAGTCACGTCTCATAAGATTGGAGAAAGGGCCGTCTGAATTTAAGAAGTGCGTCCATGTGAATTTCGAGCTTTGCACTGTATTGCTCAAACATGCATTCCGAGAAGGTGGTACTAGGGGTCGTACGGAATATCGTGGAATTCTATTTTTAGTTTAGGGACATTTATCCTATTTCTTTTTTCAATATTTACAGAAAATAAGCCTATAAAAGCTTCTTTTATGTAGTAACATTTGTATCACATCATAAACAGGAGCGCTATTTTTGAATCGCTCGTATATCTTAAGTCACACGCATGCGACTTAAGTCTCGCGTCTCGCACGCTTGTTTCGCTCGACTGCAACGAGTGGGTGGGTGAGCGATTCAAAAATACGGAAATTCGTATGTCGAACGATAATCAGTAGAAACGAAGCGCTCGACTGGCAACGAGTGAATCAAAAATAGAGCGCCAGGTAAATTCTTATAGAAGTCTGACCCAATACCGTGAAAATTATTTCACAACTAACTTCCGCCTGCGGTTTCACCGGCGTGGAAAGCACATGCAAGTCACACGAATAATTAAATATAAATGATGCAAAAAAAAGTGCGAATAATATTAGAACAGACAGTAGCAGAACCTATATTGTTAGATTTTAAGAACATACATATTTAAATTATAATCAATACTAAGAATATTTGAAGATAATAATAGATAATAATAGAATTAGGGCCTATTTCACAATTAAAACTGTCAAATAATCTACAGCCAGCTATGGAATTGCGTAAAGTCAATCGTATTCATTTGACAGTTCATATTGTATCATAATAAATGTCATTCCATACAAATTGCAGCCGATTGAATACGATATGAACTGTCAAATTAATACGATTACCTAACGCAATTGCACCCCAGATTATTTGACAGTTTTAATATGAAACGTATATCAAATCATGTGTCAAGTAAGCTACTCAGAACTTACATTTAGATTGTGAAACAATATAAAAATGGTATATCACAGTGAACATTTTAAAAAACTTAAAAAAACGGTCAAATACAATAATTAAAATTAATAAAAGAAACTTATTGTCAAAATCATGTCAAAATTACAATGTCAGATTTATTTTTATGTATTAAGATTAGGATACTTTTTTCAAACACCTTTTAACGTGCCGGTACGAGTAGGCAGTTGCCAGCATCAAAATTCGGCATGCACAAAAAAATAATAGCGACTACAATCGATTCACAACCCATTCATCTTGGGGACTCAGAAGTGATTTATCGGGTTGGCCCAACGAGATATTTATGACCGTGCCTGGAGGTCACCTACCCCTACCTACCTATTGTTTCTTTGTCGATGTACGGGGGCCAACATATTACAGGCAACATCTATAGAGTATTTTATGATTTTTGTAATTTTTGCATTTTTCAATGCTATTTTTATACTTCGACGGTGGTCCGCAAGTCTCGGTAGCTCAGCGGTTAGAGCATTGGACCGGATTTCCAAAGGTCGCGGGTTCGATTCCCGTCTGAGATTTCACTTGTGGCCGAGTTAATTTTTTTCCAATATTTTTCTATTTAAAATTTACCATATCTATAGAGTATTTATATTGAGGTCTTTTTAGTGTGACTTTCACCAACTTCCACTTAACACGGAGGGCAACTTTCAAAGTGTCTATTGATCAAGTATACTTTTTCAACTTTAAAAACATATCCAGTGAACATTTCTAAATGTAACTAGACTGGCTTTTATTTTAAGTATTATTAAAATAGTGAAGTTTACAAGTTACAGTTGCCGTGTGGTGACGGCCTAAGAATACAAGTGTCACCGCTCCCTTACATGCTTGGGATGTCATAAGAGCCGACTAAGAGGCTCGACGCATTGAAGACCTGTGCGAGAGAAGGAAAACTTGAAACAAACCCTCTACCAACCCGTCTGGCCAGCGTGGTGGCAGTAGGCTAATAACCTCCTATGAACGCCACAATAGGAGAGGCTATGTCCAGCAGTGGACGTCCACAGGCTGATGAAGTAGAAGTTTACAATTAAGAATCATTAACGATCCACAAAAGTTAAAATAATAATTCTTTTGTCGTCGTCTCAGCTACATAACACCCACTGCTGGGTATAGGCCTCCCCCAAAAGGGGGGTTTGCCATAATCGGCACGCTTGGCAGGCGGGTTGGAGATCGCAGTATGGCCAAGTTTGTAGGAGACGCTGCTGCCCGTCTCCTGAAGGCCGAGTCCCTCCCGAGAGGGGGTAGTGCTATTCTAAGCCGACACTACACAGCTACAATAATTCTTTACGGGGGCGATACTCTAAAAAGTACTTGATCCTTAGACACTTTTAATGCGTGTAATTTATTTTTTATTTTTTTATGAATGACGAGGAGACTCTTAGCCTTCATCATACATTATGTTAAGTATTGATAAGGCTGAAGATGGAAGCGAGCCTCTCCCGGAATCCTCAACCACTGAGGAACTCTTAATCTTATCTCGAACTACCGGAAGACGACAATGCTGAAAACATTGTTGTTCTTTTTCGTCATTCTCTCTGTATATGTCTGTTTTTTATCGTGTGCAATAAAGTTTATTTTGTTTGTTGTTTGTTAGGAAGAGGTTCTCAAGTCGACTATATGTATGTTTTAACGTAACTTCGACAGTTATCAACCGATTTCAATAAGTCTTTTTTTATATGAAAGAACCTAGTTCAAATGTGGTCTCATAATTTTTTTACGAAGATCCAGGGTGCTAATTGTCTAATTTTAAAATCTACCGCAATCCCTTTCAATTCGTCATTTGAAAGATATTAACATATTTCAGGCCGTCACTATTTGACATTTAATAGGGATTGCGATCAAGCCGCGTGAAAGGTATTGAATGAACGAAATTGAACTGTCTAGCAAGGTGACAGACGAAAGTATGTTTCAAATGTATGGAGAAGTGTCAAATGAAGTGTCATTTAAAACATCATTCGTTTTGAAAGGGATTGCGACTATAAGTTACACAATTCCATAAATATCTATCGCAATCACAATACCTTTACTAGGGATTGTGATAATAATAATAATAAACAACAATTTATTTTCTCATCACAATAGGTGCACTTAAGTCTAATACAGAGATAGATAATTATTTATTTGTGTGTGACCTGCATTGTGAGGAGACTGGTGCCAGAAAAGGTTTCCAATGAAACCTGAGCTACAGGTCACCAGGGGGCTAATTGTCTAATAATAATAATAATAATTTATACTTTATTGCACAATTAAAGAAACAAGTAACACAGGACAATTTACAAATAGAGAACAAACAACAGGCGGCCTTATTGCTACATAGCAATCTCTTCCAGGCAACCTTGGGTTAAAGAAAAAAAAAATAGTGGAACAATAGGGGAATGAGTGCAGAAAAAAGAAAGAACAAGTATATATTAACAGATAAATATCGAAAGAGAAATAAAAGATAATATTTATAAGTTAAGGAGAAAGGGAAAGGAAGTGACTTCTAACATGATCGCCAAAGGATTTTAGAGTCTGAGCCTTTCTGATACCTTCTAGCAGGGCATTCCACAAGCGAACAGCATGTACAGTGAAGGAGTAGGAAAAGAAATCCGAGGAATGACGCGGGATATCAAGGGCACGGTTGCAGTTTTTAAGATACGGAGGTGAAGTAGGTACGAAAAGAATGGAGTAGAGAAGTTTGAGGGTGTGCAAGTCCCTGCGCCGGCGAATAGGGAGCCAGTTGAGTTTAGTACGGAAGTGTGACACGTGGTCATATTTACGAAGCTTAAAGATGAATCTAATAGCAACATTCTGCAGACGTTCCATCTTGTCCAGTAACTCCTCCGACAGGTCAGTATTGCAGACATCAGCGTAGTCTAAAATAGACAACAATAGTGATTGGGCTAAAGTAATTTTGGTACTGGTCGGTAAAAAGTTACGTAGGCGGTTTAGGGATTTATACGCGGCGAATACCTTTTTCCTGATTTCCTCAACATGAGGTCTCCAGGACAAATGCTGGTCCAAAACAACACCCAGATTCTTGACAGTTTTAGAGAAAGGGATTATGGTGCCATCTAAAGATATCGCCGGAAGCTGGTCAAAATCGATCCTCGAAACGAAATAGGGGCTGCCAATGATGATACACTGTGTCTTAGTTGGGTTAACAGTCAGGCCGTAAGACTTGCTCCAGGAGCTTATTTTTGCGAGATCCAGGTTAGTAGTAGCAATTGCACAGGGGAGCTCAGACAACGGCGCCTGAGTGTATATCTGAAGATCGTCAGCATAGAGGTGATAGGAACAGGAAAGACATTGAGTAATTGAATTGATAAAAATAGAAAAAAGTAGTGGAGATAAGACGCCACCCTGAGGAACTCCGGCATTGATATCACACCACCGAGAGAAAGAATCCCCAGTGCGGATACGTTGCCGTCGTCCTAGCAAGTAACTTTGAAACCAATCAATTGCAGATGGAGATATGTTCAGAGAACGTAAAACAGCAAGGAGGATATCGAAGTCAACCGAGTTAAACGCATTACTAAAATCTAGTAATGTCATTACCGTCAATTGACGACTATCCATCCCCAAGCGTATGTCATCTGTTATCTTCACCAGTGCTGTAGAAGTACTGTGGGCTTTACGAAAGCCAGACTGAAAGGGATTAAGTAGGTGGTTACAATTTAAAATCTATCGCAATCCCTTTCAATTCGTCATTTGAAAGATATTCAGGCCGTCACTATTTGACATTTGAAAGGGATTGTGATCGTGACGCGTTTTAAAAGAATAAAATAAACGAAATTGAACTGTCTAAGCAAACTGACACTGGAAAATATCTATCAAATGTATGGAGAAGAGTCAAATGAAGTGTCATTTAAAACGTCATTCGTTCCGAAAGGGATTGCGACTATAAGTTACACAATTCCATAAATCACTATCACAATCATAATACCTTTCAAAGGTATTGTGATAGATTTTAAAATTAGACAATTAGGGGCAGGACCCTCTTGCATTTTAATTATTCATAAGGACGCTAACGTGAGAGACAATAACGACAAAAACAAAAAAAAAAAACAGAAATCAGTTTAGCTTTATACAATTTAACCGCCTCTGTGGTCTAGTGGTACAACCACCGGTATCAGACCCAGGGGTCCCGGGTTCGATTCCCAGCGGGGGTACATATTGTATTCGGTTTGGTTGGTGGTAGGACTTGTTGTAAGTCCGCCTGGCCAGCTACCACCATCTTATCTAAGTCTGACGCCATAACAACAATGTTTTCAGCATTGTTGTGTTCCGGCAGTTAGAGATAAGATAGCCAGCTCCTCAGTGATTGAAGATTCCAGGAGAGGCTCGCTTCCATTTTCAGCCTTATCAATACTTAACATCAGGCATGATGAAGGCTAAGAGTCTCGCCGTCGCACATAAAAAAAAAAAAATTAAATAAGAAACCTTTTATGCCTGGTATTCCAGTACCATTTGCAATTATGTGTGCGTGTGTGTGTGTGTGTGTTTGCATGTTCTTGCATGTGATAGATTTTGAAGTAGACAATTACGGCGCTGGCTGGTAGTTTCGTAATCCTGAAAAAATATGAATTACCTTCGTCGTAATGGCAAATAGTTGTTACTTAGATGACATCGTTGTTGTGCATGGGCCGATTTTTAGTGTAACTACGGAACATAAAGTAGCTAACTAAAAATTTGTGAAATAAAAATCATTTTCAAAAAAAATTAAAACCGACTTTCCGGAGCCGGCATTCTACATTGCACTTCTATTACCTTTAATTTAATTTTAATTGCCTTGGCTGGCACCGACTCCAAAAGTTTTATTTTTTACTTTTTGTAGTCGACTTGAATTTTTTTTTTTTCAAGTTTTCGTACTAACATGCTCTCTTCAATTCACGGTCTATTAAATAAAAACGTGTGTGGATCTATTTCTGCAAAGATTTCTGAGTCCATCGATGGCGAGGTCTAATATTCGACTAACCAAGTACCATAAACAACTGATAAAAGTAATTATAACTATTTAATTTTGCATTTTACAATGCTATTTTTATGTGATAAATATTAAACAAGAAAATATACTAGAAAAAAGCAACTAGTCTCATGTCGCCCTGACGGAATCGAACCCGCATCCTTGGGAGTCCGGCCCAGTGGATCGGGAGTGCATTGGGCCGGACTCCCAAGGATGCGGGTTCGATTCCGTCAGGGCGACATGAGACTAGTTGCTTTTTTCTAGTATATTTTCTTGTTTAATATTTATCAACTGAGAAAAGGTTCAAAATTTCCTTGATTACTTTCAGTGAAACAAATGTTTCATTTTAGTTCCATATAAAATTGGGTTTTAGACCGGATTAAGTGAATTAATTTTTCTTACTGGCACAAAATTTAAGGGATCTTGAATTTTTGCAAAAAAAATTGAACACCTCCGTGGTAGAGTGGTACGTACACCGGTTTCAAGGTGTCGCCTACTGTGAGGTCCTGGGTTCGAATCCCGGTAGGGGCAAATGTTAGTATGATGAATACGAGCATTTGTACCTGAGTCATGGACGTTTATATATATTTCTACACATAAATACTTATATGTGTATAATTATATGTATTCATATCCGATACCCTAGTATCCCATAACACAAGCCTTACGGTGCTTACTTTGGGGCTAGGTTAATTGGTGTGAGTGTAAGAAATATTTATATATAAATTTACAATTAGCTAGAAATATGTTGAATTCATGATGACGCACCACGAGAATATGGGATGCTGCTGGCTGCCGCTTGCGGCAGGCCGAAGCCGTATAGTTTGCCGCAAACACCCGATATACGCCTAACATACTATTTTGTTTCAATTTGCTCTCCTAGTCGATCCTAAAACCTATATGGACGTACGGTCTTCAACTGTGGGGTAGTGCTTGTAACTCCTCCATTACACGAATACAAAGAATATAAAACGTAATTCTCCGATCAATCATTAATGTCCCCTGGTATGTGACTAATGCTGAGATCCACGAACACATGCAAATGCTCACAGTGAGAGAAGAAAATACAAATCTCAAGACTTCATACAGGAAACGGCTAGAAGCCCACCCCAATACCCTTGCACGACAGCTCACAATATCCAGCTATGTTAAACGCCTTAAAAGAAATGACATCCTATAGTGTAGAGATGTAGAGAATTATGAGTAGATGTTCTCGCTGGAGGACACACTCTGAATGAGAGAAGCATGCAACACATCCGCTAAAAGTGAATGCACTGATTGCAGATATTATACATAAAAAAAATAAAAAAATATGCTCTCATTGGGACTAGGCTCCATAGGAATCAAGTGGGTAGTAGGAGTACCTACTAATAGCGTGTATTGATATCGCGAGGCTGCTCGTTCAAGCAGTAGTCAAGAGGCAGCCTCGCAGTGCGCTCAATTTGCGTCTACACAGTCATCACGAACCAGTCTGCGAGGCGTCAGTATATGGTCCATTGCAATTTCTGATAATGATTAATGACCTCCCGCGTGTCATTAAACATGCCAAGTGTCTACTTTTTGCGGACGACTTAAAACTATATTTGCCTATTAAAAGTATATCGGACGCTGAGCTTCTACAAGCAGATAAAGACAGAGTACTGGCATGGGGTAATGTAAACAAATTACGTTTTAACACATCCAAGTGTACAATCATTTCTTTCACGCGTGTACAATCTCCCATTCTTTACGATTATAAACTTGACAACGTCCCCATGAGACGTGTGTCGGAAGTCAGTGATCTTGGCGTTCAATTGACGAGTACACTTTCGTTCCGGGAGTACATTACTGGTGTTTGTAAGAAGGCATTTCGCAACCTGGGTTTCATACTGCGCACAGCCAGTGGTTTCAGTAACATTAAAGCAGTAATAGCCTTGTACAACGCTTTGGTCAGAAGCCAATTAGAGACTAACGCCGTAATATGGACCCCGTACGAAGACAAATATGTCTTAATGATAGAGAAGATACAAAAGAAGTTTCTACGATTTTTATATTTTAAGCAGTATGGTGTGTATCCTTTTTACCCACTTATGTATCCCACTTTGTTCATCTTGGGCATGGTGGGCTATAATGAGCTAAGTGTGAGGAGAAAACTTGCACTAGTAAAATACATTTTTTGTTTAATAAACGGTAAAATATGTAACCCGGACTTACTTGCCACTTTATATTTGTGTGTTCCAAATAACTACGTAGGTAGACGTCGAAAGCCTAGGTTGTTGGTGGTGCCGTCTGGCAGAACTCACTTATTGAACAAGTCGCCTTGGTCGCGGGCATTGCGTACACTGAATCTACTTGCAGAAATTATAGACATTTTCTCGTGCACTATGAGTGAATTCACAAGATCGGCTTTATACATTATATGTTAAAAAAATCAAAAAAATTTTCTGTTGTGATGCTACTTTACCGTAGGGAAAATATCCTGTAATGGTAATTGTATACGTGTAATAAATAAATAAAAAAAAAATTGAAATCCGAAGTTCTTTGCCATCCTTGACGCGAGCGCGCGAGGCTAAAGGTAGTTAGGTACACACACATGCGTCCCTTGAGTGCTATTTTAGCACCGAGTGAGCTGAGCGGCGACGCGACGCACAGTGTGGCCTCCCCCAGTCAAAGCGCTGGAAAAAAATATTGTTAAACAATTATTTTTGCTTTTAAATAATTTGTGCAATCTTAAAATAAATAGGGAAAACATGTCTGATGCATTTAACCAGACTTTCTTTGTGTTTATAAAAATATTTTTTCATGCGATGTAATTCAATTAAATTCAATTCAATTCAATTTTTTGCAGATAACATTGCAGATTTGTAGGTAACAACAGTAAACCCATAACAGGCATGCAATATTTACCATAGGTAGGTTTTATACATAACTTAAAACTAAAACAATATGAACAGCCCAGTTAGTGTTTAGATGTATAGTACTCATCTAAGGTGTAAAATACATTGTTGATAAGCCATTTTTTTTGTACGTATTTAATTTTGGGTAAATCCAGAGCCTTAATATCTCCTGGTAGATGATTAAATATTTTAATGCCAGTGCTGAAGGCACTCTTATGATATAGATGGTTATTAATTTTTATAAATAATCTCATTTAGCAAGAAACATTATTTTTTGTCTCCATCTTCAGCTCAGTTCGTTTGACCATTTTACAAATTGTTCTAAATGCAATAGTTTACTATCCTACTTTTTTGCATGATGATTGAACTGCAGTTCCAGCGACTTCTTTACAAAAGAAAAAATAATTAAAAAAAAATTGCACAATGTAGTAATTTTTCTTGTTTTCTTTCAAAGATCTTAAGAATACATACATATCATTTTCATAGTGAAGAAATGTGGAGAACTAAACCAAAACCATTATGATATATAAAAAAATATATTGTATTTATGACGCTACCATTTGCTATATAATTTTAAAGTAACAATTACGTAATTACAAAATAAAAACATACCTCTTTCAAATAATGACATTATTTTAGAAATATCTTAAAACCAAGCTAGTAAAGTTGCGGCAGAAATAGTGCTTTTTTTTAGTTAAAAATATATGTGTTAAATTGTCAAGGTTAAAATGTGTCAATCTCTTAAGTATATTAAAAAGTATGGATAATATATTAACATATGCAGAAACTATCGTAGTTTATGAAACGATTACGAACGAGTTTAGCTCTTAACCTACATAATTTTTTTTTCTTTTTGTCCAGTACTGGCCACATTGTGCGACGCTCGCGTGCAGCGATGTTCATTAGCTCGCGAGGCAAAGACGTCTCCACACCGCAAGGCAGCCTCGCAATGTCTATACACGCCTAGTTTTAAGTGCGATTGAAATTAATATATCGATCCCTTAAAGCGCTACGGTCACTAGTCAGCAATTCCATCAGTTTTCCATTAAACAAATCAATCCTCTTTATATCGGCCGAAGTAGTATGCAATCCATTTTTTACATGCCCAAAACTGGTATTAAGTCGCGGCCTGTGATTGGCGGAGCGGGCAGCGTTTAACGAATGGCTTGTCGTAGTGAGGAGTAATGGTTTTTATCGCCGTCGCTCTGTGTGCGGAAAATCTTAGTGATAAGGATGCGGTGATAAGCGGTGGCGGAATAGGGTAGGTATAAGATGATAGCGGAATTCTTACTTGGAATGCTTTGAGATTCGCTTCGGTTTATTTCATTACATTCAAGTGTTGTGTGTGAGTGTGTGTGTATGTATATGTGTGTGTGTGTTTGTATGTATGTGTGTGTTTGCATGTGTGTGTGTGTGTGTGTGTGTGTATTTCCGAGTTCATATAGTTAACCCGTCAATTTTCAAAACAAAGCACCTTTTGGGTAAGCTCGTTCCATCATAGATCCTGTCCTGCCCTCGGCCTAAATTGGGACCAAGAGCAAACCCATTCAATTTAAAAAAAAACGCCACAAACCTCTAGTGGGCTATATTTTCCGCTTGTGCTTATTATTATAGTATCACCATTACAGGCACTCCGTGAAAGAGTCACGACCATGGCTCCTGTAATCCCGTAAAATCCGTAATGCCAGAGAGTGGAATGCTTTGCCTGAGTCTGGGTTTCCTGATACTTACAATTTGGGGGTCTTCAAGTCGCGTGTGAATAGGTATCTTCTAGGCAAGCGCTCTTCATCCTAGATCGCATCATCGCTTACCATCAGGCGAGATAGCGGTCACACACTAACCTATACATAATAAAAATAAAAAAGAATAAACATTTCAAGGCTCCTCCTTGCAGATGTGAACGCAATAAAAGAGTTATAGTTATAGTAAATTTTAAATAGAAAAATATTGGAAAAAACTAACTCGGCCACAAGTGAATTCTCAGAAGGGAATCGATCTTAATCGATCGTTAAACACCTGAAAAGATGTTTCTTTCGAATGCAAGGATATTCCTAGCATTGATGTAACAACGCTGGCCTACAGCGTATTAAAAATATAAAAGTATTGGAGAATTTCGACGGTGGTTCGCAAGTCTCGGTAGCTCAGCGGTTAGAGCATTGGACCGGATTTCCAAAGGTCGCAGGTTCGATTCCCGTCTGAGAATTCACTTGTGGCCGAGTTAATTTTTTCCAATATTTTTCTATTTAAAATTTACCATAAGTATAAAAATAGCATTGAAAAATGCAAAAATTACAAAATCATAAAAAAAAAGAGTTATAGTTACTTAGTTTTAAAACCGCGTTTTAATCTAATCCCTAAAATTGATTTTTTTTTATTGAAATGCCACTCGAAACTCATCCATCATACGAAAAACACCACCACAACCTCTAACGGGCTCTTTATCTAAGGCACAACATTTACAGATTTAATGGTAAAAATTTATCTAGTGGCAGAAATGAAACATTTCAAAAGTAAAAAAATACTACAAGCTAACAGTCACCGTGGCTTTATCCGCGTGGTTCGCGATCCCGTGGCATTATCGGGATAAAAAGAACCCTTGTTCTGCAAAATGCAAAATTTCAGCCCAATTCGTTCAATAGTTACTTATATCGTGAAAAAGTAACAAATAAACAAAAAAAAACATTTTATAAAAAAAATTCAAACCGACTTCAAAAAGTAAAAAATAAAACTTTTGGAGTCGGTGCCAGCCAGGGCATTCTACATTGCACTTCTATTAACTATATATTTTTTTGGCCTTAGCTAGCTAGCACCGACTCCAAAAGTTTTATTTTTTACTTTTTGAAGTCGGTTTGAATTTTTTTTTATAAAATGTTTTTATTTCAGATTTTTTAGTTACATCATGTGCCGTTACTTACACTAAAAATCAGCCCATACACAACAATGTCATCTAGGTAAACGACTACTTGCCAAAAGGTGATTGATATTTTTCAAGATTATGAAAAAACTACTAGCCAGATCAAAAAATTATATGGGACCAAATTGACAGTGTACCCGATCGAACAAAAAAACAACTATTAAAATCGGATCACCAACACCGTAGTAATAGGTATACATACATCAGACAAAAAAAAAAAATACGCGTTGAATTGAGTTTTTTGTTGAATTCGGTAAAAATACATAATTTCGCATTTATAATATTAGTAGATGAAACCCTTTGTGCACAAATTGGTGATAAAACAGACAGGGGACTTTTTTTATACGGGGCTTCAGTTTCCGCTTGCGCTCGTCACCAAAGTATCACCATTACAGGCACTCCGGTCTCTTTCACGGCCATGGCTCCCGTAATACCGTAAAAGATTCAAGGCTCCACTCCTTTGCAGATGTGAACGCGCGTCTAAATGTACTCATTGTGACGTGGAAATAATATTTCCAGCAAAAGTCTTACATATCATATAGGTAGTAAGGTAAAAGGTTTTTAAAGAGCTTTCTTTAGAATAAAACAACTTTTACGGATATCAAACGCGCTATATTTCACGAACTAAGTTGCAATTGTTCGTGTTTTTAGGTGGAGACAACATATCTTAATTTCTTTATAAAGGTGGAGGTCGGCCCGCTTTCGAAGTTTTCTTAGCAGCTTCTTTCTTCGAAGGTTCTCCCAATTTGTGAACTGCCAGTAGAGTCTTTAGTTTGCTCTTTTCTTAATAATAAAGAAAAAAATATTAGGCTGGGTGAGATTTCACAACCTTTTTTTTTTTTTTTTTTTTTTTTTTTTTTTTTTTTTTTTTTTTTCTGGCTCGTACAGTTTGTACATTCGCCAACGTCAAGTAAAAAATTGGGAAACGGAATAGATTTGAAAAGGAAATGGAATCAATCGGAATTTGGACAGGATCAGGAAGGCTTTTTTATTATGTATATATATATATAGAGATAAGGAATTATTTATAGTTTGATATTATTATACATAAGGAAAGTTATAATACATTTATAAATACTGCTATCTATATCAGATAACAAAGTTATAATATTAGTTGGAAATGGAACTCGAAGCGATATCAATTCATTCAAAAAAGCATCTCTATTAAATTTAGGACATGCAAAAATAATGTGGTTTAAATTTCCCTCGTCCAACCCGCACTCACATCTGGGGTCGTCAACAATACGGAGCTTGGCAAGATGGGATGGAGTACATGTATGACCTAATCTCATGCGAATAATAATAGAAGTTTCTAACTTACTAAACTTTAAAACTGAAAACCAAGGTTTCGTGGGAATACTTTTTTGTATTTGAGAATAAAATCTGCCCCTTGATTGCTGACTGTATTCCCATAAGTTTTTCCAGTTGTCTTGTAAATATGTTTTAGGAAGTGCTAAAAGATCTTGACAGTAATTTTGATAAGGATAAACATCTCCACATAACACGGCATCGTGAGCAAGTTTATCTGCAATTACATTGCCATTTATGTTCGAATGTCCCGGAATCCACACGAATTCTATCTGTAAGCCTCTATCCCGACATTCTTTTGCAATTTTTCTAATATTGAAAATTAAAGGAGAATATAATTTTGAGGTAAATGGATTTTTTTGTAAAGCCTGTAAACAACTCTTGGAATCTGAAAATATAACGGTCCTATTTAGTTTCATAACTTTTATGTATTTAACAGCTTTTAAAATTCCTAGACATTCGCCAGAATAGACAGATGACTCTGGTGGTAACTTTACTTTCTGTACAATATTATATTGAGAATGGTACACTCCAATGCCAACACACCCAGCATTGGATTGCTTAGAAGCATCAGTGAATACATAATGGAAATCCTTGAAATTAGATTCAACGAGATGGTTGAATTCAGTTTCAGCATTTCCACTATTGTTAAAATTAAGATGTATATTTAAAGGATAAACTAATGAATCATAACTGACACTGAATAAAGGAAGAAAATTAGATCGGTACGTAGGAGAGTTTAAAGACAAATATTTTTGATAGCTAACTATAAGACATGGAGGGGATTTATGTGTCCAATAACTTGACTCTAGGTACAACTCATATAAACACTGGAGTTTGTCAAGTAAAGGATGGTTGGAAAACTGTACAGTACGGAAAAAGAACTTGTCACATAGGAGTTGTCGTCTCAAATGCAGTGGTGGATCACAGCATTCGACCTGTAATGCATTTGTAGGGCTAGACTTCATGGCACCGGTCAAAATTCGCAACGCTTTGAATTGAATCATATCTAATTTTTTAAAAGATTTTTTGTTTCCCGGCTCCAGTAAGAATGTACCATAGTCTAACACACTTCGTATAAGGGCATTATAGACAAGTTTTAATGTGAAAGGGTGAGCTCCCCACCATACGCCCGCTAAACATCTTATTATATTTATCATTCGTTCACATCTGCCAATGACATAGTCGCAATGATGAGCACCAGTTAATTTGGTGTCCAAAACTACACCCAGGAATTTAAAATGAGTCTTAACTGGTATGGTTTCATTATCATAACTCAAAGTGAAATCTGGTGGTTTGTTCATCCGTGAAAAAAGGACAGCGGCACTCTTAGACGCTGTCAATTGAAGACCATTCATATCCATCCACTCCTTTAAATTGTTTAATGCAACTGACAAAGTAGAGAGCGTAACATCGATGGAGGAATTAGCGCTATATAACAGCAGATCATCAGCATACTGTAAGATTTTAATGTTATCATTTACACAAATATGTGACTGTAGATCGTAGGTGTAGATGTTGTACAAAAGTGGACTGAGAACAGATCCCTGAGGGAGGCCTTTGGAAACAGTTCTAGAAAAACTGAGGTCATTTACATTTAAATTTATCGATCGTTCTGATAACATATTCATAATGAAATGTGTGAAAATTGGAGGTATTTGCAAGGACTCTAGTTTAATTTTTAGGATATTTAAAAGGACGTTATCATATGCTGAGTTTATATCTACAAAGACTGCTAAAAGTGAATTATTGCTGGAAAAAGCGATGCGAATATCAGAGGTCAGGATAGCTATACTATCAACAGTGCTCTTACCCTTCCTAAAACCAAATTGAGTATCTGCTAAAAGCCCTTTACTTTCTAAGAACCATTCTAGTCGATTCTTTATCAGATGTTCACATAACTTTAACAATATAGATGACAATGCAAGAGGCCGATAACCGGTAACATCGGTTAATTGTTTGTTTGGTTTTAAGAAGGGCAACACTGTTTGTTGTTTCCAAGATGGAGGAATGTTTCCTGTCAACAACACTGTGTTTACTAAATCTAAGTAATAATTTAATGTATCATCGCAAACGTGTACTAGAAATGCATACGGTATGCCATAACTCCCGGGAGCTGAGTTATTAGAATTATGTATGATTCCTTTTAGTTCGTGCAAAGTAAACGGACTGAAACTAAGACCTGTTTGATTATGAGGTGCTAAGGGAGGGCAAGTGGGCATGTTATCAGCTACCCAAGGGGGAGCTAATTTATCCATAAAAGAATCAGCAAGACCTGTTGGGATTGTTGCGGAAGGCTTATTGTGAGTAGCAGATTTAAATCTGTTGATTTGTTGCCAAACTAGGCTTGGTGGAGTGTTTGGGGAAATAGATGCACAGAATGAACGCCAGCCTTCAAATTTCCTTTGCTTGAAGAGTTTTTTAGATTCTGTTATGGCTTTAATCACTAAATCATAATTACTGTCAGACATGTCCTCTCTATATTTTTCTTCAGCTTCCTTTCTGTTTTTAATTGCAGTCGTACACTCACTGTCCCACCATGGTGGTGAGGGGATTTTATTGAAGCCACGTTTTTGTGGGAAGACTTCATTAGCAGCCTCAATGAGAACATCACCTAATGCCTTTGCACTCTCCATCTCAGAACCATGGATCACAACTGGAAGTGAAGATAATTTTGCCTGTACACTGGATCTATATTTTTCCCAATCTTTACTATCCTTGTCAGGAAGCTTGTGTTTTAAGTGAGAGGTCCGTCTAATACTAATAGGTTTATCAAATGGAAGAGTAATCAAAATGGGATAGTGATCACTACCATATGTTGATGAAAGTGTATCCCATGCTATAGAACTTGCAAGAGATGGAGTGCATAAGGACAGATCAACTGCGCTATCAATCTGATTTGATTTTGTTAGGCGTGTAACTTTGCCTGTATTCAAAATACATATATTAAGAGAATCAATAATGTCTATCATTTCTTCCCCATAGCAATTTGTTATAGAGCTGCCCCAAATCTGGTGATGACAATTAAAATCACCTAGTACCACAAAGGGCTTAGGTAGGCCAGAAATAATTTGTTTGACTTCATTAGGTATGGGTAAAGATGGATGAGAAATATATAGGGAAACAAAACAAATATTGTAAGTTTTTATGGCTATAATGGAGATTTCTTTATGGTGATATTGTACAGGTATCATGGAATAGGATATTGAGTCTTTAATAAGTATGGCTACTCCCCCATAGCCATCATCTCTATCCTGACGAAGGGTAGTGTATCCAGTAGCCTTAAATGTTTGATGCGATTTAAGCCATGTTTCAGATATGACAAACAAGAAAGGATCAAACTTATTCAAAAGATAAATAATTTCACTCTTTTTGCCAAGACTACCTTGGCAATTCCATTGTAATACTTTAGCCTGACTGTCCATTTTGAAGAAATTGAATTAAATTAGTTATGATAGAGGCTGCGTTGGACGGTGAGTTACTATTGCTGTTATTATTATTACTTAAGCAAGTTAACAGGTTGAGGATTAATTTAATCAATTCGGATATGGATATACTTTGAGACTCAGATTCTTTTTCTGTTGTACTATAACCACACCCATTACTGGGTGGTGGCATATCAAATTCCTTAAGAATATTGTTATGTGCTTCACTGTCATATCCTTGACTTACTTTTGGAGGGGAACGGGGTTTGAGAAAGACAGTTTTTTTATAAGATATAGATTCAGGTCTGTTAGTTATATCATTTTGAACAGATTGGTTAGGCTTTGACATAGTATAAGAGGTGTTTTTAGCAGTAATTTGAGAGTATAACTTAGAGATGCTAGGGAAATATTTTGATGCTTCTGCGTAAGATGTGCAGTTGTGAGCCATATAACTTTTGATATCTTGCTGTCTGTTAAATTCTGGGCAAGATTTATTGGTAGCAAAATGTGAACCTTCACATGAGCAACAAAAGGCATTAAAACTTTCTTCTCTATTACAAGAGTCCCCCAGGTGATTGTCCCCGCATTTAAAACATCTAGGTTTGGATCTGCACTGGGTTTTTGTGTGTCCAAACCGACAACAGTTAAAACATTGAATGGTTGGAAAAATGTATAGGTCTACAGGTAATGCATTAAAGCACATAAAAATTCTTTTTGGTAGTACCTGACCATCAAAAGTTACTACAATGGACTGTGAAGGCTTCCACATTGCTGATCCGTCCTGAAATGCTTTATAATTGATGCGTCTCACTTTAATTATTTTTCCACAGCCAATTGGGACCGAGATATTTTCTAATACTTCTTCTGGAGACCATTCTGCAGGGACTCCACGAACAAGCCCCATCCTAGTTACACTAAATGTTGGAATAAATGCTTTCATTTTCTGAGTTTCTAAATTTTTATTGGTCAGAAAGGAGTTAGCTGATATGTAAGATGAAAAGGATATAGAGATCTTATTACGGCCAATTCGTTTAACACTTCCATTAATAATATCATTAATGCGATTATTTTTCAAAAAATTACCAAAAGTAACAGGATGAAGGGACGTGCCATCCTTAGGATCAGATTGTATTCTCTGAATATGAACAACCAATGGTGTAATGTCAGTTTCATTAAAAAGTAAACGACCTATGGGTGCGAGTGCAGGTGTAGGCGTGGGTGTTGGGGTTGAAGTTATTGTAAGGGCCGGGCTTGAAACCGGCGCGTTAAATTCTTTAACTATAGGTTGTGTTTGTGAATTCACACCTTGGTCTACTATACATGGAGCTAAATCGGTACAATGACAATTATTATGGCTGTTTTTATCAGAACCTAAGTGTTGGCGCCTTTTTTTATTGCACTGCTTACAAACATGTAAGCGACTACGCTTACGTGCCCTTGTAGTAATAGAGGCATCGGTTTCCATTCCCGACTCATTAGAAACTACAGTAATATACATTCCTGCCGGGGGAACTGTGTCCCCCGGGTCAGGAGGAACATTCATTAGGACTTACCAAATTTCCGCTACTTACACTATATACACACGAATAATATATACAACTAAATGAAATTTACACAATATAAACGATTATTATTATACAAACACTATAAATTAAGCAATTCTGATCACCGTAATTCATAAATTTAAATTTCAAGCTAAAAACGCGTCCGACCAGTTGAACGTTTCCCGCCTTTCAAATAGTTTTCACAACCTATAATTGGATTTCGGACTGTGACATAAATCTTTATTTTTAATTGTCTTTGTCTTGTACCTCATGTCAGTGTCAACATTTACGGAATCGTTTTTATTCCAAATAATAAGTAACAATATATTCCTACTTTAAATAACTTTGAATTAACTATAATACTCCCTTTTTTATTATTTTAGTGTTTTATATCATTAAAACAACGAGAATTTAGATTAATTAAGATATTTAGATTAAACTTTATGTTTAAAGATTTTTTTACCGGAAGTTGACAGCGGAAACAACCAAAAAAGGTTCCTCGCTGTTGTGAGGTGAAAAATTGTGTGTTGCGCTCGGCAGAAAAGTTTTTAGCGTCTTGTACCTTTGAAATAGAGCCTTATATACCTTTCAATAGAGGTAACTTGCCGCTAAATAACCAACTTTCCAGCCTTGCATAACAAATAACTATTTTGTTCGCCTTATTTATTTATTTATGGTATACACGACAGATGACAGCCAATAACAGCATGAATGAGAGCAACGCAAGTTTCGAACAAAACTGAGATCCAAATACGTTGTACACATAAAAATTCATGCGATGCGGAAACACAACTACAATAAACATTGACAATAAATTACCTTAAGTGCAATAGAATTTGCAGTAATCAAATAACATAACATAACAAAGTAAATTAATATATACAGTGATTACCTATGATTATTAGATAACATTATACAATTATGGGAAAAAATAATTAATACAGTGATCAGAGACATACATTTATAATCTTGATCTAACTAAACACCTAACACAATCTCCCCTTTTACTTTGGGCACATAAAATAGAAAAGAAAAAGGTCGGGGGTTCGAGTCTCTTCTGAGAATAACTTGTGAGCTAAGTCGATTTTTTCTAATATTTTTATGTTAAAATTTATCATACAATATAGAATATGGCATTGAAAATGCTAAAGTCATAATTATATTATTGGCAATAATGCATATTCAAAAGAGTTATCCAACGACATCAGCAATAACATATTTTCGTAGTAACGTCGTGTTGTCACAGTAGCGTGGTGTCGCTGTAACGTGCTGTCGCAGTAGCGTGGTATGGCAGTAACGTGTTGTCGCAGGAACATGTTGTCGCAGTAACGCGTGTCGCAGTTCCGTTTTATCATATTTATACTTAGAAAGAAAGAACGAAAATTATATTTATTTGAGACAAACACGATAATTATACATAAAAATAACACAAAAAAAAGGCACAGGTTTGTCCCAAAACGGTACCGACTCAGCATAATGCTTGGCTTTTTGGCCAGCGCTGGTCTTCCGTCGGTACCGTTTTGGTGGGGCTGAGAGCCATGTTAACCGGCACAGTAAAAACATAAACTAAAAATATTATAATGTAATTAGTTTAAAAAATATGAAATTAAAATCAACATAACAGCCTTTTGACAGAACTTTTCCAAATTAGAGTTCCTAATAGAAACAATATGATAACTTTTCCAAATTTAATTAGTTTATCGACTATTACTCGTTATATCTGTAAAGTCTATCTAGCAGTGATAGTTTTCCTTTTTACATCATTATATGTTCTACTGTTCTGAATTTTTGTACGTATCCATAAGCTGCCGTTTAAATTATAGACGACGCACTACTCAAACAAAATTTTGCACTTTAAAGCTTATTATTTCACTTCTGATAGGTTATTCTCCAAGCAAGTATCCTTGATATTGACGGCTGAAACAGCGGATATCGCCCCATTTTCAATACTATTTGACAGCTAATGTGACATTCAGTCATGTCATGACAACAGCGTCGATGTTTGCTTATAGAATAACCCCTCTGTAGATTCGTCGAGAGATTTTTTGTAGAAGAACTATTTAAGTATACCTACTGTCGGTGACTTTCATTATTATTGGTATTTGGGTCTCGAAATCGTGGCTTTACCCTAGCTGTTAGAACAATTTCAAAGTAATGTTACAAAATAGATAGCTCCATAAGCAGTGTATATCTTCGTACTACATCTAGGCTGGTGAAATGGGAGACATAAGCATCTCATGATGATAACAAAAAACCGAATTCTTTTTGTCTACAAATTCCATTCTTATCAAAGATTTCCCGTATTGCGCTTCTTGCAACCAAGTGTGCATAAAGAAGTCCATGTTTACATTACGCAAACTGTAAGAGCCCTGAAACAAAAGAGACTTAGGTAAATATTTCTCAGACACAGTCATGGTCTTGGGTAAATTAAAAAGTATCCCGTCGTCCTATATAGCTGAAAGAAAAAAAAATGTTAATAATAACCGGTCATTATTAATACTGACCTCATGATTTGGTCAATAATATTAAAACTATGATATTTATCACCTTTTTTCGGTAATTATTAATAATTATTAACTGCCTTTGGTAAAAGTAAAAAAAGATTTTTATAGGTAAGTTAAAATAGTCAGTTCTGACTCTGACAGCCTCTTAACCTAGTAAAACGTCGAAACGGGGATCCCTTCCCCCCGCTTTTTCTATTCCTAGGTTAAAAAGCTGTAAAGATCGATATTTTTGGCCGACTTCATTGAACATAAATTACATTTATCAAAAGTCAGCTACAATTATTAATAATGTGCGGCAAAAGTAATAAATTAATCACTTTTACCTTTTATCATAATAATTATTAAAAACAGTTGATAAATATTAGTAATTGATAATTATTAATATTTACCGTAACGTATATATATATTCTTTGCTTGAGTGTCGAATCGGCATGAAATTAAGAATTACAAAACACATGATCTAATAACGAGAGTAAGAAGTAATCTTCACAAATTATAGTTAGTAGCAAAATTCTTAACACCGCCATGAATTTATATCAACAAAACACACAGCCTGGCCTCACAGCGCCATATAGTAACGAGTGACGGTACTCGTGTACATGAAATTTTATTTTAAATTATATCCTTTTTTGTACCTACGTAAATTCACAAGACTGATTATTTTTTACTAGTTTTCCTCGAATTTCAGTTTCCAAAACTGAAGACTATATTTTTATGATTCGATTACCAATGATTTTTTCATGTACTTGTAGTAAAAGACGATATTACATGCCAAATTTCATAGTTCTAGGTCAAGGGAATTTTGATTCCCTTAAAAGCGTTGAAATATACGTTTTAACGGCATAAACGGTTCTTATGTTTTTTTAAGTTCATTTACAAGTTTGATTTTTTCAGAGCTTCAAGAAATTATTGATTTGAATATATGGTTTTAATTTTAGCTCGATAGCTCTACGCTTTATCGAGTTTTTCTCGAAATTCAGTTTCCAAAACTGGAGACTATATTTTTATTATTTAATTTAAAATTAAAATTATAATGCTTTACAAATGTTTAGTTTTTAGATTTTTTTTCTGTATTTGTTATAAAAGACAATATTACGTGCCAAATTGCATAGTTCTAGGTCAACGGGAAGTAGCCTATGAATAAGTGTAGAAATCTACGTTTTTCCCGACATAAATGGTCCTATCTTTGTTTTACGTTAATTTACAATATTGATTTTGTTACACCTTGAACAGACTGTTGACCTGAATATATAAATTATAATTTCGACTCGATATCTCCACGCGTTCTCGAGATAATCAAAGGCAGACGGTCGGTCGGAGACGGACAACAAAGTGATCCTATAAGAATTCCGACACGCGAACTGCGACACGCAATTTGTGTTAATAATATAAGCTATGCCGACGATATGGTCCTGCTGAGTGCCTCGGTATGTGGTCTCGTAAAACTGTTACGAATTTGTGAAATGTACGCCACTGAACATGGACTGAAATACAATGTGTCCAAAAGCGAATGCATGGTCTTTAAGGTGAGAAATTCTGGCCCACTTTTTATGCCACCAGTAAAGTTGTATGGGACGACATTAAAAACGGTGGAGCATTTTAAGTACTTGGGGCACTTATTACAGTCTGACCTTAAAGACGATGCTGATATAGAACGGGAACGCAGAGCGCTGTCTGTGAGAGCCAACATGATAGCCCGCAGGTTCGCTTACTGCTCCACGGAAGTGAAAGTCACACTGTTCAGAGCTTACTGCACCTCGTTTTACACGAGCAGTCTGTGGGCTGACTACACGAAGAGACAGTACAGCGCTTTGCGTATTCAGTACAATAATGCGTTTAGGTCGCTGTTGGGGCTGCCTCGGTTCTGTAGCGCATCGGGGATGTTCGCGGAGGCTCGTGTGGACTGCTTCCACACCATCATGCGCAAGCGGTGCGCGTCCCTGGTGCGCCGGGTCCGGGCCAGCGCCAATAGCGTCCTAAACATGGTCGCGAGCAGGCTAGACTGCCGGTACATCAACCATTGCTGTATGGTCCATGTACATATAAATGTTTAGTGCTGTGGTGTTGTAAATTGTAATTTGTCATACTAACATTAGGTCTATAAGTATCATTGTTACTAACCATCTGAGCCCAAGAAGCTCGAAATAAATGATTTTATTATTATTATTATTATGTTACTGCGACACCATGCTACTGCGACACCACACTACTGCGACAACACGTTATTGCGATACCACGTTACTGCGACACCACGCTACTGCGACACCACACTTCTGCGACATCTCGTTACTGCGATACCACGTTACTGGGACACCACGCTACTACGACTACGAGATCAGCAATAACATATTGTCACACTAACGTGTTGTCGCAGCAGCGTGGTGTTGTCGCAGTAGCGTGGTGTCGCACTAACGTGTTGTTGCAGTAGCCTGATGTCGCAATAACCAGTGCCTGACCTGTCATCAAAATTTGTCAGTTTTGAGAAAAACAGTATAATTTTGGTGTTTGAATCTCGCACCGGGAGCATAAAATCCTAGTTATGGCACTGACACCAACGCGTTGACGTAGTAGCGTGGTGTCGCACTAACGTGTTGTTGTCGCAGTATCGTGGTGTCGCAGTAGCCCGGTGTCGCACTAACGTGTTCTCGTAGTAGCGCGGTGAAGACTAACGTGTTCTCGCAGTAGCGCGGTGACGCACTAACGTGTTCTCGCAGTAGCGCGGTGTCACACTAACGTGTTCTCGCAGTAGCGCGGTGACGCACTAACGTGTTCTCGCAGTAGCGCGTTGTCACACTAACGTGTTGTCGCAGTAGCGCGGTGTCGCACTAACGTGTTGTCGCAGGAGCAAGTTCTTTAATATATTGTAGATTAAAGTAAGTTGTATCCAAAACATGCAATATTGCTATTGGTATTCTGAATAAATAAATATTCTCACTGAAAGATTAAAAAATATATATATATTTCCATACAATCACACCAATTATCTAGCCCACGTTAAGTATCATGAAGAACTTGTGTTATGGATACTAGATAACGGATAAACATACTTATATACTTTTTTTTTTGTAAATACATACATAATATACATATTAAACATCCAGACCAAGACAAATAGACATGTTCATGCACACAAATATTTGTCTTGTCCGGGGATCGAACCCGGGACCTCTGGCGCAGAAGGTGGGGTTAGTACCCCTGCGCCAAACAGGTCGTCAAGATTCAATAACGTTTAGAAACAATAATTTTGTAATGCCAGTATTTTGTGAAACGTTTTTACAAAAAGTAATATAATAAGATTAGACAGATATTTTAAATTATTCAAATGAAATACCTATTAGTGTTGCGATACCGAGAGAAATACAAAAAAATAAATGCAATTAATTGTGCTTGTTAGTTTGAAAAATCTTCTCTTTAAATAAGCGTTCCTTTATATGACCACCACTGTATGGCGGCATACGTATTACAATACCCGTTGTCCGTTATTAAATACGGGCAGATGATTTGTATCTTCATCAGCCACTTTTAATGTCCCCACTGCTGGGGCACTGGCCTTCCTTATGGATGAATAAGGAGAACGGGCCATGACACACCACGCGGGCCCAATGCGGATTGGTGGGTTTTATCGACTGCGAATGCAGCCGGAACCAACGGCTTAACATGCTTTCCGAAGCACGGAGGAGCTCGAGATAGTAAATTTTTGGTCGCCCATCCCGTGACCGACCATTTCGAAAGTTGCTTAACCTCAACTGTCGCAGGCCGAGCGCGCGAACCACTGCGCCACCAGCTGATTATGTAACAAAAAATCACCTAGCAACCAGTTTCGTTGCTGTCTTTACTGTCACATTTTCATACTGTATGACAGCCACAACAGCGATGGAACTGAAACTGTGGGCCTAGCGCTTACGGGGTAGGAACTTCAACGCTATCGTCCTGATAATAAGATTCCTTTTCCGTAATCAATTCTGTGTGCGAACGAGACAGCGCTATAGCATCAGCGCTCGCGTGTGAAGAGTCGCGTCCATATTCGACAAGTTTGATAGCTATAGAATAGAATAGAATAGAATAGGTTTATTTGCATAAGACATGGTGGTACATGATCATAATTGTTAAAAGTAGCTTAACATATCTTGCTTATTTAGCATGCAAAATGTCACAAGTTTAGGTTACATGAAATAAGATTACAAGTCACAACCATTACAAGCGAAGTACCGAATTAACGTTATTATCCGTGAGGTAGTCAATTATAGTGTAATAACATTTATCAATAAGCCACGTCGTTAGTTTGTGTTTAAATGCGTGCAATGGGTATTGTTTAAATTCATTGGGTAATTTATTATATATTCTAATAATCATTGGAAAGCAGTTATTTGAAAATAAAGCCGTTTTAATCTTAGGCAAAAGTAATCTGTGAGTGTTTTTTGTGTTAAAATTACAGTGATCAGACCATTTAGTAAAGAGTTCCGTGTGTTTTTTTACGAACAGGCAACATTCAAGTATATATATACAATGTACCGTCAGAAGCTTAAATTTTCGAAAGTATGGTCGACTTGAGGTCATCGAGTCAACATCAGCTAATCCTCGTATGCACTGTTTTTGTGAAATAAATAATTTATTTATTTCGTTAGAATTTCCCCAGATAATAATACCATACCTTAAGTTTGAAGCTACATAGCCATGGTAAGCTTGAAGAGCTGTCTTTAAGTTGCTTATTTTTGTTAGTCGCCAAAGTGCATAGGCGAATCTATTAATTTTATTGCAGACTTTTTCTATGTGAAATTTCCAAGAGCACTGGTTATCTATAGTGATGCCTAAGAAATTCGCCACTGTACATTCTTGTATCGTGACGTCTTTGCACTTAATATTTAAGTCATTACTTAATTTTTTCCTATTGTAAAATGTCATGTAATTCGTTTTTTCTAAATTTACTTTAAGATTATTTGATTCAAGCCATAGTACTATGTCATTTATTGTTTGATTAATTTTTATGTCATATCTATCTAATTTATTATCTGTTATAACTATTGATATATCGTCAGCAAATAGGGTACAATGTTCCTGGGTCGCATTTGGTAAGTCATTTATGTACATAAGAAACAACAAGGGTCCGAGAATTGTTCCTTGAGGAATACCCACTTTATTTACTAACGTATTTGACTTGAAACTGCACTCCTCATTTCCGACCAACTGCTTAATTTCAACGTATTGCGATCTGTTTTTTAAATAGGATTCTAACCAATTTAGAGCGTTTCCTCTTATACCAAGCCGTTCAAGTTTTTTTAACAATATTCTATGTGAAACAAAATCGAACGCCTTGCTCATGTCAAAGAATACTGCAGTAGTAGGTACCTTTTTATCAATATTTTCAGTTACTTTTTTTACTACATTAAAAGCAGCTAATTGGGTGGATTTCCCTTTCTGGAATGCATTTTGTTCTGTTTTTAAAAGTTGGAATTTCCCAAGAAAACTCTCAATTCGTTTATGCATTATTTTCTCAAATATTTTTGCTAAAATTGATATTAAGGCTATTGGCCTGTAGTTATTAATAAGTTCCCTGTTTTCTTTTTTGTACACGGGTTTTATTACAGAGACTTTTAATGCATCTGGAAAAGTTCCTTCTACAAACGAGAGATTGATTAAATAGCAAATTACAGGTGCTAAAATAACAGCACAATGTTTTATTACATTCGTACAAATATCGTCAAAGCCCGTGCTTGATGTATTTTTAAGAGTTTTAATGGTTTTAAGAACCTCGTCCTCACTAGTTGGATAAAGAAATATACTAGAATCTGTATTATTAATATTATTACTTATGTCACAAGTGCGTTGTTTAGAAGTTGGGGAGTCCTTTGTCAGATTGATAAAAAAGTCATTGAATTTATTTGCTATTGTCAAGGGGTCTGTTACGGATGTATTGTCAACTAAGATCTTTTTGATATAATGTTTTTTTATGTCATTACTTTTTATAATATCCCATGTTGCTTTACACACGTTTTTGGATTTATTAACAATAATTTCGTTACTCTTTTTATGAGAGTAACTTATACAATTCTTGAGAATTCGAGAGTATTGGTTGTATTTTTGCTTGTGGAAGTTACCTTTCTTGGCATAATATTGGAACCTTAATTTTCGCTTGGTTGCACATGATACTCTTAGACCTTTGGTGATCCATCGACGATTGATACGTCGATTGCTGCACTTTATTTTTTTCAATGGTATACACAAATTATAAAACAGAGTTAACGTTTCGTGAAAAATATTAAAAGCTTTATTTAGATCTTTTTCCTGGTAAACATCCGACCATGAGAGTTGATACAGACAGTCATTTAATTTTCGTATATTTTCCAAGTCAAAGTCTCTTTTATAAATATAGGTTTCCCTTGGTGGAAGCACTTTTTTATCTACATGAAATTTCACGGTTTGGCCAGTGTTGTGGTCAGATAATCCTAAATTGTGCACTGAACCCAAAGCACTTGGCTCGTTTGTGATAATTTGATCTAAGCACGCATTAGCCCGTGTCGGTACTTGAATGTGTAAGTGGAAATTAAAACTTTCTACAATTGTTTTATACTCGGTACTTTGCTTTGTAGACTGAAGCAAATCGATGTTGAAGTCACCCATTATTATTACTTTTTTATTAGTTCTGTGTCGCAACGATTCCATCATACTTTCCAAACGTTTTAGAAATTCAAAAGGGTTAGCTTTAGGTATTTTATAAATACAAATAATAATGCATTTGTATAAGGGAATTTCAATACCACAGGCTTCAAACAGAAATTCGGTACTTAACTCTTTTACAAAAGGAAGCTTTTTAAACTCTAAATTGTCTCTACACAAAATACAGACTCCTCCGCGCCTTCTGTTTGATCTACAATAACTGTCTGCTACTTGAAATGACTTAAGCTTTATATTATGTTCATCGCCACATTTAAGAAAAGTTTCACTTAGTCCTATAATATCAATATTGATTCCTTTAAGTTCTAACTCAATCAATGTCAGTTCAATTATATCTAATTTACTTAAAATACCTGCGATGTTCTGGTGAAACGTTGTAAGGAAGCTGTCATCATTAATCATTTGATCATAATTTGTTTTACAAGGATTAGTAGTCACTGAATTACATTTCAAATTATAATTATCATATTTTTTATTATTGACGAAAAAATGATTCATTTTTGCATACATTGAAATAAAATGGTATTGTGCCTGGTTTTGGTAAATTCTTATAAGTCATAGTTTTGTAGTTTTCAGTTATCGATTTAATAATTTCAGATATGTCTCTAAAAACAGTTCTAAGTCCATAATTGTTAAGAATACCAGTATTTTTATTAAACATTTTTGAGGAATATTCTAGATTACAATTGGAGTCCATAATAAAAGCAAGTTCATGTAACTTGTTAGTTTCATACAATTTTGAATTAAAATATTCAATTCGTTCATTAAATATGGTAGATATTCCATTACATTTAAATGTAGGTACGCAGATAATAACATTGGTATGTTGCACTTTCCGTAAGGTAGTCATCAAATTGATAATAAGTTTATTGTAGTCTTGAGTTACATGAAAATCTGACTCTCCAATAAGAAGCACACAATAATCCTTGAACGTAAAATTTTGTACTTTATTTTCTATTTCACTTACTAGTTCTTTAATACCGCCATTCGGCACAAGGTAGTGACAATAATCAAATCTAGATAAATATTGTCCAGTAGCTTGTAGAATTTTGTGTTCTTTTGAGCTGCTTATAATACACAGTTTTTCTTTCTTCACTTTACTCTTTTCTCGTGGAGAAATTTCGCAGGTTACTCCTCTTTTACTACTGCAGTTTAGTGCTGCGTTGCAATATTGTTCCGATGCTTTTACTTGCTGTTCAATTTTGGAAGCCTCGTTTTCATGACCACTATTTCTTTCAGCAGTAACGTCGGTTTCGTAATTCAACACCTTATTACAGCTTGCTGGATTGTGTTTTTTGGGAGGAGTTTGTAACATTTTCCTTTTTCGTAAACTTTTTTGGTGCCGTGTACTGCCTGTTTTTGGCGTATTTGTTATGGGTACCCCAACTCGTTTGTAATTTTCTATAATGGCCTTGCATTGCATTAGCTCAGTCTGTAATTTACTTTTTTCGATGGTTAAGTTTTCAATCTCTATGTGAGCTCCATCTAACTCCATAGTTAATTGTTCTATCTGTAACTTTAAGTTTGTTAGTTCTTCGCAATCGCTTGTTCTGTCAGGAGCGCTTCTTGTCGTACTGTTTAAATATGAACTATCTGCATCGTCGTCACTAGTAAGGAGAGTTGTCAAATTTGAGCATGAAGATACCTTTTTCCTTAGTGTAATATTGTCCATTTTTCGAGATTAAACAAATTTTGTATCTCAATCACCTTTACTTTATTTTGTATAGTAAGAGAGAAAGAGAATAAAAATAAAATTAAGTGTCAAACGTGGGGTGATTTGAACTCCGGCTTGCAAGGTTGGTGGCTCGAAGTTACGCTCGGCGGCACTGCGGCTACAAAGCGCTTACGGACAGTGACAAAATAAAGCAATAGTATGCGATACCTCGATGTCGGGTCCACTCGGTACCTATCGTAAGTGATCGGTCGCTTGTCAATGAAGTCAGCTGATTGTCACTTCACTGTTCACAATGTTCACAATTAGTCCGCTCAACGAAAATCGGCTTTAGCCTCTCGCATTTAAGGCTTATAATCGTGTTCCCTGGGTCACACTTAAATAAAATTAACCGTTCGTTTTGTCTATTTTATGTAAAAAAATCACTTTAAAGCACTTTAACTCACGTAATTTCTTATTATTTTAACGTTACACTGGGCTGGAGATTGTTTGTTGATATGATTTGCTGTTAATATCTACGTTTATAGTTTTTTTACGCGATTATTTACTATCACTTTTGTCACTGGTTATTGGTGATAATTGGCTAATATTTTTCGGTGATAACATTTGTGCGTGGTATTTATAAAACACTTTTCACTTTAATTCCACTCTTGGACGTTTATACGATGATTTACTATTTTTAATAAATTAAAAGTACAGAACTCACTATTAACGTGACAGCAGCGCCATCTGTCTGATGATCGAAATGGTGAAGATAGCGATAGCCCAAGCTATACCGTTAGGCGATCGGGGTGCTGAGTTTTCGTAAGATAATCGGGGGCGTCTCACTCTAGTAGCGCGCAAATTCAACCGCGAAACGTTGCGCAATAGGGTATGTAAGACTAAGTAAAATGCTGATGGTGGTCTACATACTTCTGATACAGAGCACTTCTGCTTGTTGTACTTGACTCCGCTGATAGCCAGCAGTGTGACCACTATCTTTCGGTCGCATGACCAGCCTGGAACTCGCCAGGAGAGGACCCAATGCCCTTCCTCCCATAGAAACACGTCCAGTTTTAGCTGAGAAGGACATATTAGAGAAGTTTAGAAACATCGTGAACATCTTGGGCTCAAAAATAAGTAAATATTTAAGTTCAATGTGTAACTTGTTAGCGTATTTGTGTACAAATGTAACCGCTATGCACATCGAATAGTTAGCATTCCAGTTCACTATATCTGATAATCTGGTTCTTAACCACCAAAACAACATTAACAACAACACGGAAAAGGTAGAATAAAAATTGAACTTAAAAAAAAATCCAACCAATGTCTTGCTGATCAATTGAAGCACGAAATCATCCACGGCCGGTATCGCTTTTTGAAGAATCACCTTATATTATAGAGTAGATTATATTTTATACGATTTGACGTCACCTATTATAACTGAGCGCTTCCGTGCTTCGGCGGGCACGTTAAACTGTCGGTCCCGGCTGTTGTCATTTGATTACAGTCGTTAAGCTAAGTCAGAGGCCTTATAGGCGGCTTGATAAACTCTGACACCAGAGGTGGCCACTAATCCTCACTCGATAAGAAGAAGAGACGTCACCTGGCGGAAATCCATATCTAATTATGACAACAAAACAGTGGCACACCTTGCACCTTCACCGACTACTCTACATGTATTTTGCCCCACACGGAGTCAAGAGTAAGACACACGAAACAACAACGTGTACGAGTAGTTTTAACCGCTTCTGAGGTCTAGTGGTAACAACCACCGGTATCAGACCCAGAGGACGCGCGTTCTATTCCAGTGGGGGTACATATTCTATTCGGTTTGGTCGATAATAGGACTTGTTCTAAGTCCACCTTGCTAGATACCGCCATCTCATCTTATCTAAGCCATATCAACAATGTTTTGAGCATTGTTGTATTCCGACAGTTTGAGATAGATAGCTAGTTCCTCAGAGGTTGAGGATTCCGGGAGAGGCTCGCTTCCACCTTCAGCCTTATCCTTCAGGTATGATGAAGGCTTAGCTTTACCCCGTCGTGCATAAAAAAGTAAGGTCGAAATGGTGAAGATCTGTGCAAGGTGTGTTGCTGTTTACATTTGCAATTTTTTTGTTTCAGTGGGTGCATCTTGTACAATTTAGAAGCTAGATAGAAATCTACCTTCACGTTAGTATAGTTATTCTTGTGTATCGTGAAGTTCCCTCGTATCAGACCGGTGCGATTGCTGAGCTTGCAGTTCACGGATATCAGTGGGTACGGGGCGGCGGGCAGGGAGGTCTTGTTGCAATACCCCATGGACACCATAGACGCCTTGTAAGGACCCTGCAAAGGGCTACTGTTGAGTAGAGATGTTACGGTATTGAATTTTGTCGAACCGGTTTGAACCGGTTTGGAACTTCCGAGTCGTCACATCGCTACTGCTGAGATGATGATATTGGAACACTATATCACCGCTTGCGGTCTTACCCTCTTATAGGGCAAACCCGCAAGGAATATGGGGATAAAGTTATCCCGTGTTTTAATCCAGGCTACAAACTATGTGTTATCTTCTATCTATATGTCAAATTTCATCCAAATCCGTGCAATAGTTTTTGTGTGAAAGAGTATCAAACATCCAAACATCAAACCATCCAAACATCCACACAAACTTTGGCATATGAAGTAGGATAGGAAGTACCTACGATACAGAGTAGGTATACACAAAGTGAGTTGAAAAGTAAGATAAATTAATAAGAATCTGCAAATTGTGCTGTACAAATATGATGTACCTTGGTACTACAGGTTTTACGGGTAAATCTATAAAATAAAAAAAACGGGAGTGTTTTTCGATCGCGCTTTCTCTTGAACTACAAAAAAAATTGCATATCTACCTACCATGAGGAAGAGTTAGAAAATGTTAGAATGACCACGAGTTATAAAATTACCAGGAGTGAAAATTTTATATTTTTTTATCAAACATGGCGAAAGCCGAAATGTGTACCTATCATAATGTGAATGATGACATGTTAATAAATGACGTGTCACACAGCACAACACACGGAGTGGATGACATGGCATTTTAGATGTTTTAATGTTTACCGTTTTTATTTTTATTTTGTTTTCTTTCGTTTGTTGATGTTCTTTCTGTTCGTTTCTTATGTCACTTCTGTGCTCAGCAGAATACCAGTGCAGCAAGCTATCTGATGCTTGCAGCTAATACTGAGCTGAGCACAGTTTTGTCATCACTCGACTGTACGCGTTTTTCTTTGATTCTTATTTTGTTTGTTTTCTTTCTTTTTGTTATATTTGTACTTTTTTCCTACTACTATGTTTGTAATAATGTGTACCTTTGTGTGATGTCAAAATAAATATTTTTCTATTATATTTCTATTTCTAAAATAAGACTTTTTAACTAGACATTCCCTTGAAAACTTCGCTTAAACTGCGGGCGCACAGTCTAGTAATTTAAATAGGATAGTTTGGACGTTTGTTTGTCACTCAAAAAGGCAGAAATACTTACTCTTATCGCATGTTGCTTAGCACTCATCGGAAATCCAAGTAAATAAAGCAACAAAACAAATAGTATCATACCTATAATAATCAAGAATATTTTTTACCCAAATAGTGAAATTTTTTCGAGCACACAACGTGTTTCCTAACGATATGTTTAACAATTAGGATCAGAAACTATCATTATAAAATACTTAGTATGATATTATTTTCACATTACGTACATTATGATATTCGAAATTAACTTTATAAATGTCTGTATATAATAAGTACCTAAGTACTTTGTAGGTAACCTTTCCATCAACCCAATCACTATAAGGTAGATGAAATCAATTTAAAGATATATACATACTAAATTAATTTTGTCATAGGTAAAAAAAAATTGAAAGAGATCAGACGATCCTTTAGCAATATTGTTAAGGAATCACAATGTGAACTCCCAGACAATTCATTTATTTGTTTTATTTTATACTAGCGGGCGCCCGCGGTTTCACCCGCGTGATTCCCGTTCCCGTGGGAATATCGGGATAAAAGTAGCATATACAGGATGTTAAAATACCTACAACGAAAACGAAAACCATTTATTGTCCCCATCGTTGCTATCATTTTCTTGTATGGGGCCAAATCTGGGGACCTGATAGTTTAGGAGTTATTGAGGATCAAAGTCAATATTTATTTTTAAAGATCATCGTTCAAAGTTACAAAACCGCATGGAATGTCAAAACCAATCAATGAAACTGGGCCTCAGCCGCCTACTCGTACCCTTAAGACACATGTATGTTTCATTGCATGTAGAAATAACAGCCTTTTTTTACAAAAATAAAGTCGTTTCCCAGCAATTATTTTTACATATTCTTATTTTGTTTGATGTACACTACGCATATATTACGGCTTCGGTATGGGTATTTTAACACCCTGTATTTAAATAATGCCTTTCTTCAATCTGTGTGCCAAATTTCACCCAACGCGGTTGAGTAGTTTTTGTGTGAAGGAGTAACAAACGAACAAACTGACATATTTTCGCATTTATAATATTATTAAGATGGAGTTTGGAATACTCGTCATTCCATAGAACAGCGTCAGTGAAGCAAAATTTTTCTCTTATTACAAGGCAAGCAAACGTATGTAAATTAGACATGAAACGAATATTCGGCCACTATTCGGTATTCGGCCTATTCTAATTTTGGTAGTAAAATTAAATACTTAAGTATTCGGTATTTGGCCGAGTAGTGTGTAGATATTCGGTATACGATCGAATATAAAAAAATGGCCGAATAGGCCGAATACCGAATATCTACATACTATTCGGCCAAATAACGAATACTTTAGTATTTTATTTTCCAAAAAAATCATTGATTTATTTTATAATAATCTTTTATTGGCCATAATAGATTATTAATGATTGTTATTTTAGTATGTCTTACACAATTTCACTTTTAATTAAATTAAAACGTAGTGAGTGCCATAAACTTCACAGGTATTTACGATAATTTAATAGGTTATTACGTTCGGTTGGGGAAAAAGTCTTTTCGCATAATATAGTATGTATGAACTTGTAATAAAATCTCTTTGGCTATACTATTTGTATCTGACTGGTTTTGGTATCATTAAAAGTTTAAATTTTAAAGGAGATAATTCTAAATTCAAATTAGGAAAATGTGTGATTTTCATTTGTTTTTCTTACTGTCAAGATGAGTGAACTAATGAAGAAATTCGATAATTTAAATACAAAAAAAGTAAAATGGTATGCAGGCCGCGAAAAAAATTTGCGATGTTTATTGACCTAGTGCAGTGTCTGTGAGAGTTGCACAAATTTGGTTTAAGCGTTTTCAATCCGAATATTTTGATGTCAAAGATGCACGTCGCTCTGGTCGCCCTATTACGGATAAAATAGATGCCATTATATTACGGATAAAATAGTTACGACGTAGCTGAAGAACTGAGAATCGCATTTGAAAACAACTAGGTACACCAAAAGCCTCGATATTTGGGTACCTCACGAGCTCACTGAAAGAAACCTAATGAACCGTGTACTAATTTGTGATTCTTTATTACAACGTAATGAAACCGAACTACTTTTGAAGAAGCTGATAACTGGTGATGAAAAGTGGATCATGTACGACAAGAACGTGCGAAAAAGGTCGGGGTCTAAAGCCGGTCAGGCTTCACAGACTGTGGCGAAACCCGGGTCAACTCGCAACAAGGTGATGCTGTGCATGTGGTGGGATTGGAAGGGTATTCATTATGAGCTGTTACCACCATGCAGGACCATCGATTCAAAACTCTACTGCGAACAACTGATGAGATTAAAGCAAGTAGTTGAGAGAAAGCGGCCGGAATTAATGAACAGAAGGGATGTAGTTTTCATCATGATAACGCTAAACCTCACACATCTTTAGATACTTAGCAAAAATTAAAAGAGTTTGGTTGGGAGGTGTTAATGCATCCGCCGTATAATCCTGACCTTGCACTTTCAGATATCCACCTGTTTCGGTCTCTTCAGAATTATTTAGGCAGTGTCAGGTTAACATCACGAGAGGACTGCCAAAACCACTTGTCGCGGTATTTTAATCAGAAGCCCCAAAATTTCTGAAGCAATGGTATCATGTCCCTACCTACAAGATGGCAAAAAGTTATCGAACAAAATGGCACCTACATACTTTAGTTAAATGTAAATATTCTATATTAAAAAATGTTTATAATTTTCTTAAGAAATGCGAAGAAACTTTTTCACCAACCTATTATAATACCCAAACTAAAGACAAAACACGCAACGGTAACAATCATAGAGAAAAGAAACTCCTGGGATTTTGATTATAAGTCAAAAGATGAAGCCTTGTGAAGATCGGTTACATCAATGTCTCGATATCTGACGAGATTGGTAGAACTTTTTGTTGTTTCTTTATTTACTTATTAAGAAAATAATTTAACCAATAAAGGACTACCAACCTATGTCAACCAAATAATCACTTATCTCTTTTTTTACTGAAAATGAATGACTTATTAACTTTTATTATCTCATATTAAACTTGACATTATAAAAGATAGCCTTTTAAATTTTGCATCGTATGAAGCATACAATTTCTAATGTGTGGACTTGCTCCCAACTCGTTCGCAGTCATCGCTTGGCACCAGGGCCCCCTACCGCGCAAGTGTCTTCTTTCTTCTTCTTTTTATATAATGGCGGTGCCCTTTTGGATTTCGCCAGTATCCAGTTTTTCGGCTGAGTAATAATTTTCTTTCTACAGACTCTGGCGTCCAAGGCGTCTCGTGAGAATTTCAGCGCAAGTGTCGTCGGCATCTTCATCGACTTCATTTGACAGATGGATGTGACATATTGCTCTTAGTCTTTGGTAAGTTTTTATTTGTGTCAAAAAGAAGCAGCAATGTGTCACATCCATCAAATGAAGCCGATTTCGATGACGACGCCACTTGCGCGGTAGGGGCCCAGGAAAACGCGCCAGCGCGCTTCAGAAGAAACATGTACATTTAAAGGATCCTTGCAATCTCGTACAACTCGCGAGATTTCGTCCAATTTTAGTTTATCTCGCAAAATTAGCCCGTAATCTAGCTAATTGCATTACCTAGAAGCATTATACTATTCGTTGCAAGCCTAATGTAAATTCTAAAGAAAGTAAACAGATTAATTGTCAGGGAATTCACATTACGATTCCTCAACAAGATTGCTTAGGAGGCCTTTTTAGAACTTTAAATTTTTGCGAAAATAAAATGTCTGTCTCTATAAGCAAAAAAATATAAATTTTGATAGTTCGATGTTGTCAAGTTGTTAAGAAAAAATACTTATGATTTTTTGATAAACACTCGTTTGATTATATTATTAGTTTATTTTGTTCTAGTAATTGCGCTTGAACAGGAATCCCGCTGACCAATCAAACGATGCGATAAAACAATTTCACCAAAATATGTTTTATTACGTTTGTTCTCCTTGAGAGCATTAATCGTTGATTCGGAAATAATTACCACGAGGGAAGTTCCTTAAAAATTATCGATGTACCTAGTATTTCACCGATATTATTTCTACTAACAGAATAAAATGTGTCTGAATATTATTTTTATTATTCTATGGTCCTCCCAAAAGTTTAAAAAAAAAATCTTATTCATAACGATTATTATTGACTAGCGACCGCCCTCAAGTTCCCGTTCCCATGGGAATATCTGGATTAAAAGAAGCCTATGTTTTAATCCAGGCTTTCTTCTATCTACGTGCCAAATTTCATCGATATCGGTTCAGTAGTTTTTGCATGAAAGAGTAACAAAAAAATAAACTGACACAATTTCGCATTTATAATATTAAGTGCCATGGCTTGTTCCAAAGTTATCATCATCATCAACCTTTCCTTACGTTCCCACTGCTACTGCACACACGTTCCTTAAAAACGAGCTGAGGGATTCGAAAAATTGGTATTTGAAATAACAATTCCTGTCACACTTTATTTCGAATAAAAGTTGCAAAGTTCGAGTTTCGGCTCTCGACGATTTTGTGCTTGAAAACAAGATCTACTTATGTTAAAAAAAACACTCATAGAATAAGAAGTAGGTGTGCTAGTCAGGTCTAACCCTTTTGGTCATAATTTTATTCTGCACACACGGTTGGCATAAACCTCATTTCCCCGAAAGTTGTTTGGCATACACTCATTTGTCATACATTCAAAACGCATAATTTTATAAGGCAGAATTATCATTAGGCAGAATTTATTTATCCATAATAATAAAAAAGCATAATCATCATTTGGCAGAATCGTCTTTTGGCAGAAATTTCATATCCATAATTATCAAAAAGCGGAATCATCATTTGGCAGAATGTTCACAGGAAGAATCGTCTTATGGCTGAAAATTCATGGCTGTAGTAATTATAATGCGCAAACATGCTACAAAATGATGATTCTGCTTTTTTATTATGGATATGCTGCCAAACATGCATGCTTGCTTGCATCGTGTTCAAAACTACTGTCTCTGTCAATAATTGGCAAGCATACAGTTAGCATGCATCTAGCATGCAAGCATACTGTTAGCATGCAGCAAGCATGCAAGAATACAGCATGCATGCAGCAAACAGGCATGCATGCAGCAATCACGAAAATGAAATTATACCAAATAATCGTGGTACTAAATAAAAGGTAAGCGAAAAAAAATTATGCGAAATAAGAAAAGTGCCAAAGGTAATGGTAAGATAATAACGCCATATGAAATTCTGCCATCTTAACAGTATACCATTGTAAATTTGAACATATAAACATTTTGCCAATCAACAAATATGCTAAATAATTGTTATGCCTAAAAACATATTTGGTTATGAAAGTTTCTGCCAAGTAAGTTTCGGAGCTTCGAAATTCTGCCGGATAGAGGGAACCCGTGCTAGGCCTATAAGTTTTGCTTTTTTGTAAATAATTATAAATCTCCACACTAGACGTCTTTGGTGGTTATAAAAATTTGTTTTTTTTTTTAAATTGTCGATGGCTTCTAGTTGCTTGGAAAAACAAGTCATCGAAAAAAGGAAGACAATACGAGCATAGAATGTAAAACTTTATTTAATGTGTGAAAATCATTTCATTCTGCAAGGGCGTAGCAATTTATAAATTATGAGTTAAAAATTAGAGTAGGTAGATTTCATTCTCTCGGAACATGTATTTTTTTTAAACTTTATTATTCTGATGTAAAATTTAAGGACACTGCGAATATAAATAACGAGGCCATGAAGTTTGCCGCAATATTTCCGCTTTGGTGTTCATCTAAAAGAAAATGGCGGAAATTTCACGCTCTTTCATTATGGCTGGAATAACCGAGGGTAGACATATTAGGGTTCGAAGGGGCAAATGAAACACTAACCACTATATTCATAAAAAATATTGGTTAATATTTAATTGAACTTTGTCTTTTTTCTTGTTTTTCTTTGTCTTGTCTTTGATCTGATTTAATTCAAACAAAATTCATAACAGAAATATAAGTGCCAGAATACTTTAGTTTAGCTAAATTTTACTAATTAAAACGCAAATGAAAAAAGATAAAATAACTAAAAAAAACTCCGAACATTCATCAATCAACCCCAAACCCATTACTGTAAACCGCATCAAAATCGGACTAGTGGTTTTGGAGATAAATGGCAATATAGCATTTTTAACCGACTTCAAAAAAGAAAGAGGTTTTCTTTAATCTTTGTTTTACCATATCTTCGTTATTGCCAAGCAATTTTAATAATAATTTTTATCTGAAGCAATACAGCAGGATCAGTCCCATATTACAGAGAAGCGACAGCTTTTAAATAAAGTAAGATTTACTTTATTAGACCATGCACCACTTTATTTATTTAGTTTAATATTATAATATTATGTTAGTTATAAGTTAAAATTGTATTTAAATTTCAAAATGTTGTATTAATTGAGGAACACTGACCATACAATATTTATCAGAAAACATGCATAAGAAAAAGCAAATATTCCAATTTTATTCAGACAGAACCCTTCAAACGCGTCTGATGTACGCTCGCCAGAATTTTTATTTGCACGTGGAATGATGAGTCTCTGGTGTTATGAATATAGTAATAACATATGTGCCGTAACGTTACATGTTGTGGCATGTTCTCTGACACGACAAATAATCATAATACATTAGAATATGTTTAGAAATACCGACCACAGTTAAATTATTGCGTTCAAATAAATTAAAATGGCTCCTTTGGCGCTACACAATGTTAATAAGAAAAGTTTTAAATATTAAACAAGAGACCGTAGAACGGTGAATATACTAGAAAAATTCGACGTGTCCTCATAGGTCTCTGTAGCATAATTGGTTAGTGCATTGGGCCGGACTCCCAAGGATGCGGGTTCGAATCTCGTCAGGGCGACATGAGACTAGTTGGTTTTTTCTGGTATATTATCTTGTTTAATATTTATCACAAAAAATAGCATCGTAAAATGCAAAATTTTAAAAAGTTATAAAAAGAAAAGTTTTGTTCATATTTTCGTGAGTAATTGGATATTTATTTATTAACACTTTATTGCACACTAGGGGCAGCTCGTGGTTTTACCGCGTGGTTCCTGTTACCGTGGGAATATCAAGACAAAAAGTATCCGTTCAAATTCAGGCTACCTGTGTGCCAAATTTCCTCCAAAGTTGAGTAGTTTTCGAGTTTATTCGTTTCAAATAGACTAACATACAAATCAGTCCTCTTTATAATATTAGTGTTATTGCACTGCACATAAGCAAAAGGCGGATTTATGCGATGACCAAGGGAAATAGGCCAGAACGGCTATGCCGATTTAGCTGATTTTGGCTTTAAAATGTTTATCGTAGTCAAAAAAGTCACCAGTCAGCCGATTTAGCTGATTTTTGGCTTTAAAATGTTTATCGTAGCCAAAAAACTCACCAGTCAGCCAAAAAAGGTTAAAAATATAAATAGTAAAAAATACAATTTCATTTTCCCAAACTGTTCCTACCTACTTACCTGTCAAACATAGTGTCACCGATGTGACAAACTTGATGGTTGTCATACGAAGTTCACGGGTCATCTAGACACAGATAAATATCGAGTGACCATTTTCCCCGCCCTAGCGGGTACCGGCGCGTACCCTTGAGCAGTATTGGTATTGTTTTTGTGTAGCTCTAATTAGATTACGCCTGCTTTGTTGATTGCCTCATTACTTTCGTTAACTTCCGAAACGCAACGGTTACGAATAACGATGTGGTGGTACGAGAGCTTTGATTGAAATAAAATCTTTTCTATATTTTCCTAGAGTAAACTAAGAAAAATAGTACAATATCTTTACTAGACGCCGGACTCTTCCTATCGGAGTCAGGTCCGTCTGTTTTTATATTAATAGGGGTTTGATCCTTTTGGCCTCGTCCCCGGTCCAGTTGAATCCAATTATCTTAACCTGATACTTTAGGGCATTATGTTGTATGATATTTTTGTTCGTCTTACGTTCGCCCTATCGATTTTTAAAAGGTATTATCGAGCGACGCCACTTTGATTTTTATTTCAACTGATTTTTATACTTGGACGGGACCAGCCTCCGTACAAAAAAGTTCGAACCCCTTTATTTTATATTTTAAAACTAAAAGCCATTCGGTCTCATGACCTAAAGTAAGAAAAGCCCAGAAGTTGCATTATGTAAATATTCGGTTCCATTGAAATACAGGACTGAAAAATTTCAGAAGCCTAGCTAGATCTAAATTAAGCACTGTAAGGCTTGTGGGATACCATGGGGACGGATAAAAAATACATATAATGATACATAAGTTCTTTTTCATCTATAAATCATCCATGACTCAGGTTCACATGCTCATATTTATAATACAAACAAACATTTACCTTTACCAGAATTCGAACCCAGGATCGACCTCAAAGTACACATTATTGAAAACCATCTCTCTCTCTCTATCTCTACCGTACTGCGGCAGTTCCATGCCGCAGCTCTTTGAACACTGTAAAGAAGTAAAACGAGCATTGCTGAGTTTAGATGTGAATAAGGCCAGTGATCCTGATGGGATTCCAGCAAGAGTGAATTGTCTCCTGTATTAACACGCCTGTACCGCCGGTATCTCCAACAAAAAACGGTTCCCAAGTCGTGGAAGGTTGCTAATGTATAACCAGTGCCCAAATACATGAGCTCATCCTGCCGGTTCAGTTTTACCACCGGGAGTCGTACAGCGAGCTATCACCCCTACCTGGTATTCCTGGATATTCCTCGTCTGCGTACAAAGCGCTTCTCCTCATTTTTTATAATGCGCCAGGGAGTGGAACTTCATGCCTGCATCGGTATTCCCGGGAGCCTATAACCCTGGTATATTTAAAGCTCGAGCGAATAGGCTATTTCTAGGTAAGCTCGCTCCA
This sequence comes from Chrysoteuchia culmella, assembly GCA_910589605.1. Classification (NCBI taxonomy): domain Eukaryota; kingdom Metazoa; phylum Arthropoda; class Insecta; order Lepidoptera; family Crambidae; genus Chrysoteuchia; species Chrysoteuchia culmella. Next base: position 18,282,354 of record OU342659.1, read on the forward strand.
TCTTCGGCCTCTTGTTACATCTGACGATTCAGAATGATGCGAAGAGCAAGTCTATTTAAAAGATAAATAAAAAAAAACCTGCAGTGTACAGTCACGTGCAATGTCATAGAAACACTTAGCAACCTTGAATGAAAATATTGAATGACATTTGTGGACAGAGTGGGCTTTGTTATGTGTGATAATGCGATAAGGATGTATAGTGTACCTATATTATTTACTAATGATATATTCATTACTCTTGCCGTATGGTGACGGTCTAAGAATACAAGTGTCACTACTCCCTTACATGCCTGGGATGTCGTAAGAGTCGACTAAGAAGCCCGACGCATTGAAAACCTGTGCGAGAGAAGGAAAACTTGAAACAAACTCTCTACCAACCCGTCTGGCCAGCGTCGTAGCAGTAGGCTAATAGCCTCCCATGAACGAGACAATAGGCGTGAGCTAGGAGAGGCCTATGTCCAGCAGTAGACGTCCACAGGCTGATGATGGATATTGATTACTCGTGACTGTACATACCACTCTACCACGGAGGTCGTAAAAATAGTTGATAGTCTATGGTCGCAGTCGCAGTGAGGTCGTGCGTGCATTTTCGTGCAATTTACTTATCAGTTAACTTTAGCGCAGTCGCAATTTGAACGGCAGCTCATTGTACGTACATCTTATGTTTTGGCGCGCACTGTTCATTGAAATAAAACAACTTTTACGTATATCAAACGCGTTATATTTCCACGAACTAAGTTGTAATTGTCCGTATTTTTAGGTTTTTTAGGGGTTTTTTGATTTTCCCGCCGTTTCGGCACCTTTACAGCTGCCGTGGTCACGGGATGACTGGCTACTTATAAGTCTACCCTCAAAAAGTTAATTTATTTTCGTTCGGATACGGTTAGACATTTACTATGGCTTCACTTTTTTATATTTATTTATCTACAAAAATAAATATAAAAAAGTAAAGGTGGAGACAACATATCCTAATTTTTTAATATTTTTTTATAAAGATGGAGGTCAGCCCGCTTTCGAAGTTTTCTTGGCAGTTTGTTTCTTCGAAGGTCCTCCCAATTTGTGAACTGCCAGCAGAGTCTTTAGTTTTCTCTTTTCTTAATAATAAAGAATTAAAATAACAATTAAATCAAAATATCAAATCAATAATAATTTGTGCCATAGTGATAGATTTATTTTCAATGTGAATAAATGACATAAGTATGAACATGATCATAGTGCCATGCCGTTAGTTGATTAGGACTGTGTTCAATACAAATGTATTTTTATGAAAAGATCTTATTCTGTCGCCTCGCCTCACGCTTTGTTTTGGTCATAGTTCTAATCTAACCCGAATATCACCAACTGTTAATAAACACATTTAAATATGACATTTCATTTCAGTCATTGGTTTGAAATAATAAATAGTGATAGAGTGATGTTTTAAATATGTCTAGCGCTAAACATATTTATTTTCAGTTATTGAAAGTCCTCTTAGGATGATTTCGGCGAAATGTTCATCGACATTGTCACTCGACGACAGGTATAGGAAAAAGAGACAATAAACATTGAACTGTTGTTGGTGGTGGGTTCGTAAATTCGCGGTAGACGAGACATTAAAAAAACGTTGTTTTAAGATTGTAAAGCTTATAAAAATATATTTACAAAATGGCAGGGTCTGTTATCACTGTGGGTTATCAAAATTCAAGTTAGGTGTATATTATAGCAAATTGTTCCCTTTGGTAAAATAGACATACACACTACACTGAGGCCCTACCGCGCATGTGTCGTCGGCATCGACATAGACTTCATTTGACAGATGAATGTGACATATTGCTCTTACACCCATATTCTAAGTCGTTCCTCCAAAACTTACTCGTCCTCGACTTAACGAAACCTCATTGAAAACCTCTTCAAAATACTCCTCAAAATCGGTATTCTAAGTCATAACTCCGTAAGGACCTGGAGGAGCCAGAAAGTACGTAGCCACTCCGTGTTAGGCCTAGCGCACACTACCATTTTTACCCACGACGAGGTTGAGTGGAGTGTAAAAAGTTTTGGAGGAACGATTTAGAATATGGGGGTTAGTCTTTGGTAAGTTTTCATTTGTGTCAAAAAGAAGCAGCAATGTGTCACATCCGTCAAATGAAGCCGATTTCGATGCCGACGATACTTGCGCGGTAGGAGCCCTGGTCCGGACATGACATGAGTACGGTTATCATCCCTCGACGAGCGTCGCTCACAGCCCGCCCAGGGTAGCATTGGATCTCGCCGCGACCTGCACGTGCGCCGGCGCCGGCGGCCCGACCCAGATCGGCACCCGGAAGCATATGATGGCAGAGTTGTCGCTAGAGTCTACTATCCTGAACTCGAAGCTGGCTACGGTGCCCTGGATAAAAATAGTGTTTGTCAACATCATCACGTCCCTATTGCTAGGCACAGGGATTACCCACCACCTCCTCTCAGTGGATCTTTTTACTCATTATACTTTACTAGCGGCCGCCACCACGTGAAACCACTCACCCGCGTGGTTCGCGTTCCCAAGGGACCATCGGGATAAGAAGGAACCTGTGTTACTATCCGTTTTTAACTAACTCTAATACCCACTTGCGACAAACTAGATTAAAATATAACCCAGGGTTAGAGTGCATCGAAAGTGGAACTAACTCTAGGTTCAATGTGTGAACCTAGATTGGCGCAAGTAGACCTAATAAGTATGCCAAAAACCAAGTCGATTGGTTTCTTAGTTAGGACGTGAAGGAAGGACAAACAGATACACTTTCGCATTTATAATATTAGTTATAGTATTACTTGGGATGACGTTATTAGAGTAATTCTGACTGGAAATAAGACGATATAGAAGGGCCCCAGGAGCTCTATTTTTGATTCACTCGGCTCGAGGATTCTGCTAATTTTTGTGCGAGGTTTGAGTTTCCGTATTCCGTAAAAGCGACATTGCAATTATATACTTAGCTCCGCTTTTCGCCTGTAGTACCGCCTCCCAACACGAGCGCGCGAGGGGAAAAGCGAAAAGCGCGCTATGTCTACGCCTGCAAGGTCGCTAATCGCATGATCGCCTCCTCGTTCGCCTTCACAATCGCACGACGAGTGATTCAAAAATAGAGTTCCTGGGCTTTCTTGCGTTATTTGCAATATTAAACTCGTACTTTCTTCCATAGTTACACTGAACGCTGCAAGCATTTTCACTTTTTGCCACTTGAGAAGAGAAGAGAAATGGCTGATATTGCATTCCTCGTAATAATATTTCAAGGTAGTATTGACTGTCCTGAATTGCTAAGTAAATTTTACATTGTCAATACACCGTATTAGACCACGCGCCATACAAACCTATTGCATGTTCCGAAAACGAACTACCAGTCTCATTCATTTGTTAACAGACCACCCAAACTACTTAATTCCATGTTAAAAACCATAGATCTCGATATATCAAATTCAAGCATACCTACATTCAAGAGAATATTTAACAAAAAGCTGTAAATTAAAATAAAATAAATAAAGACAATAGGGATTAGGCCATGAAATACAACACGGGCTTTATCCTGATTGGTGGATGATAATTACTATAAATTGCATAATGTGCCTTCCGATGCACGGAGAAGCTCGAGATAATACATTTTTGGCCATACAAATCACATTGCGGAAGTTTCTGAAGACAATTCCTCCAATATTACTGACTAAAGATGAAATGGAGAAAACGGGTCGTATGTTTTAAGGTGTCATTCTGGTTGACGTTTACTTGTTATTTGCGAAAAAGTTTAAAGATATTTTCACAGATGTTATAATTTTATACGTCACAACTTGCAGTACAGTAACCTTGTAATGCGAGAAATGTTATAATGTAAGTCCTTCCTTGCGAGTTGAAAATTGTTTACGGTTAGAATAACCATAAAATGTAATATTATAATTAGTATTTTCTTTTCGTGATGGAAATTGACCTTACTGATATGTTAAGCTCATTTTTCAATTTGACGACTCTGTATGAAATAAAACAGGGAGAAAAAAATAGCCCTTGACGAGTTTCTTGCCGGTTCTTCTCGTTGCAAGGTCTCCCGCCGTAGGTTTTCTGAACCGATGGCGTAGCTTCTTTGACGTTCATAAGTGCTTGTAACAGCCCACACTGAATAAATGATATATATATTTTTTTATATATATAAAAACATATGTACAGTCAACAGCATGTCCGACTTAACACTTCAAGAAAACACCCGCCTTTACAGGCGACTTCAGGACGCTCTCAAGATCAAACTGTCAAGTTGTGTGTAACTATTATAAAAGAAGAGGGACTCACAATTGGAAAGATTAGTTCAATAAACATCCTGAGCTGATACTCAATGACTTCCCCCTCAGACACGGGGCACACCGTGTTCAGCAGGAAGTTGCAGGTGACTTCGTGGGTCCCCAGGTTGTATGCGAGCGGGATTACAGGGAAGAAACTGATAAATATTGTGGCTAATGTCCTCATCCCTTCCATGGATCGAGCTGAAAATAGTTTTTTTTTATGAACGAGGGGGAGACTTTAGCCTTCATCATACCTGATGTTAAGTATTGATAATGCTGAAGTTGGAAGCGAGCCTCTCCCGGAATCCTCAGCCACTGAGGTACTGGCTATCTTATCTCGAACTGCCGGAACACAACAATGCTGAAAACATAATAGTTGTTATGGCGTCAGACTTAGAGAAAATGGTGGTAGCTAGCCAGGCGGACTTACAATTCGTCCTACAACCAACCAAACCGAATACAATATGTACCCCCGCTGGGAATCGAACCCGAGACCCATGGGTCTGATACCACTAGACCACAGAGGCGGTTAAATGATTAAAAATTAACTTTAAAGTTTGGTAATCAGATTCACGGTCGCGGCGAGAATCGGCGCCACCCTGGGCGGGCTCTGAACGACTCTGCGTGTTTAATACTTCTTGACTTTATTATGGAACCCTATAAAAGTGATATTGAGGAGACAGTCCTAAATTGTAACTCATGGGCTTTGAAGGTAATGTTGAGGACGGCATCTTGCAGCTGCGGCAGCAGGCATGGTGGGGTGGTACAGTTTTCTACGTACACGTTTAAATGCAGCTGACTAGAGCGCCATGAACCTACAAAACAAAGAAGTAAGTACTTATGATAAATTTTAAATAGAAAAATATTGGAAAAAATGAACTCGGCCACAAGTGAATTTCAGATGGGATTCGAATCTAACCACTGAAAGTCTCGGTAAGTCGAAAGAAAGGTTCGGTAAGTATCGGTAGCTCAGTGGTTAGAGCATTGGACCGGATTTCCAAAGGTCGTGGGTAATATATAAATAGCATTGAAAAATTCAAAAATTCAAAAATCATAAAAGTAGTAAGTAATTTTTAATAGAGAAATGTTAGAAAAAATCGACTCGGCTCACAAGTTACAGGCTCACGAAACAAGTCACATATGTACACTGTTGGTACGTCTAATATAAATAAATATATGCAATTATTGCCACTGTGTTGATGCGCATATGTTCACAACTGCTCACCGCCCGCCGTGGACTGGGCGCGCATGACCAGGACAGCAGCTAGGAATACCACCAGACGCAACATGATAAAGACTTGAGAGGCAGACACTGATTACACCGATCCACTGTTTCTTTCCAATTTCTTTCCCGTGTAACAATAGTTGTTATCGAAGATTTTGATCAAAACAAATAAGTTTAGTTTCATGCCCGATTTTACTTGTTGCAGCGAGTAATTTTTATTTGTTTAAAATATCTGTTTGTGAAACTAAAGAGAGAGATATATTTGGATATAGAACTACTTTAATGCTACGAATTATCCCCTGTTTCCTTGTTTTAAAGGGGATTGGAAAAAAAATACTGGCTCACGAGGTCGTAAGAGTTGTAAAAAAAGTTGATTTCAAATTACGTTGCTTCCAGTATCTTTTAAGTCTTCTTATTATCAAGATCTTGTATATCATTTTACACACATTACCAAAGAATATATTATCATGTCGCTCCGCATACGGACATACATATCGACATATTTATTTTATTGTTTGATGATAAATTATCAATCAATCAACTGCAGTGCAGGTGGGGACTTCACAATAAAATCAAAATTTAGATAAGTATTAAACATTAGTCATTCATATGTAGGTAAAATACATCCTGTATTTTTTTTCCTTTTGATATCCCATAACTTTATTATGACGTAGTAGGTATTTCATCAAGACCGAATGGTATATAAAATATTTCCTCAAGTTATTGTTGTAGATGTCATTTTTTTTGTTATTTCATACACCATAGTTAATACGGATTAAACTATTTTTGTTCATAAAATAAATAAAACAATCAATTAAGGTAATAATTAATTTATGCAATTCGAATCTATTACCTACATGGTGTAGGTCATTTATAACATAACTAACTTCCGCCCGCGGTTACACACGCGTGGTTCCCGTTCCTGTGGGAATATCGGGACAAAAAGTGTATGACTCATCGTACGTGATTGTTTACATTGCTTACTTTGCAATACGTGCAATTTATTTGTTAAGTATAAGTAGTACCAACCCAGGGGCGTGCATTCCATATAGGCAATTAGGCAGTGCCTACCTCATTCAAAACCCAAAATAAATATACAATAAGTGTTAAAGTTATTTTATTTTAGTTTAAACTTCTATTCAACACTCACCCACTAAGATATTCCTTACGCTTAATACTGAATACCTACCGATAGGCAGTCTCGGAATTGCCTACTCGAAACAAGCAGCGTTTCATACAAGAATACAACATATTTAGAAAAAGTATTGCTCAAGTATTAACCGCCCATGGCAAGAAGGGCGCTGTTTGTACGTGTAACGTTCTAGCTTAAACTTCCGGAATATATCAGTATAAAGTAAGCATGCCTACCTGACGAATGAATTTGGTCGCGAATTATTTTGTTGAAGAGTTATTTTAAAACTATCATATTTCCTAAGATATTCATTAAAATTTAATGATGTAAAGGACAATTTTGTTCAAAATTAAATACTTGTGATGATTAACGTATTTATTTAGATAAGGATTAATATCATGTTTATGAAAACAGCTTCTCAAATAATACATTAGTTTAGAACAAATTTTATTATCTGAAAAATGGTTATAGTGAGTTAACCATAAAACATAGACATATGCTGTCGCGGACTTTTTTTTAGAACTTTTGATGGGGAACAATTTTGTCATATATGATTATTAGGTAACTTTAACCGTTTACACACCGTCCGCAACGGAAGCTCCCAAAACTAATATTTTTTTCCCGTTTCTGTAACGTTTTACATTAATGCTCAGCTCTTATTAATCGTTCCGTGATATTAAATATCTTATTACCTTCCGAGATAAATGGACTATCCAGCACAAAAATAATTTTTCAATTCGAACTAGTAGTTCCGGAGATTAGCGTGCTCAAACAATCAAACTCGTCAGCATTTTAATATTCCTACTAAATATCACGAACCTTATCATTTATGACTAGCGGCCGCTCTCGGTTTCACTCGCCGTGTGGTTGCCGATACCGTGGGAATATCAGGATAATTATAAATATTTGCATACAATGTGGTTTTCTGATATATAAGCTACATATTGCTGTAAAGTTTCATCTTAATCAGTTCAGTAGTTTTTGAGTGAAATAGTAACAAACATTCCTCCATCCAAATATCCTCACAAACTTTCAAACTTATAATATTCGGTAGCAGGATAGGATAAGTGCAAAGTTACTAGTTAGATCTATAGTGCCTACTACGCTGGAAAACCAATGCACGCCCCTGTACCAACCTGACTTCACGTTGTAATTTTGGAATTTGTCAAATTTTTTTCTTTTTACCGTTTATTCAAATTAATTTAGTACTTACCTTTTGATTTGTATAATTTTGTTACCTACTCAACATAATAGTCATGTTTATTAGTGGAAACTCTTAGGCTATTGTAACATTATATATGTTATTGATTCCTTTGTGATGTATAACAGCTGTTGTTTTCCTAAATAAAGAAAATAAAATAAAATAATTTATAGCAATAAAATCAGTGCTAATTACGCATTCGTTGGAATCGGTTGTTATCATTTTTAACCTTTCCTTCTATCAAGCAAATCTTATCATTTATCGTAATATCATATCAATTTCTTATCATTATCATCTAAAAGTGTAGGTAGAGCATCCTACAAAAAAAATGTTACTATGTGACTCTCCGTCCTTTCAACTTACTATATTCGACGACCTCCGTGGTAGAGTGGTACGTCCACCGGTTTCAAGGTGTCGCTACTCTGAGGTCCCGAGTTCGAATCCCGGTAGGGGCAAATATTTATATGATGAATAAGAGCATTTGTACCTGAGTCATGGACGTTTATATGTATTTTTACACATAAACACTTATATATATAATTATATATAATTTGATGTATTTGTTTTCATTACCCTAGTATCCCATAACACAAGCCTCACAGTGCTTACTTTGGGGCTAGGCTAATTGGTGTGAGTGTAAGAAATATATAAATGTTTACTATGGACATCATAAAAGATATACAGAACGAGAAGTTGCCGACTGCGATAATGTTAACGATTTCTTATATTGATAGTTGATAGTCTATGGTCGCAGAGAAACTCAAGTCGTGCGTGAATTTTCCTGCAATTAACCAATCAGTTAAAGTTATTGCAGTCGATGATATTATATCTTCAACAGCTGCTCATTCTGTAGGTAAATCACACCGGTATAGCTGACAAATTGTAATTTCTCTTCAGTTTGTGTCGCACACTGTGTGAATTTGGACAATCGTTTATATGTATGATTTTTATACATTTATAATTGCCCAAGTTCAGATATGGCATGCAAAAATAGTAAGTGATCATGACATTGTTTTAGGCAAAATATACGGAACATAACTGTTGCGGTGCGCCTGACTTCTCCCTAATAGCCGTGCAGTTCATCAGCATAGATAGTATAGATGGATAGACTGTTGTATAGTTTAGTAGGTACAGGGCTTTTTTTTTATTATTAACGACGGGGACACTCTTAGCCTTCATCATACCTGATGTTAAGTATTGATAAGGCTGAAGATGGAAGCGAGCCTCTCCCGGAATCCTCAATCAGTGAGGAACTGGCTATCTTATCTCTCTGCCGGAACACAACAATGCTGAAAACAATGTTGTTATGGCGTCAGACTTAGATAAGATGGTGGTAGCTAGCCAGGCGGACTTACAACAAGTCCTACCACCAACCAAACCGAATACAATATGTACCCCCGCTGGGAATCGAACCCGGGACCCCTGGGTCTAATACCGGTGGTTGTACCACTAGACCACAGAGGCGGTTAAAAGGCTTCTACCGCGCAAGTGTCGTAAGCATCGACATCGACTTCATTTGACAGATGGATGTGATATATTGCTATTAGTTGTTGGTAAGTTTTCATTTGTGTCAAAAAGAAGTAGCAATGTGTCACATCCATCTGTAAAATGAAGCCGATTTCGATATTGACGCCACTCCTGCGCGGCACCAGCCCAGTTCATCAGCATATCGATGATAACATTCGTTTTTCGGCATTATTTTACTACCTGCACACACTTTTTATCGACCCATATGCGAGAACATGTCCCTTACGTTGTATATCTTTTCTGTCTAATAAGGCAATTCCATGTAATTTTGAGTGTTTAATAGATAACATCGATTTCCAAGAGAACCTGGATTTCATCTCCACATTTATGTAACGAACAATAACATAGTTATGTATGGCCTGGCTTATTATTTCAATGTGGTGTCAGGCTCATAAAATAATGGTCTAAGAGCTCGAATTGTCCCCAGGGTACGGGCATTCAGAATGGTAAATCACTCTAAATCAAAGGTATTTTTAGACCGTATTATCCCGGCTCGCGTTTTTTTGGTCTCAGTTCTAATCTAACCCTAAACGATTGAATGAGCTAGGGTGATTTCGGCGAAACATACTATTAGCAAAGAATATTCCTATACATTGGCGAAGAGCGGTCGTTTCGTTAGCAACTAGACATAAAAACGCTTGCTTTAATTTTTGTAAAATTTAATGCAGTTTATTTACAACATTATGGACTATATTATATTCGCTACGGGTAACCAAAAATTCACAGTCCAATAGCTTTTAATGCCGTTGGTCCGAAAGTTAGTAGGTAAGACTGGTCCGGACAAGTGCACGGTTGTCATCCCAACTCGAGGGGCGTCGTCGCTCACAGGCCGCCAAGGGTGGCGTCGGATCTGGCCGCGACCTGCGCCGGCGGTTCAATCCTGGTCGGCACCCGGAAGCACATGATGGCAGAGTTGTCGCTGGAGTCTACAATGCTGATCTCGATGTTGGCTAAGGCGCCCTGTATAAAAAAAAGTGTTAGTCAACATCATCGTCGTCAGCCATATTCATGCCCACTGCTGGGCACAGAGCTTCCTTGAGGATGGATATAGGGAGAATAGGGCTTAAGCCATGATCCACAATGCGGTCCCAATGCTAATTGGTGGATGTCAGGTAGCGACTGCAAATTTCTTAATGGTAATTTTTATTTATTTCTTTCTTTCTATAAATTTTTGGTCACATAAATTCAATTCAAAATCATTTATTCAGTCTAGGCTGTTACAAGCACTTATGAACGTCAAATAAGCTACGCCATCGGTTCACAAATCCTACGGCGGGAGACCTTGTAACGAGAAGAACCGGCAAGAAACTCGTCAAGGGCTATTTTTTTTCTCCTTGTTTTATTTCATACAGAGTCGTCAAATTGAAGTGAGCTTAATATATCAGTAAGGTCAAGTAAACGACTATTGATAGATGAAATGAAGCAAACCACGCATATTTTTAGGGTGTCATTCTAGTAGAAGTTAACTTATATTGACTAATCTAGAAATTAAGGCATAAATGATATTTTCTTACGGCATTTTTTTATAAAATATCTTACATTATTAATACCTACATAGGCTTTATACTTGCATTAAGAAAATCACCGCTTACATGAGCGACTTGAGGACGATCTGCAAGGTCAAACTGTCATCTGTTGTGAGTACCTATAATAAAAGAACAAGTACTCACAAGTGGAAAGTATGATTCTACGAACATCCTGAGCTGGTACTCAATGACTTTATCCTCAGGCACGGGGCAGTCCGTGTTCTGCAGGAAGTTGCAGGTGACTGCGTTGGTGCCCAGGTCGTATGGGATCGGGATAGGCAGACCGCCAAAGGAGACTGTAGCTAGCGTCGTCATCTGATCTAATGCTTGAGCTGAAAACAATCACCCCTGTACTGACAAGCAGACATACTATAACTTACAACAATAAAAAATCTATTGTGTCTCGTTCATTGCCAGCGAAAGGTATAACAATTATAACTTTAGTACATCTTAAGTTTCTTCGCGCATTCATCATTTAAATAAAAAAAATTTTACTAATTCCAGTGCACTATTTATCACCCGATATTTAGTAGTATACTGTATGGGTTTTAAGGTGTCACCCGTGACCACGGCAGCTGAAAAGGTGCCGAAACGTCGGAAAAACCAACAAAATCCGTATAAGCTGTTTTATTTCAATAAAAAAAATATTTGCAGTCACAGTGAACTTCAATGGGTTCTTTAAAAAAAGGTTCTCCATGATACTAATGTTAACGTGTCCTAAGTTTATCGCCTCTCGAGGCCATCCTCTATCTCCCCCCTTCCTTTCTTTCCTGCTTCACTGTCTTTCCTCCCTTTAAAACATCTCTCCTCTACCCCTCTTCCGTTCTCCCTCATATGTTTTATGAAATTCGACAAACACCTATTTAGGACTTTTGAAGATAATTCAAACAGGAGCTTGAGATCCAGACAGGATTAAATATAGTGTTAATCCTAAAACTAGTGTGTACATTGAGAACTATCCAGCAATGGTTTGGTTTTCAATGCACTACCAAATTGGTTCAAATCATTCCCAATGTTAAAGTTCCGTAGGTCAGTGAAGCTATGGCTACGAGAAAAATGTTTTTATTCTATTGATGATTATTTTAATTACTGCAAAGGCAGGAAGACATGATTAGAGTATTTCGGATTGTGATAATGTATAATTTTTGTGCATATGACTTTGTTTTATGTAGATAATTTGATTTGATTTTATATTTTTAATTATATTTTTGACATTTGTATGCCGATTTGGCGAGACATGAATGGACATTTTATAAATATCTAAGATCTGTATTGTATTTTACCATGTTTCTAGTAATTAAATAAATTGATTGATTGATTGGTCTGTACCTCCCTCCCGTATGGAATTGTGGTGTCGGTGTGCAGCGTGGGCCTTTCAATAACTGGAACTCTGCCAACATTCAGCATTTCAAACTGTTTTCATTCATATTAAAAACCCCAAGAAAAATTTAACATGTCGCGCCTCAAACTAACCTATTCTATTCCTAGGTATCAAAAAATCTTAATCCTTACTAATATTCTAAATGCGAAAATATGTTTGTTTGTCCTTCTTTCACGCCCTAACTAAGCAACCAATCAACTTGATTTCTGGCATAGAGCTAATTGAAAGGACGGACAGTAACGGTCCACGAGAACGGTAGCCGCGCGGGTTGAAGCGCGGGGACGGTAATCTATAAAAGACAATTAGATTCTCGTTTGATTTAGACTAAAAACATTAGCAGGTTAATTCTTTCGTAAACATCAACTAGTTACATTTGCAAAATTAAAAACCGTTTTCAAAAAGTCAAAAATAATCGCTTTTGGTTTCGGTGCCGCTTCTTGAACTTATTATCTAAATATAAAGTCTATTTGTCTAGGCTGAAGGCTTGGTTCAAAAAGTATGTCAAGAAGAGATGAGATGAGATAGTGATAGGCATCCTAAATTAGTGTAACTTGGTTGGTGGTAGGGTTTGTTAGAACAAGCCCTACCACCAACCAAGTTACTAGAGACTAGAGTAGAGTCTAGCGTCTACTTTTTTCTTCTTCTTATCGAGTGAGGATAAGTGGCCACCTCTGGTGTCAGAGTTCATCAAGCCGCCTATAAGGCCTCTGACTTGGCTTAAAGACTGTACTCAAATGACAACAGCTGGGACCGACGGTTCAACTTAACCCTCCGAAGCACGGAAGCGCTCAGTTATAATGCCACATTACGGTCACCCATCTGACACCTGACCGGGCCGAACGTTGCTTAACAAACGTGATCGAATACGATCAATCTGTCAAGCGCGTCCATGAGAATGTAGCTACCACCATCATATCTAAGTCTGTCGCCACAGCAACAATGTTTTCAGCGTTGTTCAGGAGATAATATAGCCATTTCTTCAATTATTGAGGATTGCGGAAGAAGAGCGACAGAAAAAAACTTACGGGCTCTGAAGGTAATGTTGAGGACAGCATCTTGTAGCTGCGGCAGCAGGCATGGCGGGGTGGTGCAGTTTTCTACGTACACATTTAAAGGCAGCTGACCAGTATGATGTGAACCTAAAAACAATAATGAGAAGTCCGTTATTTGAATGTAGACAGCAAGTGGACAGGGTCAAATTTAATTGATCCAAGAATTTATAGCCGAGCGGAGTAGCCAAATTGTGTTGTATTCATCTAAAGTGGGAAACTCACGATTCTTCTACTCCACAACATCCCAAAATAAACGCAAAAACTCCGTGTTCGGAGTCTTACGTAGATTTTAATGGAACGATGGAAATGGAACGATCGTGAATTTCCGTCAGTGACAATGCCTACCATTTCTATGTTAAATTCAATTGCAAATGCTGTGTTCACCTGTAATTGGGTTGCATGCAAGATCTATGTTATAAGATTGTCTTGTTGTAATGCGAAAATGTTACCTGTTGGTGTCCCTAATAATAAAAACATAAAAAAATCTAGCTGATGCTTCTCAGGTCGCACCACTCTCTCTTCTTTATAGTCCTCACGTAGGAAGCACTATATGAAACTGTTTACTTGACGCGAGTCAAACGGAGTTTATGTGGTCTTCCAGCTTCTATTCAAGTATTTCCACTGTTGTGATGCGCATTACTATCTTATTTATCCATAAGGAAGACAAGTGCACCAGCAGTGGGGGCATTAAACAATGGCTGCTGATGATGATGTAGAGGAGAATACTCACAACTGCTCACCGCCGTGGTCTGGGCACGCACGGCCAGGACAGCAGCTAGGAATACCACCAGATGCAACATGGTAGACACTTGAGAGGTAGACACTGATTGAATTGAAGCACTGATTCCATTCCTATTTATTCGCCGAGTAACAATAATTTGTTATCAAAGATTTTGATAAAAATAGGTTTATTAGTTTCATGCCTGAATTTGCTTATCTGTGGCGAGTGAGTATTTTTTGTTAATTGAAAATATCTTTTGTATAGATATTATTATAGTAAAAAAAGATTACGTCGAATTGAGAACCTCCTCCTTTTTATTGAAATCGGTTAAAGAGATACTTATATCTGGAACTTCTGGGCCCCAAGCCAAAGTAACAATTTAAAAACGATAACGAAATTCGAAAAGAATTAAATGTATGGTATTGGCGGATTGGCCTAGGCCGCGCTAGATCACGTGGTCTTACCGCAAGTTAATTGGCGAATATTGACAATAACGAATCGAATTATCGTTTCGCTACAATATAACGATGTTACTTTGTCTACGGCAAAGAATATATACACTTATGCTCGTACTCACACGTACAGGGGAGAGTCATGGCACTGTCTACGGGAACTGGAACGAACTGGAGAAATGAGATATAACCTTTGTTTTCATTCGACTGACAAGAAAATACTGACACACGAGGTCGTAATAGTTGTAGTAAATTTTGTTTTAAGTTTCATTACTTCTAATTAAGAAATCTTCTTAATAACAAGCTTTTCTAATATATTAATAAAATTTTATTGAAATATTAATTTAATGTTGTGCAATTAATTAATTATTATTTTACGAATTTATGTTATTATGTTTTTTAATTAAATCTATCTGTGTCACTCAAATGCCAACACCCTTACAGGGTATCACATGTACCTACTTATATAAATTATAACGTCTGTTTACTATATGTGATTGTGCAATAAATAAATAAATATGAATGTACACACAAACCTACTGACATCCATATCAACGTTTTTTTATTGTTTCATGATAATCAGATCAGAATTAGATAATTTTTTGTGAAAAAATTGTCATTATCAATTAACCAATTGCAGGTGTCTCTTAGCAATAAAAACAAACTAGATAACTAATAAACATTAGTCATAAGTAGGTGTAATCGTTTCCTTTTTGATATCCGATTACTTTATTAAAGAGACCACGTCATAGGTACAAGATTCAAATGGAATATAAATAGTTATTTGTTATGCAAGACTGGAAAGTTGGTTATTAGCGGCGAGTTACCTCTATTGAAATCTGAACAAGTGAAGGATTTTAGGATTTGAATCCTGAGCGAAGCGAGGATATCAAAGGTACAAGACGCTAGAAACTTTTCTGCCGAGCGCAACACACAATTTCTCACCTCACAACAGCGAGGAACATTTATGGTTGTATCCGCGGTCAACTTCGGTTAAATATTTTTTTTACAAAAAGTTTAATCCAATTATACCTTATACCGTCTGGGGCCTAGAACCGGGGATAATATTAAAAACGGAGGCTCTAAAGGTCACTAGTGATTGCATCATTAGGGTCCCAACTAATTAAAACTAAATCTTTACTTTTTTATTTTTTCTAACAAACTTAATCGTGAATTCAATATAATGCAAACAACAGTACCGCTCAACTTTTTCGGAGCTACTCGGAACGTCTTTTTGACAATTTATGTGTCGGCTGATAGAAAAATAATACTGTCTTACTTACTTACTATCGTAATTCATGAATCCACGTAGGTATTGTTTTCTTTTTAGAGTGTTTTTTGCACTCGAAGCCATTTTCACATTGAATTACAAATTGTGTAAATGAATCCAATTCGATTACTTAAATTAAAATTAATTTAAACTGAAACCAAAAAAAAACCCATGACAATATTCTGACTTCACTAATCAAAATTATTCTTTTGAATTTACACTCTTTTAACACTATGATCTTCTTTATTAAAAGATCATAATGTAAAAAGCGTAGAATCCATGGAATTAACAGGTACTACGTACTAGTACTTAATAATTCCATGGCTGAATCTACTTGGTACAAAGAGTATAATTGGTATTGATTGACATGATATGTCACGCATGATGGATAAAATTATAAACAGATAACTGTCATTGCAATGTTTAATAATAAACGGATTTTAATTAATTTAAAACAGAGATTTTAAGCTATGGGAAGTAACAGCCCCCGCGCTGTTGTTATTCAAGGAGTTAAAGGTAAATTTTCTGATGGATAGTGATATCATGATGTTTTGCGGTAAGTTTTTTGTTGTCCCCTGTACCACGATTAGTTCGCAACGTTAGCGATATTATCGTTTTGCAATACTACACTCATTATGAATCGTAACTTTAAATTCTTATTGTAAGTAATACATTATAATAAAAATATTTTTCCAAGTTAGTAACTACTTGTTGTAGGTAATCTTATTTAGGGTTTCGTACCTCAAATGAAAAAATACGGAACCCTTATTTAAAGGATCACTTTAGTGTCCGTTTTATTAAAGTGAACGTTAAGTTAGGTAATAAGATATAAGAAAACATTAGTTTTTATAGAGAATCGAAAATATATATTGACAATAAAACAAGAGACAAGTAAAAGACATTATCAACAGTCTGTCGCTAAGCAACCGAGACCATAGTCAACCTGTCACCTCAACATCCACCCCTGTTGATGATGATAATGCCAGCCATCTTCTTTAGCATTTCAAGTCTGGGCCCATATAGCGGTTTTGTAAGCATGTCAGCTATTTGTCTGGTTGCTGGCACATGGCAAATTGTCATACTTCCATCTTGAATGCACTCTCTGACAAAGAAGGATCTTATTCTGATGTGCTTTGTCTTCTGGTGAAATTCCGTTGGTTTTTTCGCCAGTCTCATTGCACTTTCATTATCGATACCTAAGGTTGCAGGGCAGTGAACACCAGTAAGATCTTGTAATATCTTTTGCAGCCATATAGTCTCTCTAGCGGTTTCACTAGCTGCTACTATTTCTGCCTCTGTCGAGGATATTGCAACAGTGCTCTGCCGTTTGCTATACCAGGAGATAGCACCTCCAGCGTATATACATAGGATGCCTGATGTAGATCGCGCAGTTTCCAAATCACCACCATGATCTGCATCGCTGTAACATTCCAAACTATGAACATTATCTGTCCTGTAACGTATGCCTTCGTCCATAGTTCCTTTTAGGTATCGCATTATTCTTTTTACGTTCAAGATGTTCTCTTTTGTTGGTTTCTCCAAATTTCGTGACGCAACACTTATTGCATAAGCAATATCAGGCCTTGTGCTTGTCATCAAAAAAGATAAGGCACCCACAGCTTCACGGTAGGGAAATGTCTTCGTAATTTCTTCCTCAACCTGAGCATTATTTGCCTTTAAAATTGGTGTTGTCACTGGCTTGCATTTATCCATACCAAACCTCTCCAACAAGCGAGTGACGTATGCTTTTTGATGCAGCAGAATGGAGCCATCAGAGTATCTTTTTATCTCCATTCCTAGAAAATAGCTTGCGGGTTTTACTGTTATCTTGAAATGTGCTCTCAGTTCATTCAGGAAACAGTTAGCCATTTTCTCACTGGTATATGCCAATAGACCATCGTCTACATACAGGGCGAGAATAATTTTCTCCTTTCCTTGTCTTCTTACAAACAAACAGGGATCAGAATTACTTTGCTTGAATCCTGTCTTTACGATGTAGTCTGTGATGCATCTGTTCCAACAGAGCGGAGCTTGCTTTAATCCATACAAGCTCTTCTTTAATTTGAAGACATACCTCTCATCAGCATAACCTTCAGGCGGTTTCATGTAAATCTCCTCGTCTAATGTGCCATATAGGAAAGCTGTAGTCACATCGAATTGTGATAGCTTCAGTTTCTCTCTTGCAGCCACGCTTAAGATGGCTCGTATCGTGCTGCTTCTAGCAACTGGACTAAAAGTCTCATGGAAATCAATGTCTTTCTTCTGAGAATATCCCTTTACGACTAGCCGAGCCTTATATTTATCAATTGAGCCATCGGGATTGGTCTTAATTTTGAAAATCCACTTGCATGGGATGGCTTTTCGACCTTTTGGTAGTTCGACTAGTTCCCATGTTTCGTTATCTCTTAACGAATTCATTTCGCTTTCGATAGCCTTTATCCACTTTTCTTTGTCTTTACACGATATTGCCTGTGTATGGGTTTGAGGCTCATATAAATTGTTGGCTTCCAGAGCCATAATATAATCATTAAATCTTACAGAAGGCTTTAGATTTGCTCTATCTCTGAGAACCATGCGATTTTCTTCTCTTTCGACATTTTCGTCAGAATTATCGCTGCGATTTACTTCTCTTTCAACGTTTCCGTCTGAGTTGTCGCTTTCGTTTCCTTTATCTATGTTTTCGTTTTCTTCTTCAGAAGGCAAGGACTCGAAATCTTCTTCATTCACATCATCTACCATTTCTTCATTGGTTTCGATATGTGCTCTAGATGAAGAAGGTCTTGAAATTATTTCGATTTCAGCCTCTGAAGCACGTCGTTCTCCAATCTCTCTATTAACATTCATTTCATGTTCACTTTCGAAACTTGGGAAATTATGATTAATGTTCTTTTGAAGAACAGGCGTCGGCTCTGTCGATCTAGGTACATCCTCTTTTGATTTTCCCAGTAGCGGTACCTCTTGAAAAGTTACATCTCTGGATCTAATCAATTTCAATGCTTCTTTGTCCCAGATCCTATAGCCTTCATCTCCTTCAGAGCCAATAAGTATCCCTTTTTGAGCCTTTTTGTGCAGTTTCTTGCGATTAGCTTTAGGAACATGGGCATAGCAGGTGCAACCAAGGATTCTTAGATGTTTGATCGCTGGCTTCTGTCCGTACCACAGCTCATGTGGAGACTTGCTTGGTACACTCGTTGGCCCTGTGCGATTCAACACGTAGACTGTCGCATTTACTATTTCTGCCCATAAACCATCAGGAATTTTTGTATGTGCATGCATGATGGAGCGTGCGGCTTCTACTACCGTCCGATTTTCTCGCTCTACGCAGCCTGCTTGCTCTGGAGTGTGGGGCATTGTAAATCTTTGCTTAATTCCGTTTTCAGTTAGAATATTTTTAAATTCCGCGCTAACAAACTCACCTCCGTTGTCACTTAACATTTCTTTAATGACATGTCCCGCAGTTCTAGCTTCATTCAAGAAAATCTTTAGCTTTAAAGCTGCTTCAGACTTTTGTCTAAGGAAATAGATGTGGCGATATCGTGTGAAGTCGTCCTTAAACAGAATGTAATATCGTAACTTCGAAATTGAATATGGAAATGGTCCGCATAAATCTGTATGGATTAGTTGTCCAGGTTTAGTGGCTCTAACCCTTGTTCCAAATGAATGCCTGTTCTCCATTTTCAATCCTAGCTCTTTTTCGATCACTTGACGAACATGTCTTTTGTTTTGATGTACTAGCCTTTCATGATAGACTTGTAAAGGGTTTGTCAGTAGTTGATTAACTTCTTGATTTTTGGGTGCGACACATTTCAGCTCCAGCTTGAATAGTCCCCCTTTAATCGTTCTAGTTCCAATTACTTTTGCTTCTCCATTTACTTTTACTACACATTTCTTAGGCGTAGACTCAAACGTACTTGTGATCGAGTTATCATGCACAGATAGCACTGAGAATAAGTTCCTTCTAATTTTTGGGACATACCAAACGTCTTTCAAAAGTATTTGCTCAACTTTTCCATTAACGATGGCTTCAGCTTTAATATTGATACCAATGGCTTCAATGGTTTCTCCGTTTGCCGCAGTCACCGTATGTGTTCCTTTAAAGTGCTCGAAGCTCTCGAAGAAGTCACCGCTGTTCGTTACATGGCTTGTCGCTCCGTTGTCAACGTACCAGTTAACCTTATCCATTGGCAATCCATCTTCTATAGCTAACACAGTCAAGTTTACATTTGGGTTTTGACTAGCGTTTGACGGCTTTGGCGGTCTTCCATCGTTTATCCATTTTTGGCATTTCCGCACAACATGTCCAATTTCTCCGCAATAATTACATTTAAAAACTGTATTCTTCTTCTTCTTCTGTGTCTTGACGGTTAAAACATTTTCGGTATTATCCGTTTCTACTTTAGCAGTCAAAGCTTTTTCATAAGCGCTCAGTTGCGATGTCAGATTCTCCACTGTCCGATCCTTTTTTGTGATTAAAAGCCAACTCGACTTGAAAGCAAAATAATCTTGTGGTAAAGTTCCGAGTATCTTGCAAATCAGTAATATCTCAGGCAGATTTGCTTCGATTTGGCTATTCAGCTCATGCCAAATATTCTTCAACGCAGATATATGCTTCCTTATGTCATGTTCAGGATCCTTATTATAATCAAAGAATTTCAGACAGAGATCATAACTTCTGTCTTCGCTACTTCCACTGTATAGGCGTTCTAGTTCGTCCCATACTTCTTTTGCACTTTTGTAACGCATGACTTGCTCCAGTAACTCATCGGTCATATTTGTTGTCATCAGAGTCAATATTGTGCAATCTATCTTTATAAATTGTAATAAATCGTTCTCATACTTCACTTTTGCAGCAGCATCAGCAGTCACTGCTGGTTCTCCGGGTTTAATCATTTTTCCTTCTAAAATTTGATCAGCTCCGGGAATTGCTCTGCACACTGTTTCGATCCTATATCTCCAGTGCTTGTAGTTGTTTCCGTTTAGGTGCACTATTTGCACCTTTGAGGCTTCTGCTATAGCCTTATCCATCTCGGAAAAACTTTTTTAGCACTTTCTACTTTAAACTTAAACTTTTTTGCACACTTTGAGTTTTACTCTGCTACCATATTAAAGTGAACGTTAAGTTAGGTAATAAGATATAAGAAAACATTAGTTTTTATAGAGAATCGAAAAATATATATTGACAATAAAACAAGAGACAAGTAAAAGACATTATCAACAGTCTGTCGCTAAGCAACCGAGACCATAGTCAACCTGTCACCTCAACACGTTTGTCCCATATTATCTCGGGAATGCATGGAGGCGACGAGTTGAAACTAAATTAACATATTTTCAAGTCAACAATCTATTGAAATGAAGCTTTAAAAAAATCTAACTTGAAAATTAACGTAAAAAAGTAGGACCGTTTATGTCGCAAAGAACGTATAACCAAGTAACTTAGGTACCTACTAACTAACTATATTTCGACACTCTCAAGGGAATTAAAATTCATATAGTACTTTCCGTTGACCTAGAACTATGGGGAAGTAATATTGTCTTTTTAACCGACTTCAAAAAAGGAGGAGGTTATCAATTCGACGGTTTTTTTTTATGTATGTTCTACCATAACTTCGCCAGTTGTTAACAGATTTTTATAATTCTTTTTTTATCTGAAAGAAAATGGTTTATGTGTGGTCCCATATAATTTTTACGAAGATCTGGCTAGTAGTTTTTTCATAATCTTGAAAAATATCAATCACCTTTTGGCAAGTAGTCGTTTACCTAGATGACATTGTTGTGTATGGGCTGATTTTTAATGTAAGTAACGGCACATGATGTAACTAAAAAATCTGAAATAAAAACATTTTATAAAAAAAATTCAAACCGACTTCAAAAAGTAAAAAATAAAACTTTTGGAGTCGGTGCTAGCTAGCTAAGGCCAAAAAAATATATAGTTAATAGAAGTGCAATGTAGAATGCCCTGGCTGGCACCGACTCCAAAAGTTTTATTTTTTAGTTTTTGAAGTCGGTTTGATTTTTTTTTATAAAATGTTTTTACTAGATACAATTACATGGAAAAATGTGAAAACTATACATTTGAAGGGCTAAAGGGGAGAATTGGGTAAGTCACATTCACCAAATTTGTCAGTATTGTCGTTTAAAGTTTCGATACCATTTAATTACTAACTAGCAAATATTTCGCATACATAAATAATTGCATTTAAAAGGACATTTGTTATGTTATATCCGGAACTCCTAAGTAAAATTAATCTGAAAATTCCAGCCCCAAATCTTCGTCAGAGATATGTTCTGCTTCGCATTCCCTTCACGCGAACTAATTACAGAGCAAACAGTTATTTGGTTAGATCATGCAAGCTGTTCAACACTTTCAATTGTGAGTTTATGAATGATAGCCGATTGGATCTGTTTTGTAGCTCAATAAGGCACCTGCGTAAATTGATGATGGATAACGACACTGCTTTTCAACAGCTTAAGTAATGCTTAAATTGTTTTATAATATCATTTTTTTCTATCTTCAACTGCTTATTTATCTGTTAATTTCACTTACCATTATGTAACTACTATGTGGAACTATGTGGAAGTTTGTAATTAGCTTTTAAGTGCTTGCTTATTTACCTTATTTGTAAATAGGTACTGCTGTAAACTTCCCAAAGAAAATAAAATAAAATAAAATAATAAATATTTATATGGTATCGTCTTCTGTGAAAAAAATACCCAATTCAAAATAAAACTGTAATTCTGTTCTAAAGGTTTAGCCGTCTGGAGTCTGGAGAATAAGTAGCTTAGTCCAGGATTGGTCCAGGTCCTGGCTAAAAACAGGCTAGGGCCTGTTTTCCCATAAATTCAAAGTGTTATGTATTTCCATAAACTTGAATAAAAATTAAATAACAGCATGCCAAACCATTACTTTAGTGAAATGAAATTATTATTACTCACAAAATTAAAATTATGTGTATATGATTATTTTTCTTGTTTTTACTGCCGGATTCCCCAATTTTCACGTTCTCTTTTTATTTTTCTTCTTTTCTGACGTGAAATCGTTTTTTTTTTCACTGTCGTCACTCATTTTATGCTTAATAACACAGTATTTATAACAGTAATGTCAATTTTTTAAACAAAGACCACCAACAATTCTAAATCTAAAAAAATGATAACTTTAATTCTGGAAACTGAATTTCGGAAAAAACCGCGAGACTAATTCCTAAACTATTTGACCAACACGTGCTAAATAACTCTGAGTTGATTGATGCACAATTACTATTTAACACCCGTGCTTCCAATCCATGGGCCAATCAATTCACCAATCGCGGCACAGTGTACAATTACCCGTAGTTACCGTATACGTGTTATTATACACGGCCATCTGTGGCCCTACCGCGTAAGTGCCGTCGTCATCGCTGTTAACTTCACTTTGACAGCCGACGGCGTTTTGGTTCAACGCAACTTTAACGTTATCGTCCTAATAATAAGATTCCTTTTCCATAAAGAGTTTATTCCAATTACTTTACTCTTTGGTTTTTACTCGACTCTGTGTGGGACCGAGGCAGCGCTATAGCATCAGCGCTCGCGTGTTAAGAATTGCGCCCATATTTTACACGTCGAGGACGTCGACGATGTCGACGACACTTACGCGGTAGGCCCACAGATGACCGTGTACAATTAACACTTATACGGCAACTACGGGTAATTGTACACTGTGCCGCGATTGGTGCATTTGATACGGGTTCGTTTACAATTAAACGTTGCTGACCTCGTTTGTTTATAAACTAACCGCTGGACAATGAGTATTTATAAATAACGAAAAATTATCTGTTTTTAACCGACTTCAAAAAAAGGAGGAGGTTCTCAAGTCGACTGTATTTTTTATTTTTTTTTATGTATCGACGGTTAAAAGGCGATTTGACTCAAGCGCCATTTTGACAACTTTACAGGAGAGCGATTTAAAGATTTAAAAAAGGAAAAAAAAATTACTGTATTAAAACTACTTGATATATTGAATTAAAGCTGCTGAATACCAAATCTAAAGGCAATCTTCTATGATACTCAATATAGATTATTATTATAGTCTTGTTATTTATTAAAATAAATGTCGCTTGAGACATAATGCATTATTTTCTGATCAAGGCGAATTGATTGAAGTAGCAGAAATAGTATCACTAGATTAAAGTAAAATGATTGACATGCCTTACTCGCAATAATTCATTGACGGCAAAATGAGTTGACTTACATAGCTTACTATTATAGATCGAGTAGAAAATTCTTAAATAACAAACATTTTGCCCATAGATATGGGTAGAACGACTTAAAGCCAATAAATTAAAATAGCAGATAAAAGAAAAAGATTTTATGAGACTTCCTAATGTCAAAAAAGCAAATATTTAATTTTTGAATATTTTGATGAATTTAGCACATATTTAAAAGGTTACATTAAGGGACACCCTAACCCAGTTTTCATGAGTTAAAGTAAAAAAGGGTAATTGTAATCAACTCTTAATTATACTCAACTTTTCATTATAATCAACTTTTCACTATAATCAACTTTTATTTGTAATAATTAAGTATTCACTAAAATCAGTCTTATTAGCCTCTTGACATTTTTTTAATAACATTATCAATTTTGAACTGAATTTATTGGATTTCCTCCTCCGCCTCAGAATCTTCAATGTCCGTGTCAATTAAAACATCCTTCCCATTTCCAGATGGTAAAGTCAAATATTCACGATGAAATATTTTCGGGATCACGCCAGTTTCGCATATTTTTTTCAAATCATTATACTTAGATTTCGTTATTGGCAATAAAGCCTTGTATAATGGCTTAGGATTAACTACTTTCTGTTTGGGATTGACTGGGATTGCCTCTTCTGGCGATCCGTCTTTCATTGAGTATTTGATAAATACAAAGCAGATTTTTTAAATGTGGCTGTACGGATCTTACAAATTTTTCCCGTAAGGTTTCCTTTAAAGTATTTGTCGGAAATTTCTTCATAATGTTTAAAATCAGTGTAAGTTAACCACTGAACATGGTAGGGACTCACTTCTTTTCTAGCAACCTGGCAAATTGTTAGCCATTGAGTAGGGGCCCATACTATAGTGTTTCTGACATTATTTTCTATTGCAGAGTGCATGCTATCAACGCTCATCTCAGTATGGCCTGGTAGTAAATAGTTTAGCTGAATGGACTCAAGAGTTTTTGATTTTGATAGTGCATTATGTACAGCAGCCATAACAATTCGGTTTTTGTTTTGTCCAGGACATGAGTCCGAGTAAAGGATCAAATGTTTGACAGTGCCACGCATATCTACAGTATAAATGTATTGTTCTAAAATAGTAGCAACCTCATTACCGCCTCTTTTAGCATCTGATTCCCCCCACAGGTAACAATAGCCTTCTCTTGTCACATTTTCATAAAAGCAAAGATTATAAACTGCATATTTACGAGTGTAGAAAAGCAAGATACTATTGCCATGTGGGGTATTCAAAACTTTTTGCAAATCAAATGAAGCGGATAATATTGAGGGGTTGTCTTTTCCCAATTCCCTGTGGAAGTTCAATCTAATTTTAGATGCAAGTTTTTCCGCAAGGTGTTCTTGTTTTTCATCTGAAAAATCATTTGGATTTGACTCGAAACGCAAACATTTCAAGCATTTATCTTTTTTAGACACATGAAAGCCAATATTGAATTCTTTATTAAAAATATCTCTGAACACACTTTCGCTGACAACGTTTTGGAATGGCGACCGCGCACAGGACGACGCTCCGTGGGTAGGCCCCCGACAAGATGGACCGAAGATCTGGTGAAGGTCGCGGGAAGCCGCTGGATGCAGTTTGCGCAGGAGCGATCGTTGTGGAGATCCTTGGGGGAGCCCTATACCCAGCAGTGGGTGTCATGTGGCAGAGGCGACGATATTTCACGCTGGAACAGCTACTTATCCTATATAAAGCTAAATAACGATGTGGCTGTATAAGACTGTTATACGTCCCATAATCACATACGGAGCCGTTGCCTGGTGGTCCAAAACAGAGCAAAGAACCGTAATCAACAAGCTGCAGAAATTCCAAAGATTGGCATGCTCTGCGATAACAGGCTGCATGCGAACAACCCCCACAGTCGCCCTTGAAGTAGCTCTGGATCTAACACCCCTGGACCTGTTTATACAACAGGAAGCCTCCATGGCTGCTATAAGGCTTAAACACCTGGGTCTGTGGTACAACCAAGAGGGTCCTCACTCCAAATTGTGGAATAATTTAGTGAAACATGAGTCACTAATCGCTGCCCCATGCGACAGGATCCCTAAACAATACATTTTCGAAAAAAATTACCAAATACAGTTATTTGAAAGTGACCAAGACTACTCTGGCATACATGAAGTCCGAATTTATACGGACGGTTCCAAGATGGGGATTGGCACTGGAGCCGGAGTATTCTCACAAGACCTAAATATCAAAACTTCACTAGCACTAGGCCAACACAGTTCGATATTTCAATGCGAATGTGTTGCAATAATAAACGCAGCTACCACGGCCCTGTCTAGAGGTATGAAGGAACTGAACATCCGCATACTGACCGACAGTATGGCCGTCCTAACAGCACTGGAGGCCAACACGATCAACTCCAGCATTGTCTACGAATGCCACCGAGTCTTGGATCGTTTAGCATCCAACAACAACAGTGTAATCCTACAATGGATTAAAGGGCATAGCGGATCACACGGGAACGATGCCGCCGATGAGCTGGCAAGAAGGGGATCTTCCACAACAGTGGCTGGACCCATACCCATTCTGCCACTCCCATTCAGCCAATTGCGCTCATGGGTAAGACAGCGTACTCGTGCTGCACATAATAAGCGTTGGGTAGATCAAACAAGCTGTAGACAGTCCAAGCTGGCGATGACTGCAGTCTCGCCGCGTTTGACCTGTAGACTGCTAAGCCTTAATCGTCCGGACCTCCGAATAGTTGTAGGCACACTTACAGGTCACCTACCTTTAAACCGACAACTATTCATCATGAATGCGACAGACAGCCCCCTATGTAGGGGATGCCTGGACGCAGAGGAAACAGCCGCCCACGTAATCCTGGAGTGCGTGGGTTTGGCCGCAAAACGGGCAGAAACCCTCAAAGACGTGAGGTCGCTCCTAGAAGCCTGTGAACGCCCCAGGAGGCTTCTGCGCTTCTGGAAGGAGCTGGGATGGCTTAACTAGCCATACCGATGCTATGTTCACGCATAACGGACCAAATGAGAGTCTAAATGCGGAGAAAAGAGCCCATCACCAATACCATAATAATACCTATATAAAGCTCAAATTCGTCCGCAAAATACCAGCTAGCCGCACTCGAATCGGTGGAACGCAGAGCCAGAAAATTCGTTGGTGCGATAATCTAGTGAATACCAAGCTCCATAGTGTCCCTCATCGTCGAAGAGTAGCCTCACTGTCGGTGTTCAACAGATTGTGCTTCGGAAAGTGTGCTATTAAGCTACATGAGCTCATCCTGCCGGCTCCGTTTACCACCGTGAGTCCAAACGTACTGCGGGCTAACACCCCTACCTGGTTGATATTCCTCGTTTGCGTACAAAGCGCTTCTCCTCATCTTTTATAATGCGTACAACCAGGGTGTAGAACTCCCTGCCTGCGTCTGCATTCCCGGGACTCTATGGTGGTTTTCGTGAACCGATTATTGTAATCGTTTTTTAGATCATATCTCTCTATGAAAATAATAACTGAGTGTCGCAAGCATTTGTTTACAAAAAAGTTCAGGTTAACTGAATATTTGCCTTCTGCAGAAGCTACCCTCAAACAACAAACCTTACCTTACCTTAGTACCTTAAGGGCAATTTTACGGGCTGTTTATGTTTGGGGACAGTGCCTTATCAAGAAGCAAAATATTCCTTGCCCATCTGAATGGGGTTGGCGGAAAGTAGAAGAAGCTTGGGTGCCACAGAAGACCCAAAGTCCTATGGCGGCTCAAGCACGCCTAGAAATCCTAGAATTGATAAGATGACGGTGAGTGAAATCTTGCAGTTCCAAATGCAATTGTTGCTCGCCGACGACTGAATCGACGCTCGAGAGTTGATACCTACCGTGCGCGGGTGGCTCAAACGCTTGAACTTTTGTTTACGTTCGGATTCAAATGACAAATGCGAAAATGGCTTTTGACACTGACGGTGATTTAATGAGCTTGACTTCATTAGTTAGTATAAAGTCTAAAAGACCTACATACCTTAACCACTTTAGGTATAGCGCTTAACCGTAGGAATTGCAAAATATAAAATGTATTGAAATTGATTCAAGTTACACTAAAAACACATATAATTTACGGCAATAAGGTTCAAGCGACAATTTCGGCACATATTATTCAAAGTAAAAAGAATGAAAAACCACTGAAACCTTTTATAATGCAAGCGCAAATGACTGAAGCGACATCGTCTTCAAATATTGATCTTGGTAAAATGCTTCAAAGTACAATGTATGTTAATTTTAGTTTAGGTAAAAATGAATGAAAAGTCGATTTTGTGAAAAACCGTAAAAAGCTAATTAATTTAAATCACAAGCTTCAGTATAAATGCGTTATTTGAATTGGCTGAAATGCGCAATTAAAAAAATATGTATAAAATCGTGTCGCTTGATACTTTAGTGACAAAAATGATTGCTGTATTGCCAATGGAGTGAAGCGACAAAAAAATGCTCCGATTGGAACCAAACTAGGCTCAAAAGACGCAGAAAAAAATGCTGATTTCAACTATGTATATAAGTCAATACCGGCCAAAGTGGCGCTTAAGTCAATTTGCCTTTTACCCGTCGGTATGTTCCACCATAACTTCGCCAGTTGTTAACAGATTTTTATAATTCTTTTTTTATCTGGAAGAAAATGGTTTATGTGTGGTCCCATATAATTTTTATGAAAATCTGGCTAGCAGTTTTTTCATAATCCTGAAAAATATCAATCACCTTTTGGCAAGTAGTCGTATACCTAGATGACATCATTGTTGTGTATGGGCTGATTTTTAGTGTAAGTAACGGCACATAATGTAACAAAAAAATCTGAAATAAAAACATTTTATAAAAAAAAAAATCAAACCGACTTCAAAAAGTAAAAAATAAAACTTTTAGAGTCGGTGCTAGTTAGCTAAGGCCAAAAAAAATATAGTTAATAGAAGTGCAATGTAGAATGCTTTGGCTGGCACCGACTCCAAAAGTTTTATTTTTTACTTTTTGAAGTCGGTTTGATTTTTTTTTTATAAAATGTTTTATTGCAAACTTTTTACAGGCAGTTATTCTGCAGTTTATAAATACCCCCGATTATTTGAAAACAATCCGTTCTTGCAAAAAGACGGTGACATACACCTCGCTATGTAGGTACGAATTTGTGTGGAACCCTCGGTGGGCGCGTCCGACCCGCACTACCGCACTACCGACCCGCACTTTAATGGATTAAGTACCAAACAACTGTTTGGTACTTAATCCATTAAAGACTAAGTACATGATATTTGGTACGGAAAAAATGAAACTAGTATTGCCAGATTCTTTGAAAGTTGAGTTGATGAGTGAGCCTATAGAGAGAGTGGATATCGCGCGTAATCTTGGCTTAAACATAGATGCGGGCTTAAGATTTGAAAAACACCTAGCCGTCACTGTTCAAAATTGTTTCTATAGACTTAAAGTTTTATATAAAATTAGACCGTATCTATCTGAAAACCTACGATTGCGCTTGGTTGAGTCACTAGTATTATCTAAATTGAACTACGCTGACACTGTCTACGGTCCACGTCTACTAGCTCGGTCAAACAGGCTTATTCAAAGAGTGCAAAACGCATGTGCGCGCTTCTGCTACTCTATACCTCATCGCAGCCACGTCACTCCGTTCTTGAATGAGCATCATTTACTAAAAATGAAATCCCGCCGTAAACTACATCTTGCCTGTCTACTTTTTGGCGTGATTAGGGCAAAGGAACCAAAGTATCTGTATAACAGACTCGCTTGGCTTAGTAGCAAGAGGCAGTGTTCCCTGCAGCTGGCTACGCAGTCTCATAGGTCGGCATGTTTCAGGGGTAGCTTTCGTTACGCAGCGTCCAAAATTTGGAACAATATTCCTCCGCCTCTGAGAGAAAGCAGTTCTGTACATGTTTTCAAAAAACAGCTGAGATTGCACCTTATTAATGCACAGCGAGAGTTGGGCTGCATAAAATATATTGACGCCTCTTTTATATAGTACTTAATCATTTTATTATTTATTAATTCTATTATTGTTATATATATATATTTATATTATTTTTTTATAGTATTAGTATTACTTATTTATATTTGTCATGATAATTTTTTTTTGTTATTCTTACACATCATTCATTAACTTACACTCATCACATCAGTCACACACTATTGTTGCACTCCAAAAATACCTACAGCTACTATAATAACATATATACAAACAAATAAATTTCATATAGGAGACGCGTGCTTGTTATTTTATAAATGTTAGTTTTAATCTTAGTTTTATTTTGTTTTCATTTTTTCGATGCCTCCGTATTGACATCGACGTGTCAATAAAAAAGTGGGTCTAGTTGAAAACCAGCGTCAGCTTCAACACTGACACATGCTGAACTAGATCCCTTTTGATGCAGCCATGTGGAACATTTGGTTATAAGATTTTTGTGTATTTTTTGTCATATGTTGTCTATGTCCTCTGCCTGTATCAAATAAATGTTATGATTTATGATTTATGATTTATGATTTACTAGTCCGGTTTTTATGTATTTCATACACCATAATTCGGGCAAACTTGTCCGTCATGTATGGGAAAAGAGATAAAATAAATAAAGTACATCGTTGTGAGACCGCCGCGCGGTTTTGTGATGCTGTATGATTTAAACTACTTTTATGCATAAAAAATATAAAACATTTAATTATAACTTTTTAATTTTGCATTTTACAATGCTATTTTTATGTGATAAATATTAAACAAGAAAATATACTAGAAAAAAGCTACTAGTCTCATGTCGCCAGGGCGACATGAGACTAAGACTAGTTAATTAGATGGCTGTTTCATCTTAATCGATAGTCGAACATCTGTAAAGATGTTTCTTTCGAATGCGAGGATATTTCTCTCATTGATGAAGCGACGGTGGCCAACACCGTAGAACGGTGAATATACTAGAAAAATTCGACGTGTCCTCATAGGTCTCTGTAGCATTATTGGTTAGTGCATTGGGCCGGACTCCCAAGGATGCGGGTTCGGATCCCGTCAGGGCGACATGAGACTAGTTGCTTTTTCTAGTATATTTTCTTGTTTAATATTTATCACATAAAACATTTAATTTATAAAATAATCATTCATGCAATTTGAATCTTTTACCTACATGAGCTCATTTACAAGTAGATATAAAATAATAAATTTTAGCAAAAAGAATAATTTGTATTAATTTATATTACTTATAAAAGTCAAATTCTGTAATCTAATAATACCTAGTAACTACTAATACTAGTAGTAACTATTGCTTAAAGTTTTTGCAGATTTACCTGACCAGAGGGAAGGTAAGTAGGAAAGTAAGTCAAATAACCTATTTAATCATTAATTTAGATAATTGGTTTTATGTAGTTTCTAATAAAATTCTTGTTTAATTTAGCTATTTCAAAAATGTCCGGATTCACACTTCCCCCGACACAACGGCGGCATGACAAATGGAACCAACCACAGATCCGAGTACCCCCCGTATTTGGTTGCCGTAATTAGAAATTTCACCAGCAAAATTCGGTTTTGTTTGGACAGCGAATTGGGTGTCCGCATCGCACCTCGTGGGGATTTAATATTAATCACTATTATTGAAAAAGAAGTGTCTCCTTGTCCATCAATATTATAATAAATTCTACAATCAAAATTATACCAAACTGTTTCCTGATTTATTTGGAAAAACACCACTCAACGGGTGGTGAACATGGTGAACGCATTTAAAGTAAAAAAGTAAAGTCAAAAGATAAATCAAGCTTATGAAAAGAAATCCAGTGAAATTGGTTTTTAAAAGTTTCCGCCTGGTTTCCGCCAATTTTAAACAAAAAAAATTAGATATTGAACTATGTTATTAAGATGAAATTGTTTCTTGTATTTTTATATAAATATTTTTTTAATGACGGGGAAACTTTTAGCCTTCATCATGCCTGATGTTAAGTATTGATAAGGCTGAAGATGGCTTCTCCCGGAACCCTCAACCACTGAGGAACTGGCTGTCTAATCTCTAACTGGCGGAACATAACAATGCTGAAAACATTGTTGTTATGGCGTCAGACTTGGATAAGATGGCGGTAACAAGTCCTACCAACAACCAAACCGAAAACAATATAACCACATTGTTGCCACTTGATCACAGAGGCGGTTAAATATTACTTATTACTTATGTGCATCAGCTACCTACTTAACAATATAGAACTTGGATTTATGTAATGCATGTAAAATTTATTATTAATTTTCCACAGATTAACATAACTCCGTGCACACACACTGAATTTCCGATTTCACTAGCGAAAATTACAGAGTGCATTAAACTAATTGGTCTGTGTTATATCGTCAAAGAAGCTGTTAATGAAATTAAAATCGCTTTTAAAATGATGCATCATATATTTATTTTTAATTTATATTTTAATGAGTACATTTGAAAAATTACAGCATTTTGAACTTCTAGGTTCGATTTCCTGTCGACAACCAAAATTAACTGGTGCTTTCAGCAGTTAAGGCGATACTCGAAAAAAATATGCTGAAGCGAGATAGCAATGAGAAAACGACGCGCACGGAAGTGAGACCGATTTTGCAGATTAGGCAAAAAAAACACAAAATCACTTCGAATTAAAAAACTACAGCGATTTTTAAAAAATGCTTCTATACGATCCTAAATATTATTGGTGTCCACTTATTAAACCAATTTCCAATAGCATAAGTAACCCCATTTAAGAATAATCTTGAATTTTCGCATTTTTTAGAGGTCTTTTCGAAAACAAAAACTGTCGAGGCAAAATCATAAAATCGTGTTTTTGAAACTATACGAATCTAGATAAAGGTATGAAGAAATATATATGTTATTACCAGATTTGTAACAACTGTAACCGTGCTATATCAAAAAGTCCATACTTTTTCCGAGTAGCGCCTTAAAATGTTACATAGCCAGTTCCTCAGTGGTTGAGGATTCCGCAAGAAGCGCGATTCCTTCAGTCTTCAGTCTTATTGACGTCTCGTATGACGACGGCGAAACATTTCCTCGATGTAGATAAAAATTATAGCATTGCCAAATGTAAGACATAATTATAAAATACATTTCTGTTATTCCGATTTTACATCTGCAACATTTATCTCGGTTAGATTAACTAATTTCCAAAACATTAGACGAGAGAAGTCTTTAAACGAATTAAACGCTTAATAAATTCTGTTTTGTTAGAACAATTCGGCGGGCCCGTGGATTGTTGCAGACGTCAAAGTAATCTAATATTAGTTCTCATTCCAACGTGCCGCCATAGTGTACACACGGCAGCAGAACAACTTATAAAAATGTAAATAAGATAAGTAAATAATATACATTAATTCGCTATGCCCTTACAGGGTCATGTTTTCCGGTAATATCCATGTTTTATAAGATCTTATGTAACCAATAATGTTGCAATAAAATATATGACTATGACTATGACTAAATGTTTATTTCCATCATATACAGCACACACATTCATGCAAACAAGAATATACTACAAAAATTAAGGGCATATAAGTATAAGTAGTTATAGTTAGCTGTGTAGTGTCGGCTTAGAATAGCACTACCCCCTCTCATCCCGTGGGTGTCGGAAAAGGTGATTAAGTGACTCGGTCTTCGGGAGACGGGCAGCAGCGTCTCCTACAAACTTGGCCATACTGCGATTGCCAACCCGCCGACCAAGCGTGGCGATTATGGTGGGTGTGAAAGAGTCAAAGCGATAGCTTTTACGATTAAGAATATTTTGCCAAACTCGTACTAGGGATACTGGAGTGCGATTGCACTGTGCCACCGGCATTCGCAATAGGCCTAATTAGTGAGAGCTCTTGTAAACATTCATCTGTATTACGGGGAGATGTTCGCCTGATCTGAAAACAAAACATCTGAAGCCGCCGCGTGCGCCCCGTACGCGCCGTGTGCCCCGTGCGCCCCGTAAGCCCCGTGCGTCGCCGCGCCCGCCTCTGGAATGCCTAAGTTGACTGGGCTACGAGCTACGACGTAGTAGCGTTTATTTTATCATTGGTGTTTTGATAAAAACTCATGTTTTTATGCAAATTAACTATCAAAACAATATTCAAGGTAAAATTGAATATTGTAACTCCTGGCGCACAGTGCATCAAAACTGTTATTTGAGTGACTTATAGGATTCAACTCACCTTAAAAACTCCTATGAACGCCACAATCTAGATGGATCTAGATGGATAGTGTTATTAATTAATAAAGGGGTTTTAACTTTTTTTTGTGTGAATGCTGTCCTCGTCCAAATCCGTAGTATGAGATTGAGACGTCATCTTGATTTTTTTTTTAAATGACGTCGCACCATAGTACCTATATATGTATAAATCAACAGGGGACACACAAAAGAACAAAAAAAAATAATATATAATGCCCCAAAGTGTCGCGTTTGCCAGATAATTAGAGTTAACGCTTTAGGGCATTATGTTCTATGATATTTTTGTTTATCTTTACGTCCCCTATCCAATTATATAGAAATTGGAGTGTGCGCTTTTTTGAAAATTGACCGCTGACGTGGCCAAAAATTTCAAACCCCTTTGTCCTAAAATATTTTTGGCTATAATAAATTTTAAATAAAGAAAATATTGGAAAAAATCAACTCGGCCACAAGTGAATTCTCAGATGGGACTCGAACCCACGACCTTTGGAAATCCGGTCCAATGTTCTAACCACTGAACTACCGAGACTTGCGGACCACCGTCGAAATTCTCCAACTAACTTTGGAAAGTTTTGGAATGCTACAACTAAAATGAACCTCAGGCCTGGCCTTCAGCGCTTTTTATGCTTTCTTTGCACTTCTCGAACGCATCTATTGACGTTTGTGTCCACTTCATCCTGTCCGTAGTAGGCAAAGGAAAGTTGGTAATTGGCTTAGTCCTTTCATCCAGCGGTCGTATGCCATCCTTGGATATGTGGTAGCCCAGAAAATCCAGTTCTTTTCTGTTCTCTGCCCAATTCACATTTATCCACGTTCAATGTGATGCCGTATTATGTGCAATAAAGTGTTTTATTATTATTATTGTTCGTTAGGAAAGCCGCACCATAGACTTTTGTCTGGTGTGGATCAAATTACTTTAAATAACTGGTAAGCTGTGGTTGACCGCGGTTTGAAACCACTAAGTCTACTATCGTTTGATACTATAAGCATATCTACATTAAAAGGCGTTTGATCGTTGCGAATCTGCCAAAAATAATAGAAAAAATACGAAAGTAAAATACTGACCTTTTAATGTGATTGTATATAGAAAAAAGTAAGTGAATCAATTTATTTGTATGAATCAGAAACCGACAAGGTTTAGTTTTAGCTACTCATTTTACCTACATTGCCTACATACCAATGTTGTTAAGTACCTATTTAATAACTCTAAATTAGGAACTCAACATTTATATTTTCTAACTTTTCATGCTGTCTGACCAGCGAAACATGTTGACCATAGTATCTTTACAACATCCATGTAGCCGTGTTTCTTGCAAAATAAATTATTCTTATTCTTATTCTTATTCTAGGTATAGGATTACACACTGACTATTCACTTTTATATATAATCCCGAATCATCTGGAAAACAGAAATTAAAATGAACATAACAAAAACTTAAAATCGAAATGTTAATGTAATAGTTATTTGTTATGCATGGCTGGTAAGTTGGATTTCGCTACGAGTTACGTCTATTTCAAAAGTACAAACGCTAAATCTTTTCCACTGACACCAATTTTTCACCTCACAACAGCGAGGAAAACTTTTTGGTTGTTTCCGCGGTCAACTTTCGGTAAAAATCTTTTAACAAAAAGGTTATTTAGCGGCGAGTTACCTCTATTGAAATCTGAGCAAGTGAAGGATTCTAGGATTGAACCACGAGCGTAGCGAGTGATTCAAAGATTGAATCCTGAGCGACGCGAGGATTCAAAGGTACAAGACGCTAAAACACTTTTCTGCCGAGCGCAACACACAATTTTAAAAATTGTGACAAAAAATTTTACAAAAGGGAGTATTATAGTTAATTCAAAGTTATTTAAAGTAGTTATATATTTTTACTTATTAATAAGAATAAAAACGATTCCGTAAATGTCGACACTGACATGAGGTACAAGACAAAGACAATTTAAAAATAAAGATTTATGTCACAGTCCAAAATCCAATTATAGGTTGTGAAAACTCACCCAGCCTATTCACAAATTCTTATAACAAAAAGTTTAATCTTATTGTTATTGTTTTTATGATTCAATGATCTAAAATAATATAATAAAACGAAAACGAAGAATTATAATTAATTTAAAGCTATTTAAAATAAGAATCAAATATTTAAAAAAAGTCAACAGTGAGATTCGGAACGCATTATGACATATTTTTAGGTATTAAATTAAAAAAGTACTTTGCCGCGCTAGGCCGCAAAAAGCTATTTTCTACGCCAAAACTGATTAACAAAACCTCCTTTTCAGAGCGTGTGAGGTGAAAAGGTTTATTGTCACGTTCCGAAACCCAATCATAGGTTGTGAAATCTCACCCAGCCTAAGTATAAAATTCTTATAACAAATAGTTTATCTTATTGTTAGTATTTTCATGATTCAAGGAACTAAAATAATAGGTATAAAAACCAAAACGGAGTATTAAAATTAATTCAAAGTTAGTTACAATAAGAATAAAAAGTAACAAAAAAGTCAATAGTGCGATTCGGAACGCATTATGACATAAATTAAAAAAGTACATTACCGCGCTAGGCCGCAAAAAGCGATTTTCTACGCGGAAACTGAATGACAAATCTTCCTTTTTCGAGCGTGAGAGGTGAAAATAACTATTATTTTATTGTACCTACATACTAAGATACGTTATTGACTGTTTAACTTGTGAAACAATAATATCTGTTCACAAACTCATTAATTCGAATGAATGAACCACAAATTCAAATTATGATAAATACACAATAGCAGCCACCAGAAGTACTCAATAACACGTTATTCATTGTGAAATAATATTAGTAATTATAAATAGTAGTACTGTGACAACCATAAAAGTAGCCCATTTAATAAATGGCACGGAAAATCAGTCATAGTAAACGGAAATAAAGTATGTAAACATTTTAAAGTGTACGTACTAAAGATTTACTCATGCTTGAATTTTGAAAATTAATTGTCTTTCTTTGAGTATATTTTGGTTATCAAACAACAAAATAATAATTCGTCATCAGCCATTTTAATGTCCCCACTGCTGGGGCACAGGCCTTCTTTATGGATGGATAAGGAGAACGGGCCATGACCCACCACGCGGCCGCGGGCCCAATGCGGATTGGTGGGTTTAACGACTGCAAATACAGTAGGGGCCAACGGCTTAACGTGCCTAACGAAGCACGGAGGAGCTCGAGATAGTAAATTTTCGGTCATCCATCCCGTGACCGACCATTGCGAAAGTTGCTTAACCTCAACAATAGCAGGCTGAGCGCGCGAACTACTGCGCCACGGGCTTCTCAAAAAAAAAAAATATTAATAAATTATAAATTAAATTAGCTTTAACAAATATGCGATCGATATCTGAATTTGTCTTGTTCATTAATATTTCTTCTCGGTTAAAAGAGTCTTGAATGCCTGGTAGGAAAATTTGAGGATTCAAAAGTGCTGGGTAGGCATTTGACCAACATCGTGTTTAACAAACAAGATGAAAACAAGAACAAACAAAATGTAAATGTTTGTCAAGTCGCGTGTGAATAGTAGGCAAGCGGGTTTTCACAACATCGCTTACCATCAGGCGAGATAGCGGTCAAGCGCTATATTATAGTAAAAAAAGTAATCAATAAACCTGGAAAATGTATGACATTTTCCGGGAAAATTACATACTGTTGGTTTTATTTTTGTAGTAAGTAACACTGCGTCCGTTTCACAGAGGAATGGATTCAGTTGAAGCATCAGCTAATGGACTTGGCAGATGATGGGAATGATGTTCGGATGACGAGAACTTGTATTTTTTTTTACAAATTCTTCTTTCAAATGCAATAATTTCATTATTGCATTTGAAATTATTGCATTTCATTTCAATTAATTTCCGAATTTCAAATTCAATAATTTCGTTTGACATAATTTCATTTGCCATTATTCTATTAGAAATAACGTTTCTGTTGCCATAACTATCAAATTACATAAAATTGATTGCTATAATTTCATTCTTCATAATCAATCAAACGCCATAACTACTTTATTCCATAATTTTATTTGCTTTACATGTCATTTTCAATATATTTAATATCCATAACAAGCATATACCATAAAACCTATACTGACTATTTATTAGAATTGTATGCAAACCCCCATGCAGGCAGCATAAATTATGCAGCCAGGCATGTGCAGCATGCATTATGCATGCTGCACATGCTTGGTATGCTGTATGCATGCAAGCAGGCATACAGCACGCAAGCAAGCATGCAACATGCAAGTCGACTGTCACGGCTCCGGCGCTGCGGGGTTCCGGCGGAGGTCCCACGCGTACTTATCGTCACAGATGGCTTTCGCTCACCACCGCAGCTTCGGCTTGCTGGCCAGCCTCAGCCGCGGCGGCTCGCTCATTGCCACCTGCTCCTCAGCACGCGGGCCGCCTCACCCCTACGCGCCTTCGCGGCTCTGAATTACACTCTAGGGGTCAGGCATACAAGACTACGGACAGTCGGGAGTCAACTGAGTTGGTTTTGAATATTATTCGTTTTTTTACTAATTGGTTATCTACATAAAGTTAGCTAAAAAAAACGTTATAAGACGTGTATTATTATGTCAAATAAAGATTATGTCGAATGATAATTATAGTTTCTAATAATTATAGAATTTGTAGATATGGCATCTCATTTTATGGCAAATGAGAGTTATAGCAAAATATATCATGCGTGAATGATTATATCATGCGTTATTACTTAGAATTATTCTAAGCGTTATTACTTAGTATAAATGAGAATAATGCAAACTAATATTATGACCGAGGATCATTAGGTATGGCAAATGAAATTATTGCAAGGAATATTATGAAAAACGAGACAATACCGTTTAAACTATAACCGTCAAAACACGGCTAAGTAAACTGTTACGTCATAATACACCTGGGACATAATCAACTGCAATTAGTTAATAATTTTTATTAAATTTTACCTACTTATGACTAATTTAATAGTTAAGTAGGTACTAATCGCAAATATTTTTTATCGTGAAGTGCCACCTGCAACTGATTATTGATAACGACAAATGTTTCCCAAAACTAATCTGATTATCTTACAATAAAAATAAAATGGTTGTCTTTAAGTACAATTTACACACAATACATTTACACAACACAATTTTAGTAATGACTTTTTATTTAAAAAAAACCGAATTCAATAAGTAAAAAATAAAATGAGTCGGTGCCAGCCAAGGCATTCTACATTGCACTTCTATTAACTATATTTTTATTTTTCTTGCCTTGGCTTTCACCGACTCCAAAAGATTTATATTTTACTTTTGAAATCAGTTTCTTTTGTTTTTATTTTTTTTTAAATTGTTACATCATGTGCCGTTATTAACACAAAAAATCAGCCCATACACAACTATGATGTCATCTAGGTAAACGACTACTTGCCAAAACGTAAATTATATTTTTCAGGATTATGAAAAAACTACTAACCAGATATTATTAAAATATATATGGGATCACACTTGAACTATGTTCTTTCAGAAAAAAAAGAATTATTAAAATCGATTCATACCTGACGACGTTTCATTAAATCATACATAAAGAAATGAAAATAAAATAATCAGTCGACTTGAGAACCTCTTCTTTTTTTAAGTCGGTTAAAAAGTGAGTTCTAGTGGAAAGAATGTTAACTCAAAAACAAAATCCTTCTTCTTAACGACCTACCCTATCCCAATAGGGAGATGGACTCTAGTAAGATTTTTACCAGAACACCACACAAACTGGAAAGACAATGAAGCGAGTCCTTTTTAACCGACTTCAAAAAAAGGAGGAGGCTCTCAAGTCGACTGTATTTTTTTTTTATTTTTTTTTATGTATGAACTTCGCCAGTTGTTAACAGATTTTTATAATTCTTTTTTTATCTGAAAGAAAATGGTTTATGTGTGGTCCCATATAATTTTTACGAAGATCTGGCTAGTAGTTTTTTCATAATCTTGAAAAATATCAATCACCTTTTGGCAAGTAGTCGTTTACCTAGATGACATTGTTGTGTATGGGCTGATTTTTAGTGTAAGTAACGGCACATGATGTAACAAAAAAATCTGAAATAAAAACATTTTACAAAAGCAAAAAATAAAACTTTTGGAGTCGGTGCCAGCCAGGGCATTCTACATTGCACTTCTATTACCTATATTATTTTTTTTGGCCTTAGCTAGCTAGCACCGACTCCAAAAGTTTTATTTTTTACTTTTTAAAGTCGGTTTGTTTTTTTTTTATAAAATGTTTTCTTTAAACAATATTTCACAATACCTTTCATAATACATAGCAATCCAACTAACCGACAGATAGCTTCAGAGATACACTCTTTATTTTATTTTTTTATTATTATGAAAATATATTTTCTTTAAATATAATAATTATTTCTTACACTCACACCAATTAACCCAGTCCAAGGAAAGCACTGTAAAGGCTTGTGCTATGGGATACTCACACAGAACATTAAAAGAGGTGTACTCATCATTGGCCACGACATCTTGACAGATGATTGTTGCAGTGTCATCATTTCCAATGGTCTAAATAACGCAACAACGTCTTTGGTGGCTCAGTAGTCCGATTGCAGCACCACATTTTTTGGCACATCTGCAATAGGTGAAACGCGTATCTGCTTTAGGTTCTCAAGTCAGGCTTTGTCATATTCTGACACTCCTTCGGATATATAACGTTGCCATTCTGGTGTCATTTCGGCGCGTGCTTCCCAGCAGCTCGTGTCCATACGGAAAGCCTCCATGTCTCGCTAACAAGAATCCTTGAATCTCAGCATAGGGCGGCCTACGGGTCTTTTGGCGTCAGCAATTTGTCCAAACATGACTTCACGCAGCACTCTCTTTTGGGGCACATACGGTAGACATGGCCCAGCCAGCATCATGTATTTATACATATATAAGTATTTATGTGTGGAAATATATATAAACGTCCATACGTCCAACGTCCGACTCGAGTGTACAAACGCTCTTATTCATCATACAAACATTTGCCCCTACCGTGGTTCGAACCCAGGACCTCAGAGTAGACGACACCTTGAAACCGGTGTACGTACCACTCTGTCACGGAGTTCGTCCACGGTCGTCGATAAATAACATTACAGAGTTTTGAATAAAATATACTGAACTTGTTCTAGATAAC
This sequence comes from Chrysoteuchia culmella, assembly GCA_910589605.1. Classification (NCBI taxonomy): domain Eukaryota; kingdom Metazoa; phylum Arthropoda; class Insecta; order Lepidoptera; family Crambidae; genus Chrysoteuchia; species Chrysoteuchia culmella. Next base: position 18,323,668 of record OU342659.1, read on the forward strand.
TAGTGTGGTTGTATAAAAATACTAATTTATTTAATAGAAACAAAATAGAATTGTTATCGACAGACAAGCGAACTCGGGCCATGTAACTAAAGATATTTTTTATCAAAAACTCTGATAACAATTACCTGATTAATAAATACGAATGGAATCAGTGCGTCGGTACAATTAGTGTCCGCGTCTCCACCATGTTGGGTCTTGTGGTATTCCTGGCTGCTGTCCTGGCCGTGCGCGCCCAGACTACGCCGGTAAACAGATGTGAGTATGCGCTTCATCTCAGTGGCCATATTTGCATATGTCGCACTCGCAGGATAAGTAGATAAATCGTTTTTTTTGCGAAAATCCTAGGGATATTGCGAAAACACGGGTAGTTAGACAATGGTGTTGTCATTTCTCAATCCTACTGAAAAACATAGGGTTTTTGCGAAAAAACGGGCTGCCTTAGTAAGACAGCGAAAATAATCCCTGGCTATTATGAAATCAAAACACTGATTGGCTGATCGGACCATCCAAAACAACATCTTCTCTGATTGGTTGACGACTTGACGTTTCAGATGTCAATCGATTCTCTCATGTGTAGTAAACATTCTGTGAACCAATCAGAGAAGAAGAAGAATGTGAAGAGTTAACAAGAAAGTAAAAATTAAGCCAATCAGAGTTAAAAATATCCAATGTTAATAAAGTAACCCGTATTTTTGCAAAAACCGTATCTTTTTTCAGTAAGATTGAGAAATGTCAACACCATTGTCTAATTATCCGTGTTTTTGCAATATGCCTAGGATTTTTGCGAAAATTCTATTTATTAAATCATCCTACGATACATATAAACCGTAGCCCTATACGTTCTCCTTTTAAATCGCAAAATAAAATAATAAGTTTCGTGTAAGTATGGTTTGAGGAGCCCGTGGCACAGTGGTTCGCACACTCGGCCGGCGATTGTAGCCGTTATGTAACTTTCGCAACGGTGGGTCACAGGATGATCACCTAAAATTTATTACCACGAGCTCCTCCGTGCTTCGGAAGGCACGTAAAACCGTTGGTCCCGGCTGTATTTACAATCGTTAAAACCACCAATCCGCGTTGGACCCGCGTGGTGGGTCATGGCCCATTCTTCTTATCCATCCATAAGAGAGGCCAGTGCCTTGTTCAATTACGTTTTAACAGTCGTGGGTTTTTTTTAATTTTTTTTTATTATGGTTTTCTATAGCGCAATCCAATCACATCCATCCTTATGGAAGGCCAGTATCCCAAAAGTGAACATTAAAATGGCTAATGGTCTGAAAATCAGCGTCACACTTGTTGTGGCAATAGCTGAAGTTGGAGACCCTTTTGACTATACATTTATTTTTATTTTATGGTTAATTCCGTCATTTCGTGCAAATAGAACTGTTTCGTGGAACGAAAAAATAATCTAAATATTACCTTTTTATGTCAAATTTCGAATAAAGGTTGTCACTGGATTAAAAAAAGTGAAAGGCACCTTATTATTTAATTTAAGTACTGAGAAAATAATAATTGAAAATTTGCACTAGATGGTAATTAAACGTAACTTACAAGACAAAGTTTGACATAGAACGAGGTGGGTACAAAGATTAACAGCACAATTTGCGAAACATTAAACTACATTAACATGCTCACAGTATGTTTGGATTAACCATGTAAATTTTAATACTTACATGCAATAACAAATATTTAATTTCTATCCAAAACAGCTCATTACCGTCAAAAAAATGGAGGGAACGGATAGTAATGTAAAGAATATGAATGAAAAAAATCACACATTTTCTTTTATATCGTCGTTTCTCAATTCATTAGAAAAAGTATAATCATTATTTATCAAAATGTATTTAAAAGACAAGTATTACTTACTGTAACAACTTGTGAAGCAACGAAGCACTATGGATGACACGAAGATCGGAAATAGTTGAATCAGCGGTAAAATCGCTCAGTGGCTGCCGCGGCTGGCTGACATGTTAAAACACGTTACTAGCAGAGCCGTGTAGATATCACAAAAATCACATTCACAATCCAGGGGCCCAATTCTGCTAATGCTTAGTCACAATGGATTTCCAGTGGTGTTTCAATGGTAGTGCTGTTTTACACAGTTCTTGTTACAACAGTCTAATAAACACTACTATTGAAACACCACTGAGAAACGATTATGACAAAAATTTTGCAGAATTGACCCCCTGGACCCGTATTCACTATGACCACTTACCGATTCCTTGCTCGAACCACGCAAAAGTCGTATATGTTTTCGACATTTTCAAAATTCGTTAAATTTAAAAGTTATTTTACTTGTTTGATAATTATACAACTAGTGACTTTCATGTACTTGTACAATAACTTTATAATTTGAGAGTATCATGTAGAAAACGACTTTTTAAAACGTCAAAACCAAGAACTACATTGGTGTGGTTTGAAGGAGGAATCGCTAAGTGGTCTCGCCTTCGACATCTCGAATTCGAAATTTTTTGGAGTCAAAAATCTGTATTAAAAGCTTACTGAAAGCAATCTTCGACATTATAGGATTATCAAAGATAATTGAAACTAAAGGATTTTGATAGTAGTAGCGATTTTAATTACATATTTACTAAAGAAATTAAGGAAACTTTTACTGTGACAATTAAAAAAATCGGCCAAGTGCGAGTTCTGTCTTTCACCCAAGGTTTCCTGGAAGAGATTGCTATGTACCAATAAGGTGTTCCTGTTTTTTGTATGTGTTTGTTTTTGTATCGTGTGCAATTAAGTTTCTATTATTATTATTATTAGGTACTATTATTATTATATTAAATACATCTACCCAAAATTACTAAAGAAATTAAGGAAACTTTTACTGTGACAATTAAAAAAATCGGCCAAGTGCGAGTTCTGTCTTTCACCCAAGGTTTCCTGGAAGAGATTGCTATGTACCAATAAGGTGTTCCTGTTTTTTGTATGTGTTTGTTTTTGTATCGTGTGCAATTAAGTTTCTATTATTATTATTATTAGGTACTATTATTATTATATTAAATACATCTACCCAAAATGCCACTATAATTTTTCGTCTGCAAAAATAACTATGTTTTTCATAGTGTTTGTATGAAAGACAAAGTTATATTTGGGCATATATAAAATGTGCTATAGCTCTGAAACTGCTAAGTTAAGATATTTCGTACAAACTAATTTTCGTTGAAAGTTTTTATAAAGATCTACAGCATATATTTTTTCACTTTCTTATTTTAAGATAACCCCCACACGTATAGGTTTGAAAAAAATATTTTCAGTTTCTGTTCCATGTATGGGGAACCCCCTTAATATATATATTTTTTATTTTAGTGTAAAAACCGTAAAGCGGTTTACAGAATACATCTACCTGTGTAATCCTCATAGTTTTGGAACAAAGTGGCTGTGACATTTTACCACTTTGGAAGTGTATATCTTTTAAACTGTTGTTTTAGAAACCTCAATGTATTTTTAAAGACCTATCTATAGATACCCCACAAGTATAGGTTTAATAAAAAAAAATATGTTTCAGTTCCATTTGGAAAATGTGCTATATTTCTAAAACTGCCAACTATATTTCGTTCAAACTAATTTTCGTTGAAAGTTTTTATTAAGATCTACAGCACTTTATTTTTTTATTTTTACTCTCTTATTTCAAAAGTAAGAGTATCCATAACACAAGTTCTTCATGAAACTTAACGTGGGCTAGATAATTGGTGTGATTGTATGCAATTATTTGGATGTAAGACTCAACTGCGACATACACTATTGCGAAAGACTGAACTGCGACAGATGGAACTGCGACAGTACGGAACTGCGACAGGTTAAGTTAGGTTAGATTTGCAGTGCAGTCCTGTCGCAGTTCCGTACTGTCGCAGTTCCATCTGTCGCAGTTCAGTCTTTCGCAATAGTGTATGTCGCAGTTGAGTCTTACACTCCAATCATTTAATTATTTATTTGTTTAATTATGTTACTTTCTTGCAGGTACCTGGCACTCTGGTGAGCTGCCGATCAACGTATACATAGACAACTGCGCCACCCCGCCCTGCCTGCTGCCGCAGCTGCAAGATGTCGTCGTCAGCATTGTCTTTAGGACTCGTGAGTACAGTCAGGGAACCTCCCGGTCGACCAGTAGAGTTTATTTAGGGAGCTTTATTTAAAAAAGTAGTAGATATATAGAAAATTTTAATATCAAAAATAATATAAAAATAACAGATATTGAAATAAAACAACTTTTACGGATATTAAACGCGCTATATTTCAAGAACTAAGTTGTAATTGTCCGTAGTTTTTGGTTTTTGTGCTGTAAAGGTCTGAAATGGCTGAAAGCTGAAAAACCCCTAAAAATATTCGATAAAATATATTTGATATCCGTAAAAGTTGTTTTATTTCAAAGAACAGTGCGCGCTAAAACATAAGATGTATGTAATTAACAGATATACCTTAGTACTTTCCGAAAAAATGAAATGAAAGATGTTTCTTTCGAATGCGAGGATATTTCTCTCATTGATGAAGCAACGGTGGCCAACACCGTAGAACGGTGAATATACTAGAAAAATTCGACGTGTCCTCATAGGTCTCTGTAGCATAATTGGTTAGTGCATTGGGCCGGACTCCCAAGGATGTGGGTTCGAATCCCGTCAGGGCGACATGAGACTAGTTGCTTTTTTCTGGTATATTTTCTTGTTTAATATTTATCACATAAAAAATAGCATTGTAAAATGCAAAATTAAAAAGTTATAATATTTTTTTTAGTAAAAAATGATCAATATTAGATTAACCATGTTATGAGGAAGGCATAAATGGGGTCCATTGTTATGCCGTTGACTGTACAAAAAATTTGCAAACCTAATGTAACGCATTTTGATTGATTGTTTTTTGCAACTTTATTGTTTTTTTTTTATAACCCGAAACCTGTAATAATATGTTTTACTCATTTTTTTTTTATTGTCTCGATGAACAACAAAAGAAAGGTGTCTTTATTTCGATTCTGAAAAAAAAGTGACTTTCTATACTTCCTTATTCTTAACAAAGCAAGTTCACAAGAATAAAATAATAATTAAGGAAATTGAACGAACGTTTAAATTTACTTAAAAGTATGAAATCATTAATTTTCAACTACACGAACTTGTTACTATTAATATTAAATTAAAATCTACCTACATACCTACACATTTGATACTGATACCAACATCCAGACTCTGGAGTCTGGACTATCACTGAGAAATTCTAAGCAGAAAAACTCAGGATACATTTTTTGATCTGACCCGGGATTTGAACCCAGAACTTCCGCGTTGCCGTCGAAGTGCCGTCTAAGAAATAAGTGCACAGACATACATTTATATACTAGTACATCCACTTATAAAACTGTTTAGAAGCCCACTAATACTAACAGGAATATTGTGCAATTCCAACTATTAAATATTGCATTACAAACGGATCGAATTCATAAAGACAACCTACTTTTTTGAAGTCGGTTGCCACTTACAAAACGAGCATCGTAATTTTTATCGATTTGCGTTAATTCAGTCAAGTATGTCGCTCGAGGCAAAGTTCGTGTAGGCAGATGAGATCGCGCCGTATCTGTATTCAGAGCGCTCTTTGGTATTGGATAGTTGCGCGGGCGCGCAGCGGGAGGCGCGTGGCCCCGTCAGATTGCTCAAGGTCGTTCGGCCAAATAATCGCCTTAATACAAAAGAATCAAGAAAGTTTCATGTACAAATGTGATAAGTACTTTTATTTTAAGGAAAATCATCACACTTTTGCACTTTTTCGATGTTTTTCGATGTTATTTTCATAATTATCATTATCACAAATCTTTCTTGAACAAAAGACATTGAAGCAACTTTGAATTATGTTTTTTTTTTACTTCTGAATAAGAACATGTTCCACTTCAAGAAAATGGAAGAAGACATTCTGTCACTTTTGGGCAACTCGAGATATTCATCACCGCTCTTAGTTTGACTCGTGGGGTTTCCGTTCCTGTGGGGTAAAATGTACCCTTTGATTTAATCCAGGCTATAAACTATATGTGTGCCAAATTTAATCCTAATAGATTAAGCCGTTTTAAGTGATTGAGTAACAAACGTCCAAAGAGGCCGTTCGCGGTTTCACACGCGTGGTTTTCGTTCCCGTTGGAATATCGGGATAAAATGTATGTGTTATTTTATTCCAGAATTTAAACTGTCTGTGTGCTAAATTTCTTTCAACTCTCTGCTGTATAATTGCATGATTGAATAACAAACATCCATTTCAAACCTCCAAACATAAAAACTTTCTTATCTTCTAGATAAACAAAAAATAAGGTGAATTAATTACACTATTTAAAACTCAACTCATGAACAATTTGAACAAGTTTGGCGCACAGATATTTAATATTCTAGATTGAAACAGAATATATTTTATCCCAATATTCTCTTGGGAACAGGAACCACGCGAGCGAAACCTCGGGCGGGCACTGCATACTTGTTACTCAATCACGCAAATTTTTTTTTTTCCTAACAGCCATATGAATAACTCGTAGCCGCCTGCGGTTTCTCTTGCGTGGTTCCCGATCCTGTGGGAATATCGGGGTAAAATGTATCCTATGATTTTATCTAGGCTTTAAAAACCGACTTCAAATAGTAAAAAATTCACCTTTTCGAGTCGGTGCCAGCCACTTATAAATTAATTTTTTCTTGTCTTGACGAAACGTGACGTGACGAACACAACACTATTTTCAAGATTTCCTGAAAACAACATACGACCGGTTTCAATAATATATCCTTATCAAGAGAGAGAGGCCTATCTTGGTTACGTTACTTAGCAACCACTGTTATTTTAAGTTATTTAAAAAAAAATATCTAAAATAATTACTGAGGATAGATTATTGAAACCGACCGTTAACCGATTTCAAAATATAAAAGATGGGTTCAACTTAGGAACAATATGATGTGTGTGCGTTTGAATCATTCCAATCGGTGAACATACATAAAAAATATACGCGCCGAATTGATAACTTCCTTCTTTTTTTAAGTCGGTTTAAAATTTCGAAATACTTTCAGCCGTTGTTGCGTCATTGATTAAAAACATCCAAACTTACACATCCTACTTATCCTACCTACAAATAACAGTTTATGTGGACCTTTGGATGTAATTTTGCCCACTTAAAGTTTATGCCTGGATTAATTCAGGATACATAAATATCCCGATATTTCCCCGGGAATAGGAACTACGCGACTGAAACCACGGGCGGCCACTTTGGGTTTGTTACTCAATCACGTAAAAACCACTGAATCTGAACTGAATGGATGAAATTTTGTACACAGGTATTTTATAGCCAGGATTATAACATATGATATATTTTGTGGGTGTCGTGGGTGTTGTGTGTGTCACGCGGGTGAAACTTGGGCCGGCCGCTATATTATAGTATTAAATATCTCGAGGTGCCACAATATCTTCATCAATTTTCTTGAAGCTTATCATATAAATATAAAATACTTGTAAATATTCAGAAGAAAAAACTTATCCAACTTTTTTGGGCTTTTCGTCTAACTAGTAAACCTGATAAACACTTGAGTTTTACACTAACACCCATATTCTAAGTCGTTCCTCCAAAACTTACTCGTCCTCGACTTAACGAAACCTCATTGAAAACCTCTTCGAAATACTCCTCGAAATCGGTATTCTAAGTCATAACTCCGTAAGGACCGTGAGGAGCCAAAGAGTAGCCACTCCGTGTTAGGCCTAGCGCACACTGCCATTTTTGCCCACGACGAGGTTGAGTGGAGTGTAAAAGTTTTGGAGGAACGACTTAGAATATGGAAGTGTCTTCCAACATTATAAATCTCAGTGCACTAATGTACTAAATGGGGAGTTCCAAGATTATTTTGCTATTTTTTATATGTATTGCTTGTACTAATGTTACAATATTGAGATATGATAAAGTTAAAGAATAACTGCAATGAATAGATGCATCTTTTCTTTAATATTTGAGTTTGTTTTCGAAATGTTGATATTTAAACTTAAAAAACTTAAAAACGCTCACCTGTGAAATTGACAAATCTGTAGTTAGCGTTATTGTGAACTAAGCCATCGATATATGAACAGAGTTCCTACCGGACGTAAACGGAACTACATTTTCCGATACATTTTTGACATTACGTGCTCGATACGTACTCGATACTATTTCGATAGTTTTTCGCTCTACTGTTAAAAGAACTCTGAAAAGGGGACTGAATACAAAACTTTAAAACACAATTACTTAGGTATCCATGTTTGTTTTCAGCTCGATCCATAGAGCGAATGACGACGTTGGCCACAGCCTTCCTGACGAACGTCATAATACCTGTCCCGATCCCGTACCCCCTGGGCGCCAATGCAGTCACCTGTGACTTCCTGCAGAACACCTACTGCCCCGTGTTCGAGGACGAAGTCATAGTCTACCAGCTCAGGATGTTCATCGAATCTTTCTTTCCAGTTGTAAGTACTACTTTTTTTTTAGGTTTACCTACACGACAGCGTTCGTCAGACTTTACTTTGAAAGAGCCATTTTCATAATGGTAGTCTATAGCCTGATGTGCTGTTGACGTCACAGAATAAGGAAAAGAGGTTTTCCTTGTTCTGTGGTTGACGTAATCCTAACTAATATTATAAATGCGAATGTGTGTTTGTTTGTCCTTTCTTCACGCCCTAACTAAGCAACCAATTGATTTGATTTTTGGCATAGAGTTAGTTGAAATGACGGAGAAAACTTATCATAATTAAATTCAATTCAATTCAATTTATTTTGCTTGAAAAGTGGTACATAAGTTCTTACAGAAAACTTAATTAGAATCACACTAATCACAAGACTCTGGCATGCAAAATTAATAACATAGCATACAAACACATAATTCAATTAAAAATTCAATAATAAAAAATTGATCAGGTCAGTCAAATATTAAATAAAATACAATTATCATAAAATGTCAAATATGGTCAATTAAAAGAAACAAAAAACAAAAGGTAGCAAAATATTTGGGTTATTAATGTAATTGTGGCTTCAAACTGTTGAAACACTCGTCAACAGAATAAAATCAATTTTGAAACAACCAACTTTTTAACTTATTTTTAAAAGTTACCGACAGATTTTTCATGTCGTCATTTAATCTATTATAAATTTTGATTGCCATACAGTAGCTTTTCGACTGTAAAGAGCAGTTGTTCTAGCGGGCTGAACAAGTTTGTTGGGATACCTTGTATTAAAATAAAAAATTGTTCCCTTACGCTCAAATAAAGTTTATTGCATTTCACAAACATGCAAGCTTCGTAAATATACATGCTTGGGACAGTTAGTATGAAGAGTTCTTTAAAAAGAGGCCGGCAGGACGTTGAGGAGTCCACGCCACAAATGGCTCTTATGCATTGCTTTTGTGCAAGCAATGCCTGACTGACATGACATGAATTATCCTAAAGAAGAATTGCGTACCGTAAGAGAAAGGCGATATATCCATGGTACTCGTATGCTTGACTGGCTACCTTTTTTTCACTAACCTTGGTAAGTTTCCAAAGGGCATATGCAAAAGAGTTTATTTATTTGCATATTTTATCGATATGATTAGCCCAAGAACATCTATCGTCTATGAGAATACCTAGGAACAAGGTGTGATCAGATTCCTAAATAATATTATCTTTGAATCTTCCATTTAAACTGCGTTTTTTTTATTTTTATTTACAAAATGCGTAATTGTATTTTTTTCAAATTTACTTTTATTGGCATCCATGTTATAACTTTATTGATTGTATTATTTATGTCCTCATTGTAAGATTTAGTATTATTGCAATAACTACAGGTACATCGTCAGCAAAAAGTGTACAGGTATGTTCAATAGCATCAGGGAGGTCAATAATGTAAAGAAGGAACAATACAGGACCCAAAATACTCCTTTGTGGTACCCTAACTGAGGTTGATCTATAATTTTCTACTTCCAGTTCATGATTTGTTTTATAATTCTCTACATACTGCGTTCTTTCACTTAAATAAGATACTTTTTATCCCTATATATTATTCCCACAAGGACGGGAACCACGCCGGTGAAACCGCGGGCGGAAGCTAGTTACTAATAATGTGGTTCTCCTCCCTCTCAAAATAATCTGTTTTCTTTATTTCACATTTTAAGTCATAGGTATGGTGGGACTCGGTGCCGCAGTAATGGTACTGGTAGCCCGTAATTGTGGTGGTGAAACAAATTTTGCAACAATCACATTCAGATAGATTCTCTAACGCCCGAAATGAATAAACTATTATGTAAATACGGAATGGACTATCGGAGATAGTTACATAGGATATTTATGTTAATATGACCAAAATAACGACGATTGCTAGGCAACGAAGCCAGTATCCTAGGCAACTATCTCAGATAGCCCTATCCATATCTACATATGGTCGGTTTCAATAACTTATCTACAGTAAGAGATAGGCTTACTAGAGCTTTGTTGCCTAGATATTTTTGTTATTCAGCCCAAAATAACCCAAAATAACAGCGGTTGCTAAGTAACGTAACCATGATAGGCCTACCTCTTGTTAGGGATAGATTATTGAAACCGCCTCTGTGGTCTAGTGGTAACAACCACCGGTATCAGACCCAGGGGTCCCGGGTTCGATTCCCAGCGGGGGTACAATTTGTATTCGGTTTGGTTGGTGGTAGGACTTGTTGTGAGTCCGCCTAGCTAGCTACCACCATCTTATCTAAGTCTGACGCCATAATAACAATGTTTTCAGCATTGTTGTGTTCCGGCAGTTAGAGATAAGATAGCCAGTTCCTCAGTGGTTGAGGATTCCGGGAGGGGCTCGCTTCCATCTTCATCCTTATCAATACTTAACATCAGGTATGATGAAGGCTAAGAGTGACCCCATCGTAAATAAAAAAATAAAAAAAATAAAAAAAAAACCCCTGATATAGGTTATTAATTTTGGCCGTAAGCAAACATCCTTGATATTGACGGCTGAAACAGCGGAGATCGCCCATTTTCAATATTATTTGACAGCTAATGTGACATTCAGTCATTTCATGACACCAGCGTCGAGAGAATAACCTCCCAATTCGCTCATGATGTGGTGTGAACCAAATTGTATCATCTCGAGTTTCTCCGTGAGGCGGAAGGCACGTTGCGCCATTTGCGATCATTTGATCCGCGTGGCCCATTTTCTTTATCCATGAGTAAGAAAGCCCTATGGGGAACTACCAGGGGGAAAGCTGATGATAGTGTTGACAAACCCTATTTCTATCTTATCCAGGGTACCAGCGCCAACATCGAGTTCAGGATAGTGGACTCCAGCAACAACTCGGCCATCATGTGCATCCGAGTGCCGATCAGAATCGAGCCGCCGCTCGAGACTGCGGCGAGATCGAACGCCACCCTGGGCTCGCTCTAAGAAACCGACGACGCTCCGCATGTAGAGTCCGAGCCACGAAAGAAATCCCGCGGAATACTAAGGAACTAAAATTATCTGCGGACTTTTAGACCTCCCCTCGTATATTCGAATGTTAAACGGGTCAGGCCATAGACTGCAGCGCCACTCACCAAGGGCTTCTTTCGTGGCGCGGACTCCAGGGACGGTACTTGACCGGACCAGTCTGTCTATCAATCTGACCAACGAGAAGATCTAGTACCCACTCGACCCTCAATATTCGACCCCAAATGAAAAAAGTACCCGTTGGACCACAATTTCAAATCCCGTTCCACCTTTCAAAAAATATTAGGTATATGGTGCCCATTCGACCTCCTAGTCGATTATGCTGCCCTGGGGGCCTACCATCAACTGTATTGCGATTCATTATAGAATATTTTCAGGTAGTAAGAGTGAGACGCCTGCTATTCGCGCCGTGTGGCAGCATCCCGCTCTCACAACCTAAAAATAACCTAATTTCAATCGCAAAGAGCTGATGGTAAGGCCCTTTACTTTTGATTCGATTTACATAAAAAAATTATACGCCATGCGTTGAAATCTCTTACACCCATATTCTAAGTCGTTCCTCCAAAACTTACTCGTCCTCGACTTAACGAAACCTCATTGAAAACCTCTTCAAAATACTCCTCGAAATCGGTATTCTAAGTCATAACATAACTCCGTAAGGACCTGGAGGAGCCAAAGAGTACGTAGCCACTCCGTGTTAGGCCTAGCGCACACTACCATTTTTACCCACGACGAGGTTGAGTGGAGTGTAAAAAGTTTTGGAGGACTTAGAATATGGGGGTTAGTTTTTTGAAGTACCTAATTATAAAATTATAAATAAAAATTTCTTACACTCAAACCGATTAACTTAGCCCCAAAGTAACCACTGTAAGGCTTGTGTTATGGGATACTAGGGTAACGGATATAAATACATAATAAGTATTTTATGTTTAGAAATATATATAATATAAACATCCATGACTCAGGTACAAATGCTCGTATTCATCGTACAAACATTTGCCCCTACCGAGTTTTGAACCCGAGGTGTACGTACCACTCTAACACGGAGGTCGTCGTTTTTTGAAGTCGCTTAAAATTGAGGTTCTATGGGAGATGTTTTTTGATAGAGGGTCAAATGCTTCTAAGTACTAACACATGTTTGAGGTCGAATCTTGAAAGGTCCAGTGGGTACTAGATCAACGAGAACAATTGATATAATTTAGTAGGTATAAAATATGATGTAAAACCACCACTGGCAATATGCAGCGGCAGGAAAAACAAGCAATAAAAAATATTTATAAAAAAACTTTTTATTTTAATACCTCCTACTCCTCATCTATTTTGTATTTTTTAGCATAGAGAAAAATCTAAGTTGGATCAAATAGTTTTAGTAGTTTTTACAATTAAGTTGCTAGACTTTTAAATAAAAAATGATAGGTAACTAACTAAACTGAAAAAAGTTTTTCACAACTAAAATTCTTAACGTAGGAGGTAAGTGGTTCTAAACATTTTCTTCGCTCAGATTTAAGCAACATAAGCGAGCAATTTATTAGTAAGTACCTACCTACAGAAGATTTATGTGGGTGGAAATACAGAAAACAGATGACTTAAATCATCCGGGTCCCTTCTTACGGTTCCCATGGGCAGGATTACTTAGTTCCAGACGATGCGGGCTAAATCCGAACGTGATGTCAGCTTAAGTGACAGGAAAAAAAGGCACGTGCTTGCTAACACGTCTATATCGAAATATCGAGATAGACGCTAAAAGTGTACCTACCGTGCGTGCCAAATGTTTGATCCACGGTCAAAGGTTTACGACCTAAGTCAGTCCGTATGAGACCATTGCCATTAAAACACGCGTCACTCAGAAACGAAAACGCTTAATTGTGCAGTGCTTTCTTGCAAGAGCTCGTCAATAACTTTTGACGTCTTTCTTAAGTTCTGTGATCATTAAATTCAAAAAGGAGATCAGTCAAAGGAAAGATGCAGGCTGTAGCATGAGGCCCATGCTTTGCCTAATTCTCCCTTTATCCGTAGTCTGAGTCTTGCAGACACGAGTTACCATCTTCTTTTTTCAACACGGGTGGTTTCCGCAACTCGACGACTGGTTGCGCATATTTTGCGTCTGGAGGGTGTCACGCAGGATCACTGCAGCCATACTAGCTTAGCCAGGAATGCCCCAAGCACCTTTACACAAGAGACAGCTTTACGGAGATTACCTCAAGATACTTTACCCAGCATTGTATCTTCTCCGTCGCAGTCCAGCAGGACATGAGCAACAGTTTCTTCTACATCCATTTAGCGTCTGCAAAGTGGGCCTGTCCGTGGTACCTTAATTGAAAAGTTGTTAAAATTACCGTGACCAGTGATGGCCCCTGTTGTTACTGAGTTACCATGAACCTCTTTCTTGTCTGTGTCTTTAAATAGACGCCGGACGAACACCTCGTCCGGATTCTTTTTCTTTGTCTTTCTAATTAGGCCATACTTCGCCGTCAGTAGGGCCTAATTAGATTAAGGGCCTAACGAAATTATTTACATATGTGATACTAACATAAAACATAACTATTATAAATTGGATATAAGGAAAATATTCTAATAATTGAATATGGGAAAATTTTCCTCTTATATTAAATATATTTCAAAATTGTAAATTTGTGTTTGGCAACAACATGTTCCATTGTAAATGTTGTTGTTTCTGTTAAAGCTGATAAGTTTCTTCTTATCAGTTAAAAGATGTCCTGAATGGCTGGTAGGGAAAAAAAATGTTGGACTATTCGAAAGTACTTATCTATAAGTCTATTTGAATAAAAATCTTTGACTTTGACTTTGACTACACATCACCAAAACATCACTAAATCTCGCTCGTGACGTCATCGTAGCTACGTACGTCAAAGTCGACACGCTAGGTTCTAATACATTTTGAAGCGCTCTTTCCGTCTATCTCGATGTAGGTCTGTGTTTGCCCACTATGCCGTAACTACTGTTTAACCTACTACTTACTACAAATTAATAAATAGTTACTTCGTCTACTACCTAGATCTAGCTAGACGATACAGTATGAATACCGAGACAGCAACAACTGCATTTCCATTTACAAGTCGAAAGTCTAAACACACACGCAATTTAACGTCTCCGATACGTGTCCGTTTCGACTGCTCGGCCACAGTGTCCCAGAAAAAAAACGACTACGTCAACATTACGAAGTAATTTGTAAAAAACTAATAAAGAAAACCGCAAATTTGCAGAACCGATATTCAGAAAGTTATAAGGGCTTAACCATGGCCGCGCAGTCGAAACGTGTCGAAAACTGCGCGGCCACGGAGATCTCAGATACGGGAGCTACTTAGACATCTCATTCTTTTTGCTAATCACTGATATGATTTCGCAGAAATTGTAGAAAGTCTTAATAGAGCCTTAAAGTATGTACTTTTCGAGCTATAGTTCTTTAAAGTCGTGGCCGCGCAGTTGAAACGGTGACAGCCGAGCGAACATAGGGATCTCAGAAACGGAGCTTCTCAGAGGTCCCATTCTTTTTGCTAATCAGAGATACGATTTCGCAGAATTTATAGAAAGCTAGAGTAAAGCCCTAGAGTTTGTAGTTCACGACCTGTAGATCTTAAAAGCCATGGCCGCGCAGTCGAAACGGTTAGAACCGCGCGCCCACTCAGATCTTAGAAACGGAGCGTCGTAGAGGTTCCATTCTTTTTGCTAATCACTGATACGAATGTTGATAGTATATAAATGGCTGGCATAAGGACCTGCATGCTATTTAAATAAACCCCTGCGTGTTTCATGAAAACGCCTATAATTTTTGAATAGTTATTTCATGATTCAGAGATTGCTAAGGTACTGAGTACTTACTTTTGCAACTACTATAGGTACGTGCCTCGTACCTAAGATCTTTAAATCTCAATTAAATTAGATATTGCGTAATGTAACTGATTAAATATTCCGACGAAGGCGTCAAAACGTTTTGTGAGAAAAATTACCTGTAAAGCTAGAAGTAGGGTGACCATGATTTGTATTGCCTCAAACAGACATTTCCAAAGGCGTCGCCATTTTAATCAAGTAGGTATTACTTATCATAATGAGGTATACGTATGGTTAGTTGGATGAGGAAAGTATAGGTACAGATACGAAAATATTTATACCGTTTTCGTATACATACTAACAATAACATATTGATAAAGAAAACACTTATTTAATCGGACACTCATTTATATTTCCTTCAAATAGGTAGGTATGCAACGTATTATGATTTGTACAAGTACCATTGTTTTATTTACGTTCTTGATCATAACGATATAATCTTATCTCTCCTATCAGCTCTGGCACCAATACGGACTTAGACTAAAAATGGCTGCTAGAAATAAAACAGTTCCATAATGAACATTGCAAGTCTTACGATACTACTACCAAGACATAGAAATACTTAAGTACACAAGAAATCACAGTTAAAATCAAAATAAATAAATGATAAATGATGCTTAATATCTTAATATAAAATATAACAATAGGCAGTTTTATTATAGTAGACTTTAAATCACATTTTTTTTAATCACAGTTCGTTTTCATTATAAGAATCTTAATATAAAATATATCAATAGACAATTATTAACAATCACAGTTCGTTTTCATAATTTGACTAACACTTATAAACTAACAAATAGAAATCTTTACCTAAATCACATATGTTTTAACAATCACAGTTCGTTTTCATAATAAGTATCTTAATATAAAATATATCAATAGACAGTTGTATTAAAGTAGACTTTAAATCACATAATTATTAACAATCACAGTTCGTTTTCATAATTTGACTAACACTTATAAACTAACAAATAATTATCTACAAGTTGTTATATTTTTTATTTTTATTATTGATGGCCGCGATTTTGAAAAAATAATAATAATAATAGGTATACCAAATCTTCACACCCCTATAACATTAATATTACAGATATACCTATTTACCTAATATTTATTATTATTGATAGGCAGTCTCTAATACCTATTATTTTTTTTTTTTTCAAAATCGCGGCCATCAATAATAAAAATAAAAAATATAACAACTTGTAGATAATTATTTGTTAGTTTATAAGTGTTAGTCAAATTATGAAAACGAACTGTGATTGTTAATAATTATGTGATTTAAAGTCTACTTTAATACAACTGTCTATTGATATATTTTATATTAAGATACTTATTATGAAAACGAACTGTGATTGTTAAAACATATGTGATTTAGGTAAAGATTTCTATTTGTTAGTTTATAAGTGTTAGTCTATGTATCTATGTATGAAGTGGAGGCTATGTATGAGGACATTTGTAGAGCCATGCATAGTCACAAAACGCACTACACCGTTGTGATGGGGGACTTTAATGCTAAGTTGGGGAAACGTTGCGGTGACGAGTTGAGGGTGGGGCAATTTGGAATTGGGCAACGGAATGACAGAGGCCAGATGCTGGCCGACTTTATGGAGAAGGAGAACCTCTTCATGATGAACTCCTTCTTCAAAAAGCTGGAAAGCCGAAAGTGGACCTGGATCAGTCCAGACGGTAAAGTCAAGAATGAGATAGATTTTATCATGTCGACGAAGAAGCAAATATTCAATGATGTCACTGTGATCAACACCGTCAAAACGGGGAGCGATCACCGAATGGTACGTGGCACATTGAATATCAACGTGAAGCTGGAACGATCGCGGCTGATAAAATCTACGCTCCGACCATTACCGGCCCATATCCAAAACCCCGAGAGCTTTCAACTCGAGCTGCAAAACCGCTTCGAATCCCTTGAGAACAGCATAGATGTGGACGATCTACACAACACGGTGGTGGATACTGTCCGCACGGTAGGGTCCAAGTACTTTAAGACCCGCCGTCCCAAATTAAAGAAACTCTCCGACCACACACTCCTACTCATGGATCAGAGACGTGAAATGAGGCTTCAGAACTCAGCGGATGCTCATCGTTATCGGCAGCTAAATAGGCAGATCTCTAAGTCTTTGACAAGCGACCTTCGCCAATTTAATACGAACCGTATTAAAGAGGCTATCGAGCTGAATAAAGGCTCCAAAGTGTTCGCGAGAGACCTGTCTATTGGGCAAAGCCAGATGACGAAGCTGAAAACTGACGACGGTCGCATCATTTCTACGAAACCTGAAATCCTGAGGGAGATCGAGAGTTTCTATGGACAGTTATATTCCACGCAGACACCTGTTGAAAGCAAGGCTAAAGACCCCAGAGCCAAGCTTACCCGACACTTCACCGAAGATATCCTGGACGTCAGCCTGTACGAGATTAGTATGGCTCTTAAACAACTCAAAAACAACAAGGCGGCGGGTGATGATGGAATCACTACAGAACTTCTGAGAGCGGGCGGTAAGCCGATACTCAAAGTCCTCCAGAAGCTTTTCAATTCCGTCATCGTCGAGGGCAAAACGCCGAGGGCATGGAATATAAGTGAGGTGATTCTATTCTTCAAAAAAGGAGATAACACCCGTTTGAAGAACTTCAGACCCATCTCACTTCTAAGCCATGTATATAAGTTGTTTTCGAGAGTCATTACGAATCGTCTCGCCCGCAGGTTCGACGACTTCCAGCCGAACAAGCCGGGTTCCGAAAAGGCTTTGGCACCATAGACCACATCCATACGCTGCGGCAGGTTATACAGAAGACCGAAGAGTATAATCTGCCACTTTGCTTGGCGTTTGTGGACTATGAGAAAGCCTTTGATTCGATAGAGACCTGGGCGGTGCTGCAGTCTCTCCAGAGGTGCCAAGTGGACTATAGGTATATCGAGGTGTTAAGGTACTTATACGAACATGCCACCATGTCGGTCCGATTACAGAACCAGAGCACAAGTCCCATCCAACTGCAGCGAGGTGTGAGACAGGGAGACGTCATTTCTCCGAAACTGTTCACAGCTGCGTTAGAGGACATCTTTAAGCTTTTGGACTGGAAAGGACTCGGCATCAACATTAATGGCCAGTATCTGACACACCTTCGTTTTGCCGATGATATAGTCCTTATGGCTGAGACCTTGGAGGACCTGAACACAATGCTCGAAGATCTCCGTAGTGCTTCCCAAAGAGTGGGTCTTAGGATGAACATGGATAAGACGAAAATTATGTCCAATTCCCATGTTGTACCCACTCCAGTTCACGTTGGGAACACTACACTCGAAGTTGTTGACCACTACGTTTACCTTGGACAGACAATCCAGTTAGGTAAGTCCAACTTCGAGAAAGAGATCTCCCGTCGAATCCAACTCGGTTGAGCAGCATTCGGGAAGCTCTGTAAAATCTTCGCGTCTAACTTACCGTAGTGTCTCAAGACGAAAGTCTATGACCAATTGGGGGTTTGCCAGTGATGACTTACGGTAGTGAAACGTGGTCGCTAACTATGGGTCTGATAAGAAAGCTCAAGGTCACCCAGCGCGCAATGGAGAGGACTATGCTCGGCGTTTCCCTACGAGATCGAATCAGAAATGAGGACATCCGTAGGAGAACTAAAGTAACTGACATTCGAAGGATTGCTCAGCTGAAGTGGCAGTGGGCGGGACACATAGCGAAAAGAACCGATGGCCGTTGGGGCGGAAAGGTTCTGGAATGGCGACCGCGCACAGGACGTCGCTCCGTGGGTAGGCCCCCGACAAGGTGGACCGACGATCTGGTGAAGGTCGCGGGAAGCCGCTGGATGCGGACTGCGCAGGACCGATCGTTGTGGAGATCCTTGGGGGAGGCCTATACCCAGCAGTGGGTGTCATGTGGCTGAGACGACGAAGTGTTAGTCAAATTATGAAAACGAACTGTGATCGTTAATAATTGTCTATTGATATATTTTATATTAAGATTCTTATAATGAAAACGAACTGTGATAAAAAAAAATGTGATTTAAAGTCTACTATAATAAAACTGCCTATTGTTATATTTTATATTAAGATATTAAACATCATTTATCATTTATTTATTTTGATTTTAACTGTGATTTCTTGTGTACTTAAGTATTTCTATGTCTTCGTAGTAGTATCGTAAGACTTGCAATGTTCATTATGGAACTGTTTTATTTCTAGCAGCCATTTTTAGTCTAAGTCCGTATTGGTGCCAGAGCTGATAGGAGAGATAAGATTATATCGTTATGATCAAGAACGTAAATAAAACAATGGTACTTGTACAAATCATAATACGTTGCATACCTACCTATTTGAAGGAAATATAAATGAGTGTCCGATTAAATAAGTGTTTTCTTTGTCAATATGTTATTGTTAGTATGTATACGAAAACGGTATAAATATTTTCGTATCTGTACCTATACTTTCCTCATCCAACTAACCATACGTATACCTCATTATGATAAGTAATACCTACGTGATTAAAATGGCGACGCCTTTGGAAATGTCTGTTTGAGGCAATACAAATCATGGTCACCCTACTTCTAGCTTTACAGGTAATTTTTCTCACAAAACGTTTTGACGCCTTCGTCGGAATATTTAATCAATTACATGACGCAATATCTAATTTAATTGAGATTTAAAGATCTTAGGTACGAGGCACGTACCTATAGTAGTTGCAAAAGTAAGTACTCAGTACCTTAGCAATCTCTGAATCATGAAATAACTATTCAAAAATTATAGGCGTTTTCATGAAACACGCAGGGGTTTATTTAAATAGCATGCAGGTCCTTATGCCAGCCATTTATATACTATCAACATTCGTATCAGTGATTAGCAAAAAGAATGGAACCTCTACGACGTTCCGTTTCTAAGATCAGAGTGGGCGCGCGGTTCTAAACGTTTCGACTGCGCGGCCATGGCTTTTAAGATCTACAGGTCGTGAACTACAAACTCTAGGGCTTTACTCTAACTTTCTATAAATTCTGCGAAATCGTATCGCTGATTAGCAAAAAGAATGGGACCTCTGAGAAGCTCCGTTTCTGAGATCCCTATGTTCGCTCGGCTGTCACCGTTTCAACTGCGCGGCCACGACTTTAAAGAACTATAGCTCGAAAAGTACATACTTTAAGGCTATATTAAGACTTTCTACAATTTCTGCGAAATCATATCAGTGATTAGCAAAAAGAATGAGATGTCTAAGTAGCTCCCGTATCTGAGATCTCCGTGGCCGCGCAGTTCTCCACGTTTCGACTGCGCGGCCATGGTTAAGCCCTCATAACTTTCTGAATATCGGTTCTGCAAATTTGCGGTTTTCTTTATTAGTTTTTTACAAATTACTTCGTAATGTTGACGTAGTCGTTTTTTTTCTGGGACACTGTGGCCGAGCAGTCGAAACGGACACTCCGATACTACAACCACGCACGTTTTTTTTTATTGTTTTATTTACTTTCCTTACAATCGACTTCTACCTTCCAGTTTCGTCGCTATCATAGCTGTCATACAGTGTGAAAATATGACAGTCACGACAGCGACGACCTTGGTTGCTAATGTTGCTATCTCTGTTTTCGAAATCACATCTTAGTCTAGTCTAGTCTTTCGAGTTCTTGGAATTTCTTCAAAGTGCTAATGTGTAACCAGACGTGCTATTGACTGTACATCAATGCCGTGTAGCATTTAGGACAATAATGTAATACCGTTGCCGTACTGATATACAGTCAGTAGCACAAGCTTAGCACGCTAACACTTCGAAAATCGGCGCTATTACCAGAGATATAAGGGGACTCGCAAGATCAAAGTATAAAACTCGATATACTGTAGACTGTACCTTGGCCGACACTTATCAATCACTATTTACCTTCCCCACTCTCCAAGAATACTGATGACGAAAGGATTCATACTCATACAGGATTCGCACTTAAGGCTGCCATTCCAGACGAGACGACACAACACCACCACCACGGTGACCGCGCGTATTGGCTAATTAACATAAAGCACAAAATTAATGATCATTATAATGTCATTGCACTGCGCGCTGTTAAGATCAAACAAACTTCTGAAAAAAGGTTATACAAACCCACAATAGGTGGCCTTATTGCTACATAGCAATTACTTCCAGGCAACCTTAGGTGAGCGAAAACAAATTTAAGTTTTAGGTACTTATACAAAATAAGAAAATAGGGCGAATGTTTGCATAAAAGGATGGAGAAAAAATATTACTGGTCCCTTAATATTACTACTGGTTCCGTAAGAATAGACCTAGTTTTTAGAAAGTCCAATTGTAAATCGAATTTTAGGTGCTTTAATTTTCCAATAGCAAAAGGCTTACCTATGGAGACATTGTAAACTTTTGAAAGAAAATTAGGGGCATAAATTCAAATTCAATATTATATTCAATTACACTTATGAACGTCAAAGAAGCTACGCCATCGGTTCACAAACCCTACGGCGCGGCGGGAGACCTTGTAACGAGAAGAACCGGCAAGAAACTCGTCAAGGGCTATTTTTTCCTATTTCTCCCTGTTTTATTTCATACAGAGTCGTCAAATTGAAAAGTGACCTTAACATATCAGTAAGTCAATTTCCATCACAAAAAGAAAATATTAATTATAATATTACATTTTATGATTATCCTAACCGTAAACAATTTTCAACTCGCAAGGAAGGACTTGCATTATAACATTTCTCGCATAACAAGGTTACTGTACTGCAAGTTGTGACGTACATACATGTCAATAGTAATTTATTTTTCACCTCACACGCTCTGAAAAGGAGGTTTTGTCAATCAGTTTAGGCGTAGAAATTTTTTTGCGGCCTAGCGCGGCAAAGTACTTTTTTAATTTAATACCTAATTCAATTAAATTCAATGTTTAATTTTTTTTACAACAACAAGTGTAGGATGAAGTCCTTCTTTAGTGTGCTTCTCAGATTGAAATCTATCTATAAATAACGCTACAGCGAACTTCGCTACAGCTCACTTGTGTGGCAATTTCTGCAAAATCGGTTGAAAAATACGTCAATGGTATATATAAGTCCGAACAGAGAGGTTACGCTTAGACTATGGTCTCCTAAAACGCCTAAAGCACCTAAAATTCGATTTACAATTGGACTTTCTAAAAACTAGGTCTATTCTTACGGAACCAGTAGTAATATTAAGGGATCAGTAATAATTTTTCTCCATCCTTTTATGCAAACATTCGCCCTATTTTCTTATTTTGTATAAGTACCTAAAACTTAAATTTGTTTTCGCTCACCTAAGGTTGCCTGGAAGTAATTGCTATGTAGCAATAAGGCCACCTATTGTGTATATACATGCAAGGTCGCTTTTACGGAATGCGGAAACTCAAACTTGCACGAAAATCAGTACCTCGAGACGAGTGAATCAAAAATAGAGCTACAGTACAGAGCTATGTATGAACGCAGATTTTTTTAAGTACCTACCCTATCGCATCGAACCAGCAGAGCGAGCCGAAGCCAGTCACGGCGACACGTTTTCACCATTACTTGCATTGTATAGGTTTTTTTTTATTATTTAACTGTCAAACTGTCCCTGAAATAATTTGGCTTATTATATTCCATACTTACTGATTATCTCCCTACTGTAGGGTTCTTGTTTTTCTTTTATTTTTGCTACAATAGGTACCTTTGAAGCGATCTTATCGGAAATGTTTGGCAGTTTGGAAATAAATAGGAAACAATACGTATTCCGATGCAATAAATAAATCTGAATCTGACTCTGAAACAATGGTCATGACGCGTAACGGGCATATGTATGTAGCCGAGTAATATGTACTTATGTAGAAGTAATGCTACAATAAATTTAAAGCTAATTTTGTCAATAGCAAACGAAAGAAGTAAAAAAAAATATGCTAAAATGTTCATAATAATGTGGAGACTCTATATAGGTATATAATTAGTTTGTTTATTTATTTTCAATGGCTATCATGGAAATATTTTAACAAAACATGCAAAAAATTTGCATTCATTTGCATAAAATTGCGGTCCGTTCCACCTAGTTACATCGTAGTTACATTAATGAAACTAGTTGGACATTTTTATTCCAAGTAGTTACATTTTTTAAAAATATAGTGTGCTTGTATGGTTAAGAGATTACTATAATTTGAATACTAGGGATACATAAGTTAGTAAGATGTTTCATACATTAACGTTATACTTACATTAAAAATATTCCAAAGAACATCTCTTACAAACTTATGTACCCCTAGTATTTTTCCATAGTAGGTAATCTATAGTTAACCGTTTGAATTAAGTTTTTCATTTTAGATTCTTTACTTAAAGCAATATATCATTTGACGTGTAAAAAGTTAACGATTTTTTTTTTTCCAATATCTATATAATTTGTTTAGGAAAACTAAAAACTAAAAGCACAGAATACTTAATAGTACAAGTACAGAAGGTTCACTTCGCAACTCCAATCAAATAAATTGCTAGTCTAGCTCACGACGCAATAAAGTCCAATTCACGTCGCGCTGCGCTAAATGCCTAGCATTATATTCACCTACATTCTGGGTCTCTTTCTATCGCGTAACTCGTATTCTTTCTGACGCAGCTAGGGTTGCCTCTTTGTGATTCATTTATTTATAGGTAGACTTTGTGTCGGCATATGCATAGTATAATCAAAAGGTAGATATATTAAAGGTTAATAGGTACCTACCAAAAGTTAAAAAAAATAACAAACCTACCTATAACCTATAACGACAAAACAGAGCGTTAGTCTCAAACATCAGAAATTCGTTTAATTCTATCAAACTCGTGAAAGATTATTACACCAACCTACGTTCCTACTTATTTTCGTAACCTAAGTAGGTAGGTACCTACCTATTTAAGTATTAAACCTACGTAATAAACCTAACATGAATGAGAATTTCATAATAATAATAACCACTTTAAAGTAGAACTTGCCTTTCATCGTCCTTATGGAGCGTAAAAAAAGTTAACTTTGGATCGCGATTCGTGTTTAAACAGTTAAACACTGCACAATATTTACGAGCTTTTTTTTTACGTGTTGACATTTTAAATTTAACTTATTTTAAGGTAGTTAACTACGGAAAGTAGGTGACAAACAAAACTCGCGCGTGCGTCACTGCTCGCTCGTGAGTCCCTACTAGATTGGCCCCGCCGGAGGGGCCGCCGCGCGTAGGTATGTTTTCGAGCATACACGGGGAGTGAAACAGGCCTGCTAAAAGGGAACATGACATTGTAGTTGCTTTGCATTAAACCTACGATCAAGAGATATAACAATTATTATTAAGAACGTAAAAAAGCCAAGATTTTGACGAGAAATTCATTTACTGTTATATCTCCTGTCAATAATTGCAAACGCGACTTTAGTACGAACTATATATTGTTACCTATTATAGAAAAATACTGGGGGTACATAAGAGTAGTTCTTTGAAATATTTTTAATAAAAAAAATTATGAAGTATATAGTTAATGTATGAAAACTCTTACAAACTTATAGTCCGATCAACGAAGCTTTTGTAACCCGAATAATTCCTGAGTTCCAACTTGGCACATGACTAAAATAGGTATCACACATTATAGATATACAATAATCCAACATTTTTTTTTACGAGAAGTTAGGTATTTTTACTTAAACATGGAAATCGTTTATAACATTGTGTGAAAAATTTCTCAGTCTGAAATTCTTTCTGTATACGTACCTATGTACTACTTAGAATATGTATATAAAAGAATCCAACATTTTTTCGATTTCAGAGATACCCAAAATTTTACTTTTAACATTTTGCCCTTTAACTTGTACTGAAAAATTGCTCCGTCGATTTTTATTTTTTTATATGCTTTTATATGTTCAAATACATAGCTTTTCTCAGTTATCCAAAAGATTTTCCTATACAATATCATAAATCTATTTTTTTCGTAATTACGTCGTGTGAAAAATTGCTCACGGAAATTAGTTACGTTTCTTAGTTAGGGGTCGCCCTATTATAATAGATTTTTCAATAATCCAATAAATACTATTTTTTTACTACCTCTAAGTATTGCCGCGGCGCTAGGGCCGGCCGCGCAGCCGCTTCCACACAACCCGCGCCTCCGCTGCCACGCCACTTTGGCGGCTATTAGGGAAATAGCGACTGTTGGAAACTGGCTGGTTGTACAGAGAGAATATAAGTACCTATTAGAATAGACTTGGTCATGGTGCTTTGGCAAAACATGTATCTGTAACCGATTTATACTAAAATACATTGTTATTCATAATTCAAGTTTCTTTCCTTATTAGTTCACGCTCAATAGCTAACATTTTGGTCTTGGACGAATTAACCACTGGACGCGTAACGAGGACCGCGTTCGCCTTTACCCCTCTGTCACTTACCCTGCCTTTTAGACACAGTAAGCAATATGGCGTTGTCAGTATGACGCGAGATCTCGAAGTGGAACATTATCTCAAAAATGGGTAAATGCGCTGTGTTAATTTGCAAAAATCATACCGGACAGTCAATTTTTTTTTCTTTTCACGCGTAAGTACAAGTTCAATCTATTAGAGTAGCAATTTTTCGTAAAATAAATAAAATTTGGTATGTAAACAAAATGTAATACGTCATTTCAAAAAGTAATCATTGTACGTGTAAATTCTTCAAAGATATTGCATAAGTAATTTGGTTGGGTTATAATATGTATCACTCATTCAATCAATTGTCATTTTTATGTCGTATAGGGCTTGAACATATCGATAAACATATCGATGTATGTAAATGAACGAACGAATCCAATTTTAATGTAGGAACTATTCAAATTAATTTCAGATTTATAGTTGAACACCTAACAAGAAGAAATTGGGTGGAACCGGTACGCAGGGAGATAACATGGACGAGGACTCAGGTCTTAGATAACATCTAAGGTCTGATGATGGAGCCAGAAGATAACTATAGGAACTCTGTAATTATACGACGCAACCCTACGAACTTTGAGCTCGTTATATTTTAAATATAGCTTCAAACTTAAAAAAGGTGCTTTTTTCACCCGCATGGTTCCCGTTCCCGTGGTAATATCAAAACATCCTTCCTTAGTGCTCTCCAATATCGTTAAAGGAACCTGTATGCAAAATTTCAGTTTAATTGGTTTAGCCGTTTGGGCTGTGCGTTGCCTATCAATCAGTCACGGTATTGTTTTTTAGTATTAGACTTATGTTGTACATTATCATAGTGTGTTGTACATTAACATTTAACATTTATCATAAGTATAAAAATAGCATTGACAACGCAAAAATTCAAAAATCATAAATTATTAGCTGTTGCATCATAATTGATCGTTAAACATTTGTTTTTTTTTCTTTTTCGAATGCAAGGAAGGATATTCTTACAGCATATTAAAAGTATAAAAGTATCGGAGAATTTTGACAAGTCTCGGTAGCTCATTGGTAAGAGCAGTGGGCCGGATTCCCAAAGGTCGTGGGTTCAAGTCCCATCTGAAAATTCACTTGTGGCCGAGTTCATTTGTTCCAATATTCTTCTTGTTAAAATTTATCATAACTGGTGGTTACATTTATTATTTGTTTCTAACATAGACCTTGTTAGGTCACAGCAAGAATAAAATTAATTATATTTATATTATATAATGTATGTACGTAAGCTATATTATACTATTTTTTCATCTTTAATTATTTTAATTTAAATATCGTTTTATTATATTCAAGTAAAATAATCTTAAAACTACAATAAACTATTGGATGAAATATTCTTGCAATTAGTATTTCAGCTAGTAGTTGCTAGAAAGAAACTGCCTTGGCTTTTTCTTAAATATAGGTAATTTATATGCGATGTTTTGTTGATAACTTCTGGGAGTTTGTTGTTTAAAACTGTCATAGCGTATGCTGGACCATACGCTATCCAAATGCTAGTCTACTATTTCTAATTTGGGTTTAGGTTGTGCTAATTTTATACGGTGGCGTAAGTTTTGAGATCTTTAATAAAGTGAAAACAAGTTTATATTTTTTCTTACAAATATGCATATTTCTTAAATGTAAGAAATGAAAGAGAAAATAAAATGTTTTAGTCTCAACGATCTTTGACAATCCTATAATGTCGATGATTATTTTTAGTAAGTTTTAGTATACTTAGATTTTTTGCTCCAAAGAAAATGTCGAATACGAGATGTCACAGCTCGAGAAGCACACAGGGGGCTAATTGTCTAATTTTAAATCTATCACAATCCCTTTAAATTTTTTATTTAAAAGGGACATATTATACGAGCATCGCGCCACAACTATTTGACCTTTGAAAAGGATTGCAATCGATTATAAAATTAAACACTTATGGAGGGGTTGCTATTGTGTATGTCCTATACAAAGGTTCTGTAATGAACTAATTACCCATATTTTGTTTTATATAAAAAAGCTCTAGTGATTGAAGAAGAAGTTAATGTAAATAATGAATTATATTATTATATAAACCAAATATTAATGATTTTTACTCACATAAAGAGTGTTAGTAAGTAATTTGTCAGTCTGCCTGGCTAGGACTACCATCTTATCTAAGTCCGTTCCGGCAGTTAGAGGTAAGATAGCCAGTTTCTCAGTGATTGAGGATTCCGGGAGAGGCGCGCTTCCATTTAGTATCAGGTTGCATGTATCTACCCATTTTTCACGAAAAAAAACCCAAACACACGCTTTGGAAACCATATTTTATAGTTTTTATGAATTTGAGGGATTTTTTTAATGAAGTTTTCATATTATTAGGTGCTTTTTATTTTTCCACGAAATAAACAATTAACTTACTAATTTCTTTAAAACACACATGATTTATTAAACTCAATAGGTTCATTCATTCACTCCTTACTTATCGTGCTTTTTATTTTTTAAACGAAATAAACAATTAACTTACTAATTTCTTTAAAACACAGATGGTTTATTAAACTCAATAGGTTCATTCATTCACTCCTTACTTATCGATAAAAAAATTATCGATTACTTCAAGCACTACTGTCATTATTTGACATTAGTAATCGCCCCTCACCCCCGCAAGAATTGGTTGATCGTAATTTCATACATTCTTCTCGGGTTTCGTGTCCAGTGGTTAATTCGTCCAAGACAAAACGAGAAGTTGCCGACTGCGATAATGTTAACGAATTCTTATATTGATAGTTGATAGTCTATGGTCGCAGAGAAACTCAAGTCGTGCGTGAAGTTTCCTGCAATTAACTAATCAGTTAAAGTTATCGCAGACGCATCTTCAACAGCTGCTCATTCTGTAGGTAAATCACACCGATATAGCTGACAAATTGTAATTTCCCTTCAGTTTGTGTCGCACACTGTGTGAATTTGGACAATCGTTTATATGTATGATTTTTATACATTAATGATTGCCCAAGTTCAGATATGGCATGCAAAAATAGTAAGTGATCATGACATTGTTTTAGGCAAAATAGGTATACGGAACATAACTGTTGCGGTGCGCCTAACATCTCCCTAATAGCCGTGCAGTTCATCAGCATACAAGTAGATAGTATAGATGGTTACTAGGTACAGAGCTTCTATCGCGCAAGTGTCGTAGGCATCGACATCGTCTTTATTTGACAGATGGATGTGATATATTGCTATTAGTTGTTGGTAAGTTTTCATTTGCGTCAAAAAGAAGCAGCAATGTATCACATCCATCTGTCAAATGAAGCCGATTTTGATGTTGACGCGACTTGCGCGGTACCAGCCCAGTTCATCAGCATATCGATAATAACATTCGTTTTTCGGCATTATTTTACTACCTGCATACACTTTTTATCGACCCATATTCGAAAACATCTCTCTTACGTTTTATATATTTTCTGTCTAATGAGGCAATTCCATGTAATTTTGAGTGTTTAATAGATTACATCGATTTCCAAGAGAACCTGGATTTCATCCACATCCACATTTATGTCACAAAGAACAATAACATAGTTATGTATGGCCTGGCTTATTATTTCAATGTGGTGTCAGGCTCATAAAATAATGGTCTAAGAGCTCGAATTGTCCCCAGGGTACGGGCATTCAGAATGGTAAATCACTCTAAATCAAAGGTATTTTTAGATCGTATTATCCCGGCTCGCGTTTTTTTTTGTCTCAGTTCTAATCTAACCCTAAACGATTGAATGAGCTAGGGTGATTTCGGCGAAACATACTATTGGCAAAGAATATTCCTATACAACTACGAACTATTGGCGAAGGGCGGGCGTTTCGTTAGCAACTAGACATAAAAACGCTTGCTTTAATTTTTGTAAAATGTATTGCAATTTATTTACAACATTATGGACTATATAATATTCGCTACGGGTAACCAAAAATTCACAGTCTAATAGCTTTTAATGCCGTTGGTCCGAAAGTTACGGTGTAAGGTACGGTGTACGGTTGTCATCCAAACTCGAGGGGCGTCGTCGCTCACAGGCCGCCAAGGGTGGCGTCGGATCTGGCCGCGACCTGCGCCGGCGGTTCAATCCTGGTCGGCAACCGGAAGCACATGATGGCAGAGTTGTCGCTGGAGTCTACAATCCTGATCTCGATGTTGGCTAAGGCGCCCTGTATAAAAAAAGTGTTAGTCAACATCATCGTCGTCAGCCATATTCATGCCCACTGCTGGGCACAGAGCTTCCTTGAGGATGGATATAGGGAGAATAGGGATTAAGCCATGATCCACAATGCGGTTCTAATGCTAATTGGTGGACCAGGTAGCGACTGCAAATTTCTTAATGGTAATTTTTATTTATTTCTTTCTTTCTATAAATTTTTGGTCACATAAATTCAATTCAAAATCATTTATTCAGTCTAGGCTGTTACAAGCACTTATGAACGTCAAAGAAGCTACGCCATCGGTTCACAAACCCTACGGCGGGAGATCTTGTAACGAGAAGAACCGGCAAGAAACTCGTCAAGGGCTATTTTTTTTTCTCCCTGTTTTATTTCATACAGAGTCGTCAAATTAAAAGTGAGCTTAACATATCAGTAAGGTCACGTAAACGACTAATGATAGATGAAATGAAGCAAGCCACGCATATTTTTAGGGTGTCATTCTAATAGAAGTTAACTTATATTGACTAATCTAGAAATTAAGGCATAAATGATATTTTCTTACGGCATTTTTTTATAAAATATCTTACATTATTAATACCTACATAGGCTTTATACTTGCATTAAGAAAATCACCGCTTACATGAGCGACTTGAGGACGCTCTGCAAGGTCAAACTGTCATCTGTTGTGTGTACCTATAATAAAAGAACAAGTACTCACAAGTGGAAAGTATGATTCTACGAACATCCTGAGCTGGTACTCAATGACTTTATCCTCAGGCACGGGGCAGTCCGTGTTCTGCAGGGAGTTGCAGGTGACTGCGTTGGTGCCCAGGTCGTATGGGATCGGGATAGGCAGACCGCCAAAGGAGACTGTAGCTAGCGTCGTCATCTGATCTAATGCTCGAGCTGAAAACAACCACCCCTGTAGACAAGCAGACTAATACAACACTAAAAAATCTATTGTGTCTCGTTCATTGATATAACAATTATAACTTTAGTACATCTTAAGTTTCTTCGCGCACTCATTATTTAAATAAATCAACTTTTACGAATTTCAGTGCACTGTTTATCACCCGATATTTAGTGGTATATTGTATGGGTTTTTAACGTGTCACCCGGGACCACGGCAGCTGAAAAGGTGCCAAAACGTCGGATAACCAAAAAAAAACTGAAAAAACATATACAATATACCAAAAAATATCGGGTATGCATCGAAATCCGTAAAAGCTGTTTTATTTCAATTAAAAATGTATTTGCATTCACAGTGAACTTCAATGGGTTCTTTTAAAAACAGGTTCTACATAATGCTAATGTTAACATGTCCTACGTTTATCGCCTCTCGAGGCCATCCTCTATCTCCCCCTTTCCTTTCTTTCCTGCTTCACTGTCTATCCTCCCTTTAAAACTACTGTCCTCTACCCCTCTTCCGTTCTCCCTCATATGTTTTGTGAAATTCGACAAACACCTATTTATGACTTTTGAAGATAATTCAGACAGGAGCTTGAGATCCAGAAAGGCTTAAATATAGTGTTAATCCTAAAACTAGTGTGTACATTGAGAACTATCCAGCAATGGTTTGGTTTTCAATGCACTACCAAATTGGTTCAAATCATTCCCAATGTTATAGTTCCGTAGGTCAGTGAAGCTATGGCTACTAGAAAAATGTTTTTATTCTATTGATGATTATTTTAATTACTGCAAAGGCAGGAAGACATGATTAGAGTATTTCGGACTGTGATAATGTATAGTTTTTGTGTATATGACTTTGTTTTATGTAGATAATTTGATTTGATTTTATATTTTTAATTATATTTTTGACAATTGTATGCCGATTTAGCGAGACATGAATGGGCATTTTATAAATATCTAAGATCTTTATTGTATTTAACCATATTTCTAGTCAATAAATAAATTGATTGATTGATTGGTCCGTACCTCCCTCCCATATGGAATCGTGGTGTCGGAGTGCAGCGTGGGCCTTTCAATAACTGGAACTCTGCCAACAATCAGCATTTCAAACTGTTTTCATTCATATTAAAAACCCCAAGAAAAATTCAACATGTCGCGCCTCAAACTAACCTATTCTATTCCTAGGTATCAAAAAATCTTAATCCTAACTAATATTCTAAATGCGAAAATATGTTTGTTTGTCCTTCTTTCACGCCCTAACTAAGCAACCAATCAACTTGATTTCTGGCATAGAGCTAATTGAAAGGACGGACAGTAACGGTCCACGAGAACGGTAGCCGCGCGGGTTGAAGCGCGGGGACGGTAATCTATAAAAGACAATTAGATTCTCGTTTGATTTAGACTAAAAACATTAGCAGGTTAATTCTTTCGTAAACATCAACTAGTTACATTTGCAAAATTAAAAACCGTTTTCAAAAAGTCAAAAATAATCGCTTTTGGTTTCGGTGCCGCTTCTTGAACTTATTATCTAAATATAAAGTCTATTTGTCTAGGCTGAAGGCTTGGTTCAAAAAGTATGTCAAGTAGAGATGAGATAGTGATAGGCATCCTAAATTAGTGTAACTTGGTTGGTGGTAGGGCTTGTTCTAGTCTAGCGTCTAGCTTCTTCTTATCCATATCGAGTGAGGATAAGTGGCCACCTCTGGTGTTAGAGTTTATCAAGCCG
This sequence comes from Chrysoteuchia culmella, assembly GCA_910589605.1. Lineage (NCBI taxonomy): Eukaryota > Metazoa > Arthropoda > Insecta > Lepidoptera > Crambidae > Chrysoteuchia > Chrysoteuchia culmella. The sequence goes on from OU342659.1 coordinate 18,356,114, forward strand.
CCTATAAAGCCTCTGACTTGGCTTAACGACTGTACTCAATTGACAAAAGCCGGGACCGACACAGTTTAACGTGCCCTCCGAAGCACGGAAGCGCTCAGTTATAATGCCACATTACGGTCACCCATCCGACACATGACCGGTCGGAACGTAGCTTAACAAACGTGATCGATTACGATCAGTCTGACAAGCGCGGCCATGAGCATCTAGATACCACCATCATATCTAAATCTATCGCCATAGCAACAATGTTTTCAGCGTTGTTCAGGAGATAATATAGCCATTTCTTCAATTATTGAGGATTGCGGAAGAAGAGCGACAGAAAAAAACTTACGGGCTCTGAAGGTAATGTTGAGGACAGCATCTTGTAGCTGCGGCAGCAGGCATGGCGGGGTGGTGCAGTTTTCTACGTACACATTTAAAGGCAGCTGACCAGTATGATGTGAACCTAAAAACAATAATGAGAAGTCCGTTATTTGAATGTAGACAGCAAGTGGACAGGGTCAAATTTAATTGATCCAAGAATTTATAGCCGAGCGGAGTAGCCAAATTGTGTTGTATTCATCTAAAGTGGGAAACTCACGATTCTTCTACTCCACAACATCCCAAAATAAACGCAAAAACTCCGTGTTCGGAGTCTTACGTAGATTTTAATGGAACGATGGAAATGGAACGATCGTGAATTTCCGTCAGTGACAATGCCTACCATTTCTATGTTAAATTCAATTGCAAATGCTGTGTTCACCTGTAATTGGGTTGCATGCTAGATCTATGTTATAAGATTGTCTTGTTGTAATGCGAAAATGTTACCTGTTGGTGTCCCTAAAAATAAAAAAGCTAGCTGATGCTTTTCAGGTCGCACTCTCTTCTTTATAGTCCTCACGTAGGAAGCACTATATGAAACTGTTTAGTTGACGCGAGTCAAACGGAGTTTATGTGGTCTTCCAGCTTCTGTGCAAGTATTTCCACTGTTGTGATGCGCATTACTGTCTTATTTAACCATAAGGAAGACAAGTGCACCAGCAGTGGAGACATTAAACAATGGCTGCTGATGATGATGTAGAGGAGAATACTCACAATTGCTCACCGCCGTGGTCTGGGCACGCACGGCCAGGACAGCAGCTAGGAATACCACCAGACGCAACATGGTAGACACTTGAGGGGTAGACACTGATTGAATTGACGCACTGATTCCATTCCTATTTATTCGCCGAGTAACAATAATTTGTTATCAAAGATTTTGATAAAAATAGGTTTATTAGTTTCATGCCTGAATTTGCTTATCTGTGGCGAGTGAGTATTTTTTGTTAATTGAAAATATCTTTTGTATAGATATTATTATAGTAAAAAAAGATTACGTCGAATTGAGAACCTCCTCCTTTTTATTGATACTTATATCTGGAACTTCCGGGCCCCAAGCCAAAGTAACAATTTAAAAACGATAACGAAGTTCGAAAAGAATTAAATGTATGGTATTGGCGGATTGGCCTAGGCCGCGCTAAATCACGTGGTCTTACCGCAAGTTAATTGGCGAATATTGACAATAACGAATCGAATTATCGTTCCGCTACAATATAACGATGTTACTTTGTCTACGGCAAAGAATATATACACTTATGCTCGTACTCACACGTACAGGGGAGAGTCATGGCACTGTCTACGGGAACTGGAACGAACTGGAGAAATGAGCTATAACCTTTGTTTTCATTCGACTGACAAGAAAATACTGACACACGAAGTCGTAATAGTTGTAGTAAATTTTGTTTTAAGTTTCGTTACTTCTAATTAAGAATTCTTCTTAATAACAAGCTTTTCTAATATATTAATGAATATATTAATAAAATTTTATTGAAATATTAATTTAATGTTTTGCAATTAATAATTTATAATTTTACGAATTTATGTAATTATGTTTTTAAATTAAATCTATCTGGGTCACTCAAATGCCAACACCCTTACAGGGTATCACATGTACCTACTTATATAAATTATAACGTCTGTTTACTATATGTGATTGTGCAATAAATAAATAAATATGAATGTACACACAAACCTACTGACATCCATATCAACGTTTTTTTATTGTTTCATGATAATCAGATCAGAATTAGATAATTTTTTGTGAAAAAATTGTCATTATCAATTAACCAATTGCAGGTGTCTCTTAGCAATAAAAACAAACTAGATAACTAATAAACATTAGTCATAAGTAGGTGTAATCGTTTCCTTTTTGATATCCGATTACTTTATTAAAGAGACCACGTCGTAGGTACATGATTCAAATGGAATATAAATAGTTATTTGTTATGCAAGACTGGAAAGTTGGTTATTAGCGGCGAGTTACCTCTATTGAAATCTGAACAAGTGAAGGATTTTAGGATTTGAATCCTGAGCGAAGCGAGGATATCAAAGGTACAAGACGCTAGAAACTTTTCTGCCGAGCGCAACACACAATTTCTCACGTCACAACAGCGAGGAACATTTTATGGTTGTATCCGCGGTCAACTTCCGTTAAATATTTTTTTTACAAAAAGTTTAATCCAATTATACCTTATACCGTCTGGGAACTAGAACCGGGGATAATATTAAAAACGGAGGCTCTAAAGGTCACTAGTGATTGAATCATTAGGGTCCCAACTAATTAAAACCAAATCTTTACTTTTTTATTTTTTCTAACAAACTTAATAGTGAATTCAATATAATGCAAACAACAATACCGCTCAACTTTTTCGGAGCTACTCGGAACGTCTTTTTGACAATTTATGTGTCGGCTGATAGAAAAATAATACTTACTTACTATCGTAATTCATGAATCCACGTAGGTATTGTTTTCTTTTTAGAGTGTTTTTTGCACTCGAAGCCATTTTCACATTGAATTACAAATTGTGTAAATAAATCCAATTCGATTACTTAAATTAAAATTAATTTAAACTGAAACTAAAAAAAAACCCATGACAATATTCTGACTTCACTAATCAAAATTATTCTTTTGAATTTACACTCTTTTAACACTATGATCTTCTTTATTAAAAGATCATAATGTAAAAAGCGTAGAATCCATGGAATTAGCAGGTACTACGTACTAGTACTTAATAATTCCATGGCTGAATCTACTTGGTACAAAGAGTATAATTGGTATTGATTGACATGACATGTCACGCATGATGGATAAAATTATAAACAGATAACTGTCATTGCAATGTTTAATAATAAACGGATTTTAATTAATTTAAAACAGAGATTTTAAGCTATGGGAAGTAACAGCCCCCGCGCTGTTGCTATTCAAGGAGTTAAAGTTAAATTTTCTGATGGATAGTGATATCATGATGTTTTGCGGTAAGTTTTTTGTTGTCCCCTGTACCACGATTAGTTCGCAACGTTAGCGATAATATCGTTTTGCAATACTACACTGATTATGAATCGTAACTTTAAATTCTTATTGTAAGTAATACATTATAATAAAAATATTTTTCCAAGTTAGTAACTACTTGTTGTAGGTAATCTTATTTAGGGTTTCGTACCTCAAATGAAAAAATACGGAACCCTTATTTAAAGGATCACTTTAGTGTCCGTTTGTCCCATATTATCTCAGGAATGCATGGAGGCGACGAGTTGAAACTAAATTAACATATTTTCAAGTCAATCTATTGAAATGAAGCTTTAAAATCTAACTTGAAAATTAACGTAAAAAATGTAGGACCGTTTATGTCGCAAAGAACGTAAAACCAAGTAACTTAGGTACCTACTAACTAACCATATTTCGACACTCTCAAGGGAATTAAAATTCATATAGTACTTTCCGTTGACCTAGAACTATGGGGAAGTAATATTGTCTTTTTAACCGACTTCAAAAAAGGAGGAGGTTATCAATTCGACGGTTTTTTTTTATGTATGTTCTACCATAACTTCGCCAGTTGTTAACAGATTTTTATAATTCTTTTTTTATCTGAAAGAAAATGGTTTATGTGTGGTCCCATATAATTTTTACGAAGATCTGGCTAGTAGTTTTTATATAATCTTGAAAAATATCAATCACCTTTTGGCAAGTAGTCGTTTACCTAGATGACATTGTTGTGTATGGGCTGATTTTTAATGTAAGTAACGGCACATGATGTAACAAAAAAATCTGAAATAAAAACATTTTATAAAAAAAATTCAAACCGACTTCAAAAAGTAAAAAATAAAACTTTTGGAGTCGGTGCTAGCTAGCTAAGGCCAAAAAAATATATAGTTAATAGAAGTGCAATGTAGAATGCCCTGGCTGGCACCGACTCCAAAAGTTTTATTTTTTAGTTTTTGAAGTCGGTTTGATTTTTTTTATAAAATGTTTTTACTAGATACAATTACATGGAAAAATGTGAAAACTATACATTTGAAGGGCTAAAGGGGAGAATTGGGTAAGTCACATTCACCAAATTTGTCAGTATTGTCGTTTAAAGTTTCGATACCATTTAATTACTAACTAGCAAATATTTCGCATACATAAATAATTGCATTTAAAAGGACATTTGTTATGTTATATCCGGAACTCCTAAGTAAAATTAATCTGAAAATTCCAGCCCCAAATCTTCGTCAGAGATATGTTCTGCTTCGCATTCCCTTCACGCGAACTAATTACAGAGCAAACAGTTATTTGGTTAGATCATGCAAGCTGTTCAACACTTTCAATTGTGAGTTTATGAATGATAGCCGATTGGATCTGTTTTGTAGCTCAATAAGGCACCTGCGTAAATTGATGATGGATAACGACACTGCTTTTCAACAGCTTAAGTAATGCTTAAATTGTTTTATAATATCTTTTTTTTCTATCTTCAACTGCTTATTTATCTGTTAATTTCACTTACCATTATGTAACTACTATGTGGAACTATGTGGAAGTTTGTAATTAGCTTTTAAGTGCTTGCTTATTTACCTTATTTGTAAATAGGTACTGCTGTAAACTTCCCAAAGAAAATAAAATAAAATTAAATAATAAATATTTATATGGTATCGTCTTCTGTGAAAAAAATACCCAATTCAAAATAAAACTGTAATTCTGTTCTAAAGGTTTAGAACAGAATAAGTAGCTTAGTCCAGGATTGGTCCAGGTCCTGGCTAAAAACAGGCTAGGGCCTGTTTTCCCATAAATTCAAAGTGTTATGTATTTCCATAAACTTGAATAAAAATTAAATAACAGCATGCCAAACCATTACTTTAGTGAAATGAAATTATTATTACTCACAAAATTAAAATTATGTGTATATGATTATTTTTCTTGTTTTTACTGCCGGATTCCCCAATTTTCACGTTCTCTTTTTATTTTTCTTCTTTTCTGACGTGAAATCGTTTTTTTTTTCACTGTCGTCACTCATTTTATGCTTAATAACACAGTATTTATAACAGTAATGTCAATTTTTTAAACAAAGACCACCAACAATTCTAAATCTAAAAAAATGATAACTTTAATTCTGGAAACTGAATTTCGGAAAAAACCGCGAGACTAATTCCTAAACTATTTGACCAACACGTGCTAAATAACTCTGAGTTGATTGATGCACAATTACTATTTAACACCCGTGCTTCCAATCCATGGGCCAATCAATTCACCAATCGCGGCACAGTGTACAATTACCCGTAGTTACCGTATACGTGTTATTATACACGGCCATCTGTGGCCCTACCGCGTAAGTGCCGTCGTCATCGCTGTTAACTTCACTTTGACAGCCGACGGCGTTTTGGTTCAACGCAACTTTAACGTTATCGTCCTAATAATAAGATTCCTTTTCCATAAAGAGTTTATTCCAATTACTTTACTCTTTGGTTTTTACTCGACTCTGTGTGGGACCGAGGCAGCGCTATAGCATCAGCGCTCGCGTGTTAAGAATTGCGCCCATATTTTACACGTCGAGGACGTCGACGATGTCGACGACACTTACGCGGTAGGCCCACAGATGACCGTGTACAATTAACACTTATACGGCAACTACGGGTAATTGTACACTGTGCCGCGATTGGTGCATTTGATACGGGTTCGTTTACAATTAAACGTTGCTGACCTCGTTTGTTTATAAACTAACCGCTGGACAATGAGTATTTATAAATAACGAAAAATTATCTGTTTTTAACCGACTTCAAAAAAAGGAGGAGGTTCTCAAGTCGACTGTATTTTTTATTTTTTTTTATGTATCGACGGTTAAAAGGCGATTTGACTCAAGCGCCATTTTGACAACTTTACAGGAGAGCGATTTAAAGATTTAAAAAAGGAAAAAAAAATTACTGTATTAAAACTACTTGATATATTGAATTAAAGCTGCTGAATACCAAATCTAAAGGCAATCTTCTATGATACTCAATATAGATTATTATTATAGTCTTGTTATTTATTAAAATAAATGTCGCTTGAGACATAATGCATTATTTTCTGATCAAGGCGAATTGATTGAAGTAGCAGAAATAGTATCACTAGATTAAAGTAAAATGATTGACATGCCTTACTCGCAATAATTCATTGACGGCAAAATGAGTTGACTTACATAGCTTACTATTATAGATCGAGTAGAAAATTCTTAAATAACAAACATTTTGCCCATAGATATGGGTAGAACGACTTAAAGCCAATAAATTAAAATAGCAGATAAAAGAAAAAGATTTTATGAGACTTCCTAATGTCAAAAAAGCAAATATTTAATTTTTGAATATTTTGATGAATTTAGCACATATTTAAAAGGTTACATTAAGGGACACCCTAACCCAGTTTTCATGAGTTAAAGTAAAAAAGGGTAATTGTAATCAACTCTTAATTATACTCAACTTTTCATTATAATCAACTTTTCACTATAATCAACTTTTATTTGTAATAATTAAGTATTCACTAAAATCAGTCTTATTAGCCTCTTGACATTTTTTTAATAACATTATCAATTTTGAACTGAATTTATTGGATTTCCTCCTCCGCCTCAGAATCTTCAATGTCCGTGTCAATTAAAACATCCTTCCCATTTCCAGATGGTAAAGTCAAATATTCACGATGAAATATTTTCGGGATCACGCCAGTTTCGCATATTTTTTTCAAATCATTATACTTAGATTTCGTTATTGGCAATAAAGCCTTGTATAATGGCTTAGGATTAACTACTTTCTGTTTGGGATTGACTGGGATTGCCTCTTCTGGCGATCCGTCTTTCATTGAGTATTTGATAAATACAAAGCAGATTTTTTAAATGTGGCTATACGGATCTTACAAATTTTTCCCGTAAGGTTTCCTTTAAAGTATTTGTCGGAAATTTCTTCATAATGTTTAAAATCAGTGTAAGTTAACCACTGAACATGGTAGGGACTCACTTCTTTTCTAGCAACCTGGCAAATTGTTAGCCATTGAGTAGGGGCCCATACTATAGTGTTTCTGACATTATTTTCTATTGCAGAGTGCATGCTATCAACGCTCATCTCAGTATGGCCTGGTAGTAAATAGTTTAGCTGAATGGACTCAAGAGTTTTTGATTTTGATAGTGCATTATGTACAGCAGCCATAACAATTCGGTTTTTGTTTTGTCCAGGACATGAGTCCGAGTAAAGGATCAAATGTTTGACAGTGCCACGCATATCTACAGTATAAATGTATTGTTCTAAAATAGTAGCAACCTCATTACCGCCTCTTTTAGCATCTGATTCCCCCCACAGGTAACAATAGCCTTCTCTTGTCACATTTTCATAAAAGCAAAGATTATAAACTGCATATTTACGAGTGTAGAAAAGCAAGATACTATTGCCATGTGGGGTATTCAAAACTTTTTGCAAATCAAATGAAGCGGATAATATTGAGGGGTTGTCTTTTCCCAATTCCCTGTGGAAGTTCAATCTAATTTTAGATGCAAGTTTTTCCGCAAGGTGTTCTTGTTTTTCATCTGAAAAATCATTTGGATTTGACTCGAAACGCAAACATTTCAAGCATTTATCTTTTTTAGACACATGAAAGCCAATATTGAATTCTTTATTAAAAATATCTCTGAACACACTTTCGCTGACAACGTTTTGGAATGGCGACCGCGCACAGGACGACGCTCCGTGGGTAGGCCCCCGACAAGATGGACCGAAGATCTGGTGAAGGTCGCGGGAAGCCGCTGGATGCAGTTTGCGCAGGAGCGATCGTTGTGGAGATCCTTGGGGGAGCCCTATACCCAGCAGTGGGTGTCATGTGGCAGAGGCGACGATATTTCACGCTGGAACAGCTACTTATCCTATATAAAGCTAAATAACGATGTGGCTGTATAAGACTGTTATACGTCCCATAATCACAAAATCCAAAATAGAGCAAAGAACCGTAATCAACAAGCTGCAGAAATTCCAAAGATTGGCATGCTCTGCGATAACAGGCTGCATGCGAACAACCCCCACAGTCGCCCTTGAAGTAGCTCTGGATCTAACACCCCTGGACCTGTTTATACAACAGGAAGCCTCCATGGCTGCTATAAGGCTTAAACACCTGGGTCTGTGGTACAACCAAGAGGGTCCTCACTCCAAATTGTGGAATAATTTAGTGAAACATGAGTCACTAATCGCTGCCCCATGCGACAGGATCCCTAAACAATACATTTTCGAAAAAAATTACCAAATACAGTTATTTGAAAGTGACCAAGACTACTCTGGCATACATGAAGTCCGAATTTATACGGACGGTTCCAAGATGGGGATTGGCACTGGAGCCGGAGTATTCTCACAAGACCTAAATATCAAAACTTCACTAGCACTAGGCCAACACAGTTCGATATTTCAATGCGAATGTGTTGCAATAATAAACGCAGCTACCACGGCCCTGTCTAGAGGTATGAAGGAACTGAACATCCGCATACTGACCGACAGTATGGCCGTCCTAACAGCACTGGAGGCCAACACGATCAACTCCAGCATTGTCTACGAATGCCACCGAGTCTTGGATCGTTTAGCATCCAACAACAACAGTGTAATCCTACAATGGATTAAAGGGCATAGCGGATCACACGGGAACGATGCCGCCGATGAGCTGGCAAGAAGGGGATCTTCCACAACAGTGGCTGGACCCATACCCATTCTGCCACTCCCATTCAGCCAATTGCGCTCATGGGTAAGACAGCGTACTCGTGCTGCACATAATAAGCGTTGGGTAGATCAAACAAGCTGTAGACAGTCCAAGCTGGCGATGACTGCAGTCTCGCCGCGTTTGACCTGTAGACTGCTAAGCCTTAATCGTCCGGACCTCCGAATAGTTGTAGGCACACTTACAGGTCACCTACCTTTAAACCGACAACTATTCATCATGAATGCGACAGACAGCCCCCTATGTAGGGGATGCCTGGACGCAGAGGAAACAGCCGCCCACGTAATCCTGGAGTGCGTGGGTTTGGCCGCAAAACGGGCAGAAACCCTCAAAGACGTGAGGTCGCTCCTAGAAGCCTGTGAACGCCCCAGGAGGCTTCTGCGCTTCTGGAAGGAGCTGGGATGGCTTAACTAGCCATACCGATGCTATGTTCACGCATAACGGACCAAATGAGAGTCTAAATGCGGAGAAAAGAGCCCATCACCAATACCATAATAATACCTATATAAAGCTCAAATTCGTCCGCAAAATACCAGCTAGCCGCACTCGAATCGGTGGAACGCAGAGCCAGAAAATTCGTTGGTGCGATAATCTAGTGAATACCAAGCTCCATAGTGTCCCTCATCGTCGAAGAGTAGCCTCACTGTCGGTGTTCAACAGATTGTGCTTCGGAAAGTGTGCTATTAAGCTACATGAGCTCATCCTGCCGGCTCCGTTTACCACCGTGAGTCCAAACGTACTGCGGGCTAACACCCCTACCTGGTTGATATTCCTCGTTTGCGTACAAAGCGCTTCTCCTCATCTTTTATAATGCGTACAACCAGGGTGTGGAACTCCCTGCCTGCGTCTGCATTCCCGGGACTCTATGGTGGTTTTCGTGAACCGATTATTGTAATCGTTTTTTAGATCATATCTCTCTATGAAAATAATAACTGAGTGTCGCAAGCATTTGTTTACAAAAAAGTTCAGGTTAACTGAATATTTGCCTTCTGCAGAAGCTACCCTCAAACAACAAACCTTACCTTACCTTAGTACCTTAAGGGCAATTTTACGGGCTGTTTATGTTTGGGGACAGTGCCTTATCAAGAAGCAAAATATTCCTTGCCCATCTGAATGGGGTTGGCGGAAAGTAGAAGAAGCTTGGGTGCCACAGAAGACCCAAAGTCCTATGGCGGCTCAAGCACGCCTAGAAATCCTAGAATTGATAAGATGACGGTGAGTGAAATCTTGCAGTTCCAAATGCAATTGTTGCTCGCCGACGACTGAATCGACGCTCGAGAGTTGATACCTACCGTGCGCGGGTGGCTCAAACGCTTGAACTTTTGTTTACGTTCGGATTCAAATGACAAATGCGAAAATGGCTTTTGACACTGACGGTGATTTAATGAGCTTGACTTCATTAGTTAGTATAAAGTCTAAAAGACCTACATACCTTAACCACTTTAGGTATAGCGCTTAACCGTAGGAATTGCAAAATATAAAATGTATTGAAATTGATTCAAGTTACACTAAAAACACATATAATTTACGGCAATAAGGTTCAAGCGACAATTTCGGCACATATTATTCAAAGTAAAAAGAATGAAAAACCACTGAAACCTTTTATAATGCAAGCGCAAATGACTGAAGCGACATCGTCTTCAAATATTGATCTTGGTAAAATGCTTCAAAGTACAATGTATGTTAATTTTAGTTTAGGTAAAAATGAATGAAAAGTCGATTTTGTGAAAAACCGTAAAAAGCTAATTAATTTAAATCACAAGCTTCAGTATAAATGCGTTATTTGAATTGGCTGAAATGCGCAATTAAAAAAATATGTATAAAATCGTGTCGCTTGATACTTTAGTGACAAAAATGATTGCTGTATTGCCAATGGAGTGAAGCGACAAAAAAATGCTCCGATTGGAACCAAACTAGGCTCAAAAGACGCAGAAAAAAATGCTGATTTCAACTATGTATATAAGTCAATACCGGCCAAAGTGGCGCTTAAGTCAATTTGCCTTTTACCCGTCGGTATGTTCCACCATAACTTCGCCAGTTGTTAACAGATTTTTATAATTCTTTTTTTATCTGGAAGAAAATGGTTTATGTGTGGTCCCATATAATTTTTATGAAAATCTGGCTAGCAGTTTTTTCATAATCCTGAAAAATATCAATCACCTTTTGGCAAGTAGTCGTATACCTAGATGACATCATTGTTGTGTATGGGCTGATTTTTAGTGTAAGTAACGGCACATAATGTAACAAAAAAATCTGAAATAAAAACATTTTATAAAAAAAAAAATCAAACCGACTTCAAAAAGTAAAAAATAAAACTTTTAGAGTCGGTGCTAGTTAGCTAAGGCCAAAAAAAATATAGTTAATAGAAGTGCAATGTAGAATGCTTTGGCTGGCACCGACTCCAAAAGTTTTATTTTTTACTTTTTGAAGTCGGTTTGATTTTTTTTTTATAAAATGTTTTATTGCAAACTTTTTACAGGCAGTTATTCTGCAGTTTATAAATACCCCCGATTATTTGAAAACAATCCGTTCTTGCAAAAAGACGGTGACATACACCTCGCTATGTAGGTACGAATTTGTGTGGAACCCTCGGTGGGCGCGTCCGACCCGCACTACCGCACTACCGACCCGCACTTTAATGGATTAAGTACCAAACAACTGTTTGGTACTTAATCCATTAAAGACTAAGTACATGATATTTGGTACGGAAAAAATGAAACTAGTATTGCCAGATTCTTTGAAAGTTGAGTTGATGAGTGAGCCTATAGAGAGAGTGGATATCGCGCGTAATCTTGGCTTAAACATAGATGCGGGCTTAAGATTTGAAAAACACCTAGCCGTCACTGTTCAAAATTGTTTCTATAGACTTAAAGTTTTATATAAAATTAGACCGTATCTATCTGAAAACCTACGATTGCGCTTGGTTGAGTCACTAGTATTATCTAAATTGAACTACGCTGACACTGTCTACGGTCCACGTCTACTAGCTCGGTCAAACAGGCTTATTCAAAGAGTGCAAAACGCATGTGCGCGCTTCTGCTACTCTATACCTCATCGCAGCCACGTCACTCCGTTCTTGAATGAGCATCATTTACTAAAAATGAAATCCCGCCGTAAACTACATCTTGCCTGTCTACTTTTTGGCGTGATTAGGGCAAAGGAACCAAAGTATCTGTATAACAGACTCGCTTGGCTTAGTAGCAAGAGGCAGTGTTCCCTGCAGCTGGCTACGCAGTCTCATAGGTCGGCATGTTTCAGGGGTAGCTTTCGTTACGCAGCGTCCAAAATTTGGAACAATATTCCTCCGCCTCTGAGAGAAAGCAGTTCTGTACATGTTTTCAAAAAACAGCTGAGATTGCACCTTATTAATGCACAGCGAGAGTTGGGCTGCATAAAATATATTGACGCCTCTTTTATATAGTACTTAATCATTTTATTATTTATTAATTCTATTATTGTTATATATATATATATTTATATTATTTTTTTATAGTATTAGTATTACTTATTTATATTTGTCATGATAATTTTTTTTTGTTATTCTTACACATCATTCATTCACTTACACTCATCACATCAGTCACACACTATTGTTGCACTCCAAAAATACCTACAGCTACTATAATAACATATATACAAACAAATAAATTTCATATAGGAGACGCGTGCTTGTTATTTTATAAATGTTAGTTTTAATCTTAGTTTTATTTTGTTTTCATTTTTTCGATGCCTCCGTATTGACATCGACGTGTCAATAAAAAAGTGGGTCTAGTTGAAAACCAGCGTCAGCTTCAACACTGACACATGCTGAACTAGATCCCTTTTGATGCAGCCATGTGGAACATTTGGTTATAAGATTTTTGTGTATTTTTTGTCATATGTTGTCTATGTCCTCTGCCTGTATCAAATAAATGTTATGATTTATGATTTATGATTTATGATTTACTAGTCCGGTTTTTATGTATTTCATACACCATAATTCGGGCAAACTTGTCCGTCATGTATGGGAAAATAGATAAAATAAATAAAGTACATCGTTGTGAGACCGCCGCGCGGTTTTGTGATGCTGTATGATTTAAACTACTTTTATGCATAAAAAATATAAAACATTTAATTATAACTTTTTAATTTTGCATTTTACAATGCTATTTTTATGTGATAAATATTAAACAAGAAAATATACTAGAAAAAAGCTACTAGTCTCATGTCGCCAGGGCGACATGAGACTAAGACTAGTTAATTAGATGGCTGTTTCATCTTAATCGATAGTCGAACATCTGTAAAGATGTTTCTTTCGAATGCGAGGATATTTCTCTCATTGATGAAGCGACGGTGGCCAACACCGTAGAACGGTGAATATACTAGAAAAATTCGACGTGTCCTCATAGGTCTCTGTAGCATTATTGGTTAGTGCATTGGGCCGGACTCCCAAGGATGCGGGTTCGGATCCCGTCAGGGCGACATGAGACTAGTTGCTTTTTCTAGTATATTTTCTTGTTTAATATTTATCACATAAAACATTTAATTTATAAAATAATCATTCATGCAATTTGAATCTTTTACCTACATGAGCTCATTTACAAGTAGATATAAAATAATAAATTTTAGCAAAAAGAATAATTTGTATTAATTTATATTACTTATAAAAGTCAAATTCTGTAATCTAATAATACCTAGTAACTACTAATACTAGTAGTAACTATTGCTTTAAGTTTTTGCAGATTTACCTGACCAGAGGGAAGGTAAGTAGGAAAGTAAGTCAAATAACCTATTTAATCATTAATTTAGATAATTGGTTTTATGTAGTTTCTAATAAAATTCTTGTTTAATTTAGCTATTTCAAAAATGTCCGGATTCACACTTCCCCCGACACAACGGCGGCATGACAAATGGAACCAACCACAGATCCGAGTACCCCCCGTATTTGGTTGCCGTAATTAGAAATTTCACCAGCAAAATTCGGTTTTGTTTGGACAGCGAATTGGGTGTCCGCATCGCACCTCGTGGGGATTTAATATTAATCACTATTATTGAAAAAGAAGTGTCTCCTTGTCCATCAATATTATAATAAATTCTACAATCAAAATTATACCAAACTGTTTCCTGATTTATTTGGAAAAACACCACTCAACGGGTGGTGAACATGGTGAACGCATTTAAAGTAAAAAAGTAAAGTCAAAAGATAAATCAAGCTTATGAAAAGAAATCCAGTGAAATTGGTTTTTAAAAGTTTCCGCCTGGTTTCCGCCAATTTTAAACAAAAAAAATTAGATATTGAACTATGTTATTAAGATGAAATTGTTTCTTGTATTTTTATATAAATATTTTTTTAATGACGGGGAAACTTTTAGCCTTCATCATGCCTGATGTTAAGTATTGATAAGGCTGAAGATGGCTTCTCCCGGAACCCTCAACCACTGAGGAACTGGCTGTCTAATCTCTAACTGGCGGAACATAACAATGCTGAAAACATTGTTGTTATGGCGTCAGACTTGGATAAGATGGCGGTAACAAGTCCTACCAACAACCAAACCGAAAACAATATAACCACATTGTTGCCACTTGATCACAGAGGCGGTTAAATATTACTTATTACTTATGTGCATCAGCTACCTACTTAACAATATAGAACTTGGATTTATGTAATGCATGTAAAATTTATTATTAATTTTCCACAGATTAACATAACTCCGTGCACACACACTGAATTTCCGATTTCACTAGCGAAAATTACAGAGTGCATTAAACTAATTGGTCTGTGTTATATCGTCAAAGAAGCTGTTAATGAAATTAAAATCGCTTTTAAAATGATGCATCATATATTTATTTTTAATTTATATTTTAATGAGTACATTTGAAAAATTACAGCATTTTGAACTTCTAGGTTCGATTTCCTGTCGACAACCAAAATTAACTGGTGCTTTCAGCAGTTAAGGCGATACTCGAAAAAAATATGCTGAAGCGAGATAGCAATGAGAAAACGACGCGCACGGAAGTGAGACCGATTTTGCAGATTAGGCAAAAAAAACACAAAATCACTTCGAATTAAAAAACTACAGCGATTTTTAAAAAATGCTTCTATACGATCCTAAATATTATTGGTGTCCACTTATTAAACCAATTTCCAATAGCATAAGTAACCCCATTTAAGAATAATCTTGAATTTTCGCATTTTTTAGAGGTCTTTTCGAAAACAAAAACTGTCGAGGCAAAATCATAAAATCGTGTTTTTGAAACTATACGAATCTAGATAAAGGTATGAAGAAATATATATGTTATTACCAGATTTGTAACAACTGTAACCGTGCTATATCAAAAAGTCCATACTTTTTCCGAGTAGCGCCTTAAAATGTTACATAGCCAGTTCCTCAGTGGTTGAGGATTCCGCAAGAAGCGCGATTCCTTCAGTCTTCAGTCTTATTGACGTCTCGTATGACGACGGCGAAACATTTCCTCGATGTAGATAAAAATTATAGCATTGCCAAATGTAAGACATAATTATAAAATACATTTCTGTTATTCCGATTTTACATCTGCAACATTTATCTCGGTTAGATTAACTAATTTCCAAAACATTAGACGAGAGAAGTCTTTAAACGAATTAAACGCTTAATAAATTCTGTTTTGTTAGAACAATTCGGCGGGCCCGTGGATTGTTGCAGACGTCAAAGTAATCTAATATTAGTTCTCATTCCAACGTGCCGCCATAGTGTACACACGGCAGCAGAACAACTTATAAAAATGTAAATAAGATAAGTAAATAATATACATTAATTCGCTATGCCCTTACAGGGTCATGTTTTCCGGTAATATCCATGTTTTATAAGATCTTATGTAACCAATAATGTTGCAATAAAATATATGACTATGACTATGACTAAATGTTTATTTCCATCATATACAGCACACACATTCATGCAAACAAGAATATACTACAAAAATTAAGGGCATATAAGTATAAGTAGTTATAGTTAGCTGTGTAGTGTCGGCTTAGAATAGCACTACCCCCTCTCATCCCGTGGGTGTCGGAAAAGGTGATTAAGTGACTCGGTCTTCGGGAGACGGGCAGCAGCGTCTCCTACAAACTTGGCCATACTGCGATTGCCAACCCGCCGACCAAGCGTGGCGATTATGGTGGGTGTGAAAGAGTCAAAGCGATAGCTTTTACGATTAAGAATATTTTGCCAAACTCGTACTAGGGATACTGGAGTGCGATTGCACTGTGCCACCGGCATTCGCAATAGGCCTAATTAGTGAGAGCTCTTGTAAACATTCATCTGTATTACGGGGAGATGTTCGCCTGATCTGAAAACAAAACATCTGAAGCCGCCGCGTGCGCCCCGTACGCGCCGTGTGCCCCGTGCGCCCCGTAAGCCCCGTGCGTCGCCGCGCCCGCCTCTGGAATGCCTAAGTTGACTGGGCTACGAGCTACGACGTAGTAGCGTTTATTTTATCATTGGTGTTTTGATAAAAACTCATGTTTTTATGCAAATTAACTATCAAAACAATATTCAAGGTAAAATTGAATATTGTAACTCCTGGCGCACAGTGCATCAAAACTGTTATTTGAGTGACTTATAGGATTCAACTCACCTTAAAAACTCCTATGAACGCCACAATCTAGATGGATCTAGATGGATAGTGTTATTAATTAATAAAGGGGTTTTAACTTTTTTTTGTGTGAATGCTGTCCTCGTCCAAATCCGTAGTATGAGATTGAGACGTCATCTTGATTTTTTTTTTAAATGACGTCGCACCATAGTACCTATATATGTATAAATCAACAGGGGACACACAAAAGAACAAAAAAAAATAATATATAATGCCCCAAAGTGTCGCGTTTGCCAGATAATTAGAGTTAACGCTTTAGGGCATTATGTTCTATGATATTTTTGTTTATCTTTACGTCCCCTATCCAATTATATAGAAATTGGAGTGTGCGCTTTTTTGAAAATTGACCGCTGACGTGGCCAAAAATTTCAAACCCCTTTGTCCTAAAATATTTTTGGCTATAATAAATTTTAAATAAAGAAAATATTGGAAAAAATCAACTCGGCCACAAGTGAATTCTCAGATGGGACTCGAACCCACGACCTTTGGAAATCCGGTCCAATGTTCTAACCACTGAACTACCGAGACTTGCGGACCACCGTCGAAATTCTCCAACTAACTTTGGAAAGTTTTGGAATGCTACAACTAAAATGAACCTCAGGCCTGGCCTTCAGCGCTTTTTATGCTTTCTTTGCACTTCTCGAACGCATCTATTGACGTTTGTGTCCACTTCATCCTGTCCGTAGTAGGCAAAGGAAAGTTGGTAATTGGCTTAGTCCTTTCATCCAGCGGTCGTATGCCATCCTTGGATATGTGGTAGCCCAGAAAATCCAGTTCTTTTCTGTTCTCTGCCCAATTCACATTTATCCACGTTCAATGTGATGCCGTATTATGTGCAATAAAGTGTTTTATTATTATTATTGTTCGTTAGGAAAGCCGCACCATAGACTTTTGTCTGGTGTGGATCAAATTACTTTAAATAACTGGTAAGCTGTGGTTGACCGCGGTTTGAAACCACTAAGTCTACTATCGTTTGATACTATAAGCATATCTACATTAAAAGGCGTTTGATCGTTGCGAATCTGCCAAAAATAATAGAAAAAATACGAAAGTAAAATACTGACCTTTTAATGTGATTGTATATAGAAAAAAGTAAGTGAATCAATTTATTTGTATGAATCAGAAACCGACAAGGTTTAGTTTTAGCTACTCATTTTACCTACATTGCCTACATACCAATGTTGTTAAGTACCTATTTAATAACTCTAAATTAGGAACTCAACATTTATATTTTCTAACTTTTCATGCTGTCTGACCAGCGAAACATGTTGACCATAGTATCTATACAACATCCATGTAGCCGTGTTTCTTGCAAAATAAATTATTCTTATTCTTATTCTTATTCTAGGTATAGGATTACACACTGACTATTCACTTTTATATATAATCCCGAATCATCTGGAAAACAGAAATTAAAATGAACATAACAAAAACTTAAAATCGAAATGTTAATGTAATAGTTATTTGTTATGCATGGCTGGTAAGTTGGATTTCGCTACGAGTTACGTCTATTTCAAAAGTACAAACGCTAAATCTTTTCCACTGACACCAATTTTTCACCTCACAACAGCGAGGAAAACTTTTTGGTTGTTTCCGCGGTCAACTTTCGGTAAAAATCTTTTAACAAAAAGGTTATTTAGCGGCGAGTTACCTCTATTGAAATCTGAGCAAGTGAAGGATTCTAGGATTGAACCACGAGCGTAGCGAGTGATTCAAAGATTGAATCCTGAGCGACGCGAGGATTCAAAGGTACAAGACGCTAAAACACTTTTCTGCCGAGCGCAACACACAATTTTAAAAATTGTGACAAAAAATTTTACAAAAGGGAGTATTA
Organism: Chrysoteuchia culmella; assembly: GCA_910589605.1. NCBI lineage: Eukaryota > Metazoa > Arthropoda > Insecta > Lepidoptera > Crambidae > Chrysoteuchia > Chrysoteuchia culmella. Next base: position 18,374,608 of record OU342659.1, read on the forward strand.
TAGTTAATTCAAAGTTATTTAAAGTAGTTATATATTTTTACTTATTAATAAGAATAAAAACGATTCCGTAAATGTCGACACTGACATGAGGTACAAGACAAAGACAATTTAAAAATAAAGATTTATGTCACAGTCCAAAATCCAATTATAGGTTGTGAAAACTCACCCAGCCTATTCACAAATTCTTATAACAAAAAGTTTAATCTTATTGTTATTGTTTTTATGATTCAATGATCTAAAATAATATAATAAAACGAAAACGAAGAATTATAATTAATTTAAAGCTATTTAAAATAAGAATCAAATATTTAAAAAAAGTCAACAGTGAGATTCGGAACGCATTATGACATATTTTTAGGTATTAAATTAAAAAAGTACTTTGCCGCGCTAGGCCGCAAAAAGCTATTTTCTACGCCAAAACTGATTAACAAAACCTCCTTTTCAGAGCGTGTGAGGTGAAAAGGTTTATTGTCACGTTCCGAAACCCAATCATAGGTTGTGAAATCTCACCCAGCCTAAGTATAAAATTCTTATAACAAATAGTTTATCTTATTGTTAGTATTTTCATGATTCAAGGAACTAAAATAATAGGTATAAAAACCAAAACGGAGTATTAAAATTAATTCAAAGTTAGTTACAATAAGAATAAAAAGTAACAAAAAAGTCAATAGTGCGATTCGGAACGCATTATGACATAAATTAAAAAAGTACATTACCGCGCTAGGCCGCAAAAAGCGATTTTCTACGCGGAAACTGAATGACAAATCTTCCTTTTTCGAGCGTGAGAGGTGAAAATAACTATTATTTTATTGTACCTACATACTAAGATACGTTATTGACTGTTTAACTTGTGAAACAATAATATCTGTTCACAAACTCATTAATTCGAATGAATGAACCACAAATTCAAATTATGATAAATACACAATAGCAGCCACCAGAAGTACTCAATAACACGTTATTCATTGTGAAATAATATTAGTAATTATAAATAGTAGTACTGTGACAACCATAAAAGTAGCCCATTTAATAAATGGCACGGAAAATCAGTCATAGTAAACGGAAATAAAGTATGTAAACATTTTAAAGTGTACGTACTAAAGATTTACTCATGCTTGAATTTTGAAAATTAATTGTCTTTCTTTGAGTATATTTTGGTTATCAAACAACAAAATAATAATTCGTCATCAGCCATTTTAATGTCCCCACTGCTGGGGCACAGGCCTTCTTTATGGATGGATAAGGAGAACGGGCCATGACCCACCACGCGGCCGCGGGCCCAATGCGGATTGGTGGGTTTAACGACTGCAAATACAGTAGGGGCCAACGGCTTAACGTGCCTAACGAAGCACGGAGGAGCTCGAGATAGTAAATTTTCGGTCATCCATCCCGTGACCGACCATTGCGAAAGTTGCTTAACCTCAACAATAGCAGGCTGAGCGCGCGAACTACTGCGCCACGGGCTTCTCAAAAAAAAAAATATTAATAAATTATAAATTAAATTAGCTTTAACAAATATGCGATCGATATCTGAATTTGTCTTGTTCATTAATATTTCTTCTCGGTTAAAAGAGTCTTGAATGCCTGGTAGGAAAATTTGAGGATTCAAAAGTGCTGGGTAGGCATTTGACCAACATCGTGTTTAACAAACAAGATGAAAACAAGAACAAACAAAATGTAAATGTTTGTCAAGTCGCGTGTGAATAGTAGGCAAGCGGGTTTTCACAACATCGCTTACCATCAGGCGAGATAGCGGTCAAGCGCTATATTATAGTAAAAAAAGTAATCAATAAACCTGGAAAATGTATGACATTTTCCGGGAAAATTACATACTGTTGGTTTTATTTTTGTAGTAAGTAACACTGCGTCCGTTTCACAGAGGAATGGATTCAGTTGAAGCATCAGCTAATGGACTTGGCAGATGATGGGAATGATGTTCGGATGACGAGAACTTGTATTTTTTTTTACAAATTCTTCTTTCAAATGCAATAATTTCATTATTGCATTTGAAATTATTGCATTTCATTTCAATTAATTTCCGAATTTCAAATTCAATAATTTCGTTTGACATAATTTCATTTGCCATTATTCTATTAGAAATAACGTTTCTGTTGCCATAACTATCAAATTACATAAAATTGATTGCTATAATTTCATTCTTCATAATCAATCAAACGCCATAACTACTTTATTCCATAATTTTATTTGCTTTACATGTCATTTTCAATATATTTAATATCCATAACAAGCATATACCATAAAACCTATACTGACTATTTATTAGAATTGTATGCAAACCCCCATGCAGGCAGCATAAATTATGCAGCCAGGCATGTGCAGCATGCATTATGCATGCTGCACATGCTTGGTATGCTGTATGCATGCAAGCAGGCATACAGCACGCAAGCAAGCATGCAACATGCAAGTCGACTGTCACGGCTCCGGCGCTGCGGGGTTCCGGCGGAGGTCCCACGCGTACTTATCGTCACAGATGGCTTTCGCTCACCACCGCAGCTTCGGCTTGCTGGCCAGCCTCAGCCGCGGCGGCTCGCTCATTGCCACCTGCTCCTCAGCACGCGGGCCGCCTCACCCCTACGCGCCTTCGCGGCTCTGAATTACACTCTAGGGGTCGGGCATACAAGACTACGGACAGTCGGGAGTCAACTGAGTTGGTTTTGAATATTATTCGTTTTTTTACTAATTGGTTATCTACATAAAGTTAGCTAAAAAAAACGTTATAAGACGTGTATTATTATGTCAAATAAAGATTATGTCGAATGATAATTATAGTTTCTAATAATTATAGAATTTGTAGATATGGCATCTCATTTTATGGCAAATGAGAGTTATAGCAAAATATATCATGCGTGAATGATTATATCATGCGTTATTACTTAGAATTATTCTAAGCGTTATTACTTAGTATAAATGAGAATAATGCAAACTAATATTATGACCGAGGATCATTAGGTATGGCAAATGAAATTATTGCAAGGAATATTATGAAAAACGAGACAATACCGTTTAAACTATAATCGTCAAAACACGGCTAAGTAAACTGTTACGTCATAATACACCTGGGACATAATCAACTGCAATTAGTTAATAATTTTTATTAAATTTTACCTACTTATGACTAATTTAATAGTTAAGTAGGTACTAATCGCAAATATTTTTTATCGTGAAGTGCCACCTGCAACTGATTATTGATAACGACAAATGTTTCCCAAAACTAATCTGATTATCTTACAATAAAAATAAAATGGTTGTCTTTAAGTACAATTTACACACAATACATTTACACAACACAATTTTAGTAATGACTTTTTATTTAAAAAAAACCGAATTCAATAAGTAAAAAATAAAATGAGTCGGTGCCAGCCAAGGCATTCTACATTGCACTTCTATTAACTATATTTTTATTTTTCTTGCCTTGGCTTTCACCGACTCCAAAAGATTTATATTTTACTTTTGAAATCAGTTTCTTTTGTTTTTATTTTTTTTTAAATTGTTACATCATGTGCCGTTATTAACACAAAAAATCAGCCCATACACAACTATGATGTCATCTAGGTAAACGACTACTTGCCAAAACGTAAATTATATTTTTCAGGATTATGAAAAAACTACTAACCAGATATTATTAAAATATATATGGGATCACACTTGAACTATGTTCTTTCAGAAAAAAAAGAATTATTAAAATCGATTCATACCTGACGACGTTTCATTAAATCATACATAAAGAAATGAAAATAAAATAATCAGTCGACTTGAGAACCTCTTCTTTTTTTAAGTCGGTTAAAAAGTGAGTTCTAGTGGAAAGAATGTTAACTCAAAAACAAAATCCTTCTTCTTAACGACCTACCCTATCCCAATAGGGAGATGGACTCTAGTAAGATTTTTACCAGAACACCACACAAACTGGAAAGACAAATGAAGCGAGTCCTTTTTAACCGACTTCAAAAAAAGGAGGAGGCTCTCAAGTCGACTGTATTTTTTTTTTATTTTTTTTTATGTATGAACTTCGCCAGTTGTTAACAGATTTTTATAATTCTTTTTTTATCTGAAAGAAAATGGTTTATGTGTGGTCCCATATAATTTTTACGAAGATCTGGCTAGTAGTTTTTTCATAATCTTGAAAAATATCAATCACCTTTTGGCAAGTAGTCGTTTACCTAGATGACATTGTTGTGTATGGGCTGATTTTTAGTGTAAGTAACGGCACATGATGTAACAAAGAATCTGAAATAAAAACATTTTACAAAAGCAAAAAATAAAACTTTTGGAGTCGGTGCCAGCCAGGGCATTCTACATTGCACTTCTATTACCTATATTATTTTTTTTGGCCTTAGCTAGCTAGCACCGACTCCAAAAGTTTTATTTTTTACTTTTTAAAGTCGGTTTAATTTTTTTTTAATAAAATGTTTTCTTTAAACAATATTTCACAATACCTTTCATAATACATAGCAATCCAACTAACCGACAGATAGCTTCAGAGATACACTCTTTATTTTATTTTTTTATTATATATGAAAATATATTTTCTTTAAATATAATAATTATTTCTTACACTCACACCAATTAACCCAGCCCCAAGGAAAGCACTGTAAAGGCTTGTGCTATGGGATACTCACACAGAACATTAAAAGAGGTGTACTCATCATTGGCCACGACATCTTGACAGATGATTGTTGCAGTGTCATCATTTCCAATGGTCTAAATAACGCAACAACGTCTTTGGTGGCTCAGTAGTCCGATTGCAGCACCACATTTTTTGGCACATCTGCAATAGGTGAAACGCGTATCTGCTTTAGGTTCTCAAGTCAGGCTTTGTCATGTTCTGACACTCCTTCGGATATATAACGTTGCCATTCTGGTGTCATTTCGGCGCGTGCTTCCCAGCAGCTCGTGTCCATACGGAAAGCCTCCATGTCTCGCTAACAAGAATCCTTGAATCTCAGCATAGGGCGGCCTACGGGTCTTTTGGCGTCAGCAATTTGTCCAAACATGACTTCACGCAGCACTCTCTTTTGGGGCCCATACGGTAGACATGGCCCAGCCAGCATCATGTATTTATACATATATAAGTATTTATGTGTGGAAATATATATAAACGTCCATACGTCCAACGTCCGACTCGAGTGTACAAACGCTTTTATTCATCATACAAACATTTGCCCCTACCGTGGTTCGAACCCAGGACCTCAGAGTAGACGACACCTTGAAACCGGTGTACTTACCACTCTGTCACGGAGTTCGTCCACGGTCGTCGATAAATAACATTACACAAGTTTTGAATAAAATATACTGAACTTGTTCTAGATAACTAGTCTGGTTGTATAAAAATACTAATTTATTGAATAGAAACAAAACAGAATTGTTATCGACAGACAAGCGAACTCGGGCCATGTAACTAAAGATATTTTTTATCAAAAACTCTGATAACAATTACCTGATTAATAAATACGAATGGAATCAGTGCGTCGGTACAATTAGTGTCCGCGTCTCCACCATGTTGGGTCTTGTGGTATTCCTGGCTGCTGTCCTGGCCGTGCGCGCCCAGACTACGCCGGTAAACAGATGTGAGTATGCGCTTCATCTCAGTGGCCATATTTGCATATGTCGCACTCGCAGGATAAGTAGATAAATCGTTATTTTTGCGAAAATCCTAGGGATATTGCGAAAACACGGGTAGTTAGACAATGGTGTTGTCATTTCTCAATCCTACTGAAAAAACATAGGGTTTTTGCGAAAAAACGGGCTGCCTTAGTAAGACTGCGAAAATAATCCCTGGCTATTATGAAATCAAAATTGGCTGATCAAGATTGGCTGATCGGACCATCCAAAACAACATCTTCTCTGATTGGTTGACGACTTGACGTTTCAGATGTCAATCGATTCTCTCATGTGTAGTAAACATTCTGTGAACCAATCAGAGAAGAAGAAGAATGTGAAGAGTTAACAAGAAAGTAAAAATTAAGCCAATCAGAGTTAAAAATATCTAATGTTAATAAAGTAACCCGTATTTTTGCAAAAACCGTATCTTTTTTCAGTAAGATTGAGAAATGTCAACACCATTGTCTAATTATCCGTGTTTTTGCAATATGCCTAGGATTTTTGCGAAAATTCTATTTATTAAATCATCCTACGATACATATAAACCGTAGCCCTATACGTTCTCCTTTTAAATCGCAAAATAAAATAATAAGTTTCGTGTAAGTATGGTTTGAGGAGCCCGTGGCACAGTGGTTCGCACACTCGGCCGGCGATTGTAGCCGTTATGTAACTTTCGCAACGGTGGGTCACAGGATGATCACCTAAAATTTATTACCTCGAGCTCCTCCGTGCTTCGGAAGGCACGTAAAACCGTTGGTCCCGGCTGTATTTACAATCGTTAAAACCACCAATCCGCTTTGGACCCGCGTGGGTCATGGCCCATTCTCCTTATCCATCCATAAGAGAGGCCAGTGCATTGTTTAATTACGTTTTAACCGTCGTGGGTTTTTATTTTTTTTATTTTATTATGGTTTTCTATAGCGCAATCCAATCACATATACGATTTGCCCTTTTCCATCCTTATGGAAGGCCAGTATCCCAAAAGTGAACATTAAAATGGCTAATGGTCTGAAAATCAGCGTCACACTTGTTGTGGCAATAGCTGAAGTTGGAGACCCTTTTGACTATACATTTATTTTTATTTTATGGTTAATTCCGTCATTTCGTGCAAATAGAACTGTTTCGTGGAACGAAAAAATAATCTAAATATTACCTTTTTATGTCAAATTTCGAATAAAGGTTGTCACTGGATTAAAAAAAGTGAAAGGCACCTTATTATTTAATTTAAGTACTGAGAAAATAATAATTGAAAATTTGCACTAGATGGTAATTAAACGTAACTTACAAGACAAAGTTTGACATAGAACGAGGTGGGTACAAAGATTAACAGCACAATTTGCGAAACATTAAACTACATTAACATGCTCACAGTATGTTTGGATTAACCATGTAAATTTTAATACTTACATGCAATAACAAATATTTAATTTCTATCCAAAACAGCTCATTACCGTCAAAAAAATGGAGGGAACGGATAGTAATGTAAAGAATATGAATGAAAAAAATCACACATTTTCTTTTATATCGTCGTTTCTCAATTCATTAGAAAAAGTATAATCATTATTTATCAAAATGTATTTAAAAGACAAGTATTACTTACTGTAACAACTTGTGAAGCAACGAAGCACTATGGATGACACGAAGATCGGAAATAGTTGAATCAGCGGTAAAATCGCTCAGTGGCTGCCGCGGCTGGCTGACATGTTAAAATACGTTACTAGCAGAGCCGTGTAGATATCACAAAAATCACATTCACAATCCAGGGGCCCAATTCTGCTAATGCTTAGTCACAATGGATTTCCAGTGGTGTTTCAATGGTAGTGCTGTTTTACACAGTTCTTGTTACAACAGTCTAATAAACACTACTATTGAAACACCACTGAGAAACGATTATGACAAAAATTTTGCAGAATTGACCCCCTGGACCCGTATTCACTATGACCACTTACCGATTCCTTGCTCGAACCACGCAAAAGTCGTATATGTTTTCGACATTTTCAAAATTCGTTAAATTTAAAAGTTATTTTACTTGTTTGATAATTATACAACTAGTGACTTTCATGTACTTGTACAATAACTTTATAATTTGAGAGTATCATGTAGAAAACGACTTTTTAAAACGTCAAAACCAAGAACTACATTGGTGTGGTTTGAAGGAGGAATCGCTAAGTGGTCTCGCCTTCGACATCTCGAATTCGAAATTTTTTGGAGTCAAAAATCTGTATTAAAAGCTTACTGAAAGCAATCTTCGACATTATAGGATTATCAAAGATAATTGAAACTAAAGGATTTTGATAGTAGTAGCGATTTTAATTACATATTTACTAAAGAAATTAAGGAAACTTTTACTGTGACAATTAAAAAAATCGGCCAAGTGCGAGTTCTGTCTTTCACCCAAGGTTTCCTGGAAGAGATTGCTATGTACCAATAAGGTGTTCCTGTTTTTTGTATGTGTTTGTTTTTGTATCGTGTGCAATTAAGTTTCTATTATTATTATTATTAGGTACTATTATTATTATATTAAATACATCTACCCAAAATTACTAAAGAAATTAAGGAAACTTTTACTGTGACAATTAAAAAAATCGGCCAAGTGCGAGTTCTGTCTTTCACCCAAGGTTTCCTGGAAGAGATTGCTATGTACCAATAAGGTGTTCCTGTTTTTTGTATGTGTTTGTTTTTGTATCGTGTGCAATTAAGTTTCTATTATTATTATTATTAGGTACTATTATTATTATATTAAATACATCTACCCAAAATGCCACTATAATTTTTCGTCTGCAAAAATAACTATGTTTTTCATAGTGTTTGTATGAAAGACAAAGTTATATTTGGGCATATATAAAATGTGCTATAGCTCTGAAACTGCTAAGTTAAGATATTTCGTACAAACTAATTTTCGTTGAAAGTTTTTATAAAGATCTACAGCATAAATTTTTTCACTTTCTTATTTTAAGATAACCCCCACACGTATAGGTTTGAAAAAAATATTTTCAGTTTCAGTTCCATGTATGGGGAACCCCCTTAATATATATATTTTTTATTTTAGTGTAAAAACCGTAAAGCGGTTTACAGAATACATCTACCTGTGTAATCCTCATAGTTTTGGAACAAAGTGGCTGTGACATTTTACCACTTTGGAAGTGTATATCTTTTAAACTGTTGTTTTAGAAACCTCAATGTATTTTTAAAGACCTATCTATAGATACCCCACAAGTATAGGTTTAATAAAAAAAAATATGTTTCAGTTCCATTTGGAAAATGTGCTATATTTCTAAAACTGCCAACTATATTTCGTTCAAACTAATTTTCGTTGAAAGTTTTTATTAAGATCTACAGCACTTTATTTTTTTATTTTTACTCTCTTATTTCAAAAGTAAGAGTATCCATAACACAAGTTCTTCATGAAACTTAACGTGGGCTAGATAATTGGTGTGATTGTATGCAATTATTTGGATGTAAGACTCAACTGCGACATACACTATTGCGAAAGACTGAACTGCGACAGATGGAACTGCGACAGTACGGAACTGCGACAGGTTAAGTTAGGTTAGATTTGCAGTGCAGTCCTGTCGCAGTTCCGTACTGTCGCAGTTCCATCTGTCGCAGTTCAGTCTTTCGCAATAGTGTATGTCGCAGTTGAGTCTTACACTCCAATCATTTAATTATTTATTTGTTTAATTATGTTACTTTCTTGCAGGTACCTGGCACTCTGGTGAGCTGCCGATCAACGTATACATAGACAACTGCGCCACCCCGCCCTGCCTGCTGCCGCAGCTGCAAGATGTCGTCGTCAGCATTGTCTTTAGGACTCGTGAGTACAGTCAGGGAACATCCCGGTCGACCAGTAGAGTTTATTTAGGGAGCTTTATTTAAAAAAGTAGTAGATATATAGAAAATTTTAATATCAAAAATAATATAAAAATAACAGATATTGAAATAAAACAACTTTTACGGATATTAAACGCGCTATATTTCAAGAACTAAGTTGTAATTGTCCGTAGTTTTTGGTTTTTGTGCTGTAAAGGTCTGAAATGGCTGAAAGCTGAAAAACCCCTAAAAATATTCGATAAAATATATTTGATATCCGTAAAAGTTGTTTTATTTCAAAGAACAGTGCGCGCTAAAACATAAGATGTATGTAATTAACAGATATACCTTAGTACTTTCCGAAAAAATGAAATGAAAGATGTTTCTTTCGAATGCGAGGATATTTCTCTCATTGATGAAGCAACGGTGGCCAACACCGTAGAACGGTGAATATACTAGAAAAATTCGACGTGTCCTCATAGGTCTCTGTAGCATAATTGGTTAGTGCATTGGGCCGGACTCCCAAGGATGTGGGTTCGAATCCCGTCAGGGCGACATGAGACTAGTTGCTTTTTTCTGGTATATTTTCTTGTTTAATATTTATCACATAAAAATAGCATTGTAAAATGCAAAATTAAAAAGTTATAATATTTTTTTTAGTAAAAAATGATCAATATTAGATTAACCATGTTATGAGGAAGGCATAAATGGGGTCCATTGTTATGCCGTTGACTGTACAAAAAATTTGCAAACCTAATGTAACGCATTTTGATTGATTGTTTTTTGCAACTTTATTGTTTTTTTTTTATAACCCGAAACCTGTAATAATATGTTTTACTCATTTTTTTTTTATTGTCTCGATGAACAACAAAAGAAAGGTGTCTTTATTTCGATTCTGAAAAAAAAGTGACTTTCTATACTTCCTTATTCTTAACAAAGCAAGTTCACAAGAATAAAATAATAATTAAGGAAATTGAACGAACGTTTAAATTTACTTAAAAGTATGAAATCATTAATTTTCAACTACACGAACTTGTTACTATTAATATTAAATTAAAATCTACCTACATACCTACACATTTGATACTGATACCAACATCCAGACTCTGGAGTCTGGACTATCACTGAGAAATTCTAAGCAGAAAAACTCAGGATACATTTTTTGATCTGACCCGGGATTTGAACTTAGAACTTCCGCGTTGCCGTCGAAGTGCCGTCTAAGAAATAAGTGCACAGACATACATTTATATACTAGTACATCCACTTATAAAACTGTTTAGAAGCCCACTAATACTAACAGGAATATTGTGCAATTCCAACTATTAAATATTGCATTACAAACGGATCGAATTCATAAAGACAACCTACTTTTTTGAAGTCGGTTGCCACTTACAAAACGAGCATCGTAATTTTTATCGATTTGCGTTAATTCAGTCAAGTATGTCGCTCGAGGCAAAGTTCGTGTAGGCAGATGAGATCGCGCCGTATCTGTATTCAGAGCGCTCTTTGGTATTGGATAGTTGCGCGGGCGCGCAGCGGGAGGCGCGTGGCCCCGTCAGATTGCTCAAGGTCGTTCGGCCAAATAATCGCCTTAATACAAAAGAATCAAGAAAGTTTCATGTACAAATGTGATAAGTACTTTTATTTTAAGGAAAATCATCACACTTTTGCACTTTTTCGATGTTTTTCGATGTTATTTTCATAATTATCATTATCACAAATCTTTCTTGAACAAAAGACATTGAAGCAACTTTGAATTATGTTTTTTTTTTACTTCTGAATAAGAACATGTTCCACTTCAAGAAAATGGAAGAAGACATTCTGTCACTTTTGGGCAACTCGAGATATTCATCACCGCTCTTAGTTTGACTCGTGGGGTTTCCGTTCCTGTGGGGTAAAATGTACCCTTTGATTTAATCCAGGCTATAAACTATATGTGTGCCAAATTTAATCCTAATAGATTAAGCCGTTTTAAGTGATTGAGTAACAAACGTCCAAAGAGGCCGTTCGCGGTTTCACACGCGTGGTTTTCGTTCCCGTTGGAATATCGGGATAAAATGTATGTGTTATTTTATTCCAGAATTTAAACTGTCTGTGTGCTAAATTTCTTTCAACTCTCTGCTGTATAATTGCATGATTGAATAACAAACATCCATTTCAAACCTCCAAACATAAAAACTTTCTTATCTTCTAGATAAACAAAAAATAAGGTGAATTAATTACACTATTTAAAACTCAACTCATGAACAATTTGAACAAGTTTGGCGCACAGATATTTAATATTCTAGATTGAAACAGAATATATTTTATCCCAATATTCTCTTGGGAACAGGAACCACGCGAGCGAAACCTCGGGCGGGCACTGCATACTTGTTACTCAATCACGCAAATTTTTTTTTTTCCTAACAGCCATATGAATAACTCGTAGCCGCCTGCGGTTTCTCTTGCGTGGTTCCCGATCCTGTGGGAATATCGGGGTAAAATGTATCCTATGATTTTATCTAGGCTTTAAAAACCGACTTCAAATAGTAAAAAATTCACCTTTTCGAGTCGGTGCCAGCCACTTATAAATTAATTTTTTCTTGTCTTGACGAAACGTGACGTGACGAACACAACACTATTTTCAAGATTTCCTGAAAACAACATACGACCGGTTTCAATAATATATCCTTATCAAGAGAGAGAGGCCTATCTTGGTTACGTTACTTAGCAACCACTGTTATTTTAAGTTATTTAAAAAAAAATATCTAAAATAATTACTGAGGATAGATTATTGAAACCGACCGTTAACCGATTTCAAAATATAAAAGATGGGTTCAACTTAGGAACAATATGATGTGTGTGCGTTTGAATCATTCCAATCGGTGAACATACATAAAAAATATACGCGCCGAATTGATAACTTCCTTCTTTTTTTAAGTCGGTTTAAAATTTCGAAATACTTTCAGCCGTTGTTGCGTCATTGATTAAAAACATCCAAACTTACACATCCTACTTATCCTACCTACAAATAACAGTTTATGTGGACCTTTGGATGTAATTTTGCCCACTTAAAGTTTATGCCTGGATTAATTCAGGATACATAAATATCCCGATATTTCCCCGGGAATAGGAACTACGCGACTGAAACCACGGGCGGCCACTTTGGGTTTGTTACTCAATCACGTAAAAACCACTGAATCTGAACTGAATGGATGAAATTTTGTACACAGGTATTTTATAGCCAGGATTATAACATATGATATATTTTGTGGGTGTCGTGGGTGTTGTGTGTGTCACGCGGGTGAAACTTGGGCCGGCCGCTATATTATAGTATTAAATATCTCGAGGTGCCACAATATCTTCATCCATTTTCTTGAAGCTTATCATATAAATATAAAATACTTGTAAATATTCAGAAGAAAAAACTTATCCAACTTTTTTGGGCTTTTCGTCTAACTAGTAAACCTGATAAACACTTGAGTTTTACACTAACACCCATATTCTAAGTCGTTCCTCCAAAACTTACTCGTCCTCGACTTAACGAAACCTCATTGAAAACCTCTTCGAAATACTACTCGAAATCGGTATTCTAAGTCATAACTCCGTAAGGACCGTGAGGAGCCAAAGAGTAGCCACTCCGTGTTAGGCCTAGCGCACACTACCATTTTTGCCCACGACGAGGTTGAGTGGAGTGTAAAAAGTTTTGGAGGAACGACTTAGAATATGGGGGTAAGTGTCTTCCAACATTATAAATCTCAGTGCACTAATGTACTAAATGGGGAGTTCCAAGATTATTTTGCTATTTTTTATATGTATTGCTTGTACTAATGTTACAATATTGAGATATGATAAAGTTAAAGAATAACTGCAATGAATAGATGCATCTTTTCTTTAATATTTGAGTTTGTTTTCGAAATGTTGATATTTAAACTTAAAAAACTTAAAAACGCTCACCTGTGAAATTGACAAATCTGTATGTTAGCGTTATTGTGAACTAAGCCATCGATATATGAACAGAGTTCCTACCGGACGTAAACGGAACTACATTTTCCGATACATTTTCGACATTACGTGCTCGATACGTACTCGATACTATTTCGATAGTTTTTCGCTCTACTGTTAAAAGAACTCTGAAAAGGGGACTGAATACAAAACTTTAAAACACAATTACTTAGGTATCCATGTTTGTTTTCAGCTCGATCCATAGAGCGAATGACGACGTTGGCCACAGCCTTCCTGACGAACGTCATAATACCTGTCCCGATCCCGTACCCCCTGGGCGCCAATGCAGTCACCTGTGACTTCCTGCAGAACACCTACTGCCCCGTGTTCGAGGACGAAGTCATAGTCTACCAGCTCAGGATGTTCATCGAATCTTTCTTTCCAGTTGTAAGTACTACTTTTTTTTTAGGTTTACCTACACGACAGCGTTCGTCAGACTTTACTTTGAAAGAGCCATTTTCATAATGGTAGTCTATAGCCTGATGTGCTGTTGACGTCACAGAATAAGGAAAAGAGGTTTTCCTTGTTCTGTGGTTGACGTAATCCTAACTAATATTATAAATGCGAATGTGTGTTTGTTTGTCCTTTCTTCACGCCCTAACTAAGCAACCAATTGATTTGATTTTTGGCATAGAGTTAGTTGAAATGACGGAGAAAACTTATCATAATTAAATTCAATTCAATTCAATTTATTTTGCTTGAAAAGTGGTACATAAGTTCTTACAGAAAACTTAATTAGAATCACACTAATCACAAGACTCTGGCATGCAAAATTAATAACATAGCATACAAACACATAATTCAATTAAAAATTCAATAATAAAAAATTGATCAGGTCAGTCAAATATTAAATAAAATACAATTATCATAAAATGTCAAATATGGTCAATTAAAAGAAACAAAAAACAAAAGGTAGCAAAATATTTGGGTTATTAATGTAATTGTGGCTTCAAACTGTTGAAACACTCGTCAACAGAATAAAATCAATTTTGAAACCAACCAACCAACCTTTTAACTTATTTTTAAAAGTTACCGACAGATTTTTCATGTCGTCATTTAATCTATTATAAATTTTGATTGCCATACAGTAGCTTTTCGACTGTAAAGAGCAGTTGTTCTAGCGGGCTGAACAAGTTTGTTGGGATACCTTGTATTAAAATAAAAAATTGTTCCCTTACGCTCAAATAAAGTTTATTGCATTTCACAAACATGCAAGCTTCGTAAATATACATGCTTGGGACAGTTAGTATGAAGAGTTCTTTAAAAAGAGGCCGGCAGGACGTTGAGGAGTCCACGCCACAAATGGCTCTTATGCATTGCTTTTGTGCAAGCAATGCCTGACTGACATGACATGAATTATCCTAAAGAAGAATTGCGTACCGTAAGAGAAAGGCGATATATCCATGGTACTCGTATGCTTGACTGGCTACCTTTTTTTCACTAACCTTGGTAAGTTTCCAAAGGGCATATGCAAAAGAGTTTATTTATTTGCATATTTTATCGATATGATTAGCCCAAGAACATCTATCGTCTATAAGAATACCTAGGAACAAGGTGTGATCAGATTCCTAAATAATATTATCTTTGAATCTTCCATTTAAACTGCGTTTTTTTTATTTTTATTTACAAAATGCGTAATTGTATTTTTTTCAAATTTACTTTTATTGGCATCCATGTTATAACTTTATTGATTGTATTATTTATGTCCTCATTGTAAGATTTAGTATTATTGCAATAACTACAGGTACATCGTCAGCAAAAAGTGTACAGGTATGTTCAATAGCATCAGGGAGGTCAATAATGTAAAGAAGGAACAATACAGGACCCAAAATACTCCTTTGTGGTACCCTAACTGAGGTTGATCTATAATTTTCTACTTCCAGTTCATGATTTGTTTTATAATTCTCTACATACTGCGTTCTTTCACTTAAATAAGATACTTTTTATCCCTATATATTATTCCCACAAGGACGGGAACCACGCCGGTGAAACCGCGGGCGGAAGCTAGTTACTAATAATGTGGTTCTCCTCCCTCTCAAAATAATCTGTTTTCTTTATTTCACATTTTAAGTCATAGGTATGGTGGGACTCGGTGCCGCAGTAATGGTACTGGTAGCCCGTAATTGTGGTGGTGAAACAAATTTTGCAACAATCACATTCAGATAGATTCTCTAACGCCCGAAATGAATAAACTATTATGTAAATACGGAATGGACTATCGGAGATAGTTACATAGGATATTTATGTTAATATGACCAAAATAACGACGATTGCTAGGCAACGAAGCCAGTATCCTAGGCAACTATCTCAGATAGCCCTATCCAAATCTACATATGGTCGGTTTCAATAACTTATCTACAGTAAGAGATAGGCTTACTAGAGCTTTGTTGCCTAGATATTTTAGATATTAACAGCGGTTGCTAAGTAACGTAACCATGATAGGCCTACCTCTTGTTAGGGATAGATTATTGAAACCGCCTCTGTGGTCTTGTGGTAACAACCACCGGTATCAGACCCAGGGGTCCCGGGTTCGATTCCCAGCGGGGGTACAATTTGTATTCGGTTTGGTTGGTGGTAGGACTTGTTGTGAGTCCGCCTAGCTAGCTTATCTAAGTCTGACGCCATAATAGCAATGTTTTCAGCATTGTTGTGTTCCGGCAGTTAGAGATAAGATAGCCAGTTCCTCAGTGGTTGAGGATTCCGGGAGGGGCTCGCTTCCATCTTCAGCCTTATCAATACTTAACATCAGGTATGATGAAGGCTAAGAGTGACCCCATCGTAAATAAAAAAATAAAAAAATAAAAAAAAACCCCTGATATAGGTTAATAATTTTGGCCGTAAGCAAACATCCTTGATATTGACGGCTGAAACAGCGGAGATCGCCCATTTTCAATATTATTTGACAGCTAATGTGACATTCAGTCATTTCATGACACCAGCGTCGAGAGAATAACCTCCCAATTCGCTCATGATGTGGTGTGAACCAAATTGTATCATCTCGAGTTTCTCCGTGAGGCGGAAGGCACGTTGCGCCATTTGCGATCATTTGGTCCGCGTGGCCCATTTTCTTTATCCATGAGTAAGAAAGCCCTATGGGGAACTACCAGGGGGAAAGCTGATGATAGTGTTGACAAACCCTATTTCTATCTTATCCAGGGTACCAACGCCAACATCGAGTTCAGGATAGTGGACTCCAGCAACAACTCGGCCATCATGTGCATCCGAGTGCCGATCAGAATCGAGCCGCCGCTCGAGACTGCGGCGAGATCGAACGCCACCCTGGGCTCGCTCTAAGAAACCGACGACGCTCCGCATGTAGAGTCCGCGCCACGAAAGAAATCCCGCGGAATACTAAGGAACTAAAATTATCTGCGGACTTTTAGACCTCCCCTCGTATATTCGAATGTTAAACGGGTCAGGCCATAGACTGCAGCGCCACTCACCAAGGGCTTCTTTCGTGGCGCGGACTCCAGGGACGGTACTTGACCGGACCAGTCTGTCTATCAATCTGACCAACGAGAAGATCTAGTACCCACTCGACCCTCAAGATTCGACCCCAAATGAAAAAAGTACCCGTTGGACCACAATTTCAAATCCCGTTCCACCTTTCAAAAAATATTAGGTATATGGTGCCCATTCGACCTCCTAGTCGATTATGCTGCCCTGGGGGCCTACCATCAACTGTATTGCGATTCATTATAGAATATTTTCAGGTAGTAAGAGTGAGACGCCTGCTATTCGCGCCGTGTGGCAGCATCCCGCTCTCACAACCTAAAAATAACCTAATTTCAATTGCAAAGAGCTGATGGTAAGGCCCTTTACTTTTGATTCGATTTACATAAAAAAATTATACGCCATGCGTTGAAATCTCTTACACCCATATTCTAAGTCGTTCCTCCAAAACTTACTCGTCCTCGACTTAACGAAACCTCATTGAAAACCTCTTCAAAATACTCCTCGAAATCGGTATTCTTAGTGATAACTCCGTACGGACCTGGAGGAGCCAAAGAGTACGTAGCCACTACGTGTTAGGCCTAGCGCACACTACCATTTTTACCCACGACGAGGTTGAGTGGAGTGTAAAAAGTTTTGGAGGAACGACTTAGAATATGGGGGTTAGTTTTTTGAAGTACCTAATTATAAAATTATAAATAAAAATTTCTTACACTCAAACCGATTAACTTAGCCCCAACGTAACCACTGTAAGGCTTGTGTTATGGGATACTAGGGTAACGGATATAAATACATAATAAGTATTTTATGTTTAGAAATATATATAATATAAACATCCATGACTCAGGTACAAATGCTCGTATTCATCGTACAAACATTTGCCCCTACCGAGTTTTGAACCCGAGGTGTACGTACCACTCTAACACGGAGGTCGTCGTTTTTTGAAGTCGCTTAAAATTAAGGTTCTATAGGAGATGTTTTTTGATAGAGGGTCAAATGCTTCTAAGTACTAACATGTGTTTGAGGTCGAATCTTGTGGAGGCCAAAAAAAAAAAAAAGTGGGTACTAGATCAACGAGAACAATTGATATAATTTAGTAGGTATAAAATATGATGTAAAACCACCACTTGACAATATGCAGCGGCAGGAAAAACAAGCAATAAAAAATATTTATAAAAAAACTTTTTATTTTAATACCTCCTACTCCTCATCTATTTGTATTTTTTAGCATAGAGAAAAATTGAAGTTGGATCAAATAGTTTTAGTAGTTTTCACAATTAAGTTGCTAGACTTTTAAATAAAAAATGATAGGTAACTAACTAAACTGAATAAAGTTTTTCACAACTAAAATTCTTAACGTAGGAGGTAAGTGGTTCTAAACATTTTCTTCGCTCAGATTTAAGCAACATAAGCGAGCAATTTATTAGTAAGTACCTACCTACAGAAGATTTATGTGGGTGGAAATACAGAAACCAGATGGGCAGGATTACTTAGTTCCAGACGACGCGGGCCAAATCCGAACGTGATGTCAGCTTAAGTGACAGGAAAAGAAGGCACGTGCTTGCTAACACGTCTATATCGAGATATCGAGATAGACGCTAAAAGTGTACCTACCATGCGTACCAAAAGTTTGATCCACGGTCAAAGTTTTACGACCTAAGTCAGTCCGTATGAGACCATTGCCATTAAAACACGCGTCACTCAGAAACGAAAACGCTTAATTGTGCAGTGCTTTCTTGCAAGAGCTCGTCAATAACTTCTGACGTCTTTCTTAAGTTCTGTGATCATTAAATTCAAAAAGGAGATCAGTCAAAGGAAAGATGCAGGCTCAGCATGAGGCCCATGCTTTGCCTAATTCTCCCTTTATCCGTAGTCTGAGTCTTGCAGACACGAGTTACCATCTTCTTTTTTCAACACGGGTGGTTTCCGCAACTCGACGCAGGATCACTGCAGCCATACTAGCTTAGCCAGGAATGCCCCAAGCACCTTTACACAAGAGACAGCTTTACGGAGATTACCTCAAGATACTTTACCCAGCATTGTATCTTCTCCGTCGCAGTCCAGCAGGACATGAGCAACAGTTTCTTCTACATCCATTTAGCGTCTGCAAAGTGGGCCTGTCCGTGGTACCTTAATTGAAAAGTTGTTAAAATTACCGTGACCAGTGATGGCCCCTGTTGTTACTGAGTTACCATGAACCTCTTTCTTGTCTGTGTCTTTAAATAGACGCCGGACGAACACCTCGTCCGGATTCTTTTTCTTTGTCTTTCTAATTAGGCCATACTTCGCCGTCAGTAGGGCCTAATTAGATTAAGGGCCTAACGAAATTATTTACATATGTGATACTAACATAAAAGATAACTATTATAAATTGGATATAAGGAAAATATTCTAATAATTGAATATGGGAAAATTTTCCTCTTATATTAAATATATTTCAACATTGTAAATTTGTGTTTGGCAACAACATGTTCCATTGTAAATGTTGTTGTTTCTGTTAAAGCTGATAAGTTTCTTGCGGCCGTTCTTCTTATCAGTTAAAAGATGTCCTGAATGGCTGGTAGGGAAAAAAAATGTTGGACTATTCGAAAGTACTTATCTATAAGTCTATTTGAATAAAAATCTTTGACTTTGACTTTGACTACACATCACCAAAACATCACTAAATCTCGCTCGTGACGTCATCGTAGCTACGTACGTCAAAGTCGACACGCTAGGTTCTCATCTTGGACGAGTGGTTAATTCGTCCAAGGTTCTCATACATTTTGAAGCGCTCTTTCCGTCTATCTCGATGTAGGTCTGTGTTTGCCCACTATGCCGTAACTACTGTTTAACCCACTACTTACCACAAATTAATAAATAGTTACTTCGTCTACTACCTAGATCTAGCTAGACGATACAGTATGAATACCGAGACAGCAACAACTGCATTTCCATTTACAAGTCGAAAGTCTAAACACACACGCAATTTAACGTCTCCGATACTACAACCACGCACGTTTTTTTTTATTGTTTTATTTACTTTCCTTACAATCGACTTCTACCTTCCAGTTTCGTCGCTATCATAGCTGTCATGCAGTGTGAAAATATGACAGTCACGACAGCGACGACCTTGGTTGCTAATGTTGCTATCTCTGTTTTCGAAATCACATCTTAGTCTAGTCTAGTCTTTCGAGTTCTTTGAAGTTCTTCAAAGTGCTAATGTGTAACCAGACGTGCTATTGACTGTACATCAATGCCGTGTAGCATTTAGGACAATAATGTAATACCGTTGCCGTACTGATATACAGTCAGTAGCACAAGCTTAGCACGCTAACACTTCGAAAATCGGCGCTATTACCAGAGATATAAGGGGACTCGCAAGATCAAAGTATAAAACTCGATATACTGTTGACTGTACCTTGGCCGACACTCATCAATCACTATTTACCTTCCCCACTCTCCAAGAATATTGATGACGAAAGGATTCATACTCATACAGGATTCGCACTTAAGGCTGCCATTCCAGACGAGACGACACAACACCACCACCACGGTGACCGCGCGTATTGGCTAATTAACATAAAGCACAAAATTAATGATCATTATAATGTCATTGCACTGCGCGCTGTTAAGATCAAACAAACTTCTGAAAAATGGTTATACAAACCCACAATAGGTGGCCTTATTGCTACATAGCAATTACTTCCAGGCAACCATAAGTGAGCGAAAACAAATAAGTTTTAGGTACTTATACAAAATAAGAAAATAGGGCGAATGTTTGCATAAAAGGATGGAGAAAAATAATTACTGGTCCCTTAATATTACGTAAGAATAGACCTAGTTTTTAGAAAGTCCAATTGTAAATCGGATTTTAGGTGCTTTAATTTTCCAATAGCAAAAGGCTTACCTATGTAGACATTGTAAACTTTTGAAAGAAAATTAGGGGCATAAATTCAAATTCAATATTATATTCAATTACACTTATATGAACGTCAAAGAAGCTACGCCATCGGTTCACAAACCCTACGGACCTTGTCGGACTCATGTCGGTAAAACAGACCTTGTAACGAGAAGAACCGGCAAGAAACTCGTCAAGGGCTATTTTTTCCTATTTCTCCCTGTTTTATTTCATACAGAGTCGTCAAATTGAAAAGTGACCTTAACATATCAGTAAGTCAATTTCCATCACAAAAAGAAAATACTAATTATAATATTACATTTTATGTTTATCCTAACCGTAAACAATTTTCAACTCGCAAGGAAGGACTTGCATTATAACATTTCTCGCATAACAAGGTTACTGTACTGCAAGTTGTGGCGTACATACATGTCAATAGTAATTTATTTTTCACATCACACGCTCTGAAAAGGAGGTTTTGTCAATCAGTTTAGGCGTAGAAATTTTTTTGCGGCCTAGCGCGGCAAAGTACTTTTTTAATTTAATAGGTACCTAATTCAATTAAATTCATTTTTTTATTTTTTTACAACAACAAGTGTAGGATGAAGTCCTTCTTTAGTGTGCTTCTCAGATTGAAATCCATCTATAAATAACGCTACAGCGAACTTCGCTACAGCTCACTTGTGTGCCAATTTCTGCAAAATCGGTTGAAAAATACTTCAATGGGACATATAGGTCCGAACAGAGAGGTTTCGCTTAGACTATGGTCTCCTAAAAACGCCGTTGGCCGCGTACAGCGCCCGCGTCGATGCTACTACTCGTGATTGGCTGAAGATAAGGCGCATTGCCTATTTCAGCCATTCACAAGCAGTAGCATCATGCCGCGGACGCTGTACGAGGCCAACGGCGTGTGAGACCAAATCCATAGAGGTTTTTTAACATACAAAATCATATCCCAAAAATTGTGACAATCATTTAATTTCCTACTGAAGCGATTTTAAAGTCAGGGCGTCTAAAAGGGGCACTAACGCAATATTGCTAAGTGAATTGCTTAACAATTCATTTAAGTAATTGTTTATCTTCTATGGAGTTAAGAACTGTGTCGGTGTCAGTGTAGCATAATTTGCTATTAATTTTTGAAGGCAAGAAAACTTACTATAAGCAAATTCCATAGAAAATAAACAAATAAAATAATTGTCAGGGAATTCACTAGTAATTTATTTTTTTATTTTTATTTATTTATTTATTGAATTAAAAGAAACATACAGCTCTTATAATACATTTAGAGTTATTATAACTATAAGTTATTCATTAGCCAAAACAGTTTCCAACGATGACAATTGTATAGCGAAGACTATAATGAATAAAAATTTAAAAGATAACAATAAAATAAAAGTAAAAAGAAAACCTAAACCATGGATGCCATTCCAACAACCAAAGTTAAGGAAATATGTAAGCAAGGCGGTATAATAGTATATAGAATTTGGCTGAAGCAGATAACACTGTATTGTTTATTACACACTATTAACTTTTTTCACGGCTGATATATAAGCACTTAGTTTGCAGTTAAATAAATCAATATGACAGTATCTTTTATTATGTATATTGCAAGCTCGGATCAAAAATCGATTTTTAGAATAATTAGTTTTGCATAAGGGAACTGAGAACACAGCATTGGAGCAGGCACTCAACCTTGGGCACCTAAATGAGATACGGCTCAGAAGGAAGGGTGAATCAATAACATTATTTAGGACTTTATATAAGAACAACTGATCTCTATGTTCACGTCGTAACTCTAAAGACTGAAGTAGCACTGGGGTATCTCCAAATCTGTAACCCAGCCTTTTTAAGAATTTATTCTGAATTCTCTCCAGCTGATCTATATAAGTAGCGTAGAAAGGATTCCAAATAACGGAGGAATATTCTAAGTGGCTTCTGACTAAAGAGTTATATAATAGTATGTAGGTATGCACGTCTTTAAAGTCTTGGCATTGTCGAAAGACAAACCCCAACATTTTGTAAGCTTTAGCTGTAACTTTATCTATATGACACGAAAAATCAAGTCCACTATCAAGGTGCACACCCAGGTCCCTCACCCCGGTCACTCTTTTGATAATGTTATTATTAAATGTGTAGTTATAATTAATGAGATTTTTCTTCCGAGAAAAAGTTATTGTGTGACATTTGTCAATATTCAATTTTAAATTATTTGCAGAGCAATATTCGAAAAAATTATTTAAGTCATTTTGGAATAATTTACAATGTTCAACGGATTTAACAAAGGCGAACATTTTGGTATCATCAGCGTATAATAAAGCTTTAGAATGACAAAAACAACTCATTATATTATTGATGAAAATGTTAAAAAGAAGAGGACCGAGATGGGATCCCTGTGGGACACCGGAAGTTATTGGAACAAAGCTCGATGTATACCCTTTTACTGCTACTGCCTGGGATCTGTCACGCAAATATGATGTTAACCACCTCAGAAGATCGCCGTGTATACCAATATTTTCAAGTTTAGTAATTAACAAATTGTGCGAAATTTTATCGAAAGCTTTCGAAAAATCGGTATACACAGCGTCAACTTGATATCCCATTTCCATTGCTTCCAATGTTAAGTCCAAAAACTCCGACAGATTGGTTTCTGTAGATCGACCACAAATAAAGCCATGCTGACTCGATATTAATAGCGGTCTGATAACTGGGAATAAAGAATCATAGATGATTTTCTCAAAAACTTTGGGTATAACGGACAATTTAGAGATACCACGATAATTCGCAATGTTGTGTTTGTCCCCATTTTTGAAAAAGGGAACAATTATTGATTGCTTCCAAATAGAGGGCATATGACCTCTTCTAAGAGAGGCATTAAAAACCAAAGAAAGTGGAACCGCCAGCTGTTCACTGCAACGCCTGAGAAAAACTGGGTGAATACCGTCAGGACCAGTTCCCTTACTGACATCAAGATTCTTCAGATATTTCTCAACTGTGTTTTTGTCGATAGAAACTGTATTAATTAAACTTCGATCACTCATTATGTTGCTGGCTTGAGTACTATGTGAAGGTGGATCAAACACAGATTGAAAAAATGAGTTAAATGAATCGGCAATCTTTTGACCTTCAGAGACATAAGTGTCATTAAGGAATAGAGTATCAGGAATATCACTGTTATTCCGTTTGGATTTAATGAATGTCCAGAAAAACTTGGGATTGAACCTGATATTTCTCTCGACATTGGCAATAAATCGATTGTAACACAAAATCTCATATTCCTTGAACTCACGACGCACCCAAGAAAAATTCTCATAATCACTCCGCCTACCGTAGATTTTCCATTTTCTATGAAGTGTTAATTTTCTTTTAAATAGTTTGATTAGGCGCTTATTAAACCATATTGGATATCTGTTATTGTTATTTACAGCCTTTTGGGGGACGAACCTATCAATTAAGTCATTCAAAACCAAATAGACTTCTTTTACAGCTAGTTCTATATTATCTAGGTCTAGTTGCTGCTCCCAATTAATCTTTGACAATTCCTTATTGATAACATCATAGTCAGCTGCATGAAAACGGCGTAAGAGCCGTGTGGCTGGACAGAGATTTGATGTGTAATCAATATTTATGTCGATACAGAGAGATGGATGGTGACCGTCCTCAGGCAGAGATAGCGGCGCAACTCTTTGTACTGTACATTGTAAATCAGAGATAACTAGATCCAACTTTCTATTATTACTATTGTCAACGTGATTATACTGAGACCAATCGTTGAAACATAAAAAGGCAAATAGCTGAGACGTTAAAATACTATCATTTGGGTTTTCGAGAAACAATTTATTATCAGCAGAATCAGGGTTGTACGACCATCTAGCAATTCTTATGTTAAAGTCACCCACTAGTAAAAAATTGTCATTCGGATAATCTATTTTAAGATCGGAAATATATTCATAAAAAGATAATTCAGCAGTTGATTGAAAGTCACTTTGTGGGAAATAACAACAAAATAGTCGCAACATCCTTGCAGTCGGACCCTGATTCAATGCTATGTTAATGCAAGTTACATCGGCATCATGTAGAAACGGCAAGTTGCGTTGTCCCTGCATACTTACACTGATTCCCCGACGAACCGCTATCATTGTTCCGCCACCCATTTTAACACCCAAACCATCATAATTCCGGTCAGTGCGATAGACTGTATAATTGGCATCAAATAACTCTGCGTCACAGATTCCAGGCAACAACCAAGTCTCACTAACACAGATAACATCGTAATTACAGTTGAGGACATTTCTGTAAAATAATTTACACTTTGTCCTAAGACCCCTAACATTCTGATAGAAAACATTGAGCGTCACTTTAAATTGAATGGATTACTGATATATGCTTTATAAAAACTTTTGTGATATAGGTAAATTATAAAAAAGAAATTATGGAAAAGAATCAATAGTTCCATAATATTATTATGGCTTATTATTGTCAGCTCCAATGCAAGTGCAGAAATATGAAAACAAATTTGTCGAGTCTGCAATATAAATTGAACATTGATGTTTTTATTTTCAATATACCAATAAATAAATACATGAAAGTCTAGTTTTAATTCTTTGATAATTGATTGTAATAAAATTCGCCGTAAAAACACAAACAAAAGAAAGCCATTAACAAAAATCAAACTGGTATAGTTATATATAGTTTTTTTAAATAGTTTATATTTACAAAAAGCACTTGCTTTTTGAGCTTGCAACACTAAACAGCAAATGTTGTAAGTATATTGATATTGATAAGCAAATAAATACAATTCTGGTTCTAATTCTATAATTGGCTGTAATAAGAAGAACCGCCTTAAACATAAACAACACGGGCAAAAAGAATAAACAATAAAAATCACACTTATACAATCTTGTTTAAGGATTGTTCCGACGAAACGTATATGATTTTTGATAGGTCAGTGCGGCGAACCATAATAGTACAATTCCGAACCCAGCAATGCGAGTAGCCTTTCTCCTTCACCAGCCGTTTAGCTTGTCTGAGGAGGTACTTGTTTTTTGCAGATAGATGGTCATTGAAAAATATTTTGGTGCCACTCTGAGCTCCCGAAATACCAACGTCGTTAGCTGTGAAGTTCTTCAGTTTACGTAGTGATGAAAGAAAATCGTCTTTTTTGTATCTAGAATGCATCTTTAGAATTATCGGTTTTGGAGTCTTGTTATCCGAATCATTTTTTACCGCAACCCGAGTTACAAAGTCAATGTCACTATCCACATTTATCACGAAGTTACATTTTTGTGCCAGAGACTTCACCAAGATCAGAAGATTCTCGCCTTTTGTTTCAGGGACCCCGTTAATTTGTATGTTGGAACGGCGAACCCATTGTTCATTGCGATCATTGTCATCAGAAATATTCTTCAGACTTGAACGGAGACAATCAAGCTCTCCTTTCAATTTCTCATTTTCATCTTTAAGATCAAAAATTTGTGAGTTAACTGATGCAATCGTAGATTCCAAACTATTAATTTTAGTCTCCCATGAGCTTACCTTGGCGGAGAGTTTAATTAATTGCTCATTTACATCACTTCTTAGGCTGTCAATTGATGATTGCAAAGCACTAAACCGGCCATCCAAGTGCTCCATAATAGCATTCGCGTCGATGTTAATCAATGAATGCGAGCTGCACTCCGAACGCTGAGTTATTGGGCTATTATTATGTTTCTTTCCTGTTTTGCACGACGGACACTTCCACTTAAGCTTGTTCATGGGTAATATTTTCTTAAATTCCATTTCGTTCCATCCAACACATAAGAAATGGAAATGGCCCTGACACGCAGTACATTTTATCACGTCCTCTGATTTTATAGATTCAAAACATTTCTTGCAATCCATAATGACACGAAATAAGCCTTCTTTTTGTAGTTAAATTAATATTAAACAATAAATGAACGGTGGGTATGGAGTGTATTAAACACAATCACACACAAGTCCTCTTCACTTAGTAAATAAAAGTTACCGTCCAAAAGAGCTTAAACGCCGTGCGATGAGCGTCACTTACGCGTTTTAACAAAGAACACCGAGCAGTCACTGTTATTCGTCAGCACAAAAATGTTTTTAAGTAATTTCACTATTAATCAGTTATGAAGTAAAAATATTTTTAGCACAAAATGAAGATAAATTATTAAGGTTACTATTGCTATAGTCTTCGCGGCACAAAAACACTTATTTACCAATAATTGGAATCTCACAGATGCGTAACGGATGATTAACAGCGACGGTAGTTTTGCGTTTATAAATAAATATTGCGTTTGCCCTCTATTTTGGAATCACTCGTCGCGCGAGTGGCGAGGCGAACGATAAGGCGATCAGGCGATTAGCGACCTTGCACGAGTAGACATAGCACGCTTTTGGCTTTGCCCCTCGCGTGCTCGTGTTGGGAGGCGGTACTACAGTCAAAAAGCGAAGCTATGTATATACTTGCAAGGTCGCTTTTACGGAATGCGGAAACTCAAACGTTGCACGAAAATCAGTAGAACCCTCGAGACGAGTGAATCAAAAATAGAGCTACAGTACAGAGCTATGTATGAACGCAGATTTTATGAAGTACCTACCTATAAATCGCATCGAACCAGCAGAGCGAGCCGAAGCCAGTCACGGCAACACGTTTTCACCATTACGTGCATTGTATAGGTTTTTTTTTATTATTTCACTCCCAAACTGTCTCTGAAAGAACTCCCTATATATGGCCTATTCTATTCCATACTTACTGATTATCTCCCTACTGTAGGGTTCTGTTTTTCTTTTATTTTTGCTACAATAGGTACCTTTGTAGCTATCTAATCGGAAATGTTTGGCAGTTTGGAAATATATAGGAAACAATACCTAGCGAATGGTCAAGCAGGATGGCGGATGTATTCCGCCGATGCAATAAATGAATCTGAATCTGACTCTGAAACAATGGCTATGACGTAACGGGCATATGTATGTAGCCGAGTAATAAGTACTTAAGTCACAGAATATATATTAGTACCTTACGGTACAGAAATTTCACTCCCGAGTTTAGGTATGATAAAGGCAAGCGTCCGGTCACCGGACTAGTCTCAATAGGCTGGCACTCGCTCGACTAGACGCACACGCAGCGAGACGGCAGACAGTTATTATACTATGAACGCTATACGCAATGCAAAAGGTTGAAATTAGGTTGTTTTCCAGAATAGTAGGTAAATATTTCGGGGATTTTGCGCCGCTTGTATGGAAGTGAGACAAACGAAAGGAGTAAAAAAAATATGCTAAAATGTTCATAATAATGTGGAGACTCTATGTAGGTATATAATTAGTTTGTTTATTTAATTTCAATGGCTATCATGGAAATAGTTTAACAAAACATGCAAAAAATTTGCATTCATTTGCAAAAAATTGCATGCATTTTTTTATCTAAATATAAAGCGATATACTTCACTATAGTGTTCATAATAAATGTAGGTATATAGTGGTCAAGTGGGGCAAGGAGAACATACTTTATTTTTCATATGTTTTGTTGAGCTCTAATCACTGTATTTAATTTATTGAGGCGGAGCGTAGCAGAGCCTCTCTTATGTTGACTCTTTTGAAAATCTGTCCGCCCGGTCATAGCGCCCAGACCGTTTAACCGATTCTAATGAAACTTGGCACATACTAGACATCAACCATACCTAGGAGGTGACAAAAATTCGATGTCCTACCATCACCATAACCTTAGCTTTTGACGCCAAAGAAGAGCTAAATTCGGTTTTTAGGGTTTTGCTCGAAAAGTATAGACTTTTGTGCATCGCGATACATTACAAATTTGACCAGAATGTAATTCTGCGTTTAATGCAACAAACCGCGTCTAAATCCGTCATGTCCTCACAGAGTTATGCCGACATAAAGTTGTAAAAGCTCGCGGCGCTCCGCCTCTCTTGGGCTCCAAAGCGCCACCGAAGGTGGTGCAGTTTGGAGCCGTTCCTAGTTAATTTTGATAGACACATATACTTAGCTGCAAAATGTATACTCTCGGAGGTTAGTTCTTTTATTTCCCTTGCCCGGTTTTTAGGGCAAGGCAAATAACAAGATACTTAGAGGATTTGTGTCTAAACTATAATTTAAAAATACATATAAATGTCCCTACACGAAAAGAAGCGTGCATAGACCACATAATAAGTAACACCAATGATGCCATTCCATTAGTATTACCGCTATACTTGTCCGATCACGACACTGGACAACTTTTAACATTTCCAGTAAATAATAAAAAAACAGTACCGAAATTTGTACTATACATATGCAAAAGACTATAGTGCTGAAAATATAAGTAAATTCAAAGAATGCCTAAGTAATCTTTTGTGGTCAGAGGTATACAACGAACCCGACTTAAATGCAGCGTTCAACTCGTTCCATGAACAATTGTTGTTGTTTTATGATGTATGACTTCCAAAAATAAGAATTAAAGTAAATAATGAACAAGAAAACAAATAAAAATGGATAAGCAAAGGACTTAAAAAAAGTTGTACAACGAAGAGATTTTTACGCTTTAAATATTATAAAAATAAAACGATAATAAATAAAAATAGATATTTATCTTATTCTTCTATTTTAAAAAAATGTTTACAACTATCCCGTAGAAATGCCAACATAAGAACAATAAACAACTGTAAAAATAAATGTAAAGCCACCTGGTCTGTAATTAAAAATGTTACTTCTAATAAAAAAATTGATAACGGTATTGAAAGAATTAAAATTAATAATAAAAATTTGACAAACCCTACGGACATAGCTACGTGTTTCAATAACCACTTTATTGATTCAACAAATATTTCGACATGTAGAAATACTAATAAAGAAATTAATATTAAGGGTACATACATCTAATTCTATGTATCTCAGACCAATGACAGAAGCAGAGGTCATAAATAGTAGATTGTTTACTAAGGGCTGTATGACACCCATAACAGTCGAGTGTTTTGGCGCCCGAACGAAGTGAGGGCGCCGATAGTTCGAGACTGTTATGGGTCCATACACCCGAAGTAAACACTCTACTTTTCATTTTGAATATGAGGAAAGTAAAAACAAACAGAATATTCTAAAAAAATATTTAATAAGAAAAATGTTACAAAATTATTTTATAATGTAGCAAAGTAAGCTGTATAGGCTTCTGTGCCTTTGCCTACATACCTTTGGTAAATAAAAGTCCAAAGAGATTACAGATATCGATTTGACATGACACCCCCTATTCTTTTTTCAAATTTATTACAGCCCTAGGGCCGCCACATATCACTTTCAACCCGCATTTTAGGCAAGTTATGAGTTACTTTCAGAATATGAGACATGAAAAGAAATAATGATTTTAAACACGACAAATTCTGAAGGTTATGACGGAAAGAGTACCAAAATAATTAAAAAGTGTGTTACTGAACTAAGTGCTATATTAACACATCTAATCAATCTATCATTTGAGTCAGGGACTTTCCCTGACAGCTTAAAACTGTCCCTTGTGAGACCTCTATATAAAAAAGGAGATAAAGATAAAGTGGAAAATTATCGTCCGATTACTTTAATATCCTTTTTGGCAAAAATCTTCGAAAAATGTATGTACAAGCGCCTACTAGATTATTGCAATAAATTTAAAATAATTGATGCAGATCAATATTGATGGGAATTAGAGGGCTACCACTTCAATGGTTTAAGTCCTACTTAACAGACCGACGACAATCAGTTTTCATAAAAAAAGTCATTGGAAAAGAGTTAATCTCGCATTCGTCAAAATACCAAGAAAATCATTGTGGAGTCCCTCAAGGGAGCATATTAGGACCAATTTTATTTCTTCTTTATCTTAATGACATAACTCAAATAACAAATCAAAAATTAATACTATTTGCAGATGACATTTCGATAATTGTAACTTAATATATCAATAAAAATTATAATTCAATACCGTAACCATGAAATTGACATTAATAATAATATTGACAAAATTATAAAATGGCTGGAATCGCACAATTTAAAGATTAACCTTGAAAAATGTAATTACATTCAATTCAATAAAACAAAAAAATCTAAATTTAGTATTAAACTTAACGTAGACAAAATAAAGGAAGCGAAACAAACCAAGTTTCTTGGTTTAACTTCTATAGACCCAGATTTAAACTGGAAAATACATGTAGAAGACTTATGCAATGGAATCAACAAATTTGTATACGATCTACGGAAAGTGAGAAATGTCACAAATTTTAAAACAGCTAGTATGACTTATCGTGCTTATATAGAATCGATTATTTGTTACGGTTTAGTGATATGGGGTAATAGTACGGATAAAAATAAAATATTTGTAGCGCACAAAAAAGTGTATTGGAGCACTATGTGGTATTGCACCTGACGTATCATGCAAACCATATTTTAAAAGTCTTGGTTTGCTGCCGTTACCGTCACTTTATATACTTGAAATTTCAAATTTTGTAAGGAAACACAGCAATTACTTTAATAAAGCACTTGACGTAAACAGAAGAATTAAAAGGGACCCAAACAGACTTGTATATACCTACTGATATTCCGAGGTAATATGGGAAAAGCTGTTTGACAATGTATGTTAAAATATATAATAAATTACCTGCCAATATTAGAGAGATCTGTTCTAATACTGCATTCAAAACAAATTATATAAATGGTTAAATGAATATAACTTTTATGATGTACGGGAATTGTTAGACCTGACTTTAATTTGCTGACATTTTATTTGAAATTGTTTTAATCTTATTATTATTACTGTTTTGCACACCCATTATGGGTAAAATATGACGGACTAAATATTGTACCTTGTGACCTTTTATGTACTCATATTTATGCAAATAAATGAATTGAATTGAAGGGAAACACTTAAATAAATAATGTTTTTGACCCGTGTGGTGACGGCCTAAGAATACAAGTGTCACCAGGGAGTGGTGACACTTGTATTCTTAGGCCTATTCATGCCTGGGATGTCGTAAGAGTCGACTAAGGGCCGGTTTCAATAATCTATCTCTAACAAGAGGTAGGCCTATCTTGGTTACGTTACTTAGCAACCGCTGTTATTTTGGGTTATTTTAGGCTGAATAACAAAAATATCTAGGAAACAAAGCTCTAGTAAGCCTATCTCTTACTGAGGATAGGTTATTGAAACCGACCGTAAGAGGCTCGACGCGTTGAACACCTGTGCGAGAGAAGGAAAACTTGAAACAAACCCTCTGCCAACCCGTTTGGCCAGCGTGGTAGCAGTAGGCTTAAGAGTCGACTATGAGGCTCGACGCGTTGAACACCTGTGCGAGAGAAGGAAAACTTGAAACAAACCCTCTGCCAACCCGTTTGGCCAGCGTGGTAGCAGTAGGCTAATAACCTCCTTTGAACGCCACAATAGGCTTGTGCTACGTCCACAGGCTGATGAGTGCATGTTTGTTGAATGAATGTTTTTGAGCAGATTATTCTTGATGCGTTTTAACGAATATCATCAAACGAATGTAAACTTTAGTCCGTTGGAATTCGGTTTAAATTTGAAAATATTTTCATCAAGCAGAATTTGGGGTAAGGGAAATTGAATGTATGAACATACGTGTTAGGAAATAGCATGATAAATAAAACAACAAAATTAATCCTAAAAAATGTTTATTTAGTCTGGAAGAGACTTTGGCATATACTAATGACTATTTTAACAACGAATAATATGCATACCAGTCTAATGTTCACATCAACCTACTAGGTTTTAATAGATCTTACAAAATTATCTTAATACCTGAAAGTAGATGCATAGTACTAGAATATAGGACACGTATTTCAATAAATTAATTTAAAATTGTTTAATTCGGTTAATTGCAATGGTTGGTCGTTAACTGCGAAGACGACTATTGCCAGTCAGTCAGCATTTTTACTTAATCATTTTACATATATCGCACAAATCATTTTTCCATTAGGCAGTGTATTTAAAATGAAAAGTTTACGTACACATTCAGTTATACCTTATCGTAAACGCCATAAGAACCATTTCTGTAATGCAATTATTAAGTTATATTTCTACCATTATAGCAGACATATTGACAGACTGACAAAGTATCAAAACTAAACAATACAAGAAAGATTTACTTTTGACTAAGGCAACACCAGATCTACTACGTCAGAACAACCTTGTTTACTTAGATGCTCAGTGCTAAGAGCAAGTTTTTCACCTCACATTTGATCGTAAGCGCGTTTGATTTCCGAGGCCTTGTCATCGCAATATTTAAGTAATGTTGTTATACTCGCACTACGCTCAAGATGTGGGTGAACCTTTAGCATGGTGTACATTTTGTTATAAATATCTCTGGTTTCAGCATCTTCACCATGTAGTACCATGAACTGTACAGCACAATTATAATAATTCAATACAAAATAGACTTAAAGAAACAAAAAATAACAAATAATTTTTTCCGTAGAGAGTACTTACATCAGTCGATCTATATTTACAAGACTAACATGTTACTTATTTAACAAGATGCTTTTCAATTCAGATTGAGAATTCTAGAAATATTTTTAAAAATTGAATACAAAATACTAACGTATTTTCTATACACATGTAGCGTAGGCTTAGAGCTAAGTTAATAAAAAAGGTTTGTTCCACAGACCCATATCGAGATATGACGAAAAGAGCGCTGCAGAATCTAGCGTGTCGAATTTTCGTACCTCCGATGACGCCACGAGCGAGAATAGTGTATGTAAATGTTATTGACCAGCTCTTGCAAGAAAGCACTGCACAATTAACCATCTTCAATACTGTGACGCGTGTTTTCATGGCAATGGTCTCAAGCCGACTGACTTAGGTCGTAAAACTTTGACCGTGGACCAGACTTTTGGCACGCAAGGTAGCTTTTACCGTCTATCTCGATATAGGTCTGTGGTCTGTTTCACTGTCCCTTTTGTGAGTGATCCTAAAGGGGAGGCTCACACACCGAAAGCATTCGCCTGTAATGGAAAATAGATGACTCAAAACCGGATTTGAATTGTTACGTTACAGGTGAATGCTCCCAGTGTGGGAGCATTTCAATGTAAAAAGGCTGAAAACGTGCCTGTTTTCGTTTAGCTTCGCAGTGAGGCCTACGCTTTAATTTGTCGGTCATACCAACAGACTCAATCATACACTGCTCGATGCCAAACCATCGCAACAGATCTATCATTAGACAAAAACATTACTATAAATAGATTCAATACTTTTTGCAATAGGACGTTAGATCTAAGCAAACGATACAAATTAGTGGTTTTAATTAAAGAAATCACATTCTAGACACAAAGGAATAGAAAAATACAAATGCTTCACTAGTCAAAATCATAACTAGTCGATCGCTTACCATAAACTAAACTAATCGAAACGAGAACTCACTACAATGGGCGTCACATAACTAATGAAATAATAAGCGTATAATTGTTTAATGAATGGTCGAGGTCGAGTGTTGAATCATAAAGTTTGAGAGAACCTAGGAACTTAAATCATAGAACGACTACCCAAAATAATGATTCCCTTATGAATGTTTAAAAATCACAGACATTGGCCATACGTGGCGGATATTAAGATACATCTAACTTAACGCTACACGATCACTGCGCGGGTCGCTTTCGAGCAACATTTTCGACGCGCACACGCGGGTCTATTTTGATAACTTCACTAAGTTTTTTCACTGTAAATGGCACCATAGTGTTGCAGAATGACATCATCGTAGTGACGTCCTCGTACTCGCTAGGGGGCAGGGGCCTAGTCCCGTAGTAGGAATACTCTTCGGGATCCTCGGGCACGTCGTAGGGGAGTTTGGTGGTAGATTTCCTCGCAACCGTCCGGTTCGGGAGTTTCGTGGTCGATTTCCTGGCGACTCTTTTCGGCGCTACGATTTCCATTTCATCGTCAGAATCGATGATTGTAGTTTCGTGCGGTATAACGCTGTATTTGAGCAAGGTTGCGCCATGAGCGGCGGCGTGGTGGTTCTTCAGATCAATCAGCAGTTTGAATCTTTCCCCGCAGCGGTCGCAGGAGAGGTCTTTCCTCGCGTCGGGTTCGGAGATCTTCGGGTCGGGAAACTTCAGGTCGGATACCTTCGGGTCTTCGGGTGGCGGCGGACCGTCGGGTAGAACAGCGTGGCGGACGTACTCCGGCTTGTACTTGCATCCGTGGGTCATCGCTATATGGTCCGCCACGGTGCTGCGGTGCCCGTTGAAGTCACAGAACGAGCACGCAAACGGCTTCATCTTGTAGTGACGGTAAGTGTGGTCGCGGAGGACGTGGTCGTAGCGGGTCTTGAAGGGGCAGAACTTGCAAGACCCCCCGGGGGGAGAGTTGCGTTTGCGGGGGAGCTGGATTTGGGGAATAGCGGGTATAATGGGAGTGGGGGCGGGTTCCTCGTAGCGGACTACGAGGAGATCGTCGACAGGGGCTGGAGTAGGGACAGTGGGAGAAGGGGCAGGGTCAGTGGCTGCAGGTTGGCAGTTCATCGTCAGCCGTTGGACGCGTAAGGCGGCTTTGGCCCAGGCAGCTCGGGCTGGGGGAGCCCGGGGAGCTTCTACAGGGCGCGCGGTGGCAACAGTATGGACGCTTTTGCAATGGAACTGCGCCTCGTGGTACGTTTGGAACTTGTCCGCGCAGTTGCTGCAGCACCACCTAATAAAAAGAAGCATTAAAAAGGAATTAGAGGGTTTATTGAAAGTAAATCGCAGCAATGAATGATGGACAGTACTAAACTACTTTTCCATATAAAATAAGTTTTTTTATAAGTGTTTTTATATAACTTTTTAATTTTCATGTACTGCTTTTTATGAACCTTACTTGCCGCGTGGAAGTTTGTAACTAAGGCCACACTACGGTCCGTATTCCAGAATGTGACTCAAGCAGTGATCTATACTAGAGTACAGTTAGAAAGGGACTGTAGCGACGTCTCTTTCTAACTGCTCTCAAGTACAGAACACTGCTTGAGTCACGTTTTAGAATACGGGTCTACGTAAATTTTGTATCCAATCATGTAATTTATTTATGTATGAGTGTGAGTCTTGTAAACTGTCCTTAAATAAATATATAAATAAATACTTTTCGTCAATGCATTGCACGTTGAATAGAAGATGTGATAAAAGTGCCCGATAAGTTATCAGAGACAGATTCAGCTGCTGAAATACGGCAACTTATTGAATCAAGACTAAAATAAAATGTTTCTTAGTTCATAGATGATTTCGACATAATTATTATTGACTATTTTAATATTATTTCCATAATCAATAATTATCTTTGACATGCTTTGAGTAAAACTCATAAATACACCGAAAATTTTAATTTCGCAATTAAAACGTATATCCAGCCAGCCCAGTACCCGTAACACTAACGATTAAATGATATAAGATTTAAGTACACCATACGTACTCAAAATCTACATAAATTTACCCTCAAAATTGCATCTTATTGTAACATTGTATTATGCGAAAAATACACCGTAAAATACATGTACAAAAACGGAAACTTGCGAAACATTCAACCAAAGATCTGCAAGGAAAGATTCTGTATTTTATTGAAAAATACACGGGCGTTTGAAAGCATGTATTTTACATGTCATTTTCAACGCTAGTTATAATAACATCAGGTTTAATCTCAAGAAGGTCCCATTTTTTGAAATTTTGTAATCAGTTAACTATTTTTCAGGAAATCTTGAAAATAATGTATTCGTTTACGTAGTAGTTCATAATATGCCGATGCTATATGGTAGATGGCGCTTTTTACTGTTTCTACGCCGCAGGCCAGCATGCGTCGTCAAAGCGCGGAATAAATATCTAACACGGCCATAGATGGAGCGGTGTCAGATACTAAACTGGGGGCAATTCGTAATTTGAAAGATATTCAGGCCGTCACTATTTGACATTTGAAAGGGATTGTGATCGGGACGAGTTTTAAAAGGTATGGAATAAACGAAATTAAACTGTCTAAGCAATATGACAGACGAAAATATCACATACACAATACCTCTGAAAGGGATTGTGAATATTGTGAAAGATTTTAAATTAGACAATTAGGGGGCAGGTTCGAGCGTCGTTTCTGTTACCTGTTTTGCGTAGGGGACTTTCTAACTAAAAAAAAATTAAAAAACCATCGGTGCCTGCCAAAATAAAAGTAATAGAAGTGCAATGTAGAATGCCTTGGCTGACACCGACTCCAAAAGGCTTATTTTTTACTTTTTTAAGTTGGTTTTTATATTTTTTATAAAAGTTTTAAACAAGAACTTAGTGCATAACATAATATTATATATTATATAATCATAGATTGTGAATGGCACTGTAATAGCCAATGCAACTCTGATAACTGGGATGACCTAGAGAAACACCCAAATGTAGTGGTCTTAGAACTTACAAATCAATATCATTCTTATAAGAAACCGCTATGGAAAGATGTTATATAAACTGTGCTGCAACTATAAAGTTTTATCTAGAGATTTTTTTTTAAATTCTGTCTAATATTTTTTTGACAAAACAATGCACAATACATGCAGACTGAGAAATAACTCACTCCTTTGTTATCTATACTGTTTTCAATCTGGAGCATTATCAACAGCCACTTTAATGTTAAGATTGTTAAACAAGAAAATATACTAGAAAAAAGCAACTTGTCTCAAGTCGCTCTGACGGGACTGCAACCCGCATTCTTGGGAATCCGGCCCAATGCACTGACCAATTTTGCTACAGAAACCTATGAGGACACGTCGATTTTTTCCAGTATATTCACCTTCTACGGTGTTGGCCACCGTCGTTTCATCAATGAGAGCTCTTATTCGAAAGAAACATTTTTACAAATGTTTGACTAACGATTAAGATGAAACAGCCATTTAATTATAACATTTTAATTTGCATTTTACAATGCTATTTTTATGTGAAGATTGTTAAACAAGAAATCATACTACAAAAAAGCAACTTGTCTCATGTCGCTTTGAGGGACTCGAACCCGCATTTCAATGTCGACCAAGTTAACATTTTGTAGCACAAACCGTTTTAAAAAGGCATAGATATTACTACATTATCCTACTAATAT
Source organism: Chrysoteuchia culmella (assembly GCA_910589605.1). Lineage (NCBI taxonomy): Eukaryota > Metazoa > Arthropoda > Insecta > Lepidoptera > Crambidae > Chrysoteuchia > Chrysoteuchia culmella. Next base: position 18,412,401 of record OU342659.1, read on the forward strand.
TATAAAATATGCGAAATTATGTCAGTTTGTTTGTTAACTCTGAAACGCAACCACTCTTGAAACGATTTAGATGAAATTTGCCACACAGATAGTCGATAGCCAGGACAAAAATTGAAACTTTTATCCTGATATTCCAACGGGAACCACGCGGGGGAAAGCGCGTCCGCAAATTAATTTTATAAGTATTTTATTAACACTGGGTTGCATGTTACTTTTACAATTACTTTTACGGCTTTTGGACATGACAGCGCATGCGGAATGGTAACCGTAAAAGTAAAATGGTACACTGTATTTAATGTAAAATCATATCTGTATAAATATGTATGTATAATCATAAAACTTACCTAATTTTAGAGAGTTCCATTTCCAAATGGTCTTTCATAGCAGCCTCATCCTTTACCATAAAACTGCACTTCGGGCAGCAGAACATCATGTTGCTCGGCACTCCAAAAGGTCCAAACGCTTGCTCCAACTCCGTCATACTAAACTTATCTCCATTAGTGTCCGGAGTAGGTTTAGCTTTCTCTACTGAGGTGCTAGGAGGAGGTCTTTCTATGATAATCTTTTGCTTTGAAAAGTTTTCTCTATTTTTCTCAATGGCCGTGCCCTGGTATTGGAGTATGTGCTCGACCCATTTCTCTATGTTGAGGTCTAAGGGTAGCTCGATCGATTTCTGAGTTTGGCCTCTGTGTTCGGACTCTATGTGCTTGTTCAGACCGGCCAGATGGAAGGCCTTGTATGCACATTTTGCACAGACCCATCTGAAAATACACACAAGTCTACTTTATTCCAATTCAATTTATTTATTTATTAATTTGTTAGCAGTGTAATGTCGGCTTAGAATAGCACTACCCCCTCTAATCCCGTGGGTGTCGTAAAAGAGACTCAGCCTTCAACTCAAACTTGGCTATACTGCGATCGCCAAACCACCTGCCAAGCGTGGCGATTATGGCAAACCCCCCCTTTTGGGGAGGCCTATACCCAGCAGTGGGCGTTGTATGGCTAAGACGACGACGATGATTTATTTATTGCCGACAAGGATCCATGGTTAGTTAATACAAAATACTAAGAGCCCTATTTGATTAGGACATCATAGTTGCGCCACCAACAAAATGTATAGCACTGTATGGAGGGTACCTGACCTGGGGGCTACCTGTATAATTCTAAAATCTATCGTTCAAATAAAAAATTTAAAGGGATTCCTTACAATTTGTTATTTGAAAGATATTTACATACTTCAGGCCGTCATTACTTGACCTGTGATCTTTTCAGTTTACTTGTGATCGGGACGCCATTTGAAAGGTATTGAATATTGTATTTACATACAGTTAAAGACTGGATTGTCGTCTATCCACCCTTTCTCTAATATAATCTGCTTATGTTTTGCGCAAAAGGGGCGAAGGGTAGTTGTAACATTTTTTAAATTAATACTCACTTTCTATATTTCAGCTCTTCGTACAGATGGGATTGCATAGCTTCCTTCGTGTCCTCCGTGACGACCTTGCACAGCGGGCACTTGTATCTCAGTCCGTTTGGTTCGCACACCTGTCCGAACTTCGCCAGGAGTTGTTCCACAGATATCTCCGCTGAAGAGTCTTCCACCTCCTTCTTGACGATGTTCAAGTCTACCGGCGGAGGCTTCGCAGGGGTCGCTAGTAATTGATATAAAGATTGCGAAGTAGAAGGTGTTTCCGAAGGATCGGTTGTCTCGCTTTTAACCTCGGGATCGGTGCTCGAAAACTTCTGTCGCTGCTTCACCCAGCGCGGAGTCCCGTCTGGCTCATCCAGAATAGACCCCTCCCGATAATAGTAGTAAAACACTTCGGGAGCCTTCTTCGGATGGGCGTTGGTCTGGTGTTTCGTGACGTTTTCTAAAGCGGAAGTGCGGAAGGGGCAGTAGAAGCATTTGTACTGCATTTTTGACTGGTGGGATTTAGAGCAATGTTCTGCTACGTCCGGGCGAAGCATACTCTTGTAGCTGCATAGGCCACACTGCCACGGTTTTAAGTCCATTGTAGGGGCGCCGGGGGGCAAAGGCCCGGGGGCTGATGATATAACCTCCTCTCTCACTACCATCACTCGTCCACTGCCTTTGTGGACTTCCGAAAGATGCTTTTCCAGCAACTGCTTCTTGTAATGGTAGTAAACGCAGGACGAGCACGCGTATAAAGTCGCGTCGTGCATTTTTAAATGAGCGATGATCCGAGCTGCTGTCAAAGGTTTTGAAGTATCTAGGTGTTGGTATGGAGGGCAATGGACGCAGTGGAAATCATTAGTTCCGGAATGGAGAGTCTCCCAGTGGCATCGCAGCATAGCTTCGTCAACAGAAATGTAGGAGCAGCCTTTAGCGCCGCAAGTATGTCTTTGTCGATCCGGTACGTATTTAGGGTATCTCGACGCCGCTTCCGGAGGAATTAATAAGGAAACGGTCGCCGTTTCTTGGCGGGAATGCTTCTCTGGGGCTCGGGTTACTATAGAGCTAGAGGCGAGGTTGACCATCCGGTCGAAATGCATCTCATTGGTTTCTAAATGAGGGACGGGATTGACCGGTGCCGTTTGTGGCACCGACTGTTGTTCCGCGTGCGCTTGAAGGTGACGAACCATGTTGACGCGTACTTTGGTGCTGAACTCGCATAAAGAGCATGAAACCAATTCGTCCATGATCGGGTTTATGGGTAACTTATCCACGTCTAAAGGCCCGAAGCGTTTCATCTTAGCAGGTGGTTCAACGGCAGCGCTGGACGACCTCTTCCTCTTCGTAGCGGCGGCCGGAGCCGACGCCGGACTGATCAAATACTCGGTGTCCTCGGAGGTTTCCTTTCTTTTGATGACGATTTTGTAGACGTTGTGGGCGGTTCTCATGTGGGATTTGGCGCTGGATAGACTGGGGGCTCTTAAGTCGCATAAGGAACAGATGTGGAGCCGTTTCTCGTCGGAATGGTCGCGAAGGTAGTGGTTAACTAGGGTCTCTCTGGTGGCCGCATGAAAGCCGCAGTGGGGGCAAATCCATCTCCCGTCGAGAGGAATACACTGGTTCGTGTGCCTTTTAAACCCACCCACCCCTTTGTAACATAACAGGCATGTAGGACACTTCAGTAGTAATGAAACCTGTATTATCTTATGTTTGCCCTCCTTATCCTTAGTCGGAGTTTCGGGCGCCTCGTCGTCGGACAGAGCTATGACGCTCGCTCTGGAGTCTCGGGAGTTTTCGTCGTTTTCATCATCGCTGTCTAAACAGACGATTTCGGTCGGCAGTATTTTAGTAGGCGTTTTTTCTATTGGTTCAGATTTTATTTTGGGTGTGACTTGTTCATACTTTTCTTGTGATGGAGGAGGGGTCACTGGGGGTGGAGGAGTCACTAGGGGTGGGTCACTGATGCCCACAGATGCGGGATCAATGGCCGCCGCTGGGGAATGGGAAGGTTCGGGGGGATCTGTGAGCATTTCAGCTTCCGCCATGATGGATGTAACTGCAGATTCCGTTTCTGTTGCAGGTAGTACTGCCTCTGGTGGGGGTGCTATGGGTTCTATAGGCGAAGGTGCCATTGCGTCTATAAGCTGGGTGGTATGCCCGATCAGTTTCTCCAGCTCTATGGATCTTTCAGCTTCTCTCTCGGCCTCTCTTACGGCGTTCTCAGTGATGACAGCCGGCGCGACAACTTCCACGTTCACCTTGGATTTATTGAACGAAACTAGTGGAAGAACTCTTAATTGCGTAGATCCACCCTGAAAATAAAAAGAGAAAGGAAGATAAAGTGGTGTAGGAAAATAGTCAATTTAAAATAAAGTTCTGTATGAATGAACTGTTTTTATTATTAATTTTTAAATAATAATAATAATTTTTTAATTTTTCATTTTACAATGCTATGTTATGTGATAAATATTAAACATCCCGTCAGGGCGATATGAGACAAGTTGCTTTTTTCTAGTAGATTTTCTTGTGATCAATTTTAACTAGAAAAATATTTGAAAACATCAACTCGGCCACAAGTGATATCTCAGATGGGACTCGAACCCACCTTTGGAAATCCGGTCCAATGCTCTAACCACCGAGATACCGAGACTTGCGAACCACCGTCGAAATTCTCCAATAACTTTATATTTTTAATACGCTGTAGGCCAGCGTTCACTTGTGGCCGAGTTGATTTTTTTTCCAATATTTTTCTATTTAAAATTTATCATGAGTATAAAAATAACATTGAAAAATGCAAAAATTAAAAAAATCATAAAATACCTAATTTTATTATTCCCAATTTTCTGGCTGCTTCTTGAAATATTTTAATAAAGTAAGAGGATAGGGACCTAAGATCATAACCCTCCTTCTCCAGCTTCTGTATGACCCTCAGATACGTCTGCGGCTGCCTATCAAGGATGGGTGTGCACGGCGAGCAGTAGCAGGCCGGTCTTGGAGTCGATTCAGTTGATGCTACTTCATACGCATTGGTCGGCCTAGAATTTACTGGCGAAGGTCGGTTGGCGACTACTTAACCTACTTTCTCCAGCTTCTGTATGACCCTCAAATACTAAAAGCTTTGTTTCTTGTACCTAAGGAGGAGGCTACCCCGTAAGTTTGATCTATCAACGTCTCTAATTCTTGACCTAGACACAAAGTACGCGCGACCTAAGAGGATAACCTACCTTCTCCAGCTTCTGTATGACCCTCAGATACGCCTGCGGCTGGCTATCAGGATGGGTGTGCGCGGCGTGCAGCAGCAGGCCGGTCTCGGAGTCAGCTCCATGAACGCACGACGTGCACTGGTACACGTTTATCTGGTGCGACTTCATGTGCTGGACTAGTTGATGAGGTGTTTGAAACTTCTCTTCGCAATTCTGGGGTCGAGAGAAGAAATAAATTAGTTTAATTTCGTCGTTAAAGCCATAATAGACACGTTAAGCAGAGAATTTGAGGAACAGTGCGACAAGGCTTGAACGTGGCAAGAAAAGGAATTAGCACCACCATCTTGTGATACGTAATTATTGTCCGCGTTGATTAAAAGCCTCGTCGCACTGTATCTATACTCATTTTGAATAAAATAAAATAAGATTTGGAATAATATACCACCACCAATACGTTATATTAATTTTTTGACCTCCTTTCGTAAACGCGTAAAGGACTAAATTTCCTTTTTAACATGTCAATATTTAAAGCTACATTTATTTTCCTCTGTTCCATCTATTCTTCCTTTTTTATGTTACATGTGTGTGATTATAAAGTTAATTAAGTATGTACCTGGAATTAAGTAATTTTAAGTGTGTGTTTGTCTATAACTTATGTAATTTATGGAATTATGTAATTTGAAGTGTAATTTTTTTTGTCTGTTACCTAATTATTTGTTGTAACTGTTCTCTGTGTGTAGTGCTATCTATTTGTTACTGGCTCCACCTGAAAATTTGCGTCACACTTGTTGTGGCAACAGCTGAGGTTGGGGACCAATTCGACTAAATTGTGTGTATTAGTTCAAGTCATGTTTGTATATTTGTAACGAATAAATTCTAAAACTACTGAACGGATTGGCATGGAATTTGGCTCACGAATAGTGATAGCTTGGACTAGTAGGATTCTATTTATCCCGATATAACTCTGTGTTTGCCAATAAATATTATTGTTATTACCATAGGAACGGGAACTACGTGGATTGAACCGCGAGCGGCCGCTTATTTTTCATATAACAACGGTTTATTATCTGCCAGATCCCCTCATCAGCCTGTGGACGTCCACTGCTGGACATGGCCTCTCCTAGCTCACGCCTATTGTGGCGCTCATAGAAGGCTATTAGCCTACTGCTACCACGCTGGCCAGACGGGTTGGTAGAGGGTTTGTTTCAAGTTTTCCTTCTCTCGCACAGGTGTTCAATGCGTCGAGCCTCTTAGTCGACTAAGAAGAGGAGGAGAGACATCCCAGGCATGTAAGGGAGTGGTGACACTTGTATTCTAAGGCCGTCACCACACGGCTGCCAGATCAGCTAACGAGAACTTATCAGTCGGTAATCAGACAGGCCCTTAATCGTAGTGGGTCAAAAACAATAATTCCGACAAAAAGATTCATGAATCGAGTATTCCAACTAAACTAAAAATAATCCTGCTTTAAACAGTTTGTTTCGTAATGATTTGCTCAGATCTAATTCCAGTTCAGTAAGTATTGATTCTATCTACACAAATTCAATATTATTTCAATTCAATATATTTTATTTTTACAAAATAACATTGGCACTTGTAAAATTAATCTACTGAATTTGAAATCCGACTATAATATATAGAATTTAATAGCCCAATGGCTCCTGTTTACTGATCTAGTGGGTTCGATCCACACCTAGGACTTAAATTCATGATAGTTTGGTGTTGTACTTCCCAGCAGCGCCACTATGTTGTACATGTTTAAATTTGGTCTCAAATGAACATGCATAAATTGTTCTAAATTGACCGTTGGCGTTGTCTCAAAAAATTGTTCGTATGATAGTTTCTTCAATCATTGAATCATTCGAATTTCATTTAATCTTGTAAGACTCGCATACGAATGCGGTGTTTAACGAAGGAATTCGCAAGCGAATCTTGCAATTCCGTATGCAAATGTAATTAGAGTGATTAAAAAAATACGATACTCCAGGGCTCTTTTGACCCCCCTATAACTTCCTTTTGGATAAAGCTAGGGGCCTGAAGACGCATTGAACACTTGTGCGCGAGAAGAAAAACTTGAAAGAAACGTATACCAACGTCTAGCCAGCGTGGTAGCAGTGGGCTAATATCCTCCTATTAACGACACAGTGAGGTCTAGGAGAGGCTTTTGTTTAGCACTGGCCGTATAAGGGCTGACAATGGCGTTTTTTTAAAGCGTCCATTAATTACGCGAGGTGATTTTGGTGATTTTTGGCCGGCTTCCCCCCTTAGTTAATCATAATGCGAGAGTTGGCTCGACCCCCTCCCCCAACCCTTCTAATCTCACGTGAGATTGTTTGTTTAATTATTTACAGCTACTTTTCTACTTTGTTGCGTTCGCATAATCGTGACAAATTTTATTGTGTAGAATTTAGTCATATTTAAAACTAAAAAAAAAAAAGAAACACGTTTTGCTCCATGCAACCCAGTCTTCTCGTTACACGGTTTTTAAAAATTACGTGATACAAACACGCCCCTTATATGTAGAATCTTGTGATACTACATCATACGTACATAACAACGATGGATATTCTTGGAGGGGTGCTGTGCTACGAGATGCTCGCAGAATTTCCCTGCAGTATACGCCTTGAATTTACAAGCTGTAAGACAGAGATAATACACGTGTCAGATCCAGTGTGCAGATCGTAATGGTAGCACACGATAAAAAAAAACCTTTGTCTTATCGAAATGTTTTGAAGCGACAATAATCATGAACTCATAACACGGTGGTTGGACGTTATTCCGATGTTCGACAAGCAATCAAAGCATTCGTATTTACTAGCAAAGTAAAGCATTATTTTTGTGTCTTATTTTATCGGTTACAAATGTTATTAAAATCTAAGATAATTTTAGTTATATCACTTTATATATCTATACACAATTGAAACAACAACAACACTGAACAACTAAAGCTATTTATATTATTTTTAATTAAACCTTTTATATATTATTTTATTATACTCTATACAAATCTGTAAACAAGAGTATGATAATATAAATATGAACTACAATGGAATCTATTAACAACCATTGTAAAATAGCAGTTGGTGCAGATAATGATACACGATAGCTTGTAAAGCGTGAACTAAAAAAAACTAGGGACTATTTATTCAGCCTCCTCTTAAAACATTTTGCAAGGCATTCTATATTTACATTATTTTATTATAAGATACGTACCATGTGGGCATATGTAGTACTGAACGACAGTCTCGCGTGACAACATCGAAGCGTCTTTGACCGGCGGCGGCGTCGCGTTGGCGACGGTCAGGACTCGCAGCGGCGCGTCCTTGTGGAGCCGGCTGATGTGCGCCGACACCAGCTGGCTGGCCGCCGCCCGGTAAAAGCAGTACCCGCACTGGAACGGGCACGATCCATGCGCTTTGAACACGTGCATCACCAGGTCGATCGCGTTCCCAGAACAGTCGAAGTCGCAGTAAGCGCATATCAAAGAGCTCTCGCCGCCCACACGCTTGTGCGTCGACGCGTGAACCAGAGCCTCTTCGGCCGAGTCCGACGTGAACGAGCAGTACCGACCGGCGCATTTGAATATATTCACCAGCTTCGGTACACTCATCATCGTGTCTAGAACGACACGGTGCTTCTTGGACATAACTTCCGCTTGGACTTCCTCGTATTTGTACACTTTCTTCTCCTCAGGGGCAGGTACCGTGCGCGGGTAGCTCGGACTCGCTTGTGACGGTTCTACCGTTTTTGGTCCGAGGCTCATCACATTTTCTATCTTGGGTAGAGCTGGAATTTCCAAAGGTACCAAGGGAGGCACCGCTATTTCTTTAGATATCAATTCCGATAATGGGCGAACATTGATATAAGGCTTGGGAGAAGATGGCTGAACTTCAGCCGGTCCTGTACTTTGATTTTCATCCGTTTGAATTGCTTCCGTTTGAACTTTTTCTATGACTGGGAAGTTGTCCATATGTTTATCAAGATAATGTTGCAAGCATTCCTTGAAATGGTGGCGTCCTTGTGGCATCACAATTACTTTGCAAAGGACACAGAACCCATCCCAGATCTCTGCATGTTTCGATTGCACATGTTTTTTCATAGATATCAGGAGAGCCGTTCTATAATGATCAACTCCATTAACACAGCACGCATATTCCTTTGACCCACTATCTGTATATGATATCTTGAAATGCGCACAATCGTTAATATCTACTGGCGACGGTACGTTGGTAGTTTCAGGTGCTGCATTCGTGTCAGTGGCAGTTGTGCCAATATCTTCAGTCCCGCATATTTCAGAAATTAAATTATTTTTTAATACCTCAATTTCTTTATTATTTGCTAGTTCTAATGGCTCGTTCTTCACAGCAGTATCAAGATTTTCCAAAGAATTAGATGCTTCAGTTGAACTATCATCGTTCTCAAATGATATTTTTGATATCAGGTTGGTGTTTTCTTTCTTTTCCACATTCGGCGCAATCTCAAACTCTTTTGATGATTTGATAGATTCACGTGGCTGATCAGTATCTGTTACATCACTTTGATCATCACTCGTTTCTGTCGCACTTTGATTCGACCTTGTACTTCGAAGTACACGTATTTGCTCTGGCTTGCGCTCCTCTGAATCTACTAAGCTACGTCTTGTTAACGCAGTTAATGCTTTTCTAGACATAACTGCCAAATTGATTGTATAAACTTCGGTTTGTTCATCATTATGGCGAACTATTACATGGGTTTTAAGATTTTCTAAAGATATTTGAGTAAAGTTACATTTCTCGCAAATATAACCAATAAGCTGCCCTTTTATATCTTTGGGTGGAGGCGGTATGTCCAAATTGAATGGGCATTTTGCGATATTAACACACGAACATGACTGTTTGTATTCACCAGTATGCATGCTTACAACATGCCAAAAGAAATCTTCTAGTACATTTTTATTCCATGCGCATTTTTTTCCAAATTCTTTAAAACAAAATCTGCATACATATTTTTCTGAAGGTATTTTACTAATAGCTTGGAAATTTATTTCTTCACATTGCTCGATGGCCTCTTTCGCCATTTCAGGGCTAAGACGAGATAGTGGAATTTCGGAATGAGGATGCTGTTGTTTAAAGTGGTTAACAATATCATCGCCGTTATACGAACATAGACGGCAAGAATATGTTAAAATATTCTTATGAAAACAATAAGACTTATCGGTGAAGCAATTAGGATCTGGTATAATGACAGATGTTTTTGGAACTAGTGCATTGTCAATAATTGGAATTTCAGTTTGTCTTTGTTCGGATTTCTTTTTCCTATTTTTTGGTCTAATGACACCAGTCTGCCAGCTGGATCGCTTACGTTTAGGTTTCTTTTTCAGCTCCACCAACAATTCGGTACTTCCAAAACTTTGTGATGAACTTAGAGAATCGTTCTCGGAATCAGAACTTTGGCGTTCTTTGTGGTCAATAGATTTGATGGATTCATTGTTTTCACTTACAGAATCGGATTCAAATGCGTATGGATCTTCGTCATCTGATTTTTGAGCCTGCTTAGTTTTTGATTTTGGACCCGGTCTATACTTAAATGGTTTAATTTTAGAGGATTTGTCAGCGATTTCAATCGATTCTTGTGGTTTTATCTTTGGCTTAGGACCAGGCTTCTTTCGCACTTTAGGTATTATTGGAACTTCGTCAATAGCCTCCATATCTTTAAATTTTTCTAAAAGAACAACAGGCCCTGTCTCACTATAATTTACATCATCTTTTGATTTATTATTATCATCTACAAGTTTTGCAATGCGACACATTCTTATACCCGTTGCATTCAGAACATCATCACTTATGAACATCTCTTTTAGGTCCTCTTGGAGCATTAGTAACTCTCTAGACGGTTTTTTCACTTTCGGAATAGCAGATCTAGTGATTCTTTTAGCGCCCCTAGCGAATTGTCTTCCCTTACCCCTTTTTGTTATTTTGCCTCTTTTAACCGACTGCTTCTTAGGTGCCTTTGTTCCAGTTTCCTTTTGTAATATATTTTCATCCATTTCTATATCGTTAATATTTTCCGTATTGATTTCCAAAACTGTTTCTGAACTTTCTTTATCCGATCTTTCTAAAATTTTATCAGCATCCAAATCAAGGTTGTGTTCTTCCATTGAATCATTAACATTTTTCGAGAGAATAATTTCTTTTTCATTGTCTTTGCTAGATGAATCTCCGCTAGAATTAAGAGTAGAATTTTCTACTTTGTTTTCTGTAACGTCGTCATCTTCATCTGATACTATGGCACACAGTTTCTCAAGTTTCTTTTTTATTTTTTCATTTTCACTGGATTGATCACCCAACATACTAAATATCTCTTTGAGTTTAGATTTATTCTTGAGTATAGATAATATATTATCAATTGAATTATTCGATGTCACTTCTTTGTTAGAAGAACAAGGCTCCAAGTTATTTTTATTAACATCGTCAAGAGAATCATGTGAAGAAGTAACCAAAGCATTGATATCAGTTTGTGCCTCATTGGTACTATCTGGCAAACTGTCGTCAAGATCAGGATTTTTAGAAACTTCATTAGTACTGTCTGGTATGGGACTTCCTTCAGTAACTACAAGTTTTTCATTTTCTTTATTTTCAGATATGCTTTCCTTTTTTGTGTCAGTTGTAGAGACAGTATTGTCGTTTGACGCTGGTTTACTCTGATGAAGATTCGCCGTCTTCATGTCATCTAACTCAGATGCTTGTGGAGCTTCCGATGTCTTTATATGTTCAACTTTATTATCAACCGGCTTTGTTATATCGGTACCCATGCTTTCCTTTAAAGTATCTTTTTTCTTGGGGCTCTCAGAAGATATTTTTGGTGGTTCAACATCTTCAATTACATTCTTGATATGTTTTAAAGTATCAACATTATCTTTTTCATTTGTCTCCAATTTGGCAGGTCCAATATCATTGTCAAGATCAGCTATGAGAGCATTGATGTTATCAATCACTGGATCTGAAGCTAAATTATCAGAAAAACTTTCCAAATCGTCAATTCCAAAAGGCACTTCTTTCGTATTCGATAGTATCTGAAGTGCGGTTTCAAAACATTCAATATCTTGTTTACCAACAATTTCCTTAGCTTTTGATAACTGTTCTAAGTTACTAGGAATAGACGGGCTCGTTACTATATCGGGTTGACTTCTTTCGGTACATGATGTTATTGAAGGTGTCTCCCACTTGAGAGTATCTTTATTTTCTTCTTCATATTGGTCTAGGTCGGAATCCGAATCAATTATGGACTTTCTGGTTCTTTTAGTCTTACAAGATGGTGACGATAATTCACTTTTTTTACTTAACCGAGTAACTCGCTTTTCAGGTTCTTCATTAGTTTTAAGAGTTTCTTTTGCACTTATTTCCATTTTCAATTCAGTTTTATCAACTTTTGATACTTTATTTTTAATATTCTTAATTTTGTTATCTTCGGCTGTCTTTTTAACGCTCATATCAATATTTTTATTTTCTTTCTTTTTACTGGCCTTTGCATCCCCAGCGACATTCTTTTTAACACCACTATCAACACGTTTTTCTTCTTTCTTTTTACTCTCCTTTACTACCTTAACGTCATCTTTATTTGCTTCTTCTTCCTCCAGTTTTTGTTCTTCGACTGGTCGTTTGATTTTTGGTATTTTATAATTTTTCACACCGTATCCAGACCCGAGAATGGTGCCCTTTGTTATATTGTCGTTAGAATATACTATTCCTACATTCTTTTGTTCACGTTCACGGGTATTTTCATACTTGTATTTGTTTTTAAAACTTTGTAACTCTCGTCGCATTCTCGGATCTCTATAGTTTTTCCTGGGTGAATATGGTTTCTTGTTACTAGGTTCTGTATTCAGTTTTTTAAGGACGTCTTTTCTTGTAGTATTAATTTTAGTTATACTGGGGGATATATCATTTCTTTTAGGTTGACTTGTATCAAACTTATTTAACCATTTCATGTTCTGTTTAGAGAAATTTCGAAAGTCTTCTTTCAAATCATTAAAAGATCTTTCTTTTTCAGATGTTAGAATATCCCTTCCCACACTGCGAGCGCGCCTAAAATTACTCTGATTTGGATTACGATCTGAATATTCTCTGGTACTACACATAGAATTCTGTTGGTTAGGAAGTGATCTACCCACACTAGACTCACGGCACAGTGTTCTACCTACACTCGAGGCACGCCTTCGTCGATCATCGAAAGTGTTTTCAAACACTTGTATTTTGTCATCTCTCATAAATTCTTGGAATGTCGAGCGGATACTAGTGTCGATCATAAATGAACTCCCTATATCTGGTTTAACCCGCAATCTGTTTTCGGTATCATCTTTACTTCGACCGATACTTAAAGCTCTACCTTCTACTCGTCTATAGGACGCAGGATGCATTCTGCTTTCTGACTCTCCTCGCCCTATGCTGCGTTCTCGAATAAATCCTTTCCTGGAATCGTTATCAAGATTTTTTCGTTGGCTTTCATTTCCTTGATAGCCATGTCCTCGGTCCCTCGAAAATAATCGATCGTTATCGAAATCACGGGACATAGCCCGGCCGTCGCTAGAGTCACGTCTGAACGTTTGATCGTTACTGTAATGATGAGAATCATGTTCCGAATAAATGCTTCTTTCATTTCTACCAACACTACGCTCTCTATGACTTCGGTAGGAGTCCACCGTGCTCGATTCCGACCTGTAAGAGTTATTATAACTCGATCTTTTCCTATCTCTGTAGTTCATATGGTCAGTGTCATCCTTGTGGTAGTTATCCTGATCAGAAATTCTGTTTAATCTTGGATCTCTGGAATGAGTTTCTGATCTCCCAAATGGATGGCTCGGAGTTGATGGCATATCAAGTCGCCCATAAGTATGAATGGGCGTCATGGAACCTTCATTCCTTGAGTAGTCTGGTCTCCCGAAAGGGTGGTTAGGCGTTGGAGGGCAATCTGAGCGACCAAAGGGATGACTTGGTGTTAACGGGCATTCCGAGCGACCAAAGGGATGACTTGGTGTTAAAGGGCAGTCCGACCGGCCAAAGGGATGGCTAGGTGTTTGGGGGCAATCTGATCTGCCGAAAGGGTGTATAGGAGTCATGGGAGCATCTGATCGACCAAACGAGGGAACCGGCGTCCGAGGGCACTCGCCTCTGCTGTAATTATCTCTTCTATCATATCTTGAATCATAGTTATTGTGAGATTCATTATAACGAGAGACTGACGTCTCTCTGTGGACGGAAGTAGCCCTGGGATCACGTGTTAAGTGGCTATCTCGTTTTCTTGATTCTTTATCTTTTTCGTGTTGGTCCCAGTGAGGTCTTCGTTCTTGCTCTTTGGCCAATGAACGCTCTCTACTGTCACCTTGATCAAAGATTGGAAACATCGGCGCGTAAACATGTTTACAAGTTGAATTGTCATCCACTTCTAATTGATGGCCTGAAATATCTAATTGTCTTGAATTAGGAGTCATATTAGGATTTCTGCTAGGCGTCATATTGGGAGCCATACTAGGTGTCATATTTGGAACCCTATTGGGAGTCATATTCGGAACCCTGTTAGGAGTCGCGTTTGGATGCATAATGGGAGTCATCAATAAAGGACTCCTTTTCGGAGTCATACTAGGATTTATACTAGTAGTCGGATTCGGTATAGCATTCGAGTAGCTGACAGGCGGCACCGGCCGCGGCAATGCAGAATGATCTTTGTCAGCAGATTGATTTAAGTCTCTTCTCATTCGAGGGTCCACGTGCGTATTTATTGGCTTATTGACTGATTTATCCTGTTTTATTTCACGGGAAGGGGGTATGATATTTGGTGTTAATGTCCTCATATCAACATCTAGTTTAGAAGGAGTTACCGTCTTGATAGGGTCAACAGGAATTATGACGGGCGGCACAGTTTTAACATTTGGTGTCTCTTTATTATCAGGGGATTTCGGTGCAAGATTTTCATAAATATCATTTACAGAGAAATCTGATTCTAAATCTTCATCTGATAAGTCATCATCATCATCGAGAGCCAATTTAGTAGGAAAATTGAACCGTTCGCATTCTTTCTCAGTCAACTTAAGGCTTTGTTTCTTTGTATTATCTTCTTTTGAGGACATACTGCTATCATCATTCAATGATAAGAGAGGATCATTTATAAATAAAGAAGTGGATGAAGATACTGAAGAAACTGACTTTTTCTTGTACTTCTCAATAGATATTCTCTTTTTTGGGACAATTTCTTGAACACTTGCAACTTTAGTTAACTTGGGTTGATGCATTAAAGGCGTTGTCTCTGATTCAGGTATTGATATAGGTTCTCCTAAAATTTCATTTTTCAGCGCTTGTAATATGTCTATTTCAGATACTACATCTTTTTTAGGCTTTCGTGTAGCGACACTTTGGTCATGTAACAATGGTATTTCAACCTCTTTTTTTTCTTCGTTTTCAGTGCTTATTAAATAAGTTGCGATTTCTGGGTGGGCGTCTGTTTTTGAAGCTACAATACCTTTTTCCGATTCAGATGAATTCTTACCAACTATTGGTTCTTTCACTTCTAAAGATTTGTCATTAGAATTTGAAATAGCAGTATGTTTATCATTTTTTAAAGGTTTGTAAAAATTTGCTGGTTGACTACCTTCTTCACTTATTTCAGGTTTTTCGGATTTTTTGTTTTCTTCTGTATTACATTTAGTTACCTGATCTTCAGCTGAAAACTCGCTTGGTAGCATATTCACACCATTGTTCTGTTCTTCCACTACGTTATCGTTAATTGTTTCTTTTTGGTTACAAACGTTCTTTGAATCGCAATTTTTTTCACTATCTTGCAAGTTATCTTTTATAATTGAAGACGAGTTTTTGTCATACATTTCAAAATCATCAACAGCAGCATCTTGCGGTACATTAGATGTTTCGTTATTTGTATCAATGGTTGTAGCATCTTTATCAGAATTGATTACAAGGCAAATCTGAATTTTTCTAGGCTTTTCTTTGGTCTCAGAATTATCACCTTTTGAAGAATTTGCGTTGCTATCATCTAGAATGAAATTATCATAGATACTCGAAATAGCCTCACTTTCGCTATCCGATAATTCACCTTCCTCTACATCATCTTGTTTTTTGGAGGTTCCTCTTTTTTTGTATGATTTTAAAAGTAAATCTGATATATCATCACATTTAGCTCCCGTTTGCTTTAACTCGTTGAGGATTTGTCTTTTTGCCTCTCTTAATGTTTCAATATCAACATCATTATCGTTGCAATTCATAATCCTAGATAAAATATCTTTACTATTTAAAGAGTTTAAACTTTCTTCTGGAACATTTAATGTTATATTTAAATCCTTTCCCTTTTTAGCTTGCTTTTGCTTCGCTTTTTTTCTCTCTTTTTTATTGTAGGTTGGTGATGATCTTTTGGGTGATCTTCGTGGAGACCTTCGACTAAATAAAGGTTTTTCAGTTTTATCATTATTTTCCCAGCGTCTACTGCTAGGTTCAGGAGAGAGCAATACACGTGTATAGTTTCTTTTTGAAGTTGGATTACCAGGTTTAATAGGGCTTTTTTGTAGATTACGTCCTGGCGATAGAGAAGTTTTATTGGGTCTTCTTTGAAAAAGCGCAGGTTCTTTACTTCCCGGCGTACAAGTTTCTTCTACTATATTAGCTCGCGCAATTTCTGGTAATGTGTCCTGACTTTCATCGCGACTTATGTTAACAACTGACTTTAATTTGTTTCGGACTTTTTCCAAGTCATTAGCCTCAGCTGGTTTAGTATTTGATGGTGTTGATGTAGATGCAGGACAGTTTTGAGTATCTCTCTGAAAAAAAAGAATAGACATTTAATATTGTTGAGATTGGAAAATTGGAAGATAGAAAATGTTAAAACTTGTTATGTCGTTTTTTCTTTTCATCCAAAACAAACCTGTTCAACTTTCGCGTACAAATTAACCAGTACTTGTTCGCATTTGAGCAAATTTTCCATTTTCATTCTGTAACAAAATAATAAATTTCAGGAGAAGTGACAGGATAATTACATATTTTAATGCAAGGTATGTCAAACAGTTCAATGTAAGTACCACTAAACTGTACTTGCCTTTTTTTCTGGTCCAGAAGGAGATCTCTCAGAGACCTAATTTTGTCCAGTTGCGCTTGACGAGGATTTGCCGAGGCCGAGCTGGTGCTCTCCAGTCTTTTGATCATACTTTCCAAGAAAGGAATGTACTTCTTCATCTCCTCGAACTTCCGGTCGTATTCCGACTCCATGTTGACGGCTAAAATCAACGAACTTTAATTTATTTTGCACTACTTACTCGCATAATAATCGATCTATAGCGATACGTTCTCTTTCCAATATTTCAAATGTAACTTAATGGAATTTTCACCTCATACGAAACGATTGCATTACATTTGCATTTATTCGTAGCAGAATCAAATGAAATTAATTCAACTAAATATAACTAAACTAAATATTCTTAAATCTAATCTATTATTTAAAATGTTTGTATCGAACTAAGATTCGGCATTGTATTTCTAAGTAATGATTTCAACATACTTCATTAAAAAAATAATTTTTATTCATGTAATAGTAACAAAGGTCTTGGAGAATCACTATACGGTAGTTTCGCTTTGCTGTCTGTATACCATACCATACGACTTTATTTAATAATCGCAAAGGAAAGCCAGGCAGTTCCGATCGATCTATTTTTAAGTTATTTTCTTACGGCTTTTTAAGAAAGGTTTTTTAATTTTGTTTTTCTGAATAAATTAATGAATCTGATTTATAAATTAAACAGTAATGTCTTATGTAAGTATTGATTTTTGATCACTTATTTCCTTTTTTTTCGATTGTGAATAAATGCTTTGTAACAAAAATGCTTCTTGGTTGCATTTTTTCCGCCCTATGGATATTTTGCTAAATGCAAATCTTGTATTTAAACAACTGATACCAATATATTATCTTACTGCAATCATTATTTATCGGCCATTATTATTTATGTAAATTCAACAAAAAATACTACTACCACCGCCCTAAAAATGAACGTTCCGAGGGCTAATTGTCTAATTTTAAAATCTATCGCAATCCCTTTCAATTCGTCATTTGAATGATATTTACATACTTCAGGCCGCATTTTGAAAGGCATTGAATGAACGAAATTGAACTGTCTAAGCAAAGTGACGAAAATATCTTTCAATTGTATAGAGAAGTGTCATTTAAAAAGGCATTCGTTCTGAAAGGGATTGCGACTATAAGTTACACGATTCCATAAATCACTATCACTTAGATTTTGAAATTAGACAATTAGGGGCCTGGTCCGGACAACTATGTTTGAGTCACAATTAGTTCAATTAACAAAATATTTAATATCGGGAAAAATATAAAATTAAATACAAGTAATATCTGAAAATCAAGGGAATGTCAGGAGTGCAAGTCGGACGCGGCAAATGGTTCTGGAACTACGCTTCCTACTAGAAAAATTAATAGGACCATATTCGAAGATTTCTTTTACGGATAAAGAACGATTGGTCATTTTCTCGAGTACTTATTTTTATTTTAGAATAACATAATGATGATGATCTTAACGCGGCGGTTTTAAAACGGTGAGGCGCGTTTTAAAAACGTCACAAGCATTGTAATATTCGTACAATACCTAACAGTTACTTTATTTTTTTATATTTTAGGTCATATTAGATAAATATTGTAAAAATAAGTATAATAAATGAAACGGGTAAGAGTCTGTGAAAAGATTCTTGCGATCCGATCCAACGATCTGTTCTCAAGATGCGTTCGAGGATCGTAGCGGCGAAACGGATCATGCTCTGCGGGTGCGCATGCGCATGCAAGGCCTTTAGAGAAATGGATACGTAAAGATTTTATCAAATAACGTCCATAATGGATGACGTATAGTTGTCAAGGTTAAAAACAAAAAAAGAAAAACTATTCCAATGACGATCGCCTTTATTTTTTTAATTGGAATTGGAATGAACAGCGTTATAAAACGCAGAAGTTATGTAAGTAGTTAAGGTTACCTACGTATAATAATTCAAGAAAGCAAAGAAAAGAAATAATGATTCGAAACCGTTCGCCTGCTTAGACTTGTATGAAGTTAAAAAAATATTTAGTTAAGTTAAGTTAAGTTAAGTAGGTATACTTATGCTTTTATTTGAAATCGGCACCCAACAACGATTATGTACGAAAAAAGGTTGGGATACTTCACCCTATATTTGAAAGAGACCCTTCATTTGAACAATCACACAAAACACAAGCTTAACAGCTGAACTGCAAAAACCACTCTTATTACATAAGGCATATGATAAGAACGGGCTCAGGGTCAATATGTACATCTTAATACGCTGTAGATTGTACCCAACCAACACATCTTTATAATTAATATTGCTGAAAACCCGTTCCGCTCCGTATGTATTTGGTGTTGATTTTAAAGCCAGGTCCAGTCCAGTTTATAAGTCAAGTCATGTAGAGCATTTCTGAACAACTTAGAGATTATCACATCTGTTATCTCATACCTCAATACAAAGGGATATGCTTCGTCTGCTGGTTCCGCACTTGGACAGACATGGCGGCATTATAAAACGGCTTGATTCTAGAACAGCCACAAACAGGTTTCGATAAAATCAGATTACTTCTCATAGACCACACATGAACAGATTGTACTCTTCAGTTTTCTGTATAATATAATATATCGCTCTGTCAAGATGTGTCTAATGTCTATGCTGCCGTATCTTTCACGAAACCCGCCCTGTTCCGGGGTTTGAAATCGCCGAGTCTTCGCGCAATGCGGCTTGTGATGATTTTCTTAGGAGCGAAATAGGTCGAGTTATTCAGTAAGGTGTTTTCTCTTATTTTGAAGAGCAGCAGGACACTCCTACTCCACGCTTCTGGAGTTCTTCCATCGTAGGGAAAGATGTAGAAATTAGTTTAAAGCTCCTTTAGTACTTCTGAGCTCTTCAAAGCGGGTGGCTTTTGCTATTGCTATTTATGTAATACCGCGCAAAGTACTTTCAACCATAATATCAGTGTGGCTTCTTAATGCATATATAATTCAATTTCCAATAAAAGAGTTAGCAAAAATAACCACCTATTAATTTTAAAACAATAACTTGTGAATTTTGCACATCACAATTGTACAGTACAGTACTTAATCAGTTATTGACTGGGTATGTAAGTAGGTACCTATGCAAAAAGTATTCAAAGTTATAAGTATAAACCGTGATATTTTTATTGTAATTAATTAACAATGGCTTTTCAAGATTCAGCAAAATTGCCAACTACAAACACGACACGACCTATTTATTTATATATTTGACAGCTAATGACAGACAGATCGTCCACAACGTATCGGATGATTCTTGCTATTTGCGAAATATACTTATTTTTACGTTTTTGCACACAAACTATTTTACATTAGTCTTCAAATAGCTTAGAACATCAAACCAAAAAAAATCCGTTTTATTCGAATTCTCTGAATAGTAATGCAAATTGTTATTCGGATATATTATATGGCGGATATCCGGATAATTTGGATATCCGGATAACATGTCTGTTACGGACGATAACCGGTTTGCACGATGAGCACTTGTCAGCGAAATCCATCTACGCGTCTTCTGGAGACTGGCTGATCTTCGCGCAACCGAATCCTGACAGTTTGGTCACTTAACAAGAGTTCCCGCGGCCGACTGCAAGCGGTTATGTAAAGAACGGTCGAGATTTAACTGCTCTCTGTGCGCAGTCAAGCGCAGATAGCGGTCTTCCTGTGCGCTGGTTACCCTAACTCTGCCTGACCCCTCTTTTTTATGCTTAGGACGAGTTTGGATCTTGATCTTGCAGTTGACGTTAAATGTAGCTCTGGCTCTTTCATATTTAGCGACTGATTTACCGACATGAGCGGTGTATCCGATACTCTACTATAACGTGTCCTGCAAATGTCACGTTTGGCAAACTCGTAATATGAGTACATACACTCCCAGTCTCTTGAAATCAATTTCGAACGTTCTGGATCGCTCGTCGTAAAAGTTAACTCTACAAAAAGCCATCTTGGACTAATGTTATGGCTATAGTTGCGGTTTGCAAGTCCATACACCTTTGAAGCCTCGGCATATAACTCTAGGAGAACAGACACGGTACTAAAAAAGTGCAAAAAAGAATTATTGCACTATTGATTTACTATTTTCTTTGATAAAACTCAAAGGGACATTTATAGTCATAATTATTTATTTTTTTTTGCTTTAAAGCTCATGTCATTTTTAATATCATCTTTACAATAAAAATTAAGTCTTTTCATAGGAAAACAATTAAACCTAATTTTACCACTTGCAAACCTCCAAACCCTTTAGTTAGTCAATGTTTAAAATACATGGTGGCCTTTATTTGTTGAGTATTATTGAATTGAATAGAAGTTATTTTTTAGTACCTCAGTAACTATATTAAGTTTATATTTGGTCTCAAAAAAGTAAAAAAAAAAACAATAAAAAATATATAAAAAAGAAAAGAACATCAAAGGCGGAATATCGCCGAACAAACAAGTATCAAATATCTTCGCGTTGTCACCAACACACAATTATACAGAAGAATACTCAAGCTTACTCCTCTCGTATTGTTATTTACTAACATTATAACCATTGATAGCACATAAATAATTGTTGTACTAACATAAAAATTCGCATAATTACAGTTCGGCCGCTCAAAGATTAGCACGCAGGCTGACAGTAACAAGAAGCGGCGCAAGGCGTAAGCCAAAAGATGGGTTCAAAAAAATTTAACGACGTATGACAAACGGTACTGAGAGTACTGCGATACTACCCAAATATAATGCTGTTGACTGTTACCCAATCACTGGTTGGTACTATTTCGTGCCCGACTGAGATGGCTAAAAAACCAGATAAATTTAGAAAAAAGTAATAAACGGGTTTGAAGTTGCATAAGTATTGACGCAGTGAAGGCGTGTTGAAAATGGCGGAACAACGTATTTTCACAGTAGCGTAACGTCGCAGTACCGGAGTAAAGTCGTATCGGCGTAACGTATAAGTAGCGTAGTGTCGCAGTGTGAAGTCTTGTGGGCATAAAGGTATTGTCGCAGTGACTTAGTCGTGTCGCAGTATCATTTTTCACAGTTCAATTTTGGAGTCCAAAAGACGGCAGCCGACGTGTTGGCAAAATCAGAGGATCGGTATATTATTATGCTGTACACCCGGGTCGCAAGCATTGTGTTTTGTATTTCAGTAGGTAATATCTATGGAAAAATGTGGGTTGAAAATAGGGAAAGATAAATAATCAATACTATCGAGACTAGCAAGATTGTTCCAGAACAGCAAAACTTGAATAACACAGTTAAAGAAGCAGAAATCAGACTACCTATTTACACGCAGTTATAGATAACTACTTTTTAGGGTTCCGTACCAAATCATAAAAAATAATTCATATGGTGACACTCGAGTCTGTATGTTAAGGTAGAATTCGGATCTTCGGTCGCGCGACCTTGCCGCGCCGCTCGTGCCGCGGTCTCCTGCCACGCCGCGACCGGTTTCATTCCGATGCTTGCGACCGCAACCGGCGCGACCGTCTGTCTTTACGCATTTTTATTATAAACGGTTGTGTTCTAGATAGCGCTCAGTATAATTTTAACGTACAATTTACACCGTAATAAAGAAAAAAATCTGTCAGCTGTTGTTAGAGGAAGAAAAAAATTATGACAAACTCATTTTATTGGTTTTGCCTTCGGAGCAAAATATCAAATGGAAAACATACGGTTTATTAGACACTAAATCTATTAATAATTCGTCATCAGCGGCAGTAAATGACGACATTATGATGTGTTAATTGATTAGATCGCGCGTGGCGGCACTGCTCTCAGAGCAGTAGGGTCGCCGCGACCGAGGTCGCGGGCTGGCCACGCCTACGCGCGGGTCGCAGTCGCGCCGCCTTGCCGCGCGACTCACTCCGTTTTATGAATTTATGAAGCACTAAATAATGCAAGCGAATGGTGGTCGTGGCCAACCCGCGACCTCGGTCGCGGCGACCTAACTGCTCCGAGAGCAGTGCCACCGCGCGACCCAGTCAATTAACACGTCATAATTTCGTCAATGCTTGCCAATGATGACGAATTATTAATAGAGTTTTGCTCTTTGTTCCGAAAGCAAAACTTACAAAACGAGTTTGTCATAATTTTTTTCTTCCTTCACAACAGCCGGCAGCTCTTTTCTTTGTTACGTTGTAAATTAAACGTTCAAATTATACTGCGCGCCATCTAGAACAGAACCGTTTAGGTATAATAAAAACTGCGTAAAGACAACCAGTCGCGTCGGTCGCGGTCGCGTGCCGCGGTCGCCAGGATCCGAATGTTACCTTTGCCTTCACAAATCAATATATCAAGAACTACTAATGCTATCAACTTGAAATTTGGAACAGTTTAAGAAGACGTTTGGCCAACTATTGTGCAAATAAGAGAGAAATATAATATTTTTGCAACAGGGACTGAAAGAGGGTCTTAAAAATTCAAAGTGGGATTACTAGGGCATGTGGAGTATAATTATGAAAGAGCGCTGCTTACAGTCTCAAATATGTTTTCTTTATTACAGGACTAGAGGCCGGGCGCGGTTTCACCCGCGTGGTTCCCGTTCCCGTGGGAATTTTGGGATCATTTATAGCCTATGTTACTACTTGGGGTCTAAGGATTCTCTATACCAAATTTCGTCAAAATCGGTCCAGTAGTTTTTGAGTTTATTCGTTACATACAAAAATACAAATCTTTCCTCTTTATAATATTATTATATAGTATAGAAAAATAAAACGATGTCTCAAATAGCATACTTTTTCAGAAATCATAAAAAGTTATTTTATATTTATTTGCTTTTGGTTTGATTTCAATGTATGGAGACAATATATGGCGGTACGGGACCCTCGGAGCGCGAACTTAACTCGATCTAAATCGGTTTTTTTTTTTAAGAATGAGGCACAAAGAAGTTATGTAAGTATTTATTAATTTTCACATAGTTTACAAAAAAGCCTATGAGTGTGAGATACCTACGTACTGCAATGGATGCCATTTTGATTGAGTGATAGAATTAGAAAAAATAGCACGCTTTTAATGCTAATCCCGTTCACTAATAATAGTGATGTGAAAAGACGACAGCCAAATCGAACCAACGTATGTTTTTTAAACGTACCAAACGACGATGTGTTTGTAAACCGACTTTCAATAACATTTAAATGAATATTCGTAGTAGAATACAATAAATGATATACCACAAACAAAATAATGCTCAAATTGGTAAGTCGAAAGATTTCATATGAAAATTGGTTTCTTGTAACAAGAACGCGTAGGTAGTGAAGATTCGTAATAATACTTACAACCCAAAGACTATTAATTGATCAATAGAACCCTGAACCATTCCTACACCCGTTTTTTCACAACCATTTATTTATTAGAAATTACCATTGAGTTAAATTACTATCAGTACAATAATTCTTCAATGGAAATTACTTACATTTACGTGATTAAATTCCGTCTTTCACAAATCAAGTTTCACAGGTTTCGGAAAATTGTTGCCAAAAAATATTGGATCCTGTATTTTATATAGGTACGTAACAATAGTACAATAATCGCAAGACACCAACATCGTAATTATTTACAAATGAATTTCCTAACGATCGTTGATCATGATCACCTTGAATCAAACCGCATCCTTCTCGTAGCTGTGAAGGACACACACACGACTCTCTATTATCAATGTACCTTAATAGTAAATAATGGTTTTGTCATACGACTATCGAATGTAATTATGAACACCTAAGGCTACTTCCGTTTTATTAAATAGCACGCTAATTACATAATTAGATTAAAACACGGCAAAAACTATCACCATCAAATCACATCAGTTAAGACGACAACTCGACAACGACAACCATAATTATGGTAGATTTTTAGAGCCAATAGAATTTTACCCAAATTCAGGTAGAAACCGGCTAGTTTTGGTTAGGAACCTAGCCTTTATTGACTAGGAGTCCGTTGAAATGTAATTATTGGAATGCAAGTCAGCTGAATTTGTGTGAAAAGACATTTTCACACAAATTCAACAAGCATTTAATAAAATGAAACATTCAATTTATAAATATCTATGTATCTAAGCACCAAGATTTCAGTGCGATTTGGATACATAGTCTAGCGAGCTGCATGATATTCAATTCAATAGGTACAACACTAATGACGTGACGGCAAAAAGGATTGTCAAATTGTCAATACCTAAATATAAATGACGTCAACGTCAGTCAGGCAGGAACTCGGTCGGGACGAGAGAGTAGGTAGGTACATACCAAAGTAATATAATACTTATATATCTAATGGGTACCTACCTACCTAAAATAATGCATTCATTAAGTACCTACCTACACAAAACCTATTAATGACTCGCTATGTCACATTATAACGTAAGTAATATTTTCAACCAAGGCAGTAGCTGAACCGAAGGTGGATTTCTTTCATAAAATTTATGTACCTAAGTAAATAAAACATGGCGGTTCAGATAGTAGTACTAAACGAACGATAATAATGAAAAATCTACATAATATTACCAATATTTATTGACGAGTACATAAGTTTAAAGGTAAATAAATACAAGACACCGAACCTACCTTAACACTGTTACTTTCAAATAACGTATTCACTACCGCAATTTAATAAAATAATCGAATAATTTACAATTCCTTCAGACTTCTAATAGATGCACTTCCTTGCCACATCACGATCACGACTCGTTCTCTCCGTGTCAGTTTTCCGAATGAACAACAAAATGGCGGCCGAGCGGCCGCACAAGGCGAGGCGTACGACGGACGATAAGCGGCGAACAAAAGAAAAGAAAAGCGATCGGCGGATACCACATAGCCGAACAAGACTACCAACCTACGCATCTAAAAATGAACATGGGTGCAGTGACATCATTTGAGGCACTATATTTATTTGAAATTATAAATTTGTTATACCGGTATCACCACGCACCGGTTATCGTATTAACGAAAGAATTCGTATTTATACATACTTATATTACCATTACGTATGTAGGTATTTAGCTAAATACTTATATTCATACAAGTTGAAATCTAAAGTTCGATAATTGACTACTACCACGTGATACGATAAAATCTACAAAAAAATATCAGCTCAGCAAGCAAAACATATTTATTTTTGACGAAATGGTATTGTGGTAATAAATGGTTTAGTTCATCAATTCATCACGCATTATCTTTATTCATTAACAACATTTTACGGATTGCAGACCAGTAAGTATATTTTAAAGTTTAAAGCTTAATAATTTTTTTTTATTATAGGTAATTTACGAAACCAGTTTTGTATTGTTAATTACAACTCAACAACGTACCTTATCCAAATCATTTTAATAAATTGATCGTAAGGCTATCTTCCAGATCCGCTTGAGCAGCTATCAAATTGAAAAAGAAAGGAGATTAATGAATCATTTTTATTCTTTTAATTTACCTTGTGGCAGTGCAACTAGTAATGCTATCAGTCATCTAGTCGAATGTGAATTGTGGTCGCTACATTCACCTTATGCAGGTATAAAATTTATTGCGTATTCATCCTTCCACATTCCACTTAACACACAGTCACATCTAAAATCTTCTCGTTACTGTAAGACGTTTGTCAATGATCAACTATTATTATTTTTATTATACACCTAGTGACCTTAGTGACTAAATAAAATAATCACATCCACTTCTAGAATAGGTAGAACAATAACTAACTGGCTATGCGCCGTACTAGTTGTATGTAATGGCTGATGGCTGGTTCCGTTCTCTACGCAAGGGACAAACGCGGTCACAAATCCTCCGTTCAATGCAGCTACTTGCTTGCTATAGTTGCTATTCGATTTCAATATGTCGCGTCGATAAATTCCCGAATCTACTTAAAAAATCCACTAACCTGTGTATTAAAATCAAAACGAAATAGGTTTTTTGTCACTACAACACGTTGGTTAAAATGGCGCACATCTTTCTTGGCGCTAGCGAATGCTTGCTTTGTGTGATTATTATTCCTGAACGTCGTCGGCGTCGGTCGCTATTAGTTTATTTCTCTCGGGAACGGACGGACGACGACTGTGCTTGCAAGCTAGCTGCACACATCGAAACAAGGACGCGACTCTGCCCCACCGCGCCCGGGCCCTTGCTGCCCTCTTCTCGCCTCGGCCCGCACGCTCCGTTCGATGCCGCCGAACAATCAAGCCCACAAGCCAGGCATTCAGCCGTCGGACTTCGCTAGAGTCGCTTGCTCAGTCAACGCAGTGTCGACGCTAAACTCAAATCAACTTATCACTAGTATAACACGTCTTCAATGTTCCGCTTCAAACTAAAACCACCACTTTGTTCGTTCTGAAAATTTGGGTATACATACTTACGCGTGTTTTCATCTTTTTTGTGCATTCTTTTGTTCGATTAGGCCAGTGGTAAACTTTTCACAACTGAGTTTGTAGCTGTAAAGGTATAGTTTCTCTTTGGTGAACAGTTTAGGATGACGTCAATGGCTATTTATAAACGTCAAAGGCGTTTATTGTGTGTGCCGTCAAATCAGTGCAGTGTTCAAACTAAGTAATTCCTCGTAAAACAAGAATTTCCTAGTTAAATTGGTGTTGAATTTAGTTATTTGCCGTACACAGGACCTACCTATATACTTTACTATAGTCTATAAGTTGCCAAGCGATAGCAGAGGTCAAATCAAAGGCGACACAAAAACTGATAAAGTAGTACAAAGTAACGAAAGTGATCCTCTACTAGGTACCTACTAATACATTTTGTAAACTATAGCTATAACAATATTAGGCCTGATTAATTTGCACGGTACCTACCTACGACAATGAAATTCTTTTAGCAGATTTTTGTAAGTATTGATATGTCCTGACAAAAAACAACACCCAAGAAAACCATGTATTGTTACTGTTCTATATTTCCCTTATTGAACAAATCGTAAGTAAGTCGGGAAAGTAAACAAACTAAAGTATTATAAGTAGCACAAAGAGGAAGTTTCAGTTCACCAAAAACTACAAAAAAAAATTACAACTTCCTGAAAATGTCTGCCTTTTCTGCAGATTATTTGTCATATTATATTACCAATTAAAAAAACTGTTTATCCTCTACATTAGTTCAAAGAAGAAACCTAAAGGGGAGAGAGTTTTACAATCCTATGTAAAGAAGACAAAATCGTCCTTTCGTAGTCCCGTTTTCTTCTCCAAACCTGGAACAATTTAATTACTTTTGCATCAAAAATTTCAGATGAGCTTTGGCTGTATGATATAAGTATATTGTTATCCTTTTTAGCAGAATTTTATGAAAAAGAAAGAGCTGATACCTTAAAAAAAATATTTTCGCCGATTTCAGATGTCCAGCAAACACAATTCTACATAACAAAAAAAAACCGGCCAAGTGCGAGTCGGACTCGCGCACCGAGGATTCCGTAAAATATTTTTTATTATTATGATGTAACTAAAAATTTACGGTTTTTGCAATTTTTTTCTTTATCTGTACTATAAGACGTTACTTCGTACCAAATTTCAAGATTCTAAGTTCACGGGAAGTACCCTGTAGGTTTTGATTCCCGTGCGAGTTTCGAAAATTTGCGGCATAAAAGCCTGTATCTTTTGATTGCTTTGGCTTAGAAGTTTGATTTTTTCACAGCTCCAAGGGACAGTAGACCTGAGTATTAGATATAAATTTCAGTTTGATACCTCCACACATTCCTGAGAAAAACGGTCTTGACAGACGGACGGACAACGAAGTGATCCTATAAGGGTTCCGTTTTTTCCTTTTGAGGTACGGAACCCTAAAAATAAAAACGTAGATACATAACCCAAGCTTTTTTATTTTTTTCCCGTTATTAAAAGTCATTTTCTTCTAAGATTAGGAACTAGGTATCTACTTACATACGAAACTTTGATTTTGTCTACTTTTTATTGGAATTTCATTCTCTCGCCCTGAGACTTCCACTTAGGTATATATTATTCTCATTACCACAGACCTATGTCGACCTATCTCGATATAGGGATGTCCTGTGCTCATTACAAAAACACAATTTTTAAATTTTGGATTTATGCTCATTACTTAAAAGATAGGGTGGATCCGTAGTTCGTTCCGGTCCCAGGATCTTACCTGCAACGGCTGCAACAGATTAGTTAATACAGGATTACAAATACAATGAATAAGAGTATTTGGAATAGTTACACACTTAGACAACATTATTTACCACATTTCATCCTTGCATATGGGGGGCCAGTAGGTAATTTACACCAAATCTGAAGCGCTCCTTCGGAAGCATTTAAAAGCCTTTGTTGTATTTTTAACGAAAACTTAATAAATATCTTGTGTCTTTTTTAGATGTACGAAAAAATGATAGAATATTTTTATTCTATTGTTACCATTCCGACCGATCGATGCGTCGTCGTTGATTGATACCGAATAAAATTGTTGAATAACATTACTATTGGAGCACCTTTTCAGAGACGAATATTTTACTTAGGATTGGAAGATAATATTATGCAATATCATTACTTAATAGTTACTTGCAATAGGTACTTGTAATAGGTAGCTCTTACCCCACAAAGACAACGAATATTACATACTTAACAGAAATGCAAAATAATGCACTTACACAATACACAATAGTTTTTCGTACAGCATGGGAGATCGTTCCGATCTCTCTCATGACTCCCCTAAGACAGATATCCTTTGTTTTTTCATCTTCTTGTTTGTCCAATCCAAGCCTGCCCTAAAAAATTAAATTAAAATCAGAAACGAAAAAAAAATACTTGAGTGAGACTCCCCCAGGGGAGGCACAAGTTTTTTTACCATACAAAAGTTGTATTTGATCAGCGGCATTAGCATAATTAATTATTTTACATTACTGTTACAATCTGTATGGTCAACAGCTGCAGTTATTAATTATTATAAAAGTGAAAATAAAAATTATAGGCTTTACAAGATGGTAAAATTTCTCCAATCGCCTTTGAACTAAGTATAAGACGCTTTTTTTAATGGCAAAAAATGTTGGAACTTTATTAATTAAACCATCTATACTATAATATTATAAAGCTGAAGAGTTTGTCTGATTGAACGCGCTAATCTCAGGAACTACTGGACGGATTTAGAAAATTCTTAGACCATTAGAAAGCTACATTTCTCCCGAGTGACAAAGGCTATATTTTATCCCGATATTCTCACGGGAACGGGGACCACGCGAGTAAAACTGCGAGGATCCGCTAGTCTTATATAATACCAATTTCTTAGGAATAAATGATTCTAATTCTGACGAAAGCCCTCCATAAATTGTCTGAAGAAAGGCATTTTGTTTTAAACCGTATTTGCCGTTGACTGTAGGTACATGTACAACATACTGAATATTATCGGTTCAATGGGTAGAAAAAGGGTAGTATTTAACCGATCGATTAAAAACTTTTTGAAAGACAAAAATCCTAGGTGAGCGACAGTCCCCTACCTCTAGGGACAAGCTATTAGGGATAGATGGAATAGGGGCCAATTAACCTAACCCAAACCAATTTTATTCTGCTACCCAACCACAGACCTACATCGAGATCGACGGTAAAAGTGTACCTACCTTGCGTGTAAAAAGTTTGACCTACAGTCAAAGTTTTCCGACCTACTTACTTAAGTCAGTCCGCTTGAGACCATTTTCCATGAAAACACGCGTCACTCAGAAACGAAAATGGTTAATTGTGCAGCGCTTTCTTGCAAGAGCTCGTCAATAACATTCCCAACATCAAAAAATGTGACATGCTAGGTTCTCAAATAGTTTAAAGTTCTTTTTTCGTTTAACTCGATATAGGTCTGTTTACTCAACCAAGATTTTTAGTTTCTCCAGTTTATTATATTCCGTAGAAAACTGTCATCATGTTCCGTTATCCGCCGCGCCGCGTACTCTTAAATAAATAAATAAATAATTGCATACAAACACACCAATTATCTAGCCCACGTTAAGTTTCATTAAGAACTTGTGTTATGGTTACTAGATAACGGATAAACATACTTAAATACTTTTTTTTTTTTTGTAAATACATACATAATATACGTATTAAACACCCAGACCAAGACAAATAGACATGTTCATGCACACAAATATTTGTCTTGTCCGGGGATCGAACCCGGGACCTCTGGCGCAGAAGGCAGGCTTAGTACCCCTGCGCCAAACAGATGGTCTTAGGATAGGAAGTAGGTAAATTTTGTTGTAAACACGAGATTTTCGCTACTCCTCAGGCCAGCCTTACCTTACAAAAACAAACGCTGAAATTGCAATTGTATTTAAGCAGGTTTGCAGCATTCTGAAATGTAAGCGCGCCGAGTTGTCTATATTATATAATATTATAAAGCTGAAGAGTTTGTTTGTTTGAACGCGCTAATCTCAGGAACTACTGGACCGATTTAGAAAATTCTTAGACCATTAGAAAGCTACATTTCTCCCGAGTGACATAGGCTATATTTTATCCCGATATTCCCACGGGAACGGGCACTACGCGGGTAAAACCGCGAGGATCCGCTTGTTTAATTATATAATTTACTAATCGAATTTCATTAGATTCTTTATAAGTACTTACTGAGTATTTGCACTATTTTTAGGCAATTAGATTATGAGAGAAAGGATGTCATAATACACAGCACTGCTATCTGCACCATTGATGGTGCAGGTTAATCAGTACATTTAAAACCGGGGACAAAAGGGAAAATATACAGTGTTAAAAGACCCATAGGTAACGAAAACGAAAACCACGTATTCTCCCCATCGTTATGAAAATTTTCCTGCATGGACGAATTAACTCGTCCAAGTTTTCCTGTATGGGACAAAATCTGGGAACCTGATAGAAAAAGTTATTGATGGTCAAAGTTATTCATTTAAAAAGATTATGGTTTGAAGCTACAAAACCACAATTAACATCAATACCAATCAATGAAACTGGGTCCCGTCCCCTACTCGTACCCTCTAGACACACGCACACTTTGCACGCGTTTCATTGCGTGTAAAAGTAACACCAATTTTTTTAAAACTAAATATAAAAGTCGTTTCCCAGCAATTGTTTTTACATAAGTATTCTTATTTAGTTTGCTATACACTATGCATATATTACGGCTTCGGTATGGGTCTTTTAACATCCATAGTAAGTATTGGATCTGGATCTTACCTTACCTTGCTAATAGACGCATGTCTCTGTATGAAATAATCAGTTGGGATAAGTACCTACCTCTTGGTTTAGAATTATTCTCCTTGTATGTAGGTACGGTTAACAGCAGGTACAGCTTTATAAAACTGTTAAACTCCAATGTACTTTGAATTTTAAGACGTAAGCCTTGCGTTCATTTTGTGTAAGACGCAGTAGCCGTTGACTGTACAATGCTAAACAGATTTTGAACCCTAGCACACAAGAGTTAAAGTTGCTAGTCGGCACTGGCAATTATGGGTAACTTTGTCTTGAATGCGTATTATCATTTTACCAGGAACTGCGCTTACTCAGTTTCAACTTACAATGTCCTACAGACTTATAGCTATACTGGCTATTATCGAACAATAATGATGTCATTCTTACTTATTTGAAGGCAAGTGTTAAAACAACCGTTAGTAAAATCCTCTGGGAATTGATAAAAAACACAGCTTGTACATTTTCGTTTAAAAAATCGCTTATTCTATTGCGCAGCAATGTTGAGCCTTAAGGAAACACGATCTATACTAGTTTGCGTTACAAACTTACACAAGATTTTGTGCTATATCTGTAAACCATAATGCAATTAATTAATGTAGAAAAAGACCAGTGTCTGACATCATTAGTATACGTACTTAAACTGTATATGTGAACCATTTATCAGGATTAACAGAATTTGTGCACAAGGCTTCCATATTTTAGAATGACCTAGAGCCGCGTAGGCCACAAAAACTTAAGGCGATACTCGATAAAAATATGCTGAAGCGAGATAGCAATGACAAAACGACGCGCACGGGAGCGAGACCGATTTTGCAGATTAGGCAAAAAAAACACAAAATCACTTTGTATTAAAAAACTACAGCGATTTAAAAAAAATGCTTCTATACGATCCTAAATATTATTGGTGTCCACTTATTAAACCAATTTCCAATAGTGTAAGTAACCCCATTTAAGAATAATCTTGAATTTTCGTAATTTTTAGAGGTCTTTTCGAAAAGAAAAAGTGTCGAGGCAAAATCATAAAATCGTGTTTTTGAAACTATACGAATGTAGATAAAGGTATGAAGAAATATATATGTTATTACCAGATTTGTAACAACTGTAACCGTGCTATAGTTATATATCAAAAAGTCCATACTTTTTCCGAGTAGCGCCTTAAACAAGCTAACTAAAAAAACAAAAAATTCTAGAAGCGGTAATCAATCAGTTAATCAATAGCGCTAATAAATCAGATATAAAGAGAATTACGTTGATAGAAGTGGGCTGCAGGTGCCAAAAGTGCAAAACCGCATTCCTGTCATGCGCCTAATTGTCTTGGTCGTGTAAGTAAATCACCAAGGCACGTGGTAGGAAGTAGGAACACCTACGGTTATGGGAAAGAAAGGGCATATTCTCAGAAACTAGGCTTCCTTCGACCTACAGTGGTGGCTACGTAATTCACGACACTAGCCGATTTTAACCTAAGGTACCTTTGGAGCCTTGTTTCTCTGCAAAGGATAGACCGAGCTGTGGTCTGATAATGGCCATCCAAGGAGTGAATGGAGGAGATCCAGATTGCTTAACATACCCATCATATCTGATCAGCATTCGTAAAGATGTAAGGATCAGAGTTTTCAGTTTCAGAAATTCCATGCATTTTAATGCTATTTTCGCGTTTTTACATATCCATACATCTCTTAGAATGTTTTTCAGATCAGTTGGGTGTGTATAGCAATCCGGGTCTCCTCCATTCACTCCCTGGATGACTGACTCCCAGATCTCACCTCGGTCAATCCTTCAAAAGAACCAAGGCTCCAAAGTTACCTCGACTGTATAAAATCGGCTAGTGTCGTTAATATGTGACCACCACTGAATATTTCAAAATAAACACATAATTAGGTCAAACGAGTTATACATGCACAGAAGCCAAAAGATAACACCAATATTATGTAATATTGAACATAATAAAAAAATATGAAGTACTAGCGGCCGCCCGCGGTTTCACCTGCGTGGTTCACGTTCCCGTGGGAATATCGGGATAAAAACTATCCTATGTTTTAATCCAGGCTATCTTCTATCCGTGTGCCAAATTTCATCCAAATCGGTTCAGTCGTTTTAGCGTGGAAGAGTAACAAACAAACAAATAAACAAACTGACATGGTACTTTCGCATTCATAATATTAGTAGGATACAATACACGTCATCATCG
The DNA here is from genome assembly GCA_910589605.1 of Chrysoteuchia culmella. NCBI lineage: Eukaryota > Metazoa > Arthropoda > Insecta > Lepidoptera > Crambidae > Chrysoteuchia > Chrysoteuchia culmella. Next base: position 18,446,400 of record OU342659.1, read on the forward strand.
TCATCAGCCATTTTTAATGTTCCCACTGCTGGGGCCCTGGCCTTCCTTATGGATGGATAAGGAGAACGGGCCACGACCCACCACGCGGGCCCAATGCGGTTTGGTGGGTTTTAACGACTGCAAACGCAGCCGGGGTGCCTCCCGAAGCACGGAGGAGCTCGAGATGGTAAATTTTTGGTCACCCATCCCGTGACCGACCATTGCGAAAGTTGCTTAACCTCAACAATCGCAGTCCGAGCGCGCGAATCACTGCGCCACGGGCTCCTCCAATACAGAACACATACAATAGACCCAGTTAGCAAATTTTCTAACAAGATGATAAACCTTTCTAGAGGGATACATATTATATTATAGAAGTATACATTATATTCAAACCCCGCAACTGAACAGAACACACCATTGGACGTTCTTATATTATTTACTTATTTATTTACTATTTATTTTCTTTTATTAAATATAGGTATTTCAAGATTGTAGATTTGTGTTTGGCAACAACATGTTCCATTGTAAATGATGTTGTTTCTGCTAAGGCTGATAAGTTTCTTGCGGCCGTTCTTCTTATCAGTTAAAAGATGTCCTGAATGGCTGGTAGGGAAAAAAAATGTTGGACTATTCGAAAGTACTTATCTATAAGTCTATTTGAATAAAAATCTTTGACTTTGACTTTACCGTTGTATTATATGAATACTCAGTGTGCGGTGCGACGAAAATATCTCCTTGTATTATTGATCCGGTGGTCTGCGCATGCTCGCTAAATAAAGATACAAAATTGTAAGAGGTCGTAGAAGCCAAGTTGTTTGCGCAGTTACTTTGCCACCGCCAGTTTGGTTTCTCACCCAGCAGTGAACGGTCGGCTGAGACGATAAACCGACTTGACTAAACAAACGCTTATCATTGACGTGTTTGGACGTTTGTTTATCAGTACCTAGTTGCGCTAACAATTGCTTCACGTACGCGTTCAAGCGAGAAAAAATAATAATCGTCAGTGTGTTTTCTTAGATCCAGGACACATCACTGCGTTGCGGCGCCGCATTGCAACGCAGTGTTGTGATTAGACTCTAAAATATAAGTAGTTTTTAAACGTGTGAAGTGTCACTAACTTATAATAAGATTGTTGTTGTCAGTTTTGTAGCAATAAGAGGTTTATGATAATGTTTTTGTATTGTATGAAATAAAAAGAAGAATCTGTAGTGTTATGTATGTTACTGAAAGGATGTATGATCCGTCCTCCCGTTGTTGTCAAAGAAGGAACATCGTACAAGCCTCAACAAACCATTTTTTTAGGGTTCCGTAGCCTAATGGCAAAAAACGGAACCCTTATAGATACGTCATGTCCGATGTATGTCACAGCCATATTTTTTAATACTTTACTTACCCTTTTCCTTTGAATACCGTTCGATGTAAAGTCAACCGCTTTGTACTACGAAAACCGCTTCTATAACGAGCGACATAAGGTCTCTCAAGGTGAAACTGCAAAGCTTTATGCGCTTTTGTATGTACTTATTACTAAAGCAGTCCCTAATTAGTCTAATTTCAAAATCTATCACAATCCCTTTCAAAGGTATTGTGATTGTGATAGTGATTTATGGAATTGTGTAGCTTATAGTCGCAATCGTTTTCGGAACGAATGTTGTTTTAAATGACACTTCTCCATACATTTGAAAGATATTTTCATCAGTCACTGCTTAGACAGTTCAATTTCGTTCATTCAATCCCTTTCAAAACGCGTCCCGATTACAATCCCTTTCAAATGTCAAATAGTGACGGCCTGAAGTATGTAAATATCTTTCAAATTACGAATTGAAAGGGTAGGTGTTCATCTTATGTTTTGGCGCGCACTGTTCATTAAAATAAAACAACTTTTACGGATATCAAACGCGCTATATTTCACAAACTAAGTTGTAGTTGACCGTATTTTTTGGTTTTTTTAGGGGTTTTTTTATTTTCCCGACGTTTCGGCACCTTTACAGCTGCCGTGGTCACGGGAGGACTGGAGGAGGGAGGAGTCAATGAATCGAAAGGGATTGCGATAGATTGTAAAATTAGACTATTAGCCCCCCTGGTTGTTGTATATTTGATTAAAATACTAACTATAAATAAGGAAGTATGTCTTTTCACAATTTGATTCCTATTCATCGTACAGTGTACCGCATCGAGAGCTCAACATTTGCTCTATGAAAACCGTTCTTTATGTAGTGTAAAAAACCACTTTTTATCGGCTGTTCCATTCAACACATCCTCAATAAAAGGCGGTAAGAACCTCAATCTTACTATCCTTTTCTATCTAATATTTACAAATGATAGTCTAGATGGTAGATTTGTTTTTTTTTTAATAATAACTGGGCAGGCATTTGACCACCATCGTGCTTAATAAATGTGGTCTAAAATACCTATTCACTCTCGCCTTGAAGAGGCCAAGGTTGTAGGAATCGACGAACACATGAGCAGGCAGCGCATTCCATTTTTTGCTCCAAATGCTCAATCACGCTAAAACGGCTAAACAGATTTGGACAAAAATTTCCACACAAGTAGTTTATAGCCGAATTAAAACAGGATACCTTTTATTTTGATATTCCCACAGTAACAGGAACCAAGCGGGTGAAGTCGCGCTTCTAGTAAATAAATAAAGATAACATAATTTGAAAAAATAAAGCAGATTCGGAAAAATCACAATTTCTAGTAGGCCTATTTGTATAAAAAAAACGAGATGGCTTTTTTTAACTGGGATTTGAATCCTCCTAACAATTATTATAAATGCGAATGTCAGTTTGTATGTTATTTTTTCACGCAAAAACTACTGAATCGATTTGAATGATATTTGGTAGTGAAGGGATTTCGTTGTGAACTAACACATACTACAGAACCGATTTGAATGTAATTTGGTAGTGAAGGGACTTCGTTGTGAACTAACAGATACTACAGAACCGATTTGAATGAAATTTGGTAGTGAAGGGACTTCGTTGTGAACTAACACATACTACAGAACCGATTTGAATGTAATTTGGTAGTGAAGGGACTTCGTTGTGAACTTACACATACTACAGAACCGATATGAATGAAATTTGGTAGTGAAGGGACTTCGTTGTGAACACATACTACAGAACCGATTTGAATAAAATTTGGTACTGAAGGGATTTCGTTGTGAACACATACTACAGAACAGATTTGAATGGAATTTGGTAGTGAAGGGACTTCAAGTAGTGAACTAACACATAGGGTACTTTTCATCCCGATATTCCATGGGAACGGGAACCACGCAATAAAACCGATATTATAAATGTGAAAGTGTGTCTGTTTGTCCTTCGTTCCTAACTAAGCAATCAATCGACTTGATTTTGGCATAGAGTTAGTTGAAAGGACGGAAAGTAACAGGTTACTATTTATCCCGATATTCCCACGGGAACGGGAACCACGCGGGAGAAACCGCGAGAGGGTGCTAGTAATAAATAATGAAAGGAAAACTTCCCAATTCAACTATTGAAAACAATATAATGCACTTATAAATCAATATACGCGTATCATTTCCTAAAAGTCAACGATAGGAAATGCCTGCTAATAGGCGACATTCAAGGACAAATTAAAACGCAAAACGTTACCAAGAGAATGTTTATATCCAACACAGGCTTACTTTCAAATAGTGATGAGTTAACAACTTTACGTTACGCCTTAGTTGCACATTGTTCATGTGAGACCGTCTGTCCGTAGTAGCATCGATTTCACAACTTGCAGCGAGTTTCAATCGAGGTCACCATCTCGGCAACATCCGACAAAATTAGACCGTAGCGCCATCTAGTGTGGCGTTATCAAAACATTTGTTACGTGCTACCTGAATAACCGGCTGTTCGCTAAGTTGCCAGAGGGCGTAGTAGCGACTGTAAGCACTAAAATAAACAACGAAATGAAGCGCAAAAATTTAAATTAAAAAATAAAAGGGTTTACGCCTAAAGGGCAAGCAAATGAAAACCGGGATGAACTTTCAAATTTTTCTTTAATCAATAATTTAAAGCTTACAGAGACATTTTCTCCTGTTAATTACGTAAACGCCGGCGCAGACGCGTCAACACATTTCCGACAACTGAAATTTCGCCACTATAAGTACCGCTAATAAGAGGGCATACTCTCTAGCCGTTTACAAAGTTTCTGGTTACTTTCGTATCGTTCAGGACTTTGTTATAATTATAAACTTAAATTTTTATGTCGCATTAGATGCAATGCCTCATACTACCCCTGATGCGGAAGTAATTACAATTTTAACAATGGCTTGAGAACGATTCGAAAGTAACCCGAATCTCCGCAGACGGCTTACGGCAGAAATTAATAACCTATCTCTAGATATGGATAGGGCTATCTGAGATAGTTGCCTAGGACCGGTTTCGTTACCCAGCAATCGTCGTTATGTTGGTCAAATTAATAAAAATATCCTAGGCAACTATCTCAGATAGCACTATCTATATCTAGCAATAGGTAATTAATTTCGGGTGTTAGAGAGTAAGCCCTAAGCCGAGTGCGGCGGTCGCATCTAATGCGCGCCTCGGTATCGCATTATACAACGTAAACACTCAATGATAGTCCTTTTTAAATTCATTTTCATCTCAATCGATCCATATCACATCTAAAGCTCTGGCCAGACAGCAGATCGGACGCCAACAATGTGACACAGAGTTCTAACGTGTCAAAGAATGTGACAACTGTTTGGTACAAATACAGTCAATACGACCAAACAGTCGCATCAAAATTAATCACAGATAAACAGAATAACGAATGTGCAACGACAACAGCTAGTCAAAACGAAATTTTAGTTCATTTACAAATAAAAAAAGTTACATTTGTGTGATTCATGCCAATTTAAATCGCCATCAACAAATGCATAATTGTAAAACACTTCCGTTTTAAGCCGTTGACAAAAGTTAAACCACATATTTTTAGTCAATACATGATTCCAATATTAAGTGCCGTTTTATTGACACGATACCGTTTTACCTTCGACCTTATGTTTTGAAAAGGTATGGTCGAAATTTCTCGCAATCTGACCAAAGCTAACCTTCCGTATGCTTGACTAACGACAATTCAACTCATCCACATGGGTTACAAGGCATATGAGAAGGTTTAGAGAAGGTGTAAGTATCGCGCATGCTCGCGGTTAAATTGAGCTGAACTATGGACGGTAATTCTACGCGATTCTGACTCAAATGATAATTGACTGAAAGATATCATTGTTTCAATGTTAGGGACCTACGAAAATGGCAAATCTTTAGAACTATATCGTCTTTGAATTACCACTTTAGTATAGTCGCTAACAATTACACAACACAATTCAAAGACGTAAGGCGTAACAAAATGCTTACAAACACAACCGTAATCACATCAAGTCCACTCACTCATTCGTTCACGCTTCACTACTTTGTCAATAATCTTCATAGGTTGTAAAGAGGTCTCTTAGTTTTCCTAAATACTTTTCACAAAACTATTTTAATCATTCAACGAAATCATAAACGAAATTTATAGGAGCTGACAGTAAGCTAAATAATAGGACTATGTGGCTTGAGTAGATGCCAAAACCTAGAAACTACATATTAATATGACTACAAAAAAATACATCAAAAATATGCCTGCCGTCAGCTGCTACACCTTGTAAAAAGACAAATTCCGCTTCAAATTTCCAATTTCCATACCGAAAGTAAACCCGTCGTCGACATTTTGTAACAAATACATGTTTTTAACCTATACCGCAGTCGGGGTCAAAACGACCCCAATATTTAGACCTCGGTGTCTCACGTATCGTAAACAGTAACCCTATTTCTTTAACATTTCATTTTGTTTGTTCATACTAATGTGTCGGTATATATTTACAATTGACTTCTAAAACACATGACAGTTTGAGGTATTCAATGTATCGCCTCTTATACCATTCGGCGTTTGCACTTGTTGAGACATGTTTAACTTACCGTTAATATTATGTCAGCATGTGATAATCTTGAAAGGATCATGGTACAGCCTGAACATGTCTATTTCGTCATTAAAATGTGTCTTGCTGAATTTCACAAGCCAAGTTTTTTTTTCATTTAGTAAATTCAATGTTATTTTTATTTTCAATAAGCTGTCTAGGAATTAGGAGAGAATATCAAACTATTGTTAATAACGAAAACGGTATAATTTATGACCATACTTAGAGATTTTCACAAGACTGGGCATTTTCGAGATCACATCCGTACATATCTTGGAGCGAACGGCTATCACACATTCAACGACCGTAAAATGAATAAAATGAATACTTTCCGTTTTTAAGACTTAAGAAATGAGCGAGTTTTTTGTGCGCTCCAAGATCTGTACCGATAAACAGAGAAAATTCACAACGCTGATGTTAGTAAGCGCGTTTTTGTCGCTATTTACTTAAAATTTCATGTTTGCGTTCAGATTCGATAGTATCGGCGTCCGTCAGTGTCATAGTCATTATGTGACGTCAAATTCGCGCCAAGCCAGTGTTGGCGCTGAGTCAGAAGCCACTTCATTTCTCGTTCAATTTCTTCGTTTTTTAGTAATTAATTGATTCACAACAAGTGTCCGTAACATTACAATTTGGAGTTCCGCGTCGTCACTGTGTCCAAGTCCTTATGTTAATTTTGAATGGCGCGAGCGACGGCACCTTAGCACGTTGATAGCCTTTTATAAAGACTATTTAATTTGATCGCAACCCTACGTCACTTTTATAATAATTTGACAATTCCAACACAAAATAAACTCCACTGTCTATTTGAAACATTTGCGTAGAATACAAAATAGATACCAAAAGGCTTAAACTAATGAATAACGCAATTAATTAATTTTTAAGTCGAAATGGTATCAATAAGGATATCTGAGGAATATTTCACGTTTTATACTTCCGAATAGTCGAGATTCGAGAATGTCCAGTACTCTTACTGGACATTCCCATGATTTCTTCATTTCACATTTGATTGTGTGCACGTTAAGTATAACTATTAGCATAAATTTTGATTTTGGTATAACATTATTCCACTATCGGACAAACAGGATGTGAAATAAAAAACCTACTAAGCAATAAAGTCTTGCTCGGACTACGCTAATACTTAACTCCATTGCTATGCTTGTTTATATCTAGTATTTGGATTTCTAATTCCACTATACTTCTTTTAAATTCACGCAGAATAGAGTTAAAATTCGTTAATATCTCAAAAATAATGGTGAGGAATGCTGTGAAAAGTTATGGCGCCACCTTCGATCGTACTCAAAATCTGTGCGATCGGCTAATTACTTGTCAAAATGACAAATATGTCAAATTTGACAAGCCTCAAACCGATCAACACATTTTGGGTGCAGGCGGTGATGGCGTTAATTTTTGAGCCTCCCCATTATAATCCATAATTACAAACAAGGCAATAACTGAACAAGTGACGTCGGATCCGATCGGAAGCCATATTCACAAATAGTCGGAAACGTTCCCGATACATCTGTATGCATCGTCACCATCCCTCACTTCCAAATATACAAAGCCAAAGCACATAATTCGAATCCGATTCCGTCGTCTAACCGTCGCGAATGAGGGTGCAGATCGGTTCCGACATCATCCGTTCCAGCGGGCCGATTCACAAACCAATCGAATTCTATGCTTCATACATTCCGCGCTCGGAATCGTTTCCGAACGTTTGCGAATCAGCCCGCTGAAAGTAACAATAACAAGTGAGGGTAAAACGAGCAAGTGACGTAGGAGGATCTTAAAGAAACACGTGACGCTCGCTTTGCTTGGCGCAGGGGGGGGGTATAGCGGGGCCGGTCGGGCCTCAGTTGCGCAGCGGCGGCGCGGGCGAGTGGTGGTGGCGCTCCAGGTCCTCGAGCGAGAGCGCGTTGGGCACGTGCACGGAGGGCAGCTTGCCGGCCGACGCGCGCGCCAGCAGCTCGGGCGAGAACCAGCGCGCCAGCTGGTTGTCGCCGCCGCCCGACCCCAGCCCGCCGCCGCCCATCTCTATGTAATATTATATATTTTTCTCAATACATGCATGGAAATGTTGTCATTATTTTCGAAAAAAAGAACACGCGATGTATCGAATTTACGGACAAAGAAAATCAAATCCATTGCAGGGGCGTTTTTTGAATTTGGAACATTACAAAGAGTATTTAAGGTGGTACGACTTCCATACAAACAAACATTGCACATTAATTGGTTCATCATACATTAATAATTCATAAATACATGTGCAACTACCTCGTTTCAGTTATTTGTTTGCGCGAAATTATTAATAAATGTACTTTCATACATGAGCTATATAAATGCGATTGGTCACACACACATACGTAGAATTATTGAAATTATAAGATATTAGTATATTCGTGTTTTATGTATGAATGTACAATTTTTTTATTATTTCGCGCAAACAAATAACTGAAACGAGTTAGTTACGCATGTATTTATGAATTATTAAGGTATGATGAACCAATAATTGTGTAATGTTTGTTTGTATAGGAGTCGTACCACCTTAACAACTCCAGCACGCCGTTTCATACAACATTGCTGGAGCTCTGTAATGTTCCAAATTCAAAAACGCTCCTGCAATGAAATTCTTTCTTTTAGTAAATATTAAATGTATAATATAAAAAGTATGATTTATTTCCCCGCATTCTTTTGAGAAAAGCACTATATTATGCCTCGGCGGAAATGACAATTGCCTGTCTCGTATTAGTAAACTCATACTCGACCTACAATTTCCTATTTCACAGCCTTTGCAATAATGTACTATTATTTCACCAAAGAAAAATACATTGTTTGGCAAATTACAATAAGACAACAGTAAACATAACGCAGTTCTAACATGTAATAAACCATTGATTGAAACGAGCCAATGGTAAACATCTGCACCCGAACTAGGAAACCTGTATCTCAGGTGCAGTGCTCTTACTCTCACTATGTACAAAACAAGGTTTAACCAGAGAGGCAAAATGATACAAACTAAAACTAAAAAAAAAATGCCAGAATCTAAACTAAACCTGAAAGTTAGATAGTTAATGAACCTCTCACGGTGAGTAAAATGAATATGAGTGAGTGTGTGTGGAGAGGGTGTGTATATTGTTGAGTCTACGACTCTGATCGCGACACGACAAACGTTTACTCCAGGGGTGTCCAACATCATTTTGTGGAGGGCAGGTTTAGTATTTTTGTAACCATACCAGCACACCGACCGCCAGGGTACAGCTTGTGGTATTGCTATAGCTATGAATATTTGAAACCCCCTACAAAGGCTCTTGCTGACGCTATCACTTTCATACTATAAATGCAATAGTGAATCCAATAGATGAATAGAAATATGTAGGAATTAGACAAAAACCCTATCGTTGAAGAGTTTTATGAGAGTTTAAAGTTTGATAGCTATAGCGATAGCACAAACTATACCGTTAGGCGGTCGGGGTGCGGGCCAAAAGAAAAGCCCAATAGCGAAGGATTAAGTAAACATTCTTCTATACTAGAGCCATTACAAACGTGCGAACTGAGTCATAAATCATTACGTCATAGGAATGTGACAATGCCGCGTCAATCGTTATCGATAAAGGGATGCCGCTCGGTCGGACGTAGGTAGCTAGGACGCCAAGGTCGTTGGCCAATGCAATTAGAAAGTTAGTTGTCGTTAGAAAACATGTGGGTGTTTGTAAAAATTGTTGTTAGTTGTCATTAGACTGTAAGTAATTTTGCTTTGTATTGTATATCTATATTAATTTAAGATTTATAACATTTAATATATTGTATGTTTTAGAAGCAGATAATTGGTATCTATTATCTGTGAATCTGTAAATATGAATTATGAAATAAAAAATTCATGTTAAAAAATTTCCTTGACCTTGCTCTCATTACCTGGTATTGACTATCGACAAATCCTTTTTTATTGTTACACACAACACTAGGAGTGCGAGCGAGAGTTCCGATATGCCTATAAGTGTGAGCAAGAGGTCTGATAAAAATGATTTATGACTCAGTTCGCACGTTTGTAATGGCTCTAGTATAGCTATTGATGTCTTCGCGGGCCGGATAAAGGACTTATGCGGGCTACATTATGGCCCGGAGGCCATATATTAGACGGGCCTGGTTTTGTCAATAGGGTTGGCAACGCAGATGGCGCTTCATACGCTTATTCCTAAATGGCCGACGTTTGACTTACAAACGATGCAAAGAAAATAAACTTATCGTTCCTGGCATGACTCAGAGCTGAAGGCGGATTAAAACGGCCGAGTGCGTGCGCTCGCTGGTGCGGCGCGCCTTAGGTCGGAAAACGTCTCGGTAGCTCAGCGGTTAGAGCATTGGACCGGATTTCCAAAGGTCGCAGGTTCGATTCCCGTCTGAGATTTTTTTCCAATATTTTTCTATTTAAGATTCACAATAAGATAGTGGTAGTTAGCCAGACGGACTTACAACAAGTCCTACCGCCAACCAAACCGAATACAATATGTACCCCCGTTGGGAATCGAACCCGGGGACTCCTGGGTCTATTTATCACATAAATAAATAGCTTTGTAAAATGCAAAATTAAGAAGTTATAAACAAAATGCTAGGTTACCGTTGAGGCGGTTCTGGTGCGAGTGCACGAGCAGCTGCTGCAGCGTGGCGCCGGCGCCGCCGCGGGACATGCTGCTCATGTTGTTGTACTGAAACCAACACACGTACATTCGTTATATTCATTCAACATTTTCAAAGACAAAGTCAAAGATTGTTCTTCAAATAGACTTATAGATAAGTGTGATAATTTTTAAACAAGTAGATATACTAGAAAAAAGCAACTTGTCTCATGTCGCCCTGACGGAACTCGAACCCGCATCTTTGGCAGTGCACTGACCAATTATGCTCCAGAGACCTATGAGAGCACGTTGAAATTGTCTAGTATATTCACTTTTTCTACGGTGTTGGCCACCGTCTGTAGCATAATTGGTCAGTGCATTGGGCCGGATTCCCAAGGATGCGGGTTCGAGTCCCGGCAGGGCGACATGAGACAAGTTGCTTTTTTCTAGTATATTTACTTGTTTAAAAATTATTACATAAAAGTAGCATTGTAAAATAAAAAATTAAAAAGTTATAATTATAGATAAATGCTTTCGAATAGTCCATTTTTTTGCCCCTACCAGCGGCCCGACCGCCTAACGGTATGTCTGTGCTATCGCTATAGCTATCAAACTTCAAACTCTCATAAAAACCCTTTAATGATAAGGTTTTGGTCTAATTCCTACATATTCTATTCATCTATTAGATTCACTATTGCATTTTTAGTATGAAAGTGATAGCGTCAGCGAGAGCCCTTGTAGGTGGTTTGAAAAATCAATAGCTATAGCGATAGCACAAGCTATACCGTTAGGCGGTCGAGGTGCAGGACATATTTTAACTGATAAGAAGAACGGCCACAAGAAACTTATCAGCTTTAACAGAAACAACAACATTTACAAAGGAGCATGATGTAGCCAAACCCAAAGCTACAATCTTGAAATATATTTATTATAAGAGGAAAATCTTCTCATACTCAATTATTATAATATTATCCTTTTATACAATTACAATAGTTATGTTTTATGTTAGTATCAAAACATCAACTCGTGGTTATATGGTGTTTCACGGATTTGTAGAAATAATTACGTAAAATACCAAACCAGAAATAATTACGTAAAATACCAAACCAGAAATAATTACGTAAAATACCAAACCAGAAATAATTACGTAAAATACCAAACCAGAAATAATTACGTAAAATACCAAACCAGAAATAATTACGTAAAATACCAAACCAGAAATAATTACGTAAAATACCAAACCAACTAACTACAGCTCCGTTAACTGAAACTGGCACGTTCAACACATTTACGCTGGCACATGCAACAAACTTACGAGTATGAAGGAGACAGTCACAGACCTATATCTAGATAGACGGTAAAAGTGTACCTACCTTGCGTGCCAAAAGTTTGATCCACGGTCAGTTTTCCGACCTAAGTCAGTCCGCTTGAGACCATTGCCATGAAAACACGCGTCACTCAGAAACGAAAATGGTTATTTGTTAATTGGTAAACACTTATACCGTCATCTCGATATAGTGCGATCATATTCATTTAAGGTGGTACGACTTCCATACAAACAAACATTGCACATTAATTGGTTCATCATACATTAATAATTCAGAAATACATGTGCAACTAACTCGTTTCAGTTATTTGTTTGCGCGAAATTATAAAAAAATGTACTTTCATGCATGAGCTATCGACGACCTGTTTGGCGCAGGGGTACTAAACCCGCCTTCTACGCCAGAGGTCCCGGGTTCGATCCCCGGACGGGACAAATATTTGTGTGCATGAACATGTCTATATAAATATAAAATATAAATGCGATGAGTCACACAAACAATCGTAGAATTATTGAAATTATAAAATATTCGTATATTCGTGTTTTATGTATGAATGTACAATTTTTTAATTATTTCGCGCAAACAAATAACTGAAACGAGTAAGTTGTGCATGTATTTATGAATTATTAAGGTACGATGAACCGGTAATTGTGTAATGTTTGTTTGTATAGAAGTCGTACCACCTTAAAAGTTCATATCGTGTGTAATCGGCTGCAATTTGTATGGAATTTGACTCACCGAATTGGGTATTTGTTGTTGCCTCTGAGGTGGGTGTGGGAAGGAGCGAACGCCGCCGACCATTTGCTGCAACAGAAGAACATAACGTATAGGTTGCTTTTTTCTAGTATATTTTCTTGTTTAATATTTATCACATAAAAATATCATTGAAAAATGCAAAATTAAAAAGTTATAATTAGATGGCTGTTTCAACTTGATCGATAGTCAAATATTCGTAAAAATCTTTCTTTTGAATGCGAGGATATTTCTCTCATTGATGAAACGACGGTGACCAACACGGTAGCTCATCTACCGTATACTAGAAAAAATCGACGTATCCTCATAGGTCTCTGTAGCATAATTGGTTAGTGCATTGGGCCGTATTCCCAAGGATGCGGGTTCGAATCCTGTCAGGGCGCTATAAGACAAGTCGCATTTTTCAAGTATATTTTCTTGCTTAATATTTATAACGTATAGATGTAAGCTATCTGTATGATTTTCATGATAAGAACTCCTTGGGATCTAATAAAAAATAATATAGGAAAAATAAAAAAACAAAGCTCTGACAAGACATGACTGTATAAATAATTCGAAGATAAAAGAACAAAAAATTGATTATAGGTTTTGATGACCTGTTTGGCGCAGGGGTACTAAACCCACCTTCTACGCCAGAGGTACCGGGTTCGATTCCCGGACAAGACAAATATTTGTTTGCATGAACATTTCTATTTGTCTTGGTCTGGGTGTTTAATATGTATATTATAAATATTTACAAAAAGTATATAAGTTTCTTTCTTTATGTTTATCCGTTATCTAGTATCCATAACACAAGTTCTTTTTTAAACTAAACGAGGGCTAGATAATTGGTGTGTTTGTATGCAATTATTTATTTATTTATTGGTGCTATTACAATACGTCTCTAAAAGTAACATCTAGGATCCTTTATATTATAGCATGTTGATATCCTTATTATAACGTCTTCGATACTACAATTCATTCAAAAGGCATTTGAAAAATATAATAGAGTACCTGTTGTTGGTTCATATAGTGTTGTTGGTAATCTGCGGGCGACTGTACGTAGCCCATGGGCGGGGCCGCGCCGCTCTGGTTGCCCTGGAATGGGAAATCAAATTAAAATTTCGATCTACCTATATACAAGTTTCTTAAATCATGCGACGATTATTATAATACTCCTTTAAGGCGATACTCGAAAAAATATGCAGAAGCGAGATAGCAATGAGAAAACGACGCGCAAGGGAGCGAGACCGATTTTGCAGATTAGGCAAAAAAAACACAAAATCAGTTCGTATTAAAAAACTACTACGATTTTAAAAAAATGCTTCTATACGATCCTAAATATTATTGGTGTCCACTTATTAAACCAATTTCCAATAGTGTAAGTAACCCCATTTAAGAATAATCTTGAATTTTCGTATGTTTTAGAGGTCTTTTCGAAAAGAAAAAGTGTCGAGGCAAAATCATAAAATCGTGTTTTTGAAACTATACGAATCTAGATAGAATCTAGAAGAAATATATATGTTATTACCAGATTTGTAACAACTGTAACCGTGCTATAGTTTTATATCAAAACGTCCATACTTTTTCCGAGTAGCGCCTTAAATGAAGACAATCATCATTAAAAAGTTGTGAACCTTGTTTGCTATTCACAAGTGTAAAGGGGTTTGAACCTATTGGCCCGCCTACCAAGCGTGCCGATTATGGCAAACCCCCCAATGTTGTTGTTTCTGTTAAAGCTGTTAAGTTTCTTGCGGCCGTTCTTCTTATCAGTTAAAAGATGTCCTGAATGGCTGGTAGGGAAAAAAATGTTGGACTATTCGAAAGTACTTATCTATAAGTCTATTTGAATAAAAATCTTAGACTTTGACTTTGAAAAAAGTATTTAGAATTCTTCATTACCTTGACGATGGGCCTGCCCTGGGGCAGCTTGGGCGGCTGCGCCCACTGCGGCTTGGGCGCCGCCTCCTCCTTCTCCGCCGTCATCTTGCGCAGCACCTGCACAAACAGCACTTCGTCAAACACTACCACTCTTACGGCCGGTTTCAATAATCTATTCCTAACAAGAGATAGGCCTATCTTGGTTACGTTACTTAGCAACCGCTGTTATTTTGGTTGATTTTGGGCTGATTAACAACAATATCCAGGCAACAAAGGTGTAGTAAGCCTATCTCTTACTGAGAATAGCTTATTGAAACCGACCGTTAATGTACGAGATATACGAGGCTAGTTTTTCAAACTAGGATAGCAAGCTACAACCTTTGTAGACTGTCCTGCAGTCACAGACCTATATCGAGATAGACGGTAAAGGTGTACCTACCTTGCGTGTCAAAAGTTTGATCCTAAGTCAATATTTTACGACCTAAGTCAGTCCGCTTGAGACCATTGCCATGAAAACCCGCGTCACTCAGAAACGAAAATGGTTAATTGTGCAGTGCTTTCTTGTAAGAGATCGTCAATAACATTTACAACTCTCTAAATCACGCTCGTGACGTCAACGTAGGAAAAATTCGACACGCTAGATTCTCATACAGTTTAATGCGCTCTTTCCGTCTATTTCGATAGATAAGTCTGTGCCTGCACCCCAACCGCTTAAAGATATTGCTATGGCTATACCTATACATTTTTCTAACCCCCACAAAGGCTCTCCCTAACGCTATCACTTTCATACAAAAATGCAATAGTGAATCCAATAGATGAATAGAAATATGTAGGAATGGGACAAAAATCCTATCGTTGAAGGGTTTTACGTTTTCAATTTGATAGCTACGTTGTAAGGCTTGCTGTCCCGCACCCCGACCGCTTAACGGTATAGCTTGTGCTATCGCTATAGCTATCGATTTTTCAAACCCCCTACAAGGGATATCGCTGACGCTATCACTTTCATACAAAAAATGCAATAGTGAATCCAATAGATGAAAGACCTACCGCCTCATTTCATTACGTTACTTAAACAGCTTTGGTTGGCAACAGAGTTTGACAAATGGTGAAAGTAAATTTTGCTTCTTTTCTACAGAAAATCGTGACATTACTTTTTACTGTAACCACAGAATACATAATAGTACTACGTACAGAACGGCCACTCACCGCCCCGCACTCATTTCAATTACCGCACCCCACCCCCGCACTTCGTAGTAGACATCACTGACACTTGAACCAGGGCGCGCGCGTATTTGGACGAACCTGACGCGACCACACGATTTTATAATTCAAAAGATAGGTTCCTATGATTGTGTTTTCATTACTATGGTTGTTATTGTGCTGTATTTGGATGCTTTTCTACCTCTGTAGTAAACGCTGCTAGTGCAAGGTTACTTCATGTATCGCACACATTTTACGCCGCCTCCGCTCAACATCGGCTGCCGCACGTGGCCGCACTTCCCGCGCCATTTCGATTGATAACTGCGACGCAGCCCTACTAAATTTCACGCACACATTTGCACGTGTACAAACGTCATTTGCTTGTGTAGTAGTAATGGGTAATCAATTTGCGAGCGTAGTATGGAGTGTCCGGGGTGTGCTGTAACAGCCAATGTAGTCAACAGCTACTATGGCTTTACATTTGCATTACGAAAACCGCCACTATTACGAGCGACGTAAGGGCGCTCTCAAGGTCAAAGTGTATAGCCGTAGCTGGTGTTGACTGTACTTACACCTTATGTCAAACTCGATTGCCCACCGAAGCTGTCAAGTTACGTAATGGAGGGGCTGGCCCATACTTAACCTCAAAAGTGTTTTAGAAATAAGTCCACTTCTTAAATAGCTTTCTAATGTTGTTTAAGTTTGATTTAACTGAAATATAACGTATTTTTGAAATAATTACGGAAAACATTCAAATGTTTCTTAACAAACATTCTTTCCGTAAGATGGCTGTATAGGAATGTTCACACGAAGCCAGAATTACTAGCTTGCTAGCTTACGATAGTCTGTTTTTTTTTACCAAACACGTACCGAATATATAGACTGCTTGCTATTGGTCCACATAATCAAAATAAAGTCCGTTCCACAAACCACGCTCAACCACCAACAAGAACAAAGGCGTTGGCCCCACCCCTAACAATGACCCATCTCACTCTGTCAATATCGAAAATATGCGAAAGAAATACTCAGTACTCGTTTGTTAAAAAAAAATACTATAACACCAACTTACTTATTACTCTACAAGTTTGAATAACTGTTGTATCTCAGACAAGGATTGTGAGGGGCCGATGCGGCGGCAATACATAGCACGTTTGAAGTTGTTTATCAAATCATGGTAGTGTATTATAACGACCGAGATCGTCGCGGTGGACAAACGATCGATGTGACATGATCTTATCGGTCAGAAATAATCACATTCCCGTTGGCGTCCCGGTTTTTTTACGTTAGTAATAGCTAGTATTTTTTTACCCATCACTTGCTCAGCTGAAGTGGCAGTGGATGGGACAGATAGCGAGAAGAACCGATGACCGTTGGGG
The DNA here is from genome assembly GCA_910589605.1 of Chrysoteuchia culmella. NCBI lineage: Eukaryota > Metazoa > Arthropoda > Insecta > Lepidoptera > Crambidae > Chrysoteuchia > Chrysoteuchia culmella. Next base: position 18,463,468 of record OU342659.1, read on the forward strand.
CGGAAAGGTTCTGGAAGGAATGGCGACCGTGTACAGGACGACGAGGGGCCCCCCACAAGGTGGCCGACGCTCTGGTGAAGGTCGCGGGAAGCCGCTGGATGCGGACTGCGCAGGACCGATCGTTGTGGAGATCCTTGGGGGAGGCCTATACCCAGCAGTGGGTGTCATGCGGCTGAGATGATGATGAAATTTATAATGTACGAGATGGGAGTAAAAATAAGGAGATGGGCGTGGAGTTTTAGTTGGTAGTAAACCTATATTATAACCTGTGCTATGGCTATTATACTACACTAAGAATATCTACTAATGGAGGTGGGCATGAAGGAGATGTGCGTGGTCTGCTTGGGCTGGTGCAGCTCGTGGCGGCGGCGGTAGTTCTCTGCTGCTCCAGCTTCTTGATCAGGACTCCTGGCATTATCGACTGGTATACATAGCTACAGTAGTATACAAGACAATGTACTCACGGAGGTGGGCGTGAAGGAGATGGGCGTGGGCTGCTTGGGCTGGTGCAGCTCGTGGCGGCGGCGGTAGTTCTCTGCTGCTCCAGCTTCTTGATCAGGACTCCTGGCATTATCGACTGGTATACATAGCTACAGTAGTATACAACACAATGTACTCACGGAGGTGGGCGTGAAGGAGATGGGCGTGGGCTGCTTGGGCTGGTGCAGCTCGTGGCGGCGGCGGTAGTTCTCTGCTGCTCCAGCTTCTTGATCAGGACTCCTGGCATTATCGACTGGTATACATAGCTACAGTAGTATACAACACAATGTACTCACGGAGGTGGGCGTGAAGGAGATGGGCGTGGGCTGCTTGGGCTGGTGCAGCTCGTGGCGGCGGCGGTAGTTCTCTGCTGCTCCAGCTTCTTGATCAGGACTCCTGGCATTATCGACTGGTATACATAGCTACAGTAGTATACAACACAATGTACTCACGGAGGTGGGCGTGAAGGAGATGGGCGTGGGCTGCTTGGGCTGGTGCAGCTCGTGGCGGCGGCGGTAGTTCTCTGCTGCTCCAGCTTCTTGATCAGGACTCCTGGCATTATCGACTGGTATACATAGCTACAGTAGTATACAACACAATGTACTCACGGAGGTGGGCGTGAAGGAGATGGGCGTGGGCTGCTTGGGCTGGTGCAGCTCGTGGCGGCGGCGGTAGTTCTCTGCTGCTCCAGCTTCTTGATCAGGACTCCTGGCATTATCGACTGGTATACATAGCTACAGTAGTATACAACACAATGTACTCACGGAGGTGGGCGTGAAGGAGATGGGCGTGGGCTGCTTGGGCTGGTGCAGCTCGTGGCGGCGGCGGTAGTTCTCGCGCTGCTCCTCCAGCTTCTTCTTGATTAATGCTCCTTGCATTATGGACTGGGTGTGCGCTGCTAGCTCGCGCGGCGATGGGATGCGAGCGGGAACGCCTGGAGAACACCAATAAATAATAGGTTTATATTTATGAAATTTCTCAAAGGGCCTGTTTCACAATAACAAAGTAAGTTCCGAATACCTTACTCAACAGATGACTTGACAGTTGTGATATGAAAAATATGTCAAATCCTGTGTCTTAAATAAGCCACCTAGAATTTACATTGTGGAACAGATACCTTAGTAATAAGCTTCACTGAAAAGAGTCAAAAAGAAGCCTTTCACTGCCCCTTGATTCACAAACATTCAACATCGGAATCAGATTCGAAATTTTGTATTTTGTCTTTGTCTTTATCTATACCAATATTATAAAGAGAAAAGATTAGATTGTTAAGTTTGTTTGCAACGAATAAACTCAAAAACGACTTAACGGATTTTGATGAAATTTGGTACACATGTAGTAGATAGCCTGGTTATGAACATAGGATACATTTTACCCCGATATTCCCACGGGAACCACGCTGATGAAACCGCGAGCGGCCGCTAGTCTATTCTAAAGTGAATGACAGTGACAATTCCGCTCTAAGGAATGTTTCCGAATGTTTGTGAATAAGGGGCGTTGTTCACAGATAAATGAAACATTTTGTAAAAAACAAACGATAGAAGTTTAATGGATTAAATACGATCTTTTTTTATCCAATAAAGAAATATAAAGTATATTGAAACAACCCTAAACCACGACAAAAAAACACCTCTTTCAAACATTTTAGTAGAGTTCGAATAAAATTTCAAATGATGAAGCTGCTTTTTCGCGATTTTAGGGTTTATTTTGTTCATAATGATAAGTTCTACAAATGGATTTTTAAGTATTGAGTAAACATAAAATCTTCTCCTTCTTATCGAGTGAGGATTAGTGGCCACCTCTGGTGTCAAAGTTTATCAAGCCGCCTATAAGGCCTCTGACTTGGCTTAACGACTGTAATCAAATGACAACAGGCGGGACCGACGGTTTAACGTCGTCCTAAGCACGGAATCGCTCAGTTATAATGACACTTTCCGGTCACACATCCGAACCCTGACCGGCTCGAACTTTGCTTAACGAACGTGATCGAATACGATCAGTCTGTCAAGCGCGGCCATGAGGGCTTCATAAAACATAACATAACTGTATGCTGAAATACAGGTCATTACCTAGTTCGGCAACAGATGCTACATTTCTACTTAAATGTGACAATACATTAATGTATAGACTTAAGTACCTAAATGTAAATCTTTTTGGTTCAATAAATTATTATTATTATTATATTATATTATATTATTATATTATTATATATATTATAATGTAGCTAAGATATGTTTACTGTTAGAGTACCTGGGTGATGTACCGCGAGCGTGTTAGGGCTCGTGGCCATGATAGGCGACACGCAGAATGCTGCGTCCATTGTGGAATACAACCGTAATTATAGAAACAACTCATACCAAAACAGAGGGACAATTGACTTATTTTAAAAGCTATCGCAATCCCTATCAATTCATTTGAAAGATATTTACATTTTATGATTTTGTAATTTTTGCATTTTTCAATGCTATTTTTATACTTATGGTAAAAAAAATTAAATATAAAAATATTGGAAAAAATTAACTCGGCCACAAGTGAATTCTCAGACGGGAATCGACCCGCGACCTTTGGAAATCCGGTCCAATGCTCTTCCGATTCCCGTATGAGAATTCACTTGTGGCCGAGTTAATTTTATCCAATATTTTTATATTTAAAAATTTTTACCATAAGATATTTACATACTTACGACCGTCACTATTTGACATTTGATAGGGATTGTGATCGGAACGCGTTTTGAAAGGTATAGAATTAACGAAATAGAACCGTCTAAGCAAACAGACACTCGGAAATATCTTTTAAATGTATGAAGTAGTGTCAAATGAAGTGTCATTTAAAACATGATTAGTTCCGAAAGGGATTGCGACTATGAGATACACAATTCCATAAATCACAATCACAATACCTTTGAAAGGGATTGTGATAGATTTTGAAATTAGACAATTAGGGGACAGGTTTACATATAAGTTAAGCAGTCAGATAAAATCCGAACCGGCAAATCATTTTTGTCGTTCATGTGTGTTTGTTACATCTTAAATTGAAAAAAATATACAACATTACTCATTACAATAATCAAAATCGGTCTATCTCCTTGTCTCAGACAGACACATGTCAACTTATAAAACCCCTCTTTTGCTTCGGGGGTAAATAAAAATAAAATTTATTTATTTAATTTAGGCTATTACAAGCACTCATGAACTCAAAATCCTTCAACGGTAGATCTTACAACGAGGAGAAGCGGCAAGAAACTCGGCAAGGCTTTTTTTCCTCTTTCAAATACAGTCCCGCCCTCCAAGCATGAATACCACTATCGGCCGAAATTAATAACCTATCTGTAGATATGGATAGGGCTATCTCAGATAGTTTCGTAAGACACTGGCTTCGCTGCTTAGCAACCGTCGATATTTTTATCATATTAACAAAGATATCGTAGGCATCTCAGATAGCTCAACCCGTATGTACATATAGGTTATTAATTTCGGCCGTATATCGTGCGATATGATATGCTGCTTACACCGTTACGGTTGGACTACACCTATCAGCACGTTTTCGTATATCGTGCGATATGATATGCTGCTTACACCGTTACGGTTGGACTACACCTATCAGCACGTTTTCGTATATCGTGCGATATGATATGCTGCTTACACCGTTACGGTTGGACTACACCTATCAGCACGTTTTCGTATATCGTGCGATATGATATGCTGCTTACACCGTTACGGTTGGACTACACCTATCAGCACGTTTTCGTATATCGTGCGATATGATATGCTGCTTACACCGTTACGGTTGGACTACACCTATCAGCACGTTTTCGTATATCGTGCGATATGATATGCTGCTTACACCGTTACGGTTGGACTACACCTATCAGCACGTTTTCGTATATCGTGCGATATGATATGCTGCTTACACCGTTACGGTTGGACTACACCTATCAGCACGTTTTCGTATATCGTGCGATATGATATGCTGCTTACACCGTTACGGTTGGACTACACCTATCAGCACGTTTTCGTATATCGTGCGATATGATATGCTGCTTACACCGTTACGGTTGGACTACACCTATCAGCACGTTTTCGTATATCGTGCGATATGATATGCTGCTTACACCGTTACGGTTGGACTACACCTATCAGCACGTTTTCGTATATCGTGCGATATGATATGCTGCTTACACCGTTACGGTTGGACTACACCTATCAGCACGTTTTCGTATATCGTGCGATATGATATGCTGCTTACACCGTTACGGTTGGACTACACCTATCAGCACGTTTTCGTATATCGTGCGATATGATATGCTGCTTACACCGTTACGGTTGGACTACACCTATCAGCACGTTTTCGTATATCGTGCGATATGATATGCTGCTTACACCGTTACGGTTGGACTACACCTATCAGCACGTTTTCGTATATCGTGCGATATGATATGCTGCTTACACCGTTACGGTTGGACTACACCTATCAGCACGTTTTCGTATATCGTGCGATATGATATGCTGCTTACACCGTTACGGTTGGACTACACCTATCAGCACGTTTTCGTATATCGTGCGATATGATATGCTGCTTACACCGTTACGGTTGGACTACACCTATCAGCACGTTTTCGTATATCGTGCGATATGATATGCTGCTTACACCGTTACGGTTGGACTACACCTATCAGCACGTTTTCGTATATCGTGCGATATGATATGCTGCTTACACCGTTACGGTTGGACTACACCTATCAGCACGTTTTCGTATATCGTGCGATATGATATGCTGCTTACACCGTTACGGTTGGACTACACCTATCAGCACGTTTTCGTATATCGTGCGATATGATATGCTGCTTACACCGTTACGGTTGGACTACACCTATCAGCACGTTTTCGTATATCGTGCGATATGATATGCTGCTTACACCGTTACGGTTGGACTACACCTATCAGCACGTTTTCGTATATCGTGCGATATGATATGCTGCTTACACCGTTACGGTTGGACTACACCTATCAGCACGTTTTCGTATATCGTGCGATATGATATGCTGCTTACACCGTTACGGTTGGACTACACCTATCAGCACGTTTTCGTATATCGTGCGATATGATATGCTGCTTACACCGTTACGGTTGGACCACACCTGTCAGCACGCTTTCGCCTTTTTCCGTCGCCCTATCCTTTTCTTTCGCTCAGAACCACCATTTCTAGAGCGAGACAGACTGACGGAACGCTACAGCACCGCACATGCTGCCGTGCCATAGCATGAAGCGTTCATTCAGTATTTCTCGCTCTAGAAAATGGTGGTTTTGAGCGACAGAAAATTAGGGCGACGTGTAGTCCAACCTTCAACCTCAACCTTTAGGATCCGAGCAGGATAGAAACACGTTATCGATGTACGAGTGTCGATAAAAGGCGCTAATGAAAGGGCTACTGGTACAGAGTAAATAAGTAACAGATGTTGCACTCCGCAAAATCATTTAACATATGAAAGTCCAGTATCGTTTTAAAACTGTAGTCTGTGTTTATATTGAATTAACGGGGAATTTATTTCTCATTAGAACGCCGAAAACCGCATACGAAAATAAACGTGTCTCAATAGCAATAGAGGTCAGAGCGTTCATCATAATATCAATCACAATTTTTGTATATATTTTTTTATTTATTTATTTATAATGACAAAAACAGCCATACATTATTGCAAAGGCCGTGAAATAGGCAATTGCAGGTCGAGTATGAGTTTACTAATACGAGACAGGCAATTGCTATTTCCGCCGAGGCATATATAGTGCTTTTCTCAAAAGAATGCAGGGAAATAAAACATACTTTTTATATTATACATTTAATAATTACTAAAAGAAAATCAAATTCGTCTTTTTGAATTTGGAACATTACAGCGCTCCAGCAATGTTGTATGAAACGGCGTGCCGGAGTTGTTAAATACTCTTTGTAATGTTCCAAATTAAAAAAACGCTCCTGCAATGGATTTGATTTTCTTTGTCCGTAAATTCGATACTTCGCGTGTTCTTTTTTCGAAAATAATGACAACATTTTCCATGCATGTTTGAGAAAAGACTATTACATCTTCGGCCAAAAAGTTGCCCACAGTGAAGATAAATGATTGAATTAAATGTAATTGACAATTCGTAACCAACCTGGATGCGGCAGCGGCGACAGCCTCAGCGGCTGGTGGTGAGGGACCACCAGATGCGGCGCCCCTCCCCCGCCCACGTTGCCCGGCAGAGGGGACCCGCCCATCTGGACAACATATTCATTAAATCAACTAGGGCGGTTACAACCCGATACTCGGGTTCGTCGAAAATTCCAAATTATGCGAAAATAATGACACTTTTTAATTGCAGTTTGTGATCATCACGTTTAAGATTTTGTATATTTTATAGTTTTCGGAACAAATAGACTCGAGTACCTTTAATTTGATACCTTACTCGGCCGCGTACTACGCGCCAAAGTCCCTATCGAGTCGTCACAAATTTTGCGAACCTGAATTAAGTATATAGATCAAATTGTAGCGTTGATGGGTGAGGTATGGAAAATGGTGGTAGATGGTAAGCCACTTGTAGGAAGGTCTAATGGTAAGCTCTTCCTCCGGACTGGGTGTTGGTAGTCCGGGGTCCGCGGTCCGACAGATGATCGTCGGATGTTGTATTTATGTGAGTGGCTCGGTTAAACTTTGCTTGCGTGATGTAGGTTTCCATACATGTTCTTCGTATCCCATACTGAGTTGATGTCAGCGCCATCTGTTGTCACGGTAGGTAAGTTCCGTGTGTAGTAGTATGTGCGTAGGTGCCGCCACAAATTCTTCCTTTTAATCCTACTAATATTATTTGTTGTTTATATGTTGTTGAATGGCTATCAATGCGACTCTTGCTCACTGTATAGTAAATTAAAGAGATACTTCTTCATATTGTATGAGGATTAAAGGCCACCGCTGGTGTAAGAGTTAATCCAGCCTCCTATAAGGCCTCAGACTTGGCTTAACGACTGTTATCAGATAAGAACAAGAAACGCTCAGTTGTAATGCCACTATAGGGACACCCATCTGACACTTGACCGCACCGAACGTTGTTTGACAAACGTAATCGAAACGATCAGTCTGTCAAGTGCGGCCATGAGCGCTAAGAGATACTGGTGGAGATAAACTAAGGAACCATCCTGACCTGCCGCTGGTGGTGCAGGTGCAGGATGGTATGCAGCACCTCGCGGTGGAGACTCTGAAGCCCGGGGTTGCTCAGCTGCTGCATCGGGTGCTGAACCGTGATCTCGCCTGCCTTCAAGAGATACTGGTGGTAATAAACTAAGAAACAATCCTGACCTGCCGCCGGTGACTCTGAAACCCTGGGTTGCTCAGCTGCTACGTCAGGTGCTGGATCGTGATTTCGCCTGCCTTCAAGAGAACTGGTGGTGATAAACTAAGGAACAATCCTGACCTGCCGCTGGTGTTGGTGGTGCAGGCGTAGGATGGTGAGCAACACCTCGCGGTGGCGACTCTGCAGCCCGGGGTTGCTCAGCTGTTGCATCAGGTGCTGAACCGTGATCTCACCCGCTTTCAAGCCTGTACATAAAGACAATCATCAAGCAAGTGTAAAAACTAACGTACAGGTCGATTAACGAAAGCTGGAACTTTCACAGTATTTCCACTAATGTAATTTCAAAAAACGAATGTACTTACATACAAATACAAATAAGTTTAGTTTAAAGTAGCAAAAGCAAAACAATAGCTGCCGCATAAGCACATCTTAAGTTTCTTCGCGCACTTCTAATTGGAATAAAACAAATTTTGCGGAGTATTTAGTGCGATTTATTTACCCGAAATATATATTTGGTACTATAATTTCTCGGTTTATTTGAGGTTTTTTTGGTTTCCCGACGTTTCGGCACCTTTTCAGTCAACCCGTGACCACGGCAACTGAAAGTTAGTTTGACCGCGCGCGAGAGAGAGACAGACAGGCTATTCTTGATGAGCATGCAGTGCAACAGTGCAACGTCACGCCGAGCGGTTATTCACAAACACTACGTGTGTTGTAAATGTGTTGTACGTTCCAGCTTTAGTTAACCGACCTGTATAGTCATAGTCATAACATTTATTGCAACATGTTGGTTATTACAGATGGTAATAGTAGTTTTGTTACACAAAGAACGTAAGGGAGCTATTACAGAACAAGATCCATTTTGGCGCTAAAGGATCGAGTGCACCCGAGATATTTAGACGCCCGAGCGAGCGAAGCGAGCGTGGGCGAATATAGTTCGAGGTTGTAATAGCTACTTACAACCGAGGTAAGCATTCTAATTTACATCATTCATGCGAGGTAAATAAAACATTTGTACGATATCTTCGGCTTCAAGATTACAGAAATCAGGCGTCCCGACCAGTTCTTCATCGGATGAAGTACTTGACATGATGAACTAACACTTTTAACTAGCAAAAACTTATAATTATATACTTATTTTAAATTTTAATACAGTCGTCGCAAGTGAACAAGCATTTAATTCAAATGAATTGCCGCCATTTTCATTGTTTGGTTACAGTAAAAAGTTTTCTTATTACTTTATAAAAAAAAAATGACCTAAGAGTTTTGCATAGCTTGAACTGAAATGAAATGCCACCATTTCATTGATTTTTTTTTTCAGTAAAAAGTTTCGTCATTTTATAAGAAAAGAGATTGGTTCACCAAGGAGTTTTACATGCTTAAATGGTAAAGTGTACTTTACAATTCAAGCATTCACCCTATGCTTGACTTGTAAAATGATTTGAAAATGGAACGTTCTATCTAAACAATGCACTGTGTTGCACATGCCAACTTACACAGCCTCTTACCATATCTAGTAAATCCTAGTTACCGAGCAGTATGATGTAAATACATAAAAAATGACCCATAAACATGTATATCGCATTAACACTTTAATGACAAGTGTAAAAACGGTTTGTCAATAACGACATTACAACTTTGTACCTAACTTTGATTTGTAACTCCCATTTTGTTAAATTGACGCCAAGTCGGTCGCATAGTCGACTAAACGCGTGCTGTCGTTGCATAAGATTGTGTGAAAAATGAACCACTTTTGTTTTTTGAGGTAAAACACTGAAGCGTTCTATGGCGCAGTGTTTGCGCGGTTTTGATTGTAGCGGTTAAGCAACTTTCGCAAAGGTTGCTCACAAGATGGGTGACCAAAAATTTAAAATGTCGAGCTCCTCCGTACCTCGGAAGGCACATTTAGCCGTTGGTCCCGGCTGTATTTGTAGTCGTTAAAACACCAATCCGAATTGGCCCGTGTGACCTATTCTCCTTATCCATTCATAAGGAAGGCAAGTGTCCCAGCTCTGGGGACATCAAGTCACAGTCTATACAGTATTTCAACTCCACACAAACGATTGTAATGACGCACTCACACTGACACGCGCCGCTACAGGGCGTCTAGCTAGAGGGCATAGAGTGCAAGCAGTAATCGCGAGTGTCGCGCGAGTAACTATACTCCGCTTATTAGTGTAATACTGTGAGTTCAAATACTGTGCTTTCAATATTTATACTGTGACAAAAAAAACTTTTAAAAAAAGAACCAGCATCAAAAAGTAAAAAATAAGCCTTTTGTAGTCGGTACCAGCCAAGGAATTCTGCATTGCACTTCTATTACTTTTATTTTTCTTACTTTGGCTGGCTCCGACTAAAGGCTTATTTTTTACTTTTAGAAGTCGGTTTATATTTTTTGTATTAAACTTTTTTATTTCACAATTTTTAAAGTCGAGAACAGCATCATCTAGTTTACTGCAAATCAAAATGAACTCATCGTCGCAGTTTAGTATCTAGTAGCGCCATCTCGCGGCATATTAGGAACACGTAAACAACTCCAACAGTATTTTCTTATTTCCTGAAGATTACTGAAGCGATTTCAAAATTTCAAAAAATCGTACCAACTTTGGTACAGTCCTGATGATAAAGCATTTGAATCATTGGAATCGGTTAAAGGTCGGTTTCGATAACTTAACTACAGTAAGAGATAGGCTTACTAGAGCTTTGTTGCCTAGATATTTTTGTTATTCAGCCCAAAATAACCCGAAATAACAGCGGTTGCTAAGTAACGTAACCAAGATAGGCCTATCGCTTGTTAGGGATACATTATTGAAACCGGCCGTAAGCCGTCTTCGAATAATCGGTGAACATACAGGGTGGAAATTTAAAACGGGGCACGAAAGGCCGTTAACCGTTGTAGCTACATGAAAACGTTCTTAGGAAATCATCTTTATTTTTTTGAGAAATATTGAACTGCATTCACCGATTTAAAAAAAAAATATACAGTCAGCAGAATAATAATGAGATTTCAAAAAGATTTTTCTTATGGCGATCGATCCTGTTTGCCCCTTTTAAAATTTCCACCCTGTATACGCGACGAATAGACAACCTCCTTCTTTTTTTGAAGTCGTTTAAAAATGGCTAACGATGATGACAGTACTGACCATGAACGAGCGCCTGCGCTTCAGGCCGCTGTAACAATTCGCGGTCCGCCGCGTGCACGCCCATCTCGCCCTGCTGCTGCTGCTGCTGTTGTTGCTGCTGCTGCTGCTGCTGGCGCTGCTGATCACAGTATATGCTGTTATATTACTTGTATCATGTACTACACTCACCATTAGAAAAATCGTACCTTTTAGAAAACCCATTTTAAACTTACTTATTTGGAATCAATTTATAAGGGGAAATGTCGGATATCATTTGAAAGGTAACGAAAAGGAGTACCCGAAACAATTCAACTTTTTTATTTTTATTGGAATAGAACAAAAAAAAACACTCTTTAATTATGCTTTTTGTATTAAAACTACAAACTAAATCCTTTTTTAAGGTTAGATAACGAAGCAACCCCTATTGAACCTGCATTGGCCCTTTGCCCAACCAGCGGCCCTTATAAGAAAAATTTTTTTTTTAATGTCACATTTGTGCTATTATGCTTTTTATAATGTAATGAAATGTTGTTTATCAATATAAATATTTATATAAATACTTCTTACACTCACACCAATTAACCTAGCCCCAAAGTAAGCACTGTAAGGCTTGCGTTATGAGGTACTAGGGTAATGGATATAAATACATATAATTATACGTATATAAGTATTTATGTGGAGAAATTTCCGAATGTCCATGCGGGCTAAGCCGCTAGCGCATTAGAACTTTTGAATATTTGCATTTTACAATGCTATTATTATGTAATAAATATTAATAAGAAAATATTCTAGACAAAACTGGTCTTGAGTTTTAATTAGATTGCTGTTTCTTCTTAATCGGTAGTCAAACATTTGTAAAAATATTTCTTTCGAATACGAGGAATTATTTTTCTCATTGAAGAAACGACGCTGGCCAACAGCCAGCGTTGAAAAGGTAATAATAATACTATAAATTTTCGACGAGTCGCTAGCGCATTTTTAGGCTAGTATCCTAACCTAAAGTTTGTGTAGTGTGTGTGTGTTTATTACCTGCACCTGCAGGAGCTTGTATAGGAGGTCCTGCGGGATGTGCGGCGCGGCCGGCGGCGGCTTTTGTTGCTGCTGCTGTTGTTGTTGTTGTTGTTGCTGCTGTTGTTGTTGCTGCTCCATGCTTTTGTTCAACATCTGCAGTACACGTCCATAAGTAAGCCTTGTGTAACTATCAGTCTGAGCTGTTTTCGAAGTACATTTTGTGTCACATGTTTTTTTTTACCTATAGGTATTTCTACAAGAATAATGTTTATGCTCTCCCAAATTATAGATGTCTGCATTTTAATATTCTTAGATGCTAACTCATATTTTTGTAGGTTAGCTTTGTTAAGTGATCAGTTAATTACAAAGGCGATCTTATCGTACATCTTATGTTTTGGCGCGCACTGTTCATTTCGGCACGGCACTGACCACGGCAGCTGTAAAGGTGCCGAAACGTCGGGAAAATCAAAAAACCCCTAAAAAACCTAAAAATACGGACAATTACAACTTAGTTCGTGGAAATATAGCGCGTTTGATATCCGTAAAAGTTGTTTTATTTCAGCGATCTTATCGCTTATTAGGTTTCTTCAAAGTGAGGTTCGCGAACCCCTAGATTTACGAATGGTGGCTAAGGTGTAAGTTGTCTAAAATTACTCCTCAAATCGACAGAATTCGCGACAAGAAACAAGGCCACCCTTTAATTACTACATGTCATTTTGACAGTCCTGCATTTGTTAACTTTTATTGTAATAGAAAACTGTATTTTCTTCTACATGTAGGTTTATTTCTTATGACGTTAGAGGTTCGCTGTCGTCTAGGAACTTCAACAGGGCCCTTATTCACAAATTAAATACACACAAGTGCGTATCGTACACATAATAGCGATTGTACTTGTAATCTTATCTTAATATATATAAATCTCCTGTCACGATGTTTGTCCGCGATGGACTCCTAAACTACTTAACCGATTTTAAATTAAATTGGCACACCGTGAGCAGTCTGGTCCAACTTAAGAGATAGGATAGCTTTGATCCCAAAATTCCCACGGGAACGGGAACCACGCGGGTGAAACCGCGCCCGGCCTGTAGTAATATAATAATAATAATATATATAAATCTCCTGTCACGATGTTTGTCCGCGATGGACTCCTAAACTACTTAACCGATTTTAAATTAAATTGGCACACCGTGAGCAGTCTGGTCAACTTAAGAGATAGGATAGCTTTGATCCCAAAATTCCCACGGGAACGGGAACCACGCGGGTGAAACCGCGCCCGGTCTCTAGTAATATAATAATAATAATAATAATATATATAAATCTCCTGTCACGAAGTTTGTCCGCGATGGACTCCTAAACTACTTAACCGATTTTAAATTAAATTGGCACACCGTGAGCAGTCTGGTCAACTTAAGAGATAGGATAGCTTTGATCCCAAAATTCCCACGGGAACGGGAACCACGCGGGTGAAACCGCGCCCGGACTCTAGTAATATAATAATAATAATAATAATATATATAAATCTCCTGTCACGATGTTTGTCCGCGATGGACTCCTAAACTACTTAACCGATTTTAAATTAAATTGGCACACCGTGAGCAGTCTGGTCCAACTTAAGAGATAGGATAGCTTTGATCCCAAAATTCCCACGGGAACGGGAACCACGCGGGTGAAACCGTGCCCGGCCTCTAGTTGTTGTATATGTACAAGTACAATAACTATATAATTTGTGAGTGTCATAGAGAATACGAATTTTGAAAATGACGTAACTAAGTACGACATTGGCGCCTTTTGAGCAAGAAATCGCTAAGTGGACATTGTGAATAAGAACCCTGCTACATAGGCCAATAAGTTCGAGTTACCCTGGTGTAAATAAACCATATAAGAAGGCCTCCGCCACTCGCTCAAGGTCGCGCGATAAGTGCCCACCGCTAGCCGTTCGCCCGGGCGAACAAGTAGCAGCCAATTTTACATACTGACGTATGATTTCAGTATTTTAACAAAGTCAACTTTTATACCTTTTCAGGCAGCTAAAAGACTGGTTCTGTACATACACTAAGGATAGATCGACAAGTGCCTGCTTGCTATAAACACATTACACAGAGAAGACTTCTATTTGTAGGGATTCAGGTATGCATAACGCAAATAGTACTGATGTTATTTTGATGTAGCTACCTAAACAAATGGATAATTTTAGAAAATAATTTATTTATAAAAAATTAGAAGATTATTTGTTTGAACCAACCCTCACGTATGTGCACGCCGCTCAAGATCAGAGTCGGTGCACTGTATTCAGTTGAAACGAGACGCTGAGTCAAAGCCGATAAATTCATTGTCCCTTGTTTCGCCCGACAGTAGATTAGAAAGCGAAAACATTTGCTGTTTTGTAGGGAAGTGGTGGATCTGATATTATTAGTAATCTGTGATAAACAGGGGTGGTCACATAATTAACGACACTAGTCGATTTTCATACAACCGAGGTAACTTTGGAGCCTTGGTTCTCTGCGAAGGATTGACCGAGCTGTGATCTGATAATGGCCATCCAGGCAGTGAATGGAGGAGATCCAAATTGCTATACACACCCAACTGATCTGATCAACATTTTAAGAGATGTATGGATATGTTTAAAAATGTATGGAATTTCTGAAACTGAAAACTCAAATTCTTACATTTTAATATGTTGATCAGATCAGTTGGGTATGTATAGCAATCTGGATCTCCTCAATTCACTCCCTGTATAGCCATTAACAGATCACAGCTCAATCCTTGGCAGAGAACCAAGGCCTCCAAGTTACCTCGATTGTATGAAAATCGGCTAGTGGCGTTAATTCTGCTGTGCTTATTTAAAAAGCAGTAAGGAAGGTTAGACAAATTTCAAGAAAACGGTGGTTGAATTTAAAAAATAATAAAAATATACATAATACATTTACGCAATAATAAAGTATAACGTTCCGTATAGCTTTAGAAATGAGAATCAAAGTGCTCAGCTCTACGCGAGGATTCCGAATCTATATGTAAATCTATACTTGAAAAATATTTCTTACTGCGTTTTTAAATAGCACGGCAGAATAATGAGACCACCACTGTGAGTGACGGCACTGACCTGCAGCAGGCTCATGGGCGGCGCGCGCTGCTCGGCCGGCACCGCGTGCCCGCCCGACACTTGCGCCAGCTGGTGACAATAGTTAAATAGCACGGCAGAAGTATGAGACCACCACTGCTAGTGACGGCACTGACCTGCAGCAGGCTCATGGGCGGCGCGCGCTGCTCGGCCGGCACCGCGTGCCCGCCCGACACTTGCGCCAGCTGGTGACAATAGTTAAATAGCACGGCAGAAGTATGAGACCACCACTGCTAGTGACGGCACTGACCTGCAGCAGGCTCATGGGCGGCGCGCGCTGCTCGGCCGGCACCGCGTGCCCGCCCGACACTTGCGCCAGCTGGTGACAATAGTTAAATAGCACGGCAGAAGTATGAGACCACCACTGCTAGTGACGGCACTGACCTGCAGCAGGCTCATGGGCGGCGCGCGCTGCTCGGCCGGCACCGCGTGCCCGCCCGACACTTGCGCCAGCTAGACAGCGCACCGAGTCTGACCTAGAGCGGCGTGAGGGACGGCACTGACCTGCAGCAGGCTCATGGGCGGCGCGCGCTGCTCGGCCGGCACCGCGTGCCCGCCCGACACTTGCGCCAGCTGGTGACAATAGTTTGATATATGATTTTGTAATTTTTGCATTTTTCAATGCTATTTTTATACTTATGGTAAATTTTAAATAGAAAAATATTGGAAAAAATTAACTCGGCCACAAGTGAATTCTCGGTAGCTCAGCGGTTAGAGCATTGGACCGGATTTCCAAAGGTCGCGGGTTCGATTCCCGTCTGAGAATTCACTTGTGGCCGAGTTAATTTTTTCCAATATTTTTCTATTTAAAATTTACCATAAGTATAAAAATATTTTGATAGTTCAACAGGGGTTCAATCAAACCCAGTCAAGACTTTACTCAGACCTAGTCTCAACCTCATACTCGAGCCATCTTAGAGAAAGAATGTTTGTAAACAAACATTCGTGCATTATTCGTAATTATTCCACAAATACAATCATTATATCATATTTGGACAATGAGGTGCACATATTTCGAAAAAGTGTAATAAATAACTACTTTTGAGGTTAAGTATGGGCGGTTTGTTTACATACTTTCTGTAAAATGGCTATGGCTGAAGTATAGACTAGTCTTTCTCAAAGTGGGCGATAACGCCCCCTTTTGGGCGCTGGTAGCCCAGAGGGAGGCAGTAAGGGGCCCAAAAATAACGTGGGTTTTAAGATGATTAAAGTAAAAATAAACGGGGAGCGCTGAAAAGTAATTGATTAGACGATCTGTTTGGCGCAGGGGTACTAAACCTGCCATCCGTGCCAGAGGTCCCGGGTTCGATCCTCGGACAAGACAAATATTAGTGTGCATGAACATGTCTATTTGTCTTGGTTTGGGTGTTTAATATACCAAATAAGTTTGAGAACAACTGCTCTAAACTCTAGCTCCAGCATGGACACCGCTATATCACGTGATATAATTTGGCGTATGTGGCTGTCTTGCTCACCCTGCTAACATGTGACCGGTACAGTGTCACGTTATCGAGTTACAATTGTCAATAAAGCAAGGTCATTAAGAACTAGAGTCCTTAAAAATTACATAAATCATGTGAAGCGATCATCCAAGTTCCTACTACGAATATACAGGGTGTTAAAAGACCCATACCGAAGCCGCAATATTATGCGTAGAGTACATCAAACTAAATAAGAATATGTAAAAATAATTGCTGGGAAACGACTATTATTTTTAGTTTTCAAAAAATGGGTGTTATTTTTACATGCTAAAAATCGCGCGCAACAAAACGTGTGCGTGTGCCTACGACGGTACGGGTAGGCGGCCGGGATCCAGTTTCTTTGATTGGTTTTGATATTCATTGTGGTTTGTAACTTTAAACGATAATTTTTTTAAATAAATATTGGCTTTGATTCTTAATAACTCTTTTAACTATCAGGACAATACTTGGTTTTCGTTATGGGTATTCTAACACCCTGTATAAAAGGTGAAAAAATATTTTTTTAATATATGTTTTTTACTCAATCACGCAAAAATGCTGAACAGATGTGGATAAAATTTTACACATACGATAGTTTATGGCCTAAATTAAAATATGCTGTTGCAACCGTTACGTACAATGTACAATATAAAGTAAAAGTCACTCACGAGTCGCTTGAAGGCGGAGAGATCGTGGTCTGGTGGTGGGGGAGCGGGGGCAGCTGCTGGAGGCCTCAGACGAGCTTCCAGCTCCTCCAGGCTCTGCATCTTACCACCACCGCCCACGCCTACTCCACCACCTACAAATAGAAGGAAATCAGCAACTGATAGAAACTGAAATTCTTTCAGTCTGTGACCTTTTCGCACCAAGTCACTAAACAAAATTCTGATGAATTCTGTAATACAGATAGATTAGACATACTTTCATTCACGCCTTATTCACAAACCTTCGGAAACATTCCGAGAGCGGCACGTATGCATTTGTCACTGTCACTCCCTTTCAAACTAGAGAAAAACAAAGCTGGAGTTTCACCCGAATTCTTTTCGTAATAACACGTGTTGTGAGGCTCCATTTTTAACTCAATCTACCGTACAATTTCTATAGATTACAAAATATACTTAATTGATATTTGCAAAATTCGCGAATTTTATCGCGAACACGCCATTTATTAAATCAATCAATCAATCAAATTCTTTATTTGCATATTTATTTGTTGTTTTAAGAAAAAGATTTCTTCTTATTCTTTCTTAAAAAAATAAAGCATAGATTTCGAATCCGGTTCCGTTCCGATGGTTGTGAATCAACCCGCTGATCTTATAAATTAACGACTCTTTGTTTTGTCTTCTTGTTGTATTTAACTTTATTGTGCGATCGTCAAGGTTTCTTCTTCCTTAACTTACCTCCACGAGGTGGCGCAGCAGCATTAGCTTGCCTCAACAAGTCCAGCAACGACGGAGGTGCAGCAGGAGATATCGGTGCGAACACGTGGGACGGTTCCGGACCGGTCGGCGCCGGCGCCGGATCTCGTGGGGCGCTGTCCAGGTCTATGCAGAATAACAAATGAAGCAATCAATATGAAGTTTTAACATGCAGTTTAATATGCAGTTTAAAGCAATTTTAACCGCCTCTGTGCTCTAGTGGTACAACCACCGGTATCAGACCCAGGGGTCCCAGATTCGATTCCCAGCGGGGGTACAAATTGTACTCGGTTTGGTTGGTGGTAGGACTCGTAAGTCCGCCTGGTTAGCTACCACCATCTTATCTAAGTCTGACGCCATAACAATAATGTTTTCAGCATTGTTGTGTTCCGGCAGTTAGAGATGGGTATTTTTCCCAAGAAAAGTAACTGATGTCCTTTGAAGTATCAACAAAAACACTTTTTGCCACACTTAAATGACTCTTATATCAATGATGATAGAGTTTACCATCCAACATGTTGTGTAGCAGTCGCTCGTAGTGTCGCGCGTCGCCGGGCGGACTGTCGCGCCGGAACCAGCGGCTGAAACGACTTCCACCTTCGCTTTCCCCGCCACCGTTCTATATAAAAAAAACATGTCATGTCACTAAAAACTGCAAAAAGAGGCAATATAGAGTTTCACCCGAGTTCTTTTCATAATAACACGTGTTGTGAGGCTCCATTTTTAATTAAATCTACCGTACAATTTCTTTATACTACAAAATATATTTACTTGACATTGGCAAAATTCGCGAATTTTATCTCGAGCAAGCCGTTAATTAAAAAAGAAGAAGAGGCAATATAATAAATACATGAAGGAAGACGTCTTAAAGCAACTCGGTTTTTTACGTCATCGCAGCAGCGTCTCAATCAGCTCTATTTTTGATTCACTCGTCTCGAGGTTTCTACCGATTTTCGTGCGAGATTTAAGTTTCCGTTTTTCCGTAATGGCGACCTTGCGTGCGTATGTATACATAGCTTCGGTTTTTGCCTGAAATACCGCCTTCCAACACGAGTGCGCGAGGGGCAAAACGAAATGCGAGCTATGTCTACACATGCAAGGTCGCTATTCGCGCAATCGCCTCGCCAGCCGCGAAATGAGTGAAATAAAAACAGAGCTCCAGAATCGAGACTACGTTGTCGCTTCGACATCGCATCGCATCCCCGATTCATTTTTAATCGTTTTCCGACAAAAAATATTTGTCCATAGTTGTTCATGAATAGATTTTTGTGACACTGCGTCTGCTCGCAGAGACCTCATGGTAATATTTACCACAGTCATAAAACATGTAATAAAGGACTTGTGGTTAAGGTGGTACGACTTCCATACAAACAAACATTGCACATTAATTGGTTCATCATACATTAATAATTCATAAATACATGTGCAACTAACTCTTTTCAGTTATTTGTTTGCGCGAAATTATTACAAAAATGTACTTTCATACATGAGCTATATAAATGCGATGGGTCACACACACATACGTAGAATTATTGAAATTATAAGATATTAGTATATTCGTGTTTTATGTATAAATGTACATTTTTTTAATTATTTCGCGCAAACAGATAACTGAAACGAGTTAGTTACGCATGTATTTATGTATTATTAAGGTATGATGAACCAATAATTGTGTAATGTTTGTTTGTATAGAAGTCGTACCATCTTAAGTACGGTGGGTTAGTTTACAAAAATTCGTTCCGGAAGTTGGCTGAAGTATATCTCTACTGACCGTTAGCACATCGGGGATGGCGTCGAACTTGAGGAACTCGTCCAGGTTGAAGTCGGGTTGTTCCGCCGAGCCTTCCTCCGCCTGCGACGACTCCACGCCCGAGTCCTTGTCCTGGGACCATAATGCAGGTCATCATTACCATAATACAACCACGAGAACACGCAGAAGAAAACGCATTGACGTTACGTTTACAGAAGTTTCGATCACCATTTTCAATATGAATTAGCGGTATTATTATGGATACTTCATGACGAAGATAATTTTGTGATAAACAACTAGAGAAAAGTAAAACCAGTGCTAATGAAATTCCATAATTAACAAACAAAACCTATAGAATCAATACAATAGCAACCATTGAGATAATCAATCAATGAGGCTTTTACTCATCCATTTATCATTGGTCTCCGCGTTGCTATAATGAGATGCCGCGCTTCATACAAACAACAGATCAAGAAATGTGACCACAAATTTTGATGTTTTTCTTCAACCGAATGACTCAGTTGCTAGGGATGATTGTTGATGCCGTATGCCGTTGTCACAGTAGACTGTGCCGTTGGTGGCAGAGTAAAACGGTCAAGAGCTGAATGTATGAAGGCGGTAGCTAGCTGTAGCAACGCGGAGTAATAGTAAAATAAATCTATGCTTTTACTATTATTTGAAGAAAAACAATATCATTAAACAATAGATACTGACGACCTGTTTGGCGCAGGGGTACTAAACCCGCCTTCTACGCCAGTGGTCCCGGGTTCGATCCCCGGACGGGACAAATATTTGTGTGCATGAACATGTCTTTGTCTTGGTATGGGTGTTTAATATGTATATTATGTATTTATTTACAAAAAAAAGTATATAAGTATGTTTATCCGTTATCTAGTACCCATAACACAAGTTCCTGGAACTTAGCGTGGGCTAGATAATAGGTGTGATGGTATGGAATTTATTTATTATTTATTTATTTATAAAAAAAAAAGATACAAATAAAATAATAATAATAAAAATAAAAACAAATACATATTATTTGTTTTTTTTTTCATTTTAGCATATTTCAATGCTATTTTATACTTATGATAAATTTTTAAATAGAAAAATATTGGAAAAATTTAACTCGGCCTCAAGTGAATTCTCAGATGGAATTTCGACGGTGGTCCGCAAGTTTCGGTAGCTCCTGGTTAGAGCATTGGACCGGATTTCCAAAGGTCGTGGGTTCGAGTCCCATCTGAGAATTCACTTGTGGCCGAGTTATTTTTTTCCAATATTTTTCTATTTAAAAATTAATCACACAAGTATTACATTACTTTCTGGGGTGTCTCAACACTTTGTAATAAGTATATAAGCACTCCAGGGTAAAAAAAATTGAGAATGCACTGAGAAAATTTCTGTCAGATAAACCATTTTATAACTTAAATGAATATTTTAATGAAATTTTTTTTTATAACTTTTTAATTGTGCATTTTACAATGCTATTTTTATGTGATAAATATTAAACAAGAAAATATACCAGAAAAAAGCAACTAGTCAACATGAGGCGACATGAGACTAGTTGCTTTTTTCTGGTATATTTTCTTGTTTAATATTTATCACATGATTTTTTTTATTACGAATAATTTTATTGCAATCGTTAATCCAATTTTATAATGCCATTTTTTTATTTATCTAAGTATGTTTAATTTAATTTACTACTCAATAATTCACGAGTGCCTCGGAAGAGGTCATAATTTTTCTAATTCTAATAAATTTCAAATTTTCACTGTTGTAAATTTGTAGAATAGAATAGAATAGAATGATTTGTTTGTGAAATGCAGGTGTTAGTATTACATATTTGTAACATTATGTATGTGAATAAATGAATTATGAATTATTGAGTAATTAAGTTTTTTTTATTATTATTATTATTACATAAACTCAGTATACTAACGTTGGTGGTGTTGGGCTCGGGCGCGGGCGACGGCTCGCGGTACCGCTCCGAAGGGGGAGAAGCGCCGCCCCCGTTGTTGTTCCATTTCTGTGCAACAACATATTATTCTCAAACATGCTTGCAAATATAAACATTATTTTGACAACCTTCTCCGAGATATATCAATATAGCTGTACTGGCCACATACATGCGAGCGGCGGCCGGCAGAAGTTGTATGAAAATCCATCCGTGTTTAGCGACCAAATAAATTACATAGTAAACTTATATCTGTCGTTTAATTTAATAATGGAACGATCTTTTTCTCCGAAATTTGGCAATCAAAAAGGTAACTGATCAAAGGTTTTATAAATAGAAAGCTGTCTTAGAAAAAAAAACAACAAATGAACACTTTAACGCGGGAAAAAATATCGTTGTTCGTTGTTCGTCTGATTTCATAAAGTAGTTATAATTTCCGCGCATTATTTGAGAAAAGTACTATACAATCCACAACTAGGCTTGATGGACTTACGTTCGTCCATCAATGCCTCTTTTGCTGGCCGCTGCAGTAATGTACTATATGTGACCAAGTGACATTATTTGTCATAATTATCCGATTTTGAGTCTAATGGTGCTCCTTAACGGGCCCTATTTTCCTGCAACGAGGATTTACAGCACTTTTAAATTTATATGCATCATGTGTACATGAAAAACAAAAAATACTGTGTAAATTTTTAATTTATCCATTTGTGGTATATTTCTAGATATATTTAATTTTTTAACTTTGGGTCGGCGTTTTATTTTGTGACGTCACTTTATAACACTTTATATGTAGCTTGACCGATTTAGCCAGAGTCGTCTTTTTTGTATGATACGGTAAAGAATGACGTGCGAATCTAAAAGTTTGAACACTTGTAAATCCGAAGATTCTTATCGTATTTGAATCAAACAACCAGAGTTCAGTTTTTATACGTTTATCTATACTATAACAAGTATCAAGCGATTTAATGAATCTGTTGTTAATTCCCATTCAGACATGAATATTATTATTATTATTATTAACAGTAGGCTTATTACGAGTTTGGCAAACTTGACTTTACAGTAAACGTTAACGTAAAATGTAGCTCTGTCTCTTTCACACTTAGCGACTGTTTTACCGACATGAGCAGTGTATCCGATAGTCTACGCTCACGAGTCCTGTAAATGTCATGTTAAGCAAACTCGTAATAGGGGTACAGGTTAGCAGTTGTAACTGCTAACTGCAATTTTATTTCCGAAACCTCCCAAAATAAGTAAGTGATTTTTAGGTTTAAGATATATGAAATCCTACTCAAATCCCTACTGTAGATTTTTATCAGCAGGAGTCATAGGATCGAGAGTTTCGTGTTAATTTTCCTAATACGCTCAATAGAGGATGGGGGAAAACTGCAAGGTGGGTTTCCGATAACCGCCAATAATGTTCAGAAAAAGAAATCCCCTCCTGTAGAATTTAATGCGAATTTTAATTTATTTTGACAGGACTATATAATTTAGTTGGTTAGCAATTAAACTGACAGATCAATTTTATCCGAGGACCGGATTGAAAATTAAGCTCTTAGCAGAGCAACGGTTGGTCACAACGAGTCCTACCACCAACCGTTTTACGCCTGGCTAGCTACCACCATCGTATCGTATCGTTGCATTGTTGTGTTCCGGCAGTTAGAGATAAGATAGCCAGTTCCTCAGTGGTTGAGGATTCCGGAAGATGCTCGCTTCATATTCAGCCTTATCAATACTTAACATCAGGTATGATGAAGGCTAAGAGTCTCCCCGTCGTTCATAAAAAAAAAGAGTGGCGTCTTTGTTATCAAGTGCACATACCTCATCCTTGTTGGTGCCGTTCTTCTTATGGTTAGGGGTGGGCTCGTCGAAGCCGCGCAGCTCGATGGTCTCCAGCTGGGATGTCGGCCCACCGCTGAACCTGTTACGAGTTCATTCATTCATTATTAAACGTGTAAACTCTCAAAGGGAACTCTCGAACTTTAACACGAAACTTTTATACACATGTAGTATATGACAGTTTCGAGTTTCTGAATTGAATAATTAAAGTTCTCAAATTAATACAATCGAAAGTACAAACGATAAGTAAATATTATACATGCAAGTGTTGTAATTATTATTCAGTAAGTACCTTTAAAGAGACCGCAATAGATATTTTTATTATAGAGAAATAGTATGGCATGTTTTTAACTAAAGAATAGAATTGATATTGGATTGATAAACAAGAAAATATACTAGAAAAAAAGCAACTAGTCTCATGTCGCCCTGACGTTATCCATTTATCACATAAAAATAGCATTGTAAAATGCAAAATTAAAAAAATATATAATTAGATAGCTGTTTCATCTTAATCGATAGTCAAACATCTGTAAAGATGTTTCTTTCGAATGCGAGGACATTTCTCTCATTGATGAAGCGACGGTGGCCAACACCGTAGAACGGTGAATATACTAGAAAAATTCGACGTATCCTCATAGGTCTCTGTAGCATAATTGGTTAGTGCATTGGGCCGGACTCCCAATGATGCGGGTTCGAATCCCGTCAGGGCGACATGAAACTAGTTGCTTTTTTCTAGTATATTTTCTTGTTTATTATTTATCACATAAAAATAGCATTATAAAATGCAAAATTAAAAAGTTATAATTGTATAAGTAAATTGTATAATATATAAGTGTCCCTCTTACCAAAATTATGATGCAGCCCAGGGCCCGTCAGGCCATAAGATCCTGACACATTTTATACCTACTTATGGAAAGCAATAAAATTATTGAATTGAAGTGTGTTTGTTTGTCCTTCATCCACGCTTTAACAAAGAACCGATCGACTTGACTTTTGGCATCGTTAGTTTATAGGACTAGTATATAGGACAGAGTAACATAGGCTATTTTTTATTCCGATATTCTCACGGGAATGGGAACCACGCGGCCACCAGTTTTAAACAAGGAGACAGAAATTATTCTCGTTGATCATAAAATAAACTAAGTACAATCAACAGCACGTCAGGCACTTGCCCTAGGAAGGAAAAAGTATTATTTAGAGTGAGCGATTTGTTCTCACCATTCCGGTTCTTCGTCCTTGTCGTAACGTCGATAACGACCTCCAGATCTTCGATTGTCCTCTCTGAAGCAAGGAACATTAGTTAGTTTTACAACGATGATTAATAGTGCCACGTTGAATTAAAGGACAATGGGCGGGAACAACCCAAATGTCCACCACGAACGAAAAAAAAAGTTTACTAAATACTTTTACAAAGACAGTTCAGAAGACATATTTTTTTTTTCTTTCGGAAGCTTTGTATGCGAATGTTAAAAATCGTATTATTGAAATTCCAATTCGCATTCAAATCTGCAACGAGTGACCCCGACCTCTTTTCTGATTCGAGCGATAGAAAGTTTGACGTTTAGCACTTAATCATTTACATGGACATGACGAGTTTTCACCGAGTTCTTTTCGTAATAACACGTGTTTTGTGAGACTCCATTTTAACTCAATCTACCGTACAATTTCTTTAAATTATTATATTTTATAAAAACTGGATACTGGCGAAATCCAAAAGGGAACCGCCATTAAATTTAAGATGAAGAAGAACGTTGACATGACGGCGTTTGACAACTTAAAAACGTTTCGTTTGACGTGATTCGTCCGATTCAGTATCGGTTATTGAAAATCTATGGAGTGTTAGATTCCGGTTTTTAAATATTCTGCGTAATATAAAATAATGTCAAAGGAGTTTAACAATACCATATTCGAGTTATAAAAAAAAGGGACAAAACGGTAATCGGGGAATTTCAATTTGCATAAGAATTTCGAATGATTCAAAAAGTCGTGTCCAGTTAAATAAGCTGTCAGTAAAAATATCTGACTATATAGTTATAAAAATATGGGTATGGTGTTGGTGGCGGATATTTGGATCACATCCTATAATTCTTTACCCAGTGTCCCTTATAAAACAGTTGTAACATATTGTTGTTATACCTGTCGCGCGTTTTCTCGTTGTTGAATCGGTCATCCCGCTCCCTCTTCATGTCAGAGGTGTAGGAGTCCCGACTGAACGATCGCCGGTCGAACCTATAAGCAACATGTGGTTAAAACAACAATGCTAAAAAGATTTTTCATTTTAACCGCCTCTGTGGCCTAGTGGTACAACCACCGGTATCAGATCCAAGGGTCCCGGGTTCGATTCCCAGCGGGGGTACATATTGTATTCGGTTTGGTTGGTGGTAGGACTTGTGTAAGTCCGTCTGGTTAGCTACCACCATCTTATCTAAGTCTGACGTCATAACAACAATGTTTTCAGCATTGTTGTGTTCCGGCAGTTAGAGATAAGACAGCCAGCTCCTCAGTGATTGAGGATTCCGGGAGAGGCTCGCTTCCATCTTCAGCCTTATCAATACTTAACATCAGGTATGATGAAGGCTAAGAGTCCCACCGTCGTTCGCACATAAAAAAAACAAGAACCAATCATTATTACCTTTGAGCAAGCATGTTCTAATCTGTTTGTCTGTGTTGTGTAATGTGTGTGTTCATATTACAAATGTCAAATTAATTGCATTTTAGGCGGCTAGATAAACTCTAACACCAGAGGAAGCCACTAATCCTCATACGATAAGAGAGAGATTATCTGCCAGATCTCTAATCAGAGCATCGTCGTCGTCTCAGCCACCCACTGCTGGGTATAGGCCTCCCCAAAAGGGGGTTTGCCATAATCGCCATGCTTGGCAGACGGGTTGGCGATCGCAGTATGGCCAAGTTTGTAGGAGACGCTGCTGCCCATCTCCTCAAGATTGAGTCCCTTAGTCGTCTTTTACGACACCCACGGGACGAGAGGGGGTAGTGCTATTCTAAGCCGACACTACACAGCTCATCAATCAGATCTTATCTGTCAGTAATTAAACCGGTTATAAAAAATTTGAGTTCCAGATATCATATGAAATCGCTATTTGTAGTCTATTTCAAATCAAAGCATATTTGGATGTGCACACGTGTGCGTGTTCGTGTTATATAATTTGTACAATCGGGGAACTTCCCGGTTGACCAGTAGTTTTTCAGGGAAACGTTTTCTCGGAAAGGAAAGGTTAAATAAATAATTTATTATTCAAATATTTTGGTGGCTTCACAAATTATATAGTTATTGTTTGTTTGGCTTGTAGTTGTACCACAGATAACTGACACATATACAGGGTGGAAAAAATCTAAGGGCTCTGGAGGCGACCTACCTTAAATCCTTTAGTTAGCATATTTTACTGAAAGGAAACATTCCTTTATTTTATAAAAGAAACAAAAGTGCATTAAAAGATTTTTGTAAATTTTTCGAAAGAGCCTTGAATAAAAGTGCTTTATCCATATCACTGAGTTTATAGGTTGAGTTTTCATGCGTTTCCTTTAATTTAATTTACTATGTTTGTTAAAGAGGGTTGATCCTTTTGATTGACCCCATCGATTGATAGCATAAAAGTACAGGCTTTTATTTTTTACATATTTTAGCTGGTTCGATTCCTGGGTGTGGGAAGCGTATTAAGAAAAAAAAAAAAATGCAATTTCGTTAGTTTAAAAAAAATAAAGGAATGTTTCCTTTCAGTAAAATGAGCTAAAGAAAAGATTTAAGATTTAAGATTTAAGGTAGATTTAAGATAGGGCCCATAGATTTTTTTCACCTGTATAATGTTACCATAGACCGGTCACGCAGACTAGAATACTTTCGTAGTATATTTTATCATGTTGGTGCCACTGTTTGATCTGTCATAAAGGTTAAGTCTATAATGTTAATATTTATTTTAATGCAGATAGTAATTGTGTAAGTTTATATTTTGTAGTTAAGGCGCTACTCGGAAAAAGTATGGACTTTTTGATATAAAACTATAGCATGGTTACAGTTGTTATAAATCTGGTAATAACATATATACTACTTCATACCTTTATCTAGATTCGTATAGTTTCAATAACACGATTTTATGATTTTGCCTCGACACTTTTTCTTTTCGAAAAGACCTCTAAAAAATACGATAATTCAAGATTATTCTTAAATGGGGTTACTTACGCTATTGGAAATTGGTTTAATAAGTGGACACCTATAATATTTAGGATCGTATAAAAGCATTTTTTTTTAAATCGCTGTAGTTTTTTAATACGAAGTGATTTTGTGTTTTTTTTTTGCCTAATCTGCAAAATCAGTCTCGCTCCCGTGCGCGTCGTTTTCTCATTGCTATCTCGCTTCCGCATATATTTTTCGAGTATCGCCTTAAACAATAATCATTATTTGCTGTGCCGGTTAACACGACGGTTTTGGGACAAACCTGTCCTTTTTTTGTGTTACTTTGACGTATTCTATTGTCGTGTTTGTCTCAAATAAATATAACTTACTTTCTTTCTTTCAAATGAAATACCTGTTAATGTTTTATTATTTGTGATAACACATTTTCTAATTATATCTATTCCTTTTTCAAATAAAGCTTAATAAAAAAACTTTACTGGTCAGCCGGTATGTTCCCCCGACTGTACGTGTTATATGATTCGTGCTTGTTCGTGTTTCGTCGTCACCTGTCGGGTCCATGGCGCGGTTGTCGCGGTCAGCCCGCGGCGGACGGTAGGGCTCCGGCCGGTACTCGGGCTCCTCCCAGCCCGCGTAGTTAGTGTATGTATGTGTCGGGTGTGTTCGGGTGTGTTCGTCACCTGTCGGACCCGTTGGCCAAGCGGTAGGGCTCCGGTACTCGGGCTCCTCCCAGCCCGCGTTGTTAGTGTATGTATGTGTCGGGTGTTCGGGTGTGGTCGTCACCTGTTGGACCCGTTGGCTAAGCGGTAGGGGGCTCCGGTACTCGGGTTCCTCCCAGCCGCGTTGTTAGTGTATGTGTGTGTCGGGTATGGTCGTCAATTGTCGGGTCCGTTGGCCATGCGGTAGGGCTCCGGTACTCGGGCTCTTCCAGCCGCGTCGTTGGTGTATGTATGTGTCGCGTGTGTTCGGGTGTGGTCGTCACCTGTCGGGCCCGTTGGCCAAGCGGTAGGGCTCCGGTACTCTAGCTCCTCCCAGCCATGTTGTTAGTGTATGTATGTGTTCGTGCGACGTTTTAGATTATTTATTGTGTAAAAACAATCATGTAAACGGTAAGGACATATTGTAAATATCGTTACTTCTGTTAAAGCTGGCAAGTTTTCTGCGCCTGTTCTTCTTGTCGAATATAAAAGTCTTGAAAAAGTAGTAGGAAAATATTGACGATTCAAACAAATTTAACTATGTACTCACCCCGGGTTTGTATAACTTACTAGCGGATTGTTTTGGCTACGGACAGTTAAATTTAATTTCGAACTATGGTGGTCAAACGCCTGCCCAGTCATTATTGAAAAAAAAATTGACAATTCTTATATTGAAAATATGTTAAAATATAAAATATAACAATCCGTTTGTAAGTTATTTCATCCGCCTGGTTCCCGTTCCCGTGGGAGTATGGAGATAAAAGTATTCTATGTTCATAACCAGGCTATCTACTATCTGTGTACCAGATTTCATCCAAATCCGTTCAGTAGTTTTCAAGTTTATTCATTGCAAACAAACAAACTCTTTATAGTCAAAGTCAAAGATTTTTATTCAAATAGACTTATAGATAAGTACTTTCGAATAGTCCAACAATTTTTTTTCCCTACCAGCCAATCTTTTAACTGATAAGAAGAAAACATCAGCTTTAACAGAAACAACAACATTTACAATGGAACATAGTATTAGTATAGACATAAACCCAGGGTAAGCCAAATTAATAAAAATTATTTGTTTATATGCACCTGTCGGGCCCGTTGGCGCGGTTGTCGCGGTTGTCGCGATTGTCGCGGTTTTCGCGATTGTCGCGGTCGGCGCGCGGCGGGCGGTAGGGCTCCGGCCGGTACTCGGGCTCCTCCCAGCCTGCGTTGGGCATATCGCGCACCATGATGCGACCCGAGCCGATACGGCGACCTGCTGTGTTTGAAAAAATAACATAGCTATAGCGAAAATGTGTCGTAAGAAAGCTACTTAATTACTTAATTCGACGTGTCCTCATAGGTCTCTGTAGCATAATTGGTTAGTGCATTGGGCCGGACTCCCAAGGATGCGGGTTCGAATCCCGTCAGGGCGACATGAGACTAGTTGCTTTTTTCTAGTATATTTTCTTGTTTAATATTTATCACATAAAAACAGCATTGTAAAATGCAAAATTAAAAAGTTATAACTACTTACAGATATTTTACTTCAAGACATATTTTAAGACATAGGTTTTAGTGCGCAGGGGCACTAAAACCGCCTTCTACGCCAGAGGTCCCGTGTTCGATCCCCGGACAAGACAAATATTTGTGTGCATGAACATGTCTATTTTTCTTGGTCTGGGTGTTTAATATGTATATTAATTAAGTATGTATTAACTAAAAAAAAGAACATTATAAGTATGTTTATCCGTTATCTAGTATCCATAACACAAGTTCTTCATGATACTTAACGTGGGCTAGATAATTGGTGTGATTGTATGCAAATATTTATTTATTTATATCTACAAATATATAACAACAAAAGTTAACTACCATAAGCTAGAAATAAAACGATCAGTGTTAGAATAATATTATGCATGAGATGTCATATAGACACTGTATGCAACGCTATACAATGCATGTTTAGTCTTCATTCACGCACCACCTGTGGCTGCTAAACTAATATAGGTCTGAGAGGAAAAGAAAAAGCCACCAAGACTTTTTCTTAGCATTCAAGCCCATCATCAGACCATATTTGACGTTTTTATGTGCAAGATTATGATCGACACTTAGGGCAAAACGATCTTCTCAGGATGGCCGCGTATAGGTCAGTTACCGAAAGCTGGCGCGTTATCAGTACTCACACTTAGAGATGGGCAAAGGACTGGGTTTAAGCCGGACCACTGCATTTAAAATAAAAACCCACATTCTGTGTTATAGATTTTTTTTTAAGTTTTTTTTATTTCTATTGATATTTCAATTGTGACGTTGCTATGGAAACAATTTCTTTTTAAATCAATACCCAAAATATTCTAAGGCCGAAAAATTTCATATTTTTTAGATTTTATTTAGTTCAACATAAATGGTCTATGGGCGTTAACTGGGTTTGAACCCAGCAGTGGGGTCAAAATCGGGTCCTTTGCCCATCTCTACTCACACTAATGCGATTTCAGAAAACGAATAGACAAATACAAAAAGTTCACTCTCTAGTAGCAAAAGCAAAACAATAACTGTCTCTATCATACTCGTAAGTTTGACCGCACGCGATAGAGACAGACAGAGGACCATGCAGTGCAACGTCACAACGCGCACTTATTCACAGATACTACGTGTAAATGTGTTTAACGTGTCAGTTTTAGTTAACCGAGCTGTATAGCGGCACCGAACACTGGGGCAATGGCCGAGCGACATGTGGCCTGGGGAAGGAGCAGACGCTCGAAATCTGAACCTGCTTCAGCGTAAGAAGACCTGCCCCCTTGTTCACAAACATTCGGGAACGTCCCGATGACGGAATATGTGTGTTGTAGCCGTCGTAGGAAAATTAGATAAATCGAATTTTCGTGAAAATCCTAGGGATAAACACAGATTATTAGACAACGGTGACGACATTTCTCAATCTTAAAAGAATAAGAGTTGGACACCAAGAAAAAATCAAGCCAATCAGAGCGAAGGATATTCAACGTTACAAACGTAGGTAATAGGCTATTTGACAGGTTTTGA
Source organism: Chrysoteuchia culmella (assembly GCA_910589605.1). Classification (NCBI taxonomy): domain Eukaryota; kingdom Metazoa; phylum Arthropoda; class Insecta; order Lepidoptera; family Crambidae; genus Chrysoteuchia; species Chrysoteuchia culmella. The sequence goes on from OU342659.1 coordinate 18,494,805, forward strand.
AAATCCATTTTATATAATGTAGTGGAGTTTAAGGAACCCAGTAAAAGTTGTTTCTTTTAATTCTGGTACATATTTGCTGAAAAATATCAAATTAAAAATTCAATATTTAAATAGCGCGCCAAAACGCTACTTTGACAATATGGCGCTGCAATGGGTTCGGTGACGTCACTTGCCTGTATTCTGCATATCATCCACATACGTAGGCAAACGAGGTTTACAAGCAGGTGACGTCATTATAAACTAGACGAATCAGGAGCGTTTTGTGTCACGTGACAAAACGTTTAAAAAATGCATTTTTATTTACGGATTTTTAAATAAATTTATAATTATTTTCAACTAACGTTAATAAAAAACCATTTTTAAACTCATAATTTATACTGATAACAGTAATTGACACTTTATTTTTCGCATTGTCAAATAGCCTATTTGAGTTTTCTCAGAAACGTGAATGCAGTTTTATATTTCTCAAAAATTGAAGGATGGCTTCCTAAGAACGTTTTCATGTAGCTACATCGGTTAAGGTACCTGCCCTTACTGCCCTGTTTTAAATTTCCATCCTGTATATGCATAATACGTGAGAATTGCAGTATTTTTATTGGTGATATTTTTAATTTGAGTAATCGCATACGAAAACCTATTGATTCGCTTACATAGATCATCGACATGTGCATACCAATTTATCTTATCATTAATAGTGACACCCAAAAATTTGGTATTAGAACCGTCATCTTTGTCTAATTATTATCCGTGTTTTCGAAATATCCCTAGGAATTTCGCGAAAATTCTATTTCTCAACCTATCTAGGACATAAAGACCAGAATCCAGGATTCGAATCCGATTCTGTTGTAGAACGGTTATGAATCAGGAGTCAGATTCAGTAATGCGCGGTGTGTATATACAATGCGACAGTCACCCACCCTGGTCGGACTTGGCTTGCGCGGGCTGCAGCGGCGATTCGGGCTGCGTGCGCTGCTGAAGCCCTGCAGCCCCAAGTGAAGGATAGCCGCTGAGGCGACAGCACGATGAATCGGTGATTGTACTCTGTTGACCATAGTCCTGTATGTATATAGTGTACTTACCCTGGTCGGGCTTGGCTTGCGCGGGCTGCAGCGGAGATTCGGGCCGCGTGCGCGCCACGTGGGGCGGCGCGGGCGCGGGGGCTGCTGGAGCCCCGCAGCCCGAGGTGAAGGACCGCCGCTGAGGCGACAGCACGATGCCCCCGCCAGGGGAGCCTTCCTTGCGGACCCGTTCGCGAGGGTCCGCAGAACGACGCTCCCGATCGCGCCCGTACACGCCCTGATGCCAAAGAAGACGTCATGCTATTCAGTCCCGAACAAATCAAACCAGAATTTCATAAAATAATTTGGCAAAATGCGTTATTCCAATTCCACTTTATGAATTGTTAAAAACTGATTTCAATGTTTATTTATTTATTTATTTATTTACACACACAAAACTTATAACTATCATTACAGGCACTATGTAACCCAATGCGATAGTTACAGCATTCTTGTTACCATTTATGATAATGACTACATTTAACTTACAACCTATGACTTATAATAACAAAGTATCCAAGTAGCTAATTTTGTGAATTCACTCAGAGAACAAATGAACAAATCCGTTTCTTTATCGATAAGGTTGACAGTGCGAAAGGCGCGCGACAGTGGGGACTCGCGTAGTAAGTTGGTGCGAGCTCTAGGCACCACAAGTAGATTAGGTCGGCGCCTTCGCCCTCTGTATTCATTGGGAACACAAATACGCATCATCCCTAAGACTTCCGCATTATTTATCTTGCCCCTAAGAACTGTAAAGAGATATGTAACCAGTCTGAGTTCTCTCCTTACACTAAGTTGGTTGTACCCTACCATACCCAAAACGAATAACGTTGGGTACTGCAATGGGTAGAACGGGTAAACTCCGTACAGCTTTAAGTATAAGTACCTCACAAATTTGTTCTGTACCCTTTCCAACATAAGGTTGTATTTTTGCTCATGAGGGGCCCAGATCATAGCATTAAATTCTAAATTACTCCTTACTAATGTATTATACAAGGCTATTACGGCTTGTACATTTGTGAAATTGTTTACCGTTCGCAACATAAACCCCAGTGTTCTATAAGCTTTTTTGCAAATGTCAGTTATGTGTACCTTAAAAGTTAAATCAGCTGTAAACTTAACGCCTAAATCCCTAACTTGCACCACCCTACTTATAGGCGCTCCACTAATATTATAGGGGTAATCTATGGGGGTCTGTTTGCGTGTAAAAGAAATGTTGTTATTATGGATGGGTACAACTATGTGAAAACAGACAAAAATAAAATATGGGTGTAGAAGTAAGTATAACTAAGGAACTAAAGAGGAGCAATGCTTTTGAAACCTCGCACAATGTCGCTTTTAACAAGACGTCCCACCGAGTTATATGGCAGTTGGGGCTCGCTAGTCACCCCTCTCACCCCGCAAACCCACCACGATTGCTCTGTCAAAACATGTCTGTATGGAAGAGAAGATAGGTAGACTGTGGTAAGCCAGCAGTAAGTAGTAGGAAATAAGTGAGTAGATGTAAAATTCCTGTAGCATGTAGAGAAGAAAGGTGTGCAGAACAAACGGTCTTAAATTACAAGTTACAAGTTCAAAAATTGTCACACTGACCTTATGGTTTTCATTGGGCGCATCTCCTCTCCCTCCTTTATCTTCTTCGTTGGGAGAATCGGACCGTCTCTTCAAAACACTGCAACAAACAAAACAATAACTTCGACCTTCACATTACGTTAACTCCTCTTATATGTTAAAGTGCCAGTCAGGCCAATAGCACCGTGACATTGGAGTGGCCGTTCCTGCCTCAATATTCAATAAGGCTGCCCTTAGATGGACAGAACGCATTGCAGTATCCGCGCACAGTACTCGCGTCTGCTTGCAAAACTGTATGCATTTCATCATAGATACTAACAGCACACTATTCGTAACTCACCGTCCACCCAAAACCTGGCGAAACCTTTAGGTTATGCAGCCAGCGTAGCATGCGCATCGCGACTTGCTGTCGACGGTTATCTCGCGATGTCTGTTCCGATATGAGCATATCAGTACGGTGTGAGCGGGACAGACAACACGCTAGCGCGAGAAAAATGTCGAGAAAGCTTTATCGAGGTGCTCATGCTACACATACAGGTCGAAGCAGTGGAATGGCACTCCCCTCCGTCAATTGGGCGGTTCCAGCCATCTGATGCAGCTCAAGACGTCGAGAAAGAGAACAAGAAGACCACTCACAGCGCAAGCACCTCGCAGCACGCAAACGCGTTCTTGACGTGCGGCGAGTGGCGTAAACACAGCAGCTCCTCACGTGTGTACATCAGCTCTCCTTAGTCATCACGCTGCAGGGCGAATTAAGAAGAACACACTCAAGTCACGGGGCGCAAGAATCTCACAGCCCACACCCTTCCACTGTATTAGGTTGTGACATCTGATGGCAGCCTAAGAAAGAGAAGAACAAGAAGAACACTCACAGCGCAAGAGCCTCACAGCCCTCCCCCTTGTTGAGTAGTGACATCTAATGGCAGCCTAAGAACAAAAAGACCACTCACAGTGAAAGAGCCGCGCAGCCGGCAAACGCATTTTCCAAGTTCCGCTTGACGTGCGGCGAGTTGCGCAGACGCAGCGCAACTCGCGCAACTGTTGTGTGGTATCGTCAGATGGTAGCCTAAGACGTCGATAAAGAGGAGACCAAGAAGAACACTCACAGCTCAAGAGTCTCGCAGCCCGCACCCCTCTCCCTTTGTTGAGTGGTGACATCTGATGGCAGCTTAAACGGCGAGAAAGGGAACAACAAGAAAAACACTCAGTTACAGCGCAAGAGCCTCGCAGCCCTCACCCCTTGTTGATTGCGGCCTAGAGACGTCGTTCGTATTAAAAGAAACACTCACAGTGCAAGAGCCTCGCAGCCAGCAAACGCGTTCTCCAAGTTCCGCTTGACGAGCGGCGAGTTGCGCAGACGCAGCAGCTCCTCGCGTGTGTACGTTAGCGTGCGGCGCGCCGGGCCCACCGCCAGCACCGCCGGGTCGCCGCCGCGGTTCGCGCACTCCTCGTCGCCTGGGGAAAGAATTTTACCGCGTTAATTAATGAGTCGGCGTGCAATAGCAACCGCAGTTGCTATGGTGATACGTGACTTATCGCTGTCGCGTTGCTGTTGCAAAGATAGGTAATAGCCCCGCTGTTAATCATTTGATAGTTCGTTGGTTAGGTCCTAAGGAGGTCCTAGGTTTTAGAGGTTAAAACATAATAGTCTCCTGAAATGTCGGTATGTATTTGATAAAGCCAGAGGTTACTATGAAGCTGATATTCTCGTACACAACGCCTGCCCGAGTTGAAGAAGAGAATGCATAAATTAGCATTATTGTTTTGAGTATGAACCACATGAACTATGTACGAATTGTATGTGTCGCAGGATAATTAGTTAAATCGAGTTTTCGCGAAAACCCTAGGGATATTGCGAAAACATGCATAATTAGACAATAAATAATGAAATATTTTTTTCTCCCAATCACACCAATTAAGCTAGCCCCAAAGTAAGCACTGTAAGGCTTGTGTTATGGGATACTAGGGTAATGGATATAAATACATATAATTATACATATATAAGTATTTATGTGTAGAAATATATATAAACGTTCATGACTCAGGTACAAACGCTCGTATTCATCATACAAACATTTCCCCGACCGATTCGAACCCGGGAATGTTGTTGACATTTCTCAATCATACTGAAAAAAGATAAGATTTTTTGCGAAAACACGCGAAAATTCTATTTATGAAATCATCATACGACATATGCAAGACAAGAGAAAAAAAAATCGATCCATAAGGAAAGAGAAGTTTACACCACTTGCATTAATTGTATTTAAGCAAATTCAAGGAGACCTTTTTTAAAAACCCGCCAAAATTAAATCACCACTAGGGCGGTTACAACCCGATACTCGGGTTCGTCGATCGACGAAAAATTCCAAATTATGCGAAAATCTTTAATTGCAGTTTGTGATCATCACGTTTAACATTTTGTATATTTTATAGTTTTCGGAACAAATAGACTCGAGTACCTTTAATTTGATACCTTACTCGGCCGCGTACTACGCGCCAAAGTCCCTATCGAGTCGTCACAAATTTTGCGAACCTGAATTAAGTATATAGATAGATATAAACTAATAGAACATAAATAAACAGTTTAATACGTAATTTTCACTTTTTTAAGACAAAATAAATATGTTTACATTTTTGTAAAATCATACCACTTGTTTTGGTGGCAGGCAGGAAACGGTGAGCGGTCATTATCATACAGACAATAGTTCAACATGGCTCTAAAGGTCAACGACCTACTAACATCTGATAGCTCAGTCTGACCGCGACTTTACGATTTGGTCGTCTATTTTGCATCCATATCAATATGCTAAAGTTAATATTAATACTGAATCCTACTCTCTATATTAATAAAACAAAGGTGGGTTATTATTTTTTATTATAACTGGGCAGGATTTGACCACCATCGTGCTTAATAAACAGGATCTGCCCCCTAATTGTCTAATTTCTAAATCTATCACAATCCCTTTCAAAGGTATTTTGATTGTGATTGTGATAGTGATTTATGGAATTGTGTAACTTCAGCCGCAATCCCATTCGGAACGAATGATGTTTTAAATGACACTTCATTTGATACTTCTCCATACATTTAAAAGATATTACCGCGTGACACTTTGCTTAGACAGTTCAATTTCGTTTTTTCGATACCTTTCAAAACGCGTCCCTATCACAATCCCTTTCAAGTGTCAAATAGTGACGTCCTGAAGCATGTAAATATCTTTCAAATGACGAATTGAAAGGGATTGCGATAGATTTTAAAATTAGTCAATTAGCCCCATGTCTGGTGTAATTACACCATTTATAACTCAAGAATACTTGGACAGATTTGGATGAAATTTAGCACACAGATAGTTTATAGCATGGCATAGCATAACATTATAGCAGGTGAAACCGCGGTTAGCTACTAGTATCATAATTCATACTTCCTAATATTATAATTCTGTTAGACATTCAGCTTTTCTGTTACACATTCAGCTGTCAAAAAAATAAATAAAGGTGCCAATTGAAAATCAGCGTCGGGTCTCGCTGATCGCGCAAACCCGACATTATGCTGAATTGAAAATCAGCGTCGGGTCTCGCTGATCGCGCAAACCCGACATTATGCTGAATTGAAAATCAGCGTCGGGTCTCGCTGATCGCGCAAACCCGACATTATGCTGAATTGAAAATCAGCGTCGGGTCTCGCTGATCGCGCAAACCCGACATTATGCTGAATTGAAAATCAGCGTCGGGTCTCGCTGATCGCGCAAACCCGACATTATGCTGAATTGAAAATCAGCGTCGGGTCTCGCTGATCGCGCAAACCCGACATTATGCTGAATTGATGCCAATTGAAAATCAGCGTCGGGTCTCGCTGATCGCGCAAACCCGACATTATGCTGAATTGGTGCCAATTGAAAATCAGCGTCGGGTCTCGCTGATCGCGCAAACCCGACATTATGCTGAATTGGTGCCAATTGAAAATCAGCGTCGGGTCTCGCTGATCGCGCAAACCCGACATTATGCTGAATTGGTGCCAATTGAAAATCAGCGTCGGGTCTCGCTGATCGCGCAAACCCGACATTATGCTGAATTGGTATCCTATTTTGACGCAGCCGTTAGATTAGTATTTTTTTTCTTCTTTCCTTTCATAATTTGTTAAGCATGTTTCTAATGTCTGTGTCAAATAAATATATTTTCTTTCTTTCTTTCTTAAATGCGACAGTTTGTGAGGGAAGATGCTTGTTACTCTTTCACACAAAAACTACTGAACCGATTTGGATGAAATTTGACACACAGATAGTAAACAGACTAGATTAAAACATACGACACTTTTCAACCCGATATTCCTATGGGAACACCACGCGTTTGAAACCGCGGGCGGCCGCTTAGTACTATAAATGTGAAAGTTGGTGAGGATGTTTGGGTCAATATTTGTTACTCTTTCATGTAAAAACTACCGAAGCGATTTGGATGAAATTTGACACACAGATAAAAGATATCAAGAATCAAGAATCAAGAATATTTATTTGCGAGCATTCACAGTACAAAAGTTGACAAATAAAAAAAATGTGTGGCGCTTAAGTGATGCACCAGATACTGGCATGCAAACAGTACAGATAGAATGACGCTTTAAATAATAATAAAAAAAATAGCCTGGATAAAAATATGCTACATAAAAAATAGCCTGGATTAAAATATGCTACTTCTATCACGATATCCCGACGGGAACGGGAATCATGCGGGTGAAACTGCTAGAACTAGTAATATTAAAAATGTGAAAATTTTGATGTTTGTTACTCAATCATGCAAAAACGGCTTAACACATACTATATTTTTTCTGTTTTTGTTTGTATTGTTTTATTGTTGTAGTTATGTAGTAAGTTTTTTTTGTTCTTGTTTTATGTTGTTTTTATCCGTGTATATGTCAATAAAATATTTTTCTTTCTTTCTTTATTTCTAACAGATTTGGATGAAAATTGGCACAAAAATAATTTATAAGTAGCCTGGATTAAAGCATTTTATTTGTTTATTATTTATGGAAATCTAATATTGGTGAGGCTATTTAATATTGGAGAACAATATAGACTACGATTTATAAATAAATTTGGAAGGGGGTGAAATAGATCACGATATGTAGGTACTATGCCGTTCAAGAACAGGATGAAACATGCGCCATTCTGTGACGTCATTCTGTCAAACTAACTTCACTCTAGTACGGTATGCAAAAAAAAATCAAGGAAAATAAAATTAAAAAACATAATTTATTTTTTGTAATGTAAGCCGAATTTACATGGCATACAATTATATCGCGACACTAAAAAGTTTCGTGAACTATCATCCTGCGTGACAATAGCTTCGTAATATAAATTAGATTTTAACAAAGTCCTATTCTATAAAAAAAATAGTGTTACATCGTACCATAGTAAATAGTTTAAAATATAATAATAAGTATAAAAATTGCATTGAAAAATGCAAAAATTAAAAAAAAACATAAATTACATATTGGCAGTTGCATCTTAATCGATCGTTAAACACCTGAAAAGATGTTTCTTTCGAATGCAAGGATATTCCTAGCATTGATGTGACAACGCTGGCCTACAGCGTATTAAAAATATAAAAGTATTGGAGAATTTCGACGGTGGTTCGCAAGTCTCGGTAGCTCAGCGGTTAGAGCAACGGACCGGATTTCCAAAGGTCGCGGGTTCGATTCCCGTCTGAGAATTCACTTGTGGCCGAGTTAATTTTTTCCAATAATTTTCTATTAAAAATTTACCATAGTGTTACATCGATTAATTAATACATTTTTTGCACAGGTACTTTCGCTTCTGAAGTTAGCCAACAGCCCGTCCTATTCTTATTTAAATGGCATAATATGGTATGGGGGACTGAAACAGTCCACGTCTGAGAAAATCACGATAAGTCCGCAGATTAATTCCTATAACAGGGTAAAAAAATCGGCCAAGTGCAAGTCGAACTCGCACATGAAGGGTTTCGTCTCTCACCCAAGGTTGCCTGGAAGAGATTGCTACGTAGCAATAAGGCCGCCTATTGCGTGTTCCTCTTTTATGTCATTTTCTCTGTATGCGTTTGTTTTTGTATCGTGTGTAATAAAGTTTCTATTATTATTATTGCCAAAATGCCATTATAATTTTTCGTCTACAAAAATACCTTTGTTTTTCATAGTATTTGTATGAATGACAAAGTTGAAAAATTTGAAAAATTTGGTTATAGTTGTGAAAATGTGCTATAGCTCTGAAACTACTAAATATATTTCGTTCAAACCAATTTTCGTTGAAAGTTTTTATAAAGATCTACTACAGCATATATTTTTTTTTTATATTTTTCACTTTCTTATTTTGAAAGTTAGAGGACACACATTTTGCTACTTTGAAAGTGTATATCATTCAAATGGTTGACTTTGAGAAAAAACTGTTTTAGGAACCTCAATGTAATTTTTAAAGACCTATCTAAAGATACCCACACATATAGAATTTGATGAAAAAGAAAATCAGTTTCAGTGCCATGTATATTTTTTTTTTAACCCTAAAGCGGTTTACAGAATACATCTACCTACCAAGTTTCAACTATGTAATCCTCATAGTTTTGGAATAAAGTGGTTGTAACATACATCGGACAGACAGACATGACGAATCTATAAAGGTTCCATTTTTTGCCATTAGGCTACAGAATCCTAAAAAGAGGAAGTAAAAATCGGAATAAATTTTCGCTGGTACTAATCAATAGTCACCGTCACAGTTACAGACTTCCCGTTTCTGCTACAAGTAGGTACAGAGGATGATGCTAAATATAAAAAAAAACCCTCACAAATATTGCTTAACCCTCTCCTTTCGACTACGTAACGATAGTGGAAGAAAAACATTGCAACAACCACACCGACAATGGTATAAGTTTACCATCCATCGGCATAGGCGCAATATAAGAGGTTAATTACAAGGTCAGATTAGTTTAGTACCAGATTGTCATCTCATAACTATAATGCTTATTACACTATTCCTTTTTGTAGAAAATCTAATTAGGAACACTCTAATTAGGAAGTTGGAACTTGGCGATCACAGTATCCTAACTAAATTGGACAGATATCTCAATATATCGAAGACTAGCGGATCCTCGCGGATCCTCGCTGTTTTACCCGCGTGGTGCCCGTTCCCGTGGGAATATCGGGATAAAATATAGCCTATGTCACTCGGGAGAAATGTAGCTTTCTAATGGTCTAAGAATTTATTAAATCGGTCCAGTAGTTCCTGAGATTAGCGCGTTCAAAAACTCATCAGCTTTTTAATAAAGTATAGATTCGTAAATTTCCTAAAAATTGGATTGGTGTAATAAGTGCTTTAAGCTCAAGATCACCGGCCTATTGTCTAATCGCCCAATTATTTAGTTATCGCAGTGGTATGCACAACAAAGCGTTGAACTAGGTACATACTTCGGGACACTTCGGAGCGTCTACGACAAAAATAACATCACCGCGATGCAAGCGGGCCCAAGGTCGCACGGCAACATTACACTTTTACTCAGACGCGGCGTAATAGGGCATAGTAACTTTGCAATGAATTTAACACTTAAAAGTTAATTTGTTTACACATCCCAACTGTTTCAGAATGTCTGTGTATGCTTCTAGGGGCAAAAGACAAGGTAGAATTTATTTATGATTTTGAATTTCTGCATTTTTCAATGCTATTTTATATTTATGATTAATTTTTAAATAGAACAATATTGGAATAAATCAACTCGGCCACAACTGAATTCTCAGATGGGACTCGAACCCACGACCTTTGGAAATCCTGTCCAATGCTCTAACCACTGAGCTACCGAGACTTGCGGCCCACCGTCGAAATTCTCCAATACTTTTATATATTTATTTTAATACGCTGTAGGGCAGCGTTGTTGATTTAACGATAAACCATCTGAAAAGATGTTTTTTTCGTTTTTTCCTAGCATTGATGTAACAAAGCCTACGTGTTAAAAAAATATAAAAGTATTGGAAAATTTCGATGGTCCGCAAGTCTCGGTAGCTCAGTGGTTAGAGCATTGGACCGGATTTCCAGAGGTCGTGAGTTCGAGTCCCATCTGAGAATTTACAAAGTATCTTGTTTTATTTTGCATTTACAATGCTATTTCTATAAATGATACATTTGAAACCAACAAATCTACTTACTAAAAAAAATCAACTTGTCTCATATCGCCCAGTCATGACTTGAACGTGCGGCCTTTAGGAGTCCAACCCAATACCCATTGAGCTACCGAGACTTTTATACACGCGTCAACCACGGAACGTAGTTGAGAGTTTTATGTAGAATAATTTAAATAGATCGATCCCTTAGATTGTATTGCAAAAAAATTTAAATGGGAAATAAATGGAACTAAAAGTAGCGGACAAAATAGCCTTTAGTACTACGGGAATACGAACAATAGTCCCCCCATTCAATGCCTTTCAAAACAATAAATCAATTTCTTTCACATTAGCATTCGGTATGACTGACCATCGGCAAAAACGGACTCGTTGCATTCGGATTTTACACAATGACTTCATATCGTAGCGTACTAATGAAACATTTCAATTAAATATGTAAAATTAGCGGGTACTTTGTGAACAAAATTAACTATCATTTAGTTAATTTTAAACCTTTCAGGCGGTTCCCGGATTATGAGACACAATCGATATTCCATTGTTCCCTGGACACCGGTGTCCGAGTCGGATTTGATGAATTAATAGCAATAAGATATTTGATCACCCACGAAACCCGGTCAAATAGATCAAGGTAGCACTGGAGGGATAAAGACAACTATAAATATCTGTTCGAGAACTTTCTATGAAGTCCAGTGTAAAGTCACTTACGCCACGAGACTCGCTTCACCCTCTTGGTGGGCGGCGCCACGCTGACGTCCGGCGGAAGCTCCGACGGAACCTTCCTCAGGGCGCTCTGGTACCGAAGCAGGAACGCGTGCACAGCACATTTCACCGGAGACAATACTTTATCGGTGCCGAGAGTCACCGAGCCGAGGGTCGCGGAGGCAGCCGAACCTTTGCGCGCGCGCCTCTGGGCCGATCGGCTGCCGGCCCTACGCCTCCTCCTCCTACCTTTCTTCAGCACGTCGCCAGCGGGCACAGACACTTCTTTGCTCACCATGACGCGACAACAAAATGGCGGCAAACGAATTCAAACAACTTAACCTAACTTTACAACTAAACTTACAAAAAGATAAAATGGTAAATACGATTTAAAACGAAAATAAAATTATATTTTTAACCCTAACTTAAAACTACTGGTAGTCAATGAAACGCGAACACACGAAGTTACGTAATTTCAACGGTGCGGCTGAGATACGTAGCAAGAAATCGCAACGGGGATGGTATGAGCAAAATAGTCAAAGGAGTAAACAGCAAGTTTCGCTCCGAAACGGTCGCGGGATCGAAAGCGTACGAACGCGTCTCAAGGACTGAGGTCATTCGATGTCGGTTGGACGCCGACGTGCGTTGCGACTACCCTCATTTACTTTATCACGCGATTTTATTTCGACGTACCCTGTTTCTAAAAATATCAACATGTTAAATTCAACGAAATGCGTAAAGCAATAATCAATTCACATAATAATCATTTGATAATGCAGTCTCGTTTTTTCATAAGTACATATACCAGATCGCTTTACTTAATACCTTACTTTCCAAGACGTACATTTTGCGCTAACGTATCTCACCATTACACCTAATTTTCAAACATTTAATACAAGTCAATATGAGCAAATGTGAAAGCAACTCTCTTCCATTGACAAGTAACACACATAACAAATTAACAACAGGTAACTGTATGTATGTTCATTCGCGAGGGGAAACACAGGGGCGCGCACTTGACCTTCAGAACCCTCAGCGTACACCCCTCTGAATGATATCGACTCACACAATTGCAGGGAAGCGAATCGGATGCATAAAGCTTTGTTTATATCTAGGGCAATCATGAAAATTCGGCCTAAATACAGGAGAATGGTCAATTAATTATTTTGCTAGGTTTGTCAACATTTATATGATTTATATATTTTAAGATAAGAAACCGCCATTATATTAATTGTATAAAGATTATGGAAGAGTAAATAAAGAAATAAATGTATGTATGATATATTGTTGTCAACATAGGTATTATCGAATCTAATACTAAATTCCTGGTAAACTTTGGGGGGTTTGATTTATTGTAGACCAAAATAAACGAATTTGATAAATAGACCAGGGATTCCCAAATGATTTTGGATAAGAGACTCCTTTATCCAAAAAAACCCCTAAAAAACCTAAAAATACGGACAATTACAACTTAGTTCGTGGAAATATAGCGCGTTTGATATCCGTAAAAGTTGTTTTATTTCAATGAACAGTGCGCGCCAAAACATAAGATGTACGTAGCTAAATTCCTTTAAAAATCCTATTTCTAGTTTTTTCCTATTGATACAAAATACTTACTACTTTAGGAACTGCAGTTGGTTAATGTGAGTAGGTAAACTTGACATCATTTTCTCATAATTTATCAAAATAAATAGACATAAAGTTCAGTAAATATCAGTGTAATTAATCATAATCCTGACTATAATAATATTATAAATGAGAGTGTGTTTGTTTGTCCTTTCTTCACGCCTTAACTAAGCAACCAATTAACTAGATTTTTGGCATAGTTAGTTGAAAGGACGAAGAGTAACATAAGCTACTTTTTTATCCCGATATTCCCACGGAAACGAGGGCCACGCGGGTGAAACCGCGGGCGGAAGCTAGCTAGTCAGTTTATAATACGAAAAGATGCAAGCTATATCAGTAATTTCTTATAAAGTGAGCTTTCTATTAATAAAATATTTTTTATATTTTATTACTTCTTTCAAATATTTCTTCCTACATAAAATGTTATGGTTATATAAACTTAGAAACTGTTATCATCAGCCCTTTTAGTGTGCCCACTTCTGGGGCACTGGCCTTCTTTGGCTTTTTCTTTACAGACTATTAGGGCGTGAAAAATGGGCAAACAAACACACTTTTGCATCTAAATATTATTATTCAACAGGCAGGCAGTTGATACATCTGAACCCCGACCGCCTAACGGTATAGCTTGTGCTATTGCTATAGCTATCGATTTTTCAAACCCCCTACAAGGGCTCTCGCTGACGCTATTACTTTCATACTAAAAATGCAATAGTGAATCCAGTAGATGAATAGAAATATGTAGGAATTAGCCAAAAACACTATCTTTGAAGGGTTTTATGAGAGTTTGAAGTTTGATAGCCATAGCAATACCACACGCTATACCGTTAGGCGGTCGGGCCGCTGGTATTAATTATGATTTTAATTCCTTGGTCAAGTTTGGTGATTTCTAATATTTATATTTTCTCGAGTTTCATTTTAACAAATTAATTCTATGAATTGAAGTCAGCCTTTTATATTTTCATAGAAGTATCTCTACTGCTGCTTACAAAAAACAGGTTACACTCTGGTACCCTCGGAGTGGAAAAAGAGAGGGTGTCAACTGATATAGGTGGACAAAATCCAGCTCACATTGGGACCTTACTGGACAAGAGTTGCAAACGATAGAGGGCAATGGGAAAAGTTGGTTCTCCAACTCTTGACGAAGGCCTATGCCAAAAGGCACATAGAAATAAGACACTCAATTTAAAAATATGAATGTAAAACAGTAGTGTGTAAAAATTTATAAATAAAAGGCATTATTATTATCGCTACTGCTGTCATGAGAATGTCATAACTTGTCAGGTATTGGAAAATGAAGTCAAAGTCAAAGATTTTTATTCAAATAGACTATAGATATGTGCTTTGGAATAGTCCAATTTTTTCCCCCTTACCAGCCATTCAGGACATCTTTTAACTGATAAGAAGAACGACCGCAAGAAAGTTATTAGCTCTAACAGAAACAACAACAATTACAATGGAACATGTTGTTGCCAAACACATTTACAATCTTAAAATATATTCAATATATAGGAAAATTTTCTCAAACTGTGAGACACACTGTGAGTAATGAGACACAATACATATTTCATTGTTGTGAGATCACCAGTGGACTTGTGCTAGACGAGATATTTAACATTCAGCATATTTTCAATTCTTATATTATTATTTATTATTTAATACCACATACAAGTGAGCAGAAAACTCTTTCCTTTAGATGACAATGCAATAATTAAATACCAGTATAGACTGCGTGATTACTGTTACTGAAATACATGTAAAACTCATATACACAATCATAATTCAGTATTGATATTATGACTGTTTGAATTGAACAAGTCAACCGTACAGAATTTAGGAATATCACAGTAGCAGTTAAATAGATGCACAAATATAAATAAAAGCCAGATTGTCTATGACTGAAACTGTGCAACTTAGCAGCTCAAAAATACTGCATCAATCTGCAGCAAATCTGACCTACTTTTAGAATAAGAGATTTTGAGCTATCCTTTTCCACTGAATAATTAGAGTACAAGGAGAAAGCATGATTATATCAACTGACTTATTAGTAAACAAAAGATGGCTAGGGGAAAGAAAATCTAGAAAAATCTTTGTGATGATAATTATAAAAGGAAGTAAATAAGTTGGTAGCAAATACAAATAAATACATACCTTCGTAGTTGGGGCCATCGTTTAGGCTGTCGTCGTTCGATTTCTCTTTCAAAGAAGTCAATAAGCTCACAGCTGACATAGTAAAAATATAACAGATCAAACACACAATTTTTCAGTCTTCGCTCAATATATTAACTTTGTTAAAATTCTAAAATAACTTTACAATATTTACAAAAGTCTTCAGCAAATTACTCTATCACCTATTGTACCTATTGTTTATATCACAGACTTTTCGTTTTTCAATACGGATAAAAACGTCCACGCACGAAAATACTATCAATATTTACAAGAAGACTCTAGGTATAATAAATTTATTTACACATTTAAAAACTAATGTTTATCAGCTAATTTTAACAAATACGCTCTAGCGGTCACAAGATACTCATAACTAAAAGAATTTATCAGTTTTCGATGCAAAAATATATAAAACGTCCGCCATATGCCTTTTGAAAACGTATAATATTCTACAAAATTATGAGCGGCACCTTGCCGAGTCAAAAGTTGAACAACATGACATATCTAAATTGGTTGGGTTATATCCAGTTGCCATTTGCTTTTTATTTTTTAGAAGCAAACGGCATTTGTAATCATTCTCTATTCTCAAAGATTTGAATTTGTATATTGTATCGTAAAGTAAACAGAATTCGCCAATCTACATTATGAAAATAAAATTAATTAATTAATTTTAATTGAAATATTCTATGTTCTCAGTCTGAAAGTACTCGAGCATATAACTCGACTAGAGTCATTTTATTGAGAAGAGAAAAGTGTTCGTGCCGTTGACGTGTATCAATCTATCAATGTTACGTAGTAATTAATACCTAATCTGTGAACAATGTGTGATTTATAACATATCAAGCATTGTTATTGTTCTGGATGCACTGGATGGACCAATACAACCAACCAACTCCACGTAGTGATTATTCTATTACATACTCTTTGATTGACCACATTACACAATTACTTGCACGTAAAATTAGGAAGTCTGCTGCAAGTCACAATCACAAGTGACCACAATCTCTTTGATTAGATTTTCGTATTAAAAGTTATAAAACTTTTTGAACTTAATAAAGATCAAGAAGAATTTTATTTATTGTTGCACTCACATGCGGCTGAAATGAAAACTATATTTTTTATGACAAAGATTGAAAATTCTGACTACTCGGGGATCTTCTTTTTCTTTCTGTGGTTCGTTTGTTTGTTTGTTCATGTTTTGCTTGTTGTTGCACGACGCTGTTTTATTGATTCTGTAACCTCCCACTGTAATATATGTCTGTGGCTGTCAACCACCTGTCAACTTCCGCACGTCCGCACAATTTTGTGCCAACTGTCAGAAAAATACCGTCAATGTCAAAAAAGTGACAAATATATTGGTTGGGGTGTCCGGTGTTGTTGGTTGGTGTATTGTATAAAAGTTTTTTTATTTTATAATAAAATGTCTCTAAAATGGACTGGAAATCGTAGTGAATCTGGTATATTACGTAAAAGTGAGTTCAAAGAGAAGAAAGAAGAACTATTCGTGTTCGGGTACTCGTGCAAATTGTTCAGGGACAATGAGAAAGCCCTGCACATTGATCAAGGAAAACACCTCATACCGTGGATGGGGGATGAAACGTTGAAAATCGACAGGTTCGATCCGTTTTTTACTATAAGACTGCTAACTGTGCCGCTAAAAATTATTCAAAATAATAGTAAATGTTCAGAAAATGTAAAATTTTTCGAAGAGCTTAAAGATTTTCGCAGAGGATGTTTTTCTGAAGCTGACCCTTGGACGAAGGCGGCTGGCCGCGGGGACGCGCCGCTTATTGTTACGGTGACAAACTCCGGTGGTATGTATATCTTGGTACGGTATCCTTGAGTATGTTCGAACTGCAATAATGTGTCCAACATATCAGCTTTGAGTGTTTTTCTAGCAAGCAAAATTTATTAACAATGAAACATTTGTTAGCCTATGCCTTGAAAAATAGTGGTTCAAGATTAGGTACCTGTACTGCGAACCATGTTTTAACATGAATTTATATATAGAAAAAATACCTATAATTAGTAATTTAGTAAACAAGCTATTGATGGCTGGAAAGATTTTTTTTTGCAGTATTCAATTGTTTGAATTTATTTTAACCCAATTACCATTAAAAGTCTCCGGTGACCGCGCTCGACTTTACGCGCTATGCTACTTTAAACTCAAGTGTAAGGCTTATTTGATGAGTTAATGGATATGTGACCCCATATTCCTTATCCATCCATATGGAAAGCCTAGTGCCACAGCAGTGGGGGCATTAAAATGGGTGATGATGATGATGATGATGAATTGATTTAATAATGAACTGAACTGATTAAAACATGATTTTTTTTCGTTATTTATAATGAACATTTGTGATAAATAAATGAAAAATCTGTGGCTGATTTCCTGACTGCATTGAAACTTAATATGTGATTCTGAAGCTAGATTATTTGGCCAGGTATGACGCAAGAGGAGCCCTGCATGACCTGTCGTCTCTGGAAGCCCCACCCGGAGGCTATGACTGGCGCGTGGAGCTCACCAAAGCCGAGCTGGATGTGGAACAGCTCTGCGATGAAGAGAGGTATCGAGCTCTGCATACAGATGAGGACGAGGAAGAAATGTACAAAGGTATGTTATATTGCAATACAAAAAAAACCAGATAAGTGCAAGACTGACTCCTACATAAACACAGTATCCTCCTGGAACTCAAATCTTTTAAAGTTAGGACAGACTTCTTATAAGTTTTTACAGTTCCAACTAGAGATCACTTTCATAAAAATGCAATAGTGAATCCAATAGATGAATAAAAGTATGTAGGAGTTAATCAAAAACCCTGTTGTTCAAGGGTTTTATGAGAGTTTGAAGTTTGATAGCTATAGCGACAGTACAAGCTATACCGTTACGGCGTCGGGCCACTGGTCTGAGATTTTCAATGCCATTGCTATAAACTGTAATAGCATTTCATTCTTGTTTTTTAATTGTTTAGAAGAAGAACTGAAGAGGTTGCATGCTGCTGGATATGGCCAGGTGGGATTCAACTACGACGCGCCAAAGGAGCCCGAGGTGGCAGCGCCGGCCGAGGTCGACGAGCCGTTCCTGCCAAATGACTCCTTTAAAGCTCTGCTGCCTGACGACACGATTTTTGTAAGGTTTCAAAATCTAAATCAAATCAAAAATATCTTTATTGGGTTTAGTGGGTCTCTTTTATGTTTATTAAACCATGTGTAGATGCTATGCGTACCTATTTCTTTGGAACAGCTAGTATCAAATAGATGCATTAAATAAATAAATAAATAGGTATCATACAGTATTACAATGGTAGTGATGCGGTTTCGTCGTCTCAGCCACATAACACCCACTGCTGGGTATAGGCCTCCTCCAAAAGGAGGGGGTTTTCCATAATCGCCACGCTTGGCAGGCGGGTTGGCTATCGCAGTATGGCCAAGTTTGTAGGAGACGCTGCTGCCCGTCTATTGAAGGCTTAGTCCCTTAGTCGCCTTATACGACACCCACGGCTTCAGACGGGGTAGTGCTATTCTAAGCCGACACTACACAGCTAGTGATGCGGTTAGTCACCCATTAATTATCTTCAAGAGGAGGGGCAGTAATTCACAGAGAACCACTTAGCTATGTTGAACTAAGGCAAGGTAAAAGAAATGGGGTATTTCAGATGATAGTACAAATGTATGGTTAATGAGATGAGTGTACAGAAAGTAAGAGAGATATATAACGATCTTCACTAGTAGGAAGAAGTATTCTCTGCTTACCTGTACGCCGATGACACCAAAATATTTAAAGTTATTCGCAATAAAGACGATTATGTGTTGATGCAACAGGATCTCATGAAATTTGAAGCTTTTTGTAAAGAAAATAGTTTATATCTGAACACCGATAAGTGCTTTACTGTTACTTTTTCTAGGAAATTAAATCCCATTACTTTTGATTATACTTTAAATGATAGGGTTCTTAAAAGAGTTAATGAGATTTGTGATCCGGGTGTGATCCTCGATTCTAAACTGACATTCATACCACACATTGAAAAAATACTTAACAAAGCCTTCAAACAACTCGGTTTCATCGGAAGAAACATATTTTTTCATATCCGGCTCCGAAAACTTGTTACGGAAGTAATACTTTCACTAGACGTTCCTGTAAAACCTATGACGATAAGCTGCATGAGGTTGACATCTTTGGCTTGACCCTCAAAATTTTTAAAAGAAAATCTATGAAAATTGTATCAACAGATCCATAAGATGTGCTTTTCTCATCCCATTTTCTCAATTCAAATAATATTATAAATTGTAAATTAAGTTAAGAATAGTTATTTGTTATGCAAGTTGGTTATTTAGCGGCGAGTTACCTCTATTGAATCCTGAGCGAAGCGAGGATTTCAAAGGTACAAGACGCTAAAAACTATTCTGCCGAGCGCAACACACAATTTTTCACCTCACAACAGCGAGGAACATTTTATGGTTGTCAATCTAAAAATACCTTATTTTCGTTGTTTTAATGATATAAAAAACTAAAATAATAAAAAAGGGATATTATAATTAATTCAAAGTTATTTAAAGTAGGAATATATTGTAACTTATTAATAAGAATAAAAACGATCCCGTAAATGTTGACACTGACATGAGGTACAAGACAAAGACAGTTTAAAAATAAAGATTTATGTCACAGTCCGAAATCCAACTATAGGTTGTGAAATCTCACCCAGCCTAATATAAAATTCTTATAACAAATAGTTTAATCTTATTGTTATTGTTTTTATGACTCAATGAACTAAAATATTATAATTAAACCAAAACGGAGTATTATAATTTATTTAAAGCTATTTAAATTAAGAATTAAATATAACAAAAAAGTCAATAGTGCGATTCGGAACGCGTTATGACATATTTTTAGGTATTAAATTAAAAAAGTACTTTGCCGCGCTAGGCCGCAAAAAGCGATTTTCTACGCCTAAACTGATTGACAAAACCTCCTTTTCAGAGCGTGTGAGGTGAAAAAGTTATTTGGCATGCATAATCAAAATTAGGTAAAAAAAAAAAATTATAACTTTATATCTTTTTTATGTAACCATTTATGGAACTGTAGGTTTTTAAGTACATCACATTGTTTTGCAAATTGTTTGTATATGTGACTGTTTGTTCCTTAATAAAGAGAAAAAAAATAAAAATAATAACTATTCTGCATCGAACAAAAAAAAAAAACCAACCGAATTGAGAACCTCCTCTTTTTTTGAGGTCGGTTAAAAACTGGAGAAAGGTGTGATTGTGATGTTTGAATGATGTAAAATAATTTGGAGAAGTACCTTTCGTAATTAACAATCATAAAGATGACAATGATAAGAAGACAAAAAAATGTATATTAAGAACACATACAACAAAAGTATGGCCTTCGGGTCAATAGAGTCCCTGCCTCAGCATGTGTTCAACGCTGGCATTCTGCCATAATAATTATTTTTGTTTATAGCCGGACACTTTAAAGCAAAACGCTATCATAGAGAAGACAGCCAAGTTCATAGCCAGCCAAGGTGCTCAGATGGAGATCCTGATCAAGGCGAAGCAGGGAGACAACCCGCAGTTCAAGTTCCTCAACAAGGACTCGAACCTGAACGCGTATTATAGCGCGCTGATAGGATTGGTGAAGGCTGGCAATTGGCCGGAGAAGAAAGTTGAAGTAGTTGAGGGTGAGAACTGAATATGACAAAATTTTACTCTTTTTTTATGAACAATGGGTAGACTCTTAGCCTTCATCATACCTGATGTTAAGTTTGATAAGGCTGAAGATGGAAACGAGCCTCTCCCGGAATCCTCAATCACTGCAGAACTGGCTATCTTATCTCTTAACTGCCAGAACACAACATGTTATGGCAAATGTTGTTTCTGTTAAAACTGCCAAGTTTCTTGCGGTCATTCTTGTTATCAGTTAAAAGATGTCCTGTATGGCTGGTAAGAAAAAAATTGACGATTGAAACCGCTCTCAACTCTGAGTTCCATCTTGAGAGTGAACTTGAGATGCTGTTCTAATTAATAGAGCAAACTTGAGTACAGTCTTGAGTACATCGTATCAACTGAGTGACGCCCATATTAATAGATCAATCTCGGCACTTAAGCACGCTCTCGAGATGCATCTCAAGAGCTCATTTCCCAAATGCCGTCAAACCGTGACTTAAGATACAGTTTTGCTGCTCAGCTTTTTGGTAATAAATAATAGCCACAAATTATATAGTGTAGTATAATAGTTGAGCATAAAACCATCACGATAAAACGATACATGTTTATGTTGTATTGTTGTTGTTTTTTTTGACGTCATTCGGTTAATTACTCGTTCAAAACTCACATTTTGAATACAATCCATTAAAAAAACAAACAAGATCTTGCGTTCACGGTCTTGAGATAAATCTCAGATGATACGCTCTTGATGATGATTTATTAATTAGATAAGATCTTAAGATCGTGATCACATCTTGAGAGCGTATCAACTGAGATCACTCTCAATACCGATCTTAAGTGTGATTTATAAATACGGGCCTAAGTCTATTTGAATAAAAAAAAATGATTTTGACTTTGAATCTTGTCACTTTCAGTTGTTGTTGTTAAAGGTGTTTAAAAACAAAAGTAGTGTGTGATAGATAAATAATCTTATTTAGGCAATAAAACACTAACATTTAAAGTAATCAGCGTTCTAACGAATCTTGCATACGTACATCTTATGTTTTGGCGCGCACTGTTCATTGAAATAAAACAACTTTTACGGATATCAAACGCGCTATATTTCACGAACTAAGTTGTAATTGTCCGTATTTTTAGGTTTTTTAGGGGTTTTTTGATTTTCCCGACGTTTCGGCACCTTTTCAGCTACCGTGGTCACGGGATCTTGCATGTTTTCTGTAAACATTAACACGTGTTTATTGTTTTTTTAGAGAGGCCTCCTGAAAATGAAGAATATTTACATCCGAGTTTAGCATCTACAGTGATAGAGTCTGTAAGTTATTCTGACTTGATGAACATTAATTTAATTTGATAGTTCTATATCACATAATTTTGTTATTAAATAAAAGTTTTATAACTTAATTTTTATACTAGTACACTAAAGTGTCAATAATAAGATTTTTTTTGATCATCAAAAGTTTATGACGATCGATGAATAAAATCATGCACTCTGCTGCTTTTTATTTTGTTTGTATTTTGACATGCTGAAATCAAGTTATGCCATAAAAGTCGATGATTTGAATTTCAATACAATAAATGTGTCATTATCATTATGACATTGTAGCCGTCGCTTTAAGAACCGGTTTATCTCCCACCTCAGGCACCATCGATCCCCAGCATCCACTACCGTCCATCAGCAGACTGTGACTACACCATGCTGGTGTGCAAGCTGCGCGGCGAGCCGGCGCCAGAGGAGGCCTACGCGGAGCGCGCGCCCGGGGAGGTGGCCCCGCCCGGGACCGAGCCGCTGCCCCCGCGCCCGCCCGACATAGCGCGCCCGCCCGTCATGTACCGCCACGGGGCCGGTGAGTGGGGGACAGGGGGACACTGGGGGACAGGGAGGTGGCCCCGCCCGGGACCGAGCCGCTGCCCCCGCGCCCGCCCGACATAGCGCGCCCGCCCGTCATGTACCGCCACGGGGCCGGTGAGTGGGGGACAGGGGGACACTGGGGGACAGGGAGGTGGCCCCGCCCGGGACCGAGCCGCTGCCCCCGCGCCCGCCCGACATAGCGCGCCCGCCCGTCATGTACCGCCACGGGGCCGGTGAGTGGGGACAGGGGGACACTGGGGGACAGGGAGGTGGCCCCGCCCGGGACCGAGCCGCTGCCCCCGCGCCCGCCCGACATAGCGCGCCCGCCCGTCATGTACCGCCACGGGGCCGGTGAGTGGGGGACAGGGGGACACTGGGGGACAGGGAGGTGGCCCCGCCCGGGACCGAGCCGCTGCCCCCGCGCCCGCCCGACATAGCGCGCCCGCCCGTCATGTACCGCCACGGGGCCGGTGAGTGGGGGACAGGGGGACACTGGGGGACAGGGAGGTGGCCCCGCCCGGGACCGAGCCGCTGCCCCCGCGCCCGCCCGACATAGCGCGCCCGCCCGTCATGTACCGCCACGGGGCCGGTGAGTGGGGACAGGGGGACACTGGGGGACAGGGAGGTGGCCCCGCCCGGGACCGAGCCGCTGCCCCCGCGCCCGCCCGACATAGCGCGCCCGCCCGTCATGTACCGCCACGGGGCCGGTGAGTGGGGGACAGGGGGACACTGGGGGACAGGGAGGTGGCCCCGCCCGGGACCGAGCCGCTGCCCCCGCGCCCGCCCGCCCGTCATGTACCGCCACGGGGCCGGTGAGTGGGGGACAGGGGGACACTGGGGGGACAGGGAGGTGGCCCCGCCCGGGACCGAGCCGCTGCCCCCGCGCCCGCCCGACATAGCGCGCCCGCCCGTCATGTACCGCCACGGGGCCGGTGAGTGGGGGACAGGGGGACACTGGGGGACAGGGAGGTGGCCCCGCCCGGGACCGAGCCGCTGCCCCCGCGCCCGCCCGCCCGTCATGTACCGCCACGGGGCCGGTGAGTGGGGGACAGGGGGACACTGGGGGGACAGGGAGGTGGCCCCGCCCGGGACCGAGCCGCTGCCCCCGCGCCCGCCCGACATAGCGCGCCCGCCCGTCATGTACCGCCACGGGGCCGGTGAGTGGGGGACAGGGG
This sequence comes from Chrysoteuchia culmella, assembly GCA_910589605.1. Taxonomy (NCBI): domain Eukaryota; kingdom Metazoa; phylum Arthropoda; class Insecta; order Lepidoptera; family Crambidae; genus Chrysoteuchia; species Chrysoteuchia culmella. The sequence continues at coordinate 18,518,742 of OU342659.1, forward strand.
GACACTGGGGGGACAGGGAGGTGGCCCCGCCCGGGACCGAGCCGCTGCCCCCGCGCCCGCCCGACATAGCGCGCCCGCCCGTCATGTACCGCCACGGGGCCGGTGAGTGGGGGACAGGGGGACACTGGGGGGACAGGGAGGTGGCCCCGCCCGGGACCGAGCCGCTGCCCCCGCGCCCGCCCGACATAGCGCGCCCGCCCGTCATGTACCGCCACGGGGCCGGTGAGTGGGGGACAGGGGGACACTGGGGGACAGGGAGGTGGCCCCGCCCGGGACCGAGCCGCTGCCCCCGCGCCCGTCCGCCCGTCATGTACCGCCACGGGGCCGGTGAGTGGGGGACAGGGGGACACTGGGGGACAGGGAGGTGGCCCCGCCCGGGACCGAGCCGCTGCCCCCGCGCCCGTCCGCCCGTCATGTACCGCCACGGGGCCGGTGAGTGGGGGACAGGGGGACACTGGGGGACAGGGAGGTGGCCCCGCCCGGGACCGAGCCGCTGCCCCCGCGCCCGCCCGCCCGTCATGTACCGCCACGGGGCCGGTGAGTGGGGGACAGGGGGACACTGGGGGGACAGGGAGGTGGCCCCGCCCGGGACCGAGCCGCTGCCCCCGCGCCCGCCCGACATAGCGCGCCCGCCCGTCATGTACCGCCACGGGGCCGGTGAGTGGGGGACAGGGGGACACTGGGGGGACAGGGAGGTGGCCCCGCCCGGGACCGAGCCGCTGCCCCCGCGCCCGCCCGACATAGCGCGCCCGCCCGTCATGTACCGCCACGGGGCCGGTGAGTGGGGGACAGGGGGACACTGGGGGGACAGGGAGGTGGCCCCGCCCGGGACCGAGCCGCTGCCCCCGCGCCCGCCCGACATAGCGCGCCCGCCCGTCATGTACCGCCACGGGGCCGGTGAGTGGGGGACAGGGGGACACTGGGGGGACAGGGAGGTGGCCCCGCCCGGGACCGAGCCGCTGCCCCCGCGCCCGCCCGACATAGCGCGCCCGCCCGTCATGTACCGCCACGGGGCCGGTGAGTGGGGGACAGGGGGACACTGGGGGGACAGGGAGGTGGCCCCGCCCGGGACCGAGCCGCTGCCCCCGCGCCCGCCCGACATAGCGCGCCCGCCCGTCATGTACCGCCACGGGGCCGGTGAGTGGGGGACAGGGGGACACTGGGGGACAGGGAGGTGGCCCCGCCCGGGACCGAGCCGCTGCCCCCGCGCCCGTCCGCCCGTCATGTACCGCCACGGGGCCGGTGAGTGGGGGACAGGGGGACACTGGGGGACAGGGAGGTGGCCCCGCCCGGGACCGAGCCGCTGCCCCCGCGCCCGTCCGCCCGTCATGTACCGCCACGGGGCCGGTGAGTGGGGGACAGGGGGACACTGGGGGACAGGGAGGTGGCCCCGCCCGGGACCGAGCCGCTGCCCCCGCGCCCGCCCGCCCGTCATGTACCGCCACGGGGCCGGTGAGTGGGGGACAGGGGGACACTGGGGGGACAGGGAGGTGGCCCCGCCCGGGACCGAGCCGCTGCCCCCGCGCCCGCCCGACATAGCGCGCCCGCCCGTCATGTACCGCCACGGGGCCGGTGAGTGGGGGACAGGGGGACACTGGGGGGACAGGGAGGTGGCCCCGCCCGGGACCGAGCCGCTGCCCCCGCGCCCGCCCGACATAGCGCGCCCGCCCGTCATGTACCGCCACGGGGCCGGTGAGTGGGGGACAGGGGGACACTGGGGGGACAGGGAGGTGGCCCCGCCCGGGACCGAGCCGCTGCCCCCGCGCCCGCCCGACATAGCGCGCCCGCCCGTCATGTACCGCCACGGGGCCGGTGAGTGGGGGACAGGGGGACACTGGGGGGACAGGGAGGTGGCCCCGCCCGGGACCGAGCCGCTGCCCCCGCGCCCGCCCGACATAGCGCGCCCGCCCGTCATGTACCGCCACGGGGCCGGTGAGTGGGGGACAGGGGGACACTGGGGGACAGTAAGAGTTCATTTCTTTTAATTTCAGATCTCCAAATTACTTTTGGCTGCTACAAGTTCATAGAGACTAACAGCAACATACATTGGCCTGCAGTGGTTCTGGCCTGGCTGCCGAAACTTGGCTGCGCAGACTTCCGCAGAAGTGTACTAAATTATTCGATATTCTATTTCGATACCAACAAAGTCGTACATAAAGTCGTATATAAGTCGTGTATCGTCGCCGTAGGTGTAAATTGACCATGAACATTCGATGCATTTTACTGTTTTGTTATTCAAAATTTTTTTTTTAAAACCTTGACCTTTATCTACCACGTAGAAATGGATATGGGCTTGATTAGACTGTTGAAGCCCGTGAAGTGACGTGTATGGTCATTTTATAGGTAATGGGTTCCACTGTGAAATCCCATATGCATAGCCATATTTTATACGCCCCTTATCACATTCCTATTATTAATAAGTATTCAAGATTATAATATGTTTTTTCTCGATCCTTCTCCAGCGGCACCTGAACAACCCACTGTACCAGCGCAGTACCAGTACGCGTACTACCAGCAGACAGCGACTCCGCCGCCAGCGCCTGTCGTCGCCCCCGCTGCCGTGCCCGCTCCGCTCACGTCTACCGGCCTTAGCCTTATGAAAAACTACAATACTGACTCGGAAACGGATGACTCGGGTAATTTATTTGTTTTCTTTTTGGTTTATATTAGAAGTTCTTTATATTCTTATTGATTGACAAACTTAACCCGCCAATTCCCGTTAAATCTGCGTGATGGGTTCCCATTCTTCTTATCCATGCATAAGGAAGGTCAGTGCCCCAGCAGTACGGACATTAAAAATGGCTGCTGATGATGACAACTTAAGTTATTGTTAAAAATTAAAATATTAATAGAAATATCAATGACTCAGACGTGCTCAGTTTCTTAGCTGGAATAAAATGTATTTTGATTTTAAATATTATTTATTAATCACATTTTAGTCAATCAGAATAGTGTTATCGGCTGACAATTTAGTAGTTTCCTCAATCATTTATAATTTCACCACCTTCGAGATAGGCAGGCATACATTTTTTTGTTCAGGCATCAATATTTTTGTTGGTCTTCTTCTTATCGTATGAGGATTAGTGGCCACCTCTAGTGTCAGAGTTTATCAGGCCCCCTTTAAGGCCTCTGATTTGGATTAACGACTGACAACAGCCGGGACTGACGGTTTAACGTGCCCTCTGAAGCACGGAAGCTGATATATATAACTGAGTTATAATGCTACTTTACGGTCACCGGTCCGACACCTGACCGGGCCGAACGTTGCTTAAAGAATGTGATCGAATGCGATCAGTCTGTCAAGCGCGGCCATGAGCGCTGGTAGTAATGTTGTTTTTCACTATACAGAATAACAGTGCTAAAGTAATTATTTCTAACATACAGATTCCGACGACAACTCATCAGTAGACAGCAAAGGCCCCACCATAGTTACACCGCCGGAAGACGTACAAATAGTGATCGACAAGATGGCCGCCTACGTAGCACGAAATGGCGACGAATTCGCGGAGATCGTGCGCGCGAAAAACGACCCTCGGTTCACGTTCTTAGAGCCCAGTAACGTTTACCACCCGTATTACAACAAACTGATGCAGCAGAAACGGGGCGTGGATGTCAATGGTAGTGGGAAGGAGTCGAAGAAGTCTACTGGTGAGTTATTGATAAGTATTTTTATTTGGAACACAAAAATATTTCATTACATAAATTTCATTCTAGAAAAAAAAACAACTAGCCCCCAATAAAAATACTAGAGCCTAAGCAATATGGAGACTAGAAAGAAAGACAGAAAAATTGTTTTATGGTTATTTTGCGTTGAATTACAGTAGGAACATTACATAATTACATTACACTAGAAAATAACCAAATTGCTCGCTACTCAGGTATGCTATGACCTGACACAAGGCCACAGCTCTGGCCTTCCGTAGCGCCAACGTGTTCCAGTGACAATTTTGCGGCACATGCATGGCATAAAGATTATTATAGTTATACCTAAAATTAGTATTTAAGCTGTATCAAAAGTAAATATATAATAACAATATTAAAGTTATATGCGTATTAACAAATATCAAAATTGTGTATCTTAAATCAACATATTAGTGAAGTTAACAGTTGCACAATTACGATATCAATAAAATCACCAATTGTGTGTGTCCCATTTAGGAAATTTTAAACATTTTGAGAAACTGCTAGTTACAACCGCAACAAATACAGATGTACAAAATACTACTACTATAAAAGACTACCTACTTCTTTTTTACTATATTTTTTGGAACCCAGTTATAGGTAAAATTCGCTGTAATATTAACAGATCTTTGGCAGTTAATATTTGAAATAATTGATTAATAAATACCAAAATACACAAAAATAAAAAGTGTAAAATGATTAGTTGTTTAAAGTTTTTAAATATCGTGATTTTTTAAACAAATTTAATCTAAAAACAAAATGTTATTAGTTATTTCTATACTTAATTTTTATACAGCACCAGTTTGCTTCTCAATCAAGAAACAAAAGGAGCCCGACCCAATCCTGCCAAAGCCAGCTTTACCATACGAATCAAGCTCCGAAGATGAGTCTGATAAGCAAGAAAAAGCAGAAGATCCTAAAGAGACTGCCAAACCTGCCCCTCAAGTACTGCCAGCTCCCACAGTCCCTCCTGCAATAGTCTACAAGATAGAGAAACCTCCAGAACCTATAAAAGTGGAAACAATTAAACCTATACCAAAACCTATAGTACCAGAAGTTAAAGAAATCTCTAAAGTGGAAAAAGTTAAAGTACCAGAGATCAGAGCAGCTCCTTTAGTAGAAGAGAATAAACCTAAAGTAGAAGTAATAAAGAAGAGTAAAGATAGTCCTGTAAAAGAGAAAAGAAAGTATAAAGAGAGAAAGAAGGAATACAGGTCGAAATCTGAAGCGAGTGAACCTAGAAGGCCCGAGAAGAGAAGTCATGAAAGAGAGAAAAGAAAGGAGAAGAATAGTGAGAGAGAGAAGAAGAAAAGAATCGCTTATAAAGACGAATTGGAGAATGAGGTTATTTCGTTGGTGGATAATACGGATGATTTGATCGATTTGACTGGCGACCAATCGGATACAAAAGGTAATATTTATTTTAAAGTTTTTGTGTTAAAATATGTCCACCTCCTTATGATACATTTTAAATAGAAAAACGTCTCAAGTCTCGGTAGCTCAATGGTTAGAACGTGGTATTGGAACGGATTTCCAAAGGTCGTGGGTTTGAGTCCCATCTGAAAATTCACTTGTGCCCGAGTTGACTTTTTTAATTATTTTTCTATTCAAAATTTATCATAAGTATAAAAATTACATTGAAAAATCAAAAATCCTAAAGAAAAAAAACGTCCTCCTCCTTTATTGCCTCTCTCCTCCTCTTATATCTTTGTCTTTTTTCTTACAGTTTAACTAGTGATTAATAAAGTTTTTGGTTGAGTAGTGAGGAAAATCGAATTTGTCATCGTCAGTAGCCATTTTAAGTCTTCACTGCTAGGGCACTGGCCTTCCTTATGGATGGATAAGGAGAACGGGCCATGACCCACCACGCGGCCACGGGCCCAATGCGGATTGGTGGGTTTTACCGACTGCAAATACCAGCCGGGACCAACGGCTTAAACTGCCTTTCCAAAGCACGGAGGAGCTCGAGATAGTAAAATTTTGGTCACCTATCCCGTGACTGACCATTGATAAAGTTGCTTAATCTCAACAAACGCAGGCCGAGCGCGCGAACCACTATGCCCCTCAAAATCAAATCAAATTAAAATTTATAAAATCGCTCCAAATCCAATCAGCCAGGATGGAATCAGCAAACGATAATACAAGTGTAATAAAACCAAAACCTTGCCAGGGGTGCCACTTTCGCATTGCCAATAGAATATAATGCAATGATTTATTTGTGCAATGTACTATTTATTAATTATTATTATTAATTTATTATTATTATTGTTAATTTATTATCTATATACTTAATTCAGGTTCGCAAAATTTGTGACGACTCGATAGGGACTTTGGCGCGTAGTACGCGGCCGAGTAAGGTATCAAATTAAAGGTACTCGAGTCTATTTGTTCCGAAAACTATAAAATATACAAAATGTTAAACGTGATGATCACAAACTGCAATTAAAGATTTTCGCATAATTTGGAATTTTTCGTCGATCGACGAACCCGGGTATCGGGTTGTAACCGCCCTAGTTATTATTAATTGTTACTTTTATTAAATTCAGCATAAGAAAGTAGATCATAAGTTCTCTTACTTGGCCAGTCTGTACAATATGATTGGCAGTTGAAAAGACCTTTGACTATTTAAAGCTTTTCGCGTCGTCACCGCCCGCCATGTTGTTTTTTTTTCAAACTCGCGCTGCACGGTAATCCTAAGTATATTTATTTAAAATATTGTAATGCGAAAATTTGTTTGTTGGTCCTTTGTTGACGCCCTAATTTAGCTGAAATTAAATAAGTAGTATTAACTTTTTGTAAATGGCCTAAAATCTATTTATGATTGGAAAAGTCGCCCTGCTCTCTTCTTTTTCAAATTGCGATACCCGACAGGGTCCATAATTTGTATTTTTTTTTAATTTAATATCTTTATAACATATGGATGCAATAAATGTATTGAGTATTAATCAACCAATCGACTTGATTTATGATAAATTTTAAATAGAAAAATATTGGAAAAAATTAACTCGGCCACAAGTGAATTCTCAGATGGGAATCGAACCCACGACCTTTGGAAATCCGGTCCAATGCTCTAACCGCTGAGCTACCGAGACTTCGAGACAATCGACTTGATTTTTGGCATAGAGTTAGTTGAAAGGGCGGTAAGTAACATAGGTTACTTTTTATCCCGATATTCCCACGGGAACGGGAACCACGCGGGTGAAACCGTGGGCGGAAGCTAGCACCTATGTAAATGGAAAGGGAATGTAAAGATGAAGAATAAATATTATCAAACACTAGCCGATCCTCGCGGTTTTACCCGCGTGGTGCCCGTTCCCGTGGGAATATCGGGATAAAATATAGCCTATGTCACTCGGGAGAAATGTAGCTTTCTAATGGTTGCTTAGATTGGGCGTCAAGAAAGGACAAACTAACGCACTTTCGCATTACATTATTATAATATAAATATACGGCATACTAGGGATTTGGACGAGGCCAGCCTGCATACAAAAGAGTTCACACACCTTTATCTGCATTATCTAACAGGAGAAGTGGAAACGGAAGCGGAGCGCGCCAAGCAACAGGAGCGGCGGCGGCGCGCGGCAGAGTTCCTGCGCAAGGTGGGCGTGGACCCCGCCGCCGCCCTGCCCGCCACCTCGCTCGCCAGCGCCATGGTAACTATCATCATCATCATCATCAGTATTGACGAGTTCCTGCGCAAGGTGGGCGTGGACCCCGCCGCCGCCCTGCCCGCCACCTCGCTCGCCAGCGCCATGGTAACTATCATCATCATCATCATCAGTATTGACGAGTTCCTGCGCAAGGTGGGCGTGGACCCCGCCGCCGCCCTGCCCGCCACCTCGCTCGCCAGCGCCATGGTAACTATCATCATCATCATCATCAGTATTGACGAGTTCCTGCGCAAGGTGGGCGTGGACCCCGCCGCCGCCCTGCCCGCCACCTCGCTCGCCAGCGCCATGGTAACTATCATCATCATCATCATCAGTATTGACGAGTTCCTGCGCAAGGTGGGCGTGGACCCCGCCGCCGCCCTGCCCGCCACCTCGCTCGCCAGCGCCATGGTAACTATCATCATCATCATCATCAGTATTGACGAGTTCCTGCGCAAGGTGGGCGTGGACCCCGCCGCCGCCCTGCCCGCCACCTCGCTCGCCAGCGCCATGGTAACTATCATCATCATCATCATCAGTATTGACGAGTTCCTGCGCAAGGTGGGCGTGGACCCCGCCGCCGCCCTGCCCGCCACCTCGCTCGCCAGCGCCATGGTAACTATCATCATCATCATCATCAGTATTGACGAGTTCCTGCGCAAGGTGGGCGTGGACCCCGCCGCCGCCCTGCCCGCCACCTCGCTCGCCAGCGCCATGGTAACTATCATCATCATCATCATCAGTATTGACGAGTTCCTGCGCAAGGTGGGCGTGGACCCCGCCGCCGCCCTGCCCGCCACCTCGCTCGCCAGCGCCATGGTAACTATCATCATCATCATCAGTATTGACGAGTTCATGCGCAAGGTGGGCGTGGACCCCGCCGCCGCTCTGCCCGCCACCTCGCTCGCCAGCGCCATGGTAACTATCATCATCATCATCAGTATTGACGAGTTCATGCGCAAGGTGGGCGTGGACCCCGCCGCCGCTCTGCCCGCCACCTCGCTCGCCAGCGCCATGGTAACTATCATCATCATCATCAGTATTGACGAGTTCATGCGCAAGGTGGGCGTGGACCCCGCCGCCGCTCTGCCCGCCACCTCGCTCGCCAGCGCCATGGTAACTATCATCATCATCATCAGTATTGACGAGTTCATGCGCAAGGTGGGCGTGGACCCCGCCGCCGCTCTGCCCGCCACCTCGCTCGCCAGCGCCATGGTAACTATCATCATCATCATCAGTATTGACGAGTTCATGCGCAAGGTGGGCGTGGACCCCGCCGCCGCTCTGCCCGCCACCTCGCTCGCCAGCGCCATGGTAACTATCATCATCATCATCAGTATTGACGAGTTCATGCGCAAGGTGGGCGTGGACCCCGCCGCCGCTCTGCCCGCCACCTCGCTCGCCAGCGCCATGGTAACTATCATCATCATCATCAGTATTGACGAGTTCATGCGCAAGGTGGGCGTGGACCCCGCCGCCGCTCTGCCCGCCACCTCGCTCGCCAGCGCCATGGTAACTATCATCATCATCATCAGTATTGACGAGTTCATGCGCAAGGTGGGCGTGGACCCCGCCGCCGCTCTGCCCGCCACCTCGCTCGCCAGCGCCATGGTAACTATCATCATCATCATCAGTATTGACGAGTTCCTGCGCAAGGTGGGCGTGGACCCCGCCGCCGCCCTGCCCGCCACCTCGCTCGCCAGCGCCATGGTAACTATCATCATCATCATCAGTATTGACTAGTTCCTGCGCA